>OX465545.1:6356807-7628169 GCA_950022985.1 Udea ferrugalis
AGATGTGTCCTGCTAAAATAATATTATAATCTTTGATGAAATTATTTCTATTCTTAGCTGAAAAATATCTTTTATATGTTTAAAACCTCTTAAACATACAACTGATTCAACATACATATAGTTAAGAATAGCAATAATTTCATCTAAGAATATTTTATTATAGCAGGAATCATATAAGTCTTGTCGCAAAACAAGTATCTTTTCGATTATTGAGAATAGCAGGGCCTTCATAGAAGACCATAATATGTATTTTAGCAAGAGACATTATACGTCTTGACAGAAAGCGACAATCTCTTCGATTGAGAATAGCAGAGGCTTCATCTAAGATTACATTATTTTAGTAGGAAATATTATATGTCTTGATAGAAAACGAGAATCTCTTCGATTGAGAATAGCAGAGGCTTCATCTAAGATTAAATTATTTTAGCAGGAAACATTATATGTCTTGATAGAAAACCAGAATCTCTTCGATTGAGAATAGCACAGGCTTCATCTAAGATTAAATTATTTTAGCAGGAAACATTATATGTCTTGACAAGAAACAAGAATCTCTTCGATTGAGGATAGCAGAGCCTTCATCTAAGATTTAATTTATCTTAACAGGAAACCTACAAGTCTTGACGTAAAACAAATACCTCTTCGATTGAGAATATTAAAGGCTGTATCTGAGATTTTTTTATTTAGCTGGAAACATATGTCTTGACGCAAAACAAGTATCTCTTCGATTAAGAATATGAGGGGCTTCATCTAAGATAATATAATTTTAGCAGGAAACATAAGTCTTGACCTAAAACGAGTATCTCTTCGAATGAGAATAGCAGAGGCTTCATCTAAGATTAAATTATCTTAAAAGGAAACATAAAAGTCTTATCTTAACACAAATATCTCTTCAACAGAAAATAATGAAGTTTTGACTTGACACAAATATATCTGCAACTAAGAATAATACGGCCAAGAATATAATTCCTAAGAATATTATTGTCTTTTTATAATACTAATTTGATTATTGATTTAAGACTTTGGAAGTCTTATTTCAAAGATTAATATCTTAGACGAAGACAAAAAGTCCGAGACAATATTTTACTTTGTTAAAGAATATATTGTTTCCGCCATATGGGAAACTACAATTGTCTTGACCAAGTCGATATTGTCTTCTTTTAAGATACTTTTTTTTTCTGTGTAGGTGCAGGTATTTGCTTGTGTTCTCCTCGTTGGATGGGTGAGCAGCGCAAACGCTCAGACAAATGTATTGGAAGAAGATATATATGCGAAGGACCCAGCGTTGGAAGATGAAGATGATATTGAAATCTTAAACCAAATAGACCAATTGACAAAGGAACTACCAGTAACGGAGGCTCCTGAGGGTTCGTACTCAAGTTGGCAATCTTACCCCCGAATTCACAAACGTCAATCACCGCTTAAGCACGCGCTCACGCTGTCGTGTAGAATGTCAATAGAACGAAGGGTCAGCTATACTTCTGAGAGTTGATTTGCGTTTGTGAATTAGGACCACATAGCTTTATAAACATTAAACGGAATTTTAATTCCCCATACCACAGGGCGATTGAACTTTACAACTACGTTTTGATAACATCTATTATTGCATTTTCAGTTATCAAAGCTCGGGAAAATGATCCCAAAGTTTGCATTACAAAGAACAACTTACAAGGTGTCTGCGGCGACCCAAATACATGTAAGGGAAAAGTGCCCAAAACCAATGCAAGGACTGGGAAGTTCTTCACGCCATACAGGTCAGTCAGGCTTTAATAAGAGTTATAGAAGATCTGAGAACCAGAAAAAGACATTTGGTAGTCTTGGCATCAGACAGGAATCGAACCCGCATCTTTCGCAAACCGGGCGACTGCACTAACCCTGTGCTACCGAGACCATTAACAGACCGGCCGAATCTTTCTGGTATATTTTACCCTATGAGCCAGGGTGATTTCATCAATGTTATGGGCATCCACCTCTAACATCTAGATCTTTAGTAAAGATACTGCATGGAAAATGCTAAAAAAAACAGTAATAAAACATAGGTAAGCGTTAGTTTTGATAGCTCATCACAATTTAGTTTATAACTACATATATCTAATATTGAGGTGCCCGTGGCGCAGTTGTGACCGTGATTGGCGACGATCGCTGTTGGAAAGCAACACACGCCGGGTCGGAAATTTGATGGGTGACCACCCCGACCGAATATAGTGATGTGTATTTCGGGCATCTTCGTGCTTCGGAAGGCACGTTTAGCAGTTGGTCCCGGGTGACGTCGCTAGATGTCAGTCGGTAAGCCTAGTCGAAGGCCTTAGGGCAGCTTAATAACATCTGACCCTAAGGTTGCTCACTGACCTTACACCCCTCAAACAATATGCACTGGGCCCGCGTGTTGGAGTGTGGCTCAATTCACCTCATAGTTGAGGTGAGGCCTGTGCCCAGCAGTGGGACGTATATGGACCATGTATGTTATGTTAGCAACTATTGCTAAATGTTTGACAACAGAACGTCAGCTAGTTTTATATAAAATTAGTATCAATTGCACCTCTTCATAAATGAACGATAACCCAAGCACCCTTAAAAACCTTTCATTTTTGTAGAGCGCTGAAAACATGTCCGGCTGGTAAAGAGTGCTGTGTACCATCAGAAGAAACTACACCAGTAATCACCACGACCACAACCAAAAGTCCTGTAACTCCCAGAAACAATATTACGAAATTCTATGGACTAGAACCCATCCTGGTAAGAAAGTAAGAAAAGAAAGAAAAACAGACATTACAAAAAAAGTGAAGTAGGGCAACCAAGGCCCCAAGTCTGCTTATTTTAGAACGATTCAATTGAATCGTTCATCTACTTTAAAAAAATAAGTCGGAATTTCCTTCCTGACGCTATAACTCCAGAACACACGAACCGATTTTCACGGTTTTGCATTCGTTGGAAAGGTCTCGGGCTCCGTGAGGTTTATAGCAAAGAAAATTTCAACAGAAAAGCGGGAAAATCTTCACGCGGACGAAGTCGCGGGCGGCTGCTAGTTTTCTATGAAAAATATGTTAATTGTTTTATTCAAATGAAGCGTTCTCAAATTAGCAGACAGGGTCCAGGTTTCTGTTTCAACATTTGTCGCCACAGTTATAGCTGCGGCGACACTGGTATATTCTGAGAGAGCCTACCTATGGCGTCGGACGACGGTTTCTCATGAAATAAACAATAAGGCTTCCTGACCACAGCGGCTAATCTCAACGAGGTTAGCCAGGTACGCAGGAGATATTACTTATAGTGCTCAAGTGTGCGCGCAATACACAGGTGCACTCCCTATTTCAACACCTTTCTAATCTTTCTATGACCCGATGGGACGACAGTTTAACACGACCGGAGAAAGGTGAGGCGCAGGACCGACTTTATACATGCCCATCCGACAGCATGGATCATCTTACTTTTCGGGCAGGAGGTGATCGGCCTCCACCGTCCTAGCCAATTCGAAACAACAACACAAAACAATATAAAATAGAAAAAAATATAAACAAACAAACATACATTTATTGAGAGCTATAGGTAAAAAGGGTATGAGAAAGGCTTTAGATTATCCTCTCAATATTGCCAACGGTCGTGTTTTTCTGACTCCACAACCCAATAATACCATGACGGGAGCAGTCGGCGTGCCTTTGACTACTCCGTTTGGGATAAGGTCCTAAGAGCGAATATTTTGTTCTTCATTTTTGTTCTGGCTTGGCTTGGCTTATGTTGTTGTTGTTCATCTATTGATTCAACATACAACTTTTATGCGATGAAGACGAAAACACAAGGAAACTCTCGAAGCCGTACAGTGCTTCCGCGCCCAGTGTTAATAATCAGAAAATCGGTATTAAATTACCTACCAGTCACAGGAGCCGACTCCTTGCCAGAGTGCCAAGTACGGCCGGCACAATCAGTTTCGAGTTACTTCACCGTCAAGTTTATCGAGCATTCACTAAACTTTCTTTTTCTTAAGTTGGCATAAGTGCAGTTAGCCGACCAAATAAAGGTCATTATTTCCTGGTAGATTACTGCACTGCACTGCACTGGTGATTTACTGGTATTGACTGGTAGTTGGTTTGGTGCTTTAACGCCATTCAAATTCGCGTTTACCGACTCGGGACAGTTTAGTGAGCAAAAGCGGTGTGCTTTTCGTACTTGGCACTCTGAGTGTCAAGTACGGTACGGTTTGCTCAATGCGTCAAACCACGACACTGATGAATTTAAAAGTCATCTACATTGAGTAATCTACCAGTAAATAATGACCTTCTTTATTTGGTCGGCCTCTGCACTTATGCCAATTTAAGAAAACCAAAAATCGTGCTCACGGGGAGCAAAACTGTTTGTGCGTGTCGTACTCAACACTCAGTATCTACTTAAATATGAACGCACTGTGAAGTGTACCAAGTGATCACCTTCATAGTTTCATCGGAAAATCCATAGGATTTTTGCTGACCAAGTTGCGCCTTTCTTTCCTTCATGCATGTTTTCCCGGTAGGACAAGTGAAGTCAAGGAACGCGGGGTCAAAAGGGCTTCAGTTGCATCAATACCACAGTATAAAACATACAGTAGGCTATCTAAGGCCGCCCGCCGAGTTATTAGCCTAGCGTGCACACAGACACGCGGCACAGCCCGTCCGTACTGCCGCCTCCCTATTTTATGCTAGTGTGCGTGAAATTGCGTGTGCGTGATATCGCGACACGGCGCGCGACGCGCACGCACTCATTCAAACCGAGAGTGGCACGTTTGTATGTAGATAGCTTACTGTAAGATTATACTGTGTCAATACCGTTCAAGTTTCATTATTTATTATCTAATGTGTTGCAGGAAGGCTGCGGAGTGAGGAAGCAAGATGGCACTGGGTACCGCTCCATCACGAGGAGGACAAAATTTGCAGAGTTTTCTTGGACGGTCGCCATTTTCAGGTTAACACACTTTCGCTGTTTTAACTTTCAAGTTGCATTATTTACCGTTTAGTGATCGTGTTGCGGAAAACCAGGAATTTGTGTTCAATTTATTTATGTAAGCAACCGGTAAATTCGCTGCTGTGGTGCCGGTGGTTCAGCCTAGAGATTCTCACAAACCTCATTTTTCATCTCGATCTCTCACGCTTTGGGTGCCACTTTTTTAAAACCTACTTACCTCTTATTTATTATAATATCATTGTTCAAAATGTTTTTTTCGCCATCAGATTCAGAAACAACCGCTGGAGATACTTGTGCAGTGGTTCCTTGATTCACCCAAGAGTGGTTCTGTCAGTGGCCCACTACTTCGACCGCTTCGAAGACCACGAGGATGCCTTCAGGATCCGCGCTGGTGACTGGAACCTGAACAAGAACTCTGAGCCGAGGCCTCACCAGGAGACTGAGGTGGTGTCTGTGGAGATTCATGAAGATTTTGACGATGGTAGGTCCTACAAAAGTGTGTCGCATCCAGTGTTAAAGCCTGTTCACTCTAGCGTTTGTAGGGCGATTTCACGGCGAGGCGATCTCGCAGCGAACACGCCGTAATCTCGCAGCGATAGTTCCGAGAAAATGATCGCCGCGAGAAAGCAGCGGTCACGCCTTAAAGCCAGCTTTGAATTTGACTGATGGATGAGGCGTTCACCCACCGCAATACCGATCGCGAGTATATAATAATAATAATTTATTTAATTTCAATCAACAAGGGATCATCAATAGCATTACATTCATTAATAGTACATTGTTATCCTAGGGGTGAAAGTAACTTATTTAGTCCCGAGACGGGGTTTGGCGCCCGGAACGGAGTGAGGGCGCCAATAGTTCGAGGGACTAAATAAGTCTTTCACCCGAGGTAAACACTGTGCTTTTCATTACGAATACAAGGAAAGTAAAAATAAAACATGAATTAGCCAAAGAAAAAGATTTAAAAATAAATGAAGATCGAATTGGCGCTATCCCGCCTATTTTGTTTGTTTTTTTTTTCTGTGGCGGGCCCACTATTCAGCCATTATTTTTTATTTTTTTCATTGGAAAAATGGTAAATATTTTGCTCTAAGCTTAGTTATTTTGAGGAAATTGTTGAAACTGAATTATAATAAAGTTATTTATAAAATATACATTCTCTAATCAATACTTAACTTTAAGTTATTTCAATTTTACATCGTGGCTGTATAGAAAGTTGGAACATGGTTCAATAGATATGTGAAAAATAACTAAGTTTTTTTTTAATAATTTGGCAGATGTCAGTTGAAAGTGATTCTCCCTAGGGATGAAAAGTATTACTTTCAGCCCGCTTCTCAGGTCAGTAATGACCTACTTTCAGAGTATGAGTAATGAAAATTACAATAACATTCAATTAAATTCGTATTCTTAAATTAAAAGATAATAATAACAAAAAAAGCACACATCAATCTACTAATTATTAATTTAATTTATATTTAAAATAGTATTTTGACTGAAGCCACATGAACCATATTGCAATGGTTCAGGTAACCACAGTCAAAACGCTCTGCAAACGCCTTCAGTAAGCTATTGCTATTATACGCAGCGATTCTCGCCGCGTTTATTTTATCGCGGAACTACCTATCGCTGCGAGATTAGGGCGTGTTCGCTGCCAGCGGCAAGATCACCTCGCCGTAAAATCGCCCAACAAACGCTAGGTGTGAACAGGCTCTTAAGACTGTGTCTCAACTCGTGAACTGTAACACCGTTTTTGAAACATTATGGTTTTGCAATGAATTATTGTATTGAATCGAATTGATGAAGGTGACGATATCTATTTTTTGACTCCTTAAGCCCTGTCCTAATCAATGTTATTCAACAAGCTTTCATCTCCCCAGGAGCTAAGGCCTACGACGTTGGTTTGCTGTTCCTACAAACTGCCATAAGGCCGAAAGAGAACATCGGCTTCGCGTGTCTGCCTGAGGCCTCTGTAGCCACTCCTGTAGGCACCAAGTGTATAGCATCAGGCTGGGGAATGAGCAGGTTGGGAGGCACCTTTCAAGATTATATGAAAATGGTAAGAATGGGTCTGATGATAGGACAAATATTACATAGCATAAACGGCCTATGTACGTCCCACTGCTGGGCACAGGCCTCACCTCAACTATGAGGTGGAACGAGCCATACTCCAACACGTGGACTCAGTGCGGAATGAGACATCTTCAAAGTCAAAGTCAAAGTGTTTATTTGCAAACTAAGTGTAGGTTACAGAGATGTTGTATACATGGTTTTATGTTCTTAAAACTTAGTCGCCTTTTGCAGGCACAGCAAATTAAAATTAGAAAACAAAATTTAAAAATTAATAGGTAACTAAAATGACTAAAACTAGAATAACGGTTATAAACAAAAACTAACTATCTTAACAATTACATTTTAAAAGTTGTGTATGTTTTAACACTTATTCTACTTTTTTTCTTTAACAAAGCACACAATACTAAATTTTACTTCACAATGAAAATGCTTGACATAAAAATACTTAAAATGTATTTACATTTTAAGTATTTTTATGTCAATAGTATTTTTTTTATTTTTTTAACATAAAATAAAAAAAATATATATTTATAATAACACTTATTTATCTATACAGAGGAATGTATTTCTTGTGAGTTAAATATTCCTCAAGGGAGTAAAAGCAATTTTCAACAAGAAAACATTTGAACTTATTTTTAAAAACTAAAAGTTTATTTTCATTTTTTATGTTTTGTTTTATGTGTTCAAGAAATATGATAATAATAGTATATAATAATAATAGCTTGTATCGACTGACACCCCTATTTTTAGTAAGCTTAACTTTCTTACAAATTGTACTGTACTCCGGGATTGCACGCCGAATCGGAAATGGTATGGGTGACCACCCCGACCGAAATTTAGTGATGTGTATTTCGGTCATCTCCGTGCTTCGGAAGGCACGTTAAGCAGTTGGTCCTGGTTGACGTCGCCAGATGTCAGTCGTTAAGCCTATTCAGAGGCCTTAGGGCAGCTTGATAACATCTGACAATAAGGTTTTTGTTATGTTTATGTTGTGAAAAGGCATTTATGCCTTATGGGGCCCATATCTGGACCTCACGGCGGCTTCCCATCAGGTGGAGTGAGGTCATCTTGAAGACCACTATAAAAAAAAACCAATTCCTTTATCCAGGCATTCACAATGCTGACCATATTTAATGGTTTTTTTATTTTCCAGGTTGATGTACCGATAGTGGACCACGGCATTTGCCAAGCTCGGTTGAGGGAAGGCTTGGAGAACCCCCTCTATGAATTATCGGAGTCGACTCTCTGTGCAGGGGGGGAAGAGGGCAAGGACCCGTGCAAGGGTGATGGGGGCGCTCCCCTGGTCTGCGCTTATGAGGTAAGTCATTTACTTCTCTGGTCTGGTCTGCTATGCTATTCAGGCGGACGCCAAAACTCCCTTCGCTCGTGTGAGTGAACTTTAAAATTCAATTTCCTTGCGACTGTGGTCGTTTGAGAGAAAAGAACTAAGCCAAATAACATTTTCTAATTATTTACATACAAAATGAGAGAAAATACTAATTCAAAGTAAAGCGTATTGATTATTGAGGTAAGCGTGAAGCACCGGGATGTGAAGTGATGTCCGATGTGCACCGCCGGAATAGCACGGCTGACCTCAATTCCGCTTGCCTATGGCGACTTGCATATCTTACAGTACTGCTAAAAACATTACGATAAAACTGAGGCATTCCTAGAAAACAATAAAATATAATCCCGCGAAGTAAATCAACGCTATTGGTTTTCACTTGACCCACACGAACAACAACACAAACACACACTAATGCATGAATGTAGGTATGGATCAGAAATTTATTTAATTTGTATCACTCATGAATGACTTTATGGAGAGCTGAGTTTTTCTAACGCAAGTAATTGATTACTTAAAGGAAAACCTCAATCCCAACTCAGATATGTAAAAACCTGACATTGAATAAATTATTTATTTATTTACTTTTTGAAACCCGCCGCGATGCGCGAAAAAGCCACCACCCCGGTGGCTATTTCGCGCATCGCTCCAAAACCGCGTCATGGGCGAGGGGCCTCAATTCAAGTAACGTGTCTAAAGCCAGGTTCATATTACTGTGTCGGGGTGTGTCGTGGCGCGACACAACGCTACCGGCTCTGTTCAAATGTTATGACTACATTTATTTATTTATTCTTTATTGCACATAAAAAAGTACAAATGGCGGACTTAATGCCAGGAGTACATTACATTTGTAGTTGTGTTGATGACAGAAATGTAAACCTAGCAAATAGGGCGTCCCGAATGGCACTACTTGGAAAGGCTCGTTGCCCCCGCGCACTGAAGGCTGCCTTTTTATTACTAATCAATTTGTGTCTGTATAAACGTATAAACCGATACAAAACCCAAGCAACCCAGATAGCAGCGGTAGGCTCGCCCCTTACCACTTTGGGGTGAAATGTAGGCTTCTGAATGTTCCGTTGACCATGATAGCAACAATCAGTATGCCTCTTACTACCTCATTATTAGGGATATAGTCGTGGGGGTATATTATATAATTATAATTTTATCATTTACAGGACGGTTCATCCCGCTACTACCAGGCTGGCATCGTCTCCTGGGGCATCGACTGTGGAGTCAAGGACATGCCTGGCGCCTATGTGGACGTAGCCTACATCAGGAGTTGGATAGACTACACCTTGTCTGCGAATGGTATCGGCACTGAAACCTACACTCCGCCAGGAACGTCTGAGCCTGACTTAATTCATAAATAAACTGATTAAAAATCTTCGGATTAACTTTGCAATTTTGTTTTATTGTACTTTGCAACCCTGTTTACTCAGTAGTAAGTTTTTTTTTAATGCATTACCTACATGTGACTTAAAATCTAAAAAAGGTATTACAATTCACATGCACCTTTATTCTGGTAGTTTATTCTATAAAAATCACTGTTAAGTTCACTTATTCTTCATTCAATAAGGCGGCAAGGCTGATAAACAAAGCCATTTTTAAATTAAAATCGATTAAAACGTTAAAAAAATGAAATTATCTTTTATTTACAAAGTAGGTACCTTCTTAACATTATGCAATGATTTTAAACATTCCACGGCATGACAGGCTACTAACTAATTGTATTTATATTAGTGAGATTGTAAGGGTAAATTCGGCTAAAAGTTCATTTTTTTTACAAGTTATTAACTTTTACTTTACTTAGGAGTGAGGCGTATATACCTTGCCTTGCAATACGTCGTTGCAGCGTTTGACCCGTTAAACACAGTGGCAAGAGCGCCAGTGAAACTCAAATTGTTGCGGGTTCGATTCCCGCACTGCAAATGTTGTGGAAACAGATAGGCCACATGAAACCTAACCATTGCAAAATGACCCTTATTGCATTGGTTTAAGGTGACAGGAGCTGTCAAGTGTACATGCATAACCTGTGGCCTTCTAACATTATCAGAAGCGACGCTGTAAGATCAAGTGTTATGTAAAAACAAGCGCCATTATCAGGTTTATTATTTTCTTATCGCACAGTGACATAATGAAACGAAGATTCCTGTTACTTCACGTTTGCAATCGCAGTGAGCGGTCGTCGGCTTAAATTGTCGCTGTCAGTGTCTGTGAAAAAAACAAAAAATGGCGCCAAAAGTTCCACTGATCACGTTCAACAACGGGCAGACAATCCCTGCGCTGGGATTAGGAACGTGGAAGGTAAGTTCTATCCATAGTTACCTATTTCCAGTCATTTTCTTCAAGGTATGTCATGGGAAAAGATCAAGCTAAGTAACGGAAAGGGGTAGCCTCGGTAGCCTGATGAGCCGTTGAATTTTCAATCAAAATGCAAGTCTTTTTTACTTCCCATAGCACAAGCTTTTAGTTGCGTAGTTTGAGGTTGAGGCTAAATGGCGCTGCTTTTATTGATGTCGAGTATTTTTTTTTTAATTTATTTATTCTACCGTATCAATCTAAAGAAATCCCGGGCTTTTAAAGACGCCCAATAAAATTGTCTATTGATCACAATTATTACTTACAGTCCTACCAACTTATCTGTGAACTGAAAGAGGACGACACCGTCGATTCAGTGTTGCTAATTAATATAAGGTCCTCAAAATAGAGTAAGTTTTAGAAGTAGGTAATTTGTCATAAAAAATAAGTATTAAATAAATATAATGTAATTAAATATTGTAATTATTTATAAATAAAAAAATATATTTGTAGTTAAGTAGGTACGCTAAACAGTTGTCCTTCAGGTTTAAAAATGGCTTTATTTAGAAAGTGATCCAGTGAAATGGAAATCCTGCAGATATTAAGGTTTGATAGCTAAAACAGTTAATAGAGAGATAAACTATAATCTGGAAAACTTGTCAATCATACTAAACCACACTTAGAACTTTCATTCAATGTGATTTATGTACCAAAGACACAACAACCCCTAACAACGATATATTTTTAATAATTCGCAGTGGTAAGTACCTAATGGATGTAATAAAAAAAACAAATTGCTTTACAATCATTTATTAAAAACCAGATTTACAGTAATGATCTTTAGATGAACCTGCACTACCAACATTATCATCATTGTCCTGTGTAATTTATTTCTGTCTTTAAGACCTCTAGAAGGTTTTTAACAGCAGGCACCTCGTGTTTAGCAGAATCAAATTCATGTACTCTCCTCCGTATAACTCCCATGTCAAAGTCATCAACGTGTATGATTCCACTTCTATCCTTTCTTGCCTGGTGTCCGAATTTTAGTAAGTGTCTTCTGCTGCATGCCCCTCTTTATCTATTTTTGAAATGAGTGCTTGACTCACACCTGAAACATAGGATTATTTTTTTCATCGAAATTTGAAAACCGGCAGGTTAGTTGGCTCATCCATTTAACAGGTAAAATATTAGTTGCGTTTTACCTGAAATAAAACGTTTATTAAACTACTTACCCTTATTAGAAGCTTTAAATATTGAGATAGGCACTTCCGTTTCCCGTTGCATTTTACTTCTCTTTCTACCCTATACATCCATCTCTTTCGCACATCCCTCTTTTCACCTGGCAGTGGGGGCGGCGCGAGCTGTGACCTCAGCGCGCCATGTTGATCATTGTGTCGAAATATAGGTAACACCAGGCAGGATTAGAAACTAAGCTTCTAATAAGGGTAAGTAGTTTAATAAACGTTTTATTTCAGGTAAAACGCAACTATTAAACCACTTGACCCGTTATTAGAAGCTTTAAATATTGAGACGTGTTTGTTATCGCCTGGTGAAAATTAAAAACGCCAATGTGACAGCGATCTTATGTATTGTATTGTGCGAAGAAATGAAAAAATAATAACATAATAAAACAGACTGTAATGTAAATGAATTGTTTTATTGACTTTAAATCAAAACTATGATTACCTTATAGATAACCATAAACCCGGTTATGTATACTTGATACAGCTGATCAGGATATTTACAAATAGGTACATAATACATTAGGTATATGTAACAGATACATCAACCTGTACATCTGGTAAATCAACCAAAATAATCAAATGAAAACAACGAAGAATGCATTTCATAGCAGGTACAAAACCAATCACATTATATTATTAAAGAGCATTAATTATTTTATACATAAAATTAGGTATAACTTGACTTATCATCTTCGGGTGCTTAATTTAATACACAGGGTTAAATAGATTGGTAATAGACGTCTTGTTGACTGTAGGAGGCATAACTTCACGACAGTAGAACTTTTGGAAAGTTTTGGCTGATTTCCAGTTACCTCTGGCCAGAATGTCATCCAGGGGGTAATTGTTCAGCCAATTTTTTGAGGCTACGGCAGACCGTACGCTTCCCGGAGTTGAAGTTATACCTGCTTCTTTCAACAAAGATTTGATCCATCCTGCAATGACTGCCCTAGAGGCAGGAGATGGTGATCCACGTAAGTTGGTAAACAATTTGGAAGTATTAGCACAACCACGTCTTTCATTCAAACCCGATATGGTTTTGTTAATCCAGAACACTGGATTTAAATTTTGGTTTTGTGGATTGAACAAAAGTTTCCAGCCAGATTGCCTGTATTCGCTACAATCTGTTTTCGAACCAAACAAAGGCCAAAAAATAACAGAATCATCTTCTATAACGCAGTGGTTGCTGTCAACGCTCAGCAGAGTAAGGTCGTGAATTCTGCGACCAGAGCACAGTATCAGTAACGTCGCTGTATGTCGAACAGTTTGAAAAATGTTTTTGGAGTCGACTGAGTAGTTTCCTAAATAATCGGTGAGGGTGTTAATATCCCAAACTGGCGGTTTAGGTAATTTAGGTTTTTCTAACGCAATCGATTTTAAAATATGCTTGACTATTACATCGTTACTCAACTTACCAGACAACTCTGCATTACAGAGCGTGGAAATTACCGACTTGTGAAGCACAATCGTATTAAATGATAATTTATGTTTCAAATGTAGGTCTGCCAAGAATTGGGCTAGCTGTGAACCTTCAGGATGAGTAGAGCTTATTCCATGTTGATTTGCCCATTTTACCCAACGGTTCCACGCCGTTTTATAAGTTTTCTGTGTAGATGGTGGCCATGATGATCTGAGCAGAGCTATTTGAGTGCTATCCCAGAATTTTACTGTCTCTGACCACCCCCACATTTCCATATTTCGAGGACCATGTCCTGGACTTTCGGAGGAGGGCGCCCGGTTGTCGTATCGATCAGAAACTGACTGAGATTCGTCAACGTGAATGGGGCCTCGATGGCTCGCGATTTGAGGTCCGCTCGCCAGAACACCTTTTCCCACCGAGGGACTACAATCAGATACACACCTGTCGCTTGGTTGAGGTGCATTAGTACTCTGGGAATGAGAAAAGGGGGCGGGAAAATCCACGCCAGCGGAAAATGCCACGCTACGCTGAAAGCGTCGTGAAACATTGCTTCGCGATCTTTGAGGTCCATGGTTGCATAATTCGCTACTACTCGAGCAGTTCTGGATGCAAATAAATCGACTACTGGTATTCCCATCTTCGCAAAAACCATCTCCGTACAATTCGGAAGTAGATGCCATTCCGGAGGTCGGTGGTGCCTGGACAGACCGTCCGCTTGGTGGTTGAATTTGCCGGGAATGTGATGAACTTTCAGATGAATTTGATGATCGTATAAAATACGAATGATCTGGCTTGCTAGAGACATGAGTGGTAGAGATCTGGTCCCGCCTTCGTTGCGGAAGTAAGCTATCGCCGACTGATTGTCGGATTGAATCAGCACTGATGATTGTACCATGTGCTTTGCCTGAGTCTCTAGGACTTTCAAAATGGCAAGCAGCTCCTTTTGGTTGCTGTGGAGCAATTTCTCCTCTGGGTTCCAGCTGCCAGACATTGTAAGATTGTTCAGTTGTGCGCCCCACGCTATATCCGAGGCATCTGTCGTCAGATAATGAGTTGGCGGGGGCACGTGTATCTTGGTCGGGCAATGGCAATTTAGAAGCCACCAGAGCATTTCCTCTCTCACTTGACAAGGCAGGGAGTATTTTTCCGGACCTTCGTGATCTGGTAATGCATTTAGAACCTGCAGAGCAGATCGGTGATTCAATCTGCCACGAGGAACTACAAAGCTGGCAAAATTTAACTGTGATCTGTTGCGGCAGTACTACAGATTTCTTGTGATTTATTTGGAACCCTAGAAATTCCAGTGTCGTTATCAGCAGATTTACGTGTTCGGTCAAAATACTCGGATTTTGATGTGCGAGGAGAAAATCGTCGAGGTACACGATTAGCCTTACATTTTGCTTCCTGAGCATTTGCGCTATCCAGTTCGTTAAGCACGCGAAAACCCTTGGTGCTGTGCTTAATCCGAACGGGAGGCAGGTCATTTCTAGCAACTCGTTTTGGTACATCAGCCGCAAAAACCGTCTGTGAGACGTGGCGATGGGCACATTGAAGTATGCCTGGGACAAATCCACCTTGCACATCCAATCCTGAGGTTGATGGAAGTCCGGGATACGGTGCATGTTTACAAGCCGAAACTGATCGGTTAACACATATTGGTTCAGCCGTTTTAGATTGAAGATGGGGCGATTTGTGCCGTCGTTTTTTGGTGTCAGAAATAGAGGAGAAATGAAGCTCCGGGTGCAGGCTGCCACTTTCAATACACCTTGTTCCTTCATTTGCATAAGGACCTTTGTCATTCCGTCCGATTCTAGAGTCAGACGATACCCTTTTTTGAGGTCTGGTATTTTCAAAGGAGGCTTCCGTCGAAAAGGTATGCGATACCCTGAAATCACCCGCAGAACAAATTCTGGAGCTCCCATTTTCCTCCAACGACATACATAATGTGCTAATCTTCCGGCTTGGAAAGGTTCCGAGTCATTGTCTTTGTCTCTTACTGCCCCTGTTGTCAGAGGGTGAGAAACGACGTTTCTGTCCTCTATGGGACTGTCTTGGTCTCGATCCGCGAGATCGAAAGGAAAAATTCCTATTGTTGGAATTATTATATTGTTCATGTCCTTTCGACAGGTAGTTAGATGGCAATCCGCCCTGCGAGGGTTGGTTATGCTGACAACTGGCAAATGATGTACTTGGAATAGCATCACAGCAGTGTCCGGAAGTACCACGCGATGGTACGTTAATACGGGCGTGCCCCTGCGAGGGGAGCCGTGTTGCAGTGGTGGGCTTTGCTCGCGAAGCATTCCCTCTGCTAGGCTGATTTAACGGCCAAAAAGTTTTGCGTACTCCACCTGCGGTCTCCAGCGCAGTTGTGAGGGGCTCAGCGTTGAAAATGTGGGTGTTAGACGGAGGTATTTTGTTCAACCTACACTTCACCAATGGGTCGCGAACACATTTCAGAATATTATCCCTTCTCATCTCTATAGCTTCTGCCCTGTGCCCACAAGCTAGTTGCAGCAAGTCAGTAGACACTCTATGGAAATCACCTTTAAGAAAAATTTCGTCTATTTTACCGTTAAGATTGGTAAGATCTGCATCAGATGTTTTAGACCAGGTTATTAACCTACGACAACTTTCTAGAAAGATTTCTTTTTGTTTTAAAATACAGAAAGTCAGAGCCGCGTAGGATTTATCAGAGTACACTAGATGGCGTATATTATGGTTTGTTTCAAGCTCTGAAAATCCGGGCGAATGATTGTACAATTTTTGGGTTTCAGTATACCGTACGTCCGACCACGTAGTACTACAAAAACGTTGTACCTCGTTTAACATTTTTAAATATTCTGGTGGTGTTGACGGTACTACAGGATCTTTCACTTTTGTCTCCATGTCAAATGTTAAATTAGGTACAACGTCAGGATTTGAAATAACAGTAGGTGACAATGATTGCGAAGGACAATTATTGTAAAGCTCGCGGCTAGCATCCGATAAAAATGATTCATTGTCACGATAGTTGTCGCACCTATCCATATTTTGCCTCAATTCACCTACTTCTTTCGATAATCTTTCCAAAAGGTGACGGTCACGCTTTTGCTTTTTAGAACGGCGATGACGATGTTTTTTCATCTTTTTCCTGTTCCTTTCATCCTGCGAGGATTCAGAAGAACTTGAGGAAGGAGTCGAGCTTCCACTGCTACTGGATGTAGACCGACGTAGCGATTTATTACGAGATCGAACGCCAGAAGTCCCGGCGACACTCGGTACATTTGAAATCGCTTCATCATTTTCCATCATAAATCAATTAGGTAGGTAACTATTTTTCATTACTAAATTCAACACGATCCTAAAATAGAACGGAAATATGGAAAAAACAATAACTAAAAATTTTTGTGGGTAGAAAGACACAACTTAATTATATACTTTGATTTTTCACAACGATTTTAAAAGTTGAAATTTTAACAGCACTTTTGGAGCACAAGTTTATTCAACGGGAAATTTCACGCCAATGATCAACATGGCGCGCTGAGGCCACAGCTCGCGCCGCCCCCACTGCCAGGTGAAAAGAGGGATGTGCGAAAGAGATGGATGTATAGGGTAGAAAGAGAGGTAAAATGCAACGGGAAACGGAAGTGCCTATCTCAATATTTAAAGCTTCTAATAACGGGTCAAGTGGTTTAATAGATGTGCGTTACCGTTGCGTTAACCTACAGTAAGAATTTATACAAATATTACGTAGACTTAAATATTTGGTAAAGTATATAGGTATTTATGAAAATAAAGTTGACAACACTAACCTGTTGCAGGCGAAATTCGTTTGTAGATTTTGGTAAGTGAAATAATCGAAGACCTCGCCCGATCTTCTGCTTTGAAAATGGTTTCAACCTCAAGAATAATGTTTCGAGCATCACTTTTATTGGCTTTCGGGATATTCAACTTCATAAATTCCGAAATATCACAATAAAACAACCAAAGTACTCAAAATTAGTTGACACGGACAATCGAATGACATTTCAACATGGCGGTCGTAGTTCCAATTTTCGCCATTTCACAGATAAGTTGGTAGGTCTGTAGTAGGCTTGAAATTTGGAAAAGAAAATGAAGAGAATTTATTCCGACAGTTTTTTCTTTTTAGTTTTTCTTTCAACTTGTAAATTAAATCGCGCTAGATACTCGTGGCATGTTTTTGTCTAATTTGTAGAGGTAAGTAATGGTCATAATATCATAGACAATTAACTATTTGGTTCTTAATTTGAAGTAAAAAAATTGCTAAAAAGTGCGTCGGAATGCCTGGACTTGGCGTTGGAGTTTGGTTCAGATTGCTCACCTGCGCGACTACTTGCCGATGAGTTGTCGGCTCGGCAATCGATTCTCAAAGCCGTAGAAATCAAATCAAAAACAAAAAAGCAATCGGTTCCTAATTCGTTTGAGCGGGTGATTTAATATTTTCTTAGCGAAACCTACCCGCGCGTACTTTGATATTTTCTGCGGCCAGAGATTTGAGGTCAAGTTGAGAAGCTGAATTGTAATCCAGACATGGACGGAACGCAATCAATTTGCAAACTTGAAAGCATTTCGGAGTGAATTTTCCTGATTCTTTTGGTTTAGGAATAGCGCTTGCGCGTATGTTAGAATTATTACGTCTCGCGTGTAGTTACGAGTGAAAATTAGCTATGAAAAAAATTAGATTAACTATGGTGAATAAGTGCTCGTGGTGTGCTGTGGTGAAACTCAGGGTGGCCGATACGCCGTTTTTGGGACTTTAGGTTCACAAGACTAGACGGACAACTTGCATAGGTATGGTGTTCATATTTATTTATTAGTAGTTTCAATCTTCCCTCTCTTTAAGGATCCCCGCCGACTGAAATACACACATCAAAACTGTCTAGGGATATCATAGGGATATCATTTTTTAAAATTCCATAAAGTTAAGTTTGTTTACAAGTTGAGCATTATCTTAGAATAACGCGAGGACAGATGCATAAGATAAAGGTTAAGAATATTACAAAAAAAAACCTTGATTTTGCTAAAATTTTGACACCTTTTAAAAGAAAAATCTGTCTTTTTTTAACGTCCTTACGATTGTACAATAATGCTACTACAATGAATTTCTTTATACAATCTGAAAGGGCAGATATAGCAGTTTCTGTGTTCCAAAAATTACTACGTTGGTATCAATATTTTGATTTTTACAGCCTCCCAAATAGCTATACTTTGTATGAAAATGCGTGAGATATCCCTAGACACTTTTGAGCAGTATGTGAGTTTTGACCCGTTATGCCTAGACTTGCACACGTAGACCAGGTAGAATGTTCATTCATGGTAGGTGGATCTAAAACCTAACTGAAGTTTGGGTTTGTATCGTTTAGGCCTTCTGTAAAACTCACTAACTTCGCGACCCTGATCGTTTATGTGAAAAGAACTAAGTAAGCCATTCATGATTTTGAATTTATTACCTCAAAAATAAGGAAGAATTCTAATTCAAGGTGTAGAGAACAGACGATTGAAGTGGGCACCGAGATTTTAAATGAGGGTGGTGTGAATCGACCCGCGGTTCATACATTAGTAACTTTCTGCTCCTCTGTTATAATTAAAGCTGTGAGTGACACTGTGAGTCCAGTGCCTGCTGCATAGGACGTTTGTTCCTCTCATAAGTTGCCAGATTGTGTGATCGTTAAACAATTTCCTTCCGATACCATTGGGCTGTTGTCCCAACAACAGCGAAGAAAGGACAAATTATCAGCTGTTTACTCGCTCGAGAAACGTTTTTGATCGCTGGCTGTGCTGTGTGGCCGCTAAGGAACGCCGAGGCCGCTCCAGTTAGAACGTCCCTGAGCGACCAGAGCTATCGAAGCCAATACTCAGTGATCAGCTAGGTATGAAATTCTGGCCAACGCCAAATTTTATTTCAATCTCGCTGAGGAAAGAACGCCAACTTCAATCATCCATTGGGTTCACCTTGGTATTCTCCCTCATTTGTTTCGAAATAATCAAAAACTGATCTTTGGCTTAGTTCTTTTACACTTGTACGATCACCTTCGGACTTCCCTCCCTCCAGGGAAAGGGCAGTAGTGTGAATACTTCAGCACGTATCCCCGTAATCTCTGGCCAAGAGCTCTGCCAGTGGACAGCCGTCTATTGTAGCTCTACTCGAGGGGAGTTACACCTCCCCACTACACGCAGGTGTAAGATCACTTCCACACCACCACCGTTCCTTGAGGCCACTTGGAATGGGGCCACACAACCCTGCCGAGTGCACTCCCGGTGACACCGAAGGCCCTTTAGTCGTCTCTTACGACAGGCGGGGGGAACAACTGTGGTAGCATTCTACGGCCCATACCAGGGCGAGCGGTGGGACAACTGCCGTAGGGGGAATGTGTGGGAATATTTCCATTAGATAATTGTTCCAAGTCTAACTGGGCAAAACCTGGTCCCCAAGTCTGCTAATTTTACGTAATTGAATCTCAATCCCCAATCCCTAGTCCGGGGGCCCTAGTTAAAAATATTCCTGAACGATTTCTCATTTTGCGATCTGCGTTTGTCAGTGTCAATTAGTGTCAAAGTCAAATTGACATTTGTAGTTGCTAAGCAAGCCGGCCCGTCCCGTCACAACATTTCACAACAAGCCGGATGGTTGGTTGATAAAAAGTTAATTTTCATCCGGTGTTTGACTTGCTCTGCCCTTCGACTCGCTTAGCCATTATCCATCCTTAATAATTGGGAACATTTTCTATTAAACTGTAATAATGGCTTCTAAAATTCCCAAAATCAAGTTCTACAACGGATTGGAGTGCCCCATTCTTGGACTTGGAACATGGAAAGTGAGTAATCTAGTTTGTGTTTGAGTCAATAACTAAAATACACATCCATAACCGCAAACTCGCCCACTTCAAATAAAGTACCTAATGTAGAGTAACACCACTTCAAGCAGGTTCTGTGAAATGTTGTCTCTTTCTTTCTTTTGCTTCTTCTTCCTTCGCTCATTAGTGAGTAAATAACAGGACACTTCAAACGCTAAACCAATGCTGTAGCATTGAATTATCTTCTTTGAATACAAGGGTGGTTTTTTCGAGAGTTCAATAACATATACATCATACAAAAAAAATATGAAGAGCGATACTGATCTATAAGGAAAAGTCAATGTTTCATAAATAAGTTCAAGATGTTCACAGAAAGGGTCCGATAAAGAGTACCTTTATCTAACGAGCGAAGAAAAGAGTATTGAGAGTAAAAGAAGCACAATTTAGATGTCAGGATCAAGCAAGTAGAAGATCATTGATGATGATTAGCGCAGTCGCCCGGTTTGCGAAAGATGCGGGTTCGATTCCCGCCTGATACCAAGATTATTGAATGTTCAGATCTTCAGTGATATGGAAGATGTCGGCTTTGCCTGCCCCCTACACAAATAGTGTGTTTTTATCATTCATTCGGCGGTGATGATACAATTGAATATTGAAAGTCATTGTTGTATCATCGCTTCTCTTTGAAGTAGGTCATACAGCCGACTGTTATCAGTACTTGTACATATCTTATCTATGAAAAGTCTTGAATTATGGAATAATTTCAAATAAAACTTATCAAACTTTATTACATATGAAAAAAAACCAAGACGTTGCTATTTTTTAGTTATAGACAAACATGTTCTTGACTGCATGACACTGCAAAAGAATTTTGCACTGTGCAGAAATCGAACCCGCGACATTTAGTGTGTTAGCCACCATACTACACCAAACTTATACTGGTGAGTGAATGTTATGTGATGTGAATGTCACTGACTTTCCTTGGTTCAGATAAAAAAGGCCTCACATTCACCTAAAATGCCACTAGGTCCTAAAATATCCAAATAGATCTGATTGCTTAATTTTTGGAATAAAAAAATGACAAGAGCATGAAAAAAATAGTATCTAATTATGGATGTTTATCCATTGTCTAGTATCCCACAGCACAAACATTTACAAGCTTAATTTGAGCCTAGATGGTGCTGTGTGGAATAATGTCCATACCTGATTTGATGCTGTATGGAATAATGTATAATTCGATTCAAACTTACTGGTGGCTCGGAAGTTAGCTGCTAGCGCCGAGTGCGCACGATTGACCTCACCTCGCGCGATGTTCACAGCCACCATAAAGTTTGAATCGTACTATATTATAGTGATATTTATTTATTAGAAGTAGTATAGGTATTTGAAGATCTTCATTATCTTCTTATCTTAATAATTGTGCGTTGTTTACGAAACCTTGAATTTTGCAATAATAGAAGGCTGTTCGAGTGGTATTCAAGTTTATCTTGTAGGTACTTAGGAGTCTGAGTACTAAAACTTGCCTTATAGCCCTACAGATTAGATCAAGTTTTTTATTTTAACATTGTAAAGACATAGAAGATATAGAATATAAATTGACGCTGCAACATACGCACTAGTACTAGGTTCAGACGCCTTTAGAGTTATATGGCCTATCTTAGCGACATATTGTAGCATGCTTACTGTACTTTTTCTTGTTCACCTATGATCCACTACCTGAAGATTGTCTGGAAGAGATCACTACCTAGGGACGGGACAGCTCAATTGTATTTTGGTATCTATGATTTAATTAATTGTAGTATGTAGTTAATTATGATATAGTTTTAAATTGTATGCTGTTGGTATGTCTATAAATAAATTAAATATCCTTGAACATTATTCCACACAGCGCCATCTAGCCCCAAAATGAGCTAATTAAAGCCCATTTTCATGGAATACTAGACAACGGATAAACATACTTAAATACTTAATCTTCTGTAAATACATACATAAACATAGGAAACACCCAGACCAATGCAAACTGACATGTTCATGCACACAAATATTTGTACTGTGCGGAGATCGAACCGCGACCTTTGGTGTAGTAGCCGACTTCTCAACAAATCGGTTGAATTCTGGCTCTTCACAGACGGATATCGAGAGAGGCCTAAGTTACATAATAATTACATGTTCATAACAACAATTGACCCATAAACATGAAGGTCATTTAGATACCAATGGCACAGTATAAACCATACAGTAGGTTATCTAAGGCCGCCCGCCGAGTTATTAGCCTAGCGTGCACACAGACACGCGGCACAGCCCGTCCGTACTGCCGCCTCTCTATGGCTCCCTATTTTATGCTAGCGTGAGCGTGAAATCGCGACACGGCGCGCGACGCGCACGCACACATACAAACCGAGAGTGGCACGTTTGTATATAGATGTTCTACTGTATGGTTTATACTGTGCCAATGGCGTGTTCACTTGTAAATAATAGTTTTATCGACGTTTACATAATTTGTGTTCCGGCGCTTATCGGCCAATGGGGTCAGCGTCTGACGTACCTCTTGAATTTAGGTTTTTCTTTGGGAAACCGGCATTTATTATAAGTCTTAAAAATTCTTTAATACAATCAATAGGTCGCATAAATAGCTTTACGAATAGCCAAACTGAAGTGGCAATAGGCCACCAAGGTTGGGCCTCTCAAAGGATCTCTAATGGCTACCCGAAACGGAAAGACGAAGGCTGCCCACTATTTGGGCCTATGCCTTTGTGGCGTGAGGGGAAGCCTTTCTCAGGCAATGGACTCTCAGATCGCTACTGTAGCTCGTTACAAATGAGACTGACGCACGTTCGTCGTAACTACGAACTAAGTCCTCGTCCACGGCGACTTTTTGTAACTACAAAAAGTCGCCTTGGGCGAGAGCCATCATGAGTAGCCTATTGATGCTTTTTTTGAGAAACTCCGAATTTTTATTCCTTCCACAGTCCAAGCCCGGTGAAGTGACACAGGCCGTGAAGGATGCCATTGACATCGGCTACCGGCACTTCGACTGCGCTCACGTCTACGGCAACGAGGGTGAGGTTGGGGCAGCCATCAGCGCCAAGATACAGGAGGGGAAGGTCAAGAGGTATTAGCATAGTCGACGTTCTTATTCTCTACAGTCCGAACTTGGTGAGTTGACGCACTTCGACTGCACTTATGTGTACGGCAACGAGGGGCCAGCCATCAGTGCCAAGATACAAGAGGGGAAGGTCAAGAGGTACTGTAGAGTCCATTACTCCTTACAATGTCTAAGCCTGGTGCACGCCAGGATACAAGATAGGAAGTTCAAAAGGTACTGTTGAGTCCACGATTTTATTCCCTACAATCTAAGTCTTAGCCTGCTGAAGTGACGCACTTCGACTGCGCCCACGTCTACGGCAACGAGGGGGAGGTGGGGGCAGCTATCAGCGCCAAGATACAAGAGGGGAAGGTCAAGAGGTACTGTTGAGTCCACGGTACTGAACACTTTTTACGATTTACGGGTCCAAGCTCAAGCCGTGTTCGCTCTCGTGACCACGTCACATGCAATTGTCGCCGAAAGTCAGGAAAAACAGCTGAAAACATGTTTGTGTGAGCGAAGGGAGCTCTTAAGCTTAATATTTAAAGTAAAGTGCACTAGACGCCGTGAGGGCTTTCACCCCCATGTGGTCGACTTTGGCACCGCTAGGGAGTGGAACGCCCTCCCGCGTCTGTGTTTCCGGATACATACAACCTTGGTGTCTTCAAGGCAAGAGTGAATAGGCATTTTCTGGGTAAGCGCGTTCCACCTTCGACCTCGTCATCGCTTTCCATCAGGTGAGTCTGAGGTCAACCGCAAACCCATTTTAAATTAGAAAAAAGGGGCCCCACAGAGGGGCGCATGCACCTTTGCTTAGGGTGTTACTTGAAAAAGACACATCATCATCATCATCATATCAGCCGAACGACGCCCACTGCTGGGCATAGGCCTCCCCCAAAGATCTCCACAACGATCGGTCCTGCTTGCTAGGTTAAGAAGACACGTGCTTAGGGTGAAAACGAACTGGTGACGCAGGCCCACGCTGGCGCTCACGGAATACGGGATAGCCGGAGAATGGATATTCAAAGATGAAATACCTTATTAAGGGATACTCGAAGGGCTGCCAGTCCTATGTATACCTACTCCACAATTTTAAGCAGCTTTCGAATACAATTTTTTCGTAGTAATTCCTCTAAACTCTTGACTCCTTCTCAGAGAGGATCTCTTCATCACATCAAAACTGTGGAACACCTTCCACCGGCCGGACCTGGTGCCGAAGGCGCTCAACACCACCCTGGCCAACTTGAAGCTGGACTACTTGGACTTGTACCTCATCCACTGGCCTCAGGCTTACAAGGTAAATACTAAGTTTTTTTTTTATTTGTTTGCCCAGCGATGGGTCTGATAGGTTGATAAAAATAATACTACTTCCATTTAAAATGATGTACCGGAATAATTTGCGAACTCGCCCTGTGTATTATTATGCCATCTCGCTGAAAAGGATCAACATATAAAATTAACGTTTCATGTTTATTATTTTTATTCCATAACTAGTGACCGCCCGCGACTTCGTCTTCGTGGACATTGGTTTTAGAAAAAGCCATAAATTGTTGTCCTATCCAGATGCATAAGCTATATTATTGTAAAGTTTCATTAAAATCTACTGTGAGTGCCAAGTACGGCAGGCACATCGCTTTCGCTCACTAAACTGTCCCTAGTCGGTAAATGCGAATTTGTATGGCATTGAAGCACCGCCATCTAGTGAATTAGAAGGAATTTCTCTTAATCGCCACTAGATGTCGTTTGCGAAGCGTCAAACCAAGACCCTGACGAATTTGAAAGTCATCTACATGGCGTAATCTACCAGTAAATAATAATAATAATAATAATAATAATAATAAAACCATTTATTTTCTCTCCAATCAATCTATAACTAAGTACAAGGAGCCAGACCTAATTAAACCCAATTGAGGGAGAGACTGGTGCCTGAAGTAGGGATACAAACGTACCTGAGTAACAGGACACCAGGGCCTTACCAACCGGATGTTTTATCAGTATACTTTAAGTCTTTAAGTACAATTAGAAATACAATAAATGATCAAAGAGACTTAGCTTAAAAAAAGACAAAAATAAATTAGCAAAAACTATGTCTATTGAGTGTCTATATGTGTGCGTGCGTGTGTGCGTGCGTGCGTGCGCGAGTGTGTGTGTGTATGTATGCATGAGTGTGTAAGTGTAATGATGTGTGAGTGTCGTGAGTGTAGTGTTAGAAGTTTATGAGACTGAGTGGCCAACAAATCAGCTTAGATATATTCAAGTCATAGCAAGTTCTCTTTTATTATTAATATAGTAGTAGTGCCAATTTTAAATTGATTGAAATAAATTAATTTAGTTGGGGGGTTTCATAAGTTTTTCAGTTTCGTCATAGTTGAGAGTTTTTAGAAAGTTATCGACGGTGTGTTTACATTTAGTAGTAGTCAAGGGATAGATTTTAAATTTTTCGTTGAGTTTGTTATATAAATAAGGGGCTAGGAAAGGAAAGAAGAGATGAGAATGGCTGGTATGGAAGAGAAACGTTTGGCATACCTTACCCCTCCTACGCCTGTCCCCCAAGAGGGCTGGATCGTACTGCAGTTGGGAGTGTTTTTCAATTAAGGTTTGGCTAATAAATAATTGCCTGACAGTCAATACATTCCACTTCGAGTACAATTCGAGAGTGGGGTGACGATAGGGAAGACATGCACCAACTTTCAAAATGAGCCGCTGTGCCCTCTCTACCTCAATAATATGGGTTTTGGCAACTCCACCCCATGACGTGATACAATAGCCTATTAGTGATTGACATAAGGCGTAGTAAACCATTCTTAAAACTTGCTGGTTGGCGATGTGTCGAAGTGATCTAAATATAAAGACAAGTTTACGTAATCTGCCTGTTAGCACGTCAATATGTGGTTTAAAGGACATTGACTCATCTAGTATCACGCCTAGGTACTTGATAACTGCAGTCCTTTCAAGTGCAGGACATGAACAGAAGGCAGTCGGGGCAGCACAACTATGTGCGACGATGTATAGGGAAGGTGGTGGAAGGTGATTTTTTCTTAACGCGAAAGCTACATATTTTGTTTTATCTATATTAAGTGTTAGTATATTATCGTTCAGCCAATTTTTAACCATGTCAAAACCTCTCTGGGCAGATTCATATACCTCTTCCCAACTTTCTCCACTGAAGAACAAGGCTGTATCGTCAGCGTACGCATAGATGTTTCCATTATGAATTTGAAGGTTGCAGAGGTCATTTATGTAAACGAGGAACAGCGTAGGACCAAGTATACTCCCTTGAGGCACACCATAGCCTGTAGGTTCTCCCCGACTTATCCACTGGTCAATTTTTACGTGCTGTTTTCTACCAGACAGATAATCCTCCATCAGCTTCAGTGGCACTCCTCTTACCCCCACTTTTTCCAACTTTACCAGCAAGTGGGGTATGGAGACAGTGTCAAAGGCCTTTGCGAGGTCTATGAACACCGCTAAGGTTTTTTTTCTTGAGTCCAGTTCAGTCACGATACGATTAGTCAATTCCAGCACAGCGGCGCTTGTCGACCTCCCACGACGAAATCCAAACTGACAAGTGGAAAGTAGGTTGTTATTCTCTAGGTATGCAATCAACCGCTTGTTGACCAAACGTTCCAGAATCTTGGACAAAGAAGGAAGTATAGCGATTGGCCGGTAGTTGTTGACGCTCTCTTCATCACCTCCCTTATGGATGGGTTTGATGAGTGCTTTTTTAAAGGCCGTTGGGAAGACTCCAGTTGCTAACGAAAGATTGCATATGTGCACAATTGGGGCGATCAAACACTCTTTAAATCTTTTAAGCACTGATGTGGGAATTTGATCTATCCCTGCGGCACAATTGTCTCTGAGGGCATTAATCATCGCACCAACTTCATCACAGTCAGTGGGAAGCAGAACAATGGATCCCGCAGGCGATGAGCTCGTGAGACTGTCAATTTGCTTTTCAGCGATCTTACAAGTAGAGCTTATTTTTTCGGCCAGTGTCTTGCCTACGTTTGCAAAGAAGTGATTGACCTCGTTTACACTATCAGATTCCTTGTTAGACGTTAGAAGTCGTGTGGATTTGTCCATTGTCCTGCAAGAGCCGCTTATTTTTTTAACTGCGTCCCATAACCTTTTTTTGTTACTTCCGGCCTCTTCGATTTCCTTTTGTTCAAACTTTCTTTTTGCTTTTTTCAATAGGCAGTTACAGAAATTTCTATAGCGCTTATAGGTAGTTTTAACAGTTTCGTTGTCGGGGTGCGTTTTTAGCTTTTTGAACAGATTGTCTCTGTTTCTCATGCAGCGGAGAATAGCTGGTGTGATCCATGGCTTGAATATTCGCTTCCTATTGGGTATCTTGACAGTTTCTGTGCTTAGACTAATTGAAGTGGCCAAGAGATTCACCAGGAGATCAGCCGAGGTGTTAGCATCTTGGCAGTTTAATACTGCCTGGAAGTCTATATTAACTATCGCAGAATCTAGAGCATGATAATTGATGCGCTGGTGAGGCTTATAAACGATATCCGGGTGTCCCCTCCATTCAATCTGTAATGCTACACTTTCGTGGTCGGTGATCGACGTTTCAAGAACGAGGCAGGTTGCAAGTAGCTTGGATCTAATCATTACATGGTCGAGACATGTACGCCCATGAGTTGGAAGCGTGTGGGCAGGCAGAATTCCATGGCTAGCTAGAACACCTAAGTATTCATTGGAACGGTTGTCTGTACTATTGGGGCTTATGTCGATGTTAATATCACCACACAGGATTAAATTCTTAAAACTGTTTAGGGACGTAAGTAGAGAGTCTAGACTATCAATAAAGTTAGTGATGTTTTGTTGCGCTGGAGGGCGGTAAATACTGATAATGCAGGTATCATTTTTTAATTTGACTACCAGACAATTTGCATCGACAATAGGTGGTTCCTCGATTATTGCCTTCAGTTGTTCATGGTAGTAAATGACTACTCCCTCGTTCTGAGTATTGTGTGTAGCGGTAGTGGCGTGGTTGTAGTGTTCCAACTCAGCGATGAACTTTGCTGATGGTAGCCAGCACTCTGTTAAAACAAGAACGTCCCAGACCATATCCGAGCGCTGTAAAAGTGTGGTAAAGTTAGGCATGTTTTTGGTAATGCTACGTATATTTTGAGTTATTATATTAAGTGAACTATTGCTATTGACCCTTGGCAAATACTGAGTAATATTTTCTATTTCACATTTCATTGAGTTAGCTACCGCTAGAGAGTCCAGATCCAAATCTAGTATATTGTCTATATTAACCATGAAGTAAGAACAAAAGATGTAAATTTCCATAGTCACGGAAAAGTCGTCGTGACCAATGGTAGGTATTTTTGAAGTATGAACTAGGATCTGGTGCTGGAAATGAGGTAGTCGTAGGCGTTTTGTGAAAGTCATTACTGTGATAGTTACTGGTCCTGATTAAACTATAGAGATTACAACTCTTGTCTCGTTTAGCTAGCTTGCTAGGGCTTGCTAGGTGTGTTCTTTGTGATTGTGTTTTGTGTAAGTGTAAGGTAAGTGTGAGTATAGCAAACATAATATTAGAATAACAATAAAAATGTAGTACAGGTGAAAATAAAGTAAAATTAACAAATAGTAGTGAACTTAGAGTTAGGAACGCTAGTCATTTGATGAGATTAAGTAACTCAGTTTCCTCTCCAATACGGCGCGGTGCTGCCCCCTCTTGGGTTTTAACGTAAACCTTCCCGTACGATGTCCAGGCCGCCGCCAGCTCCTTATTTTTGACGTGATTTCGGGCGTCGTAGAACAGTTTGCTATTTTTACTCGTCAGGCACTCGGAGACGTATAACGTACGGGCGGGCCCAGGGATATTAATGTGCTGCGAACTAAGAGAGGGCTCCTTTTGAGTACGCTTATTTCTGTTATACTTCCTAAAGCTTGACACGAAAGATTCTTTCCTCTCATTTGTTGTAAAGTCCACGACTAGGGTACCCGGCCGAGTGCGGTAGATGTCCTTTATTTCTAATCCTTGGATCTCCGATTCTGGGTTGATCCTGGCCCCTATTGTCTGGACTATTTTTGTCAGAGACTGCCTATTTTC
Organism: Udea ferrugalis; assembly: GCA_950022985.1. Taxonomy (NCBI): domain Eukaryota; kingdom Metazoa; phylum Arthropoda; class Insecta; order Lepidoptera; family Crambidae; genus Udea; species Udea ferrugalis. The sequence continues at coordinate 6,386,063 of OX465545.1, forward strand.
ATTGTCCTGTTTAGGTAGGTTTCTAATTTCTAATTTTGTGCTACATAAGTTCTTCTCAATGTGGTCCAGTTTCAGTTCTAGAGTAGCTACTTTAGCCTTTTGCTGGCTGTTTTCGATAGTAAGGTCATTTATTTTATCTATCAGTTTCTGATGTTGGTTCGAAATATTGTCAACAGAAGTTTTCAGCTCCTGGTTTTGGGTGATTAAATTGTGTATGGCAGTAGTCAGCTTGTCGAACTTTTCATCCTGGTGAGACTTTATCTCGCTAAACATAGCTTTAATTTCGGAGGACGGTGACAAAGGAACCGTGTCGAAAGCACGCTTATTACGCCGTGTAATATTATGGAAATTGTCATCCAAATCCAATCTATTCAGGGAGGGGTCTGATATGTGTCTAACAGGAGAAGTATTCGTAGCATCAGTTATGATTGGGTTTTTCGGTGGAGTATGTTGAAGCGGCATCGCCATCGCAAACGTAACTTGAGCGGGTGGATCTAGGCCTAAATCAGTCGAGCGACCGGTCGAGCAGCGATGTCGCGCACACGCAGGAGGCGGGGTCAACGCGCCGCTTAGAAGGGCAAGAGTAATTAGGATTGGTCACTTTCGCGCGTAATTACGTAGTGGGACTCACGCGGTTAGTGTCGTCTTCGTCGCCAGTGTCGACCTCCCGTTTCCTCCGTCACCGCAGGCACTAGATAGTTATGCGATCCTGGTACTTTATTTGCGGTCAAGTATGGAATTGATTTATTTTAATTATTTATTACTATTTTGCTTTAGAGAGCTAGCCACACACACGTCTGCACTGTTCAGAATCCGGAAGGGAAGGGGGAATAATGACCTTCTTTATTTGGTCGGCTAACTGCACTTATGTCAACTTAAGCAAAACAAAGTTTAGTGAATGCTCGATAAACTTGACGGTGAAGTTACTCGAAACTGTTTGTGCCTGCCGTACTTGGCACTCAGTAGTTTTTACGTGAAAGAGCAACTCGGCACATCCATCCATCCTCAAATATAAACTTTCGTATTTATAATATTAGTAGGATAATCTTTTCTATGACCCACATAGTTTGTCTTACTACGCCCAAATACAGTTTTCATCCTGTACCATTGTAGGCACAAATACGAGATATTCATTTACCTATTTTCTTCACAGGAAGACGGTGAAACCTTCCCCACAGACGCATCAGGCAAGATCCTCTTCTCCGATGTAGACTATGTAGACACTTGGAAGGCTATGGAAGGGCTCGTGGCCGACGGTCTGGTCAAGAGCATTGGAGTCTCCAACTTCAATAGGAGACAGCTGGAGAGGCTGTTGGAGCATGCTACTGTGAAGCCGGTCACCAACCAGGTTAGCGAATATAATAGGCGTTGACAAGTGTTGTAGATAGCAATACGTTTTCGGACGATTATCGACAGACTTGGTCAATACTATCCACAGATAGGCTTGCACGATATTATCAACACATTTGCTCAATCTATATTATCGACAGGCGACTCGATCGATATCATCGACAGACACGCTTGTCGATGTTATCGACAGATAGACTCGTACGAAATCAGCGACAGACATTTTTGATCGATATTATCTACAGATAGACTCGGACGATATTAGCGACAGATATACTGGAACTATATTATCGACATATTTGCCTAATTGATATCATCGACAGACATGCTCGATCGATATCATCGACGTATTTGAACGAATTTATCGACAGATGGATCAGATCGTTATCATCGACAGATAGACATGATTTAAATTATTACCAGACGATTCGATTAATATACTATCGGAAGATTGTTAATAGCAATAGCTAGACTTGATTCCAAATCGATAAACAGACGCGAACTACATTATCGACAGATAGAATCGATCGATACTATCGACAAATAGGCTCGGTCGATGATATCGAGTGGTGCATGGTTAGTAAGTGAAGCTAAAAAAATAAGTTGAAATGTATATCTTATTTTTATTTATTTACTAGCTTACCCGGCGAACTTTGTTCCGCCTTAAGGGCAATAAATAAAAAAAAGGCAAAAAAAAGTAGAATCAATAAAAGTATCCTATGTCCTTCTCCTGGCTCTAAACTACCTCCATGCCAATTTTCAGCTAAATCGGTTTAGCCGTTCTTGAGTTATAAGTGGAGTAACTAACACCACTTTCTTTTATATATATAGATAATTAGGGACACAGCTCGAAATAATTGGGAAATGACATTTTAAGGTACAATTATGAGGGCCAAAATATTACTTAATATGAGCAGAAGTGTTCCTACACGTTACATGTTACAATATTAAGCTTATGTAAAGCATTATTTTTTGATTACATTTCCACACCAAACTAAAACCCATCAAACCTACTTACCACCAGGTGGAATGCCACCCCTACTTAAACCAGAGCCGGCTCAAGGCCTTCTGCGAGTCCCAGAACATAGTCCTGACCGGCTACTCGCCCCTTGGCTCCCCGGACCGGCCCTGGGCCAAGCCTGGAGATGTCCAACTGTTGGAGGACTTAAAGCTGAAAGCAATCGCTGATAGGCTGGGGAAGACGCCTGCTCAGATACTTATTAGGTGAGTTATTGACGGTGAGAAACAGCATGAAAAATTATCAAGTTAAAAGCAAGTTCAGTATAGGTTATTTTATTTTTTAGCTGGGATAATGCATTATCATCTTACTAAAGATAGGAAAACCAGAAAAAGACATTCGGTTTTGGCATCAGGCGGGAATCGAACCCGCGTCTTGTGTAAACCGGGCGACTGCACTCGCCTGGTTTGGCTTGATGCCAAGACCGAATCTCTTTTTCTGGTTTTTCTATCTTAAGTTCAGTACAGTCCGTTCGTTAAGAATGCAGTAATTTCATACTTGTCCTTTGACCTAGCACGCCCCTACCAATCAAATCGTTCCTAGTTAGAAACAGTCCCGCCGAATTTTTCTGGTATATTTCACCTGGCAGCCAGGTTTGTTTCATCACCAATGTTTAGGCATATACCTTAAAGTGCAGTCGCCCGGTTTGCGAAAGACGCGGATTCGATTCCCGCCTGAAACCAAGACCGAATGTCTTTTTCTGGTTTTCGTATCTTTAGTAAGATGATAATGCATTATCCCTAATGCTATAATACAATGCTGAAAAGTGTCTAGGGATATCTCAAGCATTTTCATACAAAGTATAGCTATTTGAGAGGCTGTAAAAATTAAAAATATTAATAACAACGTAGAAATTTTTAGAACACAGAAACTGCTATATCTGCCTTTTCAGATTGTATAAAGAAATTCATTGTAGTAGCATTATTGTACAATCGTAAGGACGTTTAAAAAGACAGAAATTTCTTTTAAAAGGTGTCCAAATTTTAGCAAAATCAAACGTTTTTTTTGTAATATTCTTAACCTTTATCTTAAGCCTCTGTCCTCGCGTTATTCTAAGATAATGCTCAACTTGTAAACAAACTTTATGAAATATTTGAAAAATGATATCCCTAGACAGTTTTGATGTGTGTATAAATAACATACTCAAAGTAGTTTCGAGGCTGATTTTGACTGAAACTTTTAACTGCTTAGTAAGAATAAATTAACTTACACTCTGGACTATATCCTGAACGGGTTAGTCAAAGAGGCACACTGATTGTTGCCGTCATGGTAAACGCAACATACAGAAGCCCACATCTTGCCAAACTAATCTTATCTTACCTTTTCCCCCAGATACCAAATCGAACGCGGCGTGATTGTAATCCCCAAGTCGGTGACCAAATCCAGGATTGAGAGCAACTTCAACGTTCTGGACTTCAAGCTGTCTCAGGAAGATATGCAGCTTATTGATAGCTTCGACTGCAACGGACGCATGGTGCCGATGACTGCGTGAGTACATCATCATCATCATCATCATCACCCAAGTAGCTTTTGTAGGTATTCAGGTCCAGGGTCCAGAGCAACTTCATTCCTATCATCATCACCCAAGTCGGTGATCAGATACAGGATCAAATACATCACCATCATCACCCAAATCGGTGATGACATGTAGGATGAAGAGGACCTTTAATGTCTTGCACTTAAGACAAAAATGAACCTGGTTCTATGATCGTCATCACCAGCGTAGCCCGAGTTTGTGATCAGATTCAGGATCCAGAGCAACTTCATTCAAGCCTTTTCCCATATTTAACCTATTTCTATCATCAACATCATCACCAGCATAGCCCAAGTAGGTGATCAGATCCAGGATCCAGAGCAACATCAATCTTTTCCCAACAGAAACCTTTTTCTATCAACATCATCATAGCCCAAGTACATAGGTGATAAGGTCCAGGATTGAGAGCAACTTCAACGTTCTAGACTTCAAGCTGTCTCAGGAAGATATGCAGCTTATTGATAGCTTCGACTGCAACGGACGCATGGTGCCGATGACTGCGTGAGTACATCATCATCATCATCATCATCAAAGCCTTAGATGGTGACCAGATTCCTGAACGTGTGACTCCAATGTGCTAGACTTCTAGCTTAGACTTGACTTCCATGCAGTATCTTTACTAAAGATCCGAAAACCAGAAAAAGACATTCGGACGTAGCTTCAGGTTGGAATCGAACCCGCGTCTTTCGCAAACCGGGCGACTGCTTATAGGGTAAATATACCAGAAAGATTCGGCCGGCCTGTGAAAGATGGTCTCGGTAGCTCAATGGTAAGAGCAGTCGCCCGGTTTGCGAAAGACGCGGGTTCGATCCCCGCCTGGAGCCAAGACTGAAAGTCTTTTTCTGGTTTTCGGATCTTGAATAAAATATCTTTGTAGTATGTATTATTCTGTTTTATTCGTGAATTTAGCGCGTATTATCCAATTGTCAGATAAAATTCAGCAGACATATTATATTGTGCTTCGGAAGGCACGTTAAGCAGCTGATTCCTGACTAACGTCGCTAGGTGACAGTCGGAAGCCTTAGAGCGGCTTGATAACATCTGAGATTAAACTTATCACTAACCTTACACCCCTCCAACAATCCGAACTAAGCCCAAGTGTTGAAGTATGGCTCGCGCCACCTCATAGTTGAAGTGAGGCCTTTGCCCAGCAGTGGGACGGATATACTTTTAGTTCGTTTATTAAATTCATGTATTTTTTGTTTCAGCTCACTCGGCCACAAACACCATCCGTTTGAAAAGGACGAATATTAAACATTCTAAATACAATATGTATATTTTTTTGTTATTTTATTCTGATCGAATATTGTGACGTCGAATTTATAATGTTATGTACATACTTTAAGACCAGTGCTACTGGTAATTTAATAAACAATAATACGAATTAACTAGTATTTGATTTCCAATAAAGACAATTAGTTTTTAAATCTTTTATATAAAAATCGATCGCTGTGATGTTCGTTAGTCTAGCTAATTTTGGTTTTGAAATATTTTTGAAGGTCCAGGGAAGGTTTAAAAGGTGAGAAAACATGTGAAAATGCTAGGAATATAGTAGAATACAACAATTTAGTTTTCTCTTAGCAACCGTTTCTACCTGTCACGTGACTCTGAATGTTTGACAACAGGAAGAAGTCTTGGGACGGCTAGTTTTAAATAAAAATCGTAAGTCGAAAAAAATAATTTATTAGAAATAAAAAATGTATTGTTATCTAGTTTAAATATTAAAATACTAAGGCTCATGCTAGCTTTTAATATAATGCACTTTTATAAGAGAGGCTGCACAGAGTTGCAAGTTGAAAAAAGAATTAAAAATCATTTTTTAAATATTTGTTCATAAACTCTCCAATAACTTTTAGAGAAAAAATATTTCACAGATACTTTAATAAAGTATCTATTTCCATCCGTTTGGAAATATTAACAATGAGAATAAAATAGACAAAACAGTATACGTTTAAGTTGTGCTACAAAACTTACCCCTTTATTCATAAAATCTTCAACAGTCCTACTGTACCTTAACTTTTGCAACATTTCGACTCTTTCATTTTTGTTTCTTCCAGGCGGCAGGAAATCGCTTAAAATTCACTGTCATATGTTCTGACATTCTATCATATGTTTTGTCACGTACGCGTTCATATCAATCTTTACAAAATCATTGCGAAACGGGTCTTATTTAAGTAATTTTGCATATGGTATCGCGTCTGCACATTAGCTCTATTTTGCCGACCGAATTGGTGTAATTGTTGAGAAGTCGGCTACTACACCAAAGGTCGCGGGTTCGATCCCCGCACAGTACAAACATTTGTGTGCATGAACATGTCTGTTTGTTCGGGTGTGGGTGTTTCCTATGTATATTACGAATTAAAACAGCTATATATATTGCCAAAGTACGTATTTACAAGAGGAAAAAGTATTTAAGTATGTTTATCCGTGGTCTAGTATCCCATAAAAACGGGCTATAATTAGCTCATCTTGGGGCTAGATGGCGCTGTGTGGAATAATGTCCAGGGACATTTATTATATGTCGCTCATATGTCGTCAAGTGGACGCCAGGACCACGCTGTAGCTCGACATTTGTAAGTGACAGGAGACATCAATCGCTAAACCAATGCTGCAGCATTCCTTTATTTTTTTTAAATAAGGGGGTGAATCTTTATGAATAAGGAGGTAAGAATTTAATGTTTCCCATTTTTATTGTTTTTTTATAAAAACTGCAAATCGCATCTCTGTGGCGTCGCCAACTAAACTCAAGAGCCTTCAACAATACAAAGCTTATGATAGCTATTCTTAAACATAATTACATTGCAAACATTTAAAAAGCATAAAATGCACCGAGATTGAGTAAAAAATAATGATATTTACATCTAAACATATCTCTTTTGACTTTTATACATCACCATTTTTTATTTCGTACAATAACTGTTTAAGGGCAGATTTCCCAAAAGTCAAATTCATTTTATCAGACGAATAAATTATAATTTGACAGATTTAAAAAAATATGTCAAAATTTCAGTTTTTAAAGACCCTTATGAATTAAATATGCCATGTTGTAATTTAATAGTCTTTTAAGTTTCTTGAGAATTAAAAAATTTACCCTTCGGAAAAAATACCTTTAATACTCGAAAAGAAATAATTCTACAATTATTTTTGCTTTATGTGCTTTATGAACATAACAAAGGGTATTTCTTTCCCATTATTTGTATTATTTAAAAGTAGTGAAGTATTTTTGTAAATTGCACGGTCAACAGCGTGACAGGCAACACATTTTCTTACTCTATTAATAATTGTTACTCTGCAAAAGCGACAAAAACATGGAAATGGGTAGCCTGATGTGCCGTTGACTGTACATTTGATAACTACACTCAGGCACGCATTCTCTCAGCTTAGATTTATACGATCAAGGCTTTACACAAACTATTAGAGCAATATTTATTTATTTATTAATCTTAGGGCCGATTTTACAATAGTCAAGATAAAATTGATCAGTGATCTATTACAGATTTCAGATTCTGAAAGATTCAGGCAGATTCTGAAATGTACGTTTAAGAATCTGACAAAATTATATTTTGCAAAAAAAACTTAATTATACATGGTGATTTTGCAAGTATTTGCCAAATTTTTAGGAGCGGCCTAGTACAGGTAACTATAAAGATAACTGTTTATTTTTGGGGTTTATCATGTTTTTTTTTTAGTTTTGTAATTTTGTAAACACACTTATTCATTAAAAAACAGACGCGAGTAGAAAATTCCCCAACAAATCACTAAAATAATTCAAATTTATGCAAAAAACAGAATTTACGAGACTTAAATACTGCACCAATAGTTTGCTCCTAGCCCTAGTTTAAGGTTAAGTCTAGAAAGTCTTGCGATGTACCGCCCTATGCCCTTCCTCGTCATACTCCCTCTTGGAGACCCACATCTTGCGGAAAGTGTCGAGAGAGGCCAGAATCGAACCCCCGATCCATGTGGAGTAGAGGCGCTCTTGAGGCGCTGAGATCTAGGGGACAATACACAAATTGAAATCAGAAATGTAAATATACAAGATTATATGCCGAAAGGGTTAGTCAGAGGGATACTGATTGTTTCCGTTAGGGATCGTTCAAGTATTACGTAAGCAGATTTATTACAATTATTTACCCCCCCATCCCCCTTGTCAGCAAAAGTAAGCAAAGCTCTTACCCCCTACCCCCATGCTTACGTAAACATTCTGCAATGATGTATTGTTTTTTTTAATATTGTAATTATTAGGTTATAATTATAATTTTAAAAATACACTGACAGAGGAAATTTAGACAAGTGAATAGCGCGCGGTAATTCCCCTACTCGGTTCTAAAGCGAGTGCCTAACCGTTACATTATTTGCGGGAATCCCCAAAAATGCATTTCGATTTCAAGCAAAGACAATGTAAGGTTGCCATTCGGTAAAAAAATAAAAATACTACCGATGACGTAATCATCATCTAGACTCCCCTGCCCCCCATGTCACCCAAAATAAGCAAATCAATAACCTCCCCGCCCCCCTATAGTGCTTACGTAATACTTGAACGGCCCCTTATGGTTAACGGTACATTCAGAAGCCCACATTTTAATTTGTTGAACCTGATCAGAAATCTTTATTATTTATCATAGAATCATATTATTACTTTTATATTTTTTATGTTGTGACTTGTCTTATGTGCTTTTTAATAAGTTTACATGAGTAAAGATTATTTTTACTTTACTTTATTTTTACTTATTTAAATAGACTGGTGAAAAATTTAAATAAATTCTCAAACTCATGTTGACATTGCACAAATAAAATTAGCAAAAATCTTTTCCTAAAAAGCCCTCAGGCCCACTTACCCTGATCTTCATATCCTTCGGAGCCAATCTCCTAATCTCAGCCAGGAGTCGATCCCCGAACCCTCGGAACAGAGTGGAACCACCACTCAGCACTATGTTCTGGTAGAGAACCTTCCGGAGGTCCATGTCTGACTTCTGGATCGAGAACATTAGGACTTCGTGGAGACCTGTGAAGGAATGATTTCAGTCGTTAAGACTTGACGGAGGCCTTAGATAAGATAATTTATTTCTCAAATTTGAATACACTACAAATTACATTAGATGTCAAAAAATAGGTCTTTCAAATTGAGAAAGTTGGAGAAACAAAATTTCAATCGAATACAATTTAATTTAATCAATGAAAAGTCTTAAATAAATAAATCAAGTTAAAGAATGTCAAGGAGGTGTCTGTGTCGCAGTTGTGATAATGGATCGGCAACGATCACTGTTGTAAAGCAACACACGCCGGGTCGGAAATGGGATGGGGGACCATTCAGATCTAAATTTAGTGATATCTTCGGGCATCTCCGCGCTAACGAAGGCACGTGAAAAAGTTGGTCCGGGGCCCAAGTCTGCTAATTTTAGAGCGCTTCAATTGAATCGTAATTGAGCCTCAATAGTCTAATCTGACATATTTTTAAACTAGCGGCTGCCCGCGACTTCGTCCGCGTGGACTTAAGTGGACTTAAAATGAACGGATTCGTCAAATTGTCTGACGTTAGATGGACGTTAGCGCGATATCTCAATTCGGAACGCACCCATAGTTACGCTTATGACAGCAGCCGTCTGTCATGCCATACCACGTGATTCCGCGTACATTTTTATATTTACTTGATATTTTCAATAATTTACACAATATCTTTATAAATTGTAGCCTATGTGTTATTCAGACGTATAAGCAACATTATTGTAAAGTTTCATTAAAATCCATTCAGTAGTTTTTACGTGAAAGAGCAACACAGCACATCCAGACATACAAACTTTCGCCTTTATAATATTAGTAGGAAGTAAGATGTGTCAAATCAGCCGATTGAGAGTCAATTACGATTCAATTGAAGCGTTCTAAAATTAGCAGACTTGGGGCCCAGATTCACGGCGCTAGATGTCAGACGTAATCGTAATAAATTCAATTAATCGATTATGGACATAGTAACTCCTTTTTTTTTTCTTTATGTGTTAGTTTAAATACGGTTAATTATTATGTGTAAAGTAAAAAATGAATTTAATTAATCGTATATTGACATTCTTAGTCCAATTAATATTTTATTGATTTATAGCTTTATTAATTACTGAAGAATTTAAGTTACCTCTGTTAGCATGCCTTAGAAATATTTGCATGGCAATAACGAAACATGAAAAATTAGCCGCATTGTATCACCATGTTAAAGCAAATAAATAATTTTGTTTTTTTTAGTCGGAGGCCTTAGGACGGCTTGGTAATAACAGCAAGGTTTATAAATAACCTTACAGTCCTCCAAGAACCCGCTTCTAGCTAGACAGATTGTTTAGACAATAACTATTTTACACTTACCTTCACACTCTTCACCGATGAGGTCAGGTCTGAACAATACCTCGGGCGCCCTAAACCTGGCTGGTCCGATCTGCAACAAATAATGGAAATTATTATATTACTAGCGGCCGCCCGCGACTTCGTCCCGCGTGGACTTAGGTTATAAAAAGTAACTATACCTTTATAAATTGTAGCCTATGTGCTATTCAGATGCTTAAGCAATAATATTGTAAAGTTTCATTGAAATCTATCAAGTAGTTTTTACGTGAAAGAGCAACACGGCACATCCACACATACGAACTTTCGCATTCATAATATAAGTAGGAAGTAATTTGCTCCTGGTACTGGTGGTTCGATTTCCGGTTTGGAAAATCATTTCTGCAATTTGGCGAATTTAGAATAGGCATGACGACAGTATCAAATAATCAACGATTTGAATACATTAGGGGAAAATACATATTAAAAGGATTTAAAAGACACATTTAGTTTGATTTTAAAATCTGAGATTAATCAGATTTTCAATAAAGTAAAAGGATAAAATACTGCAATTCGCCATTTTGACTCAAACGTCAACAAACGTCAATCACGCACTATGACGTCACTGTACTGGAAATCAACAAATGTCACTGTCGTATTTCATACAAGTGAGTTTGACAGACACTTGATATTTATATTAGAATTACGTCACACGGACGCCATGACACCTGCGAGCTTTTTCGCGCGCTGTTGATAAAATACTAGAATAATGTCCTCAAACTTTGTTAAACTGACCTTTGAAACCGAAATAAAGTTTTTTTAGTATACTATATATGTGTACCTTTATCACGAAAGAAGATTTCAAAATTGGTCGTCATGCCTATTGCACAACCTTCTTTTTGCTTCGCCGTAGTCGGCTAAAAAGCAAACTTTAACTAGATATTATTTTATTTATTTATTTCGTCTTCGTCGTCTTTTACTAAAGAACTGTTTAACTAAAGTTGTATTTAATAAAAATATAATATCAATGAAGGCGGCTATAACTTAAAACTTAAACGAGTCAGCAAAACGGCTGACTAATTTACGTTGTGGACGGCTAAGGAGTGGAACTCGCTTCCTGTGCATGTGTTTCCGGAACACTATAACTTACACTATCTCTTCAAGAAAAGAGTCAATAGGCACTTGCTGGGCAGGCATATACAGAGGCGCACACATAGACCTTTGCAAAACCGTTGCAAAATGAGTCTTCTGTCAGGGGCATAAGGTGCCCCTATGTAAAGGTTGCGTATGTATCATTTACCATTCGGTGAAATTGATCAAATGACTGCTAATTCCAATGAAAAGTCTACTTCGTTAATATTCTATTCTATTATTTAGTTCGAAATATGATTTTGCTGCAAACTACTTCAACAACTTCAGGTAAAGATTTATTCAGCAAAATTGTTATTTGGTGAGACCATACTTCATGATATCCGTCCTTCATGAAGTCTACTTCAGCCAAAGTCCACCTAAGTCTAGTTGAATACCCACTGTTGAATGTGGAGGATCCGACCGGACGTTTTCTTCGTCTATTCCGGTCTGCTCCCTTGTGCAGTGTATCAAAGGCGATTCGACTGCAATATGACAGATCAAGTCGATCCGACCGGAATAGATACTCACCTCCAGCTGGGTCCCGTCCGGTAGAGTGTACTGGCTGCGTTCAGTGTCGATGGTTTCCTCCTTCAGCGGGTTGGTGGAGCCTGTATCTATCCATCCATCCATCCATCCATCCATCCATCCATCTATCTATCTCACCTCCAGCTGGGTCCCGTCCGGTAGAGTGTACTGTAAGAGACACTCCAGGGTTCACTGTAAGAGACACTCCAGGGTTCACTGTAAGAGACACTCCAGGGTTCACTGTAAGAGACACTCCAGGGTTCACTGTTAAAGACACTCCAGGGTTCACTGTAAGAGACACTCCAGGGTTCGCTGTTAAAGACACTCCAGGGTTCACTGTAAGAGACACTCCAGGGTTCGCTGTTAAAGACACTCCAGCGTTCACTGTAAGAGACACTCCAGGGTTCGCTGTTAAAGACACTCCAGGGTTCACTGTAAGGGACACTCCAGGGTTCACTGTAAGGGACACTCCAGTGTTCACTGTAAGAGACACTCCAGGGTTCACTGTAAGAGACACTCCAGGGTTCACTGTAAGAGACACTCCAGGGTTCACTGTAAGAGACACTCCAGGGTTCACTGTAAGAGACACTCCAGGGTTCACTGTAAGGGACACACACCCTGTAAAATTTATTTTTGTGCAGTAAAGAATATCTATCTATCTATCTAGGTGACCACGGCACATGCAATTGTCGCCAAAACGTCGGGCAAATACAGGTAAAATAGTAAGTTTTTACCGTAGTTTGAATGTTGCAGAAAACCCTGTTTTTTAGTGTTTATATATCTATCTATCTCACCTCCAGCTGGGTCCCGTCGGGTAGAGTGTACTGGCTGCGCTCGGTGTCGATGGTCTCCTCCTTCAGCGGGTTGGTGGAGCCTGTATCCATCCATCCATCCATCCATCCATCCATCCATCTATCTATCTCACCTCCAGCTGGGTCCCGTTGTAACGTTGCACTTTTCCAAGCGTTTATATTTTGATAGTTAAATAATTCAAACGCTGTTTTCAAAACTGCTAACGACATCTAGTGGTTATATTTTGTACTTCATAGCAGGTCGATGCTTGTCATTGCGCCGTTGCTTATTTTTTTCTCTCAATTTATATTGAATGCATCATTGAACTTTTACATAGTAAACAAATAGTTAAACTACATAATTTACTTATGTACCTAGATAGTATCAATTCTTAAATTATTAAATTCAAACAACAAGTAAATATTTCATTTTGTAAATCAAATCGATTGTGAAACGGACCGCAGTGACGTTTCCTTAGAGTGATTTGACAGATAGTTTTTTTCTCTAATTTTGGGGAAGACATTGTGTGATCCATTGTGTTAGTGGAGTTAAATAAATTGTTAATCCGGCTTTGCCGGTGAAATCGCCTAAATTAGGCTGATGTCCTAATAGGCGACAGAAACAAACAATGAGGTATGTTTGTTAAAGTTATTTATTTTGGAAATATTTCGGTTCTAACCTCTTTGACGCAATGTCTGATTTTTCGTCATATTTCTTGTTTCAGCGAGCAATAGTTTATATTCGTATTGTAACCAGCAGACTGGGTGGGTGGTAGAATCGGTGTGTTCCGGCAAATGAAATGAAGCAGGACGCCCGAGTAAGTTTTGAAAGTGGTCACCCATCTGCCATGTGGCTTAACCTTGTTAGGAAGCTTCATACTGATTGTTTTCTGTTTGTTTCAGGGGAATTTTTCAATACGTCTTAGAATTTTCATGACTTCTTAGAATTTTTCAATACGCCTTAAAATCCTTCCTAGGATAAACCTTTTATAAAACTTGGAATTTTTCTTAACACTTAATTAATCCTTCTACATGAATACTCTTTCTTAACTTCCTTCTCTGGTCAAACACTTCAATCAGGAACGTAATCGAACAATTTCATAGAAGATGTCATATCATGGCACAGCAGTGAAGCGCTGTGGATGCACAGATCTGGCACATCATTAGGAGGACAAACCATAGGAGGCACAGGTTCCCTCGTGAGAAATCTCCGAGGACCATAGCAGGAACCAGGTTGTACCCGTCTTTGCTTATGATAGTGCACCCGCAGACCAGCTTGCTCTGATGTTTTTTTCTAATTCTCATGTTTTATTTATACTCCTTCTGAGTTTTGTTATTATCATAAGATGCAATAATACTCACCACACGAACCCTTAGTAATTTCTTAGTTACTGCAACAATTTTTTCATTACGTTGCAGTGGCGCCCTTCTCTTGGTGGTATTATTGTTTCTTTGAGGGTTTAGGAGTGAACAGCCAATAAAAGAAGCATTATATTGATGCTGACTGTACATTCTTACACCTTCAATTTAATTATTTTTTAAGTCTGCTGGTGCTATGCTCATTGTTTGTTCTGTGTTGTGCTTGTCCTTGTTTTACTTTCCCCAACTGTATATTGTGCTTTAAAATGTTTTACCTTTTTATGTGACTGAGTGTACTTACTTTATATGAGTGATACATAAAGAATTTAGGGTAAACATAAACTTATAAAGGCAGTAGGGATTTTTGTTTTGTGTTGCACAAGTAACTTAAGTACAGACTGTTTTTTTTTGCTTTTGTGCTACATAATTTAGCATATAACCTTTATATTATGTTCATTGTTAATTGAACAAAATGTTTGGTTTTGTACTTCTTGTGTCAACATTAATTTGCTTTTGGGCTATTAAGCTTATAACTTTCTTCTAAAAACAAGTAAACAAGGACATATTTAGGCCATTTTTCAAAATTAAACATATTTTTAGTACCTAATTGGTGGTAAACTACATTTTCAAACATCAATTATCTTGCTTTTGTGCTTTATGTAATAAGCATATAACTTTCCTTTCTGGACCATTTTCTTTTGAAAACCTTTTCTGCACTGACTTTCTTTGCTTTTGTGCTTGCTAAAAAGGCATATAAACTGTAACTTAAAATAAATAAGTTTCATCTAATTTCACACTTATTAATGATAAACATTAATCAAATTATTTAAAACATATTTCATGCATTGTGCTTGAAGGAACTAGCTGCTATTTTTTAATCCTTTTGTTTTGAATTTTGCTTACAACAAATTCAGTTGTTTTTATTTAAATTGCAAGGTAAATAATCTTTTTTCTTATTTTCACATAAATAAAAAGTAACAGGTAATTATTAGAAAAGAAGTATATACATAAGTTAAAGTAAATATTAAGTAAACAGTACATTGTTTTGTATTAAGTTTAACTTAATTATAATTTTCCATTGTTGAGTCATCTTAATTGCACTGACAGGAATGTTCCATTACTATCCACCATTTTGTTTACACCCATAGGTTATAAACTTAGAGGTTAATTACAATGCCTTTTCGTTAATATTGTTGCGAATGTATGTATAACAATAACATTGTTTAGTAAATGGAACATGACCATTATAATTATTGTAAACAACAATAGACTTTTAGACTAAATTATTTCAATAGATTATTATTAAGAAACAAATATTGAAAGCTAGTTTCGAAGGAACATTTTATTAGACTTTAATTAACTTTGATTCAATTTAACTGAGTAATATTGCACTTTTTTTTTTTCAATGTATACCAATAAGGTTTATTTTAATTCGCTGCTAAGCAAGCTGGTTTACGTGGTCGTCAGGAATGAAATAGTTGTTTGTAGCTTAGGTTCAGAAAGGAATTATCTTGTGTTGTTTGTTGAAATTTCTCACCAACAATGTCGCCAAGGCTGAAACCTTAGGTTAGTTTTTTTAGCATGTCGGTAAAGATGCATTTTTTTATACGACCCTGTAGCATATTACTGGTATTCGTTAGGATTAAGGGCTTTGTACTATAGCATGGTGGCTGGTACAGCTCGAAGTAGTAGTTTGTATGGTACTACAGCTGTGTGCTGGTACAACTTATCTTGATATTTTGTTACTTTTGCGTTTCGCTGGTACAAATACAAGTAAGGTGGTTTGGTAGTGCATTTTATTGTTTGTTATAACTGTAAGCATTTTAGTAGAATTACTGGTGCTAGGTTTATTTGGTTTGATGCGATGACGTCCGTCGTACTTTAGGTAGTCGTGACTAGCATTCCATTATCTGCTGTGACTGGGTTCTACAAGTTAGACCAGTCCTCAGATGTTTTTTTCTGAGCTGATCACTCGGGATATTTTCAAAAAAATGCACTACAGAATTAGAAAGGAGAAGTAGTTATGGGGTAGAGTCGCACTGGCTTCACAGTTTGCGCACTCGACGGGGAAATTGTTTGTAGGTGGTAGTCAGCAAAATGATAGCTCGATACTATAGGTATGAAAGATATGAATGTATATAAGATAAGATGGTGTGAAAGTGGGGGTTTGAGATTAGGGTTTGCCTGGACAAGTAGGTATTTATAGGAGAAGAACAACAGTCCTGGTGGTTGGTTTTGAAGGTTTTGAGATGGTTCATAGAAAAGATAGGTTAGCTTTGGTATTAGCTTTGGTTTCAGCTTAGGTTTCAGTTTTGGTTTTAGCTGTGGTTAGTGTTGGTATATTTTTTTCTTTGATTGTTGTTGGTATTTGTTTTTTTTTCAGCGGTGTTGTTATTTTAGCACAGCGCTGAGGGCAGCGCAGTTTCTCCCAGGTTCGAAACTTTCCGTAGGGGGGAGGGTATTGTAACGTTGCACTTTTCCAAGCGTTTATATTTTGATAGTTAAATAATTCAAACGCTGTTTTCAAAACTGCTAACGACATCTAGTGGTTATATTTTGTACTTCATAGCAGGTCGATGCTTGTCATTGCGCCGTTGCTTATTTTTTTCTCTCAATTTATATTGAATGCATCATTGAACTTTTACATAGTAAACAAATAGTTAAACTACATAATTTACTTATGTACCTAGATAGTATCAATTCTTAAATTATTAAATTCAAACAACAAGTAAATATTTCATTTTGTAAATCAAATCGATTGTGAAACGGACCGCAGTGACGTTTCCTTAGAGTGATTTGACAGATAGTTTTTTTCTCTAATTTTGGGGAAGACATTGTGTGATCCATTGTGTTAGTGGAGTTAAATAAATTGTTAATCCGGCTTTGCCGGTGAAATCGCCTAAATTAGGCTGATGTCCTAATAGGCGACAGAAACAAACAATGAGGTATGTTTGTTAAAGTTATTTATTTTGGAAATATTTCGGTTCTAACCTCTTTGACGCAATGTCTGATTTTTCGTCATATTTCTTGTTTCAGCGAGCAATAGTTTATATTCGTATTGTAACCAGCAGACTGGGTGGGTGGTAGAATCGGTGTGTTCCGGCAAATGAAATGAAGCAGGACGCCCGAGTAAGTTTTGAAAGTGGTCACCCATCTGCCATGTGGCTTAACCTTGTTAGGAAGCTTCATACTGATTGTTTTCTGTTTGTTTCAGGGGAATTTTTCAATACGTCTTAGAATTTTCATGACTTCTTAGAATTTTTCAATACGCCTTAAAATCCTTCCTAGGATAAACCTTTTATAAAACTTGGAATTTTTCTTAACACTTAATTAATCCTTCTACATGAATACTCTTTCTTAACTTCCTTCTCTGGTCAAACACTTCAATCAGGAACGTAATCGAACAATTTCATAGAAGATGTCATATCATGGCACAGCAGTGAAGCGCTGTGGATGCACAGATCTGGCACATCATTAGGAGGACAAACCATAGGAGGCACAGGTTCCCTCGTGAGAAATCTCCGAGGACCATAGCAGGAACCAGGTTGTACCCGTCTTTGCTTATGATAGTGCACCCGCAGACCAGCTTGCTCTGATGTTTTTTTCTAATTCTCATGTTTTATTTATACTCCTTCTGAGTTTTGTTATTAGTAAAGGATGCAATAATACTCACCACACGAACCCTTAGTAATTTCTGAGTTACGCGACCCTGTTCCTTCCAAATTGGTACTTAGCGATAGATCTTATTATCGAAGCAGTGTCTAGTATAGTTACCTTATAAGAAAGTGAGATCTAAATACCTGTATCGCAAAAAGTCAGAATAAACACCATGTACCAATCTGAATGGAGGTTTTTCTTTATCTGACCATCAACGTAACATCCTAAGGTAATCTTATAAATTTTCTGCAACCCCTGATTAATATTTTTTCATAACGTTGCACCGTCCGGTAGAGTGTACTGTATCTATCCATCCATCCATCCATCCATCCATCTATCTATCTCACCTCCAGCTGGGTCCCGTCCGGTAGAGTGTACTGTATCTATCCATCCATCCATCCATCCATCCATCTATCTCACCTCCAGCTGGGTCCCGTCCGGTAGAGTGTATCTATCTATCTATCTCACCTCCATCGATATTGACATCGATGTCATAATCGAAAGCTCAACATCGATGTTCGATATTTTTCACAAACCAACGATAATTTTAGGACTTGTAATCAAAAACACTATAATTACAGTGTAATCATCCAAAATTCATTTAGAAACCGCTAAAAATATTGTTTAATTCAATACTTTTTGTCAACTGACTGAAGGAAAAGTAATTTTGATAAACAATAACCTTCCAATCTATTTCTTTGTTGACAAAGAGTAGAGCCAGCTTTTGAAAAAAGTCTTTCGATAGTCGATGTCGTTAACATCGATGTTACGATATTTTTCGTATAGCGACATCGATGTTTTTACTTCCAACATCGATGATCATCGAACATCCCTACCTCCAGCTGGGTCCCATCCGGTAGAGTGTACTGGCTGCGTTCGGTGTCGATGGTCTCCTCCTTCAGCGGGTTGGTGGAGAGGTAGCAGGCGCGCTCCTTGATTGCTTTCACTACCTCCAGCTCCGCCGAGGTGCGGAGGTTTACACCCTCTTTGCGGAGGAGAAGCCTGTTGAATACAGTGGAGGTGAAACAGTTTTTTTGTTTAGAATTTCATTATTTAATAATGAAATGCCGCCCGCGTGGACTTGACTTAGAAAAAAAAATGAATTGTAGCCTATGTTTTATTCAGATGTATAAGCAATATTTTTGTAAATTTTCATTACAATACATGCAGTAGTTTATACGTGAAAGAGCAACATACAAACTTGCGCGTTTATAATATTAGTAAGATTGATCTCAGAAACAAAAGCACTTAGTATAAACACAATAAAATAAAGATATATCAAAACTTTTTTTTAACCTAAGTCCACGCAGACGAAGTCGCGAGCGGCCTGTAGTACATAATGAAACCGGCTGGTATAGTTATTTAATTATTTATTAGCCTATAATCAGATACATTACATTTTCATATTCCTCGAAATGATGCCTGAAACTATTTTTTTCAAAACGAAATCGAGTATAACCAATAGTATGATTGAAATTATTAATTAACTAAAAAATTATGAAGCAAAAATGCCAAAACTGTAAAATTCTAATTTGTATGCTTTTTAATGTGATTTGAATAATTTTAACATAATAGTGATAATAATGATTGAATGTTAATTGAACTGCAATTATTATGCAAGAGAAAACCTGTTATTGGTTACTGACTGCCAATGACAGGTTTGTTTGTCTGAGTGTTTCAGGCATCATTCCTAAGAATATTTAACTGTATAAATCGGGGAACACTCTAACTAAAGTCTCCTAGCTATTACATCATCCCCTCACACCCCCTCACACCAATAACTAATGATTCTGACTACCTATATTTATTTTGTATTTGTTTGAATTTGGATATTTATGTACTGTGATTTATTTGATTGATTATTGACATTGTAACTTCCTATTATTGTTTTAATGACTTAAAGTATGAATACCTATAATAATTTGTAGATTAATTGGCATGTCTTACAAATATTTGCATGGCTAAAGTCAACATGAGGACTCAACCGAAAACTTCCATCACTGTACCACCATGTTAAAGCAAATAAATAATTTTCATTTCATTTCACAACTTACCTAAGGTATCTGGTAACGTCCCGTCCAGCCACATCAACCCTCATGATGCTGTGAGGCATCGCGAAGCCTTCGTAGATGGGCACCGCGTGGGTCACCCCGTCACCGGAGTCCAGGACCACGCCGGTGGTCCGACCGGTTGCGTATCTGAAGAAGAGGGGAATCATTTTAGGGTTTATTGTTCAGTGTCCAGTAAGCAACAGTCTATCTCCATCTAGTCTATGTATGTATGTAAGTATCTATGTATTTAATGTAAATTGCCGTCAGTTTGAGTTACTGTTATAATTTCTTGTGCACTTACCTACCCTTCTCGTCAGTTTTCCTCTACCTGTGGGTTGTTTGGAAGAGATCGCTTTTTAGCGATAAAGCCGCCCAAATTGTACATTATCGTTAATCTGTGTTTCTTAGCTGTTGATTTCTGTTGTTTTCGTGTGCAATAAAGAATATCTATCTATCTATCTATCTCCACTTCGAAGTGGAGATGGACTGGCCACATGTAGCGCGGCACACAAGAGAAATGGAGCAACATCTTAACAGACTGGTACCCTAGGGATGGGAGAAGGAACAGAGGAAGACAAAGCAAGAGATGGGAGGATGAACTAAAACCGACGGCAGGCCCAAAATGGAGAATGGTTGCTGGGGTCAGAGTACAATGGAAATTGTTAGAGTAGGCCTTTGCCAAGAGGCACACTGAACTCAGAGATATTCTATAGCCAAAGAGACAAAAACATTACCAACAAAGAAAAAAGGAATTCAGAATAAGGTGGGTTTTTTTTTATAAAAAAAAAATTGGTTGTTTGTAAAGTAGGTTTACGATCGAGATGTTTACGTGATAACGGCATTTCACGGAATGACTGGCAGCGCTCGAGATGAGACGGGAGATCGGTCCGTCTCTCTCTCGTTATACCTGCGATCGCGCTCGTGAGGTTTTGGTGTGACACAAGTTTCTGAACTTGTCACCCGACTAAAACGATTTTAAAGACGTTATCACGTCAAAAAAAAAGGATAAGGTGCTTATTATTATATTATTATTATTAAGCAACGGTCAGGAGTTAGATGGGTAACCACCTCAATCGAAATTTCGGGAATGATTATTCAGGAATCTGCACGAGTATCTTCAAAGGTTTTAAAGTTGAAACCAAAGCATGCGAAAATTTTATTTGATCAAACAGGCAAGATTGACCGGGAACACGTCCGAAATTTACTAGTCCCAATTTCATTTGACCGAAAACTATAGACCAACGTTTCATTTGCCAGATGTTTTGTTTGACATATTTTTAACCCGTCGAAGTATCTTCTGACATAAGACTCGTTTTACCGAACTACGTTAAACCGAATTTCAGAATAAACTTTTTACTATTGCCCGAAGTCTTCTTTCAACTTTTTTCGTTTACCAGATGACTTATTTGGCATTTGATCACTTTGCCTTAATCACATTTTACCGAATATTACTAGGCCACAACTACTGTATGATAACGTTCAACATCTCGTTAACGTCAATTTTCAGTAATTTCAACTTCAGGGCGAATTCGACTCAGTCAACACCGACACCACGTGGTACTTGTTTTGCCCTACCCCAAGAGTGTTATTTAAAAGCGCGTAGGCATGGTCTGCGGGCGGAGGAGCATTAGCACGCGAGGAACCGCCGGAGCCCCGTAATGCCGGAGCCGTGACAGAATTCTTGTGTTTTCCTTAAACTTGCATGTTGAATACTTGCATGCTGTTTAGATGCTGTCAATTTCTTATTTTATTTTAAATCTAAAAAATCCAAATTTAAATACTGTATATTTCCTGAAGAATTAATCAAATAAATAATCCTTGTCTGCTTTAACGCTGCTTGCATTAAACTGTAACTTTTTATGATTGTTTGGTAAACTAAAAATATGGCAATCAAAACAGTGGTGCAACAATTGTTCTGGAAAACAATACTTCGGACAAGTGTCATTTCGGCCAATCAACAATTCGGTAAAACGTTTTGTGGCCTAATAAAATGTCTGGCGAACGAAAAAAAAACCAGTTGATAATTGGTCAACTGATACAGTGGCAAACGTCATTTCGGGAAAATGAAATTCGGTCTTATGATAGGTAACCAGATTGAACTTGTCTATTGAAACCATAAAATTATAAGTGCGTAAAATCAGGCAAAATATTACACCCCCTAATTTTTAAAATATTTTGTAAGTAATCATTTGAGGCACCAGACTATACTAGGTGGGTAATGTAGGTATGGCACATTTATGCAAGACTGAACTGCCCCAAGTAAGCATACTTTAGCACAAGAAATCGTTGTGGTTGTTGAATGTCTACAACCACAAATACCAGTTCTGAAAGCCAGAAAAAGACATTCGATCTTGGCTTCAGGCGGGAGTTGAACCCGCGTTTTTCACAAACCAGGCGACTGCACTAACCACTGTGCTACCGACTGAATGTCTTTTTCTGGTTTTCGGATCTTTAGTACACAATGCATGGAAAATGCTAAAAATAATAATACAGTACTAGTGCTTTGTTTGCCTATGTAATAATATCTTCCAATACTCACAAACTAAGGACCGCCTGCATGGATAAGAACAATGCTGGCACATTGAAAGTCTCAAAGAACACTTCAGCAGCCTTCTCGCGGTTCCTGCGAGGGTTCAGAGGAGCTTCGGTCAGCAGCACTGGATGTTCTTCTGAGAAGGTTGACAATTGGTCCTGGGGGCAACCAAATAGACATGTTAGATAGATATATACTTTATTGCACACCAAACCAACAGATATACACGGTAAAAAAATATAGATTAACCTTAATGTACAATTTGGGTGGCTTCACAAGATCTCTTCCAACAACAACCCTCCATATAGTAGTATTTTTAAATTGTTTCATCAAATTAACCAAAGAGAATACTACTTTAATCAGATTTTTGATCAGGGTGCAGTGAATAGCCAGGAAAATGTATTTCTTCCTTGAAAGTATCTATTTCTGTCAAATTATCTGTCTTTTTACTGCATACCAGTAATACTACTAATAGTAGGTGCTGCAAAAGTATCACAAATAAAATACAATATTTAAACAAACTAAAGTTATAAACAAAATGTTTCGCAAATATTTAATTACCTTACTATAAATATAATTCCAAACTCTCTCCATATCGTTCCAATCCGTAACTATGCCGTGTTCCATAGGGTACTTGATACTGAGGAGGCCTCGATGCTCTTCAGCTCGTGGTCCAACAAATAGTTCTCCTTCTAGGGCTCCTGCCATTACCCTGATGTGTTTGGGGCGGCCAATACTGCAAGTGAATATTTATTTAACTAACTAGTTTTTTTATGAAAAAAAGGGTCATTTGTGGAAAAAAGGGTAATCTAACGATAAAAGGGGTAATTTAAGGATAAAAAGGGTAATTTATTGATAAAAAGGGTAATTTAACGATAAAAAGGGAAATTTTTGGATAAAAAAGGTAATTTATTCATAAAAAGGTAAATTCACATTCATTCAATTTACCAGGTAACTGCTTTTTGTTTTGTGATTTAAGTATCCTAGTTAGTAAATTGATATGAATCTTGCACCACTTCTCACTCTTCTATTCAACAAGGTGACCTCTGAAATCCACCACCATGGTGCTCATGGAGGCATTGCAGTGTATGCTGATTCAAAAGCCTTTTGCAACACAGGGTTATTTTTTTTGAGCTTGAATGTTTGCTTGTCCCTATCATGGGTCAAATAATACAATATCCTTGTTTTTAACCAATAAATGGTATACCTACCAAAGATGGAAGATGAAATAGGAGGGCAATTTGATGGGTTTACTGGTACTTCCAGGAAAAATGATAAGTTTTGAGAATATATGGAAGTCTATAAAGGTGTCTGTTGAAGGATAGCCTTAACGAGACAGTGAGTGTAGTGTTCTTTCAATGAATAAAATTAAAGTCGTGTATTAAGGCATACGTGTATAATGTAAAAGGATTTTTAGGGAAAATTTTCTAACAAGAAAGACACTTTTTTCCACTTATTATTAATTGGTAGGACAATGGTTCACTGCTATAATCAGAAAAAAGAGTTGGTTGTTGTTTAAAGTTTAAGGAGGAGGCTTATGTTGAAGGATAGCCTGAGTGAGACAGTAAGTGTAATGTATAATAAATAAAAAAAAAAGGAAGTCATGAATAAAGGCATAAAGTGAAAAGTTTCAGAGCAAATTTTCTTACACTTTTTTTCAATTAAGTAAACTTACTAATTCGGAAATCTGCATTTCGGAATCTGGTCGCCGGCGAACCCAGCTTTGATGACTCCCGAGCCCTGCAGACACCGGTAAATAAGTACACCATAAAAATACACAAATGGACAAGTTATGTCAAATCATGACTCATTTTTACACCGAAATGTCCGCCAAACAAACAAGTTACCATGAATAACAAAGAATTATTATGCGTATGTACGATTCTGAAGGCATCTGACCTAATTCTATGTGTATTATGAGCTAAAATTCAATTGATTTTTACGACGAAACGTAGGTGTGCCAACGATGTTAGAAAAGAGAGTGGTATGTGAATAAGTGCAATATTTACGTTGTCTATAACGACGGGCTGGTTAACTATCACATCGTTCAGCTCCATTTTCACTTGATTGTGTTAAAAATATGAATTTACTAGGTTTTTTCAGTACTCGTTCGCCGTCTATGCACTTTTGAGTTTCGTTCATTTTTTTTTTTTTTTTTTTTTTAATTTATTAAGGCATTGGCGACTGGGCCATCAGCCAAAAAGCAAACTTAAAAATTACCAATACAAAAAACTTGAGATTAAGTAGTAGTTATTCGATTCTACACATTACTACAAAAATTATACAAATCAAAAGTAACTATATTGCTAGTATGTACAAAAACTTAAAAATAACTGATAACTTAACATGGTGATCAATCAATTCAATCGCACATTGAAAATACAGAAAGGAAAACAAATAAAAATTAAATTCGCCCGAAGGTATTAATTATGAAACAATATACAATAAAATACAATTCAGTGATACACAGTAGTTTTTGTGTATTATTAGGCAAGTTCCCCTTTACAATATTTAGCGCTTGAGCTATTAATAGTAGACGTTGAATAGCAAATTGAGGACAAACAAAAATTAAATGATCGAGATCACAAAAATCAGAGTCACAATGTGGACAGGAAGGACTTTCTAGGAGATTAAGACGATGTAGATGTGATGGAATTCTGCTATGACCGATTCTTAAACGACTTATTGTAGCAGAAAAAGATCTACCCAAGAATTTTGGGCTTTTTTCAAACCACGCTTTAGTGGAAGGTTTAACAGCAATTTGTTCCAACCATTTACCTTTAATAGCCCTGGAGTTAGTAAGGCAAATATCCCAACGTTTATACATATTGTTTTTAATAAAAATGTACAAATCAGTGAAAGGGACTTTCAAATGACAAATATTCAGATTAGCAGAGGATTTAGCAAGAGAGTCTACTAACTCATTGCCTAGTATACCCGAATGTCCAGGCACCCAGGTAAATTCTACTTGAATATTGACCTTTTTCAAAATATTAACAAGGTTTTTAACTTCATAAATTAAATAATTAGCAGAGGCATTAAAAATACTGACGGATAAAGCTTGCAGCACGCTCATCGAATCACATAAAATCAAAATCTTTCGTGAAGTTGTTAAATTAATTTGTACATATTTTAGTGCATAGAAGATACCCAAAGTTTCGGCTGAGAAAATAGAAAAATGATCGTTGCATCCGTACACCCTCCCTATTTTGTTAGATGCGTCATAAAAGGCAAAACTTGTTCTACTATCAGTTTTAGAACCATCGGTATATATTTTTACAAAATCAGACTTATGGCTAAGGTATTCTAGAAACTCAAACTTATTTTTAAAATGAGTAATGTTGACAAATAAATCTTCAATAGTACAAGCGTAATCGAAGTTGAAACATGGTAGTAAACTAGACCAATAAACAACATCCTGGAATTCAAAATTTAAGTAGGCTATGGCGTGAGCCAACGAAGTAGTAACAATTAAAGGAGTCACATTAAAATTAGGGTATACATAATTTTCTAAATATTTTACTACAATGTCATTGTCCCGGCTGACTAGTTTAAGGCAATATTTATCTGTTATATAACTTCTTCTTACGCTTAGAGGGACGATTCCTGACTCAACTTCCAAAGAATTTATAGGAGAAGACATTAGAGCTCCAGTTATGATACGCATGGCTCTATTCTGGATTAAATCTAATTTACGTAGTAAGTTATTGGTTGCTTCACCATAAAAGATACAACCATAGTCAAAATGACTACGGACAGTTGTTATATACAACAGTTTAAGTATTTTTGGATCAGCTCCCCATGATACGCCACACAGGGATCTCATAATATTTAACCCTAACTCGGCTTTTCTAGCTATGTTTTCTGTGTGAAGTTTCCAGGACAAATCTGACTCCAAATAAATTCCTAAATATTTGACACAGGAACTAATTGATATTACAGAACCATCGAACATAATTTTGGGTTGATACGGTATAGTATGTTTAGAAAATATTACAACAGAGCTCTTATTTATGTTAACTTCTAACTTGAGACAGTTATTTAGGATGTTATGTAAGATGTTAAGGCAACTATTGATTAATGATTCAGCTATTTGAAGATCATTACTAGTACTATAAATGACTAGGTCGTCAGCGAAAAGTAAATACTTGATACTATGAGGAAGTTCATGCATCAAAGTCACCAATGATAAAACAAAAATTAAAGGTGAAATAACGGACCCTTGAGGTGTGCCTTTAGAAGTAAATTTTGGCCCGTACAAATTGTTATTTATTTTAAGTAGTACTCTGCGGTTGTGAAGAAAGTTAAATATCCACTTCAATATAGTCCCAGGTAAACCTAATGAATGCAAACTTTGTACTAAAAATCTGTGATCGATGTTGTCAAAAGCGCCTTTAATATCTAAAAAGACTGCTAAGGTAAAACCTTGATTTTGAAACCCATTTTTGATGTCTCCAATGAGGCAGCCTAGATTTTCCATTGTACTTTGGCCTTTACGAAATCCATACTGGTTTTTAGGGATGAGAGAGTTATTTTCCACAAACCATTCTAACCTATTTTTGAGCATGGTTTCAAATATTTTTGAAAAACAGGAAGTCAATGAAATTGGTCTGTAGGAATCAATATTGTTGGCGTCTTTATAAGGTTTTAAAATTGGGATTGTATGTTGAATTTTCCAAGAGGGGGGAACGCAGACAGATGTCCAAAGTAAATTAAAAATTGATAATAAAATAGACTTAGCTATAGAAGGTAGCTTTCTTATGACCAGATAAGGAATAAAATCTGGACCTGGAGAACTGTTGCGTTTGTTTTGAAGGGAAGCGTCTAATTCGCTTAATGAAAACTGTTTAGTCAACCAGAGCGCTGCTTGAGACCCGCTAGAGGAAAAATAACTTTCTAAATCTAGAAATAAATTATCATTTACATCATTGGTATTCGCAATTTTGTTTAAAAATTCCATGGCTATTGCAGGATCATCAAAAAATTTATTATTTTTAGTTTGAGTAGTTTTTGAGAATTTGAATCTACGGATATGGTCCCAAATTATTTTAGAAGATGTCATACGGTTAAATGTAGAACAAAGATTGAACCATGATATTCGCTTCTGTTCAGCGATTGTTTTTTTCTTTTTGGCGTCAAACTGCTTATAAATTAAGTAATTAACTAAAGTTGGGTATTTTTTATATGACAATAATGCTATTTTCGCTTTTGTTACTGCTTCTTCACATGAACTGTTCCACCAAATGGTAGCTTTTCTATTTTTACGTAGGTCAGCTCTAAATTTTTTACGTCTAGGGACGGAAGTCAAAATTTTTGTCAATATTTCCATAAAAGTGTCATAATCTTTTAGAGGATCACCTGTTGATAAAAAGAGTGAAAACTCATCTTTACATTTATCAGAAAAGTCTGTCCAATCTATTTTGTTCCAGTTCACTTTGGAGAGAGAGATATCAGATTGTGAACCAACTGAATCAGAGGCCGAGGGAGTTTCTATTTGATTAAAATGACGAGATTCATTAAACAGCATTTCTATAATTACTGGATAATGATTGCTACTTAGCGGATCATCAGCAACTGAGAAGGCACAGCTTGAGCTTAACGAAGGCGATACAAAAACTAAATCCAAAATGTTACCTGTTTGCCCGTGAGGTGCCAGAGTGGTTAAATCGTGGTCATTCAAACATACTAGATTATGGGATTCTGCAAAGGAGTGGATGATATTGCCTCTTCTATCATTGTTTCTGGAGCCCCAAGAAGCATGATGACCATTGAAGTCTCCAACTATTAGAAAATTATTTGAGTCAATTTGATTGAAACCACTGGACAATTGATTAATATGAAATTTACCATTCGGCGGCGGCGGGCAGTAAACAGCTAAAATGTAAAGTTTAAAAGAATTAAAGTTGACATGTAATAAAATATTTTGGAAATTATAACTAGAATTGGTTTGAATTGTTTGAAAGTTGTAACAGTTTTTTACAGCAATTGCTACACCTCCATGAGGCCGATCAGAATCCTGCCTTATGATAGTGAAACCAGGAATTTTTAGAGATTTTATGCAAGTGAGCCAAGTTTCATTTAAGACTATGACATCAAAATTTAAATTTGAGTTAGCAAGAAAATGTTTAAATTGATCTAGTTTTGGTAAGATGCTACGGGAGTTCCAGTGAATGATATTTAATTGCCTATTAAAAACTTTTGAACCCATTTTCAGATAGAAAAGTTTTTAATAAGTGACTCCTTTATTGATTTAGAACAAATGTTGTTACCTGTCTGATTCGCGCCCGATTGCACTTGTGACTTCAACAAATCAACTAATGTTTTAATTATTACATTCAATACAGTGTCAGAATTTAAAATGTCTGTAATTAAAGCCCTCCCTTGAGGGGACCTATTTGTAGGAGAAGGGACAGGATTCAGGGGATTTGAAGAAACTGGGGGATTTTGGAGAGTAATTTTGGGAGGTTGTCTGGCAACGATCGATGAATATGTTTTGCGGGCTATTTTGTTCCTTACTTCATCCATTTTCGCTGACTTCACAGGACATTCTCGCGACACTGCTACGTGGGGGCCATTGCAATTAGTGCACTTGACATTGTCCTTGTTGTTGCATTCAGTGTAGAAGTGATTTTCACTGCAGATCGAGCACACTTGTTTACTTTTACACGTGCCCTTGCTATGACCGAATTTGTAGCAGCTGAAACACTGCAGAATAGGCCGAATATATTCCAAAACGTCAAACCATAAGTGGTCAAAGGTAACATGATCAGGTCGCACAGTTGACTGGAACGTGAGTAAAACCAGTTGAAGAGGGATGAGGGATCCATCAGCTGATTTCTTCATGAATCTTTTCACACCGATAATTTGGGATTTCGATTTTAATGATGTCAAAAGCTCCTCTTCTGTTAATTCAGTTGGGACCCTAATAAGACCTTGGCATTCAATATTGTCATAAGGGATTCTTGCTGTCCATTGGTTTCTAGCTAGAAGATCATTATTAAGCAAAAAAGAATTGGCGTCTTTCATGTTATTGAAAAAGATTTTTAAGAATGACGGTCCTGTTTGTTTAATGTGCGCAATGCCTGAAATGTTTCTGAGCATACTGTTGACTTGCAATAGATTGAACTTTGAACTTGAGTTTTCTCTGGTGACTAAAATAGGATATTGATTCTTGAATTCTTCTCTGTATATTTTGTTGATGTCCTTGAACAGACCACGTTTGGTTGAAATGAATTTAGTTGGTTGTTTGCTTACAGGTCCTTGATCGTCATCTTTAGTTTCCTGATATTTCCGTTTAATCGTCTCAGAATGGGAGAACTCCATGGGAGAGCCTCCGCCGTCGCTTGTTTTACCCATCTAGCCGGTGCTTGGTAAAAATAGGGCTTTTAAACTGTTTATGAAAATATTTTTCATAAAAGGCGCCTTTAAAATTTTCCCGCCCAAAGTTTTTTTTCTGAGTTTCGTTCACCCGACAGCTTTCAAGTCAAGATGACATCAGAAAAATGTTGCCAGGCTAAAAAATCTAAATTTTTCGTTCAGAAATACAAGGACGCACGCATTTCCAAACTGTTAAAGTTTGGCTAAAAATCACTATGAGTTCACTCAACAAAGCGTGCAAGGGCTCTTCCACCCAGTCAAATGCCGTGGCCACGCCGCGCCGCTGCACGCTGGCGCCGATCGCCAGAGATCCAGACAAATCAGTGCACGAAATCACAATGAGTAAATCTAAGTAAAAAGTAAAAGTAAAAATATTCTTTATTCATGTAAACTTATTAAAAAGCACTTATGACAAGTCACAACATAAAAATTGAAAAGTAATAATGTGATTCTACCACCGGTTCGGAGGTGTTGATCTGTCAACAGTAAAGTGGTTACACCAATGATGTAAAGTAATAGATTGATAAAGCGCCTCTAAAAACGTGCCAAAAAATGAATTGCGCATGTGTGAGTGATTGTCTATGTATGCGTTGACATCTGCTGTCATTTAGCACAATAGTGTTGGTACTTTCCATAACAATCTAACAGATTATCGAAATCACGAACAACAAATGAATAAAGGTATACTCGTATTCTTGAAAATAAAAGGCGGAGGTTCTTTATTATTTATTAGGTTTACTCGTTACATTGTTTATGATATCTAAACATCAACTACGAGATGAAATAATATAAACACCATCAATTATTATCCTTTTTTTAGGACTGGGTTAAATAGTATTTTGTTGGCTCGTACTCTGTAGATTTAAATTGATTTTCTTGTTTCGGCCTAGGCATATAGTCTTTGTTAACATAAGAACACGGTGGTCTTGGTATCCTACAAAAATAAAGAAATTTTAATTATCTGCTTTTTCAAACAAGTACGGTAGTGGTCATTATGATCGCTAAATTGCTCAAAAATGGCGCCAGGTATTGATTGTTATTGTATAAAATATCAGGGAAGATGGGAGGAAATAAAGAGAAACTGGGTTTCAATCTTTATAATATTGTATAATTCTTTCGAATGTTACAACCAAATGATCGCTGAGACAGTCGATCCAAGAGTGCCAATTAGGAACCGGCGTCCCTGTTTTATACCCATCTTAACGGAAGTTCTGGTAACCGTTTCTCAAGAAATTATAACAGCAAATTCAATAGGAAGTCAACATTATATCCAAATCACTAAAATTAATATTATACCGGAACTTCCGTTTTACAAATACATCAACCAAAACATACAACTCTTGTATCTAAGTAACAATAGTATTTTAAACAGTTTTAACTAGGAATTCTGAATTTACATCAATTTAACCAACTCGAAAAACAGTACCAATTACTTATAGATAAATAATTCACAGCGGAAATCAACTGACCATCATTTATAACCTAATATTTTGTACAGGAAGTTGTCACTAAAATATCACCAGTTCTGATTTGAAAACTATGTGCACCGGATGTTGAGAAATAATTGACTAAAAATCTAGCTAGCCGGAAATATGATTTTTACCGTCTACGAACACTAGTCCTAAACGGAAATCAAATAAATATCATTTAAGTATTCGCAAAGGAAATAGACAACTAACTTATAAATCCTAACATTCGGCCTTTCCTGACCATTAGGTTTCTCCTGAAACATCGTTATGAACCAATCAATTTAAAGAAAAACAAAAACTTTCTACTAGCTTTTAGCCATTGGATATCTATGATAAGTCCACCAAATCTATGATAAGTTAACCAAGACACTGACCATCGGATCTGTCGACGATAAGTCAAGTGCGCCTATTTTTTTGACCATCGGATAATATGTCAACGATAAGCCAAAAAAAAATCACTAACACATTGACCATCGGATCTGTCAACGATAAGTCAAGTGCCACTAACTTTTGACCAACGGATACATCAACGATAGGCCAAACCAACTAACACACTGACCATCGGTTAATATGTCAACGATAAGTCAAGTGCAACTAACTTTTGACCAACGGATACATCAACGATAGGTCAAACCAACTAACACACTGACCATCGGATAATATGTCTACGATAAGTCAAGTGAAACTAAAATCACAAACGAAAACTGATTTAATGTTAATACGATTGTTAATTTTAAATATCCTTTGCTGATTTGTTAAAAACGAGTAAACTTACATCTTAATTACCATTCTGTACAATAAAGGGATACATACTAAATATTATTAAAGTCAATTTACACTGGTACTATAAACTGATACTGTACTTACACTGGTATTATAAACTGATTTTTATGATAAATTAAGATGAATATTAATTACGATTCTATACAAAAAAAAATTGAACACGCAAGTAAAACTGAAGTGAAATTTTCGATCCGATCCAAACAAATCAACCATTAGTTATCGTCTGAATCACTACTTTTGCTGTCTGTGTCACTATAAGTGGTTATCCATGGCTTTATGCGATCTGCTGCCCAAACATTACAATAATCTCGCTGCGTAATTTTGGACCCCGGAATGCTTGAAACTTCGTATCTATCGTTTTCCAAAATCTTTGTTACTTTGAATGGTCCTGTGAACTTTGGCAGCAACTTTTTACTTTTCCCATCATTACTAGAAACAGGTTTCAGTATCTTTACCAGGTCTCCTAACCTGTACGTTTTTGCTTTGATTTTATTCCTATCATATCTTTTTTTTTGCGCGCACTGATCCTTTTCTATGTGTGTACTCACTTGTTGCCTGATTTCGTCTAATGATTTCTCAACCCGTGTTTCGTTTAATATATCACTGAATATATTGTCTCCCTTACTTATTACTTGAAATCCAAATAAGACCTCTGAAGGAGTTTTGCCTATTCCTTTATTTAATGTGTTATTAATTCCGTATTGGAGTTTCCCTAAAGCCTTATCCCAATATTTTTCGCCTAGTTTTACTGTATAGGCAGTTAAGGCGTCTAACACTGTTCTGTTATATCTTTCCACTTGTCCGTTTGCTCGTGGAGAAGCAACTGCATTAAGGCAATGTTTTATTTTTGATTCAGTGCAAAATTGCCTAAATTCGTTAGAAGTGAAGGAAGACCCCTGATCAGAAATAACTCTGTTTGGATAGCCAAAGAGACAAAATACATCTTCTAAAGCGCGAATTGAAGGCTTTGATTTTAAATTTCTCAATGGTTTAAGCAAACAAAACTTTGTGAAACCGTCCACGATTAGTAACAAGTATGAATTTCCATTCGCACTTTTAATGAACGGCCCCAAATGATCGATATGAACTGTTTCAAATGGTTTCTGAACTTTAGGTATGGGATGTAAAAGTCCTTCCTTAGGTCCTGTAGGCTCTTTACTATAGGCACACTCAAGACAGGAACGGACATATTTCTTTATAAATCGGTTCATTTTAGGGAACCAAAAATCTTTACTTATTTTATCAAGAGTCTTTTGAACGCTAAAATGGCCTATGTCATCGTGGTTCAGTTTGCATAGTTGAAACCTCGCGCTTTTGGGTACCACCCATCTAAGTTCCTCTCCAATTTTCCTAAACAGCTTATTATTTTTGACAGTGTAGTTTTTCTTTACTTCTGAATACTCTTTATCATCTAGAATCTTTCTGATCCGTTGAATTTCCGAATCATTTTGCTGAAGGCTCAGTAACCAATCTTCTTGAGTTATTTTCAAAATAGAAGGCAAAGGATCTTTATTAAATTCGTTCGTAAATGGTTGAGGATTCCTGCTTAAAGCATCTACATGTGTCATTGTATGACCAGGTTTATACTCTATGTCGAAATGAAATTCCTGTAGGGCTATCCACCATCGCGCAATGCGTGGAACTAGGTCTCGTTTTGTAAATGTTGTTCTGAGAGCGCTGCAATCAGTTACTAAAGTGAACTTAACACCTATTAAATATACGCGAAGGCGTTGGAGAGATGCTACAACTGCAAGGGTTTCTAACTCGTAAGCATGATAGTTTTGTTCGTCGACAGTAGTTTTCCGACTAAAATAAGCGATAGGTTTCAGTTGTTTAGAGTCATGCTGCATTTGTAATAATATGCCAGCTAAGCCATGCTTACTAGCGTCAGTATGTAAATAAGTATCACTTTTGGGATCGTAAATTCCTAGCAATGGCCTTTCTGCTAGGGATTGCTTCAATTGTCTAAACGCGGTCGATTGTGCATCATCCCAATGCCAGACGCTGTTTTTCTTCGTCAAATCAGTAAGTGGTCTAGCGATAATAGCGAAATTTTGGATAAATTTTCTGAAGTAACTAGCTAAGCCTATGAACTGCCTAACTTCATGGACATTGCTTGGTGTAGGGAATTGTTCGACCGCCACAATTTTGGCTTTACCGGGCCTAATGCCTTTTTCACTTACTTCGTAGCCTAAATACTCTAGTTCTGTTTTGAAAAAATTACATTTTTGTAAATTTAAAGTCAACCCAGCTTTTCTTATCAGTTTAAATGTATCTTCTAATCGCTTAAATTCCTCATCATAATCCCTACCGGGAACCAGAATGTCATCCATGTAAGCAAGAGCCGAGTGGAACCGGGAATTTCCAAGGACTTGATTCATTGTACGTTGGAAAACGGCCGGAGAATTGACTAAACCAAATGGCATCTTTTTAAATTGATATAGTCCATCAGGGGTAATGAAAGCAGTAAGATTTCGACAGTCTGGCTTTATGGGTATTTGATAATAACCACTGGCGAGGTCTAAGCTCGTGTAAAATTTGTTCCCTTTCAACATATCTAATTGATCATCTATCCGTGGCATTGGATAATGGTCTTTCTTAGTCTTTCGATTAAGCGCTCTATAGTCTACACAAAGACGATAGCCACCAGTCTTTTTCGGTACAAGTATGACAGGACTTGCGTAGGGGGAGTTAGATTCTTCAGCAATGTCACAGCTAACCAGTTCATCAACTATTTCTCTAACTATCTCTCTTTCTGAAAAACTTAATCGGTATGGTCGATAAACCACTGGGGTGTTGTCTTCCAGTTCGATACTCATTTCTGCTACTTTTGTGCAGCCAAGTTCAGAAAGATTTTCAGCAAAACAATCTCTGTAGCTATTGACTAACTTGGTAATGGATGTTTTTTGAGAAGTGGTTAAACTAGGGTTTAGGTTTATTTTGTGTTCCTCAAAAGGTTTTATTTCAGAATCAGAGGATATTTTGAGACATTGAGTATCAAATTTATGCTGTTCTAACTTAGGTGGTGATAGCGCATTGGCACGTGCAAATACAGCATTTTCAGACAGAATTAAAGGTCGCTTGGCAAAGTTAAAAACGGCGATTTTACAATTCCCTTCTTGAATGTTGTAAACGCCACCCATAACACAATATTCAGTTAGACCAATCTTACGATAAGAGTTCTCTACAACAATTGTGCCGTCGTGTCTATTGTTTTCTATACATGGCACAAGATCGAAATTGTTAACAGTGCTATCAGCTTTAATTCTCAGGACTACTTTATCAGAAGAAATACTATCAACTTGCAAACCCATCATATCTTGTGAGAATT
The DNA here is from genome assembly GCA_950022985.1 of Udea ferrugalis. NCBI lineage: Eukaryota > Metazoa > Arthropoda > Insecta > Lepidoptera > Crambidae > Udea > Udea ferrugalis. Next base: position 6,421,272 of record OX465545.1, read on the forward strand.
CCCGTTTGAGAATATTCAAATCTTCGCGAGTTTTCACAACGAGAACATCACTTCGCTCAGTAAAATCTTGACCTACCAATAAGGGTTCGGGTAGCAACCCTGGTTCCACAATATAAGCACTCACTTCAGCAGTTACTTCACCAATGCTTAAATTTATTTTTGTTGAACCTAACGGTGTATAAGACATATTGCCAAAGCCACGAATGTTGGGTACTTCGCTCTGTAGTTTTGGCAATGAACATTTTTCGACTAGATCCATACTTATGAGAGTGCAATCGCTACCAAAGTCTATGTAGCATTGAATATCGATAGTACCGTTTAATTTTGCTTGTTTATGATATTTGGAATCGGATAAAGATGTCTGAGCAAATAAAGTCTTCTTATCAGATGATTTTAAGGCTGCTGAATTAGAAGACTTGAAGCAATCGGCAGTTTTGTGTCCGACCATCTTGCAATTGTCACATTTAACCAGAGGCTTAGGACATTTTGGTGACGTATGACCTTTTTCTTTGCAGTTATAACAGGTAGGTTCATTGAAGCGACAGTTAATGCTTTTATGTCCGGGTTTACTACATTTGAAACATATCAACTCTCTAGTTATGTTTGTACTTATTGGTCTCTTTTGCATCTTTTGAACGATATCTCGACTCTGATCTTTTAAAAACTTTAGTAAATCATCAGGGTCTACGATTCTGGCAGATGAAGCACTGGCCTTAAGCATTCTATCTTCTATGCCATATATAAGACAGTCGACTGCCTTTTTACCTGTGATGCCACAAGCATTTAATAAGATGATTTTGTCATAATAGTATTCGTCTACTGATTCACCTATTTTCATTTTCCTATCTAGCATTTCTGTTAATAAAGCTCCATAGTTACTTTCCGATGGAAACGCTTTTGTCAGCCTATCCTGCCACTCAGACCACGTTAACAGAATTGTATCTAAGCTTTCATACCACTTCCTAGCATGCCCATCTAATTTAGGAAGAGCGTAGTGTGTAGTCTGCTCATCAGACCATTTGTATATTTTTGCACATTCGTTGACTTTACCTATCCAATGCTCTATGCGTTGATTTCTTTGTGTCGGATCGAATGTTGGTATCATATTTTTATCAAATGACATAGAATTTGGCCGCATGAAACTTTGTAACATTTGTGAAAATTGACTGGCACTAAAAGATAATATATTAGCGTTCGAATCGGATGGAACACTCACACCGACATTGGGTTGGTTGCTGGTTGTTGAAGTACCCGCTGACAACTGAGGCTCTGCTTGGCCTCGTTCGTCCACAGAGGCCATTCGTCTCGACACCAGCGGTGTGCTTGCTTCTTCACGAACCACGTCTCGAGAAGAATCGTCGTCCTGCAATTAATTTCGAACGGTAGAGTAACTATAGTGAACTGTTAGCCTAATATTGGCATTCTGGTGCACAACAAAAAGTTAGTGTTCCAGTTTACATATTCATACAACTACTAAGCGTGGAACTAGCTGGCGGTACGTAAGCAAAGAACTAATTTAGAAATTAATAGATAATAAAGTATTATGAAAATGCATGGCAGTGCTATTTAGACTTGCTTCCTTGTGTAACTTTAATTTTTACTTAAGGGAAAGAGAAGAGAGACAAAAAAAAAAAAAAAAAAAAAAAAAAAAAAAAATACCCGCCTTGTTTGTCGAACGACTTCGATTTCTTCGTGACCGTTTCGTTCTGGAGCGGTGGTGAACCGGTTGACTCCGATCTCTTCTCCTTGATGCACGGCTTACTTCAGACCCCGACGTCGCATCGCTGCTGGAACTTTGACGCCGACGGCGTTTGCGATGCTTGGAGCGTCGGCGACGGCGAGAGCGGTGAGCTACATCGCTTTTAGAACTGGCGTGATCGCTGCAGTTACGCATATCCGATCCCACTTCTGATATAAAATATCAGGGAAGATGGGAGGAAATAAAGAGAAACTGGGTTTCAATCTTTATAATATTGTATAATTCTTTCGAATGTTACAACCAAATGATCGCTGAGACAGTCGATCCAAGAGTGCCAATTAGGAACCGGCGTCCCTGTTTTATACCCATCTTAACGGAAGTTCTGGTAACCGTTTCTCAAGAAATTATAACAGCAAATTCAATAGGAAGTCAACATTATATCCAAATCACTAAAATTAATATTATACCGGAACTTCCGTTTTACAAATACATCAACCAAAACATACAACTCTTGTATCTAAGTAACAATAGTATTTTAAACAGTTTTAACTAGGAATTCTGAATTTACATCAATTTAACCAACTCGAAAAACAGTACCAATTACTTATAGATAAATAATTCACAGCGGAAATCAACTGACCATCATTTATAACCTAATATTTTGTACAGGAAGTTGTCACTAAAATATCACCAGTTCTGATTTGAAAACTATGTGCACCGGATGTTGAGAAATAATTGACTAAAAATCTAGCTAGCCGGAAATATGATTTTTACCGTCTACGAACACTAGTCCTAAACGGAAATCAAATAAATATCATTTAAGTATTCGCAAAGGAAATAGACAACTAACTTATAAATCCTAACAATTGTTTGGTAGTTTTATTAGGCTTCTAGTCTGGGCCATGACTTCAGCTGTTAAAAAAATATCGACTACGTATATCGATATGTGTCATTCTTCATTTTGTACATCCCTATCGTAAGTGAATCAATTCAGTTTTTACACAAAACATTTTTCAATTCTTATTTAATTTCTGAAATAATAACTTATGCAGCATGAGGAACTAATATAATGATAGCTGAAATGAATTAATTGAACTGGGTAGTGAAAATAATTGCTCAAAACATAGTTTGAAAAAACCAATTACTTTCTGTATTTACCTGTGAAACTTGTGCATTTCTGGATCATTTCTATGATTCTTTTTATATTTGGGCACGCAACAAACCACTATTTTATTTTTATAAAGCTTCATCCACTTTTATCGCCCACTTTACATAAATTTTGAAAACTAAAATTTCCCGCTTTTGGCAGTGGTGTGGTGGTGTAGTTTTCGGTTTGATTTTGGCAACAAATCTTGGGCATATCTCTGTCTCTTTTCCTCTTGTGTGATGTCCATATATGCAATAGTTTCTCTTTTCCTCACTTGATCACTCTATAAGTGTTGAAAACACGCTCTGGAAGCTCTATGGGTTACACCCACTTGCTCTGAGTAAAACTTGGACTCTTTCTCTTTCTGTGTCATCGTTCGGTTTAGAATGCACCGTCGGAACGCACCCTTTTACATTTTTTTTTCACAAAGCCCAGTGCAGAAAGTTTTCATTAAAAAAAATAGGTAAATGTCAAGTTGGAAAAGTTAGTCGATCGATGTTTTGCCCAATTTGCTGAACTTGCCGGTCGGCTCATTGTATTTAATAGAAAACAATGATCTTTTTAAAACTGTTCCTCATTAACTTACTATCTGCAGCCGCCGACAAAAACACCGACAACGGTCACTGCGATGCATCTTCTAAAATGTGTAAAAGTGAAGTGGAAAGTACTGATGGGCCTAAACTTATATTTTACGATATCAATCCTCCGGAGGGCTTCAACTTACGACGGGATGTATACATGAGGTTTGCGATAATGTTATCTGAGGCTCATAAGCGTGGTAGGACAGACTGGCGGCTTGTGTTGCCGCCGTGGCAGCGACTATACCACTGGAGATCGTCGCTTTTATACTCGAAAGTACAGCCTTGGCACTCGTACTTCGATATAAAATCTCTGAAATCCAACGCACCTGTTATCGAAATGTATGAGGTGTTCAACAATCACAGCGAACCACATTTGGAAATCGACACTCTGTATGTTTTGCAAAACTTTGATAATGCATTCGAAAATGGTGTGTTTGAAGACAAATGGCAGTTTACTACTGGACCACACTTCTGTGAATATAAAGGAAATTTCTGGGGTTATCATAACGTGACTGCCAAAGAAATAGTCTGTGTAAAATTTCAGGGGAAAATATCAAAACTATGGGAATTGATTTATCAACATCCATCTAATCGTAAAGTAATGTTCATGCATGGGGAAATACCGTTACATGATAATTATGGCACCAAAACATACTGGGATTGTAGAAAGAGTATGAAATTCAGAAAAGAACTTGTGAAAGCAGCTGATGAATACATATCTACAGAATTAGACTGTAAAACTGTTAAATGCTCTAATTATGTGAGCATACATTGGCGTCGACAAGACTTTTCATATGACCGACCAGATGATGTCCCTTCAATACTTGGTACTGTCAGGCAAATTCGCAATGCTATGAAAAAATATGCACCGAAAATAAAGAAGATTTTTATCGCAACTGACGCAGACGAAGAGGAATTGACTGAATTAGAAAGGAATTTAAAAGACATTGGTTATGAAGTTTATGTCTACACACCATATGAATCAGAAATACATGATTTCAAAGAAGGAGGAGTAGCAATCATTGATCAAATTATATGTTCTCGAGCGGCATATTTCATCGGAACTCATGAGAGTACATTTACATTTAGAATTGAAGAGGAAAGGGAAATATTAGGGTTTCATAGTGATACAACATTCAACAGGTTCTGTCCGGACTACTCACATTGCGAGAAGGCATCTAGATGGACAATAGTTCATTAAATGAACTATTAGTAGTTAAACTAAGGGTGCCAGGTAGCATAATGCCTGGGTTCCATGGCTCCAAAGATAGAAATATTTAGAAAAGTATCATTATGTACAGGAAACACCATCTGGTGGAATAAAACCGTAACCCTGTGCAGGTTCTATGGCAAATAGTTGTAATCAAGTACATACAAATAATGTAAATTAAGTTGATAAGTCATTAGATCCATGTTGGATGTTTCTAAATGATGTTACCAAAGATTAACTTAAGTTTACTTTAGGCACCATGTGCATCGAAATTATACTCAATAAAGTTAATTAAACAAACAAAATCATAAAATCTTTATAGGTATAGTCAATGGTATGACAGGCTACCCATTTCCAGTCAGTCCTTGCTCTATTGCCAATTAATTGCATTTGGTAAGAGCAAAATAAAAAACAGAAATGAGTAGCCTGCGGGCCTAGCATGCGCAACATCGACAAAATAGCCATCTCCCCCTCTTTCGCTCGAGAGAATCGGAGGGCGTGACTTGACTTCGTTGCTTCTCGACAGTGCTGCCATATTACAGAAAAACAAATAGAAACACCATTTTTTTACTGGTAACACTTGTAAAATTAATTCACACAAAGACTCAATCAAGAGTAAGTAAAATATTTTGTTACTGCTTATCTCATAACAAAAAATAGAAAGATTTTGTTTTTAGATTGATTGTGTGTTTGAGACGAAAATTGGCAGAGTATTTCGACTCTAAAGTAAAAAGCAAGCACGCGTGCGCCATCTGTCGCCACTTGCCACAATCAAGTTGCACACTGTTATCTCAGTTGCTTTTTGTTCACATAGCCATTCATTAATAAAACTTGTGTTTATTGAAGAAATTGATATGTGAAAATTACTTTTTAATTATGAATGGTATAAAAGCAACCGTAATAGGGTGTTTAGACAACGCCTGTCAAAGTTTCTTTAACTCGAGAACTTTTAATTTGGGCTTAGCGGCGCCATCTGTGAAGATTACTTTCCATATAAAAGTAGTCCGGTCTTGTCATTTTATTGTTGTTGAACGAATATTTGTAATGTTATCTTTAATTATTGTGATGTGATGTGACACCGAATGGGAGTTGGATTGTATTGCGGCCCCGTTTTAATTCACTCTAATGATGGTGAGCAAATTTCAAAAATATAATGTCCTTTTACTCCGTATTCTAAAAGGTTATGTCGTATCGTTTTAGCATTGACGTGTATTTTAATCCTTTTCTTTTTTTGACAAAGCTGCACGCGTTGTATTTTAATAGTTTCGCATACAATTTCTCTCGTCTCGTCACTTCTCGTCCACCCTTCCGATCGACGAGTAATTAAGCCAACAGAAATGTCAAAAATCGATAAATCCGATAAAACAGTGGTGCCATGTTAGGGCTTGTCGAGAAATCCGTATTTTCCATACAATATTTCAAATCTGACATTAAGCGGCCATGTTAGCAACAGTAGAGAAAATGGAGAAATGGCTGCAGGGCGACCTGTGATTGGCTATTTGCTCTCTCGGATTTACTCGCGGCGTGCATGCTAGCCCCGCTGATTTGCTGTTGACTAGACATACTTTTGTAAAATGGTTATAGGTATAAGATAAAGTAAAGCTCAAACTGTGCTTATGTTAGATAGATATTCTTTATTTTAAGGTAGAATTCAATTGCAGAGACCAATGTACAATTTAGGCGGTCTTAAAGCTAGTGCCATATCCATTTATAGTAATCTTATGTAATATAAGTTTTAAGAAACTAAACTATGTACACAACATCTTTGACTTTGCATATAAATACATTCCCCTCTAATCATAAAAACGAACGAAACGCTAAAGCATAGTTTAACCCTTTGAAACCCGGTGGCTCTCGGAAGAGCCAGCTCTAAAAACCGTCAAGACCCGATGGCTCTCCGGAGAGCCAGAAGGTTCGCACCAGAAAATACGCCGAATTTGTATTAATTTAAGAAGGATATTAGCTTGAATTTAATGCCGAACCATAGATAATTTAATAGGCTTTCAAATGGTACCAAAAACATAAGTTGACTATGGCTACAGTGTTTCAAATTTGCAGTTATTTGGGCCGCGTCGTACTGTGCACTTCAACTAGTGAAAAATTGTGTTTTTACTATCTAAAACGTAAGTATTATTGTAATAATTATAATTTTAGACAGTTTACAGCCTATATACACATAAATATGATCATTTAGACAATGAAAATCCAGAAAAAACAACTAAAGAAAATACGATTGGGAGATTCCTTAGACGCTGTTTTTGTAATGAAGATTTAACATGTTTTTAGAGGTGAATGTGGTAATGACACTGCTTCATTCTATAGTAAATTTTGTCAAGAATCTGAAAATGTGTATCTTTTAAGGATTTATGATATACAGAATAATATATTTGTGAATAAACAATTATCGGGCGAAATTTGGCGGCCATGTTTGCTCATACAGTGTGTTCATTTTTTGCATTTGCTTAGAATGCCCGCTGGCTCCCTGAGGAGCCAATTACAATTTTGTTTGTTTGTTTCAATTTGTATATTCTTGTTTTTAGATTAATCTATGAGGGGAAATGTTCAGCAGTTGATGTCAGCGCCTGTTGTTAGTAATGAGGATGACACAACATAATTATTAAAACAAATTACAACTAAACGCATGTTTGATAGTATGCGTATTACAAACAGCATGAAAGCAAACACCTGGAAGATCTAGGAACACCATTGTCCCAAGGAGAATTGCTTTGCGAACCATCAAAAAATAAATAAAATATTTGATATTTTTCAATATTTATTAGGTTCTGTCTTGACTTGTGTAATTTGAATATAATTTTCAGAATTTTAAAATAAATACATTTCTGGCAGCTCGATAAGCAAAAAAAAAGGATTTTGTATGTGTCTGTAACTCCTGCTTCATTGTTCGCGATAAATGGATCTAACTGATAGCTTAAGAAAAATAAATATTACTATATTGACCTATATTTTTTTAATAACTTGATCATATAGAAATAAAAATATTTTGCTTTAGTGTTTAGTGTCATTTTCTTCACAGAACCACATAGAGTATAATGTGAAAATATTTTCACTAACAAAAAAGAAACAACCTGTAGTACTGAATCTTAGAATGCCCGCCGGCTCTCCAGGGAGCCAGCCGTCGGAGGCCGAAAACGCTCGGGTTCTGACGGTTTTTGCGTATTGCAGTCTGGGTTTCGAAGGGTTAAGCAATTGACGTGTAATGTCACTTACTCGCAAATGGCGGCAGCAACAAGAATGAAAGAGACAAAGCGATACAAAAGTTATCGTGTTGTTGATGAGTTTTTTTATGAATAAGGGGGTTAGACTTAAATAATGAGACTTATTATCAAAGATTGTATCTCGAATTAAACTCTTGCTGTGAATGATGCTTGCATAATTCTCCTATTTCTTTCCCGAAAATAAATTTGCATGATTACAACTCTACGTTGAATATCTATCATGGCCTCTGCTCTCAAAATCAGCGAGTGAAACTAGCCCGGGGCATCCTAAATTGACTCATACGGCCGCATTCAAGTAGGTTGGTGATCGATTAAAATATTGGTTAACACATTTGTGTTAAAGTTTGACATTCTGAAATAGTACATTGTTAGCCTAGGGGTGAAAGCAACTACTATTTAGTCCCGAGACGGGGTTTGGCGCCCGGAACGAAGTGAGGGCGCCAATAGTTCGAGGGACTAAATAAGTCTTTCACCCGAGGTAAACACTGTGCTTTTCATTACAAATACGAGGAAAGTAAAAATAAAAACATGAATTAGCTAAAGAAAAAATGAGGGAAATAAATGAAGATCGAATTGCCGCTTTCCCGCCTATTTTGTAAGTTTTTTTTCTGTGGCTGGCCCGCTATTCAGCCATTATTTTTTATTTTCATCATTGGAAAAATGGTAAATATTTTGCTCAAAGCTAAGTTGTTTTAAAGAAATTGTTGAAACTAAATTGTAATAAAGTTATTTAAAACATACTTATCCTCTGATCAATACTTAACTTTAACTTATTTCAAATTTTACATCGTGGCTGTATAGAAAGTTGGAACATGGTTCAATAGATACGTGAAAAAAAAACAGTTTTTAAAAAAATAATTTGACAGCTGTCAGTTGAAAGTGATTCTCCCTAGGGATGAAAAGTGTTACTTTCAGCCCGCTTCTCAGGTCAGTAATGACCCACTTTCAGAGTATGAGTAATGAAAAGAAAATTTTGGGTTCTGCTATGCTATTCCGGTGGTCGTCGAGACTCACTTCGCTCGTGCGAGGTAACTTTGAAATTCAATTCCTTCGCGACTGTGGTCGTTTGAGAAAAAAGAACTAAGCCAAAAAACACTTTTTGATTATTTACATACAAAATGAGAGAAAATACTAATTCAAAGTCAAGCGTATTGATGATTGAGGTAATCTCATTTCAACATCGATGCTCGCACGTGCGATGTGCACCGCCGGAATAGCACGGCAGGCCACAAGGCGCTCAGCAATTTTTGGGACTTAAACAATAGTATTGACCATATTATTGATTAATAATATTGATGCCGATCAATATAACCATGATCCTAGTATCGCAAAATCGCACGCAAGTATTGAAACGGCCTATTACACTGTCAATAATATCATGTTCAATTGTTTTCACTTCGTGAAAGAGTGATTTTCATGTACAGAGCAATCATTAAAAAGGATCTCAAAGATTACATAGCTAAAAAATATTAAATCACCTATTCATAGTTAAAAAAAATACTATATAAATTCATGAAGGATTTTTTTTTCCCAATAATCCTATTATTATTATGAATGTGAAAGTTTGTCAGAATGTGTGGATGTGCCGTTGTTGCTCTTTCACGTAAAAACTATTGAATAGATGTGAATTAAACTTTACAACATGTTTTAAGTTTTTTTTTTAATAATATAGTTCTAACATCTGAATAGGACATAGGCTACAAATTATAAAAAAATATTACAATAATACCCTAAAATTATCCAGTATGACGAAGTACCAACTTGACGACCGTCTTGGTGTAATTGTTGAGAAGTCTGCTACTACACCAAGAGTCGCGGGTTAGATTCCCGCACAGTACATAACATAACAGGACAGTAACATTTGTGTGCATTAACCTGTCTGTTTGTATTGGTCTGGGTGTTTCCTATGTATATTAAGTATGTATTTACAAAAGAAAAAGTATTTAAGTATGTTTATCCGTTGTCTAGTATCCATAATAACGGACTATATTTAGCCCACTTGGGACTAGATGGCGCTGTGTGGAATAATGTCCAAGGATATTTATTATTACTAATGTGCTTACATAATTTTGGCGCTGACTGTACGAACTTGTGTCTTACGATGGCTTTTTAGGCTTTATAGCGAGATCCTTTCACATTACATTCGATAATTAAGATTTTGGCATAATAATAACAATATCTTTAATATAATTTTACCTCTACGCACACTTCAATTTGAAGAAGACTGTACAGTCAACGGCACATCACGCTACCCATCTCCGGTCAGTTCTTGCTTAATTGAAAAGAAAGGACATTTGGCAAGAGCGAGAGAAAAAACGGAAATGGTGTATCCTGATGTGCTGTTGACTTAACATGAATGTCGGAGTGATATAAACTTATGTTTCGCAGTCATCATCATCAGGAATTGGGTCTTCTAGTTCATGTGAAACTACGTATTGACTTGCATCAGGTGAAGGTTTACAGACATTTGGTGATGAAGGGGTTGCAAAAGCATTTATCAGAACTGAATGTCTATGTAAATTATTAAGTTGTGCTTCAAACAGAATATCATGTATGGCTTTTTCTGCGTACAATCTCTGTATTGGATTCAGACTCTTGAGCTTGTCGGACCATACAAGAGCGACTGGTTCAATATCTTGCTGTGAAGATGTGGATGGCTGAAATGGCAATGGGCAGGTCCTTTTAGGTAAACTATTCTGTCTTGCTAAAGATGGTGAATTCTTCTTAATTTTCACTGGGGGACTGGATGAAATGGCCAGATAGTTGTCCTTTTGGCGTCTGGCTTCAGTTGAACCATCATCCTGTAACGAAATTCAATTAAAGCTATGTAGACATTGGTGCATTTTTGAAAATAAATGTTCAATCAATAACGTATCGTCAAAAGCATGATAGAAAAAGCTTTTTTACTGGCAAGAAGCTTTACCTTTTTCACCTCTCCTTTGTCAATATTCTCTAGAAATTTCAATAAATGAAATGTCGTAGATGTTGGTTGATACGAGCTATTAGAATTTTCAATTTTTTTTAGTTCCTTCCTGTAAACATTGACAAAAATTACAAAAAATATTATTTTCTATTCTGGAATAAAAATTAACTGTCGACACTGTTACGTTACGATGGAACGGAAGTAACAAAAGTAAAAGCGTGTAAACAACTTAATAACTAATTTGAAATTCGCGCGCTTCGCTTCGACATTGTCTTTTGGGTCAGCTGATTTATTTTAATGGAAAAAGGTACGGTTTACTACTTTATCAGCCAAATACTAGCTAAGGACGTGTAGGTACCTATACCTATAGTTACTGCGAAGACTATTAATTTTCTTTCTCACGTCATCGCTCGTCGCACAAGGCTTGATATGTTTATAAATAAGGGCCAACTTGTTTAGTTCTTCCTTTCTTCTAGTGTTATTTAAATAATTCTCGTCTTTAGGATTCCACAAAGAAGGGCACTTTTCATACTCAAGAATGAATTTATGAATGTATGAAAGTTCTTTTGAATCATATTTTTGCTCGTTTTCATCTTCGACGCTACTTTGACGCCGTTCCTTCATGGCTGTAAGAAGAAATATCGCGGCGGAGTATCACAGTCACACTTCAATATTATTTGATCACGGATTTCAAGATTTTTGGATGTAATGTGATATTATCACGATCATCAACATCAATATCATGACAAAACGCGAATTGCGCTAAGATACAGTGTTGCCAACCCCAAGATACAGAAAAACAACAACTCGCGATGGAAAAAACAGGATGTCAAGTAAAAAAAGGAACATTCTTTTCAATGGGGCCTACAAGGCAAAGCTAATCTCAGATGGCGCCACCCTAGCACCCACCCTTGTTGAATGGTAAACAATAATTTCGATTAACATATTGCGTTAATTCTCGTTTATTCCTCACTTTCAAACATGTATTTCACTTGGAAAATATGCGCGTTAAAAGAAGAATTGAGAAAAAGAGGTGCCTCTTTACGTGGAAGGAAAACTGACTAAATTGAAAGGTAATTTGTGTTTCATAAATTCCTTCTTATTTTGTCAACTTGAAGGTCTTGTAACTTGTTTTAAAGTTTATTGAATGTTTACCTGTGATAGTCTAGCTAGTATGTAACCATTGTATCATTTTGGTGACAATTGAAAACACGAAACATCATATTTCCTCACTTTTAAAGTTTGAGGTTATAATTCAAGTCTGAACGTTTTCAAATATACTTTTCGTATTACAGATTAGAGTCATATGACCAAAACTTCAATTTTGGGCAACCTGAAGTTGTGGACGGCGAGCCTTCAATGGAACTTCCACCCAATGAGTATTACAGAGACATCAACAGCAACACCAAGCTTTCTCCACTGGATAAAGTTCAAATACGGCATTACTTATCTATGTAAGTCTTATTTCGATTATAAGGAGCTATTTAAGCAAGCAAAACTACTTCCATCTGGGCTGGGAAGTCAGAATCAATTTACTGGCATGAGAAAATAATAGATTTTGGTTGATGTAAGTAGGTATATCAACCTGTTCAGGCGTTCAGTGCCGCAACCTTCAACAGTGTCAGCCTACACCTTTAGAACAAGGTAGACAGTGGAGAATGTGTGGAGACGTGTTTAAACTTTAAACATGAACCACATACAAGTCATTAATTAACAGATTTTTTTTTCATTTTCTTACAGCTCTGACAAGAAAATGGACAAAGTATTGCAGCAGTCCAGACTTAAATCCGATCGAGCATTATTGGGACCAGTTAAAACGAAGAGTACGAGCCAGAAATCAAGCCCCTTCACGGTAGAAGAATTGAAGACAGTATTGTTGGAAGAGTGGGATAACATAACTCAAGAGGATGTCGAAAAGTTGATCAGATCAATGAAGAATCGACTTCAAGCAGTGATAAGGGCTAGGGGGGGAATACCAAGTATTGATGAAATAAATTGTTATGTGTTTTCTTAATCATTTTTCTTTTATTTGTAAAATACCCAACCACAACAACCTCTCCCAAATTCCTGTTTTTCCTGTATTTATGCAATTGCTCTGTAGAGAATAATCTCAAAATATTACAAGTCTGTGTCCCTTTTGTACAAATTTCTCCAGACCCAGAAGCTAGATCCGAGCTTGAGGACTGAATTTCAGTTACATCAACACTGTGCTTTCTCAAATTACGTGTCCTCAGGCATTCTTCTCTTAATGTGGGGCCCTACTTTACGTTCCATGGAAACACTGAAGGGATGACAGACTTCTTCAAAATTTTGGGCTGGTTTATGGTGCCTGAAAAAGTGAGAAAAACCTTAGCATCTAAGTAACCTTTAAATCAAAGAGAATTAAGTGAATTTTTGGTGGACCCAAAAGGCCAGACTTGGCCACAAATTTAGTAAGGCAGACTATTAACCATTCAATTGTTTATTTTTATGGGCTGCCTGTTTCCTGAGGTTTATTAAATTTCACTTAAAGGTGGCGAGCCTCTCTGTTACGCACCAAATAGACGATAGTTTTGTGCCTTCTAGACAAACAGAAAATAATCAATTTGAATCCTTATGTATGTAGGTACTTTACCTGAGTATTTACTGATTATTTCATAATCACTGGCCTCGAAGTGGTTATGACACACCCTCGCCCCGGTTTTAGGCTCGAACTTACTCGCCTTATTGCTTTTAGCCACGTTTTTTTAAGTTGCTCATCTCGAGGAAAGTGGTGGCCTCCAGTTTCTCTGCACTTTGGTACACAACACCTGGGCATTTATTTGATAATCGCCTCTAATTAATTATTTTCAACAAATTTCATACAAATCCGTGTTTGTTATGGGTCGGTGCTCTGCTAGCGCCAGTTTGACAGTTGCCCGCCCCATTACATGAACGAAAGTATGTGCCTTTTTTAAAAAAAAAACTTCAGTATTTTCACACTCATTATTATTTTTGAAAATTTTACTTTTAAAATCCATCTCTCTAAATTGAAAGTTGTTACGACTTTACCACAAAAACTACGCAATACAAAATACAATAGGCCCATGGCTGTCATTCATAAACTGGGACATCCCCGTGCATAAAGAATATGGAATACCGATTTGTGAAGATTCTGCCATCTACAATTTGTAGTATCGTTGTCAAGTACCAAAAAACAATTTGAAAGGACAGTGAAAGGTGGCGTTGAACCCTAGTTGAAAAGCAGTATTTTTTTAAATAAAACAGAAAACATGGCCATCAATGTGAAAACAGCCATTCTACTGTAAAGTGTAAGTGTTAAAACAGTAGGGTTGGTAACACTGCTGAGATACTACCACCCAAACTCTGGTTTCCCTTCAAAACGTATAAATCTTTCGCCTTTTACTACCACCCACAGGTTCCAGAATAGTTTTTTTCACGCGAGTCGTGTCGTGAACTCGTGACAGCAGAGATTTATATGGTCGAGCGTGAATGTTAAATGGTAAGTCGGATAAAAAACGAATGTCAGTAAAAAACAAAAGGATCAGGATCTATACCTAAAGGAGCGGGAAAGACCTGTTAGTTTATTAATAATAATAAAATAGAAAAGGAGTAAGATAGGTACACGTTCATATTTCGTGAATTCAAAGATATTGACGTTTAAAGGACGCGCACCCGAACAAGGGGCTGTCATACTGGCTTGAAAACAGGTCCATTGTAAAAAATGTAGGCACACTTAAAACATCTATTTTTTTTTTGGTACGCGGAATCCGTATCTTCCTATTTTGGTATTTAACAAAAATGGTACAATAACTTAAATAGTACATGGTTTATGAGGCTGATTTTTTGGATACGTCACAGGGTTCCTATATTATAGTGAACTCATTTTTATAGATTTCGTTGCTGGCGATTCTGGGTTTCTGTCTATGAAATGTTTATCATGTACGTATAGGTTGGCAAAAAAGTCCTGAAAGGGAACTAAAAAATATTATCACTGGCAATAGTCCCGCTGTCACTTGTCAATCACGTCTAGCTAGTACATGGTGTGTCAAATCTGTTTATCGGAGATCGTTTATTAGTGTATTCAGGTGTTTTCTTTATGTTAAACTAATAAATAATCGTGTAAAATCAAGATAAATCTTCGAAAAAGAGAAAACCAATCCTCAGCGCCACTAGAGAAGTCGTAATGAAGTATTCAAACGTTGTTTAGCCGAGCACGAAGCTGGGGAAGTTTTATATAAAATAAACGATGATTAGACCAGAACGGCAGAAAACACTGGTATGTAGTGGTTTTATTTAGTCAACCACGCGTGTTATAACTTAGTTGTCAAGTAACTATCAACAAACGAGTGATATTTTACGTTGAAATGTGAATACCTATTTTGACGTTTGTTTACGAAAAACAATTTGGCAAGTTAGCACATCTAAGTGATTTTGATACTTTTTATTGATTTTATTTTTTAAATTTAATTTAATTTTTTTAGGTAGCGGCTGCGCCAGCTTTTGAGAATCTCTCCCAAAGATAGGAGAAAATCATGATGACACGTTATTTAAATAGAGAAGGAATAATTCAAATGAGCAAATCGACAGGTAATCATAAACCTTCAAGATGAAGTGACCGTACAATAGCAGCATGAGTGACTCATGGGAACAAAGTGAATGTTAGAATTTTGGAGAAGGGTCGAGCCAAGCCATGGATGAAGATTTTTTTTGCTTTAATTAAAATTATAATATTATGATTTTGCTAGTTTCTTCTTTTGTTTCTTTACTTGGTAGAACGTAGAAGAGAAAACGTCCTGATAATGTGGTTGTATGACTGTGGTGGGGATCGACTGTATTGGTGCCACCGCCATTCCATTTTTACCACCAAACGGTTCCCCCTATTATTGACCTGTTGTATCCCGTTGGACAAACTACCACTCCTACCTGACCTATCAGCCCAGAGGGAAAAGCAAACCCGTTATATGAGTGTCAATATGACTACTTCTAGAAAACGACTAAATAATGAGGAATTAAAGAAATGTAAGGCGTTTTCCTGGTAAACGCTATAAGAATAAGAAAATACTGAACTAGATTAGGTGATCACGTGATGCATTGGCGCGACTCAAATAATTGGTATCTATTGGCGTGAACTTAGTTCATGGACCACGACTAACTAGATAGCCATTCTCCCTAAAAAATATATTTGAATAAGTCAATTATCAAAACCGTTTGTGTCGTAGTATACGGGGTGACCACATCGACGATGGTGGCGCCCCTATTAATTTCACGACTTTTTTGCCAGGCTGTACTTTAACATTTTCAGTAGGTTTTTCCAAAACGTTGGTAGATTTCAATAGAAAATTGAGTTACAGCCTGGCAAAAAAGTCGTGAAATTAATGAGGGCGCCACTTTCGTTAATGTGGTCACCCCGTATACTACGACACGAACAGTTTTGATAGTTTACTGATTCAACTTATTTTTTTAGAGAGAATGGCTATTTCGTTGTCCCTATACAATCTCCCCACTACCTATTCGCCTGACGCAATCATCGCGCGAACCACAGTAAGGACACTCCTTTATCATCAATAGGTTTGATCTCGCGTTCGCGCGTACTAAGTTCGCGGGAATGCATCACATGTCGACTACCTAATGGGACACCAAATTCTAGTTCAGTACTTTCTCATTCCTATAAGTTTCGCGTTATATTATTGAAACGCGTTCAATTTCTTTAATCCCACATTATCCAATAGAATAATGGAATTAGTCATACAGGTAACCAGGTCAATCGGGTGAACTGTTAGGTGGTAGAAATGAAAAGGCAGTGGCACCAACACAGTCTATTCCCAAAACATACAAACACATTGTCTGGACGGTTTACTACTACCAAGTAAAAAAATGAAAGAAGAAACTAGCAAAATCATAAAAAATTAAAAATTAGAAACAACAAAGCAACAAAAGATTTGTTTATTCAAAGTTTGTCCCCGTTGGTAATAACCATTTTCTATTTTAATGACGTGTTATCATGATTTTTTCCTTCCTTCGGTATATTCTCAAAAGCTGGCTCAGACGCTGCTCTGAAAATTAAATTAAAATTAAAACCTAAAATCAATAAAAAAAGTATCAATTAGCTTAAATGTGCTAACTTCCCATTTTGTTTTTTTCAACACAGTATTGCCAGTGATAATATTTTTTAGTTCCTTTTCAGGACTTTTTTGCCAAGCTATACGTCGAGTAGTTCAGCGGTTTTGAAAACGGTCACACTGCATGTCATGAAATAAAGATGGGCTTAAAAGAGCATGCACCCAGAGCCGTTAAAATTAAAATTAAAAAAAAATTAAAGAGCCCTAAAAAAAGTAAAAAGTACCGAAAAACATCGAAAAGTTGTTTTGTTTTTCTGATTTGAAGCAAATTAAGGTAAGTTCTCAATTAACAAAAGGTTTCCTCTTGGCTTTTATGTTATAAAATGTTATTAGAATCGTTCAAAGGAGCTTTTGAAACTTATTTCGATAATTGTGACCGAATATGAACACATATAATTTCTTTCACCCTACTTGCCGCAGGATTTTGATACCGAATTTGTGGATTTCTCACATGTTGGTAAGTGCATTCATGTTCCCGAATTTTACATGGGGTAACGAGAAACGTTACATTTTCATCAAAACGAGCCTCAGCATTTTGGCGCTTTATTTAAATTTTTTAGCCTGCAAAAGTTTTGTTTTATCGTCCAGCACCTTCAATGTGATACGACCTGGTTTCGATCCCCGCACAGTACAAACTGTCGTATGCATGAATATTTTTATTAATTAAAACATTTCCTGTGATGTACAGTTGATGGCACATCATGCTACCCAATTCCAGTAAGACCTTGCTCTATTGCAAAAAACGATAATAAACGGAAATGGATAGCCTGACGTGCTACAGACTGTACATGTCTCTGCATTAAGTATATGAGTATGTTTGTCTGTTATCAACAAGAACACAATCACTGAGATACTTGAGTGAAAAAGCCTTTTCATTATATTTTGTTTTTTGAAAACCTTTCAAAAACATCTTCATCATGTTCTATTTTATGTGCATCTGCTGATTATTTAAATGTATTGTTTTTCACTTTATCTCTATCTATAAAAATGGATTGCTGTTTGTTAGTCTTGCTAAAACTCTGGAACGACTAGACCGATTTGGATAAATTTAGTTTTAAAATATTTGTGAAGGTCCAGGGAAGGTTAAAAAGGTGAGTCAACATGAAGAAATGCTAGGCATATAGTCAACACCACAATTTAGTTATCTTACTTACTTACCGTTTCTACCGGTCATGTGACACTGAATGTTAGACAACAGAACTACGTCTGGCGGGACAGCTAACTTTGTACTGAGGGCAGATGATTGCATTTTCAACTTGTTACATTATGTAACCAAATCAGTTTAAGCATTGCAGTTTAAGTGTAAATAGCAACCTATAAGAAAACACTGAGAAGCCCACAAGCATTGCAGTTTAAGTGTAAATAGCGATCTATAAGAAAACACTGAGAAGCCCACACTCTGCCTCTTTTTTTATGCTGAGAATGTTTTCACGCACTATCACGTGGTGGGGCTCACCCACCTCGGTGGGCGTGGGCAAACCCACTAAACTCCGCGGAGGCCATCTTCTGCGCGGTACCAGGACTTCCCGAGGACCCCCGTGAGGGACTCTATCAGTGGACCCCTGGCGCGCTGTGCTGGGATTCTAGCTCCTCACGAGGGGAGTTATGCCTCTACTCATACACCCGCGGGCGTTCACGGCAGTGCGAGGCCCCCCAGCACCGCCGCCCTCCACAGGATCGCTTGTGCAATAAAAGCACACAGTCTCCACCATGTGCACTCCTGGCGACCCCGGGGCCCCCCTTTAGTCGCCTCTTACGACAGGCGGGGGGGAACCTTGGCTGAAGTCTAACGCCCCAAACCACAGGGCCAAACCCACACTCTGCCTAGTGAATTCAAACCCAACATGATAATGTTTTATTATTGTTTTAGCATTTTCCCTGCAGTATCTTTACTAAAGATCTGAAAACCAGAAAAAAAGAAAGACGCGGGTTCGATTCACGCCTGATGGCAAAATTACCAAATGTCTTTTTCTGGTTTTCAGATCTTCAACATGATAATATGGCCGAGCCCTCCCCTCCCGCTTTAACAATTCTCACTTCACCAAGATGATGCGTGATGCTACCTAGTACATCCAGTAGTATGGCTTGCTCCACCTCATAGTTGTGATGAGGCCTGTGCCCAGCTGTGGGACTTGTTGAGGTTGTTGTTTGTTTGTAAAGCCCACGCGTGGAAGCCCACATTCCCCGAGCTAATTTGAATTCGATGTTTTAAGCTCGCCCGCTTATCGGGTTTGCTTGAATAACGAGAATTGTCCAAAATAAGACCCCAAACAATAGTTCTTTGATCCTTGATTCTTTGGCTTTAATCAGCTTTTTGTTATTGTTGCTAGAACCTATTAAAGATAATCATTAAAATTATGAACGATCTGTTGTGTCTCTTACAAAGCTGCAATGATAATGCCAAAAGGACGGACACTAGTGTTGCCAAATATCGGACTATCGATATTTTCGATCGTACCGATTTTAATCGCAAAATAATGAAAACATTTTTTTTTTGCTTTCTCATTCATCCTACTAAAAAATGGGTACAGGCCAATTGTAGTATGAATTTTTGAAAACTTTTTCCATACAACAATGGTAGACGCAGATGGCGAATACCGCGGCGCGTGAATCCAATAATTTGTCATATTGGGTCGATACGCACCGCAGTGGAAAACAAAATACAAAGTTATCTTTTTGGACGGGTGAATTTCTACGTTACATCCCATATTAATATCAGTAGTCCAAATCGATACATTTTGTAGTGCAACTTAGGTCATTCGCACCCTGTGACCATTGCGATCCGAAAAGACTCATTCAAAAAGAGTCTGGGTTGATTGGAATTGTGGTCCGAACCATTCGTGGTGTGAAACGCGTAAAGTTTTATTGTCCACACTCAACAGCAGTAGTCATTTACTAAACAGAAAAGAGGTGTGAAGAAGTGGTAGGCTTTTGTTCAGCCGTGGAATCAAAAACGGCTGATACAGGGTGGCCCAGCGACAGTGGTCCAAAAATTTTTTTTAGGTAGAGAGCATCATAACAAGTCATTTAAAAAAAACATTAGTTCCGCGAAAATCAATACTTTAGAAGTTATGATTTATTCAAGTTTCTTTTGAAATTTCTCAACTTCAATCACTTAATTCACTCTTGTTTGGAAATTATCCCACTGAAACAGTTCAAATTTGGTATAGATGTACAATAGTAATGTAGAAACCATATTATGTGCGAGTTTTGAGTTTATTCTAAGACAATTTGTATTTTTTTTAATTATCGTCAATAATTTTTCGCCATGTCAAAAACTAATACAATTTTCAAAAAATCACCGCTGCAATGTTTGTGCACTTAATGATTGGTTTATGATCTTAAAAACTGTCCATAAGTATGATAATAGTCTATGGAATTAGAATAAACTCAAAACTCGCACATAATATGGTTTCTACATTACTATTGTACATCTATACCAAATTTGAACTGTTTCAGTGGGATAATTTCCAAACAAGAGTGAATTAAGTGATTGAAGTTGACAAATTTCAAAAGAAACTTGAAAAAATCATAACTTCTAAAGTATTGATTTTCGCGGAACTAATGTTTTTTAAATGACTTGTTATGATGCTCGCTACCTAAAAAAAATTTTTGGACCACTGTCGCTGGGCCACCCTGTATATCGTAATAATTTGGTATAATCTAAAGTATCGATGAATTACGGCATGCTAAGCAGTTGGTCCCGGTTGACGGCGCTAAATGTCAGTCGTTAAGCCTAATCAGAGGCCTCAGGGTGGCTTGATAACTAACATTAAGGTTGCTCCCTAACCTTACACCCCTCATGGCTTGTTCCACCTCGTAGTTGAGGTGAAGCCTGAGTGTGCCCAGCAGTGGGACGTTTAAATGCCGTTTATGTTGAAGTATCGATGAATCGAACATTTCGATCGTCTTAAGCATCACTATCGATGATATCGATACGTAGTTGACTACCCTACAAAATTATCAGGCAGTTTAGTAAGTTACGATTGTGAAGTGTTTTGAGTTAACCGTGTTGCTTGAAAGTATAAACTTGAATAAGAAATGAGAAAGGATATGTAGTGTTTTAAATCATATAAGAAAAATGCGGCTAGTGACAAAGAAAGTCTCAAAAACATTTGTCATTTAGAGAAGGTTCATATTGACAGAAAAATACAGATCTTTTCAAGGAAATGGCAGATGGTTTTCTAAGGGGCGAGCTTACCGCCGTTATCCGGGTAACTTTGTTTTCTTATCGGTGTTTTCCATCACCGGAGAGTTAGCCGCGAATTGTAGATACAATTAACACAAAATGTTACGGCCAGATTTGAACTCGGGATCAACCAGAATCAGAGCCAGAGTGTTTTAACCACCAGGCCATAGGTGATGATGATCATACCATCAATTTCGTTTTAAATTACTGCCTGTTTTATTTTTTTCAGTACTCGGCTGATAGAAGCTCGACGACCGAAATGCCTCAAGGTCCCATACCGCAGAAACGGCATTTTGGGGGTAAAGTTAATAAATGTGAGTATAAATGAATATTTTTATTTGATATCTCTATAACACGTATTCTAATTCACGCGACCTTCACTCGTTTTGGAACGCACTGTTTAGGTAAAAAGAAGTGGGTAGGCGTAAAAATAACTTAAAAGTCGTTACTGTTGTTCGTCTTCCATTTTGTCAGTTAAAATTCAGCTCACAATTTAAGTGCTGTTTTTAATTTGTAACTAGAGATTAAAATAAAATAAAGTTAATGAAATGATGTGCGAAATGGTTCAAATCGAAGTGAAATTGGTTGAAGGTATGTACTTTTCTGAATAGTGTTAGAACTGTGTTTGTAGCAACATCAAAATGTGTTTTTTTATTTAGCTAACAAACTTGCCAAGTCTTATTCAAGGAATTAGGTTTTGTATTTATTATGGTGGAAAATATGAGCAGTGATAATTATTTAGCAGAAAATAAGGCTATAAAGAAAATTTTAAGGACAGTTTTTTCTTCAGTAGTCGACGACTTTACGACATTTCCATTTAGGTGAAGTTAGTTTAGGTGAAATGAAACGGCCAAATTGTTGACAATATTTACTGCCTTTTTATTCACACCAGCAATTCTTTAGGCGATTTCACGGCGGAGCGATTTCCTAGCGAGGGAACGCGTGCACGCCGCGATAAATTTGTATGTTATTTTATCGTAGTGAAATCGCCGCCTCACGCGGTATGCACGCCGCGAGCTCGCAGCAATATCGCTCCGTCGTGAAATCACCTAAAAATCGCTAGGTGTGAACAGGCACTTACGGAATCTCCACTTAATTAATTTGTTCGTAGAAAGTTTTGTAAATTTCTTTTGTTTATCGAAATAAAACAACTCTACGGATTCTACTCGTGGTCTTATATTTTCTTTCATTTTCTAACCCGACGTTTCGTTCGTTTCTTTTGTTTACTTACTGCTTTATCAAATGGCTTGAGCTACTGTGGATTTCTAAATTAGATTTTTGTTTGAATCATGTCTTGCCCAGAATTAAAAAAAAAAACCAAATTCATCTTTATTTGAATAGACCATGTTACAAGCGCTTTTAAATCGTCAACAAAACAAACAAACATACACTTATAAATATAATAAAAATCTATATATATAAAAGAAAGTCGTGTTAGTTACTCCAGTTATAACTCAAGAATGGCTGAACCGATTTAGCTGAAAATTGGCATGGAGGTAGTTTAGAGCCGGGAAAAGTCCTTAAGGAAAGAAGGATACTTTTTATACTTTTTTTTTACTTAAGTCCACGCAGACGAAGTCGCGGGCGGCCGCTAGTAATAAATAAATACACAGTATACAAACATAATGTGACTCGACCACCGGTGTCGGAAGGTTGTTTCAGTACTGAGAAGAACCGGCAGTCTTATAGAGGTGTCCGTGGGGCAATCGCGACAGTGATCGGCGACGATCGCTGTTGTAAAGCAACACACGCCGGGTTGGAAATGGGATGCGTGACCACCCCCGACCGAAATTTAGTGATGTTCGTTTCAGGCATCTCCGTGCATCGGAAGGCACGTTAAGCAGTTGGTCCCGGTTGGCGTCGCTAGATGTCAGTCGTTGAGCCTAGTCAGAGGCCTTAGGGCGGCTTGATAACATCTGACATTAAGGTTGCTCACTAACCTTACACTCCTCCAACAATCCGCACTGAGCCCGCGTGTTGGAGAATGGCTTGTTCCACCTCCTAGTTGAGGTGAGAACTGTGCCCACCAGTGGGACGTATATAGGCCGTTTATGTTATGTACTGTTTGCAGACGGGGAACCCCCTGCGAAGAAGTCAGCTCCATCTATCAGACTGGGTGCGGGGTTCAAATGGAATTTGCAGGTGAGATATTTTACTGTGTCATATATACTCCATTTATTATAGCATTAGGCAGAATTAAAAAAAGGTTATTTTTGGGGTACACTTTGTGGTAAAAGTACAGTCGAAGAATGAAAGGGTTGACCACCCTAAGATCTGTTTTTGCTTGCTCAATGAGGACATTGACAGGAACTGTTACTCACATTTGTAGTTTTAATCATCATAAGCAAAGAGGATGTAATAATTCGATTTATCAAACTTGACACTGCAGTGTAATGGCAAGATCAAACCAAGAAAAAGTATTGGTTCAACTGTCAGTTGTGAAGGAACATATGTCTAATCGAATTTAAATTTTACTGTCAAACAATAAAGCCTACTTTTTGACATAACACTCTAGCCTGTTACACAGTTTGAAAAGGGAACATGTGCTTGTAACGAGTAGCCTGTCAGCCGGCAAAAGTCAACGTGGGCCCTAGTGGGTGGTAGTGTTTAGCACCCCTGCTTCTATGAGCCTCTTTTTTTCTAATCTCTTTATATAAAAATGGATTGCTGTTCGTTAGTCTCGCTAAAACTCGGTAACGGCAGAACCGATTTGGCTGATTTTTGTTTTGAAAAATTCGTGATGGTCTAGGGAAGGTTTAAAAGGTGAGTAAACATGAGTAAATGCTAGGAATAAAGTGAAAAACCACAATTTAGCTTTCTCTAAGCAACTGTTCCTACCCGTCACGTGACACTGGATGATTGACAACAGTACGAAGTCTGTCAGTCCAGCTAGTGTTATAATAAATGGAGTATAGTAACCACTGTTTCTTAAAAGAGAAAGTTCACAATTAAAACCAGTCTATGACATTCCTATCCAGGCACTGGCCCACGCGGCCGATGCGGTGGAGTCGGGGGGCAAGTCCCCCGTCTCCGCCCTCAACGAGCTGGGGGTCCGCGTGAACTACACCGTGCTGCGGCAGGGGGGCCCCGCGCACTGTCCTAGTTTCACTGTCGTGGTCACGGTAAGACATTTTATAAGCTGAGACTTAAACTTTATTGCTCAAAACGGACATTGCTAGGTGACTTGGAAATTTAGGAACAATTTAGGCGGCCTTATCGCTAAAGCGATCTATTTTAGACAACCTTCAGGTATACAGAAGACAATTATAAAATGTAGATCCTTTGATTAAATTATCGGGTTTTGGTTTCTTAACTAACATATAAATATTCTTTTAACGAGTTACAGAGCCTAAATTGTCTGAATTCTCTGTTTTGCCTTGCGGTCGACTGGGAGAGATTGTATCAAGGCATTAAGTCCGTCAATTGTACTTTTTTATTTGCAATAAAGAATAACTAAATTATATTAAACCCTCACGGGTTGGGCAAGCTTAGGTGCAATTAAATTAAATTTTACGAATTTTAGTTTTCGAGGGTATCCTTTTTTTTTTATTGTTACAAACATTTTCTTTTAAACTTTATATATATATATTTTTTAAGTATTGCTGTTGTCGTCATGCATGCTGTCGTCACCTATAATTAAGTTTATACTTATCATGCTTACAATTTGAAATGTTTTACTTCAGCTTAGTGTTAGTGTAAACTTGTTGGTGATCTTAAATAAATAAATAAATATTAAAATAACATTGTATGGGGATATGAGGAACTGGGTGTTATATTCCTCATCCACCATAGAAAAGGGAGGATCCTCCGACCAGACGGGTGCTATGTCTGGTGGGCTGCTGCCCGACGGTTGTTGTCGGGTTACTGTATATGTTCTCAGTCGCTTGAATAATGTTGATAGCGCGATTCAGGTTACGTCAGTTGTAGTTCGCATGTGGCGAAATGGATGTCGCCACATTGGACAATAGTATTCATGTCACTGGACACTGAACTTTTTGAACTTTGACTTTGGTCGTTACAAATGTCATTCGAGCTCATAATTGTCACTTCTTCTTAGATGACATTGAATATTAAAAATGATATTTTTTCAAAGTAGAGAAAGCTCTTCCTAATTAATAAGAGTCACTGTCATATGAACTGCTTAGCTTTTACCTTAAGGGGGGTTAGGCAGTCAGCGAAATTCGCCTGAGGTAAGGGGGTGGGGGAGGAGGTGAGCGTCCGCGTTTAGTATAGAATCAACGTGCTCGAAACTAAAAATCGTAAGCGCCATTCACATTTTTATCAAAATGTGAATGAAAATATTTAATATTTTCTAAATCTAAAACAGTCACGAAATCGAGAAGGTAAATACCTATGTTTTTGTGATTTTATACGAATTATTATCGTACAATGCGGTTGTAATGAGCATTTATATGATATTTTAGAGGTAACTTCAGGATTTTTTTCTATCGAGCAAAGTTTTTCCAATCGTGTTTTGGAAACAGTCATCCCATCACACATACGTTCTGTAATACATATTAGAAATTTTAGTGCGAAAAACATTCAATATTTTCAATTATAGCTCAAAGATAACAGTCCATTTTGACGTTTTCACTTACTAAGGCCCCTTAATAGAAAAAAATGTAGGTGTCTAGGCAACTTGTAAATTTTTTTTGCGGGGCCCCTTTAGGCGCTAGGCAAAACTTGTCTATTTATTTAATTATACATATAATCTGTGCTAATCTTAAAAAGTATCTGTTGTCTTCGTAGTTTTCTGATTGTTTCTAATGTATCTCGAGTATGTATTGTTTTAGAAAAGTATGTCTATCCATTGTCTAGTATCCCTTAGTGGAAGCTTAGTTCGTTTGGGGCTAGATGACGCTGTTTGGAATATTATCCAATGATATTTAATTTAGACTTATGCCAAGCCACAAAATATGCCAAGAACGGTCCAAATTGCTTTCTAAACATGCAGAATTCCTAATCTCTAATGACCTAAGTAACAATGGAATCACTGTTAATGATATCTTTATCATAATTAGGTTAAATTTGCTACAATTTAATCAGTAAATACTATTATGTGCTTCTGTTCGGTTGCTCTGTGAATTTAATATTGTGAAAAGTTAAAAAGTACAGCAATTTAAAATTGCTAAATAAATACAGAGAAATCTCTAAAAACTCGAGAATGGCTAAACCGATTTGAATGATTTCTTTCTTGTTGTGTTTGATTAAATATGAGTGAGGTGGTAATGGCGGCAAACCATTCTGCATTCAAACTATAAATACTAGGAAAATTTAAACAAAAAAAACAGTTTTAACTTTACTTTCTGGGTTTTATTTATTCATTTATCCTACTAATATTATAAATGTGAAAGTTTGTATGTGTGGATGTGCCGTGTTGCTCTTTCACGTAAAAACTACTGAATGGATTTTATTAAACTTTACAATAATGTAGCTTATACATATGAATCGCACATAGGCTACAATTTATAAAGAAATATTACTTTTTGTTTTTCAACTTGGGTCCATGCGGAAGAAGTCGCGGGCGGCCGCTAGTATTAAAAGTGAAAGTACGAAAATATATTTTCAGTTTTACTCTAATTAAACTTTGTTTATTATTGTTTTTAGCATTTTCCATGCAGTATCTTTACAAAAAATCGGAAAAACAAGAAAAAGACATTGGTCATCTTGGCATCGAACCCGCATCTTTCGCAAACCGGGCGACTGCATTAACCACTTAGCTACCGAGACCATTAACAGACCGGCCGAATCTTTATAGTATATTTTTCCCCATGAGCCAGGGTGATTTCATCAATGTTGGAAGGCATCCACCTTCCTGCCTGACGCCCTCCAACATTGTGTTGTTTGCTTCAAACATTGACTTCCTGGGATCGACTTAAGTAGTCTAATTTGACTAGAGAAATCAAAACAATGGATCTAAAATCGATTAGTGAAACAGACTTGCACTTCAAGAATCCTATATCGATATTAAATGAGCTAGGAACCGGTTTGAAGTTTAATTTCTTGTACAAAATGGGTTCGGAACACAAGCCTGTTTTCTGTATAACTGTCACGGTAAGTATTTGGTGATGGTGTTATTTTTTTACTGTAAAATATTTTACTGACTTAATAAACACTTGTAAAAGTTAACAAATAATGTTCATTTCTAAAGCAAAAATAAGCTATCTTAAGCACATTGTTTTGCTAAGTTAATGCCTGATGTGGGTGACAGTATTTTTATTGATTCTTTATTGAAAGCCTCGTGGTTAGTGGTGAAACTTTGGGTTGGAACCCAAGATAAAGTTTGTGTTCATTGTACAATTTGCGGCAGACTCTCCGGTAATGGCAAATATCGCAATTAAACCCAAGCTATACGGATAACGGCGGTATTCTCGCCCCTAACTACTTTTAGTTCAAATAAGCTCTGCGAAGCGTGGTGTTCTGAATGTTCCGCTCACCACGATGGCAGTTTGCACTTTAAAGTCCTTGCCAGATGCTGGATCTTGCCTGGTGCTAGCGCGGCGTCT
Organism: Udea ferrugalis; assembly: GCA_950022985.1. NCBI lineage: Eukaryota > Metazoa > Arthropoda > Insecta > Lepidoptera > Crambidae > Udea > Udea ferrugalis. The sequence continues at coordinate 6,448,864 of OX465545.1, forward strand.
AGCGCTCGAAATTGATTTCCTAAGGATTAGAAATAACCCCGTTGTTCATAAAAACTCGAACAGTGCCATGGCTTAACGTTAACTTGTAGAGTTTTGTCACAGTTTACCCAGTACGTCAACTTCCATACATATGCAGCGAGCACAGTTTGTTTGTGACCGCGTACGCACACTGACGATTTTCTTGATTCTAACGATACTCCAGTCGCGGCACTCGCGGCCGAGCTGTACTTGTGCTGTGTTTCGTTGCTCCCTTCGCCGCTGGCCGCTCGCGTAGATATTAAAAGCGCCCTAGAAAAAATTAAAACAGCCCTAGTCAAGTTGGGTAACTTTGAATTTCAGTGTAACATTGAATCCACTCTTTTAGATCAGTTACTTTTGACGAGTACTCCAACTAAAAGATGTTGTAAAAAGCAGTATGTAGGTACTACTGTTTTCAAACAGTGGATTCAATCGAAATAAAACAACTTTACGGATTCTACTCGCGGTGTTATATTTTCTTTCATTTTCTAACTCGACGTTTCGACTCCTTTACAGCAGTCGTGATCACGGCCATCCTTCGCAGTTAGCTACTGTTGGTAAAACTTTGTTACAGAGAGCGGAACGGATCTGTGATGATGACCACCTGCATGCTGAAGTCCAGCATGTCAAGCGTGTGCTGGGTGAAAACAAGCTCAAAGCACCGCGACGTCGCAGAAACCGAGTAAAACCAGCCACAGTTGAGCGTCAGCCTGCTGTATTGCCATATTTGAAGGGTGTCACTGACAAGATTGGGAACATCTTGAAGCGTGCTTCTATTAAAACTTATTTTAAGCCGCCGAAGAAGATTAATCAATTTTTAAGACCTGTTAAGTGTAATATTCCTCTTCAAACAGCGGGTGTATACAAGCTTGATTGTGACTGTGGGCTCTCGTATATAGGTCAAACCAAAAGAAGCATAGGGACGCGTATCAAAGAACACATAGGTGATATTAAGAATAGGAGATCTACAAAATCAGCAGTTTGTGAACATGCCCTTGATAAGCCCAACCATTTCATACGATTTGATAAACCGCAGGTCCTTGCTAGGGAGAATCGTTACTTACCAAGGATGCTGCGAGAGGCTATTGAAATTAAAAAACATCCGAATTTCAATCGTGAGGATGGTTGGAATTTACCACCAGCTTGGGAGCCTGTTATACGCTTGATCAATCCCAGAGGGCAGCACAATACTGTGAGGTCTCAGGATACAGTTAGTTCGTACTGCGTGGATAGGAACATTTCCAATAATGTTAGTGGAAATGACGGTAGTTAAGTGAGGGTTGCTAAAAATTTTGTACTGTTTTGTGACATAGAACATCTTTGTCATCCCGTGATCACGACTGCTGTAAAGGAGTCGAAACGTCGGGTTAGAAAATGAAAGAAAATATAACACCGCGAGTAGAATCCGTAAAGTTGTTTTATTTCGATGTATAGTGTTCGCGTAAATATTAGAAAACATTAGTGGATTCAATGTTACACTGAAATCCAAAGTGAACCAACTGGACCTTACATGTTTAGGCAATTATCGCTCGCTCTCGGCGTCCAAGTTGCCTTACTGGTTTTATTGTACTATGGTTCTGTCCTTTTCAATATTGTTGCTGTCGCCTCTTGCGAGTAAGTGACAAGACACGTCAAACACTTACTCAATGCGTTGCGTTAGTTTTTAATTTTATGCATAAGGGGGCAAGTGTATAGCTTGCGTTGCGCTACTACTGTCAGCTGCCCGCAATTTGCAGTCTGCGGTCGCTATCAGTCATCATCTTCATCATCTGGTCATGATCAGATCAAATCTGATGATGCCAACATAGGCTGATGCCTATTTTGGTCCACTGCTGGACGTAGGCCTCCCCTAATGTGCGCCATCGCGCCCTATCTTCGGCTAGACGCATCCATCTCCTGCCAGCAGCCTTTCGCAAATCGTCGCTCCACCTAGCCGGTGGGCGTCCCACACTACGCTTGCCGAGACGTGGTCTCCACTCTAGAACGCGTAACACACTCTTGCTATCAGTCTTGCACCTTAAAGTTCTGTTCTGTTCTCCAGGTAGCAGACATGACATTCGAAGGCTGGGGCCACAGCAAGCGCGAAGCCCGCGCGGCCGCAGCGAGGGCTTGTCTATCAGCGCTGTTGGCTCGCGCTGGGAGGGTGTTGTCCAACCCTGGGCAGATACAGAACCAGGACTTTACCAGCGACGAGCCAGCTAAGTGTGCAGGTAAGTTGAGTGGCAGCTATTGCGTTTGAGGGTCAAGCTTGCCTCTCAGCGCTGTTGGCTCGCGCTGGGAGGGTTCTGTCCAACCCTGGGCAGATGCAGAACCAGGACTTTACCAGCGACGAGCCAGCTAAGTGTGCATGTAAGCTAAGATAATATTTGTAAGTGTATTAAAAGAGTACGAACAACCGCCATTTTGAAAAAAAACCTGATTCGGTGGCCTGAAATGAAATACATGTCAATCGACAGAGTAAGTGATTACAAACAAAAAATGGCTCGGTAGCGTATGGCTAAGTGATACGGATTTTGAGATATTTGAGTCCAAAAACTAAAAGATACAGCAACAAAATCTATATTTAATAACTAGACGCCACCAGCCATGTAGCTTGGTCCGCCGCGAAACCCCCCTCCCTGTACCTAGTCCCCCAAGCCGCCATTTTGTCCGTTGAGGTTTGTCACTAGGTACAGTCGACTCATGACTTGTCACCGAAACATGTTTTTTTCAAAATGGCGGACAAGTAGGTATGCCAGAGCCCATACAATAATGTTGGATCCTCTATGAAGAGAATCTCAGTTAGAAAAAAACATGCACCAGCAGTCGTCCTCTTACCTGATTGTATGTTTATTGTCTACTCACAAATACCACTGCAACTCAACACACATTGCCCCCTAATTGTAAAAATATGTTAGGTTAATAAAATTCAAATCTCTAATAGTAAGAAACCTATTTTAATTTAAACTTTTTGTTGTAACCTAATAAATGAATAAATTCTATATTACATTTGGACCCGACTGCGCCAGAAAGATATGTTATTAACTCTTATCTAGATGTCTTCAGTGATTGTGATGGTTCCATTTTGTGCAACATCGTTCTTCTCACAGTTTCAGAGTTCCAATGCCTAGAAGTCAAAATGCGAGAACCTCCAGCTGCCGTCACAACTTTGAAATCTACTGAAGTGAGCCCAGGTGAGTTGGGGAAATAAAATACATTTTTACAAAAATTCAAATGGAAACAAGCTTTTGTTAACAGTTTTATCGGTAACTTGATACTTTAGATGAAAGGAGAACAACCATTCTGTACCCAAAAATGAAAGTGCCGACCAGACAAAAATAATACTGGCATCCTATTGGAAATGACGCCCTGAAAGTTTCTTTATAGCACAAGAACCGTCTACATTATCAACCTTTAGACTGATACTTGAGTTTGAAATTAAAGAAATATTTTCGGTAAAAATATACCTAGAAATAGGTTCTTGTGCTATAAAGAAACTGTCTGTTTTTGTCTGGTCGGCACTTTCATTTTTGGGTATAGTTTGTTCGTGACCTGGTTGTTCTCCTTTAATTGGATATACCGATATTTTGTTAACTAACCCCTTATTCATAAAAACTTAAGCAGCGTTAACTTTTGTATCGTTTTGTCTTTTCCATTCTAGTTGCTGCCACCATTTGCGAGTAAGTGACAAAACACGTTAATTACTTAAACTATGCTTAAGCGTTGCGTTCGTTTTTATGAATAAGGTGGTAAAACGATTTCACTAAGGATCTGAAAACCAGAAAAAGACTTGTTTTTCTGGTTTTCAGATCTTTAGTAAAGATACTGCATGGAAAATGCTGAAACAATAATAAAACAAAACGATTTCAGTTTTTTAAACCCAATTTTTCTATGTCCCCCAGCGAGTACACCCCCGCCCCCCCAATCCTGCGCAGCCACAGCCCTATTCGGGGCCACAGCGTCCCCCGCAGTGCACAAAAGCCCCATCAATGTGCTCTATGAGAACTACCCTGGATTGACCTTTATATGTACCTTTGGAGATGGGTCGGCTTTGGACTCTTCGCAGGGTGAGTCTCATCAAATATGTATTTGACTTTCTGACGAATATACAGGGTGAATTTTTCAAGTAGGCACTAGGCTAAATCCTAGAAAAATGCTCAAAAGAGTCTATACTGATTTTGACAAAAGCTAAATAATGATACATCCCAGAATTTGACTCTCAAGCGATACTGCGAGTTGGCTCAATAATACAGGCTAGTTTTTTTTCAAAACGAATTCTGAAGTTTTTCAAACGTTGAATAGGCATGATGACTGTATTTTTTTTTTGTTTATTATCGAAAGACCTTACATTTATGTAAACAATCCTCAAAGAATCACTTCATCTGGATCAATACCACCAGAGATATCACAATTTGAAATGCACAATTTTTGGACTTGCCCAAAAACGCTCCATACAAAAGCGACAGTGACGTCACTATCGCTGTCACTTTTGTATGGAGCGTTTTTGGGCAAGTCCAAAAATGTGCATTTCAAATTGTGATATCTCTGGTGGTATTGATCCAGATGAAGTGATTCTTTGAGGATTGTTTACATAAATGTAAGGTCTTTCGATAATAAACAAAAAAAAAATACAGTCATCATGCCTATTGCTGGGGATTGAATGGATGGGCATTTTTTTGATGAGTGCCTATGAGTACCATGATGCGGCATGAGTACCTAGTTTTCATTTTTGTCATAGTCGGCCTCATAGTTTGGCATTTTACTTTCCACGCCGACCCGGAAAATTCACCCTGTATAAAGTATATTTATAGCAATTTGGTTAAGAAATACATATAGCGTCCTTTTTATGTAAAACGACATAATATTGAAGATTAGGTCACAATTTAGAAAAATATCAATTAATATTGCTATAGGTAATAAATATACAATAGAAAAGCGAATTATGGCCTATATTTTCATTTTCCACCAATAGTTTTCAAGTTCTAATATAAACAAATCCTTATAAGTGTTGTTTTTTCCAGCGCCCTTGCAGCTAAGTCATAGTATGAGGTTCAAAGTGGTTTGCAACATAAAAGATCGGAAGTATGAAGGTTATGGTAAGCATATTGATTTAACTGATTATACAGGGTAGTTTTGCAAGTACTTGTTAAATTAGGAGGGAGGAGAAACGAATAAATTTCCGTGAAAATGGGATCGGAAATGGGATGGGTGACCACCCCGACCGTAATTTAGTGATTTGTATTTCGGGCATCTCTCTGCTTCGGAAGGCACGTTAAGCAGTTGGTACCGGTTGGTGTCGCAAGATGTCAGTCGTTAAGCCTAGTCAGAGGCCTTATGGGCTTGATAACATCTGACATTCAATAACCTTACACTCCTCCAACAATCCGCACTGAGCCCGCGTGTTAGAGGATGGCTCGTTCCACCTTATAGTTGAGGAGAGGCCTGTGCCCAGCAGTGGGACGGATATAGCCCGTTTATGTAACCTATCTACCTCTTTTTTAGTATAATATCATTGATTAATATGTTTATCAGTCTGCTATATTTTTTAATTGACAAATAGTTGAATCTACATATCAAAAGTCCAGAAGTGTTTATAAAATTCCACACAAAAATACATCTAAAGCATTTGATTTTACTTCCTGCCATATAAAACGATACACCACACCGCTGATTCCAGACCGAAAAAAACCCTCATAGTAATGCTATGTACAGTCAGCCAAGAAAGTGGTCTTACACTTTTGACACAAGTTTCTGCGAGATGTAACGATCGCAAGGTTGACTTTCCTAACAGAGTTTAACACTGTTATCTGAGATGCCTGACACTTGACGTCATTGGGTGACTTAGTTTAACCTCATGAAATGCGATAGTCTATTTTGCTCAACTAAAACCATGTCGATCTTTTTGAAGAGAAACTTATTACTACTGAAAAAGAAAGTCTCACTGACAATTCTACTGTCAAGTATTTCCGTCGATGAAATAATAATATATCAATCTGTTACATATGATAATTCAAACTTGACACTTAGCATGAGGTTGTATCATAAATGACATTTTTGGCTGACTGTACTAATCGTAAGCGATTTCCCACAGGGTCCAGTAAGAAACTAGCTAAGTTAGCAGCGGCTAGATCGGCGTTAGCTGTACTAGACGAGGGCAAAGTGGAGCCCGCGCCCGTTGCGGCACTAGCCGGCTTCTTACCACAGACCCTAGCGGACCACATCGGCAAGTGAGTACTAGATTACTGTACCGGGCCAGTCAGAGGCTAGCCAATCTAGCTGTACTAGACGAGGCAAAGTGGAGCCCGCGCCCGTTGCGGCACTAGCCGGCTTCTTACCACAGACCCTAGCGGACCACATCGGCAAGTGAGTACTAGATTACTGTACCGGGCCAGTCAGAGGCTAGCCAATCTAGCTGTACTAGACGAGGCAAAGTGGAGCCCGCGCCCGTTGCGGCACTAGCCGGCTTCTTACCACAGACCCTAGCGGACCACATCGGCAAGTGAGTACTAGATTACTGTACCGGGCCAGTCAGAGGCTAGCCAATCTAGCTGTACTAGACGAGGCAAAGTGGAGCCCGCGCCCGTTGCGGCACTAGCCGGCTTCTTACCACAGACCCTAGCGGACCACATCGGCAAGTGAGTACTAGATTACTGTACCGGGCCAGTCAGAGGCTAGCCAATCTAGCTGTACTAGACGAGGCAAAGTGGAGCCCGCGCCCGTTGCGGCACTAGCCGGCTTCTTACCACAGACCCTAGCGGACCACATCGGCAAGTGAGTACTAGATTACTGTACCGGGCCAGTCAGAGGCTAGCCAATCTAGCTGTACTAGACGAGGCAAAGTGGAGCCCGCGCCCGTTGCGGCACTAGCCGGCTTCTTACCACAGACCCTAGCGGACCACATCGGCAAGTGAGTACTAGATTACTGTACCGGGCCAGTCAGAGGCTAGCCAATCTAGCTGTACTAGACGAGGCAAAGTGGAGCCCGCGCCCGTTGCGGCACTAGCCGGCTTCTTACCACAGACCCTAGCGGACCACATCGGCAAGTGAGTACTAGATTACTGTACCGGGCCAGTCAGAAGCTAGCCAACTAGCTGTGAGTACTAGATAGCTCTGTACCTCTGACTGGCCTGGTAGAGTCGCTACCGGGCCAGTCAGAGGCTACCCAATCTAGCTGTAGCTCTCTACCGGCCAGTCAGAAGCTAGCTGTGAGTACTAGATAGCGCTCTACCGGGCCAGTCAGAAGCTAGCCGGCTTTCTGCCGCAGACCCTAGTGGACCACATCGGCAAGTGAGTACTAGATAACTGTACCGGGCCAGTCAGAAGCTAGCCAATCTAGCTGTGAGTACTAGATAGCTCTCTACCGGGCCAGTCAGAAGCTAGCCAATCTAGCTGTGAGTACTAGATAGCTCTCTACCGGGCCAGTCAGAAGCTAGCCAATCTAGCTGTGAGTACTAGATAGCTCTCTACCGGGCCAGTCAGAAGCTAGCCAATCTAGCTGTGAGTACTAGATAGCTCTCTACCGGGCCAGTCAGAAGCTAGCCAATCTAGCTGTGAGTACTAGATAGCTCTCTACCGGGCCAGTCAGAAGCTAGCCAATCTAGCTGTGAGTACTAGATAGCTCTCTACCGGGCCAGTCAGAAGCTAGCCGGCTTCCTGCCGCAGACCCTAGCGGACCACATCGGCAAGTAAGTGCCTATTTCGGATCAGACATACAGGGTGAATATTTCAAGTGGGCATTTTAGACCAAATCCGGAACTATGAGAAATAACTCATTATTATTATATTCATTGGCAATAATTTGCCTTAATTTAATTAAAATGTAACATTAGCTGTAAGTGTAGTTCACTTAAAATGACATTAAGATTTTTAAGTTTCTCTGAGAAATAAATTTCATTAAGATATCAAAAAATGCTCGAAGGAGTCTCGAGACCGATTTTGACAAAAACTAAAACGCATTTAAAAATCTGATAACTTTCCCACCGGGATTCGAACTCCAGGTTCGGGCGATTCAGAACCGAGTTATCGTACGATTCGGTAAACGATTTTCTTCAAATTGTAAAACATTTTTTTCATATGGGATGTGTCTGTATTATTCACTTGATAAATAGATGCCATTGGCTTTAACAATATACATAATTCAAGCGCTTTCGCTAAATAAGGGATTTACTAAAATAACTGAACAAACTTGACATGCACTCAAATTGTTGTTTTTAAACCACTACAGTAGAGAGAGAAATTTCATGATTTCATTATTAGCATTAACCAGCAAAGTAGTTGTCCATTACTGTGCTTGTCAACCCCATATCTGGACGTCACGGCTGCTTCCCATCAGGTGGAGTGAGGTCATCTTGAAGACCACTATAAAAAAAAAGTATTATTGATTACACTATTACACCAATTCTGTCACCAGAATAAAATATAACACATTTGTTTCACCTTTGTTACATTTTAAATACATAGCATGGAATTTGCAACTTCTATATTTTTTTTATTATTTGACTACATTTTAAGTTCGTTACTTCAAAATGTTTATAGAAAAATTTAAATTTGCAAATATATTTATAAGACGATTTTCAAAATGTACCCCACCTTTTAACATATCTACTATACCTTTAGTTTTAATATGTATTATTCCCTCAGGTTGGTGAACGAGAAGTTCAATGAAGTGATGAGGGGAGACCTGGTACACTCGAAGAGAAAAGTCCTCGCTGGGATTGTCATCACCATCAATAATAGGGTTGACGACGCTAAGGTAACATATTTACCAGATTTCATTTATTAATTTATAATTAGGGACAGTACACAGCTCGAAATATTGTGAAATGTAATTTTAATGTACAATTTTAAGGGCCAATTATGACTATACACTTTACATAATATGAAAAAGGCCCCAAGTCTGCTAATTTTAGAACGCTGCAATAGGCATGATGACTGTATTTTTTTTTGTTTATTATCGAAAGACCTTACATTTATGTAAACAATCCTCAAAGAATCACTTCATCTGGATCAATACCACCAGAGATATCACAATTTGAAATGCACATTTTTGGACTTGCCCAAAAACGCTCCATACAAAAGTGACAGCGATAGTGACGTCACTCTCGCTGTTTTTGTAAGGAGCGCGTAATAACTTTGTTCGACAGCTATATTAAATATTGCGTTTATGATAATGGTCTCCTAACATAATTCCTTCATAATAGTTTGGGTTACAAAAACTGATATTGTTTTACAAAAATTTAACACATATGAAATGGACTTGCCCACCCAAGTTTGCTGGCCTATTGTAGCCTCATCTTGAAACGAATTTCGATTGTGGTTTTACAATAACATTTGAAATCAATTATTATTTTTGGGGAACATAAAAAAACATGCAAAATCACTCATAGTCATCTACCCTATTGAGTCCCAATCGGTTTTCTATGAAAAATATGTCAAATTAGACAATAGTTTTAAAATTAGCAGACTTGGTGCTCTGAAGTGTTCCTACACGTTACGCTTTGCAATATTTTATTTTAGACCAAAAAAGTTAGTTTGGTAGTTTGTAGGCAGCAGTTACCATGATATTCTCGGCAATTGAACTGCAAGAACGAAACTAGGACGAAAAACTTTGGCATTTTCGCTTTTGGTATTTCTTCTTTCTCTTGATCCGAAATGGTGGTAGAATCATATTATTATATTTTGATTTTAAGCGTGAATACATGAATAAAGATATTTTTTCTTTTTTATGAATTACTAGCTGTTCCAACAGACTTCGTTCTGTTGTCAAACATTTAGTGTCACGTGACAGGTAGTAATATTTACTAAGAGGAAACTAAAATTGAGATTTTTACTATATTCCCAGCATTTTCTCATGATTACTCATCTTTTAAACCTTCCCTCGACCATTACAAATATTTCAAAACCGAAATCAGCCAAATCGGTCCACCCATTCCCGAGTTTTAGCGAGACTTACGAACAGCAATCCATTTTTATATATAAAGATAACGTTTCTTCGCAATAGAGCAAGGAGGACTGACCGGAAATAGGTCTTATTTCCGGTACTATAAACATCACTGAATAAACAAGTTTTGGCTATTTTTAATTGCAGATAATAATGTTTTAGGTGATCGCAGTGACAACAGGCACTAAATGTGTATCGGGCGAACACATGTCAGTACGAGGGCGAGCCCTGAACGACTGCCACGCTGAAGTGGCCGCCCGGAGGTGTCTACAGAGGCATTTGTATGCACAGCTGTTGATGTACGCTTCGGCTAAAGGTAAGTGACTGCTTGGTGTAAAAAAAAAACGAAAAAAGTACATAAGTCCAAAAGATTAGGCTTATTTTTCCGCAAGAAAACGATATTCGAGCTATGATAACGTTTTTTGCCAGACAACAACCTAAAATATGCAAAAAATAACAACCAAATAAATCTATTCAGTTCCTGATACCAAGTTGCTCCTAAAAAATTGATAGTAATTAAAATGCCAGCCTGTATACAACACGACAGTAACAATGTTTGTGGCTAATCTCGAAAGGAGATGTCTACAGAGGCATTTGTATGCACAGCTGTTGATGTACGCTTCGGCTAAAGGTAAGTACCTGCAGGGTGACTGCTAAGTGTGAAAAAATAAGTAAAATATACAAAAAAAGTAAGCCAATAAAGGGTTAGGCTTATTTTCGCGCACAATGACTTATGCACTTGTAGTCAAGTCGTGCAACAATCTTACTAATATTATAAATGCGAAAGTTTGTATGTGTGGATGTGCCGTGTTGCTCTTTCACGTAAAAACTACTGAATGGATTCTAATGAAACTTTACAACAATGTAGCTTATACATCTGAATCGCACATAAGCTACAATTTTTAAAGAAATATTACTTTTTGTTTTCAACTTAAGTCCACGCGGACGAAGTCGCGGGCGGCCGCTAGTAAAATTATAATAATCAAATTAAGGAAGTCTTTTTGCTAAAAGTAATCTCTTAACTTATGTTATTGTAAATTTTAATGAAATTTAAGAAAACACATGTTTTTCAAACTTCTTTCCGCCAACAGACCCCCGCGCCCCCATACCCGAATCGGACATCGAACCGGCGCCCGGCGGCGGCTACCAGATGAAGCCGAGTCGCCAAGTACATCTCTACGTCAGCACCGCTCCGTGTGGAGACGGGAGGATCTTCAGCCCCCATGAGCAGCCGGAGCCTGAACCGGACAGACATCCTAATAGGTTAGTGCTATTATGATCCATATTTCTTTGTAGTTAGAGCAGAAACTGCAAAAATACAGTCGCTTTTGATAATAACAGGTTTGTATTGGTCTATAAAAGTCATGAAAATACAACAATCATGCACAGTGACACAGATGCGAATGGATTTAAAAATGGTCGATCAACAATGTCGCTACTTTTCGCCATTTTAGCTTTACTGAAAAATAAGGACTTATTTAGGAAACTATTGCTGAAATATGCTTACTTTAGATAATTATAGGAGTCAAGTAATACATCTAAGTCAGAAAATAGCAATAACGATCTACCATAACGCCGATGTAACTGGATTTAGATGTGCCCAATCTACAGTGTCAATACTTTCCGCCATTTTGGCTAGATTTGCAAAACAGATGAAGCAACCTCACAATTGCCAACGCGAACCCAGTGCACTTTCATCATAGCTAAAAGCTAGCGAGTCTCTCTCTCTCTCTCTCTCTCTCACTCTGGGGGTAATCGGACATCGAACCGGCCCCCGGCGGCGGCTACCAGATGAAGCCAAGTCGTCAAGTACATCTCTACGTCAGCACCGCTCCGTGTGGAGACGGGAGGATCTACAGTCCTCATGAGCAACCGGAACCTGAACCGGATAGACATCCTAATAGGTTAGTGCTATTGTGGACTATATTTCTAGGGTTTTAGGACCAAAAAAGGAAAAATACAGTCGCTTTTGATAATAACAGGTTTAAATAGTCCTTAGAAGTCATGAAAATACAATAATAATGCAGAGTGACACAGATGCGAATGGATTTAAAAATGGTCGATCAACAATGTCGCTAGTTCGCTAATTTCTGCCATTTTAACTTAACTGAAAAATAAGGACTTATTTGGGGAACTATCGCTGAAATATTGTTACTTTAGGCAATTATAGGAGTCTAGAAAGACATCTAAGTCATAAAATAGCAATAACGATCTACCATAACACCGATGTAACTGGATTCAGATGTGCCTAGTCTACAGTGTCGCCACTTTCCGCCATTTTGGCTAGATTACAAAACAGATTGAGCAACCTCACAATGGTCAAGGCAACCCAGTGCACTCACATCTCGTATCTAAAAGCCAGTAAGTATCTTTCTCTCTCTCTTACTCTGGGGGTGATCGGACATCGAACCGGCCCCAGGCGGCGGCTACCAGATCAAGCCGAGTCGCCAAGTACATCTGTACGTCAGCACCGCTCCGTGTGGAGACGGGAGGATCTTCAGTCCTCATGAGCAACCGGAACCTGAACCGGACAGACATCCTAATAGGTTAGTGCTATTGTGGACTATATTTCTAGGGTTTTAGGACCAAAAAAGGAAAAATACAGTCGCTTTTGATAATAACAGGTTTAAATAGTCCTTAGAAGTCATGAAAATACAATAATAATGCAGAGTGACACAGATGCGAATGGATTTAAAAATGGTCGATCAACAATGTCGCTAGTTCGCTAATTTCTGCCATTTTAACTTAACTGAAAAATAAGGACTTATTTGGGGAACTATCGCTGAAATATTGTTACTTTAGGCAATTATAGGAGTCTAGAAAGACATCTAAGTCATAAAATAGCAATAACGATCTACCATAACACCGATGTAACTGGATTCAGATGTGCCTAGTCTACAGTGTCGCCACTTTCCGCCATTTTGGCTAGATTACAAAACAGATTGAGCAACCTCACAATGGTCAAGGCAACCCAGTGCACTCACATCTCGTATCTAAAAGCCAGTAAGTATCTTTCTCTCTCTCTTACTCTGGGGGTGATCGGACATCGAACCGGCCCCAGGCGGCGGCTACCAGATCAAGCCGAGTCGCCAAGTACATCTGTACGTCAGCACCGCTCCGTGTGGAGACGGGAGGATCTTCAGTCCTCATGAGCAACCGGAACCTGAACCGGACAGACATCCTAATAGGTTAGTGCTATTGTGGACTATATTTCTAGGGTTTTAGGACCAAAAAAGGAAAAATACAGTCGCTTTTGATAATAACAGGTTTAAATAGTCCTTAGAAGTCATGAAAATACAATAATAATGCAGAGTGACACAGATGCGAATGGATTTAAAAATGGTCGATCAACAATGTCGCTAGTTCGCTAATTTCTGCCATTTTAACTTAACTGAAAAATAAGGACTTATTTGGGGAACTATCGCTGAAATATTGTTACTTTAGGCAATTATAGGAGTCTAGAAAGACATCTAAGTCATAAAATAGCAATAACGATCTACCATAACACCGATGTAACTGGATTCAGATGTGCCTAGTCTACAGTGTCGCCACTTTCCGCCATTTTGGCTAGATTACAAAACAGATTGAGCAACCTCACAATGGTCAAGGCAACCCAGTGCACTCACATCTCGTATCTAAAAGCCAGTAAGTATCTTTCTCTCTCTCTTACTCTGGGGGTGATCGGACATCGAACCGGCCCCAGGCGGCGGCTACCAGATCAAGCCGAGTCGCCAAGTACATCTGTACGTCAGCACCGCTCCGTGTGGAGACGGGAGGATCTTCAGTCCTCATGAGCAACCGGAACCTGAACCGGACAGACATCCTAATAGGTTAGTGCTGAAATATGATCCATATTTCTATGTACTTAAGGCACAAGCAGCAAAAATACAGTTACTTTTGACATTAACAGGTGTGTATTAGTTCTTAAAAGTCATGAAAATACAATAATTATGCACGGAGACACAGATGCAAATGGATTTAAAAATGGTCGATCAACAATGTCACTACTTTCCGCCATTTTAGCTTAACTGAAAAATAAGGACTTATTTAGGAAACTATAGCTGAAATATTCTTACTTCAGACAATTATAGGAGTCTGGTAATACATCTAAGACAGAAAATAGCAATAACGATCTACCATAACACCGATGTAACTGGATTTAGATCTGCCCAATCAACAGTGTCAACACTCCGCCATTTTGGCTAGATTTGCAAAACAGATGTAGCCACCTTACAATTGTCAAGGCAACCTAGTGCACTCCCATCTCGTATCTAAAAGCCAGTAAGTATCTTTCTCTCTCTCCCTCTCTATGGTTGGGGTTCTCTCTCTTTCTCTCGCTTTGAGATGGTTATTATACATCGAACCGGCCCCAGGCGGCGGCTACCAGATGAAGCCGAGTCGTCAAGTACATCTCTACGTCACCACCGCTCCGTGTGGAGACGGGAGGATCTTCAGTCCTCATGAGCAACCGGAGCCTGAACCGGACAGACATCCTAATAGGTCAGTGCTGAAAAATGGTCCATATTTCTATAGAATTAAGGCACAAACAGCAAAAATATAGATAGATAGATAGATAGATAAACACTTTATTGCACACAAAATAACACATTTGTAAGGAATACATGTTCTCATAAATGTACAATTTAGGCGGTCTTATTGTCTTTTATATAGTATCTTTTGATAGCAACAGGTTTGCATTAATCCATAAAATGCATGAAAAATACAATAATATGTACGTTGACCCAGATGCGAATGGATTTAAATGGTCGATCAACAAGGTCACTACTTTCCGCCATTTTAGCTTTACTGAAAAAAAGGAACTTATTTAGGAATCTATCGCTGAAATATTGTTACTTTAGACAAACAGAGGAGTGTAAAACTATATGTAGGTCAGAAAATAGCAATAACGATCTACCATAACACCGATGTAACTGGATTTAGATGTGCGCTCGATCAACAGAGTCGCCCCTTTCCGCCATTTTGGTTAGATTACAAAACAGATTGAGCAACCTCACAATCGCCAACGCGAACCCAGTGCACTCCCATCGTAGCTTAAAGCTAGTGAGTCTCTTTCTCTCTCTGTTACTCTGGGGGTGATCGGAAATCGAACCGGCCCCCGGCGGCGGCTACCAGATGAAGCCGAGTCGCCAAGTACATCTCTACGTCACCACCGCTCCGTGTGGAGACGGGAGGATCTTCAGTCCTCATGAGCAACCGGAGCCTGAACCGGACAGGCATCCTAATAGGTTAGTGCTGAAAAATGGTCCATATTTCTATGTCCTTAAGGCACAAGCAGCAAAAATACTGTCGCTTTTGATAGCAACAGGTTTGCATTAATCCATAAAATGCATGAAAAATACAATAATATGTACGTTGACCCAGATGCGAATGGATTTAAATGGTCGATCAACAATGTCGCTACTTTCCGCCATTTTAACTTAACTGAGAAATAAGGACTTATTTAGGAAAATATCCCTGAAATATTGTTACTTTGGACAATTAGAAGAGTGTAAAAATATATCTAAGTCAGAAAATAGCAATAACGATCTACCTTAACACCGATGTAACTGGATTTAGATGTGTTCAATCAAGAGTGTCGCTATTTTTCCTCATTTTAGCCAGATTTGCAAAACAGATGTAGCCACCTTATGGTCAAGGCAACCCAGTGCATTCACATCTCGTATCTAAAAGCCAGTGAGTATCTTTCTCTCTCTCCCTCTCTATGGTTGGGGTTCTCTCTCTTTCTCTCGCTTTGAGAGGGTTAGCCGAGTCGCCAAGTACATCTCTACGTCAGCACCGCTCCGTGTGGAGACGGGAGGATCTTCAGTCCCCATGAACAACCGGAACCTGAACCGGACAGACATCCTAATAGGTTAGTCCTGAAAAATGGTCCAAATTTCTATGTACTTAAGGCGCAAGCAGCAAAAATACAGTCGCTTTTGATGATAACAGGTTTGGATTAGTTCATAAAAGTCATGAAAATACAATAATCATGCACAGTGACACAGATGCGAATGGATTTAAATGGTCGATCAACAATGTCGCTACTCTCCGCCATTTTAGCTTTATTGCTGAAATATTGTTACTTTAGACAATTAAAGTAGTCTAGTAATACATCTGAGTCAGAAAATAGCAATAACGATCTACCATAACACCGATGTAACTGGATTCAGATGTGCCCAATCAACAGTGTCAAAACTCTCCGCCATTTTGGCTAGATTGCAAAACAGATGTAGCCACCTTACAATGGTAAAGGCACGGTAAAGGATGGTAAAGGCAACCCAGTGCATTCACATCTCGTATCTAAAAGCCAGTGAGTATCTTTCTCTCTCTCCCTCTCTATGGTTGGGGTTCTCTCTCTTTCTCTCGCTTTGAGATGGTTATTATACATCGAACCGGCCCCAGGCGGCGGCTACCAGATGAAGCCGAGTCGCCAAGTCCATCTCTACGTCAGCACCGCTCCGTGTGCAAACGGGAGGATCTTCAGTCCTCATGAGCAACCGGAGCCTGAACCGGACAGACATCCTAATAGGTTAGTGCTATTGTGGATTATATTTCTATGTGTTTAAGGCACAATGAGCAAAAATACAGTCGCTTTTGATAATAACAGGTTTGTATTAGTCCTTAGAAGTCATGAAAATACAATAATTATGGTTGATGACACTGATGTAACTGGATTTAGAACAACCGTACCCTAATAGGACTAAACTAATAGGTTAGTGCTATTGTGGACTAACCAACGGCCGTTTGAAAGAATGCATTCAACTGGGCACTGTGAACTTGGTTTTCTAACTAAGAGCGATTTAATTGTATAGGGGCGTGCTAGGTCGAAGGACAAGAATGAAATCACTGCATTATTAACGCGAACGGACTATAGATGTGTTCAATCAAAAGTGTCGCTACTTTTCGCCCTATTGGCTGGATTCCAAAAGACACGGTCTCATGATCTTAAAGCCATAATGAGTATCTCTCTCTTTTTTGGGGGATCGGGCGTTCTCGCTCTTTGTGAGCAAACCTTGTATTGATCATTCTTGGGTTATATTTTGAAGTGAGCAATAAACTGCTCTTAGGTTTGCTTCCAGGCTGTTCTGGGGTAGGCTACAGACTATTATGTTTTCGCCACATCACATCCACTTATAAAACAGGTCAACTGCTTAACGAAGTCATCGTTTGTTTCAACCAGTTGAAAGCCATTATACCCTGTCATCTTTGTTTCAGACTGGCAAGAGGACAGCTAAGAACTAAAATAGAGTCTGGTGAAGGGACTATACCGGTCAAGAACTGCAATAACGTCATGCAGACTTGGGATGGCGTTATGCAAGTAAGTGCTGTTATTATTGTGCTTAGGTATCGAAGTAAAATATCTCCCAATTGTCTGATTCACTAACTAATAAGCAGAGCTCGTACAATAGGCTGTGTTTAAAACAGCTAGAGATGAAACGGATATCCTGTATCTAACCGGATTTGTTTTCACTGCCCTGCCAAATACCGCATAGCAATTCAATATCCTACAGTAGTATAAGACTGGGTTGCACCATCTGACTTTAACAATAACAAACATCAAAATTTCAGTTAAAGTTACCGGTTAGAACCAAAAATGATGTCAAGTTGTCAAATTTGACAAAAACTTTAACTTTAACTTCTACTATGGTGCAACTTACCCTTAGTATTAAATTAAATGACATTGTTGATACAGAAATTAGTAACGAAATCAACTGACTCCCATCAAAATAATTCAAGCAGTCTTTCAGACCTCTCAAAGCCTAAAGCATTCGTCAAATATTCTGTCACCTATTTCCGTAGTCTTTTAATTTTTTTATTAATTTTGTATTTTTTTTAAATATCCTCTAGGAATTCATAATGCTACGCAAACATGCTGTAATTGAAAGTACTAATAATTGATTATGATTACCGTCTAGCCTAGTATTATTAAATTATTCATAGCCATGTAACGATTGTAGTCCGAAATAAAACGAATATTCTTGTTTTCCTTCTCTTGCCAGGGCGAGCGTCTCCTAACAATGTCCTGTTCAGACAAAGTGGCGCGCTGGTGTGTGGTCGGACTGCAGGGGGCGCTACTGTCGCTGGTCCTGCGGCCGGTGTACCTGCATTCGCTTGTACTGGGCTCGCTGTTGCACCCACATCATATGTACAGGTCAGTGCTGTTTAGGAGCGTTTTAAAAACTATATTTCTATGTTATTATGGGGACAAACGCAAAAATATTGTCACTTTTGGATTGAACAGGTTTTTGTTAATGCTTTTAAGTCATGAAATTGTGATATTTACTCACAATAACTCGGATGTGAATGGATTTAAATGTTATCTGCCTTGCTGGTCGATCAAGTGTTGCTACCTTCCGCCATATTGGTCGAACTGCCAAACCCATGTCACTCCCTTCAAATGTTTAAGGCAGTGGTTCTCTTCTCCCCTCTCTCTCTTTCTTTCTATCAGAAGCGTACATTATTTTGCGTAATAATGCCAACGACCTTATGCCCATGTATCAGATTATATTTTCCAACTGCTATGTTGCGCTTATGTTGTGTTCTGCGGCCAGTGTACCTGCATTCGCTTGTACTGGGCTCGCTGTTGCACCCCCATCATATGTACAGGTCAGTGCTGATTAGTAGCGTTTTAAGAACTATATTTCTATGTTATTATGGGGACAAACGCAAAAATATTGTCACTTTTGGCTTTGACAGGTTTGTGTTTGTGCTGTTATGTCATGAAATTGCAATAATTTTGCACGATTACACCGATGCGGATGGATTTAGATGAAAACTGACTAGCTGCTCGATGAAAAGTGTTGCTACCTTCCGCCATATTGGTCGAACTGCCAAACCCAGGTCACTCCCTTCGTATATTTAAAGCAGTGGTTCTCTTCTACCCTTTCTCTCTTTCTTTAAATCAGAAGCGTACATTATTTCGCGTTATAAGGCCAAAGACCTTATGCCCATGTATTAGATATTGTTTTCCATTTGCTATGTTGCGCTTATGTTGCGTTCTGCAGCCGGTGTACCTGCATTCGCTTGTACTGGGCTCGCTGTTGCACCCCCATCATATGTACAGGTCAGTGCTGTTTAGTAGCGTTTTAAGAACTATATTTCTGTTTTTAGTGTGAAAAACTCAAAAATATTGTCAGTTTTGGCTTAAAGAAGTTTGTGTTATTGCGTTTATGTCAAGAAATTGCTATATTTACCCACAATGACACGGATGTGAATGGATTTAGATGTTATCTGCCTAGCTGCTCGATCAAGAGTTGCTACCTTCCGCCATATTGGTCGAACTGCCAAACCCAGGTCACTCCCTTCGTATGTTTAAGGCAGTGGTTCTCGTCTCCCCTTTCTCTCAGAAGCGTACATTATTTTGCGGAATAATACCAAAGACCTTATGCCCATGTATCAGAGATTATTTTCCAACCGATATGTTGCGCTTTTATCGACATATCGCCCACTGTACAAAGTGGTGCGCTGGTGTGTGTACTGTCGCTGGCTCTGCGGCCGGTGTACCTGCATTCGCTGGTACTGGGCTCGCTGTTGCACCCCCATCATATGTACAGGTCAGTGCTGTTTAGTAGCGTTTTAAGAACTATATTTCTATGTTATTATGGGGACAAACGCAAAAATATTGTCACTTTTGGCTTGAATAGGTTTGTGTTAGTGCTTTCCAGTCATAAAATTGTGATATTTACTCACCATGACACGGATGTGAATGGATTTAGATATTACCTGCCTAGCTGCTCGATCAAGAGTTGCTACCTTCCGCCATATTGGTCGAACTGCCAAACCCAGAGTGTCAAGTACGACAGGCTTTTGCTCACTAAACTGTCCCGAGTCGGTAAACGCGAATTTGTATGGCGTTGAAGCACCGCCATCTAGTGGCGATTAGGAGAAATAACGCTCGCGAAGCGTCAAACCAAGCCCCTGACGAATTTAAAAGTCATCTGCATCAAGTAATCTGCCAGTAAATAACGACCTTCTTTATTTGGTCAGCTTACTGCACTTATGCCAACTTAAGAAAAACAAAGTTTAGTGAATGCTCGATAAACTTGACGGTGAAGTAACTCGAAACTGTTTGTGCGTGTCGGAATAGGCACTCCCTTCGTATGTTGTAAGTAAAAGTAAAAGTAAAAAATAATTTATTTAGTGGCACTTGGTACAACAAATTGAAAAAAAAATTGTTGTGTGTACATAAAATAAAATTAACTATAAAGATTTTCAGCATTTATTAAAAAATATAAATATGTTACAACTAATTTATACATAATGGTAACCGAAAACTTCATTCATATATACTATTTACAGCTTTAACTTATATCTCCTAAAGATATTTTAAAACATAGTGTTAGTAATTCTTTATTTGATAATTGTAAGAAAGTTCATAATTTAAATCTATTTATGAATCTGGTAATAGTAATAATATTTCAATATCTTAAATATACCACAATTAATAAAAAAACGATTGGTGGCGCTAGTGAGCAGTGTCCTGTCTCTTAAGATATTGTTGACATCACATAGGGCGCGGTCCGTTTCGAGTCAAAAGTGATAATAGCGCGCTCAGACGCGTCCCGAATTGATAAATTGTATGAGCGTGAGCGACGTGAGCGCGCTATTATCACTTTTGACTCAAAACGGACCACACTAATAGAGGACTATCATTTTCTATTGAACCATTATTCCACACATTCATACTTGGATGAAATTGTTGACCGCCATTCTTTTCAGTTAATGTTCCTGTATCATTAATTTCATACTTAATCGCTTAACTCGATCGAACACACAATAATTATGTTAACGAAAGTAATTAACAGTCCCACTGGTCTAAGATATACATTTTGGCAGCCGCCAGTGTCATTGGAAATTGTACTTCAATTCAATAGAAATACGATTCATGAGTTGTAGCTTGCCTTTTGAGACAAGCAACAAACCTGATTAGTTGGACGATAAACTGTTAACTCTAAATCATTTGTCTTGCTCATCTATTCTGTAGTTTGTTTGAACTCAATTCACTTTTAAGACCTGAATTATGTCAACGGCACATCAGGTTACCCCATTTCCGTTTTCTCTCTCGCTCTTGCCAAATGACATTTGTTCGCGATAGAGCAAGGAGGACTGACCGGAAATGGGTAGCGTGATGTGCCGGCCACCGTACACTTACAAAACATAAAAATTACGATATTTTCTAATTAGCATTACGTTAAGTTACAAAATAGCTATTACTGTAGTTTTATTTTACTCTATTGAATATGGCGACTGGCGACGCGTCATCAAGAAGAAAGTGCCTCGGGCTCTGTAATAACATAAACAATATATTAGATACATATTTGTATTACAGTTATAATAAACTAAGCTACCACCATTATTTTTTTCTGAAAGCACTAGCACATTTAGCTTGTAAAAGAATTAGTTGTTGAATTTTTTGGTTGATACCTTGTGTCTAAGAGACTGAGAAATACTTATGAAGCGTATGTTTTGCTTCGATTTCCAGAAAATTCGTTTGTTATGTTAGGTTTTGATTGCGAGATAATTATATATGTTATTGTGGTGTGTGCGTGTAATATAATCTCAATTGGATACTCAGGGTCTATATTAGCTTAGCACGAGACCATAGCCATCTAGCTACCGTAGGAGGGGTAATCAGACCTTTGACCAACATTAGTTACATCTACTTCTTGAATGTAATATCAAAAAATAAACAAACAAACAACAGCTGGTTAAGTCCTGCTGCTGAGCATAGGCGTCTTCTCAACTATGCTCAGCAGCAGCATGTTGGAATATGGCTCGCACCACCGAGCCATATTCCAACGCGAGCTCAGTGTGGTTTGTTGCAGCCATTGCTTTACAAAATGGCGACAGTTGCCGTTATTCTGTCACAACACAACTGAGTACCTCATGTTCTGTTATTCGTTATAATATACTCGCTGTCCCGACAATGTTCTGTTGTCAAACAATTATTATTTGACAGGTAAAAATGGTTGCTTAAAGAAAACTAAATTGTGGTTTTACTATATTCCTAGCATGTTTCATGCTTACTCCTTCCAACCTTCCCTGAACTTCCACAAACATTTCAAAACCAAAATAAGCCAAATCAGTCCAGCCGTTCTTGAATTTCACCCAGACTAACGAACACCAATCCATTTTTATTTAAAGAGATTACTAAAAATTGCATTACCTCATTTACTTCCAGTGATGCTTAACTTTCCCCCTCTAGGAGCCAGACCAAACAATTTCTTAACAAAACTCACAACTCCACTTTCTCCCAACTCTAAATCATATTTTATTGGCGTTAAAGTCGGAAATCCGCCAATATAATTGTTCCTCTCTTTAGAGAAATGATTCAGCTCGCCGCCTGCGCTCTTCACCAATGTGTTTATCTCTCTCATCACCGTCACCACTGGTATTACGTTTTTGCGATTCTTCACCAGAAATTCTAACATTCTTATAAGAAAATTCTCATTTTCGTTGTTGTTTCTGAATAAGGATATGAACCGTTTTTGGCGTTGTAGTTTTGTTTTTTGTCCTTTTTTAGAATTGTCAGTTTTATTAGTGTTATTTTGTGAAGATGTTGCGTCTTGTTTAGTTTCGGTATAGTTTTCATTAAGTGTAGCTTGTGTAATTGTTTCTTGGGTATCACTTTGTGTTATTTCTTCAAATTTAATTTGATCTGTAGTGATATTACTATTGTCAGTTGTAGTGTCGGTATCTGTAGTAGTGATACGTTTTTCTCTTACGTAAGATATTTCAGAACTAACTTCATCAGAATCTGATTCTGCTTCTATACTCAAAGTTTCTTCAAATATGTTGTCTGTATTCTCAGTATCCATTCTTTCAACTTGCTGAAATTCATTTTTAGATGTTGTTTTAGCATTACCTTGATTTTTCTTACTGTTATAATGTCTTTGGAGTTTCTGTTTCTTCAGTGTGTTCATTTTTGGCAATGATTTAACTTTGTCATGGGTTTGTGTATCTTTACGCTCAGTATCTTCAGTGTTTTTGGTGTTGATGATAAAAGTGAAGAATTCTAGCAGTTTGTCTGTGAATGTTTGTTTCACCACTATCTTTGGGGGTGCCAGGTGGAATATGAAGAAGCCGTGCTGTGCATTTTGGTCGCCTGAAATAGTGCAAGAAAGCGTGATAATAAGACGAAGTAATCGTGGCAGATAACATTGTTAAGTGAAGTAAAAATAAAATCTTGGATGTCTTAAAGCTACCAACGTAATGTGGTGTCATCCACACGGTCAAATGCTTTCTCAAAGTCCGTGCATATCAAATTCACCTATGAGCCTTACCTTGTACAAGAAATGTGTAGTGCAAGCCAAAATGTGATCTATTCCTTAACAAATCTGACTCTTAATCTACCCTAAACCCTCCTCTACTGTCGCCAGGAACCGCAAGATGTCGCTACGAACGCTTTTGTCGTGTTACTAATTATATGCCTAATAATTCGAAGCCTTAGCCAGACAAGTGCAGATAAAGAAACAAGCGTGACCACTCTCTAATGGTAAGCGGCTACCGTAACCGACATTGAACCCTGTTTGAACCTTTTCAAACTTCACTTGAAGAACTCCTTGATATAGTAAATCAGGATACCCAATTGAGAGTTCATTCCACAATTTAAGTGTCCTGAACTTAAGTGGCTTTTCGTATTTTTTCTCGCCCCAGAACTATACGAATCTAGATAAAGAGGAACAAAACTGCATCTTAGCGCGTCTGGGAAGGAAAAATTTCAAAAACCGAACTGTGCGAGACCATGACGTTTCCAGAGGATAGGGATGAAAACCCTGACGCTGGTGAGCGGTGCGAAAGTAGCTGTGGACATCACACCAAACAGTTTTTCTGAACATAATCGGTTGTACAAGGGGTAGAAAACGCAAAGAGAGTGCATGTGCAGTGCAATCCAACGCTAACAAAGTAGTTCACACGGTCAAAGGCTTTTCCAAAGTCCATGCAGATCAGATGCAGTGCAACCCAAAATGTGCTCTATTCCTCAACAAAACAAATCTCACTCTCGATCCACCCCGAAGCCCATATGCACACTGTGCTGCGTCGCGCACAGCCCCCTCTTGTATTGTCGCCAGGAGCCGCAAGATGTCGCTACGAACGCTTTCGGTCGTATCACTGATTCGCTGTAGAACTGGTAGGATCGCCAGTGGCTGCAAAAGACTGGGGGAGGGGTTAGGTTGTTAGCACGGTGGGACTATTGATAATATGATTATTAGGGGCTTTATTCAGTAATTAGCTACTTTGTCGATAGTACAGTTAGCATCAAAATCGTGTGTGCTAATAGTGGTCAAAAAGATATAATCGTTTTGACGCGAAAGAAATTGGCTTTTTGACGCGAAAGAAATCAGGTTAATCTATTGAAGATTGTCTGTATACTTACATTTGTTGAGGAATCTTTGCTCGTGAAGCACTATTTCCAGTTCGCATCCCGGTTGAGGACTTTTCCCACCGTTGGGGTAGAAGTCTACGTGGCCTATGGGCACGTTGTAACCTGTTTAAAAGGATACTCAGATTAAATGGAGAGGAAATTAAAAGTGTTTGTTAATTTAAGATATCAATACTAATGAAAAATTAATAATAGCACAACGCCAATGACATTATGATAAAAATACGTAGATAGGTTACTTGTGCTAAAAAAGTGGCACCCGAAATCAGGACTTCGACCACCTGAGCAAAGCAGTGACAGTTTGAGACCACACTACGCAACATGTATGTGTGCCGTTTACGCTCTAGTAAATAATCATATTATCTTGTACACACGGTGAAATTATATAGGTACGTACGTACTACGCCAGGGGACAATTTTTGACTTCGCGTTAGTACTGGCATAACCTATCTACGTCTTTTTTATTGTAATATCCTAGTAATAAATTTAATACCTAGTCCATAAACAGCACACATCAATATTTTGGGCTTGTGCTGTTTGTTTGTGTATCAAATTTATTTCGTACAGAAGGTGGGAACACCCAGAACAATACAGACAGGAAACTTCATTACACCAGATCGGTCCTTTATGTTCTGTTACGAGCCTAATCCAGCACTGGTATACTCACCGAAGATGCCAGCGTCAGTGTGGATGACGTCGACGAACTCCGCGTCTGAAGGGTCCAGCCTCTGGGTCAGGGGTAGTTTGTCGAACAGTGGCAGCGCAGGGTCCAGCCCTGTGATACGGGATACTTTGCCTGTGGGTGTTTATGTATGTTACGAGCCTAATCCAGCCCTGGTACTTACCGAAGATGCCAGCGTCAGTGTGGATGACGTCGACGAACTCCGCGTCTGAAGGGTCCAGCCTCTGGGTCAGGGGTAGTTTGTCGAACAGTGGCAGCGCAGGGTCCAGCCCTGTGATACGGGATACTTTGCCTGTGGGTGTAATAAACATTCTGAAGTACGCTTAAGGAGAACCGATCATAGATTTTTTTTTATACAACGACGGTGGCAAACAAGCATGCGGACCGCCTGATGGTGAGCGGTTACCGCAGCCTATGGACACATGCAACAACAGGGGCATTACTCGTGGGTTGCCGACCCTGCAAGAACATTTTCAAACCCCTCTTGAAGAACTCCATGCTATAGCTCATCGGAAAACCTCGGCAGGGAGTTCGTTCCACAATTTAAGTGTCCTTGGAAGGAAACACATCAGGAAGGAACCGGACTGTACGAGGCCATGGCGGCTTCAGAGTATGTGGAGTTAAGCATTCTTACAATTAACTACTTAGCTTCAATATTTAAACACAAGAGAAAGATAATATTTACTGTTTTAATATGCAGTATAATTCTTAAACACTCATAGTCACTAACATTAGAATCGGGGCGACCGTAAAAGAAGACCTCGAATGAGCATAGTCAGATGGGCCCAAAATCTCCAGTCACGCCGTGATTATGGCGAATATCGTTAACACAAAAAAACAGTAAAGGTTAAATCGATATAAAAAGGCAATGGACATTCTTGAACTTCCATCATAAACCTCTAGGCCGTCAAAAAAAGATATTCAATAAATCATCATGAATGATGAATACTAACCTGATTTGATGGCAGTGCCTGTCACTCCAGCCGATTGCGCTCCTAAGCTGTGCCCGATCAAATGCGTCTTTTTGAGGTCCAGACCCCTGTTATTAAAAAGAATACGTTCAATAAAGATCTTTTCAAGTAGCGCAGTTTCACTGTTCCTTCAAAATGTCCAGCAGTTGAAATAGTTGGATATGATAATGAATTTGGTCACGTAAAGAGGTCCCCAGGCTACGTAGGGAATTCGGTATTGCAACTTTCACTACCCAGAGGAAGACCCAAAACAAGATTGTGAGTTCTTCGGGCGAAGTGCAAATAAGTAAAACAAGGAAAACTGACCCATCACCGTGTGGGATACATAGCAGGGAACAGAGGAGGTGATAAGGTTGAGAAGTATAGTTACGCAGTTTTACTGAGCTGGTTGGATGCCTTACAAAGCCGTTCAGAAACTCAGAATCATAGTAAAATTGATATCTTCTTTTCTCTCTTCTGAAGATTTACCTGGTGACCATGTAGTCTATGAACTTGGCAGCGAAGTTGCCGATGTACCAGGTGTTGTCGGCCGCTGTGAAGTACCACGGACCGGCTTCCATTCTGCTCAGGTCCAGGATTATGAAGTTGCAGTCGCCTCGCAACATGTAGGCTGAGAAAATAATTCATGATAGTCATGATAAGCTGCCCGACAACACTAAACAACAAGCAACTGAATGCTTCTGTGTGACCAAAACCAATCCTAGCAATGTTCCAATGCTTCCAAGTTCTACCAGTTATGTTCCACACCCACAATATTCTTCACTCAGTTCACTAGCAATGTTCCATTGACACAAAACTACGGAACGCATTCAGATATGTTCCGATCCTTACTCCGGAGAATATTTTAAGATTTTTTGAAGGACCTATACGTTGCACTATTGCAATCAGTTACACCTACAAAAAAATCGGTCTCCACTCGGACGTGACAGCTACTGCTGACCAGCCCCTGATAGCTTTGACAAATTAACGGGACTGTAGGGTGAGCGCAGAGGGCTCTCAAACCTCTCAACCCTATTATTCAGAGTATCGTGCCTAAGGGCACCCCAGAGGAGGGCACGTGCCTCGGCTTATGGCGTTACTTGTAGATGGCAATCTGCATGTTGAGAAGGAAAGCGATCTGGCGCGTGCCAGTAGCTATTCTAGACGGGTACACTAGGTATAGTACGATTCAACTTAACGACGGCCGTGAACATCGCGCGAGTCGATGCGCAGAACACAAATTAAGGTGTCGGCGGGTTGCGAAGTGAGGTCAATCTTGCGCACTGCGCGCTCGCAGCTAACTGCCGAGCCGCCATTAGGTTGAATCGTAGTATACTCGAGTCGAGGTATTATTCGATGTGTCGAACAAGGTATTCTATCACAACACTTACACTCTCTAACCAAGAGTCCGCTGCCATCATCAGGCTGTTCCATAAAGGCGCCGAAGTATATCACAGTCGGGTCGTGGAAGTTGAAGTGCGATGCGAAGAGGCTCTCGTCATCGTCTATCCTCAACTCCTGATATACTGTCGGGTTGTGTCTGGAACAAATTGAGAGAACGTGATCATTCTGCACATTTAAAAAACAAATAAGTATAAGTCTAAAGATCCATTATAGTTTGAAAGTTAGATCCTGGATTTACCAGGGGTCCGCTCCCCTGTTTTAACTTTTTCACTTCGCACGGTCTCGTGCATCCTTCTCTGTGAGGCATAGTACGGCTGACAACACGTGTCTGATCTCGCACGACGTCACCATGTGGGGGCCACCGGCAGGGGCGGCATGGCAAGAAAATGGTTTCCAACATAGCCTGCCGGTTTCCGCAAAACCTGTCCATACCAACGTAGGCAACTCTCCTGAAGCTTGTCAATGGCACGGACACTAGCTTCTTCTTGGTGACCAAAATTCTGCCACAATCAGCTTGACCGGGCTTTTAAGGAAACAAATGACATTACACCATTTCTTTAAATTCAACACTAATTAACAGTTACTCGTCTCTAAGCAACTGATACTGTGTCGCTCATGTTGATCCATCAGAACGGCTTGCATTGGAAACTGGGGTATAGCTTGTGCACTAACCTTGTGAATAGTCTGAAGCCAATATCATTGTGATCCCTCACAAATGGACACTTGGACTTGTCCACCGGCAGGATTTGGAGCAGCGAGTCTTCAAACTGCACTCCTGGTGGTCCTGGAATGTTACAATAAATAAAAATGTGACAACATCACATACATTGCTCTGGTCCTAAAACTAGGTTTTCCTTTGCGTTATGGAAACTACAAACGAAGGTACCATTAACACCCTGGCACAGTACGGCAAAAATTCATAACTTAATTTCGCTCTGGGCGGTCGGTCACCTATCCCATTTTCGGCCCAGCATGTGTTGCTTTACAACAGTGAACGTTGCCGATCCTCATAATATCTTATCCGATCCGATAATGTCTCATGGTTTTTAAGGAAAAAAAAGATAAGAAATACTTCATTGGACAAAGAAAACAAATACTTAACAATGTTTACAGAGATTTAGTTTTTAGTACGTACAATATAGACAGCCTTAACGCTAATAGCGACCTCTTCCAGACAACCTTCCGGTTTAAAGATATACTTTAAGAAAAATAAATTTTCTTTGTCCATTTATTTTGCTGTCATACTTGCATAGTTCACTGGGTCATCTATTCACACCACACGATCCTTGTTACGAATTCTATTTCACAAGCTAACCGCGGGATTCCATTTTGACTTGACAACCCAACCTGTAATACCTCATGGGTTAGGAGACCGCAAGTAGTCAGGTTATTGACTATTGTGTAGAAATAGTGGGAGAAGTTGTAAGTGTTGCGAAATTGTGATACTAAGATGTGCAACAGATAACTAATAATATGGAAGGTTAGAAACTACAATTACTTGAAAATCAAGCTCTAAAAAGTATGATAAAGATAGGAGAACCAGAAAGAGACATTCGGTCTTGGCTTCAGGCGGGAATCAATCTAACTAAAACAACTTGTATATCTCCACCTATGTTTTTACAAATAAATAAATTGATTGATTGAACCCTCGGCTTTCGCAAACCGGGTGATTGTACTAACCACTGTGCTACCGAGACTCTTTTGTTTGAATTGACTAGCTGTTAGCTGTTAGTCCAAGGTGTGACTTTCACAGCTCTACCGGCCGATTTTTTCTGATATATTTTACCTGACAGACAGGGTGAAAGTATGATAGTTCAAATCCTATGAGTTACACTCAAACCTACGACCATTACCTATATTTAACTTTCCCGACTTTCCACCTAAACCACATGTTACGGTAACTACTCGGAGTCGGTCGCATAACATCCTGTCTGATTCCTAGACTTCTAGACATACCGGTTAAGTGCGGGTTCTAGCTTATGCGAGTTGCATAATTGTGTAAGGGACATGTGGCGCCTGTATAATAAAATATTCGATGAAAAAAAAACACGTTTGCCATCTATTTTTACAGGCAAATTCTATAATTCAGGTTCACATTGCCAAGATTTAAGAAAATGGTGACTAGCTGGCTGATGGATGAATTGTTTCATAGTGTTGAGGAACTAATAATCAATTTATGACATTTGAATATTTCAGAAATTGAATTAAGTGACCTAAAATTGTTAAATTGAAATTTGCATGATTTAGATGAAGGAGCTACATGTGACGTAACCGTTTAATTATTTGTGTCTTTGTGACCACTTTCATTGCAAAAAAACCTGATTCTGTATACAAACGGCTTCGTCAGTTTCTTAAGACTTCCATTCTACGTTTAACCTCAAATGGTGGCCGTCCAATAACCTTTCGGTCCCAACGGCCATCAGATCTTCCCTACCTAAGTACCTACTCGTATGTGCCCGCCCCGCCCACTGCCACTTCAAAGAAATCAGAAAAGCCATGTTCAAGCTTTTTAACAGTGTGAATTTCAAAGCCCATATGTAGAGAAAGTAATTGGTTGTATCTCTGCAACATTTCACCACATATGACACGGTATATCACAACTATCATAGATGCATGACTTCTCGAGTCTGATGCATTTATCTGTATACCTCGCCGTTCATATAGGCATAGCAAATCCCTTTTTGTTTGTTTCTTCTTGTTACTAGATATGTATTGGTAATTGGTGTCGTAGATGCAACTACTAAAGTGCAATGAGAATTGCATTCTCCAAGTGTTGCACAAAATGCACGCTTCGGGGCCCAGGTATTTGGCGCGAAAGAAAACAATTTCATAATATAAACGATGCCACGATTATGTAAGGGAATATCGATCAAATGTTCGGTTGAGTTATGGTTTAATTTAGACATTAGTAGAATGGCATTTCGTACTTTTAGGGTTCCTTACAATGTTATAATACAAATACGTAGATAAGTTATTTGTAATAAAAAAGTGAAACTGAAATCAGGACTTTAGCCCACCTGAGCAGAGCATAGGCAGTTTGAGACGACACTGCGCAACATGTATCTGTCTCGTTTACGCTCTAGTAAATAATCGGTCAAATCATAGGTACGTACGCCAGGGGACAATTTTTGACTTCGCGTCAGTACTGACATAACGTATCTGTACCGCTTTAAAATATCATTGGTTCCTTAATAAAGTCCATTGAATAAATAATATAAATACAGGTCTAACTGGGACAACTCACACCAATATCATATACAGGATGTTGCATTAAAAAATGATACCTTTACTTAAGTATGTCATTCAATGTAATTATCCAGAATTTTATCCTCATTTAGCGACACAACAAAAGTGCACAATGATACAGACCGAGCTTTTTCTGAAAACAAACGCGACAATTCCTGGCCGCTTTCTTAAATCTTAGTCGATTAAAATTAACATCTTTTTAAGGAATTTTCAAAATTACCCATAGTTTAAGATTTAGATTTTTTTAGGGCCAGCATCAAAATAATATGCTTATGAAATATTTCACTGAACCTTTTTCATTTTTCAAGATAAAATATGGGTAGCCTGATGTGCCGTTGACCGTACACTGACTAGTACTGTCATGGTAAACGGAACATTCAGAAGATCATTATAATAGTGTATGTAAGTAGTCTTAATTTTTGCCCAAATATTTTTTCTCAATCCCGCTAAACATTTGTTTCATCAACATTCATTTGTGGTGTTGCGGGAATCGAACACGGGATTTTTTGTCACTGACGATTGAGGCAGATTGCACGCACAGATATTGTCCAATATTGATATTGGCCTTGTCTGATGCCTCAAGAATAAAATCAAAATAAATATATTTTTTGGAGCTATTCAAACAAACCGAAATACTGGTCTGAACAGGGTTTTGGTTCATGTTAGTGGTCATTCCTGACAGTTTAACTATATGTATTGTCGTGTGCATATAGTTAAGTCTAAATGGCGGATTTAATGCCAGGATGCATTCTCTACCAGTAATCCAAATGGTTAGGCGGATACAAACAGGTTAATAACTAAATATCTTTAAGTCAACATGTGGTTGACTGGAGGAGAACACTACACAGGTACACCGCCACACCGGTGGTATGTAATGAGTTTTCATAAGTTGTTTTTTATTAAGTTTACATGAATAGAGATTATTTTCACTTTACTTTTACACCAATCTGATCACAAACTAAGCAGAGCTTGTATCTCCTATAGGTTTCAAAGACTGATAAACAACCTCCAATATTTCTTTAGTAAATAGTCTACTCTATAATGACACCTAGACACTGAACTAAGAGAAATATAACCGAAATGTTCGTCACGTAAATGTCATAGGCTGGCATCGAACCCTCGAACTTTTTTCGATAAATCGACCTCTTACAGTTGCGCCAACACTCATGTTGTGGTGAAACATGAACAAAATTAAAATTTAACCCTTAAATTCCAAATAGTAAAATCAATTCTGTCTACTTGGCATCAGGTGGGATTCGAACCCGCGTCTTTCGCAAACCGGGCGACTGCACTAACCACTGTGCTATCGAGGCCATTAACAGACCGGCGGAATGTCTTTTTCTGGTTTTCGGATTTTTAGTAAAGATACTGCATGGAAAGTGCTAAAAATAATAATAACAGCACTCACGTATGATTGACAAAAAACAAGCCAAAGGCAACGAAGGCTGCATGTTTCACAAATCTCAAAAGACAGTTCCGAAATTCACAAACAAAACGCCCGAAATGCGCGAATAGCACCAAAACATGCGTTAGCGCAGACACGTACGCGCTCGCGCTAGGATGTAGGTGGTTTGGCGAGGCACGGGGTGAGTTTCCCACCACGATTTTCCTATGATGTACAGTTTGCATCAGAAAAAGGGCAGTCAAGTGCTGAATGTTATTGAAACTGTACCAGCCGCGTTTGAAAATACCCCCAAAAAAGGGATTACTTGACTTGCATTAAGGACCATAATGACCAGATAGCCGCCATTTGAATAAAAAAACTGGACATCTATTAGAAAATAAAGATCAAAGAATACTAAAAACCATTAAAATCCAAATAATAAAATCAACAACACTCACGTATAATTGACAAAAAGCAAGCCAAAGGCAACGATGGCTGCATTTTTCACAAATCTCAAAAGACAGTTCCAAAATTCACAAACAAAACGTCCGAAATGCGCGAATAGCACCAAAACGTGCGTTTGCGCAGACACGTACGTGCGCGCGCTAGGATGTAGGTGGTTTGGCGAGGCACGGGGTGAGTTTCCCACCACGATTTTCCTATGATGTACAGTTTGCATCAGAAAAAGGGCAGTCAAGTGCTGAATGTTATTGAAACTGTACCAGCCGCGTTTGAAAATACCCCCAAAAAAGGGATTACTTGACTTGCATTAAGGACCATAATGACCATATAGCCGCCATTTGAATAAAAAACTGGACATCTATTAGAAAATAAAGATCAAAGAATACTAAAAACCATTAAAATCCAAATAATAAAATCAACAACACTCACGTATAATTGACAAAAAGCAAGCCAAAGGTAACGAAGGCTGCATTTTCCACAAATCTCAAAAGACAGTTCCAAAATTCACAAACAAAACGTCCGAAATGCACGAATAGCACCAAAACATGCGTTAGCGCAGACACGTACGCGCTCGTGCTAGGATGTAGGTGGTTTGGCGAGGCACGGGGTGAGTTTCCCACCACGATTTTCCTATAAGTACAGTTCGCAACAAAAAATGGGCAGTCAAGTGCGGAATGTATTTGATACAGTCACGTTTGGAAATTACGCCATCTAGCCCCAATATAAGCTAAACATAGCTCGTTTTTTCGTTCATGGATGAACATACTTAATAGTACATTGTTATCCTAGGGGTGAAAGTAACTTATTTAGTCCCGAGACGGGGTTTGGCGCCCGGAACGAAGTGAGGGCGCCAATAGTTCGAGGGACTAAATAAGTCTTTAACCCGAGGTAAACACTGTGCTTTTCATTACAAATACGAGGAAAGTAAAAATAAAAACATGAATTAATTCATGAAGATCGAATTGCCGCTTTCCCGCCTATTTTGTTTGATTTTTTTTCTGTGGCCGGCCCGCTATTCAGCCATTATTTTTTATTTTCATCATTGGAAAAATGGTAAATAATTTGCTCAAAGCTACGTTATTTTTGAAATTAATTAATTAATTATCATTAATTATTCATCATCATCAGCCTATGCTGGTCCACTGCTGGACGTAGGCCTCCCCTAATGCGCGCCATCGCACCCTGTCTTCGGCTAGACGCATCCATCTCCTGCCAGCAGCCTTTCGCAAATCGTCGCTCCACCTAGCCGGAGGGCGTCCCACACTACGCTTGCCGAGACGTGGTCTCCACTCTAGAACGCGCTTACCCCAACGGTTATCCGTCCTACGGCAAATGTGACCAGCCCACTGCCACTTTAGCTTACTTATTCTGAGAGCCATGTCGATGACCCTGGTTCTCTGTCGG
Source organism: Udea ferrugalis (assembly GCA_950022985.1). Lineage (NCBI taxonomy): Eukaryota > Metazoa > Arthropoda > Insecta > Lepidoptera > Crambidae > Udea > Udea ferrugalis. The sequence continues at coordinate 6,482,719 of OX465545.1, forward strand.
ATAACCTCATTTCGGATTTTATCCTTCAGAGAAACTCCGAGCATAGCTCTCTCCATAGCTCGCTGAGCGACCTTGAACTGGTGCATCAACCGCACTGTGAGTGTCCACGTTTCGGCTCCGTATGTCATGACGGGTAGGACGCACTGGTTGAAAACCTTAGTTTTCAGGCATTGTGGTATAGGCGACGAAAAGACTCGACGAAGTTTTCCGAACGCTGCCCAACCCAGCTGAATCCTCCTCTTGGCTTCCCTCTCGAAGTTGTTTCTACCCAACTGCAATATCTGCCCAAGGTAGGTATATTCCTGTACAACCTCGAGATGGTGACCGAAGACAGTGACCGGTCCCGGATCAATGTGGTCATTGATCATGACTTTGGTTTTATCCAAATTCATCCCGAGACCGATTCGCCGCGAAGAGGAGTCTAGGCTGTTCAGCATCAGCTGCAGATCCTGGAGCGACTCCGCCATCAGGACTATGTCATCTGCGAATCGTAAGTGTGAGATGTACTGGCCGTTTATGTTTATGCCCATACTTTTCCAGTCCAGCGTCTTGAACATATCCTCCAGTGCATTAGTGAACAGTTTCGGGGATATGACATCCCCCTGTCTCACTCCCCTAAGCAACTGGATGGGTTCAGACTGCTGGTCCTGTACTTGGACACTCATAGTAGCAGCTTCATAGAGACATCTCAGCACTTCGATGTATCGATAGTCCACTTGGCATCGCTGCAGGGATTCCAGGACCGCCCAGGTCTCGATGGAGTCAAAGGCCTTTTCATAGTCCACAAAGGACTTCTGTATAATCTGCCTCACTGTGTGGATGTGGTCTATGGTGCCGAATCCTCCTCGAAACCCGGCCTGCTCTGGAGGCTGGAATTCGTCGAGTCTTCTAGCGAGGCGGTTCGTGATGACTCTGGAAAACAGCTTGTAGACGTGGCTCAAGAGTGATATGGGTCGGTAGTTCTTAAGAAGAGTCTTGTCTCCTTTTTTGAAAAAAAGAACTACAATGCTCTTGTTCCACGCCTTTGGAGTCCTCCCGGAGTGAATGACAGAGTTAAAGAGGCGCTGTAGTTCCTTCAGTACAGGAACACCCCCCGCCTTCAGAAGTTCTGAAGTAACTCCGTCTTCACCCGGGGCCTTTCCATTTTTGAGCTGCCTCAGAGCCAGCACGATCTCGTCTTGGCTGATTTCTGGCAAGTCGTCGGTATAGTGGCGTGTTAGGGTGGCTCTAGAGTCGTGGCCGTCGCGCTGAATACGAGGTGCATGTTGAGCGTACAGTCGGCCGTAGAAATCCTCAATTTCAGCGAAAATCTCCGGCTTTGACAGTGCGGTACTGCCATTGTGCGTTGTCAGCTTCGTCAGGTGGCTCCTCCCAAGCTGCTGAATGAATACCTTGGACCCTCGGTTTTGCTCTATTGCCTGCTCTATACGGCGTGTGTTGGAGCTCCGAAGGTCATATCGTACCATCCTCGCAATACGCTTGTTTAGAGTCGACCGCTCTGACGGTGAAGCTGCAACGTTTTCCCGCCGTATCGCCAAAAGCCGTAGAGTCTCATCCGAGAGATTGGACTTCCCGCCTGTACGCTGTGTTCGACAGAACTTCATGCCCTCATCTTTCAGCGCGTCAACCACGTTCTGTAGGTTCTCGTCTACGTCATCGGTAGGTTCCAAAGCAGCGAATCTGGTTCCAAGAAGGTCTTGAAACGTCTCTGAGCCCGCCATGATTTGAAGGGGATTTGGTCGGAGCGTGGACTTCATCAGACGACTCCTCTCAAGCTTGAGATTGATATTCAGGGAGCCTCGTACGAGTCTGTGATCAGAACCGGTGTTAAACCTATTGATCACGGAAACATCCCTGAATATGTGTTTTTTGTCAGTCATGATGAAGTCAATCTCGTTTTTTGTCACAGCGTCGGGGCTTCGCCATGTCCACTTCCTCTGGGGCTTTTTCTTAAAGAACGAATTCATTAAGAAGAGCCCCTCTTGCTCAAGGAAGTTGACTAGCATTTGCCCCCTGTGATTCCTCACCCCAAAACCATGAGGGCCCAGTTTGGACTCGCCGCAGTTCTGGATGCCTACTTTGCCGTTAAAGTCCCCCATAACAACGTTGAAGTGGGCCTTGGTTGAAGTGTTTAAGGCACGTGATATGTCCTCGTACATACCTTCCACTTCTTCATCCTGATGTGCCGAAGTCGGTGCGTAAACCTGTATAACTTTCAAGGTATATCGCTTGGATAACCGAAGTATCAGGTACGCCACCCTGGTCGACACACTGGAGATTTCTTCAACATTGTTGGAGAGGGACTTATGGACGAGAAATCCTACGCCACCCTGGGACTGTTGGTAGCCCTCGCGGAAGTACAGAAGGTGGCCGGAGTTCAGGGTTACAGTGTCCTCGCCCTCTCTTCGGACTTCACATAACCCTAGGATATGCCACCTAATGTTTTCCAGCTCCACTTCCAACTGAGCCAGATGTTCGTCCAGCCTCAGAGTCAGTCCATTGTACGTAGCCAGGGTCAGGTTTTGTAGGTAGCCTATTGTAGCCCGGGGATTCTTTGCACCCCCTGCCCTGCCGTTACCGTGGCCGCTACCGTAACCAGGAATAGCAGAGCGACCGGGAACTGGGGGCCGTTTGTTTGTTGCGTCTGCCATTGGGGGGGAAATGCCCATAATCTCCACGCTGGGCAGGCGGGTTGGAGATCGCAGGAACACAGCTGCTTCAGTCGCTGACGCTGCTGCCCGTCAGCGACCCGGTCAGGATTTAGCTGTGTCCGATGGGTGGCGCTATACCGCTGTCCACCGGTCGCCAGAGCCTTGTCCGTTGGTCAGCAGGATGACCGCTTGCAGGTAAGGTTGACAGTTGGAGCTCGAGATGGTTATGCTCCCAACATCCCTATCATATCCCATTAATTATTATTTATTAATAATTAATTTTAAGAAATTGTTGAAACTTAATTATAATAAAGTTATTTAAAAAATATATATTCTCTAATCAATACTTAACTTTAAGTTATTTCAATTTTACATATTGGCTGTATAGAAAGTTGGAACATGGTTCAATAGTTAAGTGAAAAATAACTAGTTTTTTTTTAAATTAATATGACAGCTGTCAGTTGAAAGTAATTCTCCCTAGGGATGAAAAGTATTACTTTCAGCCCGCTTCTCAGGTCAGTAATGACCTACTTTCAGAGTATGAGTAATGAAAATACTTTTTCTTTTGTAAGTACATAATTATTATGCATAGGAAATATCCAGACCAATACAAACAGACACGTCCATGCACAAAAATGGTTGTACTGCGCGGGGATCGAACTCGCGGCCTTTGGTGTAGTATGAGACTTCTCAACAATTACAGCAAATCGGTCGTCTAATCAGTCGGTACATATATTAGACAATAAGAGAAAAAAAAAATACTACTTATTTGCAAACTAAGTGTAGCAAAGATTTTGTATACATAGTTTAGTTTCTTAAAACTTAGTAAGTAACTTGTCCCTAAGGTTTTTTCTATCTCATCAACAAACATTTGTGCTAATACGAGAATCGTACCCGCGACCCCTTAAATCTCGACTGCCACTCCTAATTACTGCTCTAAACGGATCGTAAAAAAAACTGTAAACACACAGACTTTTTCATAATTTCTAAACCATATATGGTAGCGGTTGTAATTGATCAAAAAACCGTTACATCAAGTTGGTTATCGGAAGAGTTTATCGTGTAATATACTAGAATTAAATCAATAAGCAAGCTATAATATCTGACCACTCTTATGGTGATACGAATAAGATTCAAATGTCGAGTGGTTTTTGACGCTAACTGTACAGTTTCGATCAATAATTGTTGGTAGATTTCAACCTTATGCCTTGAGGTTAAGTGATATAAGTTTTTGATGGTACAATACAGCGTGAATATTGCAATGGACCGAATCATTGGAAGCTATCATTAAGTGCATTCATCATCTTTGTAGGTACAGTCTGCTACGTACACCATATTTTAGTACTAAAACTAGAAACAAAGAACCACAAAGAGACCCAAACTGGTGCGGGAATCGAACCTGCGACCCTTTTACTACCTCTTTTTTGACGCTTGATTATGGTTGAGAAGTCGCCTACTACCGTCGGCAAAAGTCGCGGGTACGATTCCCGTTCGAACATTTGTGTGCTGAACATGTATGTTTGCATTGGTCTGGGTGTTTTCTATGTATATAAAGTATGATTTTTTGAAAAAACAAGTGTTTCAGTATGTCTATCTGTTGTCTAGTATCCCATAAAAACGGGCTTTAATGCTCATCTTGGGGCTAGATGGCGCTGTGTGGAATAATGTCTAGGGATATTTTAGTCTCATTGGTAACCACGCCACTTAGCAGTTATGTTTTCCAAACCTGCCCAATATTAAAGACAGGTTCAGAATTCACCTGAAAATACTACTTAACCACTCAAGCAGATAACTTGTCTAACACCTCCAACTATACTAACCCCTCCGGTAATACAATGCAAACTCAAACAATGATATTACAATAAAAAAGATGTAGATAGGTTGTGTCAGTACTGACGCGAAGTAAAAATTGTCCCCTGGCGTATATACCCTATATTTTGACCGTGTGTACAAGATAGTATGTTTATTTACTAGAGCGTAAACGAGTCAGATACATGTTGCGCAGTTCGTCTCAAACTGTCAATGCTTCGCTCAGGTGATCGAAGTCCTGATTTCGGGTGCCACTTTTTTAGCACAACCTATGTCTTTTTATTATAGTATCATTCTACTAAACCATTTAACATTTTACCTATCGAATTAAAAAGCTGACTCAACCTGCCCTGGAACCTGCCTGCAACTTATAAACGTCAAAAATGTCCAAGTCCATGCTAAAATATGAAAATTGCTAACTTACATCACTAAGTGAACCAGTCAGGTAGGGAAAGGAGTTATCGCAACCGACCGGTTCTGGTTATAATGTTAGGAAACTGCGTAAGGGTTAATTGTATAAATATATGTGAGACTTGTTAAATTTATTAATTTATTTCCGGCTTTACCAAATACGTTGCGATTTAGTAAAATACGGATTTATTTAATTCTTTCGAAAGGGTTAGAAGAACTAGTTTCTTTAGCACGCGTGTTTGCCTAACACCGACATAAAATATTTTTAACACCCGTTTACAGCTATTCCCCTTATTCATAGAAACTTAAACAGCTCTTAAACAACACGATAACTTTTGTATCGCTTTGTCACTGTCATGCTTGCTGCTGCCGCCATTTGTGAGTAAGTGACACAACACGTCAATTGCTTAAGCTATGCTATAGCGTTACGTTCGTTTTTATGAATAAGGGGGTATATCTCGAGCGGGGTACTCAGAGGGCCACTGAGTGTTGCTGTCATGGTGAACAGAACAATCAGAAGCCTACATTTTGCCCATTGAATTTAAACCCATCATGTCAGCCGAACGACGCCCACTGCTGGGCATAGGCCTCCCCCAAAGATCTCCACAACGATCGGTCCTGCGCTGTCCGCATCCAGCGGCTTCCCGCGACCTTGACAAGATCGTTGGTCCACCTTGTGGAGGGCCTGCCCACGGAACGTCGTCCGGTACGCGGTCGCCATTCGAGAACCTTTCCACCCCTACGGCCCATCATTTTGGGGGGGGTTTGCCATAATCGCCACGCTTGGCAGGCGGGTTGGCGATCGCAGTAGGGCCTGCTGTTGTTTGGAGACGCTGCTGCCCATCTCCTGGTGGCTGTTTTCCCTCAGTCGGCTTTTACGACACCCACGGGAAGAGAGGGGGTAGTGCTATTCTATTAACGTGCCGGCACTACACGGCAATTTAAACCCAACGTGGAAATAATTCTGCTTATTATTTTACTATCACTGGTAATTTTTCCACACAGCGCAATGTAGTTTCTTTCATACTAAGCAAATAAATGCTTGTGATATAGGATACTATACAACGGATAAACATACTTAATTTTTTTAAATATATTTCCAATTGTACATAGGAAACACCTAGACCAGTACAAACAGACATGTTCATGCACACAAAAATGTTTGTACTGTGCGGGGTTCGAACCCGCGACCACCTCTGAACCATTACACCAAATCGGTCGTCGATTTTACGTATTTATTCATGTAATCTACGTAGTAAATGCGTTCTGCTTTGTATTTTTTTTCTTGCTTGCTCGTTCTGATGAAAACTATTATATTATATACATACCCTTAAATAACTTTGTTTGGCAATTAAGTGTTATAATCATATTATTGTTTCAGAGCACTCTGCGGCCGCATAGAAGCGTACATCACCTCCCTTCCACCCCCCTTCCAGCTGCAAAGGCCGCTGTTAGCTCGGGCCGCCAGCACCGAGGCCAGGACCCCTGCGAGGGCCCCTTCCTTCAGCGTGAGCTGGTGTTCCACCACTCCTGTAAGTGTCTGTGTTGAATCTGCGGCCGCATAGAAGCGTACATCACCTCCCTTCCACCCCCCTTCCAGCTGCAAAGGCCGCTGTTAGCTCGGGCCGCCAGCACCGAGGCCAGGACCCCTGCGAGGGCCCCTCCCTTCAGCGTGAGCTGGTGTTCCACCACTCCTGTAAGTCGTTAAAACCTCGCTGGAAAAGCGACCCTCGCTGCTGGTATCCTCTTTAGACCTCAGTTGTAGAAAATGACAAAGAGTATACTTAAGACATTACAAACGTGCGAACTATCATTTTTATCAGACCCCTCGCCACACTATAGGCCGTTCGCCTTAAGAATGCAGTGATTTCATTCTTGTCCTTCGACCTAGCACGCCACCTAACCAATCAAATCGTTCCTAATCAGAAAGTCAAGTTCACAGTGCCCACATGAACGCATTCTTTCAAACGCAACGGTTTTGTTTCGGACTGTACAGTTTGTTTCAAATAGAATAAAGTATTTTTGCAAATAATAAATTTAATTTAGTTTCAGTTCGCCGCTGTGAATTGTGAAATGCTGCAATATGGTATTATACATTTATAGTGTTTACAAGTCCCTTAAGTTTTTACAAAGAAAATAAAAAATATTGTAAACACACATGCTATCATTTTTTTTGAAAATTGGAAGTGTTAAAATCGTGAGATGCTTTTAAAGATGTACCTTCGATTCCAAAGTCGTACCTCTATTTATTCGTATTTTGAGCTGTGTTCAACGTGGTACGGTACCGTGATTTCTATCTGTGTATTTGTCGTTTCACGGTACGACGTCGTATCGTGGGAATGTACTAAAGAGCGGCGAATTCTCACGATGCCGCGTTGAGACATGATGCGACGCGACGACTTATCGCCTAATCGTGTACGAGCCCTTACTCAATAGAGAATATGCACTTGAAACAGATGAGGGTCATATTTTTAGTACCATTTTGAATCCTCATTACGTCTCTATCAATATTTCCTTATTCAATTTCTTTTTGATGTGAAAATAATTATTGAAAAATGGAGGAAATTCAAAGCGGTTGAAACAGAGCGTTATTGATCAGACGATTTGACCAACGGCGTCAGTCGGGTGTGACGTCGAATTCTTTGTGTATGTCAGTGTCAAAAGCGCGACAAGAAGAAGAATTCAACAATTTAGTAGGTTACATACAAATGTAACCTACGCGTGACGTTTAAGTTGACGTGACGGGAAAGTTAGAAAATTTTAACAATTTACAAATATAGGTTCTGCATTTTTGCTGATGAATATTATTGAACAGTTATAAAACGATATAAGCTATCATAAAAAATATATGAAAACAGTGCAAATTCCTTATTTGTAAACTTTACCAAATGAATGCATTGTATTTCTTTTATTTATTTATATCTACACAATTCCCTTCCAGTTGCCGGAGATAGTAAACGCGACAACTGGCAAGCTGGAGAGCGGTCAACCTTCCCTACTGTGCAAGCAGAGCATGTTCGCGCGTTGGCAATACCTGGTGAAGAGGCTTAAGGCTACGATTCCTCAGGTAAATCATATCATTTATTTATAGAATGTGTACTTATAATTTACGACTGGACTGGCCATAATATGTGCCGCATGGCGAATGAGTTCTGAGGGCCAAGGGCGTACCCAGGTAGGGGCACGGCAGCTGCCCCCCCCCTCCCCCCCTAGAAGTCAATTTTCCTTACAAGTGGGGATTAAAAACGTGTTTCCTAGTCTCTCTACGAAAAACGAAACAGGTATGAGCTGCCCCTCCAAGCTGAAATCCTGGGTACGCCCTTGCTGAGTGCCAAGTACGACAGGCACACCGCTTTTGCTCACTAAACTGTCCCGAGTCGGTAAACGCGAATTTGTATGGCGTTGAAGCACCGCCATCTAGTGGTGAATAGAAGAAATAACGTTAATCCACGAACCTGACGAATTTGAAAGTCATCTACATCGAGTAATCTACCAGTAAATAATGACCTTCTTTATTTGGTCGGCTTACTGCACTTATGCCAACTTAAGAAAAACAAAACACCGTGCTCACGGGGAGCCAAACTGTTTGTGCGTGTCGTACTCAACACTGGGCGAACCCGTACGACCAATAGGCTAGACGACTGTAATTTTTTTTTGTTTACTATCGAAAGACGTTACATTTATGAACGCAATCCTAAAAGAATGACTGCTATAGTATCAATACTACCCGAGATATCACAATTTGAATTGCACATTTTTGGACTTGCCCAAAAACGCTCCATTCAAACGTGTCCTAAATTATGACGTCACACCAACGTAGTTATAAGGAGCGCGTAAGAAGTTTGTACGACAGCTATATTAAATATTGCGTTTATGAAAATGGTATCTTAACAAAATTGCTTCCTAATAGTCTCTGTTTGAAAATGGTATTATTTTTTTACAAAATATGTATACTTTTGAAATGGACTTGCCCACCCAACTTTGAAGGCCTATTGTGGCTTCATACTGAATCAAATCTTGATTGTGGTTTCACAAATCCATTTGATTTTAATGATTTTATTTGGTAAACATAAAATAACACGCAAAATGCATCATAGTCGTCTACCCTATTGGGTTCCTAGAAAAGGAAAGCGTCATTGCGGCAGGCCCAGAAAGAGATGGCGGGATGAGCTCGACCATCATCAGTGATTGGTTGAAAGTAGCTTTGGACCGCAAGGAGTGGAAAGTGGGAGGGGAGGCCTTTGCCCAGCAGTGGGACAGCATAGGCAAATAATAATTTAAAAAATAAATAATTTTCTAACGGATTATTGTACACAACATATTGAAAAGAGTAACTGCTGAGTTTCTTGTTCTTCTCAGTACAGAAACAACTCTCCGACATTGGTGGTTGAGGTATACTGTGTATTTATTTATTATTTCTGTTATAGTATTTAAGTCTATTGTTATGTGTATTTTTGTTTATTATTGACGATTTAAAAGCACTTTGTAAGAGGTCTATTAAAATAAAGATATTTTGAACTTGGACTATGAGGTGGAATGAGCCATACTCCAACACGCAGGCTCAGTGCGTATTGTTGGAAGGGTGTGAGGTCAGTGAGCCACCTTAGATGTCAGATATTATCAAGCCGCCCTAAGGCCTCCGACTAGGCTGCACGACTGACATCTAGCGACGTCAACCGGGACCAACTGTTTAACGTGCCTTCCGAAGCACGGAGAAGCCCGACAACACTAAATTTCGGTCGCAATGATCACCCATCCCATTTCCAGCCCGGTGTTGCTTTACAACAGTTACAGCTATCGTCGCGAATCACTGTCACAACTGCGCCACGGGCACCTCCTTCAATCCTGGTTTATTGTATGATATAATATTTCCCCCTATTTTCTAGGACGAAATGAATCCAGTCGACATACCCTCGGACCTGGACCATCTCTTGTACAACGAGGCGAAACAGCTTTGCCCTACTTACCAGGTAAGGCAATACTCTATCTGAAAGATAAAATACATTTTATTACACAAACAACATTGTTTTTAGATGAGACCAATCTAGAACTTTCGATTACCTGGCCTTCAAACCAGAGTGCTTAACCGCTGGGCCACGATACTCTTCAACTCAATGAAAAGGTGGAAGTCGCGGAATGAAAAGGTTGACCAGTTTTCAAATAAATTCATTTACGGGTTGCAAGCACATGTTACCTTTTAAACTGTGTAACAGGCTAGAGTGCTGTATGAAAAAGGATGCTTTACTGTTTGACAATAAAATTTAAATTCCTATGACGTTACGTTTCTTCACGATTAACAGTTGAACTAAAACTTTTTATTGCGTAGTTTGATCTTGTCATTACGTTGAGTCATGTTTTATAAATCGAACTATTACAACCTCTTTGCTTATAATGATTAAAGCTACAAATGTGATTTACAGTTCCTGTCAATGTCATCATTGAGCAAGCAAAAACAGATCATAAGGTGGTCAACCTTTTCATTCTGTGACTGTACTTACATTCGAAAGAATGACCATTTTAAGAGACTACAGCCCCCCGACTTCATTTGTTTTTTCATTCCATTGGTTTTGTTTCTTATTGCTTACTTACATAAAGCTACTAGGTACAGTAGTTTCGTTCGTTGATCTAATAAGGTTTATTTATTTATTTATTAGTTCGTACACAAAAACACAATTACAATAAACAGACAATCGGGAGATTAAAAGTACAGGTGAGTTTATCTCTAAAAAGAGATTTCTTCCAGCAGACCACGTTGACAGGAAAAGATTTTATAAGGTTTTAAAGGTTTGCCTCTTATGAACACAGATTTATTTATCACAGGCAGCCAAAGACCGTCTGATCGAAGCGTTCGACAAGGCCAAACTAGGCAGATGGGTGAAGAAGCCCTTAGAGCAGGACCAGTTCATCTGCGAGATAACGAACGCGGAGCCTTCCGCCCTGTTCGCCTAGGCGGGCCTCGCGCTGGAGTGTGGCGCGGTGCAGGTCCTGGGGGGGAAACCGAGGGGGGAGGGGGGTCGTAGTGGACAGGAAACTGGGAGGGATGATGAATGGGGGCATTTAGACAGGGAAGAAACGGTGGATGACGATGGAAGTAGGAATGTTAGTAGGATTGCGGATAGTGGTTTTAGTGAAGAAATTGGGAGGTATGATGATGAGGTAGGTAAAACTGGTGGGGTAGATAGTGATAAGGGTGAAGAAACTGTGAGGAATGATGATGCGGCAGGTAAGAATGGTGGATACAGGCGTGTAGACACTGATAATAGTGCAGAAACGGGAAGGAGTGATGAAAACAGTGATTATAGTGCAACAATGGGGAAGAATGATGATGGTCCAGGCATAAATGGTGAAAAGTGTGGTAATAGGCTTGTAGATAGTGATAAGGGTGATGTTATGAGAAAGGATGGTGATGAGAAACTTGGGAATGATAAAAAGTGTGGACCCCGGCGTGAAGATAGTCATAATGATGAGGTTGTTCTTGAAGATGGAAATGATGGGAGTAGCGAAAATCAGTTAAAAATTAGTAATCTTGATGTCGTTGTCGGAAATGGGCGTGTAGGTAAAGACCGTGAAGAAGGCGAAAAGGAAAAAATACTTGATGTTCGTAGTAATTTGAAATTAGAATTCAGTAGTAATGACGATTTCTCGCTTGAAATTAGTGACTTTAATGAAAATTCTCGAGACATCATTGCTAGGAAAGTTGATATTAAGGATAATAACCATAGTGTGACTCATGTAGAAATAGCCGGTAGTAAAAGAATGGATAAATTTCATAAACTTTTCAAAGCTGTACAACTGAAAGGCAAAACTGACAGAATAATCTATAAAAACGATACGAACGATAAAGATAAGAATCTAGATTTAGATGTAGGTTTAGATAACTTAGAATTAGTAAGTGATGATGCCATAACAAATGATAAACACAACCAAATCAATGAAAGTTACCAAACTGAATTCAATGACAAACATAAACAATCATTGATTACTAAAAGTGTAGAAATACATGATTCTGTTGAAGTTAATCGTGAATTGGAAATTACTACAGACAATACCAACCAAAGAGTAGGAAATAATGAAAGAAAAGAAGATATTAAAAGTACAAAAAGTAAACATCTAAACTATCTTATATCTCGTTTGAAAAATATGAAAATGAAAAATGACTCTGATTCCAAAACTGAAATTATTACTGCAAATGCTAAAATGGAAAACAAAGTTAATGTTTATAATGATTCTGAAATTGATTCTCAAGAAAACATCATAAAAGCTGGTTTAGAGTCTGATTCTGAAGTCGCTGTAAGCAAAGTTTTACTCAATAAAAAACTACAATCTCATTCTGAAGCTCAAATCCAAAATGTCAAATCTCAAAATGATTCTATCACTATAATTGCTGGTAATTCCGTCATCAAAATTGATTCCACTGATTCTCCTATCAATGTGAATTTGACACTTAATAGTTCCAAACTGCAAGAGGACCTTACAAAGAAAATTCTTCATGACAAAACTCTGCAAGATGTTAATCATACAATCAATATGTCACCTAGGAAGAAATTGTTATTAAAAAAATTGGAACTATTGAAAAATAAAAAAGATGTTACTTAGTGTGAATATTAAGAATGAATTGGAAACTCAAAGTACCCAAAATAATGCTGTTGATGTTGAAACTGAGTATATAAAAAGATGTTTCTAAGTCTACGGTGAATATCTAAAAATAAGAAGAGAATACTTTTCAGGCTGTATACTGAAAGGTCTCGTTTTTGAAAACATAGTTTTGTTTCATTTATAATTTTCAATTTAATTTTATTACTTATATTCTTGCAATATATTCAGGTGTTAGTTGACTATGTTAGGATTAGATTGCCATATTTTAACCGCATTTTCATTAAATATATTAAAATAAGATACTTGTAAGTAATTGATAAGTTAAGATACTACAAACCAAAAACTTGTATTTTTAAGGAGTCTCACAAACTTCCTTTTCGTTACACATTCGAAATCATGAAAGCTATCAGTATATACGAGCATGTTATAAATTAAGAGGGAAGACTTAGAGATCTACTTACTTTTTTATTACCTAATTATTATTACGTCTTCGCCGCCTTTTCCTTTCAACTATTTCCAACGCCCATATTTCGTCTCAACTCGGTATGAATGGTGTCTAGGTATGGTCCAGTGTTGTCCTTGAAAGAGGAATGCTTGTAATCACCAACTAGTCTACAATCACTTAGATATTAGCCAATCGGTCACTTAATTTCATGCGTCCTGCCTTGAAATCAAATATAAATCTATACCTACTCTTTTATTTACTTGCAGAATGCCATTTTACTGGTAATATGACAGAAATTTACAGATTTATCAAGAAAAGGACAATTTTTTCAAGAAAATTACGTTATTTTTTTGAAAATGCCTTTTGGTAGTTCAGAGATTTTCTGTCTGATTAACCTGTCATTTTACTGTCACCTATTAAAACTTCGAGTATAGTGGCTGTTAGGTGGTTATGGGGGGGTAAATCTACAAATGAGATCAATGTATTTTATGTTTGACTGATAGTTTGAATATCCCACCAAGAGATGGCGCTTATTTAAACTCCACTACGACAACCGTTTCACCTCGCATTTGGCCCCTGAAATGAAGTTGGTAGAAACGCGAAATAGTTGGTTCAGAACCTTTCATTTTTGAAGTCAGCTACCACATGCCAATTCGGAAGTGATAAGTGCATTTTGATGAAAAAACCAATCAGTTTTTGTTATTATCTATATTATGATCTGTAGAAACTTTCGAAAAGTAACGGCTAAATAAACCAATTTCAGTTTATTTTCAAACAAGAAAGAATAACGATAAATGGTTAGCCCAATTCACCGAAAATTCTGAGATTGTGTTTTGGAAATATCAGAAATATATTTTTATTAACCTTTTAATAGATGAAGGGCACACACATAGATTTCATATATTCATAGGTGTTAGAAACAATAATTGCAAAGTTTTCAGTAAAACAATTACTTTTTTTAAATCATTCATCATCTAACTTAAATGTATAGGTTGTAACCAAGTATTTCGTGTTCTATGTACAGAGGCGCACTCATCAACCTTTACAAAACCATTGCAAAATAGGTCTAATGTTAGCCGCATAAGGTGCCTATGTAAAGGTTGATGTGAGCGCCTCTGTACATGTTTGAAACTGCACCGCGTTATAAAACAGTGTGAGATCAATCTTGGCTTCAGTATTACTACTTTATAATTAAACAAATGTATAGCTAATTTTCATACCAAAAAACTGTATTTTTAATGCCTAATGTACGACTGTTTTTAAGTTTATACTACATGCTACAAATGAACGGCTCATATTCCGTTTTGACCGAATACCGAATTATTAAACCGAAAAAGTACTTTTTTATTTAAACTAGCTAACTGAATTTAAATAGTCGTCAAGTTATCTATAATTTTCTGCGAAATCATATTTTTTTGTAAATGATCTTAAGCAAAATTATTATTTGATTAGATGCATCTGTGCAGTTGTTCTGATGTTATGCAGATTTTTACTTGTAGTGCTCTAAATTTTGAACCGAAAATTCGTCATTTCGACTTTTTGCGTGGCAAAATATTCGGTATTCGGTCAAACCACTAATCGTAATATTAGTTCTCATATTTGTTACATGTGCATTCAGTGTCAAAAATATCGAAATATACCAATTTATCAAAATCTGCTGGTCAAATGTTTATTGGATGTTTAGTTAATATTGAATATTTCAAATGTACATATATTTTGAACAGTCTATGAATGATCTGCTGATGGTGACAAGTTTTACTAAAATAGTGGTTATATTTAAAGGTGTTTCTAATACCGTGCTGATTTCAACATTTGAGACAGGTTAGCCGACGATCTATTTTTTCAAACTTTTAATAATGAAGAACCGTTTAAACAGTTTGCATGGTTATTAAGGGGTTTGTCTCTGCCTAAAAGTAAAATACATTTTCCCAAATTTTAACTGTCAAACAGCACAGAAATTCACGGAATATACTTTTAAGTTGGGTATCTGTAGAGACAGGCAGTAAGTGAATGAAAAGGTCACTTGCAGGTGTCACGCATCTGGGACAATTCCGCATGCTTGATGGAATTAGCACGGTATTTAAAACATCCTAAACGTGTGAAATGACATTTTATGTTAATATTAAGTTGAGGTATTCAGACATTATTCTTATAAGTTTTTTATTATTGATATCATAAGGTTCAAAGTGTTATTTCAAATGTGAATAATCAAAGAATTCAAGTTTATATTATGTAGTAGTCCACATTTTGAAAATATATGTACCCTACACCTAAAAAACCTAAACCTGTAAAACTGGCTGCCAGGTAAAATATACCAGAAAAATTCGGCCGGTCTGTAATGGTCTCGGTAGCACAGTGGTTAGTGCAGTCGCCCGGTTTGCGAAAGACGCGGGTTCGATCCCCGCCTGAAGCCAATACCGAATGCCTTTTTCTGGTTTTTCTATCTTTGTGTATGTACCCGTATAATTTTAAACAAATTATATCGCTATATTATAAACTCACACTAGTCTATAAAATCGCGGGGTACATTGTAAACTAACGTTATTTACAATGATACAGTTACATATACAATTCTGCGCTACATTTTGTCATAAATCTGGATACATATTTTTGCACGTGTATAATTTAGACAAAATCCAAAGAATGTCAAAAGTGGTTCCATAAATAAATCTTATTCATATTTTTTTTTGTGCAAATTAAATTTAAAACAGTAATAATTGATAAGTAAATTGCATCTAAATTCTTGAATGATTTTTTTAATGTTAAAATTGAACCATTTCAACGTTGTGTTAAAATTATAAAATTGCGACTGTATTCAAGTTCATTGTTAATTCTGTTTCATTATTTTTTGTTTATATCTGTTACCATGATTTTAAATGTAAGATCTCGTCAGCAGTAAGTCTTATTTATTAATACTTTCCTAAATGATTGTTACAATTTTTAAACTGTACGTGGTAATTATCTTTAAGTAGAATGTTAGACGCGCAAATAAATTTAATTTTTTATCTCATTTCTTTGTTTTTTATTGAAGGAGCACCTTATACAGAGGCAACATTAACAGAGCTATTGCAAATGAGTCTTACGTATAAGTTCTAACTTTAACTACATGAACAGCACTTCAAATACTTTGCCGACCTACTGTCACTACAGCTGACCCACTCCACGGGAACCTCATACACTCATACATGTGTAAGTATAGTCCGTTCGCGTTAAGGATGCAGTAATTTCACGCAAAGGTTGTGAATCAGAGTTTTATTGTGTACAACTGAATTAAACTTAAAAATCACTGCATTCTTAACGGGAACGGACTATAAGTTTGGCATTATTCAAATTGTGAAAACTTCCTTTTGTTTTCTGCTGAACTGCTACATTTTTCTTAGTAAATGCTTTTTCTGTTTTCGACCCAGAACAAGTTTTGACAAGGTGTTCAATAAAACCAAAGTTATTGGCACAAATCATTTATTGATACAATAAAATCGATATTTAAGTCTAATAATGGCATTTCTTATAATATTATTATAACAAAAAGCACATCCCAATCCGGATAGAGTAGAGAGAATAATGAATTTCAAAAGTACTCTATGAAACCTAACTGGTATATAAAAAACAACGTTGATTATTAGTTTCTGCGGATTTTTATGGCACTCCCCCGAATTTACAAACGCTTAAACGGGGTGTAAGGCTAGTGAGCAACCTTAAAGTCAGATGTCATCAAGCCGCCCTAATTCACATTAAGTTGTTGCTTAAACGTGCCATCCGAAGCACGGAGATGCCAGAAATCCACATCACTAAATTTCGGTCGGGGTGGTCACCCGTCCCATTTCCGACCCGGCCGTGTGTTGCTTTACAAACACACATTCATCACAGTGATTTGAATTATAAGAGCTACAAGCGAAGATGAGGACAGATTTTTTAAGAAAATGACGGATTTTATATAAATGAAGCTGTTATTGAACTGTAGACACATCACACACATTTTCATAGACTTTTCAGCCTTTTCTAAGTTTGAAAAACTGTTTTGCTTATTTAAAAATACTAAGAACACGTATTAGCTTCTCACTTGTCTTAAAATTCACTTAAAAACTAATTTAACAAGATTTAAATAGAATCTGAATCATTACAAACAATTTAATTCATTGAAAAACACACACGGCTTTTGGTTTAAAAAATACATTATAATTGTGTCAATTATGTATGCTGTACACGAAATTACCCCAATAACCCCATTATTTTTTTCTCCACGCAAACAACGTGAGTTATGTCTCTTCCAGTTACATTTGAAAATATTTGTGTGTACAGTAACACAGTCAACGCCAAAAGTGCTTGATCACTTCAGTACTTTGTTGGCTAATATGACAGGTCTTTCAAAAGTTCTTTGACAACATAGCGTCGTTTAAGTTCTAACACCACGTATGTCATTTTTAGCAACATTTCAGGAGAGCCAAAACACGTTTTGACTTACGTAGTGTTTCTATAGGATAGTGGCTATCATGCTGTTACTTTTTCGTTATTTTGAGGGTTTTTGTTGGTCATACCTGGATTCTGATTGGACTAAACGACGCGTCTTTAGATGCTTTAGCGAATGGCATCAAAATGTCAAAACCGTCAAAAAATAACATACGTGGTGTTAGAACTTGAACGACGATATGTCACGTATATGTCTGTTCAGATATTAATGAAGTAATGTATTTTTACATAATATGGTAACTTGGGTGGATTGAACTTATTGAATATGAACTGAGGTATTTAGTCACCTTGTATGCAATTTTTTTTTTTTTTTTTTATTAAAAATTGGTTTGCGTTTGGCCTCAGACTCACCTGATGGTAAGCGATGACGAGGCCGAAGGTGGAACACGCTTACCCAGAAAATGCCTATTCACTCTTGCCTTGAAGACACCAAGGTTGTATGTATCCGGAAACACAGACGAAGGGAGGGCGTTCCACTCCCTAGCGGTGCGGACCAGAAAGGAAGCACCAAACCGCTTAGTTCGGACCGCTGGAAAGTCGACCACATGGGGGTGAAAGCCCTCACGGCGCCTAGTGGTCCGGTGGTAGAAAGTGGAGGGTGGGATCAGGTCATGAAGTTCCTGCGCACACTCTCCGAAATACACCTTATAAAAAACCTACAATACAATACATCATTTTACACACAATATTTTAATGGCGACTGCACTATTACCGAAGAGCCTAACTAAAATTCTATAACCTTAATTCATTTATACAAGCATTGGACGCAAGATAAATTGAGCTTCCTACTTATAGTCCGTTCGCGTTAAGAATACAGTGATTTCATTCTGGTCCTTCGACCTAGCACGCCCCCTAACCAATCAAATCATTCATAATTAGAAAGTCAAGTTCACAGTGCCTACATGAACGCATTCTTTCAAACGCAACGTACAAAAGTACCTGAGTTTTTCAGTGTGTAACGGAATTCAATTAAAAAATGTCTGCATTCTTAACGCGAACATACTATAGTCACATATTAAAAGTTATATAAAAATACACAATTTTCACACTTTGAATGTTGTAAATAAAATATTAAATGTCAATTGTTTGTTCTGCCTCATAGCAGCGCATTTATTGCGTTTCTTTGAAACTAGAATCGGTTTTTGGAAATATAATTGAGTGCTATTGCTTATTTCACTGTGTAATGTATAATTGGTGCTCCTAATTTTATCATTTACCATAAGTACCTAACTACCTATTTGGAATGAATATGCATAAATTATTGTCTTTTTTTCTGTGTTTCGCATTTTAAACCTCATTTAAATATTAAATAGTATTGCACAATATTATGACTTTTTAAACAAACGGTGGGGTGTGTACTTGATGATAAACGCACTGGATTGTCGGGTTGTATCACTTAACTAAAAACAATCAAAATACAAATAGTCAACAGCACATCAGGTCACCCCATTTCTGTTTTTTCTCTCGCTCTTGCCGAATGTCATTTCTTTGCAATAGAGCAAGGAGGACTGACCGGAAATGGGTAACCTGATGTGCTGTTGACTGTACATAATATCTAAAAACCACATCCTACCTAGGTATATTAATTTAACGACACATTCAACAAGTTATTGGTACTTGGCCCCAAAAATGAGTCTGATTCCCTCAAAAAAGCTGCCCTTTGTCGTATCGGTTTGTTTCGAGAGCACCCCATTAACTGCCGCAGCCAATATCGGAATTCTTGGTGTCGACATATCGAGCGAAGTCCAGTTTCGTGGCCATCTGGAGGGTAAGGCTAAAATAGCCTCAATGAAGCTCGGCGTGCTCAATAGATCGAGACGGTATTTCACACCGGCACACCGCCTGCAACTTTATAAGGCGCAAGTTAGGCCTCACATGGAATACTGTTCTCATCTCTGGGCAGGGGCTCCCCAGTACCAGCTTCTCCCTCTAGACCGCATTCAACGGAGAGCAGCTCGAGTTGTTGATTGCTGTGAAGTTTCGAAGGATAGGCTTGACTCCCTGGCACTGCGTAGAGATGTAGCTTCGCTTTGCATTCTCTATCGCATCTATCATGGAGAGTGCTCCGAGGAACTGTTCGGGCTGATTCCCGCCACCTCTTTCCGCCATCGATCTACGCGACAACTCTACCACCCCCACTACCTTGACAGTTGGCAGAGCACTACTGTTCGTTTCAACAGAAACTTTCTGCCCCGAACCACGAAATTGTGGAATGAGTTGCCGCATGCGGTGTTTCCGGACAAATACGACCTGCAGTCCTTCAAGAAAAGAGCGTACTCCCATTTAAAAGGCCGGCAACGCATTTTGTAGCCCCTCTGGTGTTGCAAATGTCCATGGGCGGCAGTATTCACTTTCCATCAGGTGATCTGTCTGCTCGTTTGCCCCCTATCCTATAAAAAAAAAAAAAAAAAGAATAAATGAGTTGGATTCTTTGAGACCCCCTCAGTAATATAAGTTGGATTCTTTAAGACTCCTCAAAATCTTCAAAAATATAATCCGGATTCTTTAAGAATCAACAAACAACATTATGAGTCGGATTCTTTGAAAGCCCCCAGAAAATCTTAGCCGGATTCTTTAAGAATCCTCTAACATTATAATATGAGTCGGATTCTTCAAGAATCCTTAAGAATCACATCTACACTGATTCAAAGCCGCTCGCATTAGTTTCATGAGTTCTTCATACAGTAGACAATCTCTGCTTGACGGTTTGCAGATTTCTCTATGGTCTACAGACACTCCGTACAACGCTCCAATGCCAGCGTCTGGAAATAAAAGTTTTTAATTTAGTTTATAGTCCGTTCGCGTTAAGAATGCAGTGATGTTTAAATTTAATTCTGTTGCATACCAAGAAACTAACAAATTAGTGCTGGGTGTTTCTATGATCGATGTTTTTATTTTACGTTAATTTACTCGAAATTCAAATTAAGAGCTACAACTGTAAGAAATTAACAAGGGACTCCTTTCAGGAGTTTGTATAACCCCCTTCAGTTATTAGGGGTATTTTTGTAACACCCTGTATATTAGACTAGCGGCCGCCCGCGATTTCGACCGTGTGGCCTTAAGTTGGAAAAAAGGTACAAAAAAAGATTATTATGACCTATTCTCACAAACGGGGTCCTGCCATTTGACCAAAAGACATCTGGCAAAATTACATTTGACAAACAACGTTTGGCAAAAAAACGGTTGGCCAATTGATCATTTTACAAATAATCATTTCACAAATGACTCACTTGACCAAATGATCAACTCTTAAATTTTCATTTTACAAAAAAACGTTTCCCAAAATGTACACTTAACAACTGTATCATCTGATAAAACTACGGTTGGGCCAAAAAACGTTTGACAAATGATTAGTTTTTAAATCCCGAAGCCCAAATTGCCGAAGAGTGTGAGCGGGCATGTCGTTTTATTAGTTTGAAGAAAAACGGTATGTCAAGAAGAAATGGGTAAACGCTGACTTGTCGTGATACTTTTCTGCCCTATACTAGAGTCAGGGCAAAACCGACTCGGATAGATTAGGTTAGAATAGCTTCGTGGTTATTTTTTTTTAAACCCAAAAACGATTCGCCTGCATTGCATTTCGTCATTTTGACATTCGGGATATCGTCCATTTGGTTACTTTAACATCGGTATTCAAACCATCGGTATTTCTGACTATAGGACACATTTGGCCAAATGCTTCATTTGTGAAACGTATTATTTGGTGAAATAAAAATAGGTCAATTGATTTTTTGTTAGTTGAAACATTTAACAAATGAAATGTTTGCTAAATGATCATTTGTTAAATGAGTTTTTGTAAGATGATACTTTTGTCAAATGTCTCGTTCGCCAAATGAATATTTGGTGAAACGTTGTTTGTCAAATGATCATTTGTTAAACATTTTTTGATCAAACATTAGTGGGGGGTTCACTAATGTTTGACAAACATACCTAAGTACATGCAAAATTTCATCGAAATCGGTCAAGACGTTTCGGTGGAGTTTGGACACAAGAATTTAATTTACTTATTAGATTATGTAAGTTCTTACCAGCGGAAGGAACGCTGACAATTCTCAGCCACAACACCGACATTAGCGTGCGACATGTCTCCACCAGGCTCCGAACCTGCGGCCGAGAGCTCTCCGTAGCTTTCAGCCACCGGTCCTGAAGGGTGAGGACGAGGGAGCAATCTGAAAGCACAGTTTTAAGGTTTTAACTTTTCCTACCTTTTGGGATTTTCCTGAAGAGTATCCCCCTTATCACTGAAAACTTAATCAGGTCTTTAACAACATTTGTAGTCAACGGACTTTTTGTCTTAACCGATTCATTGCGACTGCACTTTTAGCGGCTATGGAGGTCGTGCAGTGCCCAGTGCGATGTTCAAGGGGTGGCAACATCACTTCACATCTCGGTGCTTCATGCCTACTTCAATACGCTTTATTTTAAATAAGTATTTTCTCTCATTTTGTTTGTAAATTATTAAAGAAAAATCGGCCTTAGTTCCTTTCTCCCAAACGACCACAGTCGCAAAGTAATTGAATTTTAAAGATGACTCACCACGAGCGAAGTGAGTTTTGGCGTCAACTAGAATACCTTAGTAGGTTCGATATAATGTGTAGTGTCTCATACCTTTACTAATCTCCAAAAGTTCTATACTCCTAGCTGTCAAGGGCGTCTTGATGCCAGCCAGGGGGGAACCACGATGAGGGACTGAGTAGAACATGAACCCAGCACTGTTGCCCCACAGGCTGGCTTGCTTCCGCAACCACGCGAGGTCTTCTAAAATTATTAGGGTTTATCCACTGTTTTAAAAATGTCTTCATGTTTGAAATTCCAGTCATCTATAAGTCACATGTAGATTGGCGATAACTGCTAACCCTCTCATTCATAAAAAAATAAACAGCCCTTCAACAACACGTTAACGTTTGTATCGCTTTGTCACTTTCATTTTTGTTGCTGCCGCCGTTTGCGAGTAAGTGACAGAACAGTCAATAGATTATACTAAGCTTTAGCGTTGCGTTCGTTTTTATGAATACGGAGGTTAGCATTCTATAAAATAATTATCAACATTTCGGTATTGAACTTCAAAGAGAGCATCGTGGCCCAGTGGTTAAACACTGTGGCTCGCAACCCGGTGTTGCCGCGATCAAATCTGGCCGGAACACACCTACTTTGTGTTCATTGTACAATTTGTAGCTCACTCTCCGGTGGTGGAAAACACCGTAAAATCCAAGCAATCTGGATAACTGCCGAAGGCTCGCCTCTTACCACGTTGGGTTCAAATACCCTCAGGGTAATGTGGGCTTCTGAATGTTTCCTTCACCATGACGGCAACAATCAGTGTGCCTCTGACTAACACATCAGGGATATGGTCGTGAGGGTATGTTATATTATGAACTGTAATGATTTCAAATTGGATTTCGTCACGGTATTTATTGAGACGGTTAAATTCATCTTACAAATAACAGCCGGTTCTCAGTTACTGGGTAATCGAAAGCGATCGAAATTGTTAATGATTATATCTCACCTTCACTGTTTAAAGCCTTCTGTGAATTCTCCTTGCTGCCTTCCTCATCAATCTTTACTAAAGTCTTCCTTTCATCAATATCTTCATTTGGTTCTTCAAAACCCTCACTAAATATATTATTGTCATTCACTTCTATTGATATTCTGTTTACTGTTCCATTTTGTACATTATCTTCACTTATTCTAACATCATTATCGATAGTTAATTGTTCATTACTGCTAATATCATTATTATTGGAATGATCTTCAGTTACATTACTTGAGGTATTTTCTTCGTCCTTAACAGGAGGTCTATTGGTTTTATTTTGGTCTTTTGTGATTTGTAGGTGAGCTTCGAATGCTGGAAGAGAAATATAATGTATCAGTAGGCTTGCCGAATTGCAAATTGTACATACATTTAGGTTAGAAGTTTGTTAAAGCTTCAAGATATGTGACGTAATGATTGTAAAGCAATGAGCTCAAAATGACACCCTTAGGTACTCCCAGTTTCAGTATGTAACACGCACGATCAAGCAAGGCACCTATTACTAAAAACACCCTAGATATTTCCTGCAAATGGATGTTTACCGTAGTTTTAATATCTTTGACTCAAAAATTCAGCAATTAACTTAGAATGACATCCTGTGTTCTACAAAGAAGTTAACTATAGTTCCAATCTCTCTCAAAGATTAAGCAGTGAGCTTATAATGACACCCTAAGGTACCTACTACAAATAGAATCTATATATACAGGGTGTCCCGAAACGTGACGTCAAGCGGGCACGGGATGATAGGCTAGGTCATACCGGCTCTGGGAAAAATAAGGAAAAAAATCTATGTCACTTGGTTTAGTAATAATAATAATATTTTTGAAATTTTTGGAAATCGACACCCTTGACTAAGTTTTCATGTACTGTACTCAGAAATGACCAAATTTCGCAGCGTTTTATTTTTTTATTTTATCCTAGAAAACTATGCTTTCGATTATAGTCACTTTTATGATGATAAATTTTGGACATTTAGTTAAAAAAAATAAAGTTCGACTGAGTCATGGTTAAGAATTTTTAGGTCACCTAACTTCATCCCTCATTTTCTTTAAAAAACATTACTATAGCATCCTTGGCAAGTTGTCTAGAAAAATAGCCCATTTAATCAAGATTTCAAAAAGGTAAACAACTTACCATTTTCTTGTCTTATCTTTCCATGAAAAATACTATGAACCAAAATCGGTCGTTCAAAACTTGAACTAGGTGAAGTCTATTAGTATGCCTTACTTGGATATTAAAAGAAAAAATGGCCGTAGGTTAGTGGCAGCGGCAAAAATGAATCGTTTGCTGTTGCTAAGCATTCCATGATTGGTCGGTTAATGTGATGGGGACCAGTCCGATTTTATAGTATCTCCGTACACATGACATTAAGCAGTTGTCCCCAGCTGAAGGTGCTAGCAGAAGTCAGCCGCGAAACTTATTCAGAGGGCTTAGGGCGCCTTAATATCATCTAACTACATGGCTGAATAGTAGCTCTGGTATCTCACTTTTACGGTAAATGCCACATCACTCACCCTTACCATTTTTGTTCAGTCCTCCTTACATACATACATACATAAACGGCCTATATCCGTCCCACAGCTGGGCACAGGCCTCCGCACAACTATAAGGGTGGCCGCTAGCCATACTCTAACACGCGGGCTCAGTGCGGATTGTTGCAGGAGTGTAAATTCAGTGATATAAAAAAAAAACTCAGATGTCATCAAGCCGCCCCAAAGCCTTCGACTAAGCATTATGACTAACATCTAACGATGCCAACCGGGACGAACTGCTTAATGTGCCTTCCGAAGCACGGAGATGTCGGAAAAATACACTACTAGTCTTCCTTGCTCTATTGTCTGAGAAAGAAAGAAAGAAATGTCATTCAGCAAGAGCGAGATAAAAAACGGAAATAGGTAGCCTGAGATGCCGGTGGCTGTACCACAATCCACACTTAGCTCACTGTTCAGACGTGTTAGAGTATGACATTGTAGCAATACAGGATAGTTTCGTTGAGCGTAAGCCTGAACGTTGAGCATAAGTCTGACCCCAACTGGTGACACTTATGCTCAACACTGGGTACACGCAACGTCTTCCGGGACCAACCGCTTATCGTGCCTTAGAAGGACGGAGAAGCTATAAAAGATATTTTTTGGAGTGGTCACCCATCACATTAACCGACCAATCATGGAATGCTTAGCAACAGCAAACGATTCATTTTTGCCGCTGCCACTAACCTACGGCCATTTTTTCTTTTAATATCCAAGTAAGGCATACTAATAGACTTCACCTAGTTCAAGTTTTGAACGACCGATTTTGGTTCATAGTATTTTTCATGGAAAGATAAGACAAGGAAATGGTAAGTTGTTTACCTTTTTGAAATCTTGATTAAATGGGCTATTTTTCTAGACAACTTGCCAAGGATGCTATAGTAATGTTTTTTAAAGAAAATGAGGGATGAAGTTAGGTGACCTAAAAATTCTTAACCATGACTCAGTCGAACTTTATTTTTTTTAACTAAATGTCCAAAATTTATCATCATAAAAGTGACTATAATCGAAAGCATAGTTTTCTAGGATAAAATAAAAAAATAAAACGCTGCGAAATTTGGTCATTTCTGAGTACAGTACATGAAAACTTAGTCAAGGGTGTAGATTTCCAAAAATTTCAAAAATATTATTATTATTACTAAACCAAGTGACATAGATTTTTTTCCTTATTTTTCCCAGAGCCGGTATGACCTAGCCTATCATCCCGTGCCCGCTTGACGTCACGTTTCGGGACACCCTGTATAAAAGAAAGTCGTGTTAGTTACTCCACTTATAACTCAAGAACGGCTGAACCGATTTAGCTTAAAATTGGCATGGAGGTAGTTTAGAGCCAGGAGAAGGACATAGGATACTTTTTTTTATTTAATTTTTTTTTTGTTACTTTTTTTTATTTATTGCCCTTAAGGCGGAACAAAGTTCGCCGGGTGAGCTAGTAGTTAATACAATATCTATCACACAGAGATCTAGGAGTGAGCTGAGAATGACACCCGGAAGTACTTCCGGGTGTCATTCTCAGCTCACTAGGACACGCCTAGGAGTACTCCTAGGCAATACAAATAGCAAAGAGTCAGAAATCCCCACCTTCACAGTAAATCTGCTTGATGAACAGCCCACCCTTTGAGTGGCCTACCCAGATGACGGGTCTGTCCCCGACGCCCAAATCCAACAGCTGTTTTGTCATTTGCTCCGCCCGTTCGTGTAGCCTTAACCTAGAATTAAATAAAAACGAAAACATTAGCGTCTGACACAAGTTCTGATTTCAGGACAAAAGGTGTTTCGGCTGAAGTTTCACAAATTGGCTTCATCCATCGGCACGAACCGTAAAGCTAGGCCCAGATTCAAATCGGTTATTTTAGTGACTTAAAGCAACATTTAAACTTGATTTAAAAAAAATAGTCCATCCGGTTAAATTGACGGCCTAACGTGAGTTTCCTCTATCAAATGCATCCAGAAAGTTAAGATGGGCTTACATAAAAAAACGGTCGATCTTTGCGCCACCACGAATGCACTCTGTTGTTAGGTTGGCTCAATCAAATTGACTTGTTTTACGCACTTGTAATAGTTTAATGAATGAAATACGTCTGCATGATTCAAATAATTTATGTTTTTCAATCCAACTCAGGTAGCAATTTTTTGCAGGGATTGAATGAAAGTGATAGTTTGATAAACATTTCATACCTTTTGCATTCTTTTATCCACAGCGGTCTCCACAGGTAAGGGTCACTAGTATAGTTAATAGAAATAATCCTCGCTTCAGGATAGTCCTCCTTGATCCAGTCTCGTGGCCAACAACTTGAGTAGCACTCATCACAAACACAGCCACAACCAACTTTACACTGCCTTCCTTCATTCGCTTTACACTCACAGTTCACTCCATTTAAATCCACTTCTACCTTACCCACTTCACATTCGGAATCGAAATTAACATTATTATCACAAATTCTGTTCTCATTTTCGAATAAATCGCGAACAAATTGAGCTTGTGTTTCGTAATTGTCCAGAATTTCAACTTGATCTAGTACAGAATGATCAAAGAATTTCTCTGTTATAAAAACTTCGTCTTTGGGGAGTATCTTTTTGATTCCTTTGTAGAATTTCTCGTCAATATTATTAAATGTAACTTCATTAATGTCGTCATCGTTGATGTTCGTTTCGTCTTTGCATTTAGTTTTGCCTTCATCAAGACATTTGCAGGCAGATGGTCGTAGCAGCGGTACCTTGTCAGGCTCTAGTTTGTACTTTGATCTCCAGTCGCCTTGTCGCCAAGTATTGCCAAGTGAACCTGCAAATTGGAAAGGACAAGACTTAATTTTTGCGCAAGAAGATTTCGACCGTCTATTAAGTTACGTTCAAAAACTGATGCTAGAAAATGTTCCACCTCTGCACAAAGGGACTAGTGCGCTTTTTCTCGAACAAACGTATCAAGAAAGTTAACGTAGATGTAAGAGCTGACTAAGGGAGGGCCTTCAGGGTCACTCGGAGTGCACACGGTGGGGGCTGTGTGCCTCCATTCCAAGCGGCCACAAGGAAGGGCGGCGGTGTGGGAGTGACCTCACACCGCCGTACACACCAGTGGGTGTAGACGGGAGGTATGAGCTGAGCTGGGTATGCCGGCATAGCGCGCCAGGAGTCCACCGGCAGAGTTCATAATCAGAGATCCTGAGACTCCCTGGATACGCGCTGAAGCAGGTCACCGGGGGGTTTAGTCTGTAGTGTCTGCCGCCGCATGGCAGACGAGTCTGACACACCCCCGCCCTTCCCCCGAAGGGCCTGACCTCCGTAAGAGGCTTACCCCGAAAAAAAACTTTTTGTATGTAAAACATCGTGTTTCGTTGAGTTTTGAGGAAACTCTTACTAGACCAAGTTTTTAGCTTTACCAATCGCTAATCACCTAATTCCGTCTTAAATTTTCAACCGCAGGGGGCCAATTCTACTAAGCAATTTCTGCACTAATCGCAACGTAACTTAGGCTAAATAACAGCGACTAAGCAATTTCCTATTCTAGTAAGGCACATCGAGCCAAATCTCGTTCGATTGTCGTCCAAACTCATGATCGATCGCAATTGTTGACAGTTCTATTCTGCTAACATAATCGATCAAGCGCTAAACGTCAGACGTGGTCAGACGCTATTCCGCTAATGTTTTGACAGATGCGTCAATCGAACCGCGGTCGCAAATGAACCATCTGGCTGTCAAAATTGACGGCTGTGATGAAGTTGTTCTGACCCAACTTATTGTGGACCGTTCGGCGGTCGATTACTTTCAAAACACCTTTTTCAATTAAAAGCCATGAGGTTCTGTGATGAATATCTCATGATAACGAATGCAATTGATAATTGTAGTGTTAGAAGGAAGAATTTCCCGGTGAATCTTCGTATTTCTGAATTGGAACTTATTAGCTAGTTGCGTTATAAACTTAGTTATGGCTTTCCAGAAGCCTCTTATCTGAAAACTGAAGTAGCTAATACAAAGGTAAGTTATAACAAATCATATTATTAAAATAATTGTTACTAGTCAAACGTTGATTATAAACAAACAAACAAACAAAACATTTATTTGCATAGAATACAATTGAGCCTTAGGATGTTAAGTAATTACTTGACATAGTATTCGGCCTGCTAGCAGGCGTGCAAATTATTTTAGTAGGTAAATACCTAGTATCAAATTCAAATCCTAGTACCTACATAATTAAAAATAGGAATATGAATCTTAGGACTAATATGAACTTATACCTACATTATTGTTAGTAAAATAATACTGGAAAACTGAATAATAATGTTTGAACTGATATTTGAATGAAATAATGTTTGAACTGATGATGATATTTTTTATTTCCAGGAAAAAAAACTGGCGCTGACCTTAGGTGTCTGTTAGGGCCACTGTGCCCTTATCAAGTGACAGTAATTGTATCCAGGGGACAACTGCTCTATTTCAAAGAAATTACATTTGGCAAGAGCAAGAGAAAAAACGCCAATGGGGCGACCTGATGTGCTGTTGACTGTACTTTAAAGGCTAAAAATATTGAGGCACTTCACACAGTTGCACAAATATATTATAAGGAATATTGTGGAACGATTTACACCTATTTGCAAGGATTGTTAAGGCCCCTTAGTACTTTGTACTTGCTACATTGAATACTTAATATCAAACATCATCTCCATACTTCAAACCTCTAGCTGTCTGCCTGGTGCAACTAACTACAAACTATTGCCATGCCATGTAATGGATATCAATGAGAGTGTTATAGAAAGAGGCTATTTTGATAGCTTGCTTACAAAAGGTAGTAAATGACTCGTAATCACCCCCAAAAACCTATGTAGAACTTCTGTACAGGAAAAACTTTTTTTAAATTAAAATACTTTGAAATAAAAAGGTATTTTTATTACCATCCTACAAAACAGGACTCGCTTCCAATTTTTAAAACACAAAAAATGCATCTTTAACTTAGCACCTAATCAAAGGCTTGAGGGTCCATTACAGTGTACTGTATTGTCATGCCCACCATAAGCAGTGTAACTTAATTGGAGTAAATATTACATTAATTGCTGCTGAAATTATATTCTGTAGCAGACTACTGAAAGAGAGGATGTGTAACAAGGGTCAACTCCAACAACAATCTGCATTGAGCCCATGTGTTCCATTATGACTCCTTAGATAGTTGAGGCCTGTGCCCAGCAGTTGGAAGTTTAAAGCAGTTTATGTAAGGACTAATCTACTTTAAACAAAGTTAGTAAATGAGAACTAATTTGGTTGAGCGTTTTTAATATTCATTTATAATCCATTAAAAAAACACATTAAATTAATACATGGATCAGTCTTAAATCTTCTCATCACATAATTGCAGGTAGGTACATTCAGGTAGCCATTCTGAAACAAAACAGAAAATATGAATAAATTATTCAAATAATGTTTTTATTTATATAACATTCTCAAATAACTACAGGTACAATAAAGTAAAAAAAACCGAAAACAAGTAGAACCGGTAAATTTAATACATCCCAGACTGTGAGTTATTTGATAAAAGGTAAAATAACATTTGTTATTTATATCTACTATTTGCAGATAATCAAACTCAAATGCACTTACCGTTGGCTTGGACAATATTCCTCTATTTTGGCTAGTGCCTTTCGTAGCTGGTTTGAATTGCCACAGCCTCTGCCTCATTCATTATCCTTTAAAAGATAGGCATTTGTAACAGTAATGCAATTAATATGCTATTGTCTGCTACTCCAATCAATATCAATTGGCAAATTATGACATCTGAAAGAATTAAAAGTTTAAATGGTTTTAAGAAGAGAAGATGGTCTTAAGTTTTTGTTATTCTTTCTTGTGATGAGGAAAAGCTTAAATAAAAATAAACATTTATATGCTGAGTCATTATAAAATATTGTTTACAATCATTAAAGATAAAAAGTTTGAGTACAAGTTTCTGAAGTTTAATTTACTCACCAAATTATGTGAATATGGTAATCAGTCAGTAATTAGCAACTAGGTCTAGCGACCCTAGGTCTAGATGCTCTCCATGAGCTCTCTAATCAACAAAGCCTCTGACCAATGCTCTAACTCTCTAACTAACAAAGCCGCTGACTGCAATGTTTTCACTTAGTGACACCAGGCCATTCAATTTATACAGAGAAGGCGTTATTCAGGAGATAGATACTTGGTCTCCCTATTTATATGTATCGTGATATTCTTTTCTTAATTTTTAGCAATGTTTATCAAACAGAACAACAATTTAATTATTTTAAACTGACATTTCTGACATTTGACCACAGATCATATAACTTTTTTTTTTTTTAAATCAAGCACGATTTGCGATCTTTATGTTTTTATTGAAAAATAAATAACGTTTTTTACTTTCTTTCATGCCAATAATAAAGAACAAGTTATTTTATGAACTTGATTGAGCAAAACAACAATGCAATCTCAAGAAAAAGAGAAATATAGTGGGGTTATTATAATCTGACCACTGGTAGTTTTCATTAAACATAAAATGGTAACCCACGCATCTGCTCCTCCCGTTAAGCAATGGTGCAGACAAGGTGCGGCTGTGGTTTAGCTTTAGTTAAGTTTAGTTTAGAGACTTGCTTGACACGACGTTAGTAGAATAACTTTTTGACCAACGATGGAAACGTAATATGAATAGAATTGCTGCCAAAAGCGGATAGACTGCAAAATAGCAGAATTGGCCCCCAGAATACCTACGAGTGTGAATGAACGTCGAAACGTTTGCGGAAAATGTAACAGACTCTTGACCCTGACTTGTCCTTACACACAATACTTTATAGCAGTCATAAAAACGGCAATTGTAACTAGGTAGATACCTCAGTGTTTCTTTAGTAAAGATACCAAAAAAATACATTCGATTTAGGTTTCAGGCGGGAATCGAACTACCGCCTTCCGCATAGCGGGCGGCTGACCGCCCGCGAAGGATGCTTTCCATCCTTGATAAAGGTATTAGAGTTATTCAAAATACCTTAGCAGGTTCGGAGTGTGAAATGCTGATGAGATATTCTTAGATGCTCGAAATGTTCTATCTATTTAATTTATACTTACTTTGTTTTATTAATTGGATAATGGCCAATGAACTCTTTCGGCGTCGTAAAATTTTACTACCCTATTTTGGCATCCGAGCTTAGATATTAAGTAACGAACTAGCATGGATTTTCATTGCGCTTAGTGAAAGGTTTATATTTTGGAGGAAAGCCAACTGAAACTTATGCACTTGAAGAGGTTTGTGTCTGTAAAATTGAGGTGCATAAAATGTGCTTCAAAACCGCGTTCGAATCAATGATATTATAATAAAAAAAGAGGTATCTAGATAGGTTGTTTTTGCTTTAAAAAAAGAGGCACCCGTAATCAGAACTTTATTGCACCTGAGCAAAGCATTAACATTTAACAGCTTGAGACGACACTGTGCAACATGACTCGCTGGCTTAGTGGAATACTGACCTAATAGCTTTTAGGTCAGAATCGAGTTAACAACAGATTTAGCATCGCGTTAACGCCATCTATCATCTTTATTTGAGACTTTTTTTGAAACAAGGCTTAGTTGCTTCTCCAGCGACTTATTGGTCTCTTTCACTTTTATGGAATTTTGGATCGCGCTTCCGAGAACAGTGACTCAAAGCCGAGTGAGTCAGACATTATTAATCGTACGAAGGCACAATACTAATAAGGTGTCTTTACGTCAAAAATAAGATGTGAATTTCATATTTTTTTATAGTTTGACATTGACGGATTCAATTTTAAGTCTGTTTACCAAGAAAATGAGACGCATATTAAGCGTAATTTTAAGTTTTAAGTCAGTTTATGTTAAAATGTTGCTTATTAGTTTGAGACGGATTATGATTTAAGTCACTCTACTTTTACAAACAACTTGTTTTTGAAGTGACACTTTGTATTAGTTAGACTTTAGTCTTTTTATTACTAAAAGTTATTCGGATTACTCGCCACAAACACTATTGAGTCTTTGTTCGAACGTAAAATTAACATAGATGGTATTTATTTTTTTATGACTGGCTTATATTAGTGACAAAATACCCAACAAATTGTCTTTAAGCGAGCGTCAGAATACTTTAGAATACTTTAGTAGAATCAACACCTCCGAACCGGTGGTAGAATCACATTATTACTTTTTAATTTTTATGTTATGACTTGTCATAAGTGCTTTTTAATAAGTTTACATGAATAAATACTATTTTTACTTTACTTTACTTTACTTTAAATGATAAATCAAACTAGTAAGGTGGTGCAGTGTAGTGACGCAACCATTGCGTTACAAGTTGTGAGTTCAAATCCGACACATTCATTATAAATATTAACAATTATAGTTTTATGTAAACTTTTTTTTACAATCAGGGTATTCCGAAACTCAACGTCAAGCGCATACTGGGTGATAGGCTAGGTTGTGCTGATTGTGGTAAAATAAGAAAAACAGTTTTCGTCACTTGTTTTAGTAATGATACCAATATACTTGAAAATATGATAAGTTAACATTTATATTATTTTTATTCTCATTTGTCATTCTAGGAAACCATGCTATCAATTGTAGTTGAAAATGAGTAATTATAAGCGTTCGTTTGTTTAAAAAAAGTTGGAGTTGTGGTTAGGAATTATTTGTCAGCTTACTTCATCCCTATTTTTTTTTTAAATTAATTACTGTAGCAAAATACCCCATTTAATCAAGATTTGAAAATGGCAAAACACTTTCCATTTACTATCTTGTTCCGTAAAAAATAGAATGAACCATAATAGATCATTAAATATGAATAGTTTGCCTATCATTTTTGCATAGTGACATTGCACTTCTCTCAAAAATATTGAAGCTATTTAACATCTTCTCAATGTTTTTATGACTGAGATTCAAATCTCGTCTCATCTCCAATTTATTATTCTTAAACATGTGCAGATAATGATGTTTTTGCATTAACTGTTAAAGTTGCGAGCAAAATGCGATGAATCCGATTAAAATATTTATATTTTCTCAAATGATTTAATGAATTAAATGAATGATTATTTATTTGAACATTTTGAGGTGAGTTTTTACACCAATAAACGTGATTATAATACTGATAGTAGCTTTTGTGCGTCATTAAAGATACGAGTGATTTAAAGAAAATTAAGGATTATGAATAAATGTATTAATAACAGCACGTGTTTATTTAGTTTCCATTTTTATATTATAGTGTTTCTATTTATTTTGGAAGGCAGCAAGGTTAGATTTTGAGTCATTAAATATAATACTGGCATAGATATTATTTTATTATATTTTAAACACAATACGATAAATCTCCTAATAAACGATCTGAATTGAATTTAATGTAATGTTGTGAAAATACAACAGCAAATAAGTATTCATTTTAACAACAATTTGAGAATTCATTGTAACATTCATTTCTTTTTTGGCAAAAAGATGAAGAGAAAGGAGGAATAACTTCAAAATATGCACACATACATAGGCTCACAACTATTATCCCAGGTGAGGTTGGTGAATTTGAACCCAGCGTGTTAAGGGGCGAGCCTACCGCTGTTATCTAGGTTGCATGGCTTTTTCATTGGAGTTAGCCGCTAATTAAGTAATTAACACATAGCAGATCCTGTGTTTCAATCAGTACAAAAACACCCATTTCTTTTTTTTTCTCTCATGATTTTGTCCATGTTCTCTGATTTAATTTACTTTTCTTTTACTTTTTTTTCTTTTCATCGTATTTTGACTGTCAAAAAAAGACAATTTTGAAGTTTTTTATGTTCATTTGTTTGAAGAAAAAGACTCAATCGCTAAAATGTGTTTTTTTAGTCAATGTTAAACAGACTTAACTACCAATAAGTCCTGAACACAAACTAGTTCTTTGAAATAAAACAGACTTAAAATTCAATACGCCACTTACTACAGAAGCTGCACGCTTTATTTTTAATATAAAAGGGGCTCAACTAGGAAGTTTCATTTTCAAAAAATAAAATAAAATACAAATAAATTAAATCTTGATGTTTTATGTATTTAGGTCTCATCGACCATTAATATTGTGCGAAATAAACAAGCAGTCATGTCAAAATCATAATAAGTAAATCTTTTATGAAGCAATATATCAATCAAACCCTAAATTGCAAATCGTTTTTTGCCATTTCCCAAAAAACACTTTTTCAGACTTACGCCAGTATTCCACTATGCCAGCGCAGTATCTATCTTCACACGATGAAATTATAGGTAAGTACGCTAAGGGTCATTTTTCGACTTCGCATCAGTACTGACATAACCTACGAGTATCTACCTCTTTTTTAATATAATATCATTGATTCGAATAGCTAATTTAACAACCAACCCCTATTCCCCTCTCATATTCCTCTATTTCCAGTCCGAGTGCCTGCGCCCACGGCGACTTTTTGTAACAATGCAGACATGCATACATCGCCCACGGGGCCTAAAAATTTCTCGCTTATAACTGTAATTCTTACCATACAGTCCATGTACAAATATGACGTCCAGGCTATGCTTGGCGGGATCGTGCAGCACTTGGCAGTCGACCTTCGGTTCAGGGTGCAGGTGGTCCGTGCCGGCTGATCGAGGCTTCACTGTCACTTTGCTTGCTGTAAATCAAATATAGCGATTGTACGGTCAACGGAATGACTGGCTACCCATTTCCGATCATTACTTTTCTTTATTGCAAAGAACTGTCAGTGGCAAAAGCGAGATAGCAAAACGGAATGGGTAGCCTGATGTGCCGATAAAACACTGAAATGTGTAGCCTTATGTGCCGTATATTTATTTATTTATTTATTTATTAAAGGATTACCAACATAAGAATCAGCATTTCAAACAAAAAGATAAAATATGGTTGCTTATGGCTAACTGTTCTCACAATTAAAGGTAACCACAACATGCATATACAAAAAAAAAACTATTAAGTAACTATTTTAAAATATCAAAAACAAAAATAAACAAACAATCACCATCGCTATGTACTAAACACTAAACAGCCAAAACAATAACAAATTAATTCAACCAAATGAGGGTACATTAATCATTAATAACAATTTGTACATTAATAAGTGCAATTAGTCAACATAAGTTGACTTGAGGTGCGTCACTCACAGATCTTCACCAATTTTAAAAAGTTAGGCAGGCTCTGAAAGTGAATGTCCATCTCTGGCAACTGCTTACTGAGGTTATTGTACAGACGAGTCAACCGAACAACTGGCGAACTACGACCCATCCTTGTTCTACACCATTTATTTCGAAACAACCCACAAGGATATCGTGGTATTCTGGTCGGGATATTGAAAGCGATTCGGCTCAGCAACTTAGGACTATCGATGCGGTTGTTTAATAGTTTGTGAAGTAAAGACATATCGAGAACCCTACGTCGCACCGAAAGCAGATCTAAATGGAAGTATTTTGCTCGGTCTGCATAACTTTTGAACTCCCTGGGACACTTGAATCGAAAGGCCAAGCAGCGAATGAACTTTTTTTGAATTCTTTCAATCCTATTAATGTGTATGTTAAAGCCAGGACACCAAACTGAGCTGCAGTATTCAAGTTTGCTCCGCACATAACTGTTGTAAAGTAGAATGACCGTAGACGGCTTCTTGAAATCTTTGGAACTCCTTAATATAAAACCCAGTGATCTATTAGCCTCTCCTATAATTTTGTCAATGTGATTCGAGAATCGCAATTGGCTGTCCATAAGGACGCCAAGGTCTCTAATAACCGAAACCTCATTCAACTCGTCTCCGTCGATCATATATTTAGTAAGATGTCTATTCCGTTTCTTGGTAAATTTGATATGATGACATTTCGCAGCATTTAAAATAATTTTGTTCTTACAACACCATACTTGGAGATTGTCGATATCTTCCTGTAGGCATCTCGAGTCTGTCGTACAGGTGACCGTCTTCGTTAGTTTTAGATCATCAGCGAAAAGATAAAAATTACTGTACTTGATGATGCCTGCTATATCATTTATGAAAATGTTAAAGAAGAGAGGCCCCAGGACAGAGCCCTGGGGAACGCCTGATAGCGCTATGTAGGGCTCGGAACGCTCACCATCTACAACAACTTCTGATGGGCGGTTCATGAGGTAAGAACGACACCAGTCTAAAAGATTTTCGGTTACACCAAATGTATGAAGCTTTTCCAGAAGTATTTCGTGGTCTACCTTGTCAAACGCCTTTGAAAAATCCGTATAGATAGCGTCCACCTGTAATCCCTGATCGACTTTGTCCATCAGATCAGCCGCAAACAGCATTAGGTTCGTGTTTGTCGATCGCTTAGCCATAAATCCGCTCTGTTCAGTGATGATGTTATTATGAACGTGGAGGTAAATTGCTGAATGAACCATCGACTCAAACACCTTTGACATTGCTGAAAGGATAGATACTGGTCTGTAATTAGTAATGCGCTCCTTTTTGCCACCTTTATAAATAGGTACCACCCTCGCATGCTTCCATTTGTCAGGAAATGTGCCAGTCAGCAGAGAGCGATTATATAGCATACATAACGGCAGGGCCAAGGTGTTAGCACATTTAACCAAAAAAAGTGGGTGTATATTATCAGGTCCAACACCTTTCGTTGTATCAAGCCTCTTTAACTTAACCTTAACTTCATTTGGACTGAACTGGATAGTACCGATTACATTAACTAGCATTTCTGAGTTGGGTCTCAGAGTATGGTCACAGTTATCACTGTTTGGGTCATTGCCAGCTGTTTCATAAACGGAAGAAAAATGAGCCGAGAACATATCGGTAATTCGATTTGTTTCAGAAGTTACATCACTGTTTAAGATCATATGACTTGGATATAACGAACAATTCTTTCTTAAGTTTTTAATATGAGTCCAAAAGTACTTCGGATTTCTCTTTATTTCGGATTCAATTGCATGAATATATTTATCATAGCATTCCTTTGTCATTTTATTACAATCACTCCGCAAATACTCGAATTCCAATTTATCCAAAGGGTTTCCAAATTTTTTAAACTTTTTGTGATACTTGAACTTCTGCTTCAGTAAGTATATTAACTGGGGTGAAAACCAGACGGGATAACACCCTCGACGCACTTTGGACATAGGGATGTGGTTTTTAATAGTTTTATGTATTATTTCATAGAACCGTTCAATCATACTGTTAACATTATTACATGAACCCAACTCCTCTTCCCAGTGAATAGATTCCAGATATTTATTAATTGACACATAATCACCCTTGTTAAAATTATTACGCCTCACCGAAACCGCCCTAGCCAACTTTTCCATTTGCAATCTGAGCTGGATTTCAAGTGCTGGATGAAATTTATCTATGTTCCTAACTGGTTGTAGGCATTCTTTAACACTTAACGTTTTTTTGTCACACAGAAGCAAATCTAAGATATTATTATTTTGGTTAGGCACATCATTATACTGTTCCAAGTCATTTAAAGTCAGAAAGTCGACAAACCTACACAGCAATGCAGAGCCATCATAGCCCATCGGAGTCATGCGCAAAGTATTACTGTCATCCCCTTTTTTCCAGACTATCCCGCCCATATTAAAATCCCCTGCGATTAATGTACACTGACCTTCGGAGCCTGACTGCAAAATGAAATTAGCTTTATCAATAAACTTTTTTAAACTACTCTCTATCACTGGAGGCGGCAAGTAGATGGCACAAATATTCAGTGACGTTGTTCTTTTACCTGAATTCGAGGATACAGAAACCCATAGATCCTCGCAGTCACTCTCATATTCAGTGATACGCGCAGATTTTAAGCAATCGGACACAGCTATTAGGACGCCACCACCCTTACGCTTGGTAGAAGCAGTTGTGCTACGATCTCGTCTGTACACATTATACCCTCTTTCAAAAACTTCACTGTCAAAACATCCTTCATTGAGCCAAGTCTCAGTAAATATATAGATATCAAAATTATTATTGAGTATTTGTTGACGCACCTCAGTTGCATTTGTATTCAGTCCTCTGACATTTTGGTAATAAATCTTTAAACAATCAACTGACATATAAAAATTATTGAAACAAATCAACAACAAAGCTAAACGCAGACACAATTTTCTGTATAAAAAACAGCGACACAAAAAGAAACAAACAAATCTCTAACTTAAGTTCGATAAATCCTGAGTATTCCTAATTAATTTATAGTCAGAAGATTCGGTCTTCCTTGCGAATATTCTACCTCCCTTCACCCAGACAAATTTGTAGTTCAGCTCTCTCGCCCTAGCCCGGGCTGCAGCGTGTAGCGCCTTTTGCGCAGGTGCAAGATGCTCCACCACGAAAACCGGCTTCTTGTCGCCACTGATGCCGAGATGACTGGTATTCAATTTGTCCACGGAACTTTTCGATTTTTTATTAAACTTCAGTGTTGCAGCCAGAAAATGATCTCGTGTTCTCTGGGTGTTAAATTTTATGACGATGGATCTTGGTCGTCGGCTGTCAGTATTCGCTTTAGCTATTCTAGTACAAAGCTGGATATCAGACTCTTCCAATTTGCAGTCAGTAACAGATGCAATCTGACGTACTAGGGAGCCCAGGTTCTCGGACTTGTTCTCGGGTACGTTTTGTATTTCTAGGTTGTTGGCCCGTGAATGCTGTTCCATACGAGAAATTCTCGAGGTGAGATCAGCAACTGTATCTTTCAGTAATGTATTTTCAGATTCTAACACTTGTATACTATGGGTATTGGCCTTGATGTCTAAGTTTAACCCCTCCTGTTCTTTTTTGACTGCTTCAAGTGAGTCAGATACCTGGTTAAATCGGTCTAGGAGTGTCTTGGTTTTAAGCTCAAATTCTTTAACAAAACTGATTCTGAAACTATCCAGTACGCTCTCAAGTTCCTCTTTGATGATCTGACGAATGTTATCAGTTGTTACGTTAGACACACACTTTTGATTAGGCTGGCTACCCCGTTTATAGTTGATATTCACCGTCGGGAGCTCGTCCAAAGAGTATTCTTGCGTTTGTTGACCCGTCGGCCTTATTGGCGTATTATTACTATCAGAATTCGGGAACTTACCACGGCAGGATGGACATGTAAATTTAGCTTTATATTCCTCAGACAGCTCTTCAATCGGCCTGTGTATGTTGACACAACTTAGGTGGTATTTGCAGTTACAGGATTGACAGTTCAAACTATTTGGTGAAGACGCCTGCCACTCACAACAGTCAAATCTTGATTTTGGGTTTGCTTGGGACATATTTACAGTCGCGACAGAACAGAGCACGAAGGCAACTCAACTTGCGCGTTTGAACGCAGCACGACGCGGGGGGAGACGCGCGGAGAGTGAGCGATGAATCGTCACAGCGGTGAAGCTGCGGGTTGTCGTAGGTCAGGGACGGCGATCGTTTTTGAATATTTTTAAATTTGATTGGACAATAACTTTTTATTTCACTGCATTCTTAAAAAACTATTTTCACAACACTTTTAGCCGTATTCTGAACTTGAAGTTTTTGATAAGTTAAACACTGATCCGTTACTTTTTACCACTATTCTAAGCAATTATTTACAGAGCAAAACAAAACACGTCTACGTTGTTAAATGCTCGGACGACATATATATACGGTACACATACAGAGCTTTCGCCTAGAAGCGAGCAGATCGGCAACGGTAACATAATTTTATGCTATACTTGGCAGGCACGGACGTAAAGGAAAGAGTCCGTGTTGGCAGGTAAGACAGACTTAACAATGTTAACAGAGATTTGGGATGTACAATTTAGGCGGCCTTTTCGCTTGAAGCACAGGGGTGGCATTCCAGCTAACATCGCTTCACTTCTCGGTGCTTCACGCTTACTTCAATCATTGTACGCTTCATTAAAACCAGTATTTTCCCTCATTTTGAATGTTAATAATTCAAAATGTAATTTGGCTTAGTTCTGTTCTCTCAAACGGCCACAGTTGCAAAGATATTGTATTCTAAAGATGTTTCACCACGAGCGAAGTGAGTTTTGGCGCCTCTTCCTCTTTTTGTTTTAATCAAAGGTCATAGTGCACAATTGAGTACGTTACGTCGGTTGTTACCTGTGAATCCTGTGATAGAAGGTCTGACGGTGTACCCAGCGAGGAGACGGTGCAGCAGTACCGTGGCTGTGCTCCACAAGCACGACACGCACCATCGTCTGCAAAAGAAACAAGAAAA
This sequence comes from Udea ferrugalis, assembly GCA_950022985.1. NCBI lineage: Eukaryota > Metazoa > Arthropoda > Insecta > Lepidoptera > Crambidae > Udea > Udea ferrugalis. Next base: position 6,523,280 of record OX465545.1, read on the forward strand.
TAAAGTTTAAAAAACGTTAACGTTCAAATGGCCCAAATGTCAGGTTTGATTTTACTAGTAGCGGCATCTAGTGTCGAATAGTCAACTTAAAAGTAAAGCCGAAGCACATGGGGAAAGCACCACTGAGTTGTAGTACTTTATCTGGTCAATAGATGGCGTAAGTGCCAGCATTATTTACCAGTAGCGGTATCTAGTGTCAAATAGTAAACCTAAAAGTAAAGCTGAAGCACATGAGAGAAAGCACTGCAGAATGTAGTTTATTATTTGTTCAACAGATGGCGTAAGTGCTTGCATAAGAAGTGAACTTGTGTTATGAATGAATGAAAACTATGATTCGCTTTTGGGTTAAATTTTGTTTGATAATTCATTTTAAATAATAAATAATTGTTAATTTTTTTACAATAATTTCATTTATGTGTAAACTTAACATTTCTTTTTTATATATTAAAAATAACGGCGTGTAATAGTTACTCAATTTATGAAGAATAAATCAACGCAGAAGATGTTGCCAACCATTACTCAGTTAGAATGTTGGTTTTCTTAATTGATAAGAATCTTCGTTCATCTATCAGTGGGCGTACACGAGCCAGCACAGTTATATCAATGATAATAAAACCCAAGTGGGCGAAAATTCAGTCCAACGCGACAGAATTAGCTTTATCATAATATCACCTTAGATAGGTACCAATGCAATTCCACTGCCATTATGTATGATGAGTGGGTGATGGTTGAATCAGACATAATTTGCTGCTTCCTGCGTTTAACGTGATAATGTGAAGCCTTTATGGAGTGTAGGTCGCTGACAGACACGCGTGCGCAATGTAGGTATGATATAAAGAGCAGCATTTTTAAAATAAATATCACTGGGACATTATTCCACCCAGTGCCATCTAGCCCCGAGATGTGCTAATTAAAGCCCGTTTTTATGGGATAACTACTAGACAACGGTCAAACATATAATTAAATACTTTTCTTTTTGTAAATAATTCCCAATATACATAGGAAACACCCAGATCAATACAAACAGACATGGTCATGCACACAAATGTTTGTACTGTGCTGGGATCGAACCCGCGACCTTTGGGCCATTGGTGTAGTAGCCGACTTCTCAACAATTACACCAAATCGCTCGTCGAACTTTTAAACCCATTTGTAGTATTCTATGTAGGTACCACAGAACATAGAAAGAAAGATGTCTTTCTATGTTCTGTGGTAGGTACCTTGCGTGGCAACTGCGACATGAGGCGTAATAATAATAATATACGTGTTGTCAGTACTGACGCGAAGTCAAAAATTTTTCCCTGGCGTACGTAGGTACCTATAATTTCCCCCTCATGAGTTCTCGCCTTGGCGTGGCGAGGGGGCTTAGTACCGGTGGTAGAGTCCAACCGCCGGGAAGCGAAGAGGACTCACTCAGGCGTGGCAGTGAGGTGGACTGGCCACCCGCCCGCTGCGGCCCGCGGGGGTGACACGTGGGGTTGCGGGGCCGGTAGGGCCTGCGGGCGCCCTGAGGCGCGTGCTGGGGGCCGCGGCGCGCAGTCGGTTGGTGGGGGCCAGTGGTCCGCGGCTGGTCCCCCCTGTGCGTCGCGGCCCGGCGGGGCCGTACCGCTGGTTGCGGCAGCAGAGTAGCCCTTTGGGTGGCTCGTGGTTGCGGGCCCAGTAGGGTCTGCGAACAGTGGGTGCCAGCGGGCCGGAGTGTGGGGTGCTCTGGCTTGCATTGCACGGCGTCCACCGAGACGGCGAAAGTGTCTGCGTACTCCAGGCGCTTTCGTGGCCACTCCCCTTCGTTGGGGGGTCGGTTGGAGGGGGCCCCATTAGGGGCTAGCACTGGCGGCGGAGCAGTGCGGTATTACTTACGGTAGGATCCAGCTTCGCCGCCAAAGTGCCACGGTAGGGTGCCGTGGGGTTTTAGTCGGTAGGAGTCCGACATAACCTCGTCGTCCCCCCGGGCAGCGAGGTATCCATGAGGATTTCCCCACAAAAAAAAAAGGTACCTATAATTTGACCGGGTGAACAAGATAGTATGATTATTTGCTAGAGCGTAAACGAGGCGGATACATGTTGCGCAGTATCGTCTCAAACTGACAATGCTTTGCTCAGATGTTCGAAGTTCTGATTTCGAGTGCCACTTTTTTAGCAGAAGTAACCTATCTACGTCTTTTTTATTATTATATCATTGATTGATAATAATAAAATAAGCTAAGAAGCTAAGCTGTGAACGCCAAATTTTGAGCCAAAAGGCAATTCAAACGTAAAAACGGGTTGGTAGTAACTCGTCTAAAAACGCAACTGGTCTAAAATGCAACTCGTCTAAAGAGCAACTGGTCTAAAATGCAACTCGTCTAAGTAGCAACTGGTCTAAAATGCAACTCGTCTAAGGAGCAACTGGTCTAAAATGCAAATGGTCTAAGTAGCAACTGGTCTAATCCACTGTATCTTGAACTATTGTAAAATTTTTCGGCATTTAAAAAAAGGACAAATTTGCGTCAAAAACCAAAACTATTTTAAACATAATTGAACATAATAAAAATAATATTTTCAGTTACTTTGGTGAATCAGACCGGAATGAAATTTTAATAATAATGATTTGTTAGATCATTTTCACAGATAAAAGCGACTTTTCATGATCGCAAAATTAATAAATAGTCTTTTTTCCTGAAGCAATTTCTCCTAAAGCGATTTTTGACAATGTCGCACATTGGCCTGAAAACTGGTCCATTGGACCTGTTTTTTTGTGTGGTCACATTTGGTACGCTGATACCTCCTGTGTATACTACATGGCTTAAGAAGCTGTTTTTTTGAATACAAAGGACATGATCAAAATTTCATAGACAAAAGACCCAGAATCGCCAGCAACGAAATGTGTTAAAATGGGTTACCTATAGTAATTCTATAGCATATTCAAAAAATCAGCGTCCTAAACTATGTATTATAGAAGTAATTGTACCGTATAACTTCATTAATATAAACAAAAAGATGAGGATACGGCATCTGCACGGAGGTGCCCGTGGCGCAGTTGTGACAGTGATCGGCGACGATCGCTGTTGTAAAGCAACACACGCCGGGTCGGAAATGGGATGGGTGACCCATGACGACCGAAATTTAGTGATGTGTATTTCGGGCATCTCCGTGCTTCGGAAGGCACGTTAAGCTGTTGGTCCCGGTTGGCGTCGCCAGATGTCAGTCGTTAAGCTTAGTCAGAGGCCCAAGGGCGGCTTGATAACATATGACATTAAGGTTGCTCACTAACCTTACACCCCTCCAACAATCCGCACTGAGCCCGCGTGTTGGAGTATGGCTCATTCCACCTCATAGTTGAGGTGAGGCCTGTGCCCAGCAGTGGGACGTACTCGTATATAGGCCGTTTATGTTATGTTATGTTTATGTTCAATTATGTTTAAAATAGTTTTGGTTTTGGACGCAAATTTGACCTTTTTTTAAATGCCGAAAAATTTTACAATAGTTCAAGATACAGTGGATTAGACCAGTTGCTACTTAGACCATTTGCATTTTAGACCAGTTGCTCCTTAGACGAGTTGCATTTTAGACCAGTTGCTACTTAGACGAGTTGCATTTTAGACCAGTTGCTCTTTAGACGAGTTGCATTTTAGACCAGTTGCTACTTAGACCAGTTGCGTTTTTAGACGAGTTGCTACCAACCCGTAAAAACTACCCATTTCCAGTCACTTCTCCTTGCTCTTTTGCGAAAAGGTAATGTGACGTTGAATGTGTGTACAGAATGATTGTCTTGCCCTACTTCATGACAATTCATGTCAACTCAAGAGCTAGCTGTCCAGGCTCCAGGCTGGTAGAGAACTCCAATTGACTGAATGATCTAAATTGATCCATCAGTATCGGCGAGCGTCTGCGCGTGAGTCTAATCGAGCGGTACTATTATTAGGTTCATTCACATCTTGGTTGCCAACCAATTTTGATATTTCTTCATTTATTTAAGAACATATTAACAGGTAAGGTAACAGTCAAAGAACAATAATTATACAATTTAAGCATGCAAGTAACTTAAATAGACTAAACTATCACCCAAAAACATGTGTCCCTGACTTGACGGGTGAAGAAAATCAAAATTTAATTAACTTAAATGCTAAACTTAACCTTATACCTACATATTTGTTTTAGATGATGGAGATAGAAACTGGAGGGAGGGCTCACATACAACAAGACGACGCTCCATCGTTGCACCCTTAGAGCATTAAGGTTGCACCGTACGACATCGTGTCGTGTCGTGTCGTGTCGTTGGTTGAAACTGCGCTGCCGCATTTATTACGAAACGCAGCGAGTGAAGAGCCCTCACTTTGTTGCGACGTTTTTAATGTAAAATCACTTGTTTAAATACCCAACAAAGCGGTTGAGTACCACGACACGTCGCAATGTAAGCACGATGCGATGCGACGTCGCATCATCTTATTTATTTATACGGGCCGTGAGAAAGACCGAAGGTTAAAGGCAAAAGGTCTCAGAGTCTGTTATGTAAGAGGCAGAAAAGTTCTCGAATAGAGACCATTTGAAGCCAAACGTAACTTGGATGACCTGCTAAAGATGACAGGCTTTTCCATTGTATTCTTGGTGAATAAATGATTTGTTTGTTTGTTTTGGTGGATGCAAGTCAGCTACAACGCTCTGGAAATCTATAGAAGAGGCCTATATTCAGCAGTGGACGTCAAACGGATTTTGATATTTTGAACGGAAAAAGACCCCAAGTAACACACAAGCATGATAACAGTACCAATGCGACTCATAACACAGTTAATAGTTACGTAACATTTGTGTTACAGTTAAGTAAATAGCTTCATTCTGACTAACGTCGTATTACGGCTTTTATACTTTTTTAAGCTTAGTAACTTTTCAATAATTTCGGCTTCTTTCTTAAGGCTTAGTAATAACTTTTATCCTCAATATAACACAAACGTTTCTAAGCTTACAGAGTTGCACATAGCTTTAATTTGCATAACAGTAAGCTAAAAGATAACAAGCTGAATAAACGTAATGTACAATACTATTATACAATCATTATTAAGCTTATTGCTGTTAAAAACGCTATAATCTGTATAAAGTATCCTTAGCAACTAGATGCTGAATAACAGCTCTAATATTATTTTGAAATCTTATAAGGTTCCTTATTTTACGAATTATTCAGCTGCTGATAAAAAGTACTTTCTGGGTTCTAATTAAGCTTATATTGTTATAAAAGAAATGTAGACTTGGTTTATAACTCACTTATACATACTTCTATTCTTATACCGAAACTAGCAGTTTTAAAGTTAGTTATACAGTATTTACACAGAAAAATGCTGAATACTATTAAAGGAAGAAAGCGGTCAAGCTAACCTTAACAGTCAAGTGCGATCGTACGTGGAAGAGTGTTCCGTACCAGCAATTTCATATACAGACTGTGCGGGTGATGATGATTACGCATCTAGTGGCCATGAATTAGACAAGAATATTAACGAATTTAAATATACCAATTTACGCAGTAAGCTAAAATAATGGGCTATGAGTAAAAACATATGGCAAGTGACTTTAAAAGAATTAATGGTAATACTAAATGGGAATACCTTAAGTTACCAATAGAACCTAGAACCTTTTTTACAAACTTCCAGAAATGTTACCATAAAAAATATTAGTAATGCGGAGTACTGGCATAAAGGGCTAACAGAACCATTAAAAAGTTTTTGAGTGAATTGGAGGACGTACCAACATAAATGGTATGCAGTACACACGAGTGGTTAACTCAAGCTAGACTTATTAAGTACGTAAGTTGAAAAAAAAACACATTACCACAGCATTTTTTCTAGATGAAACAAAAAACATTCATTTATCACATCATCATCATCATCATCAGCAGCCACATGATGTCCACTGCTGAACATAGGCCTCCCCCTTAGATTTCCAGAGCTGCCGGTTGGAGGCGGCCTGCATCCACCGAAACCCTGCGACCTTTATGAGGTCATCCGTCCACCTTGCGGGCGGGCGTCCCACGTCGTCATTTATCACATTTAACATCAATTTTAACGTTAGATTGGTATAAATACAATAATGTTGACATCAAAAAAAAAACAAAAGCTCTCATCAAAACCATTTAAAAACACTCTAAACGTAAAATTTAAAAAAGAAAAAAAAGGAAGTTTTTTCAAAAAAAAGTTAATGTTACATCAAAACTAGAACGTGATTACACAATGACATGATCACTTAGCAAAAAAATAATGATAGAGTCTTTAAATAGTTAATGAAGCCTAAAATAGTTCACTTGAAGCTAAGATATTAAATCAGTTTTTAGGTAATGATTTAGTGCATCTAATAAAATGAAAAAAAGGTATGATCACGGTCTAATTTTTATGTAACGTTGCGTTTCTTAAACATAAAACTTATTCTTTTCTAAAAATTTCACGTTCTAAGTCATTTTTAAAGGTTTTAGTGGGAGTTTGATATTTTTTTCATGACAACATATTGTCTACTTTTTCAGCTGCCTATCGAATCCTTTTTCATGTTTATGTGTCCTGCGCATCGGTCTAGATATTCCTAAATATATCGCACCTCCGCTCAAATAGTGTCACATGTCAAAAAAAATTTAAATAATGTGCCACTATTTGAGATAACATATTGATGTTTGGCAAACGTAATGATGGAATAAAAAAAAAAATTTTTTTTTGACATGTGACACTATTTGAGCGGAGGTGCGATATGAACACAACCGGGTTCGGCGAAAAAAAACAAATGGCCGCCATTTTGTAATAGAAGGAAATAAAATATTTTAAAAGTGGATTGGTCGATAAAATGTATTATATTAATGAACCCTCACGGGTCCGACACCGGTGATCAGACAGACTATTTAATTAAGTTCGATCGATCACCTAATCTTTTTTCCACGAGATGCTAGTTTTTGATTGTTCTGTTTTGAACCCTAATAAGCTGTATAATAAAACATGTGAACAAATACTCAATTGTTATGCAGAAATGATTCCGCCATACCGCGCTTTGCCAAATAAAAGCTTAGTAATATGACGTATCAAAACTATTATTCAGCAGTTCTCTGTAAAACAGCTCCGTGAGCAGCTTATAATCAGATTTATAGGCGTCGCCATTATAACCTCAAATACAATATTTTTGGAGTTGTTTTTCCTATCAAATGCTGTGTTTTATTGACACAGATACAAATTCGAGTATTATTCATAAACTAATTCTTGCTTTTAAAACACTAAGATAAGGAATCACGCAAAAAGGTTTTTTTTGCCTTATTTCTGTCTTGTACAATAACTTATTTCTATCATTAAACGTCGATATTGAAGGGGCGCGTAAAACCAATCGTTACAGGGCATACGTTATTGACTACAAAATTACTTGCGCAACACCATTTCATTATGTCTAATAGCTAAAACTTATATTTAAAAATTATTTCCCCATTCCAAGTACCATTTCACATCAATAACTTAATAAATATTTATGATGTCAACAATTTCTTGAAGGAAACACACATTTTGTTTGAATTATTGTAGTACAAAATGTGCTTATAGCTGGGTAGTTTTTGAAAATCACAGCCACGAATATTTAACTGAATAAACATAATAAAATATCTGTGTATAAGTAACGACTGCCGTTTTTCAGACGTTATTAAGTTGTGTGGACAATTACATTGCTACTTGTCAGATTTTATTTTGCTATTATTCAAATTAAAGCATTTAAAAGTGTGCCCAATTTGCTTGAATAAGAGCTGAGAACACGTCTACTCAGACGTTAATCAACAGCTTTTTAAGCTTAGCGCTCCTGGGTCTGCTGTTACTAAGACCTTATACTGCTAGCTGTGTTACTTGCATTTCTTGGGTACTTAGTTAAGAAATATGTGCAGAGGAGTTGATTATCCTATGAAGACCACAAATTCTTGTGTCAGTTAAATAATCTACAACATTATAAGCACCAGGTACCCTTGCTTTATCAATTGTGTATGGGACACTTAGTTTCAATTGCTCTTAAAAACAATAGCATAGATTAGGTACCTACTTCGAGTGTGTGTTTCTATCGTACGTGGACAAATTATATAACTATAAATAGAGCTATCCAATACCTATAAGGTTTCCTCACCTTGAAACTACTGTTACAAGTCCAGTGGTTTTGCCACAGAGTATACTTAAGCAGTAACTTTATACTAACTGAAGAACAAACACTATATTCATGATTACTTAATTATCAAATGCAAATATAAAAATAAAAATATCCCTGGACATTATTCCATACAGCGCCATCTAGCCCCAAAGCAAGCCAATTAAAGCTTGTATAGGATACTAGACAAGGGATAAACATACTAAAATACTTTTGTAAATACATACTCAATAAAGGTACATAGAAAACTCCCAGATCAATACAAACATGTTCATGCACAGGCACACAAATGTTTGTACTGTGCGGGGATCGAACCCGCGACCACTGGTATAATAGCCCACTTCTGAACCATTACACCAAATCGGTCGTCAAAATGGTACATTTTCTATAAATGATCGAATTTCACCTTTTTGCAAGTACAGTCGACAACATTACAGGCTTACACATTTTTGGTCATTCTTGTCGAAAATGTCATTTAGTTAAAGCAAGCAAAAAACACGGAAATTGTTGCTTAATGAGTCGACTGTACATACAATTAACATAAATAAATAACAACTTTTACTTTTTCCGCATTTCTTCCATATTGCATGCGAGTACGAATAGGTACTTAGCAATTCTGACATAAGTCACATTTTGTTGCAATTACGTTCGAAATGTCACAATGTCGCTTCGTTTGTAGCTTCCTCGAATCGTCAATCCGAGACAATGTCATCAAATCAAAAACTATGAAATTGTCAGTGTTTGAGCAATCCCCACTTAGTACCTAACTGCCGCACTCAGAGACGTCAATTAACGTTAATGGTTCATTAGAGTCAAAATTCCATTTTTCAAAAGAGACTTTATAACAAATAGAATAATAGTAGATTATGCCACGAGGGCTTAAAGAAGTGTATTATGTCCCGGGCGTCATATTGAACCCCGAGTATGAGGGATTCTACGGTTAACTCCCGAGCGGAGCGAGGGAGTTAAAGTTAGAATCCTGAATACGAGGGGTTCAAGACCGCCCAAGACAAATACACTTTTAAGCCCGCGATGCATACTCTACTTTTTATACTTTCTGCGAGGCAATCGAAATTAATGGCTGAAAAAAATAAGTGCTTAAGTATTTATTTCAAGTGAAAATAGGTAGGTAATTAAATATGAGAAATTAGTATTTATCAAAAATTCAAAGTGATGTTAGAAACATAAGACAGTTGTGCGAAGACATTGGAAAGATGAATTACAATCTTTGGTACGTTCATTTTATCAGCACAGGACTCAGGAGCTATTTCAGCCGTTGGCGCCTTTTTTCTTTCTTTGGCATCTATTTTGTTAGTGGCCAGTACGACATTCGAACTCAGGATAAAATCTCATTGCACCTAAACATTTTTGACTACACGGTTGCATTCCAAATTCAAATCACTTTAATCCCCAGGGAATAATGAAATTCAGTACAACATTATGTCCCGGCTAGACCGTAGGGCTATAATGACCTACTTTAGGATAGGTTTACATGACACATAATGTCCCATTGACGAGCAGGTAGTATAAAAAGAACTTTTAAGAATGTACAATTTTGACTCTATTGAACCATTAACGTTAATTGACGTCTCTGAGTGCGGCGGTAAATGATGATACAAATAAAGATTTTCGCTAAAGAGCAACCTACCAACGGTCCCGCTACGAAATACATTTTGTCAGCTGCCAGTGTCATTGGAAATTGTAGGTAGGTAGGTACTTCAAAACAATAGAAATACGATTCATGAGCTTTGGCTTGACTTTTGACCCTTACAGAACACTCGAACCCTATAAGCATTGCATAAAGTTCAATTTCAAATGGCACTGTCACAATTATTTTTTTTAATTTATTTATTCAAAATATTTTTATGCTAGTTACAAAATTATTTTCTGCCAAACTGTGCAACAGTTTGTCGGCAGTAGCTCTCGTGGGCACAATTATCTATACTAGCTTAAATTATTAAATTTTACAACGTTGTTGTCTATTTCTTACAACAGAGTTTAAATAATTATTATCAATATTACCAAATATGTGATTCAGAAGAATCAAAACATAACTTAAACTTATTATTACTTCATTATTTATTACATTATTTTTCATAAATTTTCATTATTTTCCTATTGCTTACTATTAATATTATTTATAAAAATAATTACATTTCAGTAAATTTCAACAGACAAATTAGTTAGTTACATTTCATGTAGTGCCTTCTCAACAGGGTCTTAAAGTGTTTTTTACCGTGTGCCTTTGGCAACAGATCTTGCGGCAGTTCATTAATGAAGGTAGGAGTCAGAGTCAGCCAGCGCCGGGCGCGCTTGCCGTAATAGTTGGTGACCTTGGGGACGATCAGTTTAGGTTTATTAGCTGACCGGGTTGGGTAGGCATACCTCCTTTTGCATTTGTGCTCAGGCTTGTCGAACTGTTCTAACAATAAAGACGATCTTACTTTATATTCTACTGGCAGGACTTTACACAACTTAAATAATCGGTCATATTCTCCTTTTAACTCTTTTTTAGTCTTAGGATCCACCAGTAGTTTTAAGATTCTAATTTGCAGTGCTTTAATTTTATTTAAGTGTACAGGAAATGTTAGGCCGTAGGCACCCAGTCCATATGCAATGACTGCTTCGGCTAGTGCATAATAAACCGAGTACATTATACCCCTTGAAACCATGTATTTCAAATATTGTAGTTTGCAAAGAATTGATCTCAATCTGCTACATACACCATTGACATGAGGAATCCAGCTAAAGTGCTTATCGACTGTTAGGCCCAGGTACCTATAAGATGATACCATTTCAATATTGAGACAATGGCAGCTCCTGAAACCACCATGCAGACAGCCATAAGTGTGGCCTTTAATTTTGATGCTAATGGTTTTGTTTTTGTTGTAAAGTGAAAGTATGGGCATGCACTTAGTCTTTTCAATATTGATTAGTATTCCGTTATCATGAGCCCAGCGCACTACATTATCAAAATCCCCCTGCATGGTCTCCTGGATTCTCTCCTGGCTCGTGCCGCTGTATACAATGCACGTGTCATCAGCGTACATAAATGACTTACATTTTTTAATGACATTAGGCATACTATTCACGTGCATTATATACCCGACAGGACCGAAAACAGAACCGGTAGGTACCCCATATTTAATGTCCCCCCTTTTACTCTGGGTTCCACAGACACTCACATTGAGCTGCCTCCCCCTTAGGTATTCCTTAAACCATACATTTGTATGGTTTAAGTTTGTTTATTTTATTAGTTAGACTATAGCTAGTCCTAAAATAGGCGTAACTTATACAGGGTGAGTTTTTCAAGTGTGCGTGGTCGGCCAAGGCCTAAACTATGAGGAATATCGAAAAATGCTGAAAGGACTCTCGAGGCCGATTTTGACAAGACTTAAAACTGTGTCAAATTTCACGAAGAACTTTTGCCGCCGAAAATGTTTCAACATTTTCCAGTTTTTCAGTTATACCCCAAGTTATTTCAACATACGATTGTATGAGAAAGGTTTTGTCAAACCATATTTTATTTTAATTTAGCAAGGTACTCAGTAAGATCACTGTTTCTATTGCAAAACAGTCGTGACTGATCGCAAGTAATTTAAACACAGAATTTTATTAATGTTTTTAATTACATAACCACAGATTAGAAAAGGTCAAACCTTGTCGTAGCCCTTTACCTTGTAACGTTACCTTGTTGCGCAAGCTTGATTTATCACATTTTGTACGCCGCACTGTGTATAAGTAGTACTTAGTAGTATACAAATTTTGTATCAGAAAGATAGAAGTTTTTTTTACAACTTCAATAAGTAACGGGCAAGGAGGTTAGATAACAATAATAAATAATTGTCAGTGCTATGTTTTTTTTTTTAATAAACCAAGTTTGTTGTATTTTTAAAATGTTAGGTGCTTAAGATACTTCTTAAGCACCTAACATTTAGGTAGATACCTACCTACTGGTAGGTATCTACTTGGGACTTAAGATAAAGATAAATTTTATCTGCACAAACAATCAAAAACAGTTTTTTAATGACTTGTTTTTATTAGGAAAGTCATTGTTTTAGATCTAGTATCTTGAACCTCGGCTTTGTTTTTCCACAATAAAATTATCTTGAAGAGATCGCTTTTAACGATAAGGCCGGCAAAAAACATCTTACGGCCGCTTACATGGTTGTCGACGGCTACTATTTTCTGAAATGTCATACCTAGTATATATTTTAATGTAATTTGTACTAACCAACTGGGTAACTTTTACATGTTTTTTCAAGTAATAAAATAGATGGGTATGTAGGTATATTATGCGATAGGTAGGTAGGAGGATAACCGCCTATGTGATCTATTCCTTTCTAATACCAATGGTATTAGTTTGCTATCGTAAACAATTTTCTGTTCCGAACGAATACCAAATTTTAAATATTTCAATGTAGTTTTGGTATTCGTCCGGAATAAAAGTTAATTACGATTACAAACAAATACCATTGGTATTACTTTTTGGTATTAGAAAGGAATAGATCGCCTATGTTACCGCACGTTACTTAAATGTTAGGTTTCATCCCATTTCCCGGTAGAGCCGTGCAGATCAAAATTTGAGCTAACAGTTAGTAAATACGTAAAAAGTTGTGCATCGTAGGTTTGAAGTGTTGATAGCAATACGAATGAAACAAACCTAACTTCACTTGCACAGTCAACAGCACATCAGGTTAACCCATTTCCGTTTTTTCTCTCGCTCTTGCCAAATGTCATTTCTTTGCAATAGACATAGAGCAAGGAGGACTGACTGGAATTGGGTAGAATGATGTGATTGTGCCCACACTAAATTTTTGTAACGCCTCGCTACTGGCCAACTTTAGCAATGGATAACATTTGGCACTGCTTCCTCCTCGGTTTTGTGACCCACTGTCGCTATCAGTCACGTGCCACTCAGAGGTCAGACACGTGTGGGCTCTTGGGTAATAGGCCTTTTGTTGGTCTAATATCTATTTTAAATTCGGGCTGGCATATAAAGATACGACGGCGCGTGTCGACCACGCTATGATAGTGGCGATTACCGCAGGTTAAGAACACGTGTTTACCTTGAAAACTTGAAATATGAATTTATTAGTATAAGTTATAGTTGTAGGTATAGTTAGCATATTTTCATCTATATTCTAATTATATAAAAGGCAAACCTGACTGACTTAAACTGGGTGAATTTTTCAAATGGGCAATTAATAAAACACCCTAGAAATTAATAAAAGGTGTATTTTCAACAAACGATTACTTTAGAACATTCCACCTTTGTTTACTTGAAGGCAGGTTTCGGCTAAAAGAGCCCGGCTTGGCTTCGGCTAAAGGAACTTTTTCTTCGATTTTTAATTTAACTTGGAAAAATTTACTGCCACTAGCTTTCACCTCAGTTTTTTTTATTTCGGTCAATGTTTTATTTTTTTTAAATATTGGCAAGAAGTTAGGTATTTTATGAGTGAAAGTACAAGGAAAGAGGTCTGTGCTACAAAAAAAAATTAATAAAAAATGCATACTTTCCGGAAAAAACATCACAAATTTTCTTTAAAAAATCATAACTCGAAAACTACAAAAAATCGCTGAGCATAGATAGAATATTTTCGGGTACCTCTATCTATAATGTCAGGAACCCAGAAAAAATGTTTAGTCTCACCACGCTGCATAGATGTGTGTCTCTACCACCGGATCGTAAAGTTGTTCCTGTTCTTCAACAGAACCGGCAAGAAACTCAGCAGTTGCCCTTTCCAACACGTTTACAGTGGAATGTTAAGTCACCAAAGATTATCCCTTAACCTTTAACTCTTACATTTAGCAATACTTTCCCTGGCACGTGTTCATTCCTCTGGCACGAGTCCAGCTGGGTCCACGTGGATGAGAGCATTGCTCTGTTAGATAACGTTATCATTGTATCTACACGCGAAACTGGTGTGGCACGTCATATTTATTAGAATTGCTGACAATATGCTTGGATATGGGTGATAATGTTTTCTAGTAACTCGTGCGATTTAGCAATTGTTCATGTGTAGTTTTGTTAGATTACATAAGTCTCTCCTTTGAAACTTACTGACCTACCAATTTCACAAACACAAATCACCGTTGAGCATCCCTCAGAAGTATAGCTGTCACTTTCAGTTTTATTGACATTTTACGGGACAGCATGAGCGTGAGCGCGTTCTTAGCGTTGATTGACGTATGTGAATTCGGTGGAGAGCCACTTTAAATGAGGTTTGTAATTACAACATGTAAAAACTATGTCACCTGAATACTTTTTGTATTAAATTGATTCACGCATACCGTTACTTAGATAATGTTAGGAAAATCAGAAACAGACATTTCGGGATGCTGGTTCAGTCGGATTTCGAACCAGCATCTTCCGCTAACCAAAGATGGTACCTAGGTATTCCGCGAATGTTTTTAAAATATGGAGTTCGAATGCCCTCTACCTAAAAATCGATTTTGGCCTACTGCGAATGGGCCACCCTGTTTAAGATGTTGTTTTTAAACCCTGCCTTCACAAAGGAGGTTAAGAGTCAAGCTAAAAACGGATATGTGTTTATTTTTGGGAATAGAGATCAATTTACTTTTGTATTGTTTCATCCGCCTCAGAAGTTACTAACTTGTTATTTTCCTACTTTAGAACCTAAGTGATACCTACTTTAGCCGTCTAAGCCACACCTACTAACCTATTTATTTATTTATTGACGACTATGATGACTGCCACCTTTACGTGACTTACAGTATGACTAAGGGATTTGCCTTACTGTCTCACCCCCTTTTTCATAAAAATTTAAACAGCTCTTCAACAACACGTTAACTTTGGTATCGCTTCGTCACTTTCATTCTTTTTCATTTGTGAGTAAGTGACATTATTAATTAAATAAATAACGCGACAATTGCTTATGAATAGGGGGGTCAGAAAACACTCAGAAGTTACTAAGTACCTAACTAGGTACTCTGTGATACGTATTTCGAAAGATATGCGTCGAGATAAACATTTTAGTTCGCGTAATTGATGCATCGATCTAGAATAAATTCCGACGTCCGAACGGGGCAGTCAGAGGCGCACTGATAGTGCATCCTACATTCAGCCAATCCTCCGATTTTTACTTAAAATTGATTCAGCCGTTTTCGAGTTCTGCACTTAGCAACATCTTTCACGTTTTAACTGGTACAAAACTAGGAAGTGAATCTACAATAGACGTTTTTACTCTTTTTTTAGAAGTTTCCTTGTATTTTTACGATTTTGCTCACTTTTAAAACCTTCCTCAGACTTCATCAAACACAACAAAAAAAGAAACAGCCAAATTGGTTCAGCCTTTCTTGAGTTCTGCGCTTAGCAAGACATTTGAAGATTCATTTGATATCTAAAGAGCTAAATGGATGAATTTACCGAAGAAGTAAGTAAGCGTGTATCTTATAGATAGAAAATCCAGAAAGACATCCGGCGGGAATCGACCCCACGTCTTTCTCAATCCGGGCGACTGCACTAACCACTGTGCTACCGAGACCATTAACAGACTGGCCGATTGTTTCTAGTATATTTTACCGGTTTGCAAAAGACGCGGATTCTATTCCTGCCTGAAGCCAAGACCGAATGTCTGTCTGGTTTTTCTATCCTTAGTAAGATGATAATGCATTATCCCTAATCCTACTAATATTATGAATGCGAAAGTTTGTATGTGTGGATGTGACGTGTTGCTTTTTCACGTATAAACTGTTGGATAGATTTTCATGAAACATTACAAGAATATAGCTTATGCATCTGAATAGCACATAGATTACAATTTATAAAGATATAAGTATTGCTTTTTTTTTAACCTAAGTCCACGCGGGCGAAGTAACCCAGCGTATATCTTGTCTTCAAACATGATTCATCTCTCAACAACTCTAAAATCAATGAACTCCTTTATGTAATACAGATACATTCTTATATACTTCACACACATACCAGCTGATAACACAAGATAACGGAAGTAGAACAGTAAATACAGATAGTGTTATCTCTCGAATATTTTGATGAATTAAACGGGTAAGTATCTACTTAGCTACTTAACGATAATCGTTAAGAAATTAGATAACTAGTTAGAAGGATTCATTCTATTATTGTCGGTATTTTACGTTTTAACTAGTTAACTAAGGATATAAATTTGTAGGTATTTAAACAATCACAAATTATTAGGATCAGTGGAAAAATTTAATGGGCAGTCATTAAATTCGGCTGTTAGTAAATTACTTAGTGAGTCAGTAAAACATAAGCAGTAGGATCCTAATGAAAATGATGGTTTGTTATTTTATTATTAAAATTTGTCAGTGCAATTATTAATTACTCAAATGAATGAGCAGTAAAACGGTTGAAATGGGCTATTCGAAAATAAGTTCGCTAATTAAGTGAGCGGTAAAATCCGAACTCTGATTGAAAAAAAGAAGTAAACTATACCTAGTTATAGGGTGGAGTATCCACTGCCACAACTCTTTATCCATTACATAACATAAACGGCCTAAATATGTCCCACTGCTGGGCACAGGCCTCACTCTACTATGAGGTGGATTGAGCCATACTCCAACACGCGGGCTCAGTGCGGATTGTTGAAGGGGTGTAAGGTTAGTGACGAAACCAGCTTAACGACTGACATCTAACGTCAGCCGGGACCAACTGCTTAACGTGCCTTCCGAAGCACGGAAATGGCCGAAATACACATCAATAAATAAGACGGGGTGGTCACTCATCTTATTTCCGTCCCGGCGGGTGTTGCTTTACAATAGCGATCGTCGCGGATCACTGTCACAACTGGGCCACGGGCACGTTATTTATACATTGCGTCACTAAAATACTGTAAAATCACTTACACTAAAGCCACCAAGTAAGGATGCGCCCTGACATTGTCCCCGCGGCCATCTTGTGCAATTGTGACGTCACTGGACGCCATCTTGGATCGCAGCCGTCAATCAAGCGACCCAACCACCTGGAACCAAACGGTAATATAACTTAAAATCCAGAAAACCGACATTTTAAAAGAGCTATCGCTATTGATAAGGCACTAAAGTATGTCAACCTGTCAGTTTTTTACTTGTAGCAAAAAGGGCTTGGTATTAGATTAGATTTGATGCAGTTTTGTAAATCGGTGCACACAATCTTAATTGACTACAAGTTAAATACTTTAACCTAGTTATTTACTAACGCATTTGTAAACACAGGTACATTATTCATTACCCACGTTAATAAGTACCCTGTCTTAAAAACACAATCAGTCCTTGCTGTTTATTTCGTTAACTTATTAACTAAAACGTAATCTGCGTTTACACATGAGCAAGGAAAGCATGATATCACTACGACAAAAGGATGTAACAAGAGGTTGCCACTAAGATGGGTCATATAACTCTAAAGGCCTTTGTACATAAATCAACTTTAATTCGTTCATTTCATTGAAGGAATGTAATATATCTACGTCAGATTTAAGTGACCCATCGCATAAAATCTTCGCGACATAGGAAGGACTTAAATCTGAAGACGTCCTTACCCATTTTTAGTATACCTAAGTACTAGGTAAGTACTAGGTGCTAAGTACTTTAAACGGCTCTAACTGAAAACCAGCGCTTCAGCTCAGGCTGTAGCATAATGCTGAGCTAGCCAGCCGATTCGACTGTTTTATTTTTTTAATTATTAAGCATTTTTAGTATTTTTTAGTTTAGTTGTTTGTATGATTTAGTTAAGTATATAATGTGTTTTTTTTTATTATTATTTATTCCAACAAAAAATGTGATTCATTTGTTTTACAGTCGAATTAATTTTCTTTCTTTCTTTCTACTATTCTTATTTTTAGCAATCATTGCAAATTATGTTATGTGAACAATCTTTGGATAATTGCCGTCTAGTCTAGCCTTTCAGTTCAGATATTTCTATATATCGTGGACATGAAGTGACTGCAATCTGTCTGTCCTTCAATAAATGGATAAATTAAATATTGCTCTACTCTAGTCATTTTGACAACCGCGAGAAGGTAATTTTTAGAGTCATTATTTTAATTCCATTATGCAAGATGTCTAACCTGTCATGCATGTGATAAATTACATAAATATATTTGCGCAATAATTTTACACGTAAAATCTAACAGCTGCCACTTTACACCGTATAAAGACAAAATTACCCTTTCAAATCGTTTGCGGTCTCAACCTTGACACTCGCAAGTTATACTTTAACTTAATTATTAATTAGGTAGGTACGTAGTACCTACGTACTTACGAGTATACGTAACAAGCAGACAACGAACGAAGTAGTATTTTTACAATATAAAAATGAAATGCTGTTCGTTAGTCTGGCTAAAACTCGGGAACGGCTGGACCGATTTGGCCAATTTTGGTTTCGAAATATTTTCCCAGGTCTAAGGAAGGTTTAAAGGGTGAGATAACATGAGAAAGAGATGAGGTCTGGTAATTCATCAGATGGGGTAATTCGCCCCCGCCCCTGGTTTCGAAGTGACACTTCGAAATCCTGATAACTCCTCAACGCCCAAACCAAGTCCTACCTACTAGCCACTAACAAAACAAGGTGGGCGTCATTTCAGCTTGGACAATATCTATTAAAGAACCGACAGAACGAATTAATTGACCTCGAAAACTAATTAACGATATCTTTGAAACTTTGAACGACTGAAGATTCAATAAAGATATTGTGATTTAGATAGGTTTACCGGAATATTATTACTATATTAGTACAATATTTATAATATGTTTAGCACCAAAAGACAAAAACGCAATTGAGCTACATATGATGAATGAAGTACAAAATCGAACCGCGCGTGTAGTACCTAGGCGACTTCTCAACAATTACACCAAATCGGTCGTCAAATAATTAACCTTCCCTATTTTAAACAAAGATCCAAAACTTCAATTTTAAATACAGGGGCATCGGATGGCAACTATCTGTTATCAATTATCGGACGGTATAGTCCGGCATGCATTGTTTGCGTAAACACAACCGCATTGTCTTAAATTGTGTAATCTCATTGTTTCTGAAAAGGAAACGTCACTGTCAACTACGAAGTAAGCACCGTAGAGTGACTTCATTAATCCTATTAAAGTGTATGATGCCATACATACGGCAATAGGATATAAATAAAAATCGAAGGATTTGTTTTTTAATCAAGCTCCTCTGAATTAAGGCAGAGCCATCTAGCGTCGAATAGCAAATTACAAAAGTAAAGCTACAATGCATGGGATGCTACCATCAACAGATGCATGTCATTTTTGATACAACAGATGGCGGTGGTAACTCAAACAATTAATTATAGCGCTTCTTCAACGTTTCTTTCAAACAATGTTACAAAGGTGTTTAGTGATTTAATTCGTTGGTTGACTAATTAATCATTGATTAAAATTCAATGCGACATTTTAATTGGTAATTAGGTTGTTCAATTTAAATCAGTGTGTTACTTAAGGAATTATTTCCATTACAATTAAATTATTTCGCGGTGTTCATTTTAAACACACCCAAGAGGTACTGTAATTAATGGACTAGATCTCATAACACCCAAAGTAGACAAAATTACCCTTGAACGAAAAAAAGTAATTTTCAAGTTTGTAGTTTTGAGTTCTAGGTTGGTTTTTGTTTTTTAACGTTAGTTAAGTTTGATGTGAAAACTCTCGTTGACTTCATGATAATAACCACAGGTTCATTGTAAATAGGTTTACTTTTACACAGCGCAGATATTGTGGTTTGCGGCCATGTGTAAGATGGCCCAGTATTTTATTATTATTGAACACACTTCATCATACTTGATCCTAGCGAAGCATCGTTCGTTACATAATGTCCGATAGTTGCGAAATTGCGGTAGGACCTTAGAATATTCACCGAGAGAGAGCACGAATAGTCAGAGCCACATTATATTTTTTTTGTGTTTTTATTTATTTATGAAATTTTATGAAATTATGACCAAACGATCGTAAGAATTCGAGAATCCCCGAATTTTTAACCGAAAACGTAAAACTATTATAGGTGCCAACATTCAGAATCAAAATGATGTGTGCCATGTTGGCACTGACAAAAAGGTATTGGTAAATGATTCGACCGAATAGGTAACAGAATATTGGGACGATCATGTTCGGTTGAACTGACATTTGACGCCCTTCTCTATTAAAGTACCTATCTGGAGATAATTCTTAATTACTAATTAATCTCGATGGACCCTTGAGATATTAAAAAATACTTTATTCTTAAGATTCTTCCTATCGATCGAGTGGTGGTTATGGAATTTCACACACATTTAAATTTTATTTTAATTTTTCTATCACACTTTAGACATGAATTGTTTTATTTTGATTATTTTTCGTGTTGTCGTTACATTACGTTATGTTACGTTGCGTTTTAAATGAGTTGCGACATGCGTTCATGAAACAGCACATTGATAAAGTGCACACTATCTACCTGTCAATGAATAAATGTGTTAGAATCTAAGATAATTTTCTGAGTGAGGTGTGCCGTTTGCTAAGAAGGCCATATTAAGTTTAAACCTACCTACCTAAACCTGTTTCGTAGGTTAAGTAGGACCTATTTACATTTAATTTCTACATAACTAGTTATCAATAGTAACAAGCTATGTTATTATTCTATACAATTAAGAAGCCTCATGTTACCACTTTCTTTGTTTACATTTTTTAATGTACAAAGTAGGAACTTTAAAAAATATATCAAAACAAAAGATTTACCGTCACGACTCTACGGCGCAGACACAAAATCCATTCAGCCTCCACCATATTATTAGATTAACGTAAAATAGACACTGGTCTCGTTACATAAATACGAAAAAATGCTAAAACGTAGAAACAACACACGTAAATGTACAAAATTAAAATAATAAATAACGAGACCGTTTAATCACTATAGTCTTTGCGTAAAAGCTCACAATTATCGTAACTTTTTTATTGAAACATGGTAAAACTTTTTAAAATTGTGTAATTCATAGCATCTGTGGTGCACGACCAACTACGACGCGGTTTCCCGCCTTACTATTTCTTGATTACGCAGTCAACAAACAAATTTAATATTTGACTTCTAATAACTGTCAATGTACCCTTATCACAAAGGCTTAGAACTCAAAGTTGTGTACTCTCTCAGCATACGTAGCCTTGTACTTCTGAATGCCTTTTATCGAATGCTCTACAACCTATGAATGCAGTTAAATGGCCCTTATTCTTAGGAGTTAAGTATCAAATTGCTATGGCTATTTGGTGTCCTATATGTGTTTTAGTCGCATTGTTAGGCAAAATTAATAAAATAGTTGCGTCGCTATAATCTGCCTTTGTTATTCTGTTACAATTTAAATCCAGAACGGAAAAGTTAACTTTGCTAGTTTGTTCATACAATTAAACACAATATGAAATCATTGGTGACAAGTTAACAATCAGAACAATAGCATTTAAGCTATCTAATTATGTTGTTGAAGTCACAAATCCCTTGATAAGTGGTTACTGTTCAGGATTGTCACTACAATTTTCGAGTCAATTTCTGAACGAAACGCAATGTTTACGCCTGGCAGCACTATCGGTGCGAAAATTCAAATTTAGTATAAAACGCCATACAAATGTTTAACGGCGCGCATTTATCGTTGAAGATTCGTAGAACTATTGTCGGTGCAAGGCACATATTTCGTATTTATCGTTTTAATTTGAAATCACACCATTTCGTTGGGTTTATATTCGTGTGTGTGCAAGAAGAGGGCTGATCGACTGGAAGGAGCGCTGCCGCAGCAACAACTCGGTATAGGTATTGTGGAAGGTAACCAGTCCCGGAAGGTAAGTTCGAACCCCAACCGTTCCTGGGATCCAACCCGATCGCCGACTACCGAAGGTTCAGACACTGTCGCATATACCCAGGTTAGTGCCCTTACACTTGATTCGTCTTCCTTGCATATTTTTATCGTTGTCGTATTTCGCGCAATTCGTTCCGTACCGTTTCGTAATTAGTACAGTCCACTCTATCGAACATTTTGGTCTTCGAGCCTGATATTGTTGAAAGGCGACCTACGGATCTCGTTTCGTAGATTGTAAACATTGCGGTGTCAAAATTTAGTCGTAGTTATATTGTTTTTAATTTTCGCGGGTATATTGATAATTTTCTCGATGACCGTTACGGAACGTTCCAAAAACCGTTTGTTGTAACTGCCGTTTTGGCTTAATTAGCTTCTACCCAAGCCGTAGTTATTAAATAAAAAAGGAATTGTTCTGACGTGTTGTCAATTTGACATTTAAATTTATTTCTTTACTTCAGATCAAAGATAATTTTCGTAAATTTGGTTTCGTTTTTAGATTGATTTGTTCTGAAGTAAATGAATATGGAAACCAGTATGATGTCGACTAATGCTGACAAAAATCGTGTAGCTCGGGATTATGCCTATGCCCGTATCGAGATGATGGAGGAGACTGACCTGCAAGGTTATGATGTAGTGGATGTTAACGACATTGCCGCTGACTTCCACAGGGCTCAAATCGAATTGTTGTTGTCGATGGAGCCTGCCGAACGGCGTAGTGAGGTAAAAATCTCGTCGCAGTTCGAGCACAAGGTTAAATTATTGAAGCTACGCCTTCGGCAAACTGTGGCAGTCAGTGAGCAAAAGCCAGTGGTGTCGTCACAAAGTTCATGCGTTAGGTTACCCAAAATTAGTATACCTCCCTTCGATGGGAAGGTGGAGAACTGGGTGTCATTCATACAGTTGTATGATTCACTTATCCACAAAAAAGACATTCCTGATGTGGAGAAGTTACATTATTTGCTGTCTAGTGTGCAGGGTAGTGCTTTCGATTTGATTCGAAACTATCCTATTTCTGAGGCCAATTATTTAGTCGCGTATAATGCCTTAAAGCAGAAGTATGATAAAAAGATTGTTATTGCTTGTTTGTTTTATGAAAAGTTATTAAACTGTGAACCAATCAAATCAAAAAGTAGTAGGTAAGTAGGACATTTAAAGAAAACTTAGATGTATTGGAAAAGTATCAGTTGCCGGACAAAAACTTTATGTTATACTATTTGCTTTGGTCGAAGTTGGATATGGCAACCAAAGAGGCATTTCAGTTGCAGCTGGACTTAAATGTAGATGTGCCTGATTTTAATGATTTAGGAAATTTTATAGAAAAGAGGAGTCAAGCGTTAGAAAACTCAAGCTTCAGGTCAAATGTTGCTTGTAGCACACCTGTTAGTAAAGCGAAGTCGTCGCTTATCGTGCCACCTATTAATAAATGTGGTGTATGTTTGGCAACAGGTCACTCAATTGACAAGTGTCAGGAGTTCTTGCGGTGGACCCCATTCGAGAGGTTCACTCGCATTAAGGAGTTAGGGCTGTGCCTTGGGTGTCTGCATGGTGGGCACACCATGAAAAATTGTCGGTTAGCGGTACAGTGTGAGAGGTGTGAGTATAGACATCACTCATTGCTGCATTTTAGTAAGAATGATGGTGATACAGAACATTTGCAGACTCCATCCAAAGTTGTGACTCTAACTGTACCTGGGCAGGACTCAGAGGTGTTGTTTTCGACAGCTATAGTTTTAGTTAAAAATAAATATAATCGTTTTGTGCCTATTCGGGTGTTGATTGACAGTGCCAGTGCCTGTAATTTCGTCACACTGGCCTGTGCAAAGAAACTAGGGCTGAGTATTAAGCGAAATAGGCAATCGGTGAATGGAATCGGTGAAGTGTCAGCTGCTACACTCGGGTCAGTTAGTTATGACATTGTGCCTTCGAGTGGTGACTTGTCGAGTGAGACCTCTTTAGAGGCTCTTGTGTTGCCACATATTTGTTCGGACATGCCATCAGGTAGGATTGACGTTTCGTCCTGGAAGCATATTAGACACTTAGACCTCGCAGATCCAAGTTTTCATGAACCCGGACCCATTGACATGTTGGTCAATGTTGGCTTTCTTGCATCGGTGCTTCAACCTGGTCTTATTAGGGGTGAACCAGGCCAGCCTGTTGCTATCCGCACTAGTTTCGGCTGGATAGTGATGGGTGATTGCGCGGCTAATGTTGACCCTTCTCACTCTCGTGGTCATAGTAGCTCTAGTGTTGGGACGAAGAACTGTTTGTTTGTATCGAGGTTGTCGGTAGAGAGCCGTGCTAAGCGGTCGCTGTCGTCGGACTTGGAGGGACCTTCCCGGCCCGTCGTACTTTCGGAAGCTGAAGTGTCGCGTGAAAGTTGCATAGAGCCTGCACATCCTCAGCCTGATCGTTGTTTCTGTCGGTCGCCCCCTGGTGTTTCTGAGCTTCCGGGAAAATTGACAAAATCGGTTTTTCACTCAGACTTGTCGTCAAATGTCGTTGTTCCTCCGTGCCATCGCGAGGAAAATAAAGTCGAAACTTCGTCGACCCGTTCCTGTTTCACGAACAGTTCGATTTCATCGAAAACCGCTCGGACTTTCGATTGTTATTTATCATTATCGCTAGTTGCAATTTTGATAAATTATTTGTTACAGCCTGATTGGCTGTCTGAGGCCTTAGTGATCACATTAGGATCACAATTATCGTTATCGCTTCGCTCGCTTTTCGTGCCTTTAAGGGCAATATTGTCGTTCGCGGCTTATAGATTTGGATACGTGTCTAGCGCCGCCTTTGAGAGGGAATACCGTTCCGGCATTTGTGTCGTTCGGAATGATGACTCCCTTCACTTTTGCAGCCGTTCGAATCCACGTCTACTTTGTTCTTGTTCGTTTGTTCTAGTCTCGATATCAGAGTGGCGAGAATCGTTCGGAGAAGCCATGAAAGAATTTCATGGTTTCGATGAAGTCGTCGCTGTGGTTCACACTTATCGTTCGTTGTCTTCTGTCGCTTTTATTCGTGCTTGTGTTTCCAAATGTAAAACCTTTGTCCCATTTGGAGTTGCTGTTGTCCAGGATAGTCCGGAGGGCTCATTGTATTGTAATTGTTTTGTGTCGACGTTCGACGAACTGACTTGGATTATGCCATGGTGGGCGGGACCCCTTTGGCTGCCCTGCCGT
The DNA here is from genome assembly GCA_950022985.1 of Udea ferrugalis. NCBI lineage: Eukaryota > Metazoa > Arthropoda > Insecta > Lepidoptera > Crambidae > Udea > Udea ferrugalis. The sequence goes on from OX465545.1 coordinate 6,548,373, forward strand.
CGGGAGTTCTGGTTACAGTTAGACAGGTCGCTCAGTTGGGCAGCGATCGTAGACCTGAAAGATTGTAGCCTCGTGCTTACAAACATTCGGTCGGCTAGTGGTTCATTTCGAGAATGGTTTTCGTCATTGCAGCGCTGCCTACGAGTCTGGACACTTCGTTGTTGGTTCAGCCGTAGCCTGGGTTGTACGTTCTCGAGACCGTCCCTCACTAACCCGTCGTGCGAGGACGTCCAGCATGCTTTTCATCAAGTCGTAGACGTGGAGCATGTCACGAAGCGTGACGTTGTGTCGGAACTTCGCCACTCATCGCCAGCACATTTTTCGTGCTGGAGATTGAATATCCTAAGGAAACTTTTGGATTCCTTCGGGGAACGGGGTTGTCTCGGGGTGGGCGGTCGATTGTGTGATGGGGATTTGCGGTCCAGCTCGACGCACCTAGTCCTAATGCTTGGTTTCTGTTTAACTGCACTAGTGACTTACGATCACCGCTGGCTTCGTTTGCATCCGGGCCTACAACCCTTTGCAAATTTTCGTAGCCTCAGCTCCTCGGAACCTATCGTGGAAGAAGAGTTGTGTAGAGTGGCTTCGTCCTCCTCATTGCGTGCACATCCGTCTGTGCCTAATAGCTCTATCAATCAGAGAACTTATTAAATTGTTTACTTCGTTTTTTTATCGCCTATCTTATCGTATTTCGTTAATTTATCACTTATCGTATTTTCTTTTTATCGCATATCGTATCGTATTTATCGCATCATTTTATCGTATCGTATCGCATTTATCCCATGTCATATCGTATTTCGTTATTTTATCGTTCGCATTTCGTTTTTATCGAATATCGTGTTGCATTTATCGTATCGCATCGTATTTATCGTTTTGTTTTTATCGCTAATTAATTTCGCGTTCAATTTTTGTTTTGTTTGTCGTTTATTTAAAGCCTCGATTGCTAATATTTCGTATACTACAGTTTCGAAAATACTATGTATTTTGGTGGGCGGAATGTTCAGGATTGTCACTACAATTTTCGAGTCAATTTCTGAACGAAACGCAATGTTTACGCCTGGCAGCACTATCGGTGCGAAAATTCAAATTTAGTATAAAACGCCATACAAATGTTTAACGGCGCGCATTTATCGTTGAAGATTCGTAGAACTATTGTCGGTGCAAGGCACATATTTCGTATTTATCGTTTTAATTTGAAATCACACCATTTCGTTGGGTTTATATTCGTGTGTGTGCAAGAAGAGGGCTGATCGACTGGAAGGAGCGCTGCCGCAGCAACAACTCGGTATAGGTATTGTGGAAGGTAACCAGTCCCGGAAGGTAAGTTCGAACCCCAACCGTTCCTGGGATCCAACCCGATCGCCGACTACCGAAGGTTCAGACACTGTCGCATATACCCAGGTTAGTGCCCTTACACTTGATTCGTCTTCCTTGCATATTTTTATCGTTGTCGTATTTCGCGCAATTCGTTCCGTACCGTTTCGTAATTAGTACAGTCCACTCTATCGAACAGTTACATTACCTTTTTAAACCTAGTAATAGGTTTTTCTTTTATGTGAAACGTAGTTCTCTCTTAGACTCCAAAAACCTGTTAGTTTTAAGGCAGTACTATTATAAGTTACATGCACGGATGGTTACATGTAGGTAAATTATTACCAAATGTAATCCAAAAACTTAAATTCATTTATTTTTCAAATTGTTTATCATTGTTTAAGTAGGTATATTTTAAAAAAAATATTATGTTCCCTTGACGGTCGAAATGAATGAATGAATTATTATTATGTATTTATTAAATACCAAATAGACTGACAAAACATATTTACAAACTTATATAAAAAAAAAATTGTACGTGATAAAAATAAAACAAGAAACACATTTATTGTTTGAAATATTGTTTTCCTTTTATTCCGTAGTAGATATTTCTGTAAATACCTTAAACGTTTGCTACGTGATTATTATTCTTTTTCTTTTTCAACTACATAAAAAATACACCTTGCTATGACTGCACCACTTTCATAACTCATTTTTAAGTCAATAGCAACATGGCACATTTGGCACATTTCAGGGTTAATTCCATTTTATTCCAGACAAAAAAAGTCCAAACCAGAACGAAACGCACACCTTTGACAGATGACATACGACACAGCACAGACAGACTCTACAACTACAAAAAAAAAAACAACATACATCAATAAATCGGTGAACTGTCATGTCGTCAATATATTTGTTTTGTCTATTTTTATTTTGTTTAGTTTTATTTATTATAAGTTTATCAATTTTCTTAGTTTGGTATTGTGTTTTGAGAAATATAAAAGCACTTTTAACTATTTTGCGGTGTGAGATAACATTTGATATGTACAAGTTATCGCGCCAGTATGCTTTACTTTTATCAGAGCCTGATGATTCCATGTTAGCGACGGATTCTGATGGGATTTCACCGCAATAAAACTACAAAACTATGGCACGTTTAGCTGGTATAATATTAGCGCTGAGAGAGTTAAGAGAAGTGCAGATAGAGAAGAGGCTGAGGCAACGCTATGCGCGAGCCAGGTACCTCGCTCGGGCGCTCCCCGACGCGGAGTTTGTGAAGAATTATCGGATCACGCGTACCATGTTTGAAGAACTCTGCTCCGAACTGATTCCCATGATGAATCCGAAGAAAAGCAGGCAAGGGATCGACCCCGCATTGAAGGTAACATACATTGAGATAGTTTATCCATTAATACTAGTGGTCGCTCGCTACATCGTCTGCATAGATTTTAACCCCTTTAGGGGTTAAATTACGAAAATCCTTTCTTAGGGTTCAATCATATCCTGATAGGAACTCCTGCACCAAATTTCCAGTTTCAAGCTGCAGTCGTTTTGGCTGTGCGTTGTGGTAGTCAGTCAGTTTTGCCTCCTATAATTATTTATTTATGAAATAAAAATGAAGGAAGTTTATTTTAGAGAACAATAACTGTCCAATCATTCTCATATTACTTTACAATTAATACAAGATCGATTTCAATTATTCGTACCTGTTCTGTATTTGTTATAGATTCTTACAGTGCTAAAATTCTACGCATATGGAAGCTATCAAGGACAGGTGGGGAACAACAACGATGCTCCGATGGCCCAGCAAACTGTCTCCAGGTGTTTACATCAGGTCACCAACGCCTTCAACACATCTGCTATGATAGCCAAGTATCTGAAGTTCCCACGGACAGCACGGGACAGACAGCTTTTGAAGCAAAGGTATGTAAATAAATTACTCTTTTAGTCTAGTTATTTATCTTTTAGTTTATTCATATCATTAATTAGGTATTATAACATTTTTTTATGTATGTATGTTTAAGTATTCTATTGTGTAGGTATTATGTGTATGTATTATATCATAGTTTGTGTTTATCTGACTACTATTTTGTATACTTGCCTGCTCTTCTTATCAACTTTCTTCTATCTGTGGGTTGCTTGGAGGAGATCAGTTTTTAGCCCAAATTGTACATTTACTTGTTCTTACCTAATTATCTGTAACCATTATTGTTATTTAGTGTGCAAGAAAGAATATTTACTTACTTACTTCACTTACTCATTTTCACTAAAAACTTTTGAAGTTCAGTTTAGCTAAACAAGGTGTTGTAAATGACAGAGGCTGATAATCATTTTTCCAGATACTTAACTAGATAAAACAACCGGACACAAAACAAGTGTCGTTTTTTGAACCAACAGGTTTGATTCCTGGCCGGAGTAATTTTGTTTCTAGATCTGATATGCATTCTTTGTTAATGTCAAATAGGCCTTGAGACTCCTTCAAGTATTCTTCTATCATTCCACGTACTTTATAATTTAAGTGAAGAAAAAAATATGTCTCTTGTGATTGAAATAAACTGTGAAATATACAACCACAAAGAAAAACCACATAAATTATGGTTTACAAATGAATTACTTGCCTCTAAATTTATTTGTTGACAAGCATTAATTAATTTATTTATTTATTAAACACAATTAAACGGGCTTAACCCAGTAACATAATTATGTAAATTAATTAAATAACATTATTTTCTTCATGAAACTGCCTTTAAAAGGTTATTCTTTTGTTCCAGGTTCAAACAGAAATATAGCTTGGAGGACGTTTTAGGAGTAATAGACTGCTTCCACATCTCAATAATAAAGCCTAGAGACAACAGTGAACACTTTTACAGTCGGAAAAGTCAATATTCTATTAATTGCCAAGCTGTAAGTGAATTATCATTAAATTAGTTATTTTTAGGGAATGATTTTAACTCAAAATCCACAGAAAGTTAAAGATTCGACTGGTCTGTTAATGGTCTCGGTAGCACAGTGGTAAGTGCAGTCGCCCGGATTGCGAAAGACGCAGGATCGATTCCCGCCTCGAAGCCAAGACCAAATGTCTTTTACTTTTGTTGCTGATCTTTCTTTTTCTTTAACCACATTTTTACATAACTATACCAGTTAAAAACCCCAAGATTAACTTTCAGATAATGGACGCAGACTGCAGAATACTCGACGTGGATATCTCTCAAGGTTGGGCCGAAGACGCCTTCATATGGAACTGCCAAGACCTGAAGAGCCAACTGAAAGAGTTCCACGACAGAGGAGAGCGTAATGTCCTTTTGGGTGAGTCATCACCAGCTTATATCTACTACTTGTCGCCTGGGTTGCTTTGGAACATAATATGTATGTAGTTGTTATTATTATGTGTACTTACGTATGTATTATTTTATGTATTAGTGTGTGTATTTTTATATATTTTATATTTATTATAGTATGTTTGAATTTTAATTGTATTCTGTTTTTTCTTTTCTTTTTGTACACTACTGTCTTAAATTGTCAAACTTTTTGAATCGTATCCTGTCACCATGGTCTGCTGGAAGAAATCTCTTATTAGAGATAAGCTCACCTGTACTTTCTGTGTTTTAATTATTTTCATTGTAACTATATTTTTGTGTACGAACTAATAAATAAATATATTGGTCCACTGCTGGAAGTAGGCCTCAATTGCGCGCCATCGCATCCTTGCTAGACGCATAGACATGTGTCTAGCCAGTATTCGTTACGGATAGGGACGTCGCCTGAGCGAGGTCACTGCGACCATTACTGTTCGATTGTGGCCATCATCCATTTAGAGATCACTCTCCAGGCCAGCAGCCTTCATAAACTGCACTATTTTCCTGGAAGTGATGTTCATGGCGTCCTGGGGAGCAAGCAAGCGACTCCCCAGCACGCAGTCCCTACACTGCGATAATGCATCGCAGTCTCAGAGGACGTGGACCTTGAGTGAGTCTTGGCAGAATCTACAGGTTGACACCTCTGAGATGCCAATCCTGTGACTGTGTTTGTTCAGCAGCAGTGCCCTGTAAGGATTCTGATTTGACCCCTACTCAGCCCTACGGCGTCCGCGGTAAAATTATGTGAATAGCCCTATATCAGAGGGTTTTATTTAAGAGTTATTATATTCCTTTTTACATTTTGAAGTTTCATTATTTTGAATTTTGATCAATCAACTTATAGATATTGTTATTGTTATAGGGGTTCAGAACATTAGGGTTCAAGTGTAGGTGTTACAATTAAAGGGGTCCTAATGATCATCATCAACATTTCTGTTGTTGCAGGTGATTTGGACTACCCGCTCCAACCCAACCTGATCACACCTTACAAGTACACCATCGAGGGCAGTCCTGAGGAGAACTTCAATATTCTACACGATCAGGCGATGGAGGTGGCTAGGAAGACATTTGCTGCTTTAAAAGGTAGGTCATTATATATTATTTTAAATGATACTTTTTTTTTTTCATTCAAGTTTTGATTGAATGACGGATATGGTTAATATTTTTAATACAAACTTTTCGTGGCTTATGTGTATAGCACCGCCTGATTGAGGCGGCCTTATCGCTATCAGCGATCTCTTCCAGTCAACCATCAGATAGATAAAAGCAATTCCCAATTTAAGACGCCATCGCAAAGCTATATCTTCTAGTCAACAATGAGGCAAAGAAAAATAGTTATATTTACTTATTCATTTACTTTTATTTCATTTATCCCTTTTCAGGTCGTTGGAGATGCCTCCTATCATCCAAAGAGCTTAGCTACGCCCCCCAAATGGCGTCTAAGATAGCCACCGCCTGTTGCATACTCCACAACAAGTGTAATTCAGGGGGGAAGCCCCCCTACCCTGCGTTGACCGAAGCAGAGCTGATAGCCGAGTGTGTGCGGGCCCTACCGGATACGGACCTTAGTATGTACGTGTCTGAAGATGAGAAGGCTGAAGGTATGTGTTCGTAGAATCTAGTGCTTACTCCTTCAGCCTTTTTTCCATTTTTTGCTGGACTGCGTACGGCAAAATCTATGTCCGCAAAACAGAGAGCTCAACAATAATATTAATTAAGTCAGAGGCTCGGATTGAGCAACTTATGAACATAAACTGACTAGGCGGGGATAATCAGTACTTGAAAATTATGATAACACTTAATACCGTCTTTATTACTACTCAGGTGCTGCTTCTCTGTGACCTAAAACTATTGTGTAGTAATGTTTTCGTATTATTACCTGGAATTTTATTTTTCTTTTGTATTATTTTGTATGTACTAAACTTTGCAACGAACAAACACACGCTCACACAACAGGTTATACACACACAAATACACGTAAGCACGAGCAAACGTAACCACACAAATTCACATTACACACAGATTTACTCCCAAACACACTTGCACTCCCACGCTCTAATTATGAATGCACACAAACATGCTTTCTTAATACACATACTATACACACACTTTCACACATACACAAATAATACACATACTTTCAGTTATCTCATTATTTTCATTGTAACTATATCTTTGTGTACGAACTAATAAATAAATAAATACTTAATTTATTTTCACTTAAAAATTCAATGCTGATGCCTTCATCACTCCTAACTTTATGCTATGAATGACGTCATAAACACCATAACCGACATTGATGGAGTGGAAGTTGCGAATGCAACCAAATGTGACGTCGAAGAGATATCTAATTTATTTTTTGTGAGGGAAAATGATTTTACACTTATAACGCAGAACAATTAGTGCTAAATCAAACACACGTCTGTTGCGACACCGTTTATTCGCTTACTGTCACCGCGCCCTGGCGCGTGACGCATGCGCCACTCACTCGCTCGTCACACTAGCGCTGCGCCAGCCCCGCGCCCTGGCGCGTGACGCATGCGCCACTCACTCGCTCGTCACACTAGCGCTGCGCCAGCCCCGCGCCCTGGCGCGTGACGCATGCGCCACTCACTCGCTCGTCACACTAGCGCTGCGCCTAAAATAAAGAGTCCATCTCTGCATAGCCATATTTAATTATTGTTAAAGAAATAAATATTTTTCATTTTCATTACTTGTAGGTGAAAAAAATAAAAAAGATAGAAACTCGTATTTTATTGGCCGTCTCTCTCATTAAAAACACTATAGTCTGTTCGCGTTAAGAATGCAGTAATTTCATACTTGTCCTTTGATCTAGCACGCCCCTTAACCAATCAAATCGTTCCTAATTAGAAAGTCAAGTCCACAGTGATCACCTGAACGCATGCTTTCGAACGCGAAGGTCGTGGATCTGAGTTTTTATGTGTGCAACAGGTTAGCAATTAAATTTAAAAATCACTGCATTCTTAGCGTGAACGGACCATAGTAAAAGTTAAAAATCAAAAATATACCGCCTAAATTGTACATTACCAGTAAAATGTATTGTTGATCTGGTCATTACTATGTTTTGAGTGCAATAAAGTGTTTCATCTAGTATTCGATCAGAGATAATTTAAACAAACAAAGACCAGCCTTCGTACAGGTGCGTTCACATCAACCTTTACAAAACAATTGCAAAATGGGTCTCATGCCAGCTGTATAAGATCCAGTAAAGGTCACACCTCAACTATGAGGTTTTAAAAAGAGGTGTGAGGTTAGCGAGCAACATTAATGTCAGATGTTACCAAGCCCCTCTTAGGCCTCCGACTAGACTTCACGACTGCACATCTAGCGACGTTTAGGGGCCAACTGCTTAATGTTCCTTCAGAAGCACGGAGATGCCCGAAAATACGTCACTTCGGTCGGAGTGGTCACCCATCCCAGCCTCGACCCGAAATTCGTTGCTCTACAATGGCAATCCACTGTCACAATTGTGCCACAAGCATCTTCTATGAGTATATAGATAATCAAATATATTTTTTCTTGAAGATGGAAAATGCCAATGTTTAAGGTATATGCCTAAACATTGGTGAAACAAACCTGGCTGCTAGGTAAAATATATCATTAAAATTCGACCGGTCTGTTAATGGTCTCGGTACAGTGGTTAGTGCAGCCGCCCGGTTTGCGAAAGACCCGGGTTCCATTCCCACCTGAAGCCAAGACCGAATGTCTTTTTCTGGTTTTCCTATTTAATTGATAATGCATTATCCCTTCTTCTTAAACAAAATAACATTTTTTTTCTCATTTCAGGTGTACGAGTACGCGACGACTTAGTCCAAATACTTCAAGATGGACCGAACTGGGTATACCTATAAGGACAAGTTTATTATTAACACTACAATTAAGTTAATATTTCAAATGATAATAGATCTCAATTGATGATATTTTATTTATATTAGAACCTTACGGTCAAGTAACTTCGAATTTCAGTGTAACATTGAATCCACTCTTTTAGATCAGTTACTTTTGACAAGTGCTCCAACTAAAGGATATTGTTGAGTCTATGAGGGGTTTGGACCAAAAACAAAGCATAAACAACAGTATGTAGGTACTTTTACAGTTCTTAAACAGTGGATTCAATGTTACACTGCAATTCAAAGTTACCCAACTTTTTTTTTTTTTTTTTTTTTTTTTTTTCGTGGGGAAATCCTCATGGATACCTCGCTGCCCGGGGGGACGACGAGGTTATGTCGGACTCCTACCGACTAAAACCCCACGGCACTCGACCGTGGCACTTTGGCGGCGAAGCTGGATCCTACCGTAAGTAATGCCGCACTGCTCCGCCGCCAGTGCTAGCCCCTAATGGGGCCCCCTCCAACCGACCCCCCAACGAAGGGGGGAGGCCACGAAAGCGCCTGGAGTACGCAGGCACTTTCGCCGTCTCGGTGGACGCCGTGCAATGCAAGCCAGAGCACCCCCGCACTCCGGCCCGCTGGCACCCACTGTTCGCAGACCCTACTGGGCCCGCAACCACGAGCCACCCAAAGGGCGGCTCCGCTGCCGTAACCGGCGGTACGGCCCCGCCGGGCCGCGATGCACAGGGGGGATCAGCCTCGGATTACTGGCCCCCACCAACCGGTTGTGCGCCGCGGCCCCAACCACGCGCCTCAAGGCGCCTGCAGGCCCCACTGGCCCCGCAGCCCCACGTCGCCCTTGCGGGCCGCAGCGGGTGGGTTCCCAGTCCACCACACTGCCACGCCTGGGTTCTCTTCGCTTCCCGGTGGTTCCCCTATCACCGGTACTAGGCCCCCTCGCCACGCCGAGGCGAGAACCCATGAGGGGGAAGTTACCCAACTTGACCCAACTTGTAGTAATACAATTAAGTTAATGTTTCAAATGATAATGGATCTCAATCAATGATATTTTATTTATATTAGAATCTCAATGTTGTAATTAGCTGATGTAAAAGAACTAAGTTCATTGTATGTTTGTGCAACTATTTTAAACATCTTGCTATTGGTGTGCTTAAGTAAATAAATAAACCGTAGGAGCTCATAACTTAGAAAACAAACAGTAATATATTATTAACTAGCGGCCGCCGGCGGCTTTGTTCGTGCAATTTAGATCGAATAGCGTGATGTTATATAGCCTTCCTCAATAAACGGGACTATTCAACACAAAAAATATCTAAAATTAGCACCATCTTCTGAGATTAGCGTTCAAACCATTGATTTAAACAAAAAGAGGAAGATACGAAACGTTCATAGTTCGCGAATTCGAAAACTGGCACATGACATTGACATATGAATGACGTGCACGCAAACAGGTCGCTGTCATATTGGCTTGCAAACAGGTCCATTGCAGCAACGGCGTTCTGAAGACAATTGTGGCTCGGCCGGACTGTCGCATTCAGAGACGTTGGATAGATTTAGCAGTCGGCAATGTGAAGTGATTTACTTTAGCTTACACACTAACCATACCCACTAACATTAGTTATAAGATAAATTGTTATTAACAGATTAACTACCTATGGATAAAATATCTGAAATAAATGTTATTATTATTATTATTATTGGACCTATTTGTGTGTAGCCACTTTTGGTGCGAGGATGCTATATCTTCCTTTTTTAGTTTATATCAATGGGTTCAAACAAACAAACTCTTCAGCTTATATCATTAGTAAGTATAGTATAGTAAGTATACTTCAATTTTCTGCTTAGCCTTATGGTCGACTAGTAGAGAATGCAATGTTAGCATTAAATCCGCCATTTTACCGTTCATTGTTGTGCAATAAAGAATAAATGAATATAACAATATATTTTGTATTATTTATATGCCTGATGATTGAGGTGTCTGTGGCTTAGTTGTGACAGCTGTCATCTACTTCTGGTGCCGCTGGTTTACCCTTGTTTGATCGAACAACGTTTCGTCGAATTTCAGTTGGTCGAATTTCAGTTGGTCGAATTATTCATTTGACCGAATATTTAATTGGTAAATTTTCATTTGATGGAATTATTTGTTTGACCGAATTTCATTTGAACTAATTTCATATTATCGAATTTCGTCACTGCCCTATACTATAGTTTGGGCGGAACCGACTCGGTTAGATTAGGTTAGAAGGTTTAAGGCGGGAGCGAAGCGGAGCGTAGCTCCCGCCTTAAGCCTTCGTGGTTATTTTTTTTTTAAACCCACAAAAACGACTTGCCTCATTACATGCTGCTTGGCATGTTATACCATCTGAAAATTACATCTAATGAACATTCTACCTTTTGATCATTAGTGCAAACGTTGTTATAGCAAATAAACATTCGACGAACTGAAAATTCTATCAAATAAACATTCGACGAACTGAAAATTCGATCAAATGATATTATACAAAGTGATGATTTTCTCAAACGTTGTTCGACCAACTGAAATTCGACGAAACGTTGTTCGATCAAACAAGGGTAAACCGGTGCCGCTGGGGTCAATGATATTTTAGTGAAAAAGAGGTAGACAGGTTATGTCTTGTCTGTCTAAATCTTTCATATTATAATACCATTGGTTAAAAAGCAATAAAACGTCAGAATAAAACTTAATTATTTATTTTACTTTATACAAATAATCAACAACCTGAAGAAATATACACCACCGTCTCTTAAACCTAAGTATTGCTACAGCTTAACCACTAGTGCAACCGGTAATCGAACATAAACTCATTGCTTACAGTAACACGACATAGTTTATCTTAACCGGGGGCTAGCCAATAACCAAGAACGCCATTTACGTTTTTTATCTCACTCTTGCTAAATCAAAATTGTTTGAAGCAAGAAGGAATTGCTGGAAACAGGTACAGATTGAATTATAATTTTTGGTTTATTCAAGATTTACAAAATATTTATCAAATACTATCCAAAATGAGACATTTTCTGTATTTTAAGATGATAACAGAATAAGTTATCTCGGTGTAACCGAAGATTGGCTATAAGGGGCTTTTTAAGCAAAAACTCCATTTGGTTTATTAACACAGGGATTTGGGTTACCATCAAATATAAAACATTGCCATCGACACGCAAAGAAGAACACAGGGACATATCATGTTCTTAAATAAACGACAATTATAAAAAAAAACAATTGGTGGCGCTAGTGGGCAGTAAACTGCCTCCTATTGTTTTTTTTCATTTATTAAGATTATTATTGGCGGTTACGATACTTTTTTTTAAAGACATAGAAAAAAGAACTTTCCTTTTCTGTTACCAAAACCGATGCTAACTATAATCTTTCATGCTGTTGACCGTACAAGTAGCGCCTTTAAGTTTCTTCCAGCTCTAGGCTAACCCCCCTCTAAGGCCTCTCTCGAATCATAATTTACAAAATTAGTGTGATGTTTAAGGTGTTTTGTTTGTATATTTTAAATATTAACAGAATATTATTATGCCTAGAATCCTCAGAAGTGTGATGTTTATGTGTTTTGTATATTTTTAATAATAACATTACGCCTAAAATACGCGAAAATCAAATAAAGCAATGCTTAATTTTAATGCCTTTTCTTTGCTTGTTACATCGACCGAAACGGTTTATATTTTCAAAATGATCCATCGAGCAAATGTTATCATGTTAACTTTTGACACTTGTGACCCGATTCGGACCGCGTTCAGTGGCATAAACGCGGTCCGAATCGAGGTATAAGTGTGAAAAGTTTGATGTAAAAAACTGAAACAGTATTTCAAACTGCTGATACTTGTAACTTGGTTCAGGCTGCGTTTAGAGAAATAGTTGTCAATAAGATTCGTTTAATAGATCATTATGAACCAAAAACATTTTTTTTGGACCGGAGCATACAAATCTGGCATTGTCCTTCATCAACAAACATTTGTGCTAATGAGGAAAATAAGCTAGAAACGAATCACCAAACACCTAATTCAACCGTCACATCAGCAAGTTATATATTGACGCCTAGCAAAAAATGCTTAGTAGGTAAAACAAACATTTAAAATAGTTTGCTTACTATAGTTTTGTCTTTCAGATTGAAAGGTTATTTTCTAATAAGGACTGAGTGCCTAGTGCATGTGTTGTCTATCAAACGCATCGAGGAAGTTAACGCGGATTAACCAATGATATTATAATAAGAAAAGAAATATAGGTTGTATCTGTCTCGTTTAAGCTCTAGTAAATAATCATACTATTATGTCCACACGGTCAAATTATAGGTACGTACGCCAGGGAAAATGTCGACTTCGCAGCAGTACTGACATAAACCTATCTACCTCTTTTTATTATGTTATCATTGGGATCAACATAAAAAAAATCCGTTACGTCTACCCGCGACCAACATTCCATAAAAATTCGAGTTAACTTTCTCGACGCGTTTGGATTTATACCGTAAACACAACTTTTGTAACAAATAACAACTTTCAAATGATATTTCTTAAAAACAGATTGTGATATTCATATGACAAATGCTTAATAATGTTTTAAATAACAAAAACTTAAGTAAACATTTGGTTTTGTGATATTACATTAAGCTTGGAGGAGCTTCGGGGTTGAAATACCTAACTATGAGATCTCACAGTGCTCACGTATACAGGCGCTCAAATCAACCTTCACATGGCACCTTATGTCGCTGACATAAGACCCATTTTGAAACGGTTTTGTAAAGGTTGACGTGAGTGCCTCTGTACCTTTTTCATCCGATTGGGCAACACAACCTACAAATTCAAGTAAGAAACAATGAAAACCGTTAAAACTTAAGTACAATCAACACACCCTGTATATAAAAATGCTAATAATTGCCAAATCCTGTGAAAATAATACCTTAACAAATCCCAATGTAGAAAATCGATCATAGTTATAGTCCGTTCGCCTTAAGAATGCAGTGCTTTCATTCTTGTCCAATCGAATCGAAGCGTTCCTAATTAGAAAGCCATGTCCACAGTGACCAGCTGAACGCATACTTTCGACGGCAAAGGTTGTGGATCTGGGTTTTTTTGTGTGCAACAGAATTAAATTAAAAAAACCACTGCATTCTTAACGTGAACGGACTACAGACAAAAACACTACCGGTGTCAGTTGACCTCTCATTAGAATGATCTTTTATACTACTGCCCAATGACCTTATGTCCACTGTCAACGGAACAAAAACAGGTGTGCTTCAACACACTAATATGTCACAACAAAGGGCGCAGTCCGTTTTTAAAAGTTATAATAGCGCGCTCACACGCGTCCCGAATTGATAAATTGTCAAAGTCCAAATATCTTAATTCATTCAAGCGCTTTTAAATCGTCAACAAAACAAATAAAAATACACTTAATAATCGACCTAAACACTATAATAAATAAATACACAGTATGCAAACATAATGTGACTCGACCACCGGTGTCGGATAGTTGTAGTGTGACGTGAGCGCGCTATTATCACTTTTGACTCAAAACGGACCGCACTGAAAGTGGAACACTTGGAGACGCTTTTTATTTTACCTTCAAAACAGCGGTAGGTCATGCTCAGGTGTGTATATGTGATAATTATTAGAAGGCTAGCTATAATCAAATGCAAGTTACATTTACCCTTGAACGGGCATAAGCACTCGAAATTTTTAATTGATTTGAAACCTTATTCTCATTATCATAAGGTTCATATTATGGTGGTTACTATTTTCCCTCTGCCTTCTGTAGGTTTAAAAAAACTAATTCCTTATGAAGTTAAACTAAGATTAAGTATTGCAAATCTGTGATGCTTAATTATGAAAATTAATTGTGTAAGTCAAGATGACGGGACCCTGGCAGATTTTTCGGATATCATGTAAATGGTTTTTAATGCAGTTTATCTGCTATTTTATTTTACCCTAGTACGACTAAGATTCTACATCCGTAATTTATTTAAATATTCTACAAATAAATCCTGCTATTTCGATTTCGAAACGAATTACTAATAATTTAATGACAAAAACATGGTCATCTCGAAAAGAACACACCAAACTTCAATATGATACGTTTGAATATTTATTAAACTAAAAAATATGTTAATTCTACTAATCACTTTAAAAAAACCTGAAGAGGTCCCGTCGTTTTTTTAAACCTGCCAAACTTATTAGGGCCTTAGATTACATTATTTCATTAAAAATGGTACTTTCCTAAGTGCAAAATTACTCATTCTACTATATAAAAACATTTTCTATTCATTATTCACTAAACAAAATACGAATAGCTATTATGTTTTCATTTATTATGAGGCGTTCTCAACATTTACTTAATAACAAATAATATCCCATTTAACAGTAAAAAAAACTATCTACTATGTGTCTAAACATAACTTTCAAAATAATAACTATTTAACATAATGGTCATTTATTTACAAATTATTTTACAATTATTTACAATATCACTATTAAGTTGAATTTACTAAAATACTCGTACATTTAGGGCAAGAATTACATTAAAAGACATTCAAGATTTAAATCATTCAAAATGGATTTTGAAAAGTGTCTAAATTTTACAAAAACATCAATTATTTTCAAAAGGCCAAAATCAGCAATCAAATTAAAACAAAGATATTTTAATAGATATTAGCAGTATCTATTTTATTAATTTACTTATTTTAAATTCCAATCCCAAATTCCGAATATTTATTATAATAATATCATCGTCTTAAAGACTTCCCCTCTTATACATAAAAACTCAAACCCTACATCATTACTTTCACTTACGTAACGTTCTGTCTCTTTCATTCTTATTGCTGTCGACATTACCGAATAAGTTTAAAGTCAATCGCTAAAGAAATGCTGCAGCGATGCTTTAGTTTCCATGGATAAGGGGGTTCTGCGATTATTTCGTCACAATTTTAGTTGTTTCTATACATTTGTGCAACAAAAATGCTTTCAACAATAGACGAAGGTTGCGGTCCGAGTTGCGCCTGAAGTGTTATAGCTCATATTAAATGGATGAATTAACGGCAGACCGCTGCTTGAAATTATGACCCATTATTGCATTTTAATTAATTATAATCGTTATTTTTTATTAAATTGTAATTGACATGTGAATTCACTATTTATTTAATCGGTTTTTTATTCAGTATTACTTTTGATTTCAATAATTTTGTCATATGTTTATATTGTAATCCTTTTAATTGTTGCTTAAAATAAATATCGCTGGACATTATTAAACACAGCGCCACCTAGCCCCAAAGTAAGCTAATTAAAGCTCGTGTCATGGGATACTAGACCAACGGATAATCATATTGATTTACATGGTAAACACCCAGACCAATACAAACAGACATGTTCATGCACACAAATGGCTATACTTAGCGGGGATCGAACCTGCGACCTTTAATGCAATAGCCAACTTTTCAACCACTTCACCAAATCAGTTGTCAAAAATATATTTTTCATTGTATATTTTCAAAATATCTATTAACTACTTTCAGAGGACGTCAATGTTATGTAACTAAAAACATCACAAATCCAGTCGAAAGCACCTTTCAGACCAGTGAAAGCACCCACTTTAAGCGTTAACTACGATTCGGACCGCACCCTTCAAACTAATAATTACAAAATCGACTAAATACTTTGCTGACTCATCATAGACATAGAATTCATAGACGAATATGCTTTATCCAATCTAAAATTATAATCCTGAGTACCATGTATAGTTCTGACATGTATTCTTAAATAACTGGGTCTTGTGAAGAACTTATAGCAAATATGACATTGGTATTTCTTCAATCCTGTATGTGTTTCTAAGTGTCTTTTCAATTTTCCTTTAGTTATGAACCCTTTTCCACATTGCTGGCATATAAAAGGTTTTTCCTTTGTATGTGTGAAGCTGTGTAGTTTTAGGTAATAATGTAGTTTGAAGCTCTTGTTACATACTTGACAAACGTGTTTTTTTTCTTCAGGTTTCGTTATGTCTTCGAGGGCTATGCGAGAGCCGTGGCCTTTTAAGTGTTCTTCTAGGTAGTAGAAGTGTTGGAATACCTGGAAAATAATAAATAAATAAATCATATACATACATCATAACACAACATACCCTCACGACCATATCCCTAATGGGATAGTCAGAGGCACACTGGCTGTTGCCGTCATGGTGAACGGAACATTCGGAAGCCCACATTTCGAGGAATTCGAACCCAACGTGGTAAAGGGCGAGCCTGCCGCCGTTATCCGGGTTGCTTTGGTTTTTCCATCACCGGAGAGTTAGCCGCAAATTGTACAATGAACATAAAGTAGGTGTGTTCCAGCCAGATTTGATCGCGGGACCATCGGGTTCCGAGCCAGAGGGTTTAACCACTGGGCCACGACGCTCTACATCATCATCTACAACATAGGTACATCATCTATTTTTAAATCCCGAGTTGAAGCATACTTTTTTTCGTTTTGACCTATTCCTTCCACTCCTTTCTCCTTAAGCCTATAAATATAAATAATATCATTACACTTAAACAGCGCCATCTAGCCCGAATCCGAGCAAAGCTTGTACTATGGTATACTAAACAACGAATAAACAGACAAGACAAACAGAGATGTTCATGCACACAAATGTTTGTACTGTAATAGGTACGCCGAACCAGTCGGCAATAGAAACTGTAATTTGCTTGCTAAAACTAAAAATCTAAGTTTTTCAGCAACTACGTTATTAAAGCCTTTAAGATTGTTCACTCTTTATATTCACATACATACACTCAAACTAAAAGATGACTTGTTTCTGTCAACGGATCAGACTTATACGTCTGATCACAAAATCTGCCACCCAATGACTTTTTCCACCTTTAGTACCATTCATTGTTGTGCCACAAATAATGAATACTCAATACTCAAATACCCTCTATTTCTCTATCTTCCAATACAAACTCACCTCTCCACAAATATTGCAGACGCGAGACCGCTCGTCGGAGGGTATGAGGTCCGATAGATTGTTGGTTGAAGTACCGGTCTGCTTCGGAATCTTACGTGCGTTTTGGAGAACCATCGCTAAGATCTCGTTGCGGTTTTCTTCTAGGATACTGGAATAAAGATGAAAATATTTTTAGCATATTAAAAAAAAAACCATTTAGACCTTAAGGTCTTAAGGTGTAATTATAGGATTAATCCTATAATTACAGCAAATTACTAAAAACCCTGGAACACTCATTATTTAGTTTACTTTTTAGAACTTAAGCGCTATGACAGCTATTGAAGGTTTATAAACAGCTATTTTACAGTTGAGTGGTATAGAATGACATATTTCTGTAGGTAATCCTCGACTTTTTTTTAGGAACTCAGCACTATGAAAGGTCCTTTAAACAGCTGTTGTACAGCTCTGAGTAACATTAAATAACATTCTGGAGAAAAACCTATAACACAGCCGGTATGCAACTGTAAAAAACCTTCAATATCGAGTGTATAGCATTCAGCTGCAGAAATCCGTTGAAAACCCTATAACACCAATATTTGAGGATGCTTTATAGCTATAAAAGATCCTTTAGAAGCTATTATACAGCTCTTGATAACATATAACGACAGTAACACTTCATATTAGCTGTTAAAAGCTCACTGTACTACCCTAAGCTGTAGAAACCCTATAAAGTGGCTCCTACCACTTCACTAGCTATTTAAGAACCCTTTAACAGTATTACTTTCCTGTTATTATACACCTTAATGTAACACTTAGTATGCAATAAAGAATTGAATTAAATTGAAATTACACAGCTCTATACAGGGTGTTTCTTGTAAGGTGTCAAGCCGGCGCGAGCTGATAGTAGGGTACCATACCTATCGATTTAACCCCCATGTATGTTCTACGATTTTTTGTAGTTTTCGATATAATAATGTTTTTGTAATTTTTTAAAATTTTGTGAGCACTTGACTTTAAATAATTATAACTTTTTTTTTGTTTGACTTTTATTGGATATTTTCTTTTTATTATAATGTCTATTAATTGCAGTTTCATGATTAAAATAATCGCTGTCCTAACTTTACTACAAGGTACAAAAATGTTGATTGATAGTGAAGAAAAAGTGAATCATGCAGAACATTACGAAAATTCAATCGTAAATAAAAAAAAAACAAAAGGTATCCCATAGCTTCTTATTGATTTTAAAAACTGCGCTGCATCATAAGCTTTCATAATAATACAAGAAAACATGTCCTTTGTGGGGCATTATTCGCTGTAATTGATGCTCAAGTCCTGAGTATCGGAAATAGTGTCGGAAAAAGTGTAATTTTCATACTTAATAATTTTCTAGTATTTTGGCATAATTTTGTAATTTCTGAGATTTATTGTCTTTTAACGTTTAAACAAAGCTCATTTGTTAATAAAACAGTCATTTTTTAACTTCCAATCATTCGAAAGTCACAACTCCTGGTGTAATAAAAATTTTAAAATTGAGGAAACCCGACCATCTTTATATTTTTTTTTGTACGTGTATTTAGAGCATAGTAACTCAAAACAGTTCGATAATTGATTCAAAACATGTTCCGGTTTCCTCAATTTCAACATTTTTATTACACCAGGAGTTGTGACTTTCGAATGATTGGAAGTTAAAAAATGACTGTTTTATTAACAAATGAGCTTTGTTTAAACGTTAAAAGACAATAAATCTCAGAAATTACAAAATTATGCCAAAATACTAGAAAATTATTAAGTATGAAAATTACACTTTTTCCGACACTATTTCCGATACTCAGGACTTGAGCATCAATTACAGCGAATAATGCCCCACAAAGGACATGTTTTCTTGTATTATTATGAAAGCTTATGATGCAGCGCAGTTTTTAAAATCAATAAGAAGCTATGGGATACCTTTTGTTTTTTTTAATTTACGATTGAATTTTCGTAATGTTCTGCATGATTCACTTTTTCTTCACTATCAATCAACATTTTTGTACCTTGTAGTAAAGTTAGGACAGCGATTATTTTAATCATGAAACTGCAATTAATAGACATTATAATAAAAAGAAAATATCCAATAAAAGTCAAACAAAAAAAAAGTTGTAATTATTTAAAGTCAAGTGCTCACAAAATTTTAAAAAACTACAAAAACATTATTATCTCGAAAACTACAAAAAATCGTAGAACATACATGGGGGTTAAATCAATAGGTATGGTACCCTACTATCAGCTCGCGCCGGCTTGACACCTTACAAGAAACACCCTGTATATCAGCTGCTCTAGCTGTAGAAAACTCTATAAAGTCGCTCTAAGCACTAGAATGTCCATAAAATAACCTCTTAAAAGCTATTTAACAACTCTAAGCATCATATAATGCTGATAACTTACAGTCCTTCCTTCTGATGAGTCTGCAGATGCATTTGCACGTGGTACTTAGTGTGGAACATGTGAGCGCAGACTGGGCATTCGTACCTGGAAATAAAATAATAATAGATTAGAAAGGCCTAAACAATTTATGGGCGAAAACAAACAAATAAAAAGCTAAGTCCTGCAAAATCATATCATAGAAAATAATATAAAAGATTTATCATTCTACTAACGGCCGCCCGCGACTTCGTGAAGATCGGAATTTTTAGGGTGCTACTTGTAAGTATTGTAATTAATAATCACCGATAATTCGACCAACAAGTACTCGGCAGATTGAGAAAGAAAAAACCGATGGGAAAATAATTCTAGCTCCTAAACTAAGCAATATCGTAGAACATACATGGGGGTGATATGGATACACCTTGATTGAGGAATCTAAATTTTAGCTTTGGACCTCAACTTCTCGGCCACCCTGTATATTGTATTATTATGTGTACGTTTATTAAGTGGATGAAATTAAGATTCTTGACGATTCGAATGTACTGTGTAATGGTCTACTTCAATAAATGAATATTTAAATTGAAGTTTTTTAAAAACTACAAAGTACGAACATAAGGTTTATTTAATCTTCGCTTTAAAGATAACTATTCATAAACACTTCAAATGAGACACAACAGTGAGAATAATTAGATAGATAAATAAATAAATTAAATAGATAATTGATTTTTTAGTCTGAGGCCCAGACTACTGGGCCTAACTCTTTGCGGCAACAAACACTGGAACACTGAAATGTAGCGAGCTTGTGAGGGATGTCTCTCTTGCGGGGTTCACCCTTGTTTGATCGAACAACGTTTCGTCGAAAATCAGTTGGTCGAATTTCAGTTGCAATAAAATCAGTTCGGAGAATTATTCATTTGACCGAATATTTAATTGGTAAATTTTTATTTGATGTAATTATTTGTTTGAACGAATTTCATTCATTTTCGCCTTCGTGGTAATTTTTTTTTTAAACCCAAACAACGACTTGCCTCATTACATGCTGCTTGGCATGTTATACCATCTGAAAATTACATCAAATGAACATTCTACCTTTTGATCATTAGTGCAAACGTTGTTATAGCAAATAAACATTCGACGAACTGAAAATTCTATCAAATGATATTATACAAAGTGATGATTTTCTCAAACGTTGTTCGACTTAGTAATATTATATCAAACGTTGTTCGATCAAACAAGGGTAAACCCTCTTGCGGTCCCATCGCGTCTTCCTCGCCATCCGGTGCAAAAAACTTTTGCGCTTCCATTTTGTGGGACAAACACGGGTAGAAACGCTCCTCTAGCCAGATGCTGTGCACAATACAACGCAATAAACAGTGTGAATGGGGCCGTAGTCATAGACATCTTTCATAATAGCTTACCTAAATTTAAGTTCTTAGCACATAAATTGTTGACTGATTGATAGTATATTTAGATTTTTATTTTTTGTTTGTTTTAAATTTCAATGTTGATTGTTATTATTATAAATGTTGTGGTCGCCTGTAATAGGTATATACAGTGTGTTTGGGAACCGGTGTCCGACCCGTTAAGGTGAAGTAATATGATCTATTTTATGAATAAATCCACCATAATTAAGCACTTTGCCCCAGTTGTTTTAAAATGGCCGCCATTTTAATTTTTTTTTCTCGGGAGTACGGGTGGGTTATTTTAGTTTGCAATATCTGCCGATTTAGAGGTCCTACAGTCACAAAAGTGGTATCGTTGGACAGCTACAAAAGTAGGCAATAAGCTGACAAAAAAGCATTTTTTCATAACTCCCTTAAAATACCTCAAAAAAATGTTTGAACTTGAAAATTGTGATAGAATTTGTTAGTTTTTTTTACATTTTTTTTTTTCAGAAAAACTAAACTGTCAACATACATTTATTTTAACTTTTTGGATACCCAAAGACATCACCTAAACACTGAAGCAAAAATCAAAGTTCCAAGTAAAATAGTTTAGAAGTTGTGACAAATTGAATATCACCCTGTCATCAGAGACCCTTTGAAACGCAGGTAAAATTTACCTGAAATAAATTAAAAAAAAATTTTTTAAAAAATAATTAAAAGTGCTTAATTATGGTGGATTTATTCATAAAATAGATCATATTACTTCACCTTAACGGGTCGGACACCGGTTCCCAAACACACTGTATATTAGAAAATTCTGTTCTAAATGTTGCTCTCGAATGTATTAATATATGTACTGTTGGCGGTCCTTAATCCATAAATAAATAAATAAACAAACTATAACTCATATCTCTTACCGTAGAGCGAACTTGTCGGTGCGATGCGACACTAGATGGCGCTGTAGCTTGCAGGGCGCGTTGAACCGTTTAGAACAAACGTTGCAGATGTAGTCCTTGTCTGCTTTGTGGTGCTTGCGGTGGTATACCTGGAATTATAATTAAAATGTATTAATCCTTTAATGTACAGGGGCGCTCACATCAACCTTTACATTGGGGCACCATATGCCACTGACATAAGACCCATTTTGCAACGGTTTTGTAAAGATGAGCGCCTCTGTACAGTCGCGGAACGAATGGGTTGACCAGTTTTCAAACTAATTCATTTACGCGTTGCAAGCACATGCTACCTTTTTACACTGTGTAATAGGCTTTGTTTGACAATAAAACTAAAAATCGATTAGAAAAACTGTCCTTCACTATTGACAGTTGAACCAATACTTTTATTTGTTTGATCTTGCCATTACCCTGCAGTGTAAAAGTAAAAGTAAAGTAAAAGTAAAAAAATCATTTATTCATGTAAGCTTATTCACAAGCACTTATGACACGTCAAGACAGAAAATCAAAATGAACAAACTGACTCTACCACCGGTTCGGAAGTTGCTTCTATCGAGAAGATTCCGGCAAGAAACTCGATAGTTACTCTTTTCAATCTTGTTTGATTACAATAGTAGTATATGTTACATATCAAGTATAGACAAGACACAAATGTGCAGAGGAGCAGATTATATGTATCTATGATGACCACAAATTCTTATCATTCAAATAATCATTTACATTATAGTAACCTCTTTTCATTAATTTCGCTTTAACCAGTGACTTAAACTTGTAAAGAGGCTGCTCAATAAGAGTTTGAGGTAGCATATTAAAAAAAGTTATACATTGGCCAACAAATGATTTGCCTACTTTGTGTAGTCTAAGTTTAGGTATTCTAAGTTTGGCTTTATTTCTAGTATTTAATTTATGAACATCACTATTTTTCTGGAAAAGAGGCAAATTTTTACGCACATACATTATATTATCAAAAATAAATTGAGAGTATACAGTTAAAATATCTATCTCCTTAAATACCTCCCTAAGCGAGTCGCGTGGTCTAAGGCAATAAATAGAGCGGATGGCTCTTTTTTGAAGAACAAAAATAGTGTTAAGATCTGCCGCAGAGCCCCACAGTAGTAGACCATACGACATTATACTATGGAAATAGCTAAAATACACTAATCTAGCAGTTTCAACATTCGTCAAGAGCCTTATCTTTCTCACTGCAAAAGCAGCTGAACTAAGTCTCCCTGCCAGGGTTGTAATATGAGGACCCCACTGTAACTTAGAATCCACAGTAATTCCCAAAAATACAGTGGAATCCGTAAATTCCAAGGGTTTACCATTCATATTAACAAAAGTATCTGCCTGTTTCACGTTAGGCATAGAAAATTTTATACACTTTGTTTTATTTGCATTAAGTAATAAATTATTACTAGTGAACCATTGCAAAACTTTTGCGAGAGCATTATTTACATCGTCAAATAGTTGTTTGCCTCTGTCTACTTTAAAAATCAACGAGGTATCATCAGCAAATAATACAATCTCGCATAAATCCTTTACAAAGTAAGGAAGGTCATTTACATAAATTAGGAAGAGTAGGGGTCCCAATATCGATCCCTGGGGCACGCCCATGCGCATGGTGGCACCGGAAGAGTTAGTTCCGTTGACACTCACTTTTAGTGTTCTATCTGTAAGATAGGATTCAATAAGACAGATTGCACCATTCGATACACCATAATGTCTCAACTTAATCAGTAAGATTTCATGATTAACGCAGTCAAATGCTTTTGAAAGATCACAAAAAATCCCTATTGCGTCTTGTCTGGCTTCCCACGCCTCAAATATGTGTTTGATAAGCGCAACACCTGCATCAGTAGTGCTTCTATTCTTGGTGAATCCAAACTGTTTATGATGTAATAATTTATTACAGGCAAAATGTGAAAGAAGTTGATTTAATATAATTTTTTCAAAAATTTTACTAATAGCTGGTAAGATGGAAATAGGTCTAAAATTAGATGGGTCACTTTTGCTACCAGACTTAAATAAAGGTATGATTTTACTGTATTTCATTAAGTTTGGGAACTGACCTTGTTCCAAACAGTTATTGAAAAGATTAGCTAGGTAGGGAGAGATCATGTCTATAATTGGTTTTAATATATTTACTGAAAGTGTCAAGTTTGATAAATCGAACTATTACATCCTCTTTGCTTAGAATGATTAAAACTACAAATGTGATTAACAGTTCCTGTCAATATCATCATGGAGCAAGCAAAAACAGATCTTAAAATAATAAATAAATAAATAAAAAATAAAATATTTATTTTCGTTATCAAAGTATAACTTAGGTGACAGGGGATGGTGTCTCCATTTAAGTCAGAAAACCTGTGTTTGGTGACCCCGTTCTTCCTTATTCTAATTAGATTTAAGTTAAAATTTAGCGGTTTACATCTTAGGGTGGTCAACCCTTTCATTCCCCGATTGTACAGAACATATTTAAAAGAGTAACTGCTGAGTTTCTTGCCAGTTCTTCTCAGTAGAGTACAAATTTGGAATCGAAATTTAAAAACACATTTTAAACATTAATATGGGTAGCCTGATGTGCCATTGTCTGTACATGCCACGTTAGCATGTTCCATACCAAATAAATTATAGTTTTCTGCAATTTTTCACACAAAAACATCCCTGAGCTGACCAATCAATAAAACAGATACACAATTTCCATACACTCACTTAATTATATTATAATAAAAAGAGGAAGATAGTGTATGTCAGTACTGATGCGGAGGCAAAAATCGTCCCCTGGCGTACGTACCTATAATGTTGTAAACGTGGGAACAAGATAGTATGATTATTTACTAGAGCGTAAACGAGACAGATACATGTTGTGCAATGTTGTCTCAAACTGTCAATACTTTCATTCAATGCTTTGCTCAGGTGCACTAATAGTTCTGAATTCGGGTGACACTTCTAATTTATTATTATTAGGTCACCAACAATTATCCAGGATTCCAAATTTCAACAAAAACTATGCCATACGAAAGCCTCACTGACAGGTAACAACGGCGTGCAAGAGATTTCATTAAACATAAAATTAAACTCGCTAATAATCTTGTGTGGACTAATAAAAAGTTTCTTTCTTTCTTTCTTTTCAAAGCTATTGTATTGCTGCGTTAGAATGAGTTATAATTTTAGCTAACACAAGTAACCTATCTACCTCCTTTATTATAATTTCAGTGCCCAATTCCCATGAATAAAACAACTCACCATAGTCTCCCGTTTCTTATAGCTCTTCCCGCAAACAGTACAGAGATAGGGCTTCGGTCCGGTATGAGTGGCTTCGTGCTCAACAACAAAGTCGCTTTTTGTCTTTATGTCCGTTTGTATGCTTAAATCTTTGAACCTACGCAACGGCTTTTGATACGGATTTTGATGCGGTTTTTATAATAGATAGAGTGATTCAAGAGGAAGGTTTATATGTATAATAACATCCTACTACACCCGTGCGAAGCGGGGGCGGGTCGCTAGAAATATATAATTACAACTTTGGACTTCGCATCAGTACTGACATAACCTATCTACCTCTTTTTAATTTTAAAATATCATTAAAATAAATAAATAAATATCCCTGGACATTATTCCACACAGCGCCATCTAGCCCCAAGTGAGCCAATTATAGTTCGTTATTATGGGATACTAGACAACGGATAAACATACTTAAATACTTTTTCTTTTGTAAATACATACTTATTATATACTAGCAGCCGCCCGCGACTTCGTCCGCGTGGACTAACGTTATCGTAATTTTAGTAAGGATGCCTACTTTTTTTGAAAATGAAATATAGCCTATGTCACTCAGGAATGATGTAGCTTTCCAACAGTGAAAGAATTTTTCAAATCTGCCAAGTAGTTTCGGAGCCTATTCAATTCATACAAACAAACAAAAAATCAAACCTTTCCTCTTTATAATATTTGTATAGATAGGAAACACCCAGACCAATACAAACAGACCCGATACCCATAATTAAAACACAAGTAGTTTCCCCCAACTCACCATAGTCTCCCGTTTCTTATAGCTCTTCCCACAAACAGTACAGAGATAGGGCTTCGGTCCAGTATGAGTGGCCTCGTGCTCCCGGAGCGAGGGCTCGTCGGGCGCCGTCTCGAGGCAGAAATTGCACTTCATTACTAGCTCTTCGCCTTCGTGGGACTTCTTGTGGATCTGAGGAGGATTTGGTAAATTACATAACATAACATAAACGGCCTAAGGGTGCCCACGTCCTACAATCGGTGACCGATTTTTTGTAGGAGAAAAAAAGAACGTACTGATACCATTGGAGCAACACACACGTCCTATAAAAAGTCGGTTAAAAATAAAATCGGTGCATCCCGACCGACAAACCCACCGACTCACCACCGACTCAAGGAAAAAACGGCGTTTACACGTTGTACTTTTTTAAGAGCTTTTCACTTAAAACGCTTTTTTGCCACTTAGCGTTTAATTGCTTAAAATAACAGTTTAGAAAAACGTTTAAATACGTAAATAAAAATTTAAGCGTCTTAAAAAGTAAAAACATGCATGTGGCTTATTTCTTTGCTACAACAATGAATGAAATTTCCTTCGTACTTGACAGGCTTAGGACTGTCTGAAATTAGGTTTTATTTCGTACTAGCTGTCCCGACAGACGTTCTGTTGTCAAACATTCAGTGTCAGGTGACTGGTAGGAACAGTTGCTAAGAGGAAACTAAAATTGTTGTTTCCACAAAATTCCCAGCATTTTCTCATGTTTACTCACCTTTTATACCTTCCCTCGACCATTACAAATAATTCAAAACCAAAATTAACCAAATCGGTCTAGCCATTCCCGAGTTTTAGCGAGACTAACGAACAGCAATCCATTTTTATATATAGAGATATTAAATCACAATATAAATACATTAATGTCAAGTTACATGAATTCATATTGAGGTCTTCAAAAAGTAAATAAAATGTAAATAATAAAATAATATAAAAATGTCACAATAAAAGAAAAAATTACACAATCTACAGACTACAAAATGCACAATAAATAAAACAAAGGTCAATATTGTCAGACATCAATTCACACAACGCCATCTAGTCCCAAACTCAGCAAGCCTTATGTTTTTTTTTTTAATTATTTACTGCACAAAATTGAATGGTACAAATGGCGGACTTAATGCCGATAAGGCATTTTCTACCAGTCAACCATGGGGCTAAGCAGAGAAATATGGTAGGCGGTGCAGTGTTAAAAATAAAAAGGAAAAAAAAATTAACAATATACAGGGTGATCTGAATGGTGACGTCCAAACATTTTTTAGTATCAACACATTCGGGTGTGTCTGAAAACACACGTTAACTTGTGAAGAGGTGCCACCTTCAGAAACTGGCCCGCTCAAGTTTACTAAGTTAAGTTTACTTATTCAATCGAATTCACTTTCTGTTTTATTTGTTTTCATGTCAAAACTGTATGACTCTGTTGGATTATCCAAACATTCACTTTGTACTTTGTACATTGGACAATTTAAAAAGAGTAACTGCTGAGTTTCTTGCCAGGTTGAAACAACACTGGTGACAAAGAAAATGTTTCAAACTACAGTTGGTCAAAAAAATACGTGAAAAATAAATGTATAGGAAAAACCGTTCATGTGCAAACATTTTTGGAAGCCTGTGAAATGGTTACATAAAGTAGGTGTTCCAGCCAGATTTGAACCCGGGTCCGAGCCAGAGAATTTAACCACTGGACCACTAAGCTTGTGCTGAACGTATTATCAGACACTCATGTTATCTTATGCAACATTAAAAATAATTTTGTTGAATTGTTATACAGGGTGGTCCAAAAACGACGTTCAAAATAAATATATTTTTAAAAAATTATGCAATCTTTTGTAAAATACACTCACCAACAAAGTCTCCATATGCAGAAACCGTTTGTGACAGAACTCGCAGGCGTGCGGCCTCTTCTTGTATTTCTTCGGCTTGTCGCCGCTAGGTGGCGTCTTGCGGTTGAACTTAGCCTTCGCCTTCTTGATACGAGACCTTTGAATAGAGATAGAAATTTATTTATTTGAAAAGAAAGAAAAAACGTTTATTGATTTCGGACATCGCAACGTACAGATATAAACAAACAAAACAAAATGGTTAGAGAAGAAATAAAAATAAAAGTAATAATTCAATAATTTATTTATTTTATTTCTAGAATTATTTGTTTCTCTCATCTCTTTTGCACAGCCCAACTCTGTGTCCTATAGAAAAACCTCTACCAAAGGTTGTCTGGCAGAGATCGCTTTGTAGCGATAAGACCGCCTAAATTGTACAATGCAATGTCCTTTTCACTGACACTTACTAGATGTTTTTTGTGCAATAAATATTATTTATCATTATTAAATAACAAAAGAAAAAAAATCAAAAATATCTATCAGACAGCAGTGTTATGATGTCCAAAATTAAATGGACCCCACTCAGCTAATGCCTGGACCTGATAGGCTCAGACGCTAATTTTCAGTCGGGCCAAAAAATATAGTATGGTTTTGTTTGGAAATGCCCGTGGCTCAGTTGAGACAGTAAGGGCCGGCGCCCACTATCGGCATCGGCACGCTTCAGGATTTTAAGGTGGCAAATAGCAATATACTTTAACATTATGGCAATAAAGTAGAAATTTCCGTGATGTGTTCTCGTAAAAACAAAATGCATTTGTTCTGTTTCTGTTTCAGCATTTTCTACTTTATTGCCATTATGTTAGAGTATATTACTATTTGCCACCTTAAAAGCCTGAAGCGTGCCGATGCCGAGAGTGGGCGCCGGCCCTAAAGCGGCAACAATCGCCTAGAGACGAAAAAATCATACCTAAATATTGACCAATTCAAATTCATACTTAAAACTATAGGTTGGTACAAAAAGAGATTTCCAAAAAAATATTAGATTCCTTACTTCTGGGTACATCAGAAAATACGTAGGTATATTACACATATATTACGCGATTTAATGTAGTTTTCAAGTTGTATTTTCTATCAGAGCTTGGGTTACATGACAGTACTCAATGATATTACAGTAAAAATGACGTAGATAGGTTACTTGTGCTAATACTGGCACCCGAAACCAGAACTTTTGCAAACCTTTTGAACCTGAGCAAATCATTGACAGTTTGAGACGGCACTGTGCAACATGTTTCTGTCTCCTTTACGCTCCAGTAAATAATCATACTATCTTGTACACACGGTCAAGTTATCGGTACGTACGCCAGGGTACAGTTTTCGACTTCGCATCAGTACTGACACAACGTTTCTTTCAAACATCATTGCTTCTACCCATTGCGCATAGGGCAAGTGAGGATACTTACACTTTGTCTAATGTTTCATCATCGTCGGACAAGTCTGGTTTTATTTCTTCTAATTTGACTGGTGCTTCATCACCTGTAGGAAATAATTAAAATTATTTTACATCATAAGCAATATTAACTATTTTTACCGTAGATCACTTGAAATCAGGGGCGACATTGTCTAAATTACGATTACAGTCGCCTAATTATTGAGTTTAACAAAATGCTAAAATAAAATCTCACTTCCCCTCTCGCCAGAATCGATCAATGAACACCTCGATCGCGAACTCGATTTCGCCTGCCAGTGAATTTGCCATGTGGGTCTTTATTAAAGAGTCAGTAAATCTCAAATAACGGAATGAGCTTTTTTTCATAAGTTAAATAAAATTTTA
Source organism: Udea ferrugalis (assembly GCA_950022985.1). Classification (NCBI taxonomy): domain Eukaryota; kingdom Metazoa; phylum Arthropoda; class Insecta; order Lepidoptera; family Crambidae; genus Udea; species Udea ferrugalis. Next base: position 6,578,293 of record OX465545.1, read on the forward strand.
CCATTTAATTAAAATTAATTAATTTTACGTATTTTACATTACGTTTACCAATTAGTTAGTTATCCGACGGGTGCATTCGAATTCACGAATCGCTAAATTGGTGAGTATACCGTCAAATGGATATAAAACGTCGAGTAACGGCAACTTGAAGTGCAATTTTAAGAAGTACTCACCTTCCCAGGTTTCGTTGTGAGTGAGCACATGCCGATGCATCTTGCTAGACGTGATGAACCCTCGCTTGCAGACGTAGCACTGTCAAAGAAAGCTGTATTAAATTGAAGATGTTGAAGAAATCTTCCCTAACACCTCGAAATACATGTTGAAAACTATGGTTATTATTGTTTTTAGCATTTTCCATGCAGTGTCTTTACTAAAGATCTAAAAACCAGAAAAAGACATTTGGTCATCTTGGCATCAGGCGGGAATCGAACCAGCATCTTTTGCAAACCAGCGATTGCACTAACCACTGAATTAACGTAAAAAACTATGATTAAAACAAGAGGAGGAAGATTGGCACCCGCGACCAAAGTGGCCCTAGAAAAGCAGGTCCAATGGACACCGCAGGAGTGCGTAGAAGGCTTCATGTCAGTCACCGCAGTTTCCCCCAACATGGACGATGAGAGGAGTCACGCAGTTTTCTGGGTATGCCACAGGGTGTCACTTTTCCGGTCACATAACCCGTCTGCCCCCCGGTGAACGGATATGTATACCCGGGATTATATTGTTTTAAAGTTATGTGACAATTTATCTTTATTCTATGTTTTTTATAATTATGTTAGTTATAGTTTCACTAGTTAGTAAGCCTGAATTTGCTGTGCCTGAAAAAGGCGACTAAGTCTTAAGAATAACCTTTGTCATATTAGATCTGTACCTACTATCACTTAGTTTGCAAATAAACATTTGAATTTGAAATGTGTCATTTTTGTCATTTGTAACAGTGACCTCTCGCGGCGATTCCTCGTCGGCGAGGGCTCCTGCAGCCTAGGGGAGCCGCCGAGTGGTGGAGGGGCTCCAGGGACGAGTGCACTGTCTCATTTGAGATGGCGGGTTGCCTGTCAATTACTGTCAATTGACAGTGTTCCTGACAAAGGCTGTCATTTTCTGACAAATCTGACAATTTTTGTCAAATCTGTAATGTTATGTCAAATCTGTAGTTTTCGGTCTAATCTGTCATTCTCTGTTATTTTCCGTCAAATCTGAAATTTTCTGTATAATTTGTCATTTTCAGTCACATCTGTCATTTTCTGACAGATCTGTAATTTTTAGTCTCAACTGTCATTATCTGACATATGCTGTCATTTTGTTTAATCTGTAATTTTCTGTCAAATTTCTTATTTTCTGTCAAATCTGTAATTTTCTGACAAAACTGTCATTTTCTGTCAAATTTGAAATGACAGAAATCCTTGAAAAAACAGTCAATTTCTGTCAAATAACCTGCAATTTGATACACCTACCTTGAAAGGCTTCTCCCCAGTATGCGTTCTCATATGCACCCTCATATAAGAGACAGTGCTGATACTCTTGGAGCACACGTCGCACTTCAGGGGCCCCTCGCCCTTACTCCGGCGGGTCCTCATCGGCAAATGTTTCATTTTGTGTCAAATGTGTCATTCTGTGTCAAATCTGTCTTTCTGTGTCAAATCTGTCGTTTTGTCATTCTATGTCAAATCCGTCTTTTTTAGTCAAATCTGCCATAACGGTTAAATCTGTCATTTCGGTCAAATTTGTAATTTTCTGTCAAATGACAGCGTTCCTTGAAGTTTCTGTCATTTTCGGTCAAATTTGTCATTATCTTTCATTTTCTGTCAAATTAGTCATTTTCTGTCAAATTAGCCATTTTCTGTCAAATTAGCCATTTTCTGTCAAATTAGTCATTTTCTGTCAAATTAGCCATTTTCTGTCAAATTAGACATTTTCTGTCAAATTAGTCATTTTCTGTCAAATTTGTCATTCTTTGTCAAATAACAGTAGTCTTAAAAGAAGCTGCAATTTTGTTAAATGTGAAATGACCAAAACCCCTGAAAAATCTGTCAATTAACCTGTCATTTGATACACCTACCTTGAAAGGCTTCTCCCCAGTATGCGTTCTCATATGCACCCTCATATAAGAGACAGTGCTGATACTCTTGGAGCACACGTCGCACTTCAGGGGCCCCTCGCCCTTACTACGGCGGGTCCTCATCGGCGAGGGGGGGGCCTCCTGGAGCCTAGGGGAGGCCGCCCACGTGTTGGAGGGGAAGTAATCATCGTCGGAGTACCTGGAGCAACTGGGATACGTTGGGAAGTTAGTTTTTGGGATATCTTTACACAAAACATACATTCATATTGTTGAAGATGGTTTTTCTATCATCCACAACATGTCAATCGCAAAATATTGAGTGTATTCAGTAGCATAACTAAATATACAGGGTGAGTTTTGCAAGCGGGCGTGGTAGGTCAAATCCTAAACTATGAAGAATATAGAAAAACGTTCAAAGGAGTCTCGAGACCGATTTTGCCAAAAACTACATACTTACACACACGTTACGTTACGTTCGTTTTGGTTTTGAAAAAAAGAGGTCACCCTGTATTATTCCTTAATCTTGTATTGTCCCTTATAGGGATCAAATTCTGGGAAGTAACATCATATGGCAAACATAAAGGAAAGGTCTTATTTTAAATTAATAAAAAAAACTGTGGGTGTGCGTGATGTGATAGTTATAAAAAAATTAAGAATAAGATAAAAAGATAAAAGACACTCACCTCTCATCCTTCAAGCTATCACCATCACCAGCCTTAGCTTCATCGTCAACCCTGAAGTCATCATCAGCTCTTAAATCATCATCAGCCCTAAAATCATCATTGAAAGCCTCCACTTCAGGCAGTTCCTCTACCTCCTTCTTCACTTCCACATCAGCGTCTAACTTCACCTCTTCAATGAGGATGTCGAGAGGTTCAGCTCTTTTGAAGTCTAGGTCGAAATTTTTGGAATCTTCCTCGTCCTATAACATAAAATATTTTTTTTTTATTTATTTATTTATCTCACTCTTACATTATCATTAGAAAGAAAGAAAGAAAGAAAGAAATAAAATTTATTTGACACATAACACACAAAAAAATAATAATAATAATAATTATTACAGGTATTTCGTAGCCTAATTCAATAATGCAACTTTATCTATATCTACCTATTTTATCTTATCTATAATATCTATCTAATATCTATAATATTGAGATAAGAATACCAGAAAATTAACTTTGTCTGATTTTAGTTTTGGTGTTAGACGGGATTTGAATCTATAGTCCATTAGCGTTAAAAATGCAGTGATTTTTCATCAGTATGCGTTCAACAGTCACTGTGGACTTGGCTTTTTAATTAGGAACAATTCGATTGGTTAGGGGACGTGCTAGATTGAAAGGACAAGTATGAAATCACTGTATTCTTAACGCGGACGGACTATCGCATCTGTGGCATCGATTGTGTAGAAGACTATCAATACTATTGATCTTTCAATTAAATATTTTTTTTATTAAATGATTTTGTAAGGAGTTGCCAAATTTTTTTTAGAAACTTAGAAACCTAGTAAGTAACAATTAGTTACTTGATTGGTTTACGTAAAAAAACTAAAAAAAAAAGTAGGATTCTTATCCGTTATATTTTCTATGGCAACACCTTGCAACGTGTCACCCCGTATAAACATAATTGATCATTGGACATTATCCCACAGCATCTAGCCCTAAACAGAACAATATTCGTACAAATATGGTTACAAACACTTGTACTAAAAGCCTCACCTTGGGCGGCTTGACCTCCTCCAAGGGGGGGTCCGGCATGGGCCCCCACAGTTCGTCCCACAGCTCCGTCTTGGGCTTGGTTTCAGCCTCAGCCTTCTCTCTAAGCTGTTCCTCCAACTCCTTGAGGTATGGCAGGATGGCGTTGTAGTCTGTCACAAAAGAAGACAATATAGAAAAGGGGGCGGGATTTTGTGATTATTGTATAAGAAGAGAAACAGTTGAAAAGAGTAACTGCTGAGTTTCTTGCCGGTTCTTCTCAGTACAGAAACAACTTTCCGATCCGGTGGTAGCGTCACATTTATTTAAGTACAGTATATTTATTGTTAACAATTAATATTATGGTATTCATGTCTATTATTAAGTGTGTTTGTACATGTTAGTTAATTAGATTTGACGATTTAAAAGTACTTTGTGACAGGTCTATTTAAATAAAGCTATTTTTGATTTTAATTTATTAGCAGGTTTATTCCACTCTATTCACCTGGGTAATATCACCTGGGTGAAGAAAGTGGTGTGGTTGTGTTCGTTTTAAAGGGGGTTACTCTTTTTAAAATTAAAGGATCACAACTGTTGAAAATACAGAGATAGTCATGAAAAAATGTGCAGAGATACAGATTATCACAAGATGATTTTCGATGATATAAGTTCATTAGATTAAATAACAATTTCTTCAAATATGTAATATTTTAGTATAGAATCAAAACTATTTCTCACAATGATATTTAAATACGTGTTATGTCAGTTAAGGCGCGATACCAGGAAAACGGCTCTCGGGAAAACTAAAGTTTTATATAGAAAATATGAAGTATGAGGCACGAAAAAAATCGTCGTAGTAGTCAAAGAGTTGCACAATCAGCTCAAACTTCCAGTATATGGATCAACTTACTAGATTAATGTGAAAAAAAATCAGAATATGGCTAAAAACGTGCAAAACGCACTCCCGTATTTCAAAAGTTTAGGCATCATATAAACTAACAACTTACGTGTTATAAATAGCGTGTAAAGATCAGATATCAAAGAAACGTTGCCAATCAGTTGTTTTTCATTGCTTCATTTCAGTTTTGTGCAAAAAATTCCCAAACATTCCGAATTTTTAGCTTGAAATCTCCATACAAATTACTATGGAGTGAGTGAAGTTTCTTTGATAGCTGTCTGCGCACCGTCGCAGCTCACTCCCCCCCCCCATGTCCCCAAGGTGAAAGCACGTCGCTTTTGACGAAAATGACATTTATAATTACGCGGATAATTTAAACGAAATAGGCGCACATAGGGTCTTTTGTTGAAAATAGTACAACTTTGTTTTTATTCCTCCGTACTGTTTGTTCATATGCATTATGCATAATTTATCAAACGTATGATTTTATCATGATTCCCCATGAGAGTAATATGGCGGGTTTATATTTATAAGTACACTTGATTAAAAGCTCTCTTGGGTTTGACAATTTGGTACTAGTTGCCATTTCAGTTTCCTATTTTTTCTTGTAAATTTTTACTATTTGTAACTTATACTGAAAGTTTTTACCTATTGGTATTTGAAAAACAATCTATGTATTTACTTTTAGCATGGTGTCAATCTGCAGCATCATCGGTTAATGCCAATACGAGATCTGCCTAAAATATTCAAGCAAAACAAGGGAACGAAGTAAGAACGCAAATAGCTTTGATTGCTTTCAAATCGAATTGATTAAAACTATGTTATTTGTGTGGTCTAAGCTACTATGTTATCTGATCATGAAAGCTTGATTAAGGTGTCTGAATAGATTAAAGGTTCTTTTTTGAACTACATTTTTTACTAAATTAATTTTGGAGGCCTCTATCATAACTGAAATTGTTCGACAAAGAAATTTGACGAAACATAAAGATACAAAGTTATAGAGCAGAAATCAAAGTTAATACTTACGTTAAGTTAAGTCTTTGAAAAAATGCGAACAGAAAACTATGCATCGAGTTCGTGTACTTACACACGCCGTATTTTTATGCTTGTTTGTATTCTTCACGCAGTGACGTGCACTCACCCGGCGTCATGTGGAAGACTGAGTTGCGGGACTGCGCAGACGGCTGTCAAAGAAACTTCACTCGTTCCATAATAATTAGCATGGAGATCTCGAGCAAAAAAAATGAAAGTTTGCGTTTGCTTATACGAAACAGAAATAGTTATTGCAATAGAACATAATGACAAGTTATTCGAAATGGAAACACACTTCACACCGGAACAGCTTTTACAATTGTACCAAGCACAAATTCGGTTGTGTATGGAGTACTTCTGCCACCACTGGGATGGCTCTGCCAAGTATCAGCTGGATGCACTGGACTCAGTAGACCGAAGAGCCAGGAGACTGATAGGTGACGAGACGCTCGTTGGAACCAAACTCGAGTTTGGAGCATCGGCGTAGAGTTGCCTGTCTATAGGTTTTTTATAAGGTGTATTTCGGAGAGTGTGCGCAAGAACGTCATGACCTGATACCACCCTCTACTTTCTACTACCGGACCACAAGTCGCCGTGAGGGCTTTCACCTCCATGTGGTCGACTTTCCAGCGGTCCGAACTAAGCGGTTTGGTGCTTCCTTTCTGGTCCGCACCGCTAAGGAGTGGAACGCCCTCCCTGCGTCTGTGTTTCCGGATACATACAACCTTGGTGTCTTCAAGGCAAGAGTGAATAAGCATTTTTTGGGTAAGCGTGGCTGGCGAGACTGAGGTCAAACGCAAACCCATTTTAAATTAAAAAAAAATGGATCAGATAGAACTTTGATATAAATATGAATTTTCATATTTACCTCAGCCATGGAAAAATGGCAGTGCAAGCATTTTTATCTCTAACTGGCTATTTGCACACAGCTTTTCCCTGTAGTAATTTGAATGAACTATACAGACAAACGTTCTAAAAAATATAATTAGCATCAACTATCATTTAGATAGTGAAAGCTTATGTAAAAACAGACAGAAAAACGCGGAGGGTGACTTCCTTTCATACTATGCTCTACTCGTAGATCAATTCCAGTAAGATGAAGATCACGGTGGATTCTGTATTAAATTCAGCGTAAAAAGCCTGAAATACGATGGCCTCTACTAGGTATTACTCAAGTGTTATTATCTAAAATAAATTATCCACTAAAAGTGTCTCAACTGTTGACAACTGTTAAATTCCTCGTTTTAGTTAGTAACAAGATAGCTCCCTTTAATGCTTCTTGCAGCTTTTCATTACAAGTAAGACCAATTTATTAGTGGGTTCTTCTGCATGTTACTAGAAATGGCTCCGTGTATTGCTATATCATATGCATTGGATGTAAGACATATTTTGTGTTGATGATGATCGAACGGATAAACCAAGTTACAACTAAATCTCGATGGAATCGTCAAGTACCAGATATAACATTGTGCAAATAACGTGGTCACGAGAATAGATTGCAAATAATAGAGTAAAAAAATAATTGGCAAAACCGCTTGTTAGTATGTTTAATGAAATAAAATTTTTGGTTAGTTTCTTTTGTTTGCCCTATATCCTGAAATATTTTGGGTGGCAAAATAAAAATATCTTTCGTGAACGCATCAAATTATTATCATGCCGCGATTTATAATAATATTAATAAATAAATAAATATCCCTGGACATTATTCCACACAGCGCCATCTAGCCCCAAGTGAGCTAATTATACTCCGTTTTTATGGGATACTAGACAACGGATAAACATACTTAAATACTTTTTCTTTTGTAAATACATACTTATTATACATAGGAAACACCCAGACCAATACAAACAGACATGTTCATGCACACAAATGTTTGTACTGTGCGGGGATCGAACCCGCGACCTTTGGTGTAGTAGCCGACTTCTAAACAATTACACTAAGACGGTCGTCCGGATTTATGCATTGCATTTATGCACGGATTGCACGGCCCAACCACTGTGTGACCATAGCTGTCACGATCGCTTTCAAATTTGACAGATTTTCTCTCCGGCCGACCTTAGTATGGACCCTTAAGTCGAAAATTGACCCTTATCGAACGTACCTATAATTTTACCGTGTGTACAAGATAGCATGATTATTTACTAGAGCGTAAACGAGACGGATATGTCACCGGAAAATAACAAGAACCGTAAATTTATAAATTTCCTAGGAAATTTATCAACTTTCGTAGGATTCTAAACGAAAGATAAATTGTATTATTTTACGCCCACATTTCCGGAAATTTATAAATTTGCGACGACTCGTGGTAAATTTATCAACTTACGGATATCTATTCGTAAGAAAACGGTTCGACCAATCACAGAAGAGCTTTTAATTTTACGCTTTTATAAATTACGGAAAATAACACACAGCTCTCTGATTGGTCGATGTTGACAGTAGCAATGCTTGTGTTGCCAAACTGTACATTTATCAGTTTCGACTACCTTACTGGACTTTTACTTTAAAACTGGGTAGGTTTAACGGGTTACTTCTTATAATTTATAGGCTGATAACCCCTATTTAATCAAAATAAAACAGCAGAAATCGTGTTTTACGATATCAAAAAGTTTATAAAAAAAATAAATACACTTATAAAATATAACATACAAAACATGGCATACCATCTCGAATTCTCGATCATATCCCAAATGAGGTAGTCAGAGGCACACTGAGTTCCCGTCACGGTGAACGAACGGTACATTCAGAAGCCCACATTTCACCGAGGGAATTTGAACCCATCGTGGTAAGAAGCGAGCATACCGCCGTTATCTGGGTTGCTTAGATTTTTTATCGGTGTTTCTCATCGCCGGAGAGTTAGCCGGAAATTATACAATGAACACGAAGATGAATTGTTCTTACAAAATATAAAACATTTAAAACCGGCCTTCCACCAAAATTAAATGGCGGAGGAGAGGAATGACACGTGACTTATTCGACCAATCAGAGCGCACATGGCGTTTGGTTACTGCCCACTTATTATTTTACGGAGGCGTTCCGAAAGTTTACCAATTTCCGGAAATGAGGGCGTAAAATAATACAATATATCTCTCGTTGAGAATCCTACGAAAGTTTATAAATTTCCTAGGAAATTTATAAACTTTCGTAGGATTCTAAACGCCCACTTATTATTTTACGGAGGCGTTCCGAAAGTTTACCAATTTCCGGAAATGAGGGCGTAAAATAATACAATTTATCTCTCGTTTAGAATCCTACGAAAGTTTATAAATTTCCTAGGAAATTTATAAATTTACGGTTCTTGTTATGTCGTCTCAAACTGTCAATGCTCTGCTCAGGTGTTCTACGTTCTGATTTCGGGTGCCACTTTTCCAGCACAAATAACCTATCTATGTCTTTTTTATAATAATATCATTGATTTCTCACCATAAGGTTCTCCTTCTAGTTTATCGTCGGCATGTTTCTTGTCAAAATGAGTTGTTAGATTTTCGAATCTGTAAACAGAAAAATAGGTTTTTGATCAAGATTGCTTGTGATGTAGCTCATGTAGAAACCAAAAATAAACGCGGATGGTACAAATCCAATAGAATGGTTAACCATTCCATCTACCATCCATTACCATCATTTTCACCATTATTACCATAATATAATTTGGCAAAAGCAAGAGTCAATTATTTCTTTTTATTTATTCATCTTATATTTAGCAAAAATAAGATAGATAAAATAAATGACATCACAAAATGAAAAAAGAGAGCAAGATAAAAAACGGAAATGGGTAGCCTGATGTGCCGTTGATTGTACATAAGCCTCTAGCTCATACATCATCATAAACTTACTTGGTTATTTTATTTTAGCATTAGCGATAGTGCATTATCATCTCACTAAAGAAAGGGAAACCAAAAAGACATTCGATCTTGGTTTCAGGTGGGATTCGAACCCGCGTCATTCGCAAACCGGCCGACTACACTAACCACTGTGCTACCGAGACCATTAACAGACCGGCCGAATTTTTCTGGTTTAACACTTTACCTGGCAGCCAAGTTTGTTTCACCAATGTTTAGGCATATACCTTGAACAAAAAAAAGGAAAAATTCTGCCGGTCTGTTAATGGTCTCGGTAGCAGTGGTTAGTGCAATCGCTCGGTTTGCGAAAGACGCGGGTTCGATTAACGCCTGAAGCTAAAACCAAATGTCTTTTTCTGGTTTTCCTATACACTTACTTGGAGAAGAATCTATAGCAGATCCTGCATTGGTACCGGATAGCGAGATGTATCCGCTTGTTGTGGCGTCCCAGCTTGCTGGCTGTTATGAACGACTGACCACACACTGAACATGTGTATGGTTTCTCATCTGAAAATAATAGAGAAAAGAAACATTCAGTATTTATTTCTGATACCAGAACATACACAACTAAAAGGAGAAATTGGGGAAAAAAAAAACTACATAGTTTAAATAAGTATAGGAATATGCCGGTGAGTGGTTTTGTGGCCCGTGTACAGGGTCGCTAATAGTTATTTAATAACATAAAAAACAAATTGTGAAATGTTAGACGCAACTCGTCTATGTACTAAGGGTCAAGGTGACATGTAACTAGTGTCCGACCGAACTTTCGGTTTCGGTTTCGGTTTCGGCCAGTTTCGGCCAAAAAATCGAGTTTCGGCCGCAGTTTCGGTTTCGGCCAAAATCGGCCGAAACTTTAGCCGAAACCGAAACTCAATTCGGAAGATGTCGTGCGAACTCGTTAACGTGTCGTGTCGTGTAAACGAAGTTTCGTTTCTCGCGACAACGTTATGGCAACGCCTGGCGACCTCAACAGTTGTCGGGAATTGTCGTGGGATATTCGGATGGCTCCGTAGCAACACAAAAATTGGTCAGGTAATGTTTTGACGGAACTGATTACATGTCAGTTTTCGTTGAGACTGTCCTGTTGGGAGCTCGATTCTCGAAGTTGTCAATGAGTATGTCTTGGCCAAATGATTCAAGTAGGCAGGTCCACCTTCGAGGAAGAGGTCGATCGTTGCATCCAACACCGCTGGGCACTAAAGAAAGTAGGTTGAAGTGTCAGTTGGCAGGGCACATTGCACGAGAAACTTAGCCATCAGTTTGGGGTCGAAAAGTTTTCGAGGGGATATTGTTTGAAGCCAAACGGAGCCTCCCACCAGCAAAGAAGCAGAATGACCTGATAGAGATTGCAGGGTTTGGGTGGATGTGGGCCGCCCATTACTAGCCGTTCTGGGAATCTAAGGGGGTGTCCTGATGTTCAGAATTGGACGTCGTGCGCGTAGTTGTTGATGAAGTTTTCGTTTCATTTCTGTACTTGAATTATGTAAATAGTTCAATATTGGATCACTCAGATTAATTACTATCGCATTGTAGGAAGTTTTTAGGCAGTTGGCAAGTCCCCAGTCTAATGAAGGAGTCGATGTCGAATTATAGAAATCGACCTATTGTTATGCCGACAACGTCGTGCTATTCGCCAACACATCCGCCGAGTGGCAGGGCAGACAATTTTCAAAGAACTAAGTGTAGCGTGCTATCGCATTGGACTGGTGATGAACCAGCCGAAAACGAAACTGACGACAAACGGCACAAAAAGACGGCAGACAATGCAACTTTGATGAGTACTTATATTGACTTGGGCCAGATTGTCCCCTTACGCCTTGTGGTATGGGGCGTTAGAATTCTGGGACGGTTCCCCCCCGCCTATCGTAAGAGGCGACTAAAAAGGGGCCTTCGGGGTCACTGGGAGTGCACACGGCGGGGGCTGTGTGCACCTCACCTGTGGGCCCCCATCCAAGTAGTCTCGAGGAAGGGCGGCGGTGTAAGAGTGACCTAATACCGCCGTACACACTGGCGGGTGTAGAGGGGAGGTGTTACTCCCCTCAAGATGGGCTAGTCAGCATAGCGCGCCAGGGGTCCACCGGCACAGAGTTCTTGACCAGAGATCACGGGGACCTCTGGATACGCGCTGAAGCAGGTCACCGGGGGCTTTAGTGAGTAATGTCTGCCGCCTCACGGCAGGCGAGCCTCACACACCTCTGGCCTTCCCTCAGAGTCCCGCCCTCTGGATCGTCCAGAACCAGTCCAGTCCATGAACGGATTTCCTCCAAAAAAAAAGATGGTCTTCTTCGAGAACAGGCAGGATGAAGAAATCGAATGCCGAATCACCTAGAGGAGCTAACTTTTAAAGTTAGCTCAAATAAATGAAGTTCATGAAAATGAAATCTTTAAAGTGAGAACTTCTCGACGTTTGCATTCTGCCCATCCTTACAAACGGTGCTCAAGCCTGGTAGCCCATGGATAGCAAAGCAAAGGCTCGGGATAGGTCAAGGGTAATCTAGTGGGGTGTGTTAGGCATTAAACACACAGACAGAAAATGGTCACCACGATCCGTGCCAAAACTGACGTTCAAGACGTAGGCCAGAAAGTCGCCAAACTGATAAAATGGGAGTGAGCCCAGAGCAGTCTGTAATCTGTAAGATGCATCCGGCCTGAATCACAACCCAATGCCTCCTCAAAGACTGATATCACTGACAGACGACGCCTAAAAAACGATGGTGCGACCACCTGGTACATAACTATGGCGAATGGCTGACTTGAGCAAAAAACAGGTAAATCGAAAAACTTGGGGGAGACCTTTGCCCAGCGGTGGGATCTTGTGTTGAAAAAATGAGTCTGTAACTTAGTTTCGTTGTTATTAGAAGAATAATGAGTAAAATTCTTCAGAATTTGGGATTTGTAGGTATTTTATACTTGACCACGTGAGTTTCGGTTTCGGTTTCGGTTTCGGCCGAAACTGAAGCCCAGGCCGAACATTCGGTTTCGGTTTCGGCCGGAAAACCAGTTTCGGTCGGACTCTACATGTAACTAAACGTTCCGTTTTGTGTCGAAGACCAAAAGATCGGCCAAAGTCACTTCTAGCTTTCGTACACCAATAAGCTGATATGATGAGCTGATATGATAGGCACAAATGTCAAGCCAAACCCTCACGGGTAGGGCAAGCCGAGGCGCAATTAAATTTAATTTTATGAATTTTAGTTTTAAAGAATTTTTTTTTTTTTTTTTAATTGTTACAAACATTTTCTTTTTAACTTTATATACAGTGTGTCTGGTCACCGATGTCCGACCCGTTAAGGTGAAGTAATATGATCTATTTTATGAATAAATCCACCATAATTAAGCACTTTGCCCCAGTTGTTTTAAAATGGCCGCCATTTTATTTTATTTTTCTCGGGAGTACGGGTGGGTTATTTTAGTTTGCAATATCTGCCGATTTAGAGGTCCTACAGTCACAAAAGTGGTATCGTTGGACAGCTACAAAAGTAAGCAATAAGCTGAGAAAAAAGCATTTTTTCATAACTCCCTTGAAATACCTCAAAAAAATGTTTGAACTTGAAAATTGTGATAGAATTTGTTAGTTTTTTTTACATTTATTTTTTTTTCAGAAAAACTAAACTGTCAACATACATTTATTTTTAACTTTTTGGATACCCAAAGACATCACCTAAACACTGAAGCAAAAATCAAAGTTCCAAGTAAAATAGTTTAGAAGTTGTGACAAATTGAATATCACCCTGTCATCAGAAACCCTTTGAAACGCAGGTAAAATTTACCTGAAATAAATTAAATTTTTTTAAAAAAAAATTAATTAAAAGTGCTTAATTATGGTGGATTTATTCATAAAATAGATCATATTACTCCACCTTAACGGGTCGGACATCGGTGACCAGACACACTGTATATTCTTTTTAAGTATTGCTGTTGTTGTCGTCATTTATGCTGTCGTCACCTATAATTAAGTTTATACTTAGGATGCTTACAATTTCAAATGTTTAACTTAAGCTTAGTGTTAGTGTAAACTTGTTGGTGATCTTAACCCTTTAACCGTTAGTGGCTGAATAGTTGCCACCTTATTTTGAACCTTATACGATTGAAATAGGGTCCAAAACCAACGAAAAATGGCAACAGTTTTACCGGTTAAGGGGTTAAATAAATAAATAAATAAATATGTCAAAATTTTAGTAAATAATGCTAAGAGCCTGTTCACACCTAGTGTTTGTTGGGCGATTTCTTGCGCGCCTTTCACGCTGCTTTGAATTTCACTGATGGATGAGGCGTTCACCCGCCGCTATACCGCCCGCGAGTGCGCAGCGTTCTCGCGGCGAGAACACGGCGTTCATTTTATCGCGGAACTATCGCTGCGAGATCGCCTAACAAACGCTAGTGTGAACAGGCTCTTAGTATTTAATATTTTAGTCCAGTCTGTGAACCTTTAAAGTTCAGCAAATTGTGTACATTTTCATGTACTCTTTTGGTAATCTTAAAAAATATGCAATCCAGATGTGTATTATGGTTCAGTTTCGGCTGAAAAGAACTAAATTATTGTTCTAAACTATTATTTGAAAATATTACCTGTGTGCGACCTCACATGAAGTTTCAAATAGTAGCTAAGCGTAAATTGCTTCTGGCAAGCAAAACATTTATAAATCTTCTCCAAATTCAACAATGATTGCTTATCTGTGCCTGCTAGATCAGGATCGTTGCTGCTATTTCCACCGTTACTAGCATTTCCATCGTTATTTTCTTTGCAATCACTTGGTTTAATATCTTGCTGGTCCCCGGTACTATTTGACACTAAGTTATTCTGGTTTTCCCCATTAAATTCAGTGGCCTTTTCATTGCCGATATACCCATCTTCTGGTTTGATTTCTGGAATTTCAAACGTATCTTCTTTTTTGATCTTTTTCAACTTTTTGAGTTTCTTCTGTTCTTTCTTTAGCTTTTTTCTCCTAATCAAATTCTTTAATTTTAAATCATAACTCGTTATCCTGTCTTTATGAATAGTGACGTGTTGGTCCAGCTCCATAAGTGTAGAGAAACTAATATTGCACATAGAACAGCCGTAGAATTTGAAGCCATCATCGGTTATTTTCTCCGACCAATAGCTACTCCTCTTGCCAGTTTTCTTCTCCTTTTTGACATTCTTCTGAATAACTGGCTGGATTTCAGGTTTGATATTGTCATCTATATTTGGCTGTTTAGTGCTAGAATTTGTGGTATCATTGAGATTAGTCAGCACCTTTTCTTCGTTACTTTCAGTAACATTATGCAGAAAATTATTGAAGAACTCCTGGTTTATCACAGGCTCAACTTTGACGTTGTATTGGTACGGTATGTTAGGCAAGTTGTTTACGGGGCCAGGATGATAGCTGTTGTACGCTGGGTAATCGTACGTGCTAAGTGGATCCATATCCATTGACATGTTTTGGTTCATTTTGGCTTCGTTTTCCAAGAGTTCTGAAATTAAAATTCATAATATTAGTGATTCTATTTCGAATCTTAGAGTACAATGGCTTTTTTATTTAAGTATTGTACACAAGGCCAAGAAGGCCTCAAAGGCAATAGCACTATTATGTAAAACAGCCATATACTTTTGTTCAAATTTGGAATCCTGATACTGATAGTTAGCGTTTTAGTTGTAAACTGTGAGACAACTATTGTTTTTGATTAAATAAATAAATAAGTCTTGTTGGTGACCTAATGAATGAATAAAATTCTAACCCCCTTATTCATAAAAACTTAAACAGCTGTTATAGAACACGATAACTTTTGTATTGCTTTGTCACTGTCAGTCTTGTTGCTGCCGCCATTTGCGGGAAAGTGACAGAACACGTCAATAGCTTAAACAATGCGTTAGCGTTGCGTTAGTTTTTATGAATAAGGGGGTTAATCTTTTAACAACCCACAGACAGAGGTTGTACCATCTAATAGTACTGAATGCAATATTTTCTTGTAAACAAACCTCCTATGTAGGAGGCCTATGTTCAGCAGTGGACATCATGTGGCTGCTGATGATGATGATGATGAAACTACATATTTCATTTCCTTTCGAAACCATACAGGTGACGTAGCTATGAATTTTGGAGACAGTCAATACTTTTCCAAATATAATCAAAATAAAAGATGGACAAGAACACTATATTATTCTAAAATTCTTCTGTTACTTAGTAAATCTACAGATTAACTGACATATTACTATACTAATTACATATCTTCTGGAAAAGGACATCTTTATTCTTGGGAAAGATTGTTCAAGTAACAAAGTTTTGAGTACCTGTATTAATTGTTTAGGAATAGTTAGAATGTCTTTAAGTTTGGTCAGTAGAAGTGACATAAATCCTCTGTTGGTGTTTTAACTTTAACAACTTATTACTTCCCATTAGTCAAGCAATTAACTTAACAAAACAGCTAATTATAGTGGAAAACAATCTTAGAACAAACTTCTCCTTCAAAACTGCTTATTTTAGAAAGAGACTACAATCATAACAAAACAATAACCAGAGGTAAGTATCTCTTAATTGTTAGAAAAAGTACAGAAAAACAATATAAATCAATATTAAATTGAAAATAAAGTTCAAGTTCACTTGAGGTTAGGCCTCAAGTAAACAAACAAACTTCAGTTCATTATTATTTTAGTTTTCCAATCAAATACCCATGAATGAAAGCTGTGAAGATCAAAAACAAATCCTTAACACTATACAACCTTCAAGTGTAATCCACTACGTGTTCTTTTACGTAAAACAAACAAATTTTAAAAAGTAAACAGTAGAAAATGACTAATAATACGCCGAAACAACGAGTTTAGAGCTAAAATAAAATGTGAGGCGGCTGAAACTCGTCGCAGAGCTAATCAATACAAAGCAAGGAAAAAAGTGGTACCTACCTGTGATGGGCAGTCATAAAAAAACGCTCTTTTTTATCAACACATTATGAGGACCACAAAAAAATTATCATTTTCCCGCTCAAACTGCCGGCAAACAGACACCAAAGTATTCCAATGGACACTTTAACACTTTCTCCGCGAAATAACAACAAAATAAAGTTTAATTAACACGTTAAAACAACAGAAATTTAATCACGAATTTGGATTTTTTTTCTCGCGTGACTGAACGGACTGCCATGGCCGTCATGTTTAATGTTGCCGTTTTTAAAAAAAACTACACCATTTTTTTAATGTATTGATTTTTTAAAATCTTCAAGACTAGTGCAATCCTCCGGAATTGTGTATTGTTTTTTTATTTTGTGTAAATAAGTTCTGCGTCGAACAGTTCTGTTTTCAAAGCTTCTTAAACTCGATACTAATAGTATGTAAGTGTGATAACTCCTACAAAGATATTAATTCTTGAACTGCCCTGATAACTAAACACAACCTACTCAGTCTGAATGAGGGGATTAGTTTGTAACCAACTTTAGAATGCCTTGTGAATAGTAAATACGAAGCAACATTATGTGAAAAACATTCGTATTGCTTTTTAATTATTAGTCAACCTTTAAATAGTATCCGACCATTTGTACCGATCTCTAACGCTCATGTCGCGACACTAACTTTGCTTTATTTGAAGCAATGAGGGAAACAATCTCTGAAGTGACTAATATTGTATTTTCATACGAAAGACGTTGGTTTTGATAGTCTCGTTTTTTTTTGTTAAAAAAAATATATCTCGAACACTGAGTATATTTCTCGCAAAATTCCCGGTATTGATAGAGTGAAATGGGATGCCCTTGTTTTAACTTTAAACTGACTTTATGGACCAATAGCAAAGCAATCTACCAAAATACTATTTGTTCATTAATGGATCATCATGAGAACAGCTTGTCGACAAAAAAATGGAAAATACCTCTGTATTACTTACGAACGCACTGTGAGACTCTATATTCTTATAAAATTTTCTAATAACCTTATTCCAGGGAAGAGTATACGTTTTATGGCAACACTTTGGCCAAATGTCACAACAAAAGTCAAGGCCGTTCTGCGTTTTGTTTTGTCACGGTAATGGAATTTCGTTTCGTGCAGCTAAATGGGGCGGGCAACTGTCAAACTGGCGCTAGCAGAGCACCGACCCATAACAAACACGGATTTGTATGAAATTTGTTGAAAATAATTAATTAGAGGCGATTATCAAATAAATGCCCAGGTGTTGTGTACCAAAGTGCAGAGAAACTGGAGGCCACCACTTTCCTCGAGATGAGCAACTTAAAAAAATGTGGCTAAAAGCAATAAGGCGAGTAAGTTCGAGCCTAAAACCGGGGCGAGGGTGTGTCATAACCACTTCGAGGCCAGTGATTATGAAATAATCAGTAAATACTCAGGTAAATACATAAGGATTCAAATTGATTATTTTCTGTTTGTCTAGAAGGCACAAAACTATCGTCTATTTGGTGCGTAACAGAGAGGCTCGCCACCTTGAAGTGAAATTTAATAAACCTCAGGAAACAGGCAGCCCATAAAAATAAACAATTGAATGGTTAATAGTCTGCCTTACTAAATTTCTGGCCAAGTCTGACCTTTTGGGTCCACCAAAAATTCACTTAATTCTCTTTGATTTAAAGGTTACTTAGATGCTAAGGTTTTTCTCACTTTTTCAGGCACCATAAACCAGCACAAAATTTTGAAGAAGTCTGTCATCCCTTCAGTGTTTCCATGGAACGTAAAGCAGGGCCCCACATTAAGAGAAGAACGCCTGAGGACACGTAATTTGAGAAAAAAGCTTGTTTCAAGATGAGAATTTAACTACTCCAGACTTCAATCATTTTCAGCCACTTGAAGAATTAGATGATGCAAATGTTTCCCACAGTGTTGATGTAACTGAAATTCAGTCCTCAAGCTCGGATCTAGCTTCTGGGTCTGGAGAAATTTGTACAAAAGGGACACAGACTTGTAATATTTTGAGATTATTCTCTACAGAGCAATTGCATAAATACAGGAAAAACAGGAATTTGGGAGAGGTTGTTGTGGTTGGGTATTTTACAAATAAAAGAAAAATGATTAAGAAAACACATAACAATTTATTTAATCAATACTTGGTATTCCACCCCTAGCCCTTATCACTGCTTGAAGTTGATTCTTCATTGATCTGATCAACTTTTCGACATCCTCTTGAGTTATGTTATCCCACTCTTCCAACAATACTGTCTTCAATTCTTCTACCATGAAGGGGCTTGATTTCTGGCTCGTACTCTTCGTTTTAACTGGTCTCATTAATGCTCGATCGGATTTAAGTCTGGACTGCTGCAATACTTTGTCCATTTTCTTGTCAGAGCTGTAAGAAAATGAAAAAAACATCTGTTAATTAATGACTTGTATGTGGTTCATGTTTAAAGTTTAAACAGGTCTCCACACATTCTCCACTGTCTACCTTGTTCTAAAGGTGTAGGCTGACACTGTTGAAGGTTGCGGCACTGAACGCCTGAACAGGTTGATATACCTACTTACATCAACCAAAATCTAGTATTTTCTCATGCCAGTAAATTGATTCTGACTTCCCAGCCCAGATGGAAGTAGTTTTGCTTGCTTAAATAGCTCCTTATAATCGAAATAAGACTTACATAGATAAGTAATGTCGTATTTGAACTTTATCCAGTGGAGAAAGCTTGGTGTTGCTGTTGATGTCTCTGTAAGACTCATTGGGTGGAAGTTCCATTGAAGGCTCGCCGTCCACAACTTCAGGTTGCCCAAAATTGAAGTTTTGGTCATATGACTCTAATCTGTAATACGAAAAGTATATTTGAAAACGTTCAGACTTGAATTATAACCTCAAACTTTAAAAGTAAGGAAATATGATGTTTCGCGTTTTCAATTGTCACTAAAATGATACAATGGTTACATACTAGCTAGACTATCACAGGTAAACATTCAATAAACTTTAAAACAAGTTACAAGACCTGCAAGTTGACAAAATAAGACGGAATTTATGGAACACAAATTACCTTTCAATTTAGTCAGTTTTCCTTCCACGTAAAGAGGCACCTCTTTTTCTCAATTCTTCTTTTAACGCGCATATTTTCCAAGTGAAATACATGTTTGAAAGTGAGGAATAAACGAGAATTAACGCAATATGTTAATCGAAATTATTGTTTACCATTCAACAAGGGTGGGTGCTAGGGTGGCGCCATCTGAGATTAGCTTTGCCTTGTAGGCCCCATTCACGTGGTCAAATTGTCAAATTGTATTCATGATTCAGATTCAGATATTTATTTGCATAATTTCAGGTACATACAGGGATCTTAAATACATAGTTAGTTTCACCAAAACTTGCTTAAAATAAGAAGCTTGCAAATATTTCACAAAAAGAAAAATAGTTATTAAATAATAAACTTATTACAATTGTCATTATTCTTCATTCATAATACATTTACATAATACATAATTATGTTGCTGGGTTAAGCCCGTTTAATTGTGTTTTAAATAAATAAATAAATAAATTTCATTACTTTCAACACCTGTTGAAAGCAAGGCTAAAGACCCTAGAGCCAAGCTTACCCGACACTATACCGAAGATATCTCGGACGTCAGCCTGTACGAGATTAGGATGGCTCTCAAGCAGCTTAAAAACAACAAGGCGGCGGTGATGACGGAATCACAACAGAGCTTCTGAGAGCGGGCGGTCGGCCGATACTCAAGGTCCTCCAGACGCTCTTCAGTTCTGTCATCCTCGAGGGCAGAACGCTAAAGGCATGAGGCAGAAGCGATGTGATGCTGGTTTTCAAGAAGGGTGACAAAACTCTCTTGAAGAACTACCGACCCATATCGCTTCTAAGCCATATCTTTAAGTTGTTTTCGAGAGTCATTACGAATCGTCTCGCTCGCAGGTTTGACGACTTCCAACCTCCCGAACAAGCCGGGTTCCGAAAAGGCTATAGTACCATAGACCACATTCATACGCTGCGGCAAGTTATACAGAAGACCGAAGGGTATAACTTGCCACTTTGCCTAGCGTTCGTGGACTATGGGAAGGCCTTTGATTCGATTGAGACCTGGGCAGTGCTGCAGTCTCTCCAAAGGTGCCAAATAGACTACAGGTACATCGAGGTGCTAAGGTACCTATACCAAAACGCCACCATGTCGGTCCGATTACAGAACCAGAACTCTAATCCGATCCAACTACAGAGAGGCGTGAGACAAGGAGACGTTATCTCTCCGAAATTGTTCACAGGTGCGTTGGAGGATATTTTCAAGCTTCTGGACTGGAAAGGATGCGGCATCAACATCAATGGCGAGCACCTAACACACCTACGATTCGCCGATGATGTAGTTCTTATGGCTGAGACCTTGGAGGACCTGAACATAATGCTCGAAGATCTCGGTAATGCTTCCCAAAGAGTGGGTCATAGGATGAACATGGACAAGACGAAAATCATGTTCAATGCCCATGTTGCACCCGCTCCAGTTAACGTTGGGAACATTACACTCGAAGTTGTTGACCACTTAATGTTTACCTGGGACAGGCAGTCCAGCTAGGTAAGTCCAACTTCGAGAAAGAGATCTCTCGTCGAATCCAGCTCGGATGGGCAGCGTTCGGGAAGCTCCGGCATATGTTCGCGTCCGAAATACCTCAGTGTCTCAAGACGAAAGTCTTTGACCAGTGTGTGTTGCCAGTAATGACATATGGGAGTGAGACGTGGTCCTTTACTATGGGTCTCATAAGGAGGCTCAAAGTCACCCAGCGAGCAATGGAGAGAGCGATGCTTGGTGTTTCCCTGCTTGATCGAATCAGAAATGATGAGATCCGCAGGAGAACTAAGACAACCGACATCGCTCGAAGGATTGCATCGCTGAAGTGGCAGTGGGCGGGACACATAGCGCGGAGAGCCGATGGCCGTTGGGGCGGAAAGGTTCTCGAATGGCGACCGCGTACCGGACGACGTTCCGTGGGCAGGCCCTCCACAAGGTGGACCGAAGATCTTGTCAAGGTCGCGGGAAGCCGCTGGATGCGGACGGCGCAGGACCGATCGTTGTGGAGATCCTTGAGGGAGGCCTATGCCCAGCAGCTGGCGTCACTCGGCTGATATGATGATGATGACTTATAAATAAACATTAATGAAAGTTGACCAATTACATTATAATAAAAACATAAACATACAACAAAAATGAGATAATTGTCAAAAATATGTCAAAAAATAATAATATAATAATACGCAATCAATAATAAACCACATTCAAAATCCAGGTCACCAGGGCCTCCACAACCGGCAAACGGTTTGCGTAAGTGATTGATACCACTACAAAGCTCTGGCATGGATACAGAAAAAGTAATAATTGGTTGTTTGAAAGAAACTTATTAATAATTATTAGGTAGCAAATAATCTATAGACAAAAAATATATTTATATTTTTGTTTTGTTAGTGTAATAAAAATAAGTTTGTATGCGTGTGTGTGAGTTTGGTGTGTGTGTGTGTGTGTGTGTGTGTGTGTGTGTGTGTGTGTGCGTTCTTTCAATGAAAGGATAGGCTGCATGTGGGTGCAGGTGTGTGTGTGTGTATGACTGAGGCAGCGACCAGAATTGTGACAAAAAAAAAAGAGTGACAGGTATTAAAGCAGAAAGTTTACTTTAGGTCTAAGCAACATCGAATATATGTATACATATTTTTTATTAATTTTTTTAGCACGATATGGGTTTTATAAATTTAATTAGATTAGGTTAGAGGGCACAAGAGATCTTCTGTCTCGTCGTAATTGAGTGATTTTAAGTACTTCTCGACTGTGTGTTTACAACAGGTTTTGATGACAGGATAGAAATTGAGTTTGGAGAAGAATTGATGCGAGCGGCTGGTATGTAAGACAGAGGTATGGCATACCTTATCCTTTCTTCGCTTATCTAATAAGAGGCTCATACTGAAGGTTTGAATGCACTTCCAGTACTGTGTTGAGCATAAAAAGTTGCCTGACGGTTAACACATTCCATATTGGGTACAGATCTACTGTGGGATGGCGATAAGGAAGGCAGGCACCGACCTTTAGAATCAGTCGCTGCGCTTTTTCAACCTCTATCACATGGGATTTGGCGGCTCCACCCCAGGAGGTGATGCAATATCCTATAAGTGATTGGCAAAAAGCGAAGTATACCATTTTTAGCACATGGAGATTGGCGACGTGTATGAGCGTTTTAAAAATAAACAACAGCTTACGTAATCTACTTGTCAACATGTCAATATGCGGTTTGAAGGTCAATGATTGGTCCAACGTGATGCCTATACTAGGATTTTTAATTGTAGTCAGTCAAATGACATTTTCAGTGTGGCAGGTTTTCAGTCCCAAATAAATAGTGATGTGGTAAATCGAGTTTTTACAATTAAAAGTTAGTCGACATTACAGCCTGGCAAAAAAGTCGTGAAATTAATAGGGGCGCCACTATCATTAATAAGTTGAATGTGTTTCAGTGATAACTAACTACTGATAAGTGTAAAGATTGGTTCTCGTTATTCCAATTATTAATCACAAGGTTTTTTTGGGTCAAAAATGACCTCATATTTGTTACATGCTCAGGTTGCCCCCGACGGAAATGCGTGTGATAGCAATTCAGGTGAAGAGGACTGTAATGACGTGAATTTAAATCTATTACTGCTGAAATTATCATTATCACATGAATGAAGTCAGTCTTACTAGTTCATCTCTACCTGCGATTCCTGTCACATAGATCACGAAAACGTCGTCATCAATAAGAGTCTTCTTCAACAATGCAACCTGTTAGACAATTATGAGCCTCATAAGTCTGTGGGCCTCATAAAGAGGCTCAAGGTTATGAAACGGGCTATTGGGAGTGGTATGCTTGTCTTTTCGCAACGAGATCGAACTAAAAAAGGGAAAATTCGTAGGGGAAACTAAGGTCGCTGATATAGTCCAGTGAGTAAGCAGGCACGAAGATCTGACGGCCGCTGCGGCCGTAAAATTCTCAAGTGGAGCCCGTTTGAGGCCGAGTGCAGCGTGTGACGCCCACCCGCAAGGGGGACGGATGACCTGATAAAGATCGCAGGGTGTCGGTGGATGCAGGCCGCTTACAACCGGCCAATCTGAATCATCGGGGTAGGCATATGTTCAGCAGTCAAGTGGCCCTCGTGATACTTGTGGGTTAGCGGTATTCAAACAGAAGATATACACGGTAAGCAACGGTAAGTAATGAAATATTACATTAAATACTGTTTTATTATTTGCTTTTGGTTATTGTAAGCACTATGGTCATCACTTGTCACGATATGGACGGAGTTTTGTTTTTCGTTCTGCTCCCGAATTCCGACGGTGTCAGAAGTGTTTAGTGTCCTCTGAAATTTCTTGTTTATTTTGCTAGCTTGATAATTTGTTGTTGAGTTGCGCTACGTTGGTGTTTGATATGGATCCCCAACCGTCCACTTCTAAAGAGGGCTGTCTCCCTCCAAAAAGAAAACGTCATTCATTTGGTGTAAGTGAGAAAGGAATGGTTCTCAATGCATATAATTATGTATGGAATCAAAATCTAGGAAAACCTTTTGATGATATGAAGAAAGTTGCGTGTGTGAAAACAGTATCCGAAATCTTGGGAATTTCCACCAGATCTGTATATCGAATGCTGAAAGAGCAAAAGGAGAACGTTCAATTATCAAATCACAAAAAATCCGGACCCAAATTAACATTCGCCAATAAAATTGATGATTTTGACTTTTCGGCTATACGTCGTAAAGTCCACCAATTCTTTTATGCGAAGGAGCCTCCAACTATTGCCAAGGTATTCCATTTATAAAATTATAATACAATGCAAAATAAATAATTGCACATCTTACATGAGTGAGTAAATATTCTTTATTGCACACTAAAACAACAACAATATTTTACAGGCCAGTAGATAAAGTTACCACGTGAATGTACAACTTAGGAGGTATTGGGAGGGCTATGCTTGGCGTTTCGCTACGAGATCGAACTAAAATGAGGAAATCCGTAGGAAAACTAAGGTAGCTGACGTAGCCCAGAGGGTATGTAGATTAAAAGGCAGTTAGCGGGGCACATAGCACGAAGAACTGATACATAATAACAAATAACACACATTGTCATTGTCTCGCTGTAGTTTATAAAATTAAATACTTATAATATTTTACAGATTCATCAGGTTATAAATGATGATCCTGACCTTCCTAATATGTCGAAGAGCACGATGCGAGCAGTTTTAAAACATTTAAAATTTAAATATGCCAGTCGCAAGCGACGCAGCTGCTTGACAGAACGTCAAGACCTACTTCTGTGGCGTAGACGGTACTTGACTACAATTAAGGAATATCGGAGACAAGGAAAAATAATTTACTATCAAGATGAGACTTGGATTAATGAAGGTTATTAAATATTATTATTTAAAACTGTATTTCAACATAATATTAGCCGAACGACGCTCACTGCTGGGCATAGGCCTCCCCCAGGGATCTCTACAACGTTCGGTCCTGCACTGTCCACATCCAGCGGCTTACCGCGACCTCGACCAGATCGTTGGTCCACCTTGTGGAGGGCCTGCCCACTGAAACGTCGTCCGGTACGCGGTCACCATTCAAGAACCCTTCCGCCCTGACGGCCATCGGTTCTCCGCGCTATATGTCCCGCGCACTTCAGCGATGCAATCCTTTGAGCGATGTCGGTTGCTTTAGTTCTCCTGTGGATCTCATCATGTCTGATTCGATCAAGCAGGGTAATACCAAGCATCGCTCTCTCCATTTCTCGCTGGATGACTTTAAGCCTTCTTATGAGACCCATAGTGAACGACCACGTCTCCTCCAATATGTCATTACTGGCAACACACACTGGTCAAAGACTTTCGTCTTGAGACATTTCAGGTTTTCAGTTTCAAAATGTTTTGTTACTGTATTATATTATTTACAGGTATGAATTTCGTTCATTAACAGGTCATACAACTGGAAAAGTTTGGGAGGATACAACAGTAGAATCTTCCAAACAAGCGTTTTCTAAAGGTTTGACTACAGGCCTAAAGGGCCCAACCGGCAAAGGACGACGCCTTATAATTTCACATATAGGCAGTGATGAAGGTTTTGTAGATTCCGGTTTACTTATTTTTGAATCGAAGAAAAATAGTATGGACTATCATGAAGAGATGAATTCAGAGTGTTTTGAGAGATGGCTTAAAAGTATTATGCCAAAATTAAAGCCAAATGCGGTGCTGGTATTAGATAACGCACCGTACCATTCAAGAAAAGTCGAGCGTATCCCCACTTCAAACTGGCGAAAGGCTGATATTGTTCAGTGGTTAGATGAAAAACAAATTAAATATCAATCTACAATGATAAAGGCTCAATTAATCGAAATAGTAAAATCACAAAAATCAAATTACGAACGCTATGCTGTGGAAGAGTTGGCCGCTGAATACGGTGTCACAATCCTGCGTCTGCCACCTTATCACTGTGAGCTCAACCCAATAGAGTTAGTTTGGGCTCAAGCAAAGGGATACGTTGCCAGGAACAATAAAACTTTTAAAATAAAAGAGGTAAAAAAATTATTTGAAGAAGGCCTGAAAGAGGTGACGCCTGATAATTGGAGACAGTGCATACACCATGCCATAAAAGTCGAAGACAAAATGTGTCAACTCGACCACATTATAGACCAATGTGTGGATTCCTTCGTTATAAATGTAACTGATTCCGATTCCGATTCTGAATATACCGATTCAGAATCGGAGTCGGAATCAATAGCAACCGTAACGAATAAAAACGTATATAATTACTTGTATTTTCCTGACTTTCAAGTGTTAATTCCCCTGAAACTCTTTGAACATTTTTTTCCCAGCTATGGTTATAATTTTTTAGTGAGAAGTTTTAATATGGAGGTAGGGTCCATATTTCTTAAATCGTATTATTTAATTCGTTGTGTACCTATTAAATATTTACAATTTAAAAAAGCTTTGATACCTAATAAAAAAAGCATGACTAAATGTCTAAGTCTAGTGATTGCCGAACGTCACTAATGTAGCGGGTCACCCTTTCTTGTATCAGTCACTGTTGAAGTTGTCATTTCGCTGACTACAATTATTAATCGTACTTTAGGTACTTGAACGATCTAGTACTCTCAACCACCTCATGGGTTCTCGCCTCGGCGTGGCGAGGGGGCCTAGTACCGGTGATAGGGGAACCACCGGGAAGCGAAGAGAACCCAGGCGTGGCAGTGTGGTGGACTGGGAACCCACCTGCTGCGGCCCGCAAGGGCGACGTGGGGCTGCGGGGCCAGTGGGGCCTGCAGGCGCCTTGAGGCGCGTGGTTGGGGCCGCGGCGCACAACCGGTTGGTGGGGGGCAGTAATCCGAGGCTGGTCCCCCCTGTGCATCGCGGCCCGGCGGGGCCGTACCGCCGGTTACGGCAGCGGAGCCGCCCTTTGGGTGGCTCGTGGTTGCGGGCCCAGTAGGGCCTGCGAACAGTGGGTGCCAGCGGGCCGGAGTGCGGGGGTGCTCTGGCTTGTATTGCACGGCGTCCACCGAGACGGCGAAAGTGCCTGCGTACTCCAGGCACTTTCGTGGCCTCCCCCCTTCGTTGGGGGGTCGGTTGGAGGGGGCCCCATTAGGGGCTAGCACTGGCGGCGGAGCAGTGCGGCATTACTTACGGTAGGATCCAGCTTCGCCGCCAAAGTGCCACGGTCGAGTGCCGTGGGGTTTTAGTCGGTAGGAGTCCGACATAACCTCGTCGTCCCCCCGGGCAGCGAGGTATCCATGAGGATTTCCACACGAAAAAAAAAAAAAAATCTAGTACTCTCAAGAGCTGCACATGAGCAAGAGTCAAGCCCAGAAGCACAACTGTGTGCGATGAGACTAAGGTGCGGAGGTGGGAGGTTTCCTCTTAAAGAGAATGCTACGACTTGCTCTTGTCAACATTCAGGGTAAGAACATTACGCTGCAGCCAACCCTGCACAAGGTCAAATCCTCTCTGCGCAGAGATAAACACCTGGTCCCAACCATCTCTACTAAAGAATAGGGCTGTATCATCAGCATAAGCGTAAATGCTGCCATTTCGGATTGGGAGCAAGCACAGGTCGTTAATGTAAACCAGGAACAAAGTGGGACCGAGTATGCTGCCTTGCGGGACCCCGTAGCTTGTATTTTGTTCCTCGCTTACCCATTGGTCGATCGTAACCCTCTGCTTCCTACCGCTGAGATAATCCGCCATCAACCTCAGCGGCAGTCCCCTTACGCCGATTAACTCCAGCTTTGTCAGCAAGTGCGGAATGGAGACAGTGTCAAACGCCTTTGCAAGATCCAAGAATACCGTTAGACAATTTTGTTTTGTATCCAGCTTGGACAAAATACAATTTGTCAGTTCAAGTACAGCGTCGCTTGTAGATCTTCCACGACGAACGCCAAACTGAGCATTTGCAAGAAGGTGCCTTTTCTCAAGGTAATCGACCAGCCGCTGATTGATGAGATGTTCGAGCACCTTAGACAGAGATGGAAGAATAGCTATTGGCCGATAATTATTGACATTCCCTTCCTCTCCACTCTTGTATATGGCCTAATAAGCGCGGATTTGAAAGCACTAGGAAACACGCCTGTAATTAAGATTGCAGATATGAAGGAGAGGAGCAACAAGTAATTCTTTGTAGCTTTGGACCAACTTACCCGGTATCTGATCTGTCCCCAGTGTACAATTATTTTTGAGGCTATTTATTAATGCAACACGCTCATCTTCGTCAGCGGGTAGCAGTACGAGGGACTCCAGTGCCACTTATCTTTATTAACAGCGTCCCAGAGCTTCTTTTTATTACCTCCAATTGGCCAACCGTTTTTTGCCAAACGTTGTTTGTCAAATGTAATTTTGCCAGATGTCTTTTGGTCAAATAGCAGGACCCCGCGCTCGCTGCGTTTGTAAGGAAGATGGCATACTGTGTATACCGTGATGGAGATTCCCGAAAAATAAATACATCACATTTCGATTTAACCATACTTAATCGAAAAAATATTTTGACAGCTTTGGAAAACAACACACAATTGCAAGAATCAAACATTTATTATCAGACACACTTATTTATTTAGCAAACACCTTTTTTACTTTTTCCGCTCCATTATAACGAAGAGAATCTTGCAAATATATTTGAGCATACCGTGAATATCATGGCCGAGAGCACAAGTCTGATACATCATCTCCGAGAACAGTTCACATATCCTGGATTCCTTTGGGATCCCGTACTGGCACGAACACACAAGGTTAACCACTTCTTTTAAACACTGAGCAAGAACGGCACAACAACAACAGCAGTTAGTTCCCATAGATTGCACAAGAGTACAAAAGGATTGGTCTTTGTTTGTTTTTTTTCCTTTCTTGCGTTTGTCTTTGCACTTGTTCATTGATTTATCCCTACCCTTGCTGGTCACACGCATGCCTATTATCTTATCCTTGAATTGATACTTGCATTTTTCCTTGCATATATCCGTGTTTGTGTCCTTGCTGTTATCCCTGTAACTTTCTATAGCATTGCCTGTATATTTCTCTCCATCCTTACTAATGCATTTGTCCCTGCATTTACTCTTTCCTTTTTCTTTAGACTCCTTGGATTTCGACTTCTGGCGGCTCTTATCATCATTACAGCCACAGGACTCAATAATGGAACTGGACGAGTTTTTTCTAAATCTTGAATGTCGACATGAATCGTCTGGTTCGGTCTGAGAACAAATTAGATTAGGAAATTTACAACAGTTCGTTCGCGTTAAGAATGCAGTGTGTTTGTTTTACACATGAGTGCAATAAATCTTTGACTTGGATTTTAAGCAAAAGCACTAGTTTAACGATTAAATCTTAATTGATGCGAGTCGGACAAAGTGAACTTCAATGTTTCCAAATGGCAGAAATCTACCAAAAAATGGTCACACTGCGAGCGAAGTTGGGAGCTTAAATGATTATATGATGAGCATCCTGGCTATGTATCATTATTACCAACAATGTTTATGCAAATAAATGAATCTTTATCTTTAGCTGGAACGCCGACCGTTGTTGCAACCACTGCGGAGAGGCTTGGTTAGGTGCTGTGTATTTGGGTCTACCCTTTATCGCAGAACTTTTTTTGTCATAATTTTATAATGCATAACAACGGATGGCAGAAATTTCATTTCGCAGAAAATCATTTCGCATACACTCATTTAGCATACATTCAAAAAGCATAATTTTGCATGGCAGAATCATCTTTTGGCATAATTATAATAAGCATAATAATCAAAAAGCAGAACCATGGTAACGCAGAAAGTTAACATGCAGAAACATCACATAGCAGAAAGTTAATATGCAGAATTATCTTTTGGCATACTTTTTTATATCCATATAAATAAATAAAGCAGCAAGCTAATCTGGCAAGTCGTTTTTTGGGTTTAAAAAAAATAACCAAAAATAACCTAATCTATCCGTGTCGGTTTCGCCCCGACTCTAGTGTAGGGCAGACAAGTATCCCAATTTGTTGTTATAACAAATACCACGAAACCACGGGAGAAATGGAATGACAATAGTATGCCAAGTGAAATTCTACCAAATAAGCATTATGCAAAAAGTAATTATGCATCATGGAATTTAGCCAAATAAAATTCTGCCAAACAAAACTCTGCTATCTTAAAAGTATGCCATTGAAAATTCGGCCATACAAACTTTCTGCCAAATGATGATTTTGCTAAGTATTTTTTCTGCCTTAAACATATTCGGCCAAAGAAGATAATTTAAATACCACACACACACACATTTAAATACCTAGGTACTATTAATTTTGTGCTTGTTGGTTCCATAATGAACTTTTTCTGACCTACCTTCACTCTGTACGTTTCCGCAGCTACATCCATAGCTGATTTTGCAGGTCAAGCTTTTTACGAGCCAACAAACATTTCTTTTCAGTTATTTCGGTCTGCTGTTGTAAAAATACTGAAAGCAATTCATTTTTTAGAGTTGTATGATGAACACAAGAATTTGGTTGGTGACGTTATTCATCTGCCAATGTCTGCCAATTATTGCCAATATGGTTCGAGTGTCAGTCCTCTTTGTTAGTAAAAAGAGGCTCGATAGCGTACAGCATACAGCAGTCAGCATTAAAAAGATGTGTGCAAAGCATCGACGTCACAGTCTAATAAACGCTGATTTGTAATCATAGTACAGTCATTTAAGCTTAATTTAGGTAAGAATCTCGGAATTCGAGATACCCAGCTGTAAGTCTGTAAATACTTGTATATTGACTCCCTAAAAGTTGTCTCAAAACCTACATATGGTAGGGTGTACGCAACTTAATATTCAAGGTTTCCTTGAAATTTAATATTCAAGGTTTCAATTTCAATGCCCTATCCAAGTTTGAACTTGATAATATACACGTTCGAAATATTTCTGAATGTTTCTGAATGAATCTCGAATTCCGAGGTGAACTCACTATAATGACTGGACTATCAGTGATGTACAAGGCCCGAGGCGTCCGAGTCCTTTTGCATAAAGCTCGGTGTCGTTTACAGGGCTCGCCTCGTTTGAATTGAGTTCGAGTACTCGGGAGTCTTTTGCAGGGCTCGAGCCTTTACGAAGACCTCGAGCCTCTAAAAAAGCTCGAATCTTTTTGACAGCTCGAGCCTTTTTGTAAGCTCGAGCCTTTGAGCGCGCGGTTTTTTAGGATTTGACTTATATTACTTCCTACAAATATTTTTAATTCTACTATAATACCCTGATAATAAAAACGCGAAAGTTCTTAAGAATGTGTTTAGGCATCCATGGATGTTCGTTACTTTTTCCGTAAAATTAAGTTTGGAACACCACTAACTACGTAGGTAATTTATTTATTTATCACAGTGGCATGGACTCATGCGGTCCCTTAAACTGTTTCTTATCACAGTGGCAAGGACTCATGCGGTCCCATAAACTGTTTCTTATCACAGTAGCATGGACTCATGCGGTCCCTCAAACTGTTTCTTATCACAGTGGTATGAACTTCTACGGTCCCTTAAACTGTTTCTTATCACAGTAGCATGGAATCATACGGTCCCTTAAACTGTTTCTTATCACAGTGGCATGGACTCATACGGTCCCTTAAACTGTTTCTTATCACAGTGAAATGGACTTCTACGGTCCCTTAAACTGTTTCTCATCACAGTAGCATGGACTCATACGGTCACTTAAACTGTTTCTTATCACAGTGGCATGGACTCATACGGTCCCTTAAACTGTTTCTTATCACAGTGGTATGGACTTCTACGGTCCCTTAAACTGTTTCTTATCACAGTAGCATGGACTCATACGGTCCCTTAAACTGTTTCTTATCACAGTAGCATGGACTCATACGGTCCCTTAAACTGTTTCTTATCACAGTGGCATGGACTCATACGGTCACTCATACGGTCCCTCATACGGTTCTTATGTCACCTGGCCGCCGAATTCACAAACGTCAATCAAGGTTTAGCAAGCTTTTGTTTACTATCTGAATTGACTGCTATACTTATAGAAGCTGCTCAACTTTGATTCGCGTTTGGGAATTCGGCGGCAAGTCTGCCTATTGTGGGGTATGTTGAAAAAGTCAACGCAAAAAAAAAAACATTTTTAAAACTAATAAATTTTATTCAATTACAAATACATAGATAGCAAAATGCCGGTGTCATAATTTTTAAAGATTACAATAAGGACCTTAAAAGTAATTTCTCGTAATACGGGGGCCGCTTTTTAATGAAAAAAATAACACAAATTTCGGTACTCATCTGTACATTTATAAATAATATACACTGCATGCATACATATAGAAAAGACAATTTTAAACCTATGCATACTTCAAGTTAAGTTGTAATTTAAGTCGACAGAAGATAACATGCTGATTTTGTTTTACTGTATTTTCTAACCACCCCAAAAAACTACTGCCACAAAAATGATAACTATCATAAACTATACCAGATAAATTTAAAATTGTCTGTATGTGCGACTTGTCATATTTTGAGGCGGTTCACGAATACAATAATTATGTACTGATCGTTAATTATATGTAAAAAGCGTATCCCCGTACAGACAAACATAGCAAAACAAATCAACTTGGCATTTTAACAACTCTAGACCAATTCTAGGTAATGTCAAATTGATTGGGCCCGTTTACTAAAATAAAAAAATAAAATAAAAAATATATGCTTTGAGTTACAAATTAAAATGGGCCCTAAAGTATAACAATATGTTTTGATTTTGTTGATTTTGACACAATTGTTTTAACTGGGCCTCCGTTTTTACAATTTTACAGAAACAGCTTTATTCCGTTTATAAACAGCATGCTATATTTGTTTTTGTTAACCCAGTCATAACAATTGATAAATATGCCGAAATACGAAAAAAGGAAATAAGTTAAAATCTACAAACGTAGGCTAGCCGAATAACCTTAACTATACATAATAGAGTGCTAACATATATTATATTTTGTTTATCATTTAATAATTAATTTCAAGTTGGTCACACGCTAATAGTCATATAAAATCATCACACTTATAAAGGAT
Organism: Udea ferrugalis; assembly: GCA_950022985.1. Taxonomy (NCBI): domain Eukaryota; kingdom Metazoa; phylum Arthropoda; class Insecta; order Lepidoptera; family Crambidae; genus Udea; species Udea ferrugalis. The sequence continues at coordinate 6,611,226 of OX465545.1, forward strand.
CTACAACGTTTAGTCATATGTTAAAAACGCAGCCACATTTTACATTTAAATGGAATCACACACACTGTTAATTAATATATAATATCATATTCCAAGAAGCATGCTTATATCTTATAAGCATGCTCCTCATAAAATCATTTTTAAAGGTAATTTAGCATGCTCATATCGAACAGGCATGCATTATTCAGTTAGAATATTATATTCCATTTAAAGCTTGATTTGTATCTATTGAGCATGATTTATATGAACATTATGATCGTGTGACCGACCGATTCTTAATATTTTTAAAAGCACAAATGGCGAAGGGCCTAAAAAAATGGTCGCTGGCCCATAAGAAGCATTACATGCCTGTAACCAGTAAAGAATGCACCAAATACCGCCCGGTGGGATTTCAATAGCATATGCTGATTTTATTGTACTTATTTATAATAATTAGTAAATTACGTCGTCATTTTACGTGGAAGTTGTGATTTATTAGTTTAAAAAATATTTGGAAGATCATTTTAATATTTTTATAAACCACTATTGTAAAAATGCCCACAAGCATGCAGAGTGCGAAGTTGACAGGAGAGACTTTTAAAAAGATGAATTGATGATGAACAAGCAATGAAATGTTTCTTAGTCATGCATGCCATACTAATGATTGAATATACATAGAGTATTCTTAGATCTATTAATCCATCAATTATTTCGTTTTGGGTGAGTTAAACCATCTAACTTCAATAGTTAAATTGATGTAGTAATAATTTTAGTATAGGTTGTAGAAACCTTAAAGGTCAAGATAGGGCTAAAAATCCTATTTTAAAACAACATTTGCATTTAAAATCCCACACAGCAGTTACAGAACTAAAATTAAAATTAATAGGTAGATGTATAATAAAAAATACAATTTTCACAAAACCTTGTGGCAAGTCGCAAGTCAATAAAAAACGGTTTGAATTTTTTCGAACGTAATGAATTATTACACACATCCATAATATATTCTGATAGCACTTAAATCTATGCGCTGTGGCATCTCAGCCATCTATTGAAAATTGTAGCTACCCTTTAAATCTGATTGGTGGGTAATTTGATCCATTTTTAGGTTATATTTTATGATCATACATATAAAAGTCATAACAATTTAGGCTTTTATACAAGCATGCTGTTGACCATTGTTGGTCAAGAGCATGCTATTAAGCATGCTAGCTATTTCTGAACTACGACACTGGTGGTTGGTGTAACCATCTCAAGGTCTTTGATGCAAAAAAGCCTTATTGGAATTAAGCAAAAAATATTTCTACTTATCATTTGTAGGATCATATTAAATACAACATGTTATATGGATCTCACAGACTTAGAGACGTTTTTTTGCGATACAAGAATCTACGGGTTCATTTTAATATAACATTAGCAGTGTTAAATTTAAAACAATTCAATATGAATGTTGTTTTAAAAAATCTATATTGAAATCTATTTTTACGCAAACAAATAAAAAATAGAAAACATTTCATGTGACCTAGAAATTAAACTTAACTATTGATAAAAAATCATATTAAATTGTTTTAAAAATACATAACAAACATTTCTTGCGTGTTACGTGGTTTCAATCACAATCTATCTCTTTATGTCACAACATCCAGACTATAAATGCTCACACAATTGCTTACATAGTCTAAAGCCTTATGCAAATCCAAAATTTTGCTGAACCGAAATTTAAATGGATGACGCGTCGACATGTAGGAACTTTGGTACCCATTACAAAAGGAAAAACAACAAACTGGTAATTGTTTTGATTCCTAGTCGATTCGAACATTTTTTACAAATAGCAGACAAATTTATATTATTATTTAAACATTGAAATAAAGGTTATTTAGTTTGTCAACAATTATTAATATCATATCGCAAGATGCGCGCACATCGCGAACGTTCGCGCCCACACTTGAACGTTGATAAAATTGCAACCTTACGATACTCTTCAAGTTTTCTGCGAAAAACCGCTCAAGTGAGTCGTCGAAAAACCGTCAGAAAAGAGCGAGCGCTTCGCGAATGTTCGTACAGTGTTCTAGTACGTTCGCGAACACATTAAAATGTATGGATATTGTTGCAATCTGTACCAGGCCGAAGAGATAGCGTGCGATTGACATATTGTACAAACACGAGCTCACCTGAAGCTTATACATAGAGGCAAACCTGAGTAGACTTATATTTTAGAATATAAGTATTTTTGAAAGCGAGATGGCAGTGTTCTTTTGTAGTTTTATCTGCGGACAAAATGTAAAAAAATAAGTAAAAATTAAATAAAGTTATAAAAAAAATCATTTATTCATTCACAAATTTTTAGTAGAGATCATCTAAGCTGAAATGAGGCGCCCCACCACGTATCTTGCGTACATACTTGAAATTTGCTGGTGTGCGTAGATGAGTGGGAGAGGCGCGTCATTTCAGCTTAGACGATCTCTAGTTAAAGTTAATTGAAGATTAAGCAGTTTCCTACGTGGTATGTCTAGTTTATTTTCATCATTATCATCAATAGCCTAATGACGTCCACTGTTGTTCAGCAGTAGTACAAAACTAGGTCCAATGGACTTTTGTCAGGCCACTGTCTGTGCTCGAGAGTACATAAGTGATCATTTATTAATTTTGTTTGTATTTTCTTGTGTGTAAATAAGTAAATGTTACCTCTAGGCAGGCTGCGGCGTGCTAGACTTGTCCTTCTTCTTTTCTTTCTTTTTCTTCAGGAAAGAGGGCGTCCTCAGTCCTTTCTTCTTCTTCTTGTCCTTCTTCGGAGAGTCCTCCGTCGATACCTCCTTAGAGGGCGACCCCTGAGGATGAGAGGAGAGACGAAGGAACTGTTTTAAATCAGGGATGTTAAGCTCTGTAACCGTAACCAAATCCGATTAAATGTTTCGGAGGGATCTCTATTAAATCAACACTACAACATTCTTCACAGAATCGCAGGAGGCTGATTTTTGGCTTCATCAAATATGTTTCTCCATCGTGATAATAATATTACAGCTGCTGTGAAGTAGTCGCAACGTCGAGCTAGAAAATGAAAGAGAATAAAACCGCGAGTAGAATCCGTAAAGTTGTAATATTTCGATGTAGTGTTCTATAGTGTTCGCGTAAATATTAGATAACATTAAATATGTTTCAGTAATCATCGTCATCGTCAGTTTTCACAGGTAGGTACACGTTACATTTAAAACATATTTTATGTATTTTAAATATTTATTTTTTAATAATTATTAGGTATGCAAGCGCTCAGTGAAGCAATTTGACAGCCGCTGCAAATCTCCGTGCGTCCACTCAGTTGATCCCACTGCAGCGTCTGAGCCTATCAGGTCCAGGCATTAGCTGAGTGGGATCTATTAAATTTTGGACATCGTGACACTGCTGTCTGGTGGAAACTATTGTTTATTTTTCTTTTGTTATGTTTATTTTTATTTTGTTATGTTTATTTTTTCTCTAACCATTTTGTTTTGTTTGTTTATATTTGTACGTGGCGATGTCCAAAATCAATAAACGTTTTTTCTTTCTTTCTTTCTAATCGTTAAGGCGCGATACCAGGAAAACGGCTCTCGGGAAAACTAAAGTTTTATATAGAAAATATGAAGTATGAGGCACGAAAAAAATCGTCATAGTAGTCAAAGAGTTGCACAATCAGCTCAAACTTCCAGTATATGGATCAATTTACTAGATTAATGTGAAAAAAAATCAGAATATCGCTAAAAACGTGCAAAACGCACTCCCGTATTTCAAAAGTTTAGGCATCATATAAACTAACAACTTACGTGTTTTAAATAACGTGTAAAGATCAGATATCAAAAAAGCATTGCCAATCAGTTGTTTTTCATTGCTTTATTTCAGTTTTGTGCAAAAAATTCCCAAACATTCCGAATTTTTCGCTTGAAATCTCCATACAAATTACTATGGAGTGAGTGAAGTTTCTTTGATAGCTGTCCGCGCACCGTCGCAGCTCACTCCCCCCCATGTCCCCAAGGTGAGCGCACGTCGCTTTTGACAAAAATGACATTTATAATTACGCGGATAATTTACACGAAATAGGCGCACATAGGGTCTTTTGTTGAAAATAGTACAACTTTATTTTTTTTCCTCCGTACTGTTTGTTCATATGCATTATGCATAATTTATCAAACGTATGATTTTATCATGATTCACCATGAGAGTTATATGGCAGGTTTATATTCATAAGTACACTTGATTAAAAGCTCTCTTGGGTTTGACAATTTCGTACTAGTTGCCATTTCATTTTCCTATTCTTTACGCAGTGACGTGCACTCACCCGGCGTCATGTGGAAGACTGACTTGCGGGACTGCGCAGACGGCTGTCAAAAAAACTTCACTCGTTCCATAGTAATTAGTATGGAGATCTCGAGCAAAAAAAAAAAAAAGTTTGCGTTTGCTTATACGAAACAGAAATAGTTATTGCAATAGAACATAATGACAAGTTATTCGAAATGGAAACACACTTCACACCGGAACAGCTTTTACAATTGTACCAAGCACAAATTCGGTTGTGTATGGAGTACTTCTGCCACCTCTGGGATGGCTCTGCCAAGTATCAGCTGGATGCACTGGACTCAGTAGACCGAAGAGCCAGGAGACTGATAGGTGACGAGACGCTCGTTGGAACCAAACTCGAGTTTGGAGCATCGGCGTAGAGTTGCCTGTCTATCGGTTTTTTATAAGGTGTATTTCGGAGAGTGTGCGCAAGAACTTCATGACCTGATACCACCCTCTACTTTCTACTACCGGACCACAAGACGCCGCGAGGGCTTTCATCTCCATGTGGTCGACTTTCCAGCGGTCCGAACTAAGCGGTTTGGTGCTTCCTTTCTGGTCCGCACCGCTAAGGAGTGGAACGCCCTCCCTGCGTCTGTGTTTCCGGATACATACAACCTTGGTGTCTTCAAGGCAAGAGTGAATAGGCATTTTTTGGGTAAGCGTGACTGGCAAGACTGAGGTCAAACGCAAACCCATTTTAAATTAAAAAAAAATGGATCAGATAGAACTTTGATATAAATATGAATTATCATATTTACGTCAGCCATGGAAAAATGGCAGTGCAAGCATTTTTATCTCTAACTGGCTATTTGCACACAGCTTTTCCCTGTAGTAATTTGAATGAACTATACAGACAAACGTTCTAGAAAATATAATTAGCATCAACTATCATTTAGATAGTGAAAGCTTATGTAAAAACAGACAGAAAAACGCGGAGGGTGACTTCCTTTCATACTATGCTCTACTCGTAGATCAATTCCAGTAAGATGAAGATCACGGTGGATTCTGTATTAAATTCAGCGCGGTGGCCTCTACAGGAGACTAAAGGTATTACTCAAGTGTTATTATCTAAAATAAATTATCCACTCAAAGTGTCTCAACTGTTGACAACTGTTAAATTCCTCGTTTTAGTTAGTAACAAGATAGCTCCGTTTAATGCTTCTTGCAGCTTTTCATTACAAGTAAGACCAATTAATTAGTGGGTTCTTCTGCATGTTACTAGAAATGGCTCCGTGTATTGCTATATCATATGCATTGGATGTAAGAAATATTTTGTGTTGATGATGATCGAACGGATAAACCAAGTTACAACTAAATCTCGATGGAATCGTCAAGTACCAGATATAACATTGTGCAAATAACGTGGTCACGAGAATAGATTGCAAATAATAGTGTACAAAAATAATTGGCAAAACCGCTTGTTAGTATGTTTAATAAAATAAAATTTTTGGTTAGTTTCTTTTGTTTGCCCTATATCCTGAAATATATTTTGTGGCGAAATAAAAATATCTTTGGTGAACGCATCAAATGATTATCATGCCGCGATTTATAATAATAATAAATAAATAAATATCCCTGGACATTATTCCACACAGCGCCATCTAGCCCCAAGTGAGTTAATTATACTCCGTTTTTATGAGATACTAGACAACGGATAAACATACTCAAATACTTTTTCTTTTGTAAATACATACTTATTATACATAGGAAACACCCAGACCAATACAAACAGACATGTTCATACACACAAATGTTTGTACTGTGCGGGGATCGAACCCGCGACCTTTGGTGTAGTAGCCGACTTCTAAAGAATTACACCAAGATGGTCGTCCGGATTTATGCATTGCATTTATGCACGGATTGCACGGCCCAACCACTGTGTGACCATAGCTGTCACGATCGCTTTCAAATTTGACAGATTTTCTCTCCGGCCGACCCTAGTAGCGAACCTTAAGGACAGTGGAAACATTCACATTTTAAGTAAAAGCTTTTTTTGTGTTTTTCATTTATGTTGTTTTGATTGTCCTACTAACATTAGTTATATTTCGTTAATAATTAAGTTGTATCTACTAACACTATGGAACCTGGTTTCTGAAATAAATAATTTGAGTTGAATTTTGTTGCAAGTAGGAACATGAATGCGACCTTCGTTTAAAACTGTACGTACCTCGCACAGATTTATATTTAAGTACACAACGCTAGCTCTCTATTTGTATGGAAATTAGGTTGAAAAAAGGTTAGGTCAACGACCAAAGGTCAGGTAAAGTATTTATTAAAATATGTTGCCTTTCTACTTCCAAATTCGGAGATTGCCTAAGAATGGTTTTTCTTTGTACCTCATGCCAGATAACAATAAGAGCTAAATTAATGGCATTGTTTCAATTAATCAAGATAGGTACAGACGGCTTCAGACTTATGTTGCTCATCTTAGTAGCGAAATCGCGTATTATGCTTTCGGTTTCCTTGTAGGTAAGTGTGTAGCCGTGAAGATTCCTACCTACGTTCTCGTGTTAGTTAACTATATATTTCGTTTTTGTAGCAACAAGCCGCTTAGTTCAGCGGCACAAGTGCCAGCCTCAGACTATGTTGTAATCTGTGGTCGTGGGTTCTAATCCTGGCCAGGACGCTTAGTGGGACGATAAGAAAAAAACGTTTTATCATTACAAAGAATATTGCTCACCTCTTTACTGCTGTGCGAAAACGTGCTTTGGTGTGCGTCAGAGTGGTCCCCGTTCACAGTGTGCTCGCCTGCGCGGAAAATGCATAAGTCAGAAAAAACATTTTTTAGACAAAAACTTATTTATAGTTATTGAAACAACACTTCTAAGTTCATATTATGATCCCCGGTCCTTCTACATTTGAGCAGGCCTTAAAGGTAGTACCATCAGCACATCAGACTAAACATTGATCTTATTTTCTTGCTTTTTAAAATATTTTTTGGAATAGAGGAAAAAGACGTCGCTTTCTGCTTGACAGTGGCTTGGTAACATCTGAGCCTTACATACACCGCTCTTTAACAATCCATTGAAGTACATCATAATTGAGTTGAAGACCCAGCAGTAGGTTTGAGACGTCAAGGCCTATTTTTTATAGATTTACTATAGCTATATTTACTATAGCTTTCAGTTATTCTGATAATATTGCACATGCATAATGTCAATGATATTATGATAAAAAAGAGGTAGATAGGTTACTTGTGCTAAAAAAGTGGCACCAAAAATCAGAACAATAGTGCACCTGAGCAAAACATTGTCAGTTTGAGGCGACACTGCGCAACATGTATCTGTCTCGTTTGCGCTCTAGTAAATAATCATACTAGCTTGTTCACACGGTCAAATTATACACATACGCACGCCAGGAAGCAATTTCCGGCTTCGCATCAGTACTCATATAACCTATCTACGTCATTTTATTATAATATCATTGCATAATGTACAGTCATTCACTTATTAGGTAATTTTCAGCCGCTCATGTAACTGGCGGTACAAAAACCAAATATAAAAACGTGCAAAATCACTTACCCTTAGTTCTTTTAGTAAAACTCCTTTCTCGAATCCACTCGAAAGCTTATGCATGCAAGCGTTAGTGCACGGTAGTGCGAGGCCAAGAACTTTATAGGTTATGTCGAGTTTTTTTTTTGAACTCACGTTTTTAAAATAAACTCGACAATACTTCAATGCCAAAGAGTTAGAGTCATCTTCAGTCAAGTGGTAAACCTGTGCTAAGCTCTCATTGCACAGTGTGGAAATTTATCGTAATTGCTGTGGTCCTTGATTTATGACTTTTTAAATACAGTGAAGAATTAAATCTTGGGCATAACAGTACGCAACTGAGATCGCTCAGTTTAGTTCGCCGCTCCTAAACGAACTAGGTAGTTCGCTCTTCTATATCGTTAGTTCGTGCTTCTTTCGTACTTTTTCCTCCTAGCAGTAAGAGCGGTTTCAGCGCGATCGAACGATCTGTTTTATACTGAATTATTATATGGCAGTTCGATCGCTCAATGTGATACCGACTCCTGCTGAGACAAGTTTATTGAATACAGTGGATAAGTACTCAAATTTATAAACAAAATTTAGACACCGAAAGTAGCTTAGACCTGTGATTTCAAACTTGGTCACCTTTACTCATTCTCTTGCGAACTAACGAACTGCGCCGGAAATTTAAGACATAGTTCGCGTAGTTCACCTGACGGAGCAAATCTTGGAACTACAACTAGTTTGTTCGAGAACTACACATTGCACGAACCTGATTAGCTCTCTGAATGGAAATAAGAAAACCGAATTTACGTTCTATTTTATTTTGTAATAATATTGTTGGTTGGCAATTAAAATAAATTAATTATGACAACACATATAACTGTGTCATATAGTAATCCTAAAGTAAGATTTCCTTGTGTTATGAGCACCACAAACGCCCAGACCCTTAATATTTCATAAAAACATTTGCACTGGTGCCGGAACTCATTCCCTAGACCTTTTGCTGGAAAATTCCACATTATGCATTGCTTTAAAAAAACATACTGCACAGCACAAGGACTATAGTTTTTCACTTGAGCTAAAGTTGACTGCACATAACATATTGTTAGAAAAAATAAAACCACACATTTTAAACTAAGTTTTAATTAAACGAACACATTTTACAACAAGCAGAGGTGACAGTAGCAAGCATTTGAACCATGTTAGACGATAAATAAAAAAACACATCCTTAAAAAGAATTAAGTTTTAAAACACAAGCAATCTTAGAGAATTTTTGAAGCGTGTAAAATCCTAATATATATAATAAATGCGAAAGTTTGTATGTGTGGATGCTCTTTCACTTAAAAGCCGTGTTGCTCTTTCACGTAAAAACTACTGAATGGATTCTAATGAAACTTTACAATATGTTGCTTATACATCTGAATAGCACTAGGCTATAATTTATAAAAAATACGACATTTTTTTTTACTTTAGTCCACACGGACGAAGCCGCGGGCGGCCGCTAGTCATGTATATGGGCATATCAAAGGGTTAAAAACTGACCACAGTGCCAAGTATGACATGCACAGACCAAACGCAGATTTCCATAGAAGAAAAAACGGTTACGTCTACTCATTTTTTTTCTATGATAATCCACGTTAATTCGTTACTTTCTACTGACTTGCGTTGCCCATATCTGAATGATATGAGTTCAGAACGTACTACGCCCGGATGGGATTTTTACTATGCAACAGAACGAATCTTTGAAAAACTATTTTTGGAAACTGTTGCCATTGGCTAAAAATACCACTTTTTTACTGCTTACAACCAGCTTTCCAATTTCAAGACTTGGAAAGCCTAATTCGATCGTGCTACGATCTTACACGCAACAAAAACATGATTCGTCTTAAAATATTAAGAAAGCGTAATCTTTCAAGTAGCATAATCCTTAAAAACTTTGTAACACTTTCCCAAATATTTTAAGACACTTAACAAGTGTTTTTTTTTTATATTTTAAACATTTACAAACACAAAAAACAATACAAACACAAATGTAAACAAGCTTAACACAAAAACAGACATGCAATTCCTAATTTTAATAAAGTAAGTAGAGATACGACTTTTCACGCAATACATTTCTTTTAAAACCATTTTCATTTCAATCGATCCTACATAATCCTTAGTGATAATTAACTATAATGTCTATGTTTGAAAACCCGTTTCTGTCAAAAAATGAGTTATTGACTTTAAATTCTCAAATCAGACTTACTTATTGGTCTTAATAATAACTTCACTTTCTAGCCATCAGTTAGCGTTTTTAGCTCTTATTTAAATCCTTCTTTATCTAAAAACTACTATTAAAGTCAACTTTTGTAGTTTCAAAATCACTAGGATCGAAACTTTCCGACATTCTAAATTGTGATATTATTCTATAGAACAATGTTTCATCAACCGGAGGCCAGCTTGAGTATTTTCTATGACTATGAGACTTCCTCAGATCGACACGAGAATCGTACAACAATCGTTTCTGTTCAGAGTCTATAGATTGACACAGTTTGGAATCGATCATAGACTCACAAGTGTTGTAGTCTGTTTGTGAAGCACAGGCAGACGCAAAACTATCAGTATTAAGATTACTTTCGTTATACTTATCCAACAGAATACTAGATCTTCTAAACCCTTCAAAATGTTCATCAAATCCATCCTCTTTTTCAAAATCAACGCTCACGAAACTTGGCAGTTTGTTTTCATCAAATTTTCGGCCTTGTTTCGTGTTATTTTCTATTTCAGAAAGACTTTGGTCAAAGGATAACCAATATTTTATACCGCCAGTATTCTCAGTTTGAGACATGGATATAACTGGTGCTTTCTTAATGAACGGCGAACCGAGAATCGTGTCATCTTTTTCATACAAGACAGTTAGATCGTTACCAAGAAAACTGGTATTGCTATTCTTAATTGGTGATGCGTTGCAGGTTTCAAAAACATCATCAACGCTCTCAAAATGCGGCGAAGAACTCCTGCTGTATTCCGATTCATCGCAAAATGCTGTATTCATATCCGGTTTGGAGTCCATAACGAATGTTTCGTTTAAAAAGTTTTCTATATCCGCTGAACGTTTCGCAACTTCTGTAACACAATGTTCACAGGGTTTACCACAAGTTTCATTATAAGAAACATCTTGCGTTTCAAAATTATTGTTGGCTTCATAAATAGTTAGGTCAGAGTATGTAGTAGTTATTTCTGGATCGAAATCTTTCTGTTCTGTGTGTAGTTTTTCAAGATTATTAATGATATCCTCGATTTCATCCTGTTCGTCAGATGATAAATAAGTTTCATTGGCATCTTCACGAGTATACGTGATATTTTTATCTTCGATAAATGTCATTTGCAAATCAAATTCATTGTGAATCTCACTTGGCAAAGAATATTCATCATTTACGTTATGTGTCATGGGTTCAATATTGTCTGGCATATTGTCATCACTGAGACAAGTTTCCATGTTATTCGACACTCTTTCTACTGTCGCTTCATTGTTTGTGTTGCAAACATCTGTAAATACATAATCAATATCTTCAGCTGTTTCCTCATTCCACAAACACGTTGCAGTGAACAATATATCTTCACTATCAACAACAGTAATAACCCTTTTAGAGTTTTTCTTAACTTTATTCTTTCTAGTACAAGTGAAGAAAGCGGCATCAAAAACGTAGTAGATTATAGCTTCTACAATTTTGTTAGTCTGACAGATTTCAGGTTCACTATTTTCTGTGGAAACAGTCTCGTTAAGATACACGTTAGTTTCTATTTCGTCAATAATCGATTTTATTGAAAAAAACTCATCATTATCATACGTTGACACCACATCTGACGCAATGGGTTCTTTACTTTCTACGTTTTCCTCAACAATATCAACTTTGATTTCAAAATTTGTTTCTACAACACGATTTTCAACAGCGCTAAAATAATTATCCTGTTTAATACCATCATAATCAATTCTGTTTAAAATAGATGCGATTAAATCTATAACTGCTTCATATTTCTCGAATTCGACTGTAGAATTAAAACTAGGTACTTCATTGCCTGAGCTGACACTGAAAACACTTACTCTCACGTCACTGTTCTCTTCAATATTAGGATTGCATTTAATTGTAGTAATACTAGCAGCATCATTCGACAGAATTTCATAAACATTTTCACATACACTATCTAAAACCTCTTCCTCCAAATTTTCATCAGTTTCATTGCCTTTATAGACGTCTATGGCGGTCTGAACGTAGTTAGTTGAAGTACTTTCAAGATCATTCACTGTTACATCCGATTCCTCATCGTTAACGAAAAATTCTTGTTTTACGTATTCTGTCTCTAGTAATTCAGCAGTAACTTTAGCCGCACTCGAACAACCGATTTCGGTTTTTAATTCGGTTGCAAATACTGCTTTATCGATAATATCACCAACGATATTAACTATCTCAGTTACGGCAGACGCAAAGTCTTCTTTGCTATTCATATCTGAAGTTTTGTTTTTATTAATTTCAGTCGAATTGTTAGAATCATCATAAGAACTCTTGGACTCTTCTAATATCGGTTCGAGAACATTACTTTTAGGAGTTTCTCGGCGTTTCAGCGGTGATTTTTTCGGACTGTCCACTGTTTTAGCATAATCTTCGCAGTAAAAATTGATAGGGACAGAATAGTCTCTTATATCTTTTTCAACAAGTTCTTTAACTGGGCTTTCGTAAACAGCCTCTTCAAAGTCCATTTCATCCGTAAAGCTGTGATACTCTCCTTCTATTGTCTCGATTGTGTTATTATTAATATCTTCTGAGTCAGTTCGATCCTCTAACTGTGCGACTTCCGCTCTATAAACATCTGCATCAATTTCTGTTCCAATTTCATTTTCTTTCCCCTCTGTTAAAGTTATAGCAAGTTCATCTGGTATATTATCGATAACAGTTTTGTTTCCTGACGAAAAGCTGTTTCCAATATCTTCTAAATAATTATCTTCAGTAAATTCTTGACTCTCAACGAACTCCGTTTCTTCTTTAGCTACTACGAATACGGGCACTACTTTTTCTTTAACTTTAATAACTTCTAGATTGTGACTTACCTCGTCCAAGCATCTTTGAGGTATGTTATCAACAGAAATGAAGATGGAATGACTCATTTTAGTTTTCTGTTCCTTACTCAGTTCCCAAGCGTAGGAATTGTTGGCAACACCGCAAGAGCGGCATCGAGGTATATGATAATGTGTAGGCTCAGGGTTTTTGACGAAATTGTTGATAAAACCACAATGAGAGCGGGTTCTGTACAACTTATTGAGGCCAGAGACTCTTTGTCTTGGTAAAGATCGAGTTTTCAACGCATATTCCGATTTGCATTTCCCATCCCATTCTATCGACGGAATAGAATAGAGACTGGATCTAGAACTAGCATTGCCTACGTTTTGAAGATCTAAAGCATCAATTTTGTTTGTTTCGTCTACTTTAAGTCGATTGTTAAGACTGAGTTTGCATTTTGGATGAATTTTAACTTCAGTTTCCGGCGATTGGTATATTTTAAGTACGTTTTCAAAGTTGGTATTGCGTGAATAGTCGTGTTTAGTTCGTTTTCTGGCCGAGAGTGCTTCCTGGATGCTTCCGGTGTCCGGTCTACCTGGGGGGACGTGCGACAGTTAGTGGCAAGCAAGCATGTACAGTGCAGATGAATAAGGTTGAAATTGATAGACAACAGCATGAAGAATTATAAATAAATAATTTAATATTATAAAGATTGGATTTTCGTAGAACCGATATTCAGTAAAATAATGTGGGATATTCTAACACATAACCTGACCTAAATCTAGCAGTACTTGTTTTATGGATGTTAGAGATTAATACACATACTTAAATAAATAAAAATACATATATGAGCACAATTGATGAAATTGTCAGCACCATAGCAATAGCTAAAGATGAACAAGTTAAGAGAACTGACGCCACAAATGATGATGAGTAACAAGGTTCGAACAAATAAAACCTCACTAAATTAGCAGCACAAATACACCTTTCGCAAATTCATACATTATAAACAAGAAAGATCCGAAACTAAACCGTTTGCGACCTCATATTATTATGACGGCGAAAGCATAAGACCGAAATCTTAACTAGTTACGAACGAAATTTGCTGTTAGGACAAAAAAGCGAAATGTCACCTAATCGAACAAACTATCACCACGTAATATTATGAAACTTTACACATTTATCACCATCAGCTGTTAAGACAGTATAACTTAAACCTTAACGAACGAAAAAGCATGAATGATTTTGAGTACGAGACAAGTACTCAAAGCTCCAAATTCTTACAACGCCATTTAATTTTCAAGCTACACTCATTATCCACCACCTTAAAACCTGAATTAAATCCTCTGTTTACAAAATATTTTATTGTGCCAACTGTTTTTAAGACGATAAGCTCAAAACGACGACCAAAACCGCGCTGCCACAAGACCCAGACACAAAACTCTAACTTAAACGCCATCTGATGTTAAAACAACAATAGCAAAGCGACACTTAACGTATACTCAACACCATATAACATCTGATGGCAACTATTTTCACCGCCTTCAGACTCAGAACCAAATTTTAACTTCTAGTAACGCCATCTGTTGTTAGAGCCACAAAACAAAACGTATCCGTTTACCCCGAGAGCCCAATTATGAAAATACACATATCTTGGATTTTTTAATATTTATCCAACAGTAAAAATTACTGTTAACTACAATGATATTATAATAAAAAAGACGTAGATAGGTTATTCGTGCTGAAAGTGGCTCCCGAAATCAGAACTTCGATCACCTGAGCAAAGCATTGACAGTTTGAAACGACACTGCGCAACATGTATTTGTCTCGTTAACGCTCTAGTAAATAATCATACTATCTTGTTCACACGATCAAATTATAGGTACAGTCAACAGCACATCAGGTTACCCCACTTCCGTTTTTTCTCTTGCTCTTGCCAAATGTCATTTCTTTGCAATACTGCAAGGAGGACTGACCGGAAATGGGTAGAGTGATGTGCCGTCCACCGTACATACGCAGTGGACAATTTTCAACTTCGCATCAGTACTGACATAACCTATCTACCTATTTTTATTACAATACCATTGTATCCAACAGTAAAAATCGTTACCCCGTTAAGCCAAGTTTCCCTATACATAACTATATAATAATCGGGCTTCCCGGGTGCAAAAACATAAAAAACGACAACCAACCACCATCGACCACTTCCAACAAACTCGAACCTCTGACTATAACATGCTGGACCGTCGACGCAGTCTGCTGAGCGCGAACGACCACTCCCCTTACGACCGGTGGTGATGGGTTCTTTGCCGATGTGTACACAAACACTTCATCATCGGATAGCAGGCTTGGGTCTGGATGGGAATTCAAATATAGAAACACCAGAAGAAACAACTTGACGTTTCTCTACCTGACCTATAAGACCGACTGTATTGTAAAGTCGCGGAAAAGGTTGACCAGTTTTCAAACACATACATTTACGCGTTGCAAGCACATGTTACCTTTTTAAACTGTGTAACAGGCTGGAGTATGCCGAAAAGTCTGCTTTATTGTCTGTCAATAACATTAAAATTCGATTTGACGTATGTTCCTTCACGAGTGACAGTTGAACCAATTGATCTTGTCAATGTCATCATTGAGGAAGCAAAAACAGATCTTAGAGTGGTCAACACTTTCATTCCCCGACTGTGCATTCCAAATATCTTTAAGCATCGTTTTGTAATTTATTTCCTTTGTGCAATAAAGTATATCTTATCTTATTTCAGGTCAATATGCCCTCGTATCCCATTGAATGGCTTAGACGGTAGCCATTCTCTTAGTTTGAAGTCCAAAACCTAAATGAGTCTTCTCCAAAAATCTAAACTTCATGATGATAAGGACCACTTTTCTTCAATAAATCATTCATCCAGACGCGAAATTCGTCAAAACTATCTACTACTAATCTATTTGAAAGCTATTTCAACACAAAAGCTTCTAAACCTCTATTTCACTATCTCTCTCACACTCACGCTATCTCTTTCTAACTTCCCGATAACCAAAAGCCTACCCAACAAATACAACAGGGCACAGAACGATTGACAAAGCTGTAAAACTCTTAAGAGTGCGGTAATTAAAAGTATCTCTTCTCTAAGTGGTGTTCAAATTATTGAGAGGCAAATATTGATCATGCTTGATTTAAGGCATGCGTTCGATATATAGAAACAGATCTTAAATCCGATTTCATTATTAATTCGTATCGATTTCTAAATCAAGGAATCGAATTTCTAGAATCTTACTAACGAAATTCACAAGATACTGGAAATCACCAATCGATACGGCAATTTAGCGCAGTAAACAGGTTGGCGCTTTTTAGTTCTTAGTTTGTATCATTTACGGTAAAAGATTACCGTATTTCTCTGTGAAAATGGTCCTTCGAGCCGGATAAACTACTACCCGAGAATCTCCTATCAGCTTTGTCAATCGTTCAAACCCAGTATACCTCTAGCCGACGCGCGCGCCGGTTTCGCCGGAGTTGGCGACGTCGGTGACGTGGCGTCCGAGGAGGATACGAACGCCTCCTCATCGGGTAGCAGGTTCGAATCCCGCTGACGTTCTACATCTGCTGCTATTACCACTAAAATAGAATATTGACGTCGAAATGGGGGATTCCTTGCTTTGCCGTATATTTCAAATAAATATGATTTTTAAATAATATAATGTATTTATTCTGCACTCGGCTCGAACGAAACTTTAATAAATTTTGCATATGCAATACATGTATAGTACAGATTATGTAAAGAAATAATAAGAGAGATATTTTCAGAAAAATAGGGGTTCGAGAACAAAATCCAAGTCATTTAGATGAAAAGACAATAGTAAAAAAGAATTATGAATAAGTAACCTACTTGCAAATAAAAGAAAGTATAAGATCAAAGAAAGAGTAATTATTGCGGTCACCAACAAAATTAGTGCAAGAAACATGCTCAATATACAGGCTGATATCTTTGAACCAACAGACTTAATAATTACTATACCAAAATCATTTAAAAAATAATGCAGGAGTTGTAAACATTTTTTCGTCCTCAAAGGTTACTTTAAAAAATCAACCTGTATATACATCTACATTATAATTCAATTGTTAGTAATAAAAACCATCTAAATAACTAACCTTTAGTCCTGTCAGCGAGCGATCTCTCCGCATTCAGGAAATCAACTGAGTCTAGAGCAAAACCATTCGCATTCATACATGCAATACTTATTTTATACAATTTACAACATTATTTATTGTTTACACAAAAGATATACTAAAAATGGTTGTTAAGTACACTGTTATTACGAGTAAAAAATAGTCCAGCAACCAAAAATAAATGAGAATATAAAACTTACTAAACTTACTACTTAAAATTACTTATTGATTTTTGTAACAATCACTTTTATTGAAATGTATCTTTTGTGTATACAAAAAATAATGCTGTATTAAAAACAAATGTCATATTTTGAATAGTATCATTAAAATGTTTCATGTAACTTTTATGTAGTTAATGTAGCTTATTGAGTAATAATCTTTTTTTTTATAGGTAACCAAAAAAATTAGATAACAAGAAAAATCTACATAAAAATAACATAAAAGTATAAAAACAAACCAAATAATAAATAACTTAGTCTAAGTTGATTCACAAGAAAAATCATACTATACTACGCACGGCGAATGATGATCCCTATGACAGTTCGCTAGCGCTTAACATTGTACTGACGTCCTGTCACAACAAATCCTTTAGAGATCCATTAAAAAATCGAAAATATCATAATTGTGTACATTTGTAAATTATGAAAATTACTATTAAGAAATTATTACGTAATGTTCGTAAATAATGGCAAAAAACTCAATGCAAATGTATATGGTACGTGCCGCAAAAGTTACGTCGTCAAGCTGTTAACGACTAAGAAGGGACAGATCGATAAACAAAATATCGAAAATCCGTTGGAAAAAATTAACAAATGCTTTGAGTTTGTATTTTAATTATATCAATCTGAAGCTGATACAAAGTCAAGCGGGTCTTCAAAATCTGAGTCTGAACTGCAGCTATCGGCGACGTTTAATATTAACGGTTGGTCAATGATATTGTCGTATTGTACATCTCGATCCCAGTCTTGTAAACAAATTTTCTTCGTTCTTTCGACCACTTTTCGTTTTATTCAAATTATGCAATTTGAATAAAAATTAAAGAATAGTAAAATAAAATAAGACTGTTACGTGTTTATGACCATCAATGCGCGTAATCTTTTTTTCAAAATAAATAGAAATTGCTTATTATGTTGAATGACCTGGCTGAATGACATGACATTTGCCTAAAAAAATATTTTATCGAAATTGTTTGAAATGGTTTCGCATCACTAAAACAACTGTCAGTTGAAACGTCATAGGGATCATCATTCGCCGTGCGAAGTATAGTTTATATTAATCACCACAAGACCATCAGGACTACATTAAGTTCATACCTAATTCATTTAATTCTGAGGTTTATGATTGAAAATCGGCATTAGGCAGCGAATCTATAACGGTTACGTCATTACCGATTAACGGGTTGTTTAAAATGTTGAATACTTTCTTGTTTTTATTTGATTTATAATTCAGTTCTATTTTATAATTATTAAAAACTAGTACAGGTAAATCAAAATTGAACTCAAAATGCATTCAAATGCAGTAACACAGAAGACCACATGTGAAGAGCATCGTGATAGTTGGAAAATGACCCATAACGCCTTGTGATAGAGTGATAAGAACTGTCAAAACGTATACACTTCACCTATGACCTTCAGTATATGTATTTTAAAGAAATCCCTATTTGAAATAGCATGCGAAAAATGCCTTAGGTAGATCATACCAGACTAACTACTTAGAACATAATGTAGAAACCTATTGACTTTATAAAACGTAAGACCAAAGAATGTAAACAAACTTCCAGAGGTGCATAACATGTTTTCAGAGTCGAAACTTACAACTTGTCATTGATATTTTAAATTTGGCCATTGTAAGCAGCGAAAGTTATTTTTAAATATCAGCGTAATTTCATAGGATCTGCGGCCTTTTAAAGTTCTGTAAAATTTCAAAATTTTTAACAGAACTTCATCCCTTATTCATAAAAACTCAAAAAGCCCTACAGCATTACTTTACCGTACCGCAAAGTTTTTGTCCCTTTCATTATTATTGTCGTCGACATTTGCAAGTAAGTGACAGAATACCCCAAGTGCTACACCGTTGCCTCAGTTTTTATAAAGAAGGGTGTTAAATCTGTTAAGTTAATCGATAAAAAATCGGTTTGTTTACATCCTCGTATAAATTATCCCACAAACATAAATCGAAGTTAAGCCCCCCAAGCTCATGCTGTCTCGTAGAGTCTCAATAGGACTGAAAGGGACAGCTTTACTTTTAAGGCTTTTGACTTATGTTCGTATATTCAGAGATACATTTCCATATCGTTGGCCTTACCACAAATCTAGCGAATATGTGTATGTAATTGTCATATGTATTGTGTGTACTCACCATCGCTCAACACCACCTCCGGTTGACTTCTGATAGGCACTTGCTTGGTTTCTATTCTTAGCACCCGATGTTCTGAAAAACAATTCATCAAATAAATATACAAGGTGGCCAGAAAGTTGACGTCCAAAGCGGAAATTTGGATTCCTTATATCAAGGTGTATCCAAATCACCCCCATGAATGTTCTACGATTATGCTTAGTTTAGGAGCTAGAATTATTTTTATGAATTTTTCCCTAATTTTACCCAACATTGGTTTTTATTTCTTTTCTCATTCTGGCGAGTACTTGATGGTCAAATTATCGGTTATAATTAATAACAATAACTCACAAGTAGCACCCCAAAAATTACGATCTGTCTAGGTGAAAAAAGAATGCACATCTTTAAAGTATTAAAAAAAAAACTAAATGTAAATTGTAAATTTAAAGTATTCTTGAAAACTGCCTAGGACATCAAGCTATAAAATGAAGTCAAATATAGCTGTTGTTAACGGCAGATTTTTCCTGGAACTAACTATTGTTTTTACCCCGAACTAAAAATATTACTTCATTTTATTTCAATAATTATGATTTTTCGAGATATGATGGTTTTTGGTCACGTTTTTTGACCTTAACATCAAGGATGTAGTTTTTTATTATGATATCACTGTTATCAACTATATAAGTACCAGTCGGTGAATGAAAGGGTTGACCACCCTAAGATCTGTTTTTGCTTGCTCAATGATGACATTGACATGATCAATTGGTTCAACTGTCAATCGTGAAGGAACATACGTCTAAGCCAATTTCAGTTTTATTATCAGACAATAAAGCATACTTTTCGATATACTCTAGCCTGTTACACAGTTTAAAAAGGTAACATGTGCGTGCAACGCGTATGTGAATGTATTTGAAAACTGGTCAACCTTTTTATTGACTTTACATACCGTCACGTGACTCCTCTTCAGTGTCAGAGGGCGCCGACGCTGCCGATGTTATCTGCGCGGCGCTGATCTGCTCAGACTCTGACAGGTCCGTGTCATCTGAGGATAGAGGAATATAGGTTAGGAAAAACATATACATTCAGAAGCCCACATTTCGCCAAGGGAATTTGTAGTAAGGGCCGAGCTACCGCCGTTATCCGGGTTGCTGTTTTCCATCACCGGAGAGTCAAACACAAATCGTACAGTCAGCCAAGTAAGTGGTCTACCACTTTTGACAAAAGTTTCTGCGAGATGTAACGATCGCTAAGGTTGACTTTTCTAAGAGAGTTTAACACACGCACAATTATGTTATGACGTTTTGTCTGTTATCTGAGATGCCTGACATTTGTCGTCGTTGGATGACGTAGTTTAACCTCATTAAATGCGATAATCTATTTTTCTCAATTAAAACCATGTCGATCTTTTTGAAGAGAAACTTTTTACTACTAAAAAAGAAAGTCTCACTGACAATTCTACTGTCAAGTAGGTAGGTAGGTTTGCGTCACTGAAATATTATTATCAATCTGTTACATGATAGTTCAAACTTGACACTTGGCATGACGTTATATCATAAATGACAAAGACAGCAATAGTCACTGACACAAATTTATAGCCAGGGAAAATAAAATTGACCTTGTTGTTTCATGACGTTCAAACGAACCTCAACCGTAGGGTGGTAGACCACATTTTTGGCTGACTGTACAATGAACACAAAAATGTGTTCCGGCCAGATTTGATCTCGTGACCATCGGGTTCCGAACCATAGTGTTTAAAACTGGGCCACGACCACGAAGCTCTCATTCTATGCCATTAAGATTTACCCCATTGTTAATAAAAACTTAAGCAGCTCTACAACAACACTTTAACTTTTGTATCGCTTTGTCACTGTCATTCTTGTTGCTGCCGCCATTTGCGAGTAAGTGACCCAACACGTCAATTGCTTAAACAATGCTTTAGCGATGCGTTCATTTTTTTGAATAAGGGGGTTAGATTTTTATATTACTTACAGTCCCCAGAGCGCGCCTTGCGTTCCACAACGCGCCTGTACTCGTCGATCTCTCTATCAGTCACGTGGTCGAAGGGATTCCTGGCGTACGGTGCACTGTACATAGTCGCGTTGTGTTGGTAGCCTCGCTGGATTATGCCTTTGGAGGCGGCGCCCATCAATACCTGATTGTTGAAGAAAAAACAAATTAGGAGGACAAGTTTAGTCTCATTTTACGTAAAAACTAACATTAAAAGGTACGACTGATGATAGTTCATTTTGAAAGTAAAGTAAAAAAAACATTAAATCATTAATCATGTAAGCATATTACATGAATAAATGCATTTATGACACCACAAGCCAAAAAAAAAAGAGCATCTAAATGAACAAAGTGGAACCGGTGGTAAAGTCATCATCATGTCAGCCGAACGACGCCCACTGCTGAGCATAGGCCTCCCCCAAGGATCTCCACAACGATCGGTCCTGCGCTGTCCGCATCCAGCGGCTTCCCGCGACCTTGACAGGATCGTCGGTCCACCTTGTGGATAGCCTGCCCACGGAACGTCGGTGGTAAAGTACCACAACATAAACATGCAATTCTTGAGTCGTTCAGTTGAGAGTATGCGTTTGACGTTTGAGCCTAACCGTCAACTGAACAACCAATCATAATTGCATGTTTAAGTGTACTGCGTACATATTTGAAGTTTGCTTGTGTGCGTAGATGAGGTGTAGGGGCGCGTCATTTCAGCTTAGACGATCTCTAATAAGGAAATAATGAATGTTCAGATATTAATAGAAATATGGGTATATTAAACTTATTAGGTGTGAAACTGCTAAGAATTCGTGGTCTCCGGTGTCTCTCTTACTCTCCCTTTGTGTTAAAAGTGTGTGCACTCACCACGTGGTCTCCTGTAACTCTATTTTTCTACCTACGTTTGTGTGTGTGTGTGTTTGTATATGTGTGTGTGAGTGTGTGGGTGTGTCTGAGTGTGTGGGTGTGTGTGTACTCTCCACATGTTCACCAGGGGTCGAGACCCAGCTAAGGGCGTTACTGGGAGATGAATCAGACGTAAATGCTTTGCATTTGCGTTTGTGTGTGACCGAGGAAGTTTGTGTGGGCGTGAATTCTTGTTCAGGGAAGCCTGAAGCACTCTCTCCACCTGTATTCCTGGAAATGCTGATTGCGTGTGTGCGTGGTCGGAGAAGTTTGTATGGGCGTCTGTTCTTGTTCAGGAAAGGCAGTAGCTCTCTCACCTGGGTGTGTTTGGGTGGGTGTGTACCTACCACATGGTCTCCCGTGACTCTCTTTCTAATATCCCGTTTCACTCTCTACCTTTATATGTGTGTGTGTATGTGTGCGTGTGTGTGTGTGTACTCACCACATGGTCTCCCGTATGCGTGTTGGCGGCATCCTCGCCGACCAGCTTGCTGGCCTCGTCCCACGTGACCCCCTCCAGGATGTGCGACTGGGGCCCCGCACTGATCTTGTCGGCGCGACGGTTCTCCTTGATCTAAACGTAGTTGAGAATATATAACCACTAGTCAACAAGTAACGGCGGTTTAACCGTGGCGTGCGACATAACCGGCCGCAACGATAAACGAAGCTTAAACTACCTCCTAAAAATTTTATATTTTTTGCACTTTTGACACACTAACAATAATGTTAAGCAGGCTCACTAACTTTAACTTTTACCTTTGAAACTGTTTCTCATGTAAGTGATTTTTTCTTTAAGTCTTTATGAGAAATAAATAAATTTTAAATGTAATATTGATGACACTCGAATAGTAAATACATGTTAACATAAAGCCATAAGCCTATATACGTCCCACAGCTGGGCACAGGCCTCACCTTAACTATGAGGTGGAACGAGCCATACTCAAACACGCGGACTCAGTGCGTTGTTGGAAGGGTGTAAGGTTAGTGAGCAACCTTAATGTCAGATGTTATCAAGCCACCCTAAGGCCTCTGACTAGGCATAACGACTGACATCTACGACGTCATTCCGGTTGACGTCGAACTGCTTTACGTGCCCAACTGCTTAACGTGCCTTCCGAAGCACGGAGATGCCAGAAAATCGCATCACTTAATTACAGTCGGGGTGGTCACCCATCCCATTTCCGTCCCGGCCTGTGTTGCTTTACAACAGCGATCTGACACAACTATTTTTTCTTTATTAATCTTATTGTTTGTCTTATTATACTATATTTTTTTAATGTTATTTACGCCGTTGTTGTGGTACATATCAGAACTTTTATATGTCAATGTCTTTTTTCTATTTCACTGTATTAATATGTACCATGTGGCAGTAATTATAATAAATAAATAAATAAATAGGTATATCTCATTAAATAAATTAAAAACGACATACCTGCTGCTGCAGCGCCTTGAACTCCTTAGGGTTGGTCTTCATCGGTACAAATTGTAAAGTATCAATCTTGACCGGAGTACTCGAATGCGCCGGCGAGCCATCTTGCACCCACTGCCGTTCGCAATACGGTCCGAAACGCGCCGACGAGACGTGCACCAAGAGAGAAAAACGAATTAGTACAAAAAAATGTTGCCAGCTTTTTAATTTTAATTTTTACCCCGTTTTAAGGTTAGTGTAGGAAGCGTGAGTGTTAGAAAGAAAAGTGCTGTAAGGTGGAAGAAATAAGGCTCAAAATTCTCTCCTGGCGATCGAGCGTGTACAGTATAGGTTTTTTTTGAAGAAAAAACGCGTTTAATACATTCCTCATGCAAAGCCTTCGTATTTACCGAAAACGCGATAATTCATCCAATTAGATATTTTATAATTAATTGTCAATTCAATGTATAGATTTGAGTGTTGCCAACATAAGCGTTATAAAATTTTACTTTTGAATACCATAGGACTCAAGTATTTAAAGACGGAAATACTAAAATTGAAATAAGAATTGATAGCAATATCTCAAAACGAAACAAAATGCATTTATATGGCTTTATATACGTAGCATGCTAGAATTAGCTTCTTTATTTATTTATATATTTATTTATTTATGAAAGGTATACAGACAGATTATTTACTAACTAACAAAAGCAATTTCATTTCCACAAGTTATTTATATAATTTTAACATTCACAAGGCTGGTTTATTTATTTATTCTTTATTGCACATATCAAGTACAAATGGCGGACTTAATGCCAGGAGGCATTCTCTAGAGTCAACCACAGGGTAAAACAGAGAAATTATTCTTAGAGTTGATTCTATCTGGTTCTCCTATATTTTAAAATAATTAAAACATATGTCATGAGTTAAAATCCTGTTGGCTTCACTCTCCTGACAGACGGATACAATTTCAACAAAAATCTAACCATTCCTAAACTCAGGATAAAATAACCGGGAAGAAATAAAATGGTGTGCAGGAGGAGGGTATTTCACGAAAATGGCAACATTTTTCACTATTCGTTTAACCTCTTTCACACTGTACATACTCGATATATGATGAATAAAATTATTTTATTTCGTGCATAATTTTATTCATATCACCAGGGTAAGGTTAATGAAATGCAATTGTTTTTATTCGATTTAGGTAATTAACAATTTTTTTATTGTGCACCAATAACCCATTGAAATGTGTTCTAAAATTTGATTAAAATTGTGATTAGCAGCGCTAGTAAGAAAAACACTTTCAAGCTGATTTCTACTAAATGAACGTAGCTAAAATAAAATATTTCAGTATTTTGAGAAACCTGTGTATTCTGTTTTCATCCTACCTTTTTATGATCTGTTCATTTCTAATACCAAAACTAATACCAATGGTATTTGTTTGTAGTCGTAATTAATTTTCTATTCCGGACGAATACCACTCATAAACGAATCCCGAAATACGTTAAATGTAATTGGGTACAGACAGCCAGTAATAAAAATGATTTTGAGAAGTGTTTATTTATACAGAATCAGTCTTATTTAACAAATTAAAGAGTAGTAGGAAAACCTTTGGTTCATTATTATAATAATACAGACAATCAGACCTATGAAATTGCATAACTCACCTTTTTGTGCAGGTAAAAGAAAATTGGCAAGTAATTCACTTAAGTTTCCTCGTTAGTAAAAATGCCGGAACGGAGTGAATTTGCATTACGATCATAATATTAAAAAGAAAAGTAAACTGTTTCTGTGACTGTACCAAAAGTTATGTTTTGGTATTCGTTGGGAACAGATTAAGTACTTCATTGAAATATTTTAAATTTGGTATTCGTTCGGAACAGAAAATTAATTACGATAGCAAAGAAATACCATTGGTATTAGTTTTTGGTATTAGTAAGGAATAGATCCTTTTTATTATTTCGTGTATTTTTTATCCTACGGAATTTAGTGTTTCGATCTAAAAATGAAACTACTTTTATTTAAATGGTTGTTACAATTAACAAATAGATTTGTCATAAAAATGCAGTTTCATTATACTAACTTGCTGTGCATGTATGTATATCTGTTTTCATATTTGTACTTCGCAAAACGCAACCACAACTTTAATTACGTCGTTTAAATTTATTTCTACGTTTTTTTACTAACGCAGCTAAGACTACAATCTTACGGGTCTTAATTTTAGATCAACATTGCCTAAAATAAAACCTAGCGTTCGACGAATATGATACCTAAATTATAGCCTTAAATACGTCTGATGAAGACTTAATAATACGTGGCACAGAGTTGCGTAGGTAAACATATAAATAAGATAAGTAGGGCGAATATTAAGGTAAAAGAAATTGAAGCATCAATACAAATAGAAAAGTCTAAAATAGTACAGACTCCGTCTGTGTTTCAGTTGTTATTTTTCAAATTTCTGACACATGTTTCTTGGTTTGGACTGCGTTTAGACCGACTTAACAGCAGCAAAAAGATACCAAAATTAGGCATTGAGACTTTTGTGCTCTAATAAAGTCCCTGACTAACAGTAGAAAAATACTCAATATATGCCTATTATTCTTGTCCAATGTGTACAATTCAGGACAGAAAACCTAAGTTCACCTTAAAACCTACAACATGCGTATTTTTAGGCAAATAGTGATGCAGGCAGGTACATATGACCAGGAAATTGCTGGGCAGACATGTATAGTCATCGACCACATCATCACTTATCATCAGGTGGGATTATTATCAAATGGCTATAAAAACACCGTTCACAAATCAACTCTAATAACGGTGGCGATATCACAAATAAACATAACTTAATAGGACAATTCCTACACCATATCCCAATCGCAACTCTGTGGCATCACCAATACAACCCTTTCCCGGTTAATGAGAAAAAAAAGACGTGTCAATTTTAATTATGAAGAGAAATAAAAGAAGAAAAAAAGAGAAAGAGACGGCACGAAAAAAAATTGTCTATTACCTCCTCGGTGTTAGCGTCCACCCACTGTAAAACATTATTATATTAGTAACAGACACAAAAACAAAAATTAAAAACAATTTAGTAAAAAAAAACAAAAGCATTTCATTTGTCAGAGAAGCTTGAGTAAAAGAGTTTTCTTATAATTTTTAATATATTTTCGATTATTTTCTTTTAAATACAAACTATAAGCACAATTTAGATAAAGCGAATTCAAAAAAGCGCCTGATTTCTTCAAAATCCAAATCCTCTATTCTTACAAAATCTTCAAAAAATCAATACATCTCCATGAAAAATCAGGACGTTTTTCAAATAAAAAATATGTTTTACTACACACAATAGCAAAGCGTTATATCTATAAAAACAAACCGCAATATTCATATATTAATATCTCTATGATAATATCTCTTAAAATACTAAACATGATTTCGATGATTTTTAGCAACAAATAAAAAAAAACGTTTGTTATTATGACCCGTTTTGAGCGCAAAAATTTGAGAAGATAGAGCACTTTTATACCAATTGCACATTATATAAAATCGAAGACATAGGTCACAACATATAAAAAAGCTGCCTGGAGATTTCACAACCAAAAATAGATATTTAATAAAAAGGAAAAAAATTGTGAAACATTTTTTTCACTGATTTTTAACACGATAATATTTTTGATGACATAAATAGCAAAATAATATTGTTTTTTCTTACACTTTTGTTTAAATAATGGCTACCGTAAAATATAACGTGCAATGGCATATTTTAACCTCACTAAAATTATAATTCTAAAACCGTTTATAAACCTGATTTACTGATATACAAATACGTTTTGAAGGATTAACGTTATTAAAATCTATTTAAAAGCAACAACCATTTATTTAAATTTAAAAATAGAAATAAACCTTGATAAATAGCAGTCTATATTTTTTTTGGTGTTTTTTAAATATTTTGGAGACCAATCTTTTTAAAATATAAAAATAAAATAAAAAAACACTGGAATGTAAGACACAAAAACACTTAACGACATACAATTTTGAGTCATCTCTTACTTATCCAAAATTATATCATTTCCAATTTAAGGTATACTATTACTTGAATAATGATATTTTATTTCATAGTAAAAGCGACTCTTAACTTAAATTATAATATGGGAATAATCGTTTTCTTACAATTAAATACAATAATATGACTTGTTGTTTGTGATACTGTAGAATCATTTGATTATTTAGGCTACTAAGTTTTTTATATGGAATTACGGATTACAGCACTAAAAACTGTTTTATATGCTGAAGCGGAGAAAATGATATAAATGTATTTTACCTATATTAATTGGATAAGATCAGTTCAGAAATATGTGATGATATCTCAAGACTGTAAGCAAGATACGTCCCACTGTTGGGCCCAGGCCTCACCTCAACTATGAGGTGCGAGCCATACTCCAGTGTGAGGGCTCCACTAGGTGCTGCGGTCAGATGTTCTCAAACTGCCTAAGGCCTGATGTTACAGATAAATCTGGCAGGATTGATTTTTATTTTTGAAAATCTCGTTGGATCTCACCAAATTACCATGTAATGGAGAAATCTATTTACCACCGCTTCAGCAAATAAATATAGATGTTGAAACGCATAGAATACTAAGCATTTTATACAGAGTTACCAGCTGAACGAGAATTGAATTGAATCTATTCTTCTCATAAAAAACTACCAAATTCAAGACCATTTTATCCATAAGATCTTAAACAGGGGTATAAGTGTCAAATGATTAATTTGGT
Organism: Udea ferrugalis; assembly: GCA_950022985.1. Classification (NCBI taxonomy): domain Eukaryota; kingdom Metazoa; phylum Arthropoda; class Insecta; order Lepidoptera; family Crambidae; genus Udea; species Udea ferrugalis. Next base: position 6,639,612 of record OX465545.1, read on the forward strand.
TGGACACATTGTTTCTGGCGCTCAGTACGCTCGCTTCGCTCGCTCGGCTTTACGCAGTTAGATTTAACAACTATTTAATTTAAATCATTTTTCGTCCTAAAAATATTTTACTAGTAGTTTACGTTGAAGCAACGTTTATTTCTCAAAAAGAGCTTTTCAAAAGTCAAATAGACTCAATCAATATATCCATCAGTCAACTCTGTATTAAGCCTACTTTTAAAAGAATGGAATGTTTATGTATATTTCCACCTAAACTAACGGCCGCACTCAAATGACTTCAATTAAAATTAATGATTATTTAGTCACAAAATTTCCGAACGCAGAAGAGACTTTATAACGACCCCAATAGAGATCTTTTCAGAAAACACATAAACAAATAAACGAAGTTTAAAGCAATTCACAATTTAGGCGGCCTTATCGCTAATAGCGATCTCTAGCAACCAACAGGTGGAGGAAAACTAAGCTGCCAAATTTTATTTATTTATTTATTCTTCATTGTACAATGAAAACCAACAATTGGCGGACTTAATGCCTAGAGGCATTCTCTACCAGTCAACCATCGGGTGAGGCATAAAACTTGTTGGCGGTGTCTTTGACACTACTGCCGTGGTATATCTGTAATGCCGTTATCTACCAAAACACATTTTTGAGTTATGAGCAAAAAACGCGGCGAAAATGGAAACCGCTGTAACTTCTCCGTTACAATACCAATTTGAGACCTGAAACCACCAAAACGTAGATCCCGTTAAATACTTTATATTTACATGTCTGACATGTTAGTAAATATAGTTTAATTATTAAAAAAGGCTATTTTTCTTTTAAGTTTATCATTCACGTCAATAATTGCTCATGAATGACTAGCAGAAATGCCGTTAGATAAACCACAGCGGCATTTCAGACAATCAAGTTGAAACAAAAATATTGTCTTTTAAAAGACAAGAAAAAAAGGTTTCACTTGTTTAGCTTTATTGCCGTTAAAGTATATAACCACGTTTCAGCTTAACATTGGGTGATACATTACTAGTGAATGTTAGACTTAAGTGCGTTTATTGGCATTTAATCGCTTTTAAGTCTAGTAAACTACACATTTATATTTTTTCCAAGTATAAAACATATTTGTTGCTAAGCTAAAACACAGCTAAATGAAGAACATTTAAGGTTAACGGCATTATAGTCTCTCTTTTATCGTATCGATAGCAACGGTCTTTGAACTTTTTGCGACTGTACTCCACCAACCTCACAGCGTGTTCGTTAGCACAAGTTAGGCCGTCGCGTGTGTAGCTGTTTGGGCACGTAGGGCATTAAATGAAGTGACTAATGGTCTGGCGGAAGGTACCGCACTCGCAAGCATATTCCGCACCATCGATGTACCCCCACTTACACAGAGTGTCCTTGCATCTGCCGACCTGAATCCGCAGTCTGTATAGCGTTTTCCACGTCAGCCATGGCAAGTTATGGCCTGAGGGTAGATTCTCAGAAGGTGTAACAAAGATGATGATAGGTGGCTCGTCCCTTCACAGGCCAATCCTGGCTACTGGTGGGTTACTGGTGTGTGATGGGTTTTCAGATAGAGCTCTGCTCTGAGCTCTGAGGAACAGCCGAGTAGCCGTGCATCTGGTTACGAGGGTTCAACTCCATTTTGGATTTCTCTGTACTACACAGAGCAGCCCGCAACTATCCGGAAGGTTTCAATAAGTGCAGTCCACTTGCTTTGCGTGTGCTGAGCGGCTCCAGACAGACTGTGAGACCAAGACCGGATCGTCGGCATGTATGAATCGCGGAGTGTTTGGTATAGATGGCCGGTCCTTGGTAAAGACGTTGAACAACATGGGTACCTTGGGCTTCCCTGAGGAAGACATTTTTTTGCACATGCCATCTACTCTTTTCAGATAATAGGTGTACTTGGAAGAAGGATTGCTCAGTGTCTTCCTTAGAATCGACACGAGGTTAAGACTGCCTGTTATGCTACCCACTTTCTCTAGCAACCTCCTGATGTTGACGGTGTCGTAGGCTGCCAACAGGTATACAAATACGACAACAGCAACCTGGCTAGCCTGAACACCATCCTCGATGTGTTGCGTGAGTCTAAGAGTCTGGCTGCAACAGGATTTTCCCAGCCTTAAACCTACTTGATCTGAAAATTTGCTATGGGTCAACAAGATCTTTAGGCACTTAAAAAGCATACGTTAAAATAGCTTAAAAGCATGGCACAAAAGCGAAATTAGCCAATACCTTTTGGATCCGTCAGCTGTTTCACCAGGCACAGCAATGACTTGGACTTTCGCCAAATGCGTGGAATCTTTGCTTGGTCAAGGCAGTTGTTAAATAGCTCGACTAGCCATGAAACCACGATAAGGTCCTTTCTCGTTTTCAAGAGATTGGTAGTAGGACAAATGGTTGACTCGCCGACATGGTGTTTTGGCGTTAGCACACGCTTTTTGCTGTAAGGTGTTTTAAAGCGCTTGGGAGGTTTTCCTTTTATAAGTAGTTCGTGTGTTATCTGATTCGCTGAGATATGGAACGAACGGAAGTTAAAATTGAGTACATTTTTTTGTTAATAAATTAAAATCAACATTTGTTAATTACAACATTTATTTAACCTGGACATCAGGCTCACGTTATGCAACGTAAACCAGAATAAACCTACACAAAATCAATTTTGAAATAATGGAATTTGTCCAATTTAGTTTGGTATTCTGTAAAATTGTTTATATTTTGAATAAATTGTTTTTTCAATATTATCTGAAGTCATTGGCGCCCTGTGTACAGAGGCGCACACATCAACCTCTACAAAACCATTGCAAAATGGGTCTAATATCAGCCGCATAAGGTGCCCCTATGTAAAGGTTGATGTGTGCGCTTCTGTACACAAATATCATTTGGATGAAAATCATTAAATTTTTTAAAAATAACTGATGTAAAACTCGTCAGTTCCTTTTTTAAAAATATCGTTGAGTTGTTGGTTCCTAGTCGATTTATCATCATGGTTATTTAAAAATATAGAAAAAACCCATATTACCTCCAACATCATCATTGATAGCCGTATGAAGACCACTGCTTAACATAGGCCTCCTCTATTAATTTCCATATATATTTACTGAAATTCAGCGGTTTTTATTTGCTATTCCATCCACCGTGTGGGTGGGCGCCTTACAGTGCGTTTTCTCTCCAGTGGTCTCAAATCTAGCGCCTTGCGGCTGCTACAGCCATCAGTTCTTCTCGATATGTGAACGCACATTGCCTCTTCAACTTGTTTATCCGTTGGGCCACGTCGTCTACTGAAGTTGTTTTACAAATCTGATTTTTGACTCGATCTCTTAGAAACTTTTGAGCATAGCCCCTTATGAGGCCCATAGTAAGGGACCTCGTCAAACACTCTTCGATAGAAGGCCCGTTTTTAAAAATTCTGTGTCCTTAACTCAATTTAAGCAATAGTTCGGATAACTAGATTGATTAGGAACTCTTAGTATTATTTGTGATAAGGGACAAATATCATAATAACAAGGCTGCACATATATTATTATGTAATAGAAAATATTTTCAAAAATAACTAGTTGGATGTAGTAGTAGGATGGTATGTATATTATTATGTAATGAAAAATATTTTCTTTTACATAATAATATACAACTACTACATCCAACTAGTTATTTTTTAACTGAGCTGAGATGGTCCACCATCCTTATGAAATTGGCGGAAATAAATAAGGAGCGGCACTAGTCCTTCGCCGGCATGCACCTGCGGCGTCCCATCTCCACTCCCGATCCCTGCCGTGCGAAACCAGGACCGTCGCTACCTACACCGCGCGAGATTTTTTAACGGCATTACAGCTTATTATTGTGACATAGCCGCACTATAGCCTATTTTTTATTTACAAATATTGTTAGGATTATTTTACATTACCGTTATTGGCCACCAAATGTTCCCCAAATGTTACGCTGTAATGCAGTTAAGCTACAATAGCCGCAGTTTTGCCTAGTTATTACAGCTAACGGCGTTACTGCGTAATAAACGCATGCACATCTAAACTAGAAAAGAATAACTTTAAAACAGTTAAAGTACTTTAACCGTATTATTATGTATAAACACCCACATGACGGCAATCTAGCGAAACAAGGATGAGAAAAAGTTATAACAAGAATATACGTTAGTGAACTCTAGCGGCAATATTGTCTCCTAAAGCTACTTAGCGACGTTAAAGCTAACTACACACTAGAAGAAAAGGTACTTAACCGCATTCGCTTATAAATTATTTCGGAAACTATTTAAGATATTAAAAAACCGCTCAGATAGGTCGATAGAGATTTTTTTCTTATTAATAATCCGTCAAAAAACGAAAATCGCCCAGATGTCGGTTAACGGCAATTCAGCTATACCACGGCAGACTAGTGAACCAATATTTTTAATGGAAGATTCTGAGTGCAGCAGTAACAACTATTATTTTAATATTTTCTATAATAAGATAGGTAATTTTATATTTAAATCTGTGCGATTATATTCTATGCGTTCAATTGCAAACAAACCTTTTCAGTGGTCTGTTGGACTATACTCTGATTTTATTGGGGTCTGTTCTTACTCTAGTTGGAGAAAAAGGTCACACAAAGAAAATATATTAACTGAGTGTAGAAGTTGTGGTTTCTGCCTATTGAAAGGTATCATTTTATGTTTATAAGAATATGTTAAAATTAACATTAGCTGCACCTGTAAAAGGTAACTGAGTTGAAAGTGCCTATTTACTTAAGATCCTTTTGATGAAAGATGGTTATGCAAATAAATGTTCGTTTATATTTCTATCAAATATCTTAAAATCTTTTCTAAAGAACAGTTCGAGATTTTACTGTTGTTGGTACCTATAGTCCGTTTCCGTTAAGAATGCAGTGATTTCATACTGGTCCTTCGATCCAGCACGTCCCCTAACCAATGAAATCGTTCCTAATTAGAAAGCAAAGTTGAATGCATTCTTTCAAACATGTAGCTGTACCTGTTCTCGTTTTCTTGTAGTTTTACGGAATTAAATATAAAAAAAACTGCATTCTTAAAGCGAACATACTATAGTTGACCTCACCCAGAAAGCTTCACTAATGTTCTTTTCAGCATTTCTGTTTTACGTATAGTTAAATGCGAAACGAAACAGACCCCACTAGTTCAACAAAACCTTCCCCAAACCGGTCTAACAGACCCACCTCCGGTCTACTCAAACCGTCTACTCGGCCTCAACCCTCAAGTATTCTACCTTGGTGATCTTCTTGGGGTCCGTGGTGCCAGTCTCCAGCACCTCGACCTTCTGGTAGACGTTGGGCGAGTTCAGCCAACGAGTGCGCTCGCCTTTGGTGCCTTGACCCTTCTTCCACAACCTGGGAGCAAGATTATTTAATAATAATGGATGGTGCCTATGTAAGTATGGGCCAAAGTCTAGATTGGTTTTAACGTCGTTAGGACGGTTAAAACAACAATAAATTACTATACAGGATGAGTTTTTCAAAGAGGAATATCGAAAAATGCTGAAAGAAAAATGCCCTGTCGGGCACAGCAAAAGTAGGTGAGAGAAGGGCTTAAAGATATTTTAAGTTTCTGTGAGCTTATCACCATCATCCATAAGCAACACTAGGTGAAGCTGTTCTTAGGTTATCAATCATATCAGGTTACAATTTTCATTAATTTGAAAACTATATTTTAGTGCAGTCTTTAAAGTATTCTTCCAGCGTATAGAAGCATTTTGATATAAGATGATCTTTTAGTTGTTTGAGGAAGTCCTTTTCTGTTTGAATACTTTTGAAAGAAGTTGGTAACGCATTATATATTTTTATGCACATAACTAAGGGGCTTTTTGAATCTCTTTGGTTCTCTAGGGGAGTTATACCTCCCTTCTACACCCGCCGGTGTGTACGGCGGTGTGAGGTCATTCTTACACCGCCGCCCATCCTCGAGGCCACTTGGAATGGAGGCACACAGCTCCCGCCGTGTGCACCCTTTTAGTCGCCTCTTACGACAGGCAGGGGCGAACCGTGGCAGGATTCTAACGCCCCATACCACAGAGCGAACGCAACATAAACCTAGCCCAACACCTTAGAAGTGCGACAACAGCTACAAACTCACCCTTGCTTGTAGAGCTCCTCCTCCTCCAGGAGATAGCCGAGAGAGGAGACGGCTGGAGGCACCTCCACGTCGTTCTTGGGTCTTGGGACGTCGTTCTGGGGACAAATATATAATTTATTTAATATAATAAGTACTGTAACAAACCTATTAAAAGCAAACTATGACTACAGGCGCGCACGACAACGTATTAGTTCCAAAAATAATCAATAGATGGCGTTGGCAGCACTTTACATCGCGTAAGCATTACGTTTTGGTTTTCATGTAGGTATTTGTCTCCCATCCTTAATGTTTACTTAGTAGAAAACAAGATTGGTGATTGAGAGACGATAATGCTAATAATGATGGCGATAATGTTAAGGGTTAACTTATAAAATACTGAAGTTTTAAAACAACAAATTAACAAGAAAGAATTTAAAATAAATAGAGTATAGACTATGAAGTCGATTATTCCACTTATTTAATGATAGTACCACATTTTTTTTTCACTTGATATTTCCTGTAATCATCCGAATTGTGAAGTTTTCTTCCAGAACTAAAAATCATGCAATTAACAATTAACTATTTGGCGTTATTTTGCTCACAGTATTATTACAAAACAGAAGCAGATAAAAAATAGAATCAAATTAAAAAAAGTTTTACAATTGACTAACATGATATCACGAGAAACTAATTAAAAATAGACATAGAAAAACGTTTATTTGGTACACATATACACAATTTACAAAAAGAGCAAACGACCGAAATAAATTTTAAAAAATACTAAAACCTATTCAACATTATATGTATAGCAAAAATAATTACGAGTACTGTGACAAAATGAAGAAAAAAAACCAACAAAAACGCGATCAAAAATTAAAAATCATGCTTATGGTCCACCCACATTTATCGACACTACTCGACTTATCGCCGATGAGCTGTTGCGACGGCGACAAACGGCCCGTTTAAGGCGGCGGGTTATGCCAATACGCGTTAAAGATGTGACTTTCATTGCGTTTTATGGCAAAAACATTGAACCTAAGATGTTGAAACTGATACAACATTATTACTTATATGTTGACCTATAAGTGTTAGTTCGAAAACACTAGTTTTAGTTCTTATTAGCACTCAAAATTCAATTCATTCTGCGGATATGCCGCAAATTTCTACATCATTTAATACTCTTTCGAGACAATGTGGTCTAGAATCGCACTTGGTATAGGGAAGCATAGCAGTCCAGCCAGATCTGTTACTCTTTATATTCTTAATTAGCTAACAAATTAAGGATATATTGGTATTTTCTAATTAACGGCTATAGAGCAATAATGAGAGATTTTGCTCACACCATTATTTGTGGCGTTATATCACGTGACTGCACTGACAGCGCATGCGTGTGAATGACTTGTCACTTAGCGTAACAGCAGCGGTTCTTGTCAGTCTATGTTATGATGTGTGTGATGTGTATATATCAGTTTAATAAATATTTATAATAAAATGGACAGAAACCATGATTTTCGTAGAATCACGAAAACATCCCGCACGACTTGCAGTTATCACTACAGCACAACGAGCCCAACAAACGATTGGAGCTGCAATGTAAGTACCTACCTAAATATCTACCTGATTTAATGAAAATGATTGTTATGGCAATGAATGGCGCAATAATTCATATTGTATTGTGCGTTGTCCCTGCTGGGCAGCTAATTCAAAAGGCAATCTGTTTGCCTAGGTACATAATATAATATTGGTGATTTTAGACTCGCGTCAAACTTTTAATGCACAGAGTCACCTCCAACACAGAGATTAATTTGTTTGAGTTAAAGTAAATCGTCTGGTCCTTACCGATTTGGGCCAGAATGAGACTGCCTTCTAGGCCTTGCCTGACTTTTTTTGGAAATATGATTTATTATTTATCTTTGTTGTGAAAGATGAAAATATTTGTACATTGGATTTGGAGTTTTTCATGTGGGCGTGATAGGTCAGATGCTAAAATACCTAGGAGGAATTTATAAAAATGGTCAACGGAGTCTAAAGACCGATTTGGACTAAAACTGAAACTGAAGACTACAATTTTACAAGATTACAAACGACCTTTCCTTCAGTTTGCCAGATAATGTTACTTCGCAGGATTTGATCTTTGTAAGCGACACTATGCGATAGCATAATAATATAAGGGTGTATTTTCTTCGAAACGAAGAGGTATGATTTCCGGCTAAAAAGAAAGTGTTTTCAAAAATCTGAGTAAATTTACAGTTTAAAGTTTGTTGAAATCGGTCTCGAGACTCCTTTCAACATTTTTCTCAATACCTCATAGTTCAGGATTTGGCCTATCTGCCACGCCCACTTGAAACGTTCACTCTGTATATTGTTTGTCCCGTGATCTTACTGAGTTGCGAGTTACTCTGCTTTGTAGCATTACTTTAGGCAACCGAAACCTATCCTGTGAGCAGCATATGGTCACCCTTTTTAGGAAAATCACCCTTTTATAGAAAACCTTCCTCTTTTTTAATCTTTTTTTTTTTACAGCTTTCTCAGTTGGCTTGGAAAAAGCCGTGGCAGATAAAAACTTCCGTTTTGACCAGAAAAAACAAAGACAAGGCAACACCTAGAGGAAGGCTTGTTGCAGACCCAGTTTACGTCATGGAAGCCATTTAGCAAAGAAGGAAAAAACTTTGCGTTGCGTCAACTATGCCAAAAAGATAAAGATGGTACATTAAAAATTACATGTTGTTGGCTTTGACTATGTTGTATGAATAAATAAATACAATCATTGTTCTTGCGAATGTTTTTTTAATCCGTATTTCCGAAAAGGTTGTTTATTGACTTAACCGATGCACATTACTCATAATACACTTTTAGATACAAATCCAAGACATAGGTACACATCACGGTACCTACATCGCAATTCCTCCAAAATAATGCTTAGTTTCAAAATACGAGTACACAGGTACATCGCAATTCCTCCAAAATAATGCTTAGTTTCAAAATACGAGTACACAGGATGAGTTTTTCAAGGGGTTGTGATTCTCAGAAGCGATTCGGTAAAGGATTCTCCAAACCGTTTTGATAAAATCTAAAAACATAGTTAAGTACCTACTATGATTTCGAAGAATCTTATTCCTTTTTTAGGATTTAAATCCGCTTGGGATTAAAATGTATTTTAGGTTTCCAGCCTTTTCTTTGAAAAATGATACGCCGAATTTCATTTCCTAACCAACGTTTCACATACTATTCACTTTGTCAACTAACGATTAACAAATTTTTAAAAGGCAACATTTCATTTGAGAACTATTAATAGGTATGCCGGTTGTTAAAATGTCAATGGACGTTTCGGATAGTTATAATTTGTCAAACCCTTAGATTGAAATTCTATGGTCAAACCATTCACTTGGCTACACAGCTATTAGATTAGACAAATAACGTTTGGTCAGATTAACTGTTTTCTCATTGTACTACATTGTTATTATGCGGCTCACATTTAGATTATTTGTCCATAATTGGGGGGGGGGGGGGGGTTTGGAGGTTTGGGGGGAAGAGCGATAGTGGGATTAACCCCGGACACCACACTCGCGCCGCGGAAATGTCTTTTTTTAATTTGTTAGGTAGTCACGGGAAATAATAGGTGCGTGGGGCGAAGCGACGAGCATGTTAGATGTACATGAACCAGATGAATAATAATAAATAGTAAAAAAAAATATTTTTTTCATACATTTCGAGGTTAGGAAAAAAAAGCATTTCCTCGGCCCTGGAGTTTTATCCGAGGGTTGCTCCACTTCCACCCTTCCCCCCAAAACCTTTAAACGTAGGGGTTTTAGGGGCTTAGGAAAACAATCTAAATTCCTTCCAAATTGCAGGTCGTCCATTTGTTTTGGGTGGGATGTCTTAAAAAATTGATTTTGGTCGAACGCTCTTGAAAGTGACGGATTTAGGTGGGATGTGTTCAAGAGTGACGGATTCAGGTGGGACGCCCTGGAAAGTGACGGTTAGAGGTGGGACGCTCTAAAATTGATGGATTCAGGTGGGACGCTTCTAAAAGTGTCAGATTTAGGTGGGACACTCTTGGAAATGACGGATTTAGGGGAGGAGTTTAGATAATTTTCCCACGATTTTGGGGCGATTAAGAGTTTAGGGGTAGGAAAGGTTAGTAGTGAGGCAAACCCCGATACCACTCCCGCGCCGAGAACATGTTTTTTTTTCTTACCAAAATGTATTGAAAAAGTTTTTTTTTCGGACCATTATTTCTGGCGGCTAGTTCATGTACACCATAATAATATTTACAAAAAGTAAGTTATATCTACATAACATTAAATAGTTATTAGAACGAAACCCCACATAATTCAACATTCGGTAGATAATAAATAACCGGATTAACCACACGCTAAATAAAAAACAAATAAAATTATATGTTGAGTTTTCAAAATGATCATTCGGCGTAGTCAAATTCTGCAAAACACTCGTTGAGAAATGAAAATCGGCCTGAAATTATTCGGCGATAAGGCAGAGAACCAGTATTTTGTCTACCAGACCCACTTGGAAAATTTGCCCCGTATACTATTGAAATTATTTACTTGACCTGTCGACGATTGTCGCACGCTCACATCAATCATCACCTGGAATTGGTAAGTATTCTCCCACATTTGTACGAAAATCATTAAGAACCCTATTTGGCTTAGTTTTTATCACTCAAACAATCACAGTGACAAAGTTATTAAGTTTTACAGAAAGCCGAAATTCTAATGAAATGAAGCACGCTTCAGTGCAGTGTGCATTGAGAATGACACCCCTGCTTCTTTCGCAGTCTAATGAATAATCGATCTATCAAAAATTTGATCCGCGTTATTAACTTAAGCCGACTGAGCGATAATACAGGGGCTAAGCTGTTTTTTTCTTCAGAAGCAACAGGTTCGATGCCTGGCTAAGTAAAAGTTCGCCGAATGGATTTTCGTCAAAATCTGTCTCCTTCGAGCGTACAATGCTCAGCTGGACAGTTTACCCTGTATAAATAATTGCAATATTCACAAATGCTCAGACGGTAAAGCTCTATCCGAATATAGCATTACTGTCTTTTGGCCGGCACATTCACATTAGGACCTGAAAAGATGATGTAATTCGAATTCTTTAGAATTGTGATACAACGGAACTAACTCGGCTGTTAAGAGCTTTTATCGAATTTCGGTATAAAATACATTTATGTACTTGGCTAAGCTGTCTCATAACATCTTAAGTCGTATTTTAGTTTCTTTAGTTTTCCTATGAAATAGTATCTCTGAACCTTGTACTACTCTGTGATAGACACAAAACTTGTATGTCATACTTTCTAGCCATCATCGTAGCGACACAGCGAGCCATCTATCGCGCACAGGAGTGCAACTTTTCAAAATTCAAGGCCAAATTCCAAAAGTCATTTAGGATACCCTCCGCCTTAAGCGTCGGCCGAACCAAGCCGATGCGAAAGGTATTAGTAACACCCTTATTCCGTCGGCATAAATACTGTTTTGACCGGTGTCAGCCGATTCCGCGTAGATAAATGTGGGTAGATAGATCGTTATACAACAACTGAAAACCAGAAAAAGACATTCGGTCTACTTGGCATCAGGCGGGAATCGAACCCGCGCCTTCCGAAAACCAGTCAACTGCACAAACCATTGTGCTACCGATTCAACTATTATGTAACACTTAGTTTGCAAATAAATGCTTTGACTTTGAATTTTTCTGGTATATAAAATTCGGCCGGTCAGTTAATGGTCCAAATGGTTCTGGATTCTGATTTTGTAACTAAGAGTGATAATTACCTAGTGTGTATGCGGATCTAATTAGTTTTGATAGTAACTGTGCTAAGTCAGTGGCATTTACAAGTGTGATTGAAAGTGTGTGGTTTTATTGTCGAACTACTTACAATATGTACACTGATACTGATGACCCGGGGAATGTTCTTGACCCATTCCCCGACAAATATATTAGCCATTACCTTAACCAGCGGATGCCGGTAGATGTACCCAGTACGGAACCCTGCGTTGTCCATCTATCATCTATCTATCTACTATCTGGGGGAGGGGGGGATTAGCCATTACCTTGACCAGCGGATGCCGGTAGATGTACCCAGTACGGAACCCTGCGTTGTCCAGCATCCGCATCAGCGCCTCAAACGAGGGGGGGATTAGCCATTACCTTGACCAGCGGATGCCGGTAGATGTACCCAGTACGGAACCCTGCGTTGTCCATCTATCTATCTATCTATCTGGGGGAGGGGGGGATTAGCCATTACCTTGACCAGCGGATGCCGGTAGATGTACCCAGTACGGAACCCTGCGTTGTCCATCTATCTATCTATCTATCTGGGGGAGGGGGGGATTAGCCATTACCTTGACCAGCGGATGCCGGTAGATGTACCCAGTACGGAACCCTGCGTTGTCCATCTATCTATCTATCTATCTGGGGGAGGGGGGGATTAGCCATTACCTTGACCAGCGGATGCCGGTAGATGTACCCGGTACGGAACCCAGCGTTGTCTAACATCCGCATCAGCGCCTCAAACGAGGGGGGGATTAGCCATTACCTTGACCAGCGGATGCCGGTAGATGTACCCAGTACGGAACCCTGCGTTGTCCATCTATCTATCTATCTATCTGGGGGAGGGGGGGATTAGCCATTACCTTGACCAGCGGATGCCGGTAGATGTACCCAGTACGGAACCCTGCGTTGTCCATCTATCTATCTATCTATCTGGGGGAGGGGGGGATTAGCCATTACCTTGACCAGCGGATGCCGGTAGATGTACCCGGTACGGAACCCAGCGTTGTCTAACATCCGCATCAGCGCCTCAAACGAGGGGGGGATTAGCCATTACCTTGACCAGCGGATGCCGGTAGATGTACCCAGTACGGAACCCTGCGTTGTCCATCTATCTATCTATCTATCTGGGGGAGGGGGGGATTAGCCATTACCTTGACCAGCGGATGCCGGTAGATGTACCCAGTACGGAACCCTGCGTTGTCCATCTATCTATCTATCTATCTGGGGGAGGGGGGGATTAGCCATTACCTTGACCAGCGGATGCCGGTAGATGTACCCGGTACGGAACCCAGCGTTGTCTAACATCCGCATCAGCGCCTCAAACGAGGGGGGGATTAGCCATTACCTTGACCAGCGGATGCCGGTAGATGTACCCAGTACGGAACCCTGCGTTGTCCATCTATCTATCTATCTATCTGGGGGAGGGGGGGATTAGCCATTACCTTGACCAGCGGATGCCGGTAGATGTACCCAGTACGGAACCCTGCGTTGTCCATCTATCATCTATCTATCTATCTATCTGGGGTAGGGGGGGATCAGCCATTACCTTGACCAGCGGATGCCGGTAGATGTACCCAGTACGGAACCCTGCGTTGTCCATCTATCTATCTATCTATCTGGGGGAGGGGGGGATTAGCCATTACCTTGACCAGCGGATGCCGGTAGATGTACCCAGTACGGAACCCTGCGTTGTCCATCTATCATCTATCTATCTATATATCTATCTATCTGGGGGGAGGGGGGGATTAGCCATTACCTTGACCAGCGGATGCCGGTAGATGTACCCGGTACGGAACCCTGCGTTGTCCATCTATCTATCTATCTATCTGGGGGAGGGGGGGATTAGCCATTACCTTGACCAGCGGATGCCGGTAGATGTACCCAGTACGGAACCCTGCGTTGTCCATCTATCATCTATCTATCTATATATCTATCTATCTGGGGGGAGGGGGGGATTAGCCATTACCTTGACCAGCGGATGCCGGTAGATGTACCCAGTACGGAACCCTGCGTTGTCCATCTATCATCTATCTATCTGGGGGAGGGGGGGATTAGCCATTACCTTGACCAGCGGATGCCGGTAGATGTACCCAGTACGGAACCCTGCGTTGTCCATCTATCATCTATCTATCTGGGGGAGGGGGGGATTAGCCATTACCTTGACCAGCGGATGCCGGTAGATGTACCCAGTACGGAACCCTGCGTTGTCCATCTATCATCTATCTATCTGGGGGAGGGGGGGATTAGCCATTACCTTGACCAGCGGATGCCGGTAGATGTACCCAGTACGGAACCCTGCGTTGTCCATCTATCATCTATCTATCTGGGGGAGGGGGGGATTAGCCATTACCTTGACCAGCGGATGCCGGTAGATGTACCCAGTACGGAACCCTGCGTTGTCTAACATCCGCATCAGCGCCTCAAACTCCTCCCCGCCCACGCGCCACTTGCCCGCCTCGGCGGGGGGCTTGCGGGACGACTCGTATATCTGGGGGAGGGGGGGATTGATCATTAACATAACATACGATCACGACTTTGTCCCTAATGGTGAACGGAACATTCAGAAGCCAACGTGGCAAGGGCCTACCGCCGTTATTCGAGTTGCTTGGGTTTCATATCGGAAAAAAAACATGAAAACACTATTTACAGCTGGGTTCCCACCTGATTCCTGGTCTAACCCTCAATGTTGTACAGAAACCAATGTAGTCTACTTCATGTTGCCAAGCAACACTGCAATACTTATAAATCACTGGATTCCCATTACTATTACTGGGTTTAACAGTACTTGCATCCTGGTCTCCTATAAACCATTCGATCCCCTTCACTAGGTTCCTGGTCTCCTACAAACTTAGTCCCTAGCCTCCTATAAACCATATTGTGTGCCCATTACTATAAACCATGGGATCCCTTTACTTAGTTCCTATAAACCTTGTGTGCTCCTTACCTGGTGCCTGGTCTCGTCATCAATCAGCTGCAGTTCATTCAGCGGCAGTGAAGCCATACGCAACTGCACATCACAGGCCGCAGTCAAGTTCCTGGCCTGATAGAAGGCTTCCTGGTCTCCTATAAGGCTTGTGTGCCCTTTAACTGGTACATGGTCACCTAAAAAACCTTCGAGGATCCCTTTTGTTTGTATCTGATTTCCTATAAACCGCTAGGATCCCTTAACCTGGCTCCTAGTCTCCTATAAACCGTTAGATTCCTTTCATTAGGAGGCCAGGAGGCCTTCTTTAAACTGCTGGGATGCCTTAACCTGCTTTCTGCTTTCTTTACCTGGTGCCTGGTCTCGTCATCAATCAGCTGCAGCTCATCCAACGGCAGCGAGGCCAGGCGCAGTTGCACATCGCAGGCCGCAGTCAAGTTCCTGGCCTGATGGAAGGCCTCCTCAAGAGTTGTTCCGCAGCAGAGCGCTCCGCCGCTGCTCAGCATCAGCACCTTGGCGGACGGGCCGAGGGCGCGGACCAGCTTGTCGCGCTCTTCGTTGTCGAGGATGCCTGGAGGAAAAGGTTTAGTTTAAAACTTGGAGATTCTTACAAAACAATTGAGAATTACAAGGACAGCGCTAGACTTGTTGATGGACGTCAGGCTCTTTAAAAGTCGATGGGCCGCTGTTTCGCTTCAAGTTCAAGTTAGGCAAGCTTGGAGACTGAATACTGACTAAACTTAGACAAAAGTATGTCTTTGTCTAGGTCAAGCAACCTCCACTGTCCCAAAACTATGATGGGTAGCCAAACTAGCTCAACGAACAGCGATCAGGGCAACATCACTTTACTGCCAGTAGGAGTAAAGCCACCCTAGATGGCGTCCGAAAACTTGATGGGTGGCTGCTTAGCAGAAAGCGACAGCAATGACCTTCGCTTCGAGTTGTTGGATGACGTCACAGGCGTTCAGAACGCGGCGCTGTGACGTGTCGTGCCAAAGTAAGCACTACTGATTGTGTTCGAAAAAGGAGATGTGCAATTGTTTCGCTACAAGTTCAAGAGCAATGAACTCGAAATTCGAAATTCGAATTGTTAGATGACGTCACACGCTTTTCGAACGCAGCATTGCATGCAGTGTGAAGTCAATGACCTCCGTTTTGACTTGTTGGGTGACGTCACAGGCGTTTTGAACGCAGCATAGAGCGCAGTGTAAGGTCAATGACCTCCGTTTTGACTTGTTGGCAGAGAAAATGGGGGCAACGACCCTTGTTTTGCGACATCAGAAGCATTTTACACTCATTTTAGGTCTCACAACGTCACATGGTCAAGCATCATGAGGCATGCGATGGTCTTTCACGATCAGTTGGATGGCGTCAAGGCATTTCAAAGTTAAAACTTCTGTCTAAAGGGCAGTGACCTTAATTTTGGATGAAAAGGCGACGTCACAAGCATTTGAAACAGAGCGATACCCGTATAAAGAGCAGTGTAAGGTCAATGACCTCCGTTTTGACTTGTTGTCAGCAAAAATGGGAGGAACGACCTTTTTTTGGGTTGAAAGGCGACATTTAAACTGTTCTAGGGGTATTCCTAACCTCACAAGTTGTCTAAAGGTACTCACCATGAGGCACACGATGGTAGGCAATATCCCCGAGGGTAGCAGCCTCGTCGCTTCATGCTGGACACGGCCAGAGCCAGAGGCAAGCTTTGAGACGGACTTTTGACTAAACTTAGACGAAGGTATGTCTCTGTCTAGGTCAAGCTACCTTCACTATGTCCCAAAAGATGATGGGTGACCACAACAACCCATATGCAAGTTTTCAAGACTTCTTAATTTTCCCAAGATTTCAAGTTAAGCCACCTGAATGACGCCAGAAAACTTGATAGGTCGCCGTTTAGCAGAAAGCGAGGACAATGACCACCACTCGGATTTGTTGGATGTCGACCTTTCAGAACGCAGCGCTGTGTCGTCATGCCAAAGTAAGCACTACTGATTGTGTTCGAAAAAGTAGATATGCAATAGGGTAGACGACTATGATGCATTTTGCGTGTTATTTTATGTTTACCAAATAAAATCATTAAAATCAAATGGATTTGTGAAACCACAATCAAGATTTGATTCAGTATGAAGCCACAATAGGCCTTCAAAGTTGGGTGGGCAAGTCCATTTCAAAAGTATACATATTTTGTAAAAAAATAATACCATTTTCAAACAGAGACTATTAGGAAGCAATTTTGTTAAGATACCATTTTCATAAACGCAATATTTAATATAGCTGTCGTACAAACTTCTTACGCGCTCCTTATAACTACGTTGGTGTGACGTCATAATTTAGGACACGTTTGAATGGAGCGTTTTTGGGCAAGTCCAAAAATGTGCAATTCAAATTGTGATATCTCGGGTAGTATTGATACTATAGCAGTAATTCTTTTAGGATTGCGTTCATAAATGTAACGTCTTTCGATAGTAAACAAAAAAAATTACAGTCGTCTCGCCTATTGTTTCGCTGCAAGTTCAAGAGCAATGACCTCGAAATTCGAATTGTTAGATGACGTCACACGCTTTTCAAACGCAGCATGGCATGCAGTTCGAGGTCGATGACCCTCACTTCGACTTCTTAAATGACGTAAGATGCGTCTCATAACAGTGTGAGGTTAATGGCCTCCATTTTGACTTGTTGGCAGAGAAAATGGGGGCAACGACACTTGTTTTGCGACATCAGAGGCATTTTACACTCATTTTAGGTCTCACAACGTCACATGGTCAAGCATCATGAGGCATGCGATGGTCTTTCACGATCGGTTAGATGGCGTCAAAGGCATTTCAAAGTTTAAACTTCTGTCTAAAGTACAACGACCTTAACTTTGTATGAAAAGACGACGTCACAAGCATCTAAAACAGAGCGATACCTGTCTAAAACAACTCAAAGACGACGTCCCAAGAATTTAAAACATACCGATTCCCGTCTAAAGGTACTCACCATGAGGCACGCGATGGTATGCGATATCCCCGAGGGTAGCAGCCTCGTGGCACAGCGGCAGCAGCCCGCGCTTCATGCTGGACACGGCCAGAGCCAGAGGCAAGCTTCGAAACTGGCTACTGACTAAACTTAGACGAAGGTATGTCTTTGTCTAGGTCAAGCAACCTCCACTGCCCCAAAAGATGATGGGTGGCCAAAATAGCTCAACGAACAGCAATCAAAGCAACATCATGCTACTGCCAGTAGAAGTTAAGCACCGTAGATGGCGTCCGAAAACTTGATAGGTGGCTATTTAGCAGGATGCGACAGCAATGAGCTTCGCTTCGAGTTGTTGGATGACGTCACAGGCCACAAACTAGATAGGGAACAGGTTCAGACGGGTAACTTCCGTAGCAAAAAACTCGCCTTAGGATCCATGGAGATTTCCGCATGTAAAGATTTTGACAGCTTTTTTTGTTTTAATTGTTTTTTCATAATGCGGCAACGATGTTAACGTTATAAATCCACAAATATATACAAAAAGGTTTAACAAAAAAAAACCTTTTTGTATATATTTGTTGATTTATAACGGTACGGTATATTATAGGTAGATATAGGTAGAAATATAAATTGGGTATAAATTAAACAATTTTCACTTAGTATGCCTTTTATTTCTTAATTTTGTTTAATATTTAGTAAATGCTTTACGCTGCATACAGGGCAAAATCGTCTTTTCCAATCTACAAACATCCGTACCTTGAGATTTTTGTTTATAATGTTGCACCAATTGAACACAGTTTTTTTTTTTTTCTTTCTTCTGGCTTCGCACGGTTTGTGCATTTGCCACTGACGAGGTGATGGGCGACGGTTGCGTTTGGTCTGTCGTTTTTCATAGCTTGGTTTTTTCGGTTAAGGAGAGGTTTGGTATGGATTTTATTTTTAAAAGGTAGGGAAACGGTTAGGAATGAAAACAAGTTCGGAAAATTAGATAGGATCAAATCAGTAGGAAAGATGATAAAGTTAAAAAAAATAGATTTAACAAAATATTAAATGGATATCATATTTTAATTTTATTAAGGCTTATAAATCTAGATAGAATATTATAAATATCAATATTGTTCATATGTAATAGAATAGGAATACAGGTTGGAAGAGGAATACGAAGGGGTTCAAGCGATGCGAAAAAGGACGTAAGATCATAAAAAGGGCAAGCAAAAAATATATGATTAAAATCTGAACACAGTTAATCGCAGAGTTATATCAAAACAGCTTTTCGCAACTACACTTTTGTGTTGCTTACAACCCAAAGAATCATATGAATGCTGATGAATGCTTGGACTGAATTTGATGTTTCAACTCTTTTATTAAACCCTGTTGATGTGGGCTATTTTCCAAAACTTGATTGTCTTCTACAATTATGTTTCCAAACAATCTTACCGCATTTTCTGATGGGTAGGTAAGTTTATTTTCTTTTAAGCATTTATATTTTCTGAAAAAAATATTGTTGACACAATGAAATAAAAACCAACCTGACAATACTTGACACAAATGACAATCAACAAAAGCGTAACCTAGGTTACAAACCAAAGACAATCCTTAGACTAGAAACCTCATCATCCGCGGGAGGAGGGGAAGCTGCCATTTTCTATAAAAGCATCCATAGACAAGCTTAACCTTAATGCTATTATTTTTTAAAGGAAGAAAACCGGCCGTGTCACAGGCGTTCAGAACGCGGCGCTGTGACGTGTCGTGCCAAAGTAAGCACTACTGATTGTGTTCGAAAAAGGAGATGTGCAATTGTTTCGCTACAAGTTCAAGAGTAATGACCTCGAAATTCGAAATTCGAATTGTTAGATGACGTCACACGCTTTTCGAACGCAGCATGGCATGCAGTGTGAGGTCAATGACCTCCATTTTGACTTGTTGACAGAGAAAACGGGGGCAACGACCTCTGTTTTGCTTGAATAGTAGAACGCAATGTGAGGTAAATGACCTCCTGAAAGAAAATGGGTGCAACGACCTCTGTTTTGGTTGAATAGGCGACGTCACAAGCTTTTCTAACGCAGCTTAAAACGCAGTGTGAGGTCAATGACCTCCATTTTGACTTTTTGACAGCAAAAATGGGAGCTGCAACCTTTTTTTTGGGTGGTAGGGGTCATCAAACCTGTTCTAGGGTTATCCCTCACCTCGCAAGTTGTCTAAAAGCACTCACCATGAGGCACGCGATGGTAGGCGATGTCCCCGAGGGTAGCGGCCTCGTGGCACAGCGGCAGCAGCCCGCGCTTCATGCTGGACACGGCCAGAGCCGCAGGAGAGCGCACGTGCAGCACGCAGCGCACGTCCGGGCGCGCCGCGTGCACGGACGCGTGCAGGGAGAAGCCTGGGATGAGGTAACAAATGGAATTAATAGATTCAGCACATAGTAACTAAAGAAAAGCGTTCACTTGCTATCGTAATGACTTTTGATAGAAAACTAGTTTTAACTTCAATAAAGGACTGCATCTTTCAGCAATTTCTGGAGCTCGATAACATATTGCGTACGTAGTCGATAGTAACCAAATTAGATAATATAAGATTTAATACGTATAGATAGATATAGACACAGTAACGCTATTGAATGAGGTTAAGTCTACCCGTAATTTTAATGTAAAAAAGGACGAATAAATCTTTTTTTTTTTTACAGTGAATATCCGAACCGTATACTTGCAAACCTCTGTTATAAACCTGCCCAGCCCAGATTCAGTCCAAAAACTTAATTGGTACCGGCAATGACCGGTAGTGGTCAGACGGTTCAAAGTACGCCGCGTCAAGTGACTTTTTGACGCAGCGTTCAGTCGCTTGTTTGATGTTGGGTGCGAACGTGAATGCCAATTTCGTAGATTGGCTAACTCCCTACCCAAAAATCTCTAATTTACTCTCTCATTCTAACTAAAAACAAATTCATATTCGTGAGCTGCTTCAAACTTACGCCTAGGGCGTTGTATTTTAGAATATTCAATATGGTAAATTAGGTACTGAAAGTAAATTAGCTTGTCCACCTTTTTTAGGGTTTTTATTCGATGTCAATTTTGAGAGCTTTGCCTCGCCATCTCTATGGTTTGCAAAGGGAAAAGAAAGTAGGTTTTATTACAGCCTATTATTTTTACCAAGAGATGGCGCCAGCGCTTTCTGTAGACAGTTGTCGAAACTGCTGCAGTTATTATATTTCAAGTGTCGGTGAAAAATGTGCTTCACGGTTACAGGTGTCAACCTTTACTCGGGGTAGAGTCCTACAGCACTAATAATCAAAAACTGTCACTCACCATCAACATTAACAGGGAAGTTGGTAGTCCCCTGGTCCTGCACCACGCCCTGCATGTCAACCTTCACCAGCGAGGAGGCGGTGACCTCGTGCGGCAGCAGGCCTCGAGGAGTTGTCAGCACTTGCTCAACGGCCGTGTTCAGGCGCGCGGTGATCTGCCCGCTTATGCCGGCTGGAGAAGGAAGAAGGTATTAGAATTACCAGAGTTAAACTTAAGTTTTAATAGCTAATGGTTACATATAATGCTTTGACAAAACCCTATAGCATCAAATATACGGCAGCCAAACCGGCTATCTGCAGAGGTGTCCTTGCAGATTTCTGCCATGCAGACAGATTTTGCTCGATTTAACATTTTAATGACCTTTATGGTCGGGCGTACATTGTCAATAGGTAAACCAACGCTAGTTTAGTGTGACCATTGCAAAAACAGATAATCCGCCGCTTTCTTTTTGATCTTTGATAGTATGCCAAACTATGATAATGTTTCTAAATGGTGGGAAACAAAGCACTAGTCTAATGATTAAATCTTAATTGATGTGAGTCGATCGCATCGTCCACCATAAATTCAAGTCTACCCAAATGGCAGAAGACTGCCAAAAATGGTCACACTCCTGAAGCTGGGAGCTGGTTACTAACCGTGTAGCTGAAATGTCTGAAATTGCCGTGTATTTGACGCTTAATAGCTAGCCTTCCTATCTATGTTTATGCGATTCTTATCATTAGCCATGATAAAAGAAATCAGCCAAGTTAACTTACTCTGTGTCCACCCAAAGAGGTCCACAAGTCGATACACAGCAGCCAGCTTGCATCGGAGTATCTTCTCCCCCTTCTCGTAGCCAACACCCTCGATGCCACGGATGTCGTTGATCGGCAGCACGCATGCTGGGCCCTGGAATAGAGACGGGTAAACTTCAGATAGAGTTACATGACACTGGACACACTACACATACTGTGGACACTGGTGGATCGGTAACGACGTTAAGAAACGCACGCCAGGGTAAGTAACATGCGCACCGCGACACTTTCTTCTTTCTTTCTCTCAAATCACAATAACGCATGACAAAATGTTGTGGCGGCCCCGACCGATTTTCATTGATGTAGTTTTCAGGTTCCATGCTTCGGTAGGCATTTTAATCAGTAGGTCCCGGCTGACATCGCGAAGCTTTCGCGGTTTGCTCAGTAAGCCTTCTCACTAGCCTTACACACCTAACCAGTTTTCAGGAATTTCGTCAAGCCAGAATCTTCATTTATAGGAAGCATCTACATAGTACCGCCAAGGGATCTGTAACGAAGATTCTCCCTGCTCGCCATATACCGTCATCAAATTGAAAAGCCCTCCCCCCTTCTTCGCTCTTTGCCCGTTATACCTTGCAATAGTACATTTGAAGTTACAGATTTTGACATTACGAATCCATTTCAAATAAAGTTTTGAAGTTTGAAGTTAATTATGACGTATGGCTGCATCTATAGGACACCATCGTCTCAACAACAGCAAGAAACAGTTCACGTTCAAACTGCCAGTTTGCAGCAACAATCTGTCTAATTTCGTTCAGGGGGGTAGAAACACAAAAAGAGACAACTGCCCTCGTGCATCTGCTGGTCTACCACCCTCTCCAGCTCCTCGCGGAACAGCTTCGAGGCCATCAGCGCCTCCACGCGCTCGCGGCCGTCAGAGACAACTCACCCTCAAGCTGCCAGTGTGCAGCCTGCCGCCCACCATCTCCCTGATGCCCTCGTGCATCTGCTGGTCGAGCACCCTCTCCAGCTCCTCGCGGAACAGCTTCGAGGCCATCAGCGCCTCCACGCGCTCGCGGCCGTCAGAGACAACTCACCCTCAAGCTGCCAGTGTGCAGCCTGCCGCCCACCATCTCCCTGATGCGCTGCAGCAGCGGCGCGTCGTTGCCCTCGTGCATCTGCTGGTCGAGCACCCTCTCCAGCTCCTCGCGGAACAGCTTCGAGGACATCAGCGCCTCCACGCGCTTGCGGCGCTCCATCTCGCGGACGTCCTGGAAATTAATGAGGATAAAATCAGAACCAAGGTTATAAATAAAAAAAATGGTAATGGTATCAAGATACCATTTCTGTGCTTAAGATACACGGATGTTGCATTTGACGAATAATGCATTTGATAATGCAAGGTGTGTGGTCAACTCCTAATTCAGCATGATAATCACTCCCAAGTCACTGTAGCTACAACATCATTTCAGTCCGGAAGGCCATGCGCCTTGCATTTCATGTTGAATATTTGGTCTCGGTTGCTATCGTTAGATGGCATCGGAGGTGTTAATTGCAAACACCAATTACGGGTTCCTAACAGGACAAACCAAGGACAACTAAGGGTTACCTATCATAAGACCGAATTTTCTTTTCCCGAATTTCATTTTCCCGAAAACGTTTCGTTTTTTTTCGTTCGGCATTTTTTCATTTTCCCGAAATGACGTTTGCCACTGTATCAGTTGACCAATTATCAACTGGATTTTTTTCGTTTGCCAGACGTTTCATTAGGCCACAAAACGTTTTACCGAAGTGATGATTGGCCGAAATAACAATTGTCCGAAGTATTGTTTTCCAGAACAATCATTAGACCACTGTTTTGATTGCCATATTTTTAGTTTACCAAACAATCATAAAAAAGTTACGGGTTCAATGCAAGCAGCATAAAAGCAGACAAGGATTTTTTGAATTTAAAATAAAAAAGGCAAACGGCATGCAAGTCTTCAACATGCAAGTTTAAGGAAAACACAAGAATTCTGTCACGGCTCCGGCATTACGGGGCTCCGGCGGTTCCTCGCGTGCTAATCGTCGCAGAAGGCTTTCGCTCAGCACCACAGCTTCGGCTTGTTGGCCGGCTTCGCCGGCCAGCCTCAGCCGCGGCACCTCGCTCATAGCCACCTGCTCCTCAGCCCGCGGGCCGCCTCGCCCCTTCATGCCTACGCGCTTTTAAATAACACTCTTGGGGTAGGGCAAAACAAGTACCACGTGGTGTCGGGGTTGACTGAGTGGGATTCGCCCTGATGTTGAAAAAACTGAAAATCAACATTAACGAGACGTTGAACGTTAACATACAGTGGTTGTGGCCTAGCAATATTCGGTAAAATGTGATTTAGGCAAAGTGATCATATGCCAAATAAGTCATCTGGTAAATGAAAAAAGTTGGAAAAAGACTTCGGGCAATAGTAAAAAGTTTATTCTGAAATTCGGTTTAACGTAGTTCGGTATAACGACACTTATGTCAAAAGATACTTCGACGAGTTAAAAATATGTCAAACAATACATCTGGCAAATGAAACGTTGGTGAATAGTTTTCAGTCAAATGAAATTCGGAGTAGTAAATTTCGGACAAGTGAAGGGTTCCCACAACTAAGAGAGAGAACTCAAGAGAGAGCGTACAAAATGCGCTCATGAAAGAGTTCACCTCTACCAAGGGCCCTCGGCCACAACATCATAGGCAAATAAGAATACGCTATTTCGTCTTCATGTCTTCCTGTAGAGGCTACCGCTCCACTGACTCCAATAGTGCGTTTACTTGGCCGTAGGCCAGGTATAGTTGCAAAAAGATGGATAGAAAACCAGCAGCAATGCCCAAATGGGTAATATGTTGTACTGGAACTCTTTTGTCTGGAATCTAGTCATGAATGCAAATAAACAATTTGATGTGATTTGAAGAACTACTCACAGCATCGATATCCGCTGGCCGCTGCTTCAGGCGCTCGTCTTCCTCAGAGAGCGCTCCGGTGCCGTTCGGCAGCGTCTCTGTGTCTGTCTCCGCCATCTTTGTTTTGTGTATCTGCAACAATTAAAACAGGTTGGTCAGTCACTGATTATAAGAATAAGAATAAGAATAAGAATAAGAATAAATTTATTGACCATAAAAACATATTACACAGGAATTAAAATAACGGTGGTCTCTGCACTAAGCTTGTGGCTTGGATCGCAGCAAACCAAAAATAATACAAGAACTTTACCTTACAACTAATTATGAAGGTAAACTAAAACAAAAGGCACTTCAACTTTGAGGCGGCACCGATCAAAGGGCCCATAGGAATCCAAGGGCGCCCAAAAGGGGTTTAGTGGGTAGGCCTCTGCCTCTGACTAAACCCTTACGGTTCTACCCAGTCTCTTTAGTGGGGAGAGAGTCGGCTACTAGCCAAAGCCTTCTTTGAGGATATGAGGAACAGGGTATGAAGTTCCTCATCCACCACTGAAAAAGGAGGATCCTCAACCAGACAAGTGTTATGTCTGGTGGGCTACTGTCCGACGGTTGAGGTCGGGTTTTCTATATATGCGCAATCGCTCCGAAAACTTTGATAGCGCGTTTCAGGATTGTACTCGTATGTCGCTACACGGGCTTCACTTTCGAAGCACAAAAACCCATGACTATAACTAAACCAAACCTTGGTGAAATGAAATCTACGGCATAACCTTTTTTCACCATCCTATTCAGCCCATGAAACTTCACAAACTAACTGACATTCCATTAAGAAACACACAGTTGGAGTAAGAACACCTTGAACAAAACCTATAAATACTTTCACCATGCAAATTCAAACGACTACACCGATACAATACCTCACACCTCATACGATTACCACGCAAGACTCAGCAGAGCATGCTAAGGACCATCATCAATGCAATGATTCTATAGAATTAGCATGACAAATGACCCGCGACGAGCACATCGTACTACTTGCGAACACGTAACTGTATAACGGGTGAGATTAGAAATTTGTGGTGCAAGTCACAGGAGTCTAGAAGCTTCGACATACCGGTCTTATTTTGATTTTCGTCACGTCACCACTTTTTACGCCTACTAATACAAAACTTTGCTTTTTCAACATTTGGAAGTGGTGCTGGTGTGCACCGCTGCCGGCTCAAATTGCCTAGCTCGTAAGGGTCCTATCGTCGGATCCGCTAGTTTTGGCCTCTGGGAGGCTCGTGGTTGTGGACCCAGTAAAGGTCCGCGTAACAGTGAGCCAGAGTACGGCACTGGCCCACACGGCGTACACCGAAAATGCTGTAGTGTACGCGTACTCCAAACGGTTTCGTGGCGTACCCTTTTGCTGACAGGACGATCGGAAGAGGACCTCGCCAGGGACAAGCACTAGCGGAAGAGCGTCTTTAATGAAACTTCTAAGGAAATCCATCTTCACCGCCAAAATGCCGAAGTCAAGTACCGTAAGGTTTTAGTCGGTAGAAGTCCGTCATACCTCATCGCTCTCCCAGGCGGCGAGGTATCATAATAAAATGAACATAGTTATAAAAATTGACTATTTATTTCGCTTAACTTGGACCACACAAAATTGACAATAGCGCAGAATCTTCACAAGGAGGTCTTCCGAGCCGGTTGCATAATTTGTGCGCCGGCGCACCTCGTAACTGCGCCGAAACAAAAGGTACTACTGCTATTAGTAGTATAGTTACGTAGGTTTACGATTTAGGGTTGGTCAGTCAATCTAGCGGATTTTAAAGGAACATTTAAGTGAGAGTCTGCATTGTTCTTGAACTTGAAGGTAGTACTTGGCGCAAGCGTAACCCCACTGAACACAAGAATGATGAAAATTAATAGTATTCTTCTGCCTTCTCCGTTTTGCATTAAATCGTATGTTATTATTATACACATTATGTTTCTCACTTTATCAATATTACCAAACATCCTAAATTCTTCGTTAAACCATATTGACATATTCAATGACTCCCACCGTAAATTTAAACGCAAACTGTTTGACTTCCTCTCCTACCCAGGGAGCGGGATAGTGCGTAAATGCATTCTCCGCGTCAAAAAAAAAAAGGATGTTTTTGTTTTTTGTTGTTTATAGTATGTAAAATATTTGTTTTTATTTTCTTGTTGTAGTTTTCTGTTGCTCGTATGTACTAATGAGAATGCTGTGTATACCTGTCATTGGTACATACACTAGACTATAACCTTATATTGTTTTTTTTAATTGTTATGTGTATGTACAGTCAACAGCACATCAGGTTACCCCATTTCCGTTTTTTCTCTCGCTCTTGCCAAATGTCATTTCTTTGCAATAGAGCAAGGAGGACTGACCGGAAATGGGTAGAGTGATGTGCCGTCCACCGTACTGTTGGTATGCTTCATTAATAAATAAATAAATAAACCTTGCGGTTTAATGAAGGAGAAGAGATGCGACTATTCATTCATTCTTTATTGCTCATAAAAAAGTACAAAATGCGGACTGAACGCACACGGTAAAACAAATATTTTAAGGCGGTACACAAGATAATGAGGCATGAAATCCGCCAACTTTAAAAAAATACTAAACGGGACAGTATAGCCCCATATTTGTTGCCTGTCAAATATTGTTTTCATTCAACTGACAAAGTCCAATAGAAATAAAATGGAATCTAACAGCAGGTCTTAGATAAAAAAGTCAACGACACAATCCTATGTAATAAATAAGTAGATATCTATGCGAATTTTGAAGATTATGTGAACCGAATGAATGGTGGACGAAAACTCGTTTACAAGACAAAGGTAGATGATGTACTAAGATAATTATAGTACGACTTTTTGTTCGTCTAGCTTACGGTGATTATGGTATTGAGTAACGAAGAACTAACGGTTTTACTGAAAAATAATGTTTACTCGCAAAAATGAGCATATCTTAAAGAAAAAGTAGTAAAAAAGAAAAGCAATAATTTATTCACTAGCACTTGGTAATTTTAGACAAATTAAATACAATGAAACAAAGATAGGAGAACCAGAAAAAGACATTCGGTCTTAGCTTCAGGCGGGAATCGAACCCGCGTCTTTCGCAAACCGGGCAACAGCACCAACCACGGTGCAGCGATGCTACTATTAAAACCCTAGTTTAATCTTAATCTGAAGTCAAATATTTGCATTAATGTTTCTTAAGTATTTATTTACAAAAGAAAAAGTATTTAAGTATTTTTATCCGTTGTCTAGTACCCATAATAACGGACTATAATTAGCTCACTTAGGGCTAGATGGCGCTGTGGTGGAATAATGTCCAGGGATATTTAATTATTTATTTATTTCGAGTGTTTAACAAACCAGGCTGCCAGGTAAAATATACCGGAAAATTCGGCCGATCTGTTAATGGTCTCGGCAGCACAGTGGTTAGTGCAGTCCCGGTTTGCGGAAGACGCGGGTTCGATTCCCGCCTAAAGCCAAGACCGAATGTCTTAGGGTTAGGGTTTAGGGCTAGATGGCGCTGTGTGGTGTTATGTTTAATGATGTTATATTAACATTTGTGTATTTTTTAAAAATATTACTTACCACTACGTAAATTATCATGTATAGTAAAAAACAGGCCAACAGGTATAGTTAAATTAATTAACACTTAAAATAACTAACGGAATGACAATTAACAGAGATACATTTCAAATGATGATTTTGAGGAAAAACATTGGTATTTATTAAAACTATTTTAATGATAAGGAAAAACATTTGTAAATATCTTTAAATATTGTTTCAATATCGCTCAGTAATAGTACTTTTATTTTAAGTGTGTGTACTTTTCTTTACAATATGGGCTCTTTCAAATATAACTCTCCTATTTGAGCTGGAGACTAACAAATCAAAACCCATGATAATCACTACAGCAGTTGAGTTATTTAAAGCACTCAAATAAATGCAAAACAAAAACCAATAACACAATTTCTAAGTCCCGTCTTAGACCCAAAAAGTGATTTGACGTTGTGAGGGATGGGATTCAAATTCAAATTCAATATTTCTTTATTCAAGTAGACCAATAAACAGTACTTTCGAATCGTCTAGAATCTTAATTTTAACCACTTAATAAACATACACATAATAATACAATATATAAACAATACTTAAAATGCATGTACATAATGTGACTCTACCACCGGCGTCGGAAGGTTGTTTCTACTGAGAAGACCCGGCAAGAAACTCAGCAGTTACTCTTTTTCAATCGTCCAATGTTTTACAGTAGTGAATGTTTGAATAAACCAACCAAGTCATACAGTTTTGACATGAAAATAAATAAAACAGGAAGTTAATAGGTAAACTTGGGTAAACTAAGTAAACTTGAGCAGACCAGTTCCCGAAGGTGGCACCTGTTCACAAGTTGACGTGTGAGCCAGCCATGAGTGAGGATGCCAGTGGCCTCACAGAGAGGGATGCACAAGACCGGGCGAAGTGGAAAAGCAGATGCAGAAGAGCGTATCCCGGCGCCGTAACGGTAGCAACCGGGATAACCGCTAGGATGATGATGATGACAATTTCTACGTCCCACTGCTGGGCCACAGGCTCTAACCAGCGCCAGTTGAGTTACTTCAAGCGCTCAAATAAAAGTAGTGCGGATAAAAAACTATTTTTTTTCCCACGGGCATAAAAATCCTTTATGGACTATCCCACCGCTAGGGGAAGCGGTGAGGTAGTGTGGGACTCCTCACCACACAGGGCACTCACTGTGGGGTGAGGAGTCCCACGCTCCCCGTATATACCGTATACCGGGGTCTATTTTAGTGCGGTAGACTCACTAGTCTACCGCACTAGTGAGTCTACCGCACTAAAACAGATCCCGGTATACCCTCACCGCAATACGGGAAGACATGGCACAAAAGCTTACCACTTGCATTAAGTCCACCATTTGTACTTTACTTTTGTGCAATAAAGAATAAATAAATAAAAGATTACCACGTCGCCCCCGCAATATAATTTATTTTTCGACGACCGATGTGGTGTAATTGTTGAGAAGTCGGCTACTACACCAAAGGTCGCGGGTTCGATCCCCACACAGTGCAAACATTTGTGTGCATGAACATGTCGGTTGTATTAGTCTGGGTGTTTCCTATGTATATTATGTATGTATTTACAAAAGTATTTAAGTATGTTTATCTGTTGTCCCATAAAAACGGGCTATAATTAGCTCACTCGGGGCTAGATGGCGCTGAGTGGAATTATGTCCAGGGATTCATTATTTACCAATGGCAACATTGTTTTATGTAAATAGATCTAGGAATGTAATCTCTCTCTTTCTACGGGACGCCACCTATACCGGTGTCTGACACCCATTTGTTTGTCAACCCAGTGAAAGGTCAAAGCCTGGGATTGGGGAGTATGGCTTCTGCCAACTGTAGGGTTGTCAACGCTCTTGCTGGATAGATTTTTTATTCGCCAAAAAAATAAGGAAAAAAATATTTTGCCAATCTCTTTTTAGTCACTATTCCAATTATTACTTTTGGTATTGCAATAAAACTATGAGATGGCCCATTAATTCTCAATTCTTTGAATGTTTTGGAAATTGGTTACTATACCAGACGTCGTGGTTTCGATCCTCAGACAGTACAAACTTTCGTATGTATATTATGTATGTATTTACATTAAATATAGGATTGTCCATTCGTTGTCTAGTTCCCATAGTTCAAGCTTTGTTTGGGTGGGACTAAGACGTGGAAGTGCCCCCCCCCCTCTGTTGGGAGATCGGTTGGAGGGGGCCCCGTTACGGCCTAGCTACTGGCGGCGGAGCAGTGCGATAAACCTATAGTGGGTCCAATTTCGCCGCCAAGTGCTTCGGTTGAGTGTCGTGGGGTTTTAGTCGGTAGGCGTCTGACATAACCTCGTTGTCCCTCCGGGCGGTGAGGTATCCATGAAGATTTCCCCACGGAAGAAAATAAAATTGACGTGGAAGTAAAGTGGAATAATGTCCAATGATATTTTACTGAAGGTAAAATCGTTTTTTTTCTGAATGAATGCAATTTTAGCTCTCATCAATATTGACTTTGACATTCCTTTGCTTATCTTTCGTCATACATTGATAAAAAGTCAAATCCATCGAATTTAAGCCTAGTAAGTAGGTAAGTTTATTTGCTGTAAATGTGGTACGGTGGCCGGCACATCACGCTACCCGTTCAGTCCTCCTTGCTCTATCGCGAACAAATGTCATTTGGCAAGAGCGAGAGGAAAAACGGAAACGGGGTAACCTGATGTGCTGTTGACTGTACTTATTCTAAATAAGTAATTAAATTAATAATTAATTAATTATTTCCAGCTAAGTAATTCACGTTACTACAACAGCAGTGGCAACCCTACGTGACGGGGGTTAAGGCGATTACGTAGTCTAATCTAACCACGACGGCAACAGGCCTGCCTCTGATATCCCCACCTGGGATATACCTAATCCTCATTTATACTCAAGTCTGTCCCACACTAGGCTAGCCAATGATATTATAATAAAAAAGACGTAGAACGGTTGCTTGTGCTAAAAAAGTGGCACCCGAAATCAGATAGTGCACCCGAGCAAAGCATTGACAGTTTGAGACAGCACTGCGCTACATGTATCTGTCTCGTTTTTGCTCTAGTAAATAATCATGCTATCTTGCACACACGGTCAAATTATAGTACGTACGCCAGGAGACAATTTGTGACTTCGCGTCAGTACTGACATAACGTATCTACCTCTTTTAAATATCATTGACAATCTACCAACGACAACGGATTCAAGTAGAAACTGACCAATACGTACAAAACACACCTTGGAAACACCCAGACCAATACAAACAGACATGTTCATGCACACAAACGTTTTAACTGTACAGAGGTCGAACTCGCTACCTCTTGTTTGCGCTATAACAGTCAATATTTTTTATTGACAAAAAAACTTATGGTCAATACATTTTAACATACCCTCACGACCATATCCCTAATGGGTTAGTCGGAGGCACACTGATTTTTGCCGTCATGGTGAACGGAACATCCAGAAGCCCACATTTCGCCGAGGGAATTCGAATCCTACGTGGTAAGGGCCGAGCCTACTGCCGTTATCCGGGTTGCTTAGGTTTTAGATTGGTGTTTTGAATCACCGGAGAGTTAGCCGCAAATTGTACAATAAACAAAAAGTAGATGTGTTCCGGCCATTTTTGATCTCGGGACCATCGGGTTCCGGGCCAGAGTGTTTAACCACTGGCCCACGACGCTCTCCAATGCATTTTAAGATTTCAATTAACCTTCTAATAGCAATCTCTTCTAATATAATTCAGTATTTGGATATTCTTATCGTTTAGTAACTTAATATTTTACCGTCTGCTCCCGGTCTATAAAACGTGACGTCACCAATAACCACACTTACGCGCCCGGTCTACATCGAACTTCAGTTATTGATTTATTAAAATATGCGGTCCAACAAATGAGATATCACACCGACGGCAAACACTACAAATGTACAGAAGTATCTCTTTTATAGTACGGTTCAAACGTAACGCCGAATGCGCAAGATTGACCTCACCTCCTAAATTGTACATTGGTCTTTGTAATTTAATACAACTGTAATGTTTTTGTGCAATAAAGAATATCTATCTATCTACCTCGCAACCCGCAATTTTTGCTCTCCGCATCGGCTCGCGCGATGTTCACAGTCACCATTAAGTTTGAATCGTACTTAATTAAAGTAACAACTTCGTTACTTACGTAAAAGGGAAGGGGTTACTTGAATTTGTGACTGGCTGGAATTTCGCTTTTACATTGGTCAATCTCTTTCGTGTCTCTGCAAACACTCTAAAACATGAGATCTAGATAGGCTCTTTGGAAAGGTGGCAGAGCTTTGCCGAATAAATGAATTGTAATTGTGTGTTTGTAAACTAAAACATTTGCGAATTTAAATTAAACACCGAAATGGATCGAATGAATTCAAATGAATTTACTCGAATCATCAAATGAATTTACTCGAATAACTCAGTCACTCAGGAGGACCACCAAATTATATATTTATTGTTGTGCTTCTTATTGTCAAGAGAAGCCTTGCTTAACAGAAAATTTATGGAAATAACTATGCACAATATAAGAAGTTACAGAAAAAACCGTACGACTAAACATCGCTCGCTTGCCAGGACAACGTCTTTTGGGTCAGCTAGTGGTAAACAAAGCATCGGTCAACTAAAACAGGTCAATTGCATTGGTGAAAACATTGTGTACCAAATAAAACAGTTAATTTTAGAAGTAAATATCTAAACTCATTTTTTGAACTGTCCGCCCAAATAATACTGCAATTTAGGCAATAAAAGATTACCGACTCGTTCGACCGTCTGTACCTTTACGTTCTATGCCCACGCCCGACCACTTTTGAAGGTCAATGACCCTAATAGTCATGTACAAAAGAGCTTTGTGTCTGATATAATTATACTGGTCATACGGGATACCGTTCCAATATTATATAAGACCTTAAGCCATACAAGATAAGGTAGGAAATTGTTTGTGAGTAGTTAAACAAGTTTTAATGTATGGTGTTGGATGATATAATGCAAATTAGCGGCAATCTAACAATCTACACTTGTGTGTTAATAATATGTTATGTATAACGAAATTATGTGGTCGATATTTTTATTACTATGAGTTATCAAACTCGATCATAATACCTTTACTACAAAACAAAATTTACTACCGGACTTATGTTTAAAATCATGAGTTCGAATATCAGTCGGGAAAAAACAAGTACGGTCAACGGCATGACAGGCTACCCATTTCCGGTCAGCCCTATTTGCTATAATTTGCAAAGAAATGTGATTCGGCAAGAGCAGGATAAAAAACGGGAATGGGCAGCCTTATGTGCCGTTGACTGTACTGTAACAGTGAGAGAGCACCACGGCCCAGTGGTTGAACACTCTGGCTCGGAATTCGTGACTTACCAAGTTCAAGCCAGGCGTAACTCTCTATACATAGAAAACACACAGAACCATAAAAACAGGCATGTTCATGCACAAGTTTGTCCTGTGCAGGAATTGAACTAACGTCCTCTGTTGTAGTGAGTGCTTTACTATTGTAATCAATGATATTAGAATAAAAAGAGGTAAATTGGTAAGTTATGCTAAAAAGTGGCACCCCAAATCAGAACTCTCGTACACCTGAGCAAAGCATTGACAGTTTGTGACGACACTGCGCAACATGTATCTGTCTCGTTCACGCTCTAGTAGATAGTCATACTATCTTATACACACGGTCCAATTATAGATACGTACGCCAGGGGCAATTTTCGACTTCGCATCAGTACTGAACTGACATAACCTATTCACCTCTTTTAAATATAATATCATTGATTGTAGCAAGTTTATGACATTTAGAAAAATAACTGTTTGGCGTTTCCAGTTGAGATTGTGTTAAAATACCCCCTTCAGTCACAACAAAACCTCATACAAGCACGACCACTCACCCACGACCACCAAAACGCCGAAATCAATGATTGCCATCCATCCTTCATAGGAAACAAGATGGCGACGGGTCAATGACCCGTGGCCATGACTTGTTGACAAGATGGGTGTGTGACCCATATTGGGAGACATACGATATACTTAGATAGCTATCACTGGACATTATTCCACACAGCGCCATCTAGAACCAAACTAAGCAACTGAATGCGGGACATTAGACAACGGATAAACATACTTACTTAAATACTTTTTTTGTAAATGCATAAAAACAACACCCAGACCAGAGCCCCAAGTCTGCTATTTTGGAAGGCTTCAATTGAATCGTAATTGAGTCTCAATCGGTTAATTCGACACATTTCTATGAAAAACATGTCAGATTTGAGACTACTAAAACTCAATTACGATTCAATTGAAGCCTTCCAAAATTAGCAGACTTGGGGCCCAAAACAAACAGACATGTTCATGCAAACAAATGTTTGTACTGTGCGGGGACCAAACCCACGAACACTGGTGTAATAGCCCACTTCTAAACCATTACATCAAATTCAATCAATAGTAACTAAACTATACCATCAGAGCCGTTCTAAACCGACTGCGCCAGGAAGAGGGTTATGTTTTTCGAGTTTATACCGGGTGGGGCGTTCCGACCGACAATCCTTGAAATTTTGAAAAGCCCTACACATACACATACCTAAGGTATTTTTATTTTATTTTTAAGTTCGATAGTTTTCGAGTTATTGAATGACAAAGTTTTGCTTCAAAAGTATGCGTTGTCAACCTTAATCAACAGCTGTTTGGGACGTATTTAGGGAAAAAGATTTAAGAAGTCGTTGACCTTTTTTCTTTTAATTATTGTAGGGAAATCCTCATGAAAAAGCCGGACTTAAGTCGCGGCAATAAGTCAACCATTAGACTAAGCAAAAAATACAGTAGGTTTGCATAGTACTGCATTCTAGAATGATACTTAAGCACTCATTTGCCCTTGAGAAGATAATAATGTGATTGTATGAACTGAGGAATACAATAACGATCTCAGCTCCTCAACTCAAGTTCCTAATTTAGGCACTTTTTTTTTAAATACCTACGCTAATTAGTTCAGCTTTTGAAACAAGAATTCAAGTTCCATAATTGTTCGTGCTATAACAAAATGATAAAATTAACTAACTTAAATTCAACTTTACATTAAACATAATAAAAGCAATTTACACTATCCATCTTAAGTTTAAAGCCGGCCCTGTCTCCCGCAAACCGACGCGCACACGCCGAAAGGCGATAACAAAGAGACCGCGCCGCTTTGCCTACGTGCCGCCTTCCTTTGCCGGCACCGAGCTAGTGTTGTTCTCCTCAGCCGCGTAGCCGCTTAGCTAAGTGTCGACAGTCGACTTGTCGATACCAACTGATTTATCATAACATCATTTCATTGCAATTCTAAAATCCTATGATGTTCCAACAAGATTTGATTGATTGAAAGGAATAGGGACAACTTTGCTTTACGGTGTACAGTGAATCACAAAAAGAACTTAAAACTACCACTAGAAACAAAAGCACTAATTGAACTCGCAAGCTGAATGCAAAACATTGTTTAATACACATTTCTATCTTTTCTGACAAGCTTTTAGCCATTGTACTTAAAGTCGATAAAAAAAACGTGTCTTCAAGGCCTGCCGGTAACTTGTTTGGTTTGTTCGCGGTTATAAGTTTTTAGATCAAACACGATTTAACAAAATAATCGATAACTTTGTTAAAGCGTTTTATCGTGTTAATAATCGAAAACTTAACTTAACACTACGAACTTAAGGGCTTTGTGTTTATTAAAAGAACACAATTTATCGACGTTGGAAACGGTGACGTCTCTACTCGCCTACTTCGCTTCTCCCTACCGGACCGCGCTCTGCCCAATTTTTTTAGTCGCTTCGCAGATTTCAGCTAGTGCGTGTGTATCGGGTGTCGTAAAAGCGCGAGTGGTTGAGTGGAGTTTTTTACAAATAATACGTAGTGCGAGTGTTTGTGTGAGTGAGTGGCAGTTTTCAAAATGTCTTTACAAGCGCAAGACTATTTGGAATTCGCTTGGTGGGAGCGTAAATGTTGTCACGTGTGCACAGGCATACTCGATTACGTCTTCGGCTGTGCCTACTTAGAGGAGGTGGGCACATCGAGCATCGTATTTAAGGTAAGTGACTGTTGTGTTATTCACAAGTGAGACGAGTGAAATGTGGCGACTTGATCGTTTCGCGGCTTTGCGGAAAGTACAGATAGGTACTTCGTCAATAGGGTTGTCACAACGTACAAAATAGTTTTTTTTACGACTGTTTTAATATGGTCTGAATTCACGTATTGAGTACTTAAAACGCAAGTATGTGAGGTTCTTTACATGATATTTTTGTCAATGTCGGTTATTCCGCCCCACCCTGTATGTATGTATAGGGTTTGGATGGAACCAATGATATTTAAAGGAAAAAATTGACCCCTGGCGAACGTACCTATAATTTGACCGTGTGTACAAGATAGTATGATTCATTACTAGATCGTAAACGAGACAGATGCAGTCAGTGTTGTGTCAAACTGTCAATGCTTCGCTCAGGTGCTCGAAGTCCTGATTTCGGGTGCCACTTTTTTTAGCACAAGTAACCTATCTACGTCTTTTTCATTATAATATCATCTACTCAGAGACATTAACATCACAGGTGAAATGATCAGACAACCGGAAGTCCAGACCTGCCCCAACTTGGCTTCGCGGTTCGTTCCAGACGAAGACACGTGACACGTCAGTCAAGATGACAGCTAGACAGCTGTACAAACAGACAACTATGTCACAGATGTGTTATTTTTGGTTTTGGTTTTTGAATCATAAATAATAATATTATAAAGGCGAAAGTTGAAAGATGTGCAGTGTTGCTCTTTCACGTAAAAACTACTGGATGGATTTTATTGAAACTTTACAATAATATAGCTTATGCTGAATAGCAAATAGGCTACAGTTTGTAAAGATATATCACTTTTTTTAAAACTAAGATCACGCGGACGAAGCCTCGGGCGGCCGCTAGTTGAATGATTTTTGTTAGGTTTTGTTTTTCTTTGCTGTTCTGCACTAGCGACTTCAACGCTCTCGACCCCTAACATTCAAGTAACTAAGTCCCGACTTGAAGCGTCCCACCCATCTTACCCCAAGACCTGTGCGCCGAGTCTGCTACTTTAAGAACGCTTCAATTGAATTGTAATTGAGTCTCTATCGTCTAATTTGTCATATTTTTTATAGAAAATGTGTCAAATTTGCTACAATTGAATCGTAATCGAGTCTCAATCCCCTAATTTGACATATTTTTCATAGAAAATGTGTCAAATTAGACGATTGAGACTCAATTACGATTCAGTTCTAAAATTAGCAGACTTGGGGCCCTGGTGCAGTTAGCTTAACTCCGGCGATCCGCAACCTCAATCCTGAGTCACAGTTCTGTCTGGTATTGATGTCTATTAAGGTGAAGAGCCTCATTGAACGCACCTCACGCGTAATGCGTAAAGGGGGCGAAGGTCGGACAACGTTTCCGAAGCCCTACAACTGTCCACACGTGGGGGGACCACTGCAATCTGAATCTACTTCCGAGTATAGTCGAATGTACTTTTTATACCAGTTTAGTCACAAAAGGTACAATAAATATCACAGTGACATTAACCAGAGCCTGAGCCTTTCAGGTCCAGGCATTAGCTGAGTGTGGTCCATTTTATTTTGGACATCGCGACACTGCTGTCTGGAGGAGTTTTAGTTGATTTGTCTGTTAGTGTTTCATTTTTGGTTAACAAATAAGTTTTGTTTGTTTTTATCTTTAAAGTTGCGATGTCCAGATGAAATAAACGTTTTTTATTTAATTCTTTCAATTCATCAGTAGAGATTCTACGCCTATTCCAATCTCAACAAAATCAAAAAAGAATTTAAAATCCTACACAAATGGCTATAAACGACTAAAACTAAAATGTCCACATCTAAGTCTGTCACTTAACTCATAAACAACATATGCTGCAGTAGAATGCACTCAATAAAAATAACACGAGCATTATCGTCGACTTTTATTTACAATCAAATAATAGTGGAGCAGGGCTGTTGATATAAGTATAGCTATTTTGTAAACTAGCGACCGCCCGCGACTTCACCCGCGTGGACTTTCACGCCCTTTGGGTTTGAATTTCTGAAAATCCTTCCTTTGTGCTTACATAAACGGCCTATACATATACGTCCACTGCTGGGCACAGGCCTCACCTCAACTCAACTATGAAGTGGAACAAGCCCTACTCCAACACGCCGGCTCAGTGCGGATTGTTGGAGGGGTTTAAGATTAGTGAGCAACCTTAATGTCAGATGCTAAGACTAAGCTTAACGACTGACATCTAGCGACGTCAACCGGTACCAACTGCTTAACATGCCTTCCAAAGCACGGAAATGCCCGAAATACACATCACTAAATTCCGGTCGGGGTAGTCACCCATCCCATTTCTGACCCGGCGTGTATTGCTTTACAACAGCGATCGTCACCGATCACTGTCACAACTGCGCCACGGGCACCTCCAGCCGATCAGCAGAGACGATTCAACCACAGTATAAACAGTGGGTTAACTAAGGCCGCCCGCCGAGTTATTAGCCTAGCGTGCATACAGATACACGGCACAGACGGCCCGTCCGTACTGCCACCACCTTATCCCCCCGTATTTTATGCTAGCGTGTGCGTGAAATCGCACGCACACATTCAAACCGAGAGCGGCACGTTTGTATGTAGATATTTTACTGTTCTCTATGTACTGTGATTCAACCCACCAAAAGCTGACTCATCTAAACAATATCCAAAAACCACACATCCCTACCACTTCGCATCTTGACACGCGTCAAAACAAATAAAGTACTTTAAGCCCGCGAGTAGGGTACTACCGGCACGTTTTTGTAAACCGAAATATCGGTCAAGTGAGAAACTGGCTCATTGGACGGGGTTCCGCATAGCTGGTGTGACGCACCGTTGGTTTGGTAAATAAATATAGTCCGTTCGCCTCCTTCCTTCCTTCCATCCTTCGATCTAGCACGCCCAACCAATCAAATCGTTCCTAATTAGAAAGTCAAGTCCACAATTACCAGTTGAACGCATACTTTCGAACGCAAATGGTTTGGATCTGAGTTTTTTTGGGTGCAACAGAATTTTTTAAAATCACTGCATTCTTAACGCGAACGTACTATAGTGACAAATCTGTAGCAAAAACATGTATTTTACATAGGGGGAAGTGGGACGACTTAGCATTTACCATTTCATCCGTGTTCCGTTTGCATCTCCCTCTGATGCTCTTGGCTGAGAAACGGCTGAACTACGAACTAAACTAGTGTTTTTTTTCTATAGGTGAAAACATGTAAATGGTAATTAGTTATCCCATTCTGTGTTTTATTAAGAAATTGTACTGTATTGTTTTTCAAATAAAATAAAATTAACTCCACGGTAGCAGGCTCAGTACATCAGTACCACCCTGGCGTTTTATGCTGCCTGTGCAGTAGGACTGCGTAAGGAGTGGTGCCTCTCTACTGACACACCAAGCGGCGTGAACGGCAGGGTGAGGCCACCCGACGCCGCCACAACTAGGAGCATTTGGTATTTAGGCACTCAGACCCGACCCCAGCAGCCAGGATTTTTTCAATGGATACCTTCCCCACTGGCACATCAAACATAGTTACACATAATTTGTGTAATTTCGTCTAAATTTTCCATATAGCTCAATATAAATTAAGGGAGACAATCTCCGCAGAGGAATCTCTCTCTCTAGTCGGTCCCTCATTGCTGAGGATCGTGGTCACTGGAACTCATCAACCAAATTAACTTCCTCGATTGATTCCGATCGGAAGTAGCCCTCACCACCTCGTAGAACCTTGGCAGGGATGTAGCTTTCTTGATTTGGTCAGACCATCGTGTTGGTGACCGGCCTCTCGGTCTTTTCCCTTCGGTATTGCCAACAATAACCAGTTTTTCAAGGCTATCATCTCCTCTTCGCATTATATTATGACCGAAATAAGACAGTATGCGTAGAGGAATGCCTCAGGTAAAAAAAAACCCACAAAAGTCAAAATAATCACGAAGAACTCTAAAAATCCATTTTATAGAGCAGACCGTACACACTACACACGACCGAAATAGACGGTGTTCGGGCGCGGAATGCGCTTCCGCCCGCTCCAATTCCAATTTTAAAAATTCACAACTTTTTTAATTTTATTCAAACCGCGACGCGTGGGCACGCGATCCTTTTTTGTTTTCTTTTGTATATGGCCAGGGATTGCATTTTAAGGTGAGTACAGACTAGAGTAGAGAGGCAAACTATTATTTTAGAGCCCTCGACCGTAGTCAGGAAGAGAAAAAGAGTGCAGAAGCTCAAAATGGATCTTCCTTCAACAGTCTTGGCATCTTGCTAAGCAGCACTTTCTATGTTACCTTCGTCTCTGCCCACTTCGTCACACCAGCGGTACTCAGGCAGCGGTTGGTACACCTCACGTACGCTTTGTATACTTTTATTTTTAAGGGGGCAATCCCTTTATGGACTTCCCGCCCTCCGGGGGAAGGTCGGGGGTGTGTGAGGCTCGCCTGCCGTGAGAGCAGGCACCTCTGACTAAACCCCCCGGTGACCTGCTTCAGCGCGTATCCAGGAGTCCCCGTTACCTCTGGTCAAGAACTCGGTGATGCTTTCTATACTGCACGATCGATCCTCTCCCATCTTTTCAACGCGCCGAGCCATCAAAACCTAACTTGTTAGTCACGTTGTTGCGTTCGGATATGTAGTCTAGCCAGTTTTTATGTGTGTGTGGTTCGAGTTAGAAACAAACGCTGTAGTCTGTACTCGCCTTTAGACGGCGTTGTGCATTTTTTAAAGAATCGCTTTGAATAAGTTTTTGCCTCAAGAAAACGTGACCAAATAAGGTGATTTCAGCCAAGTCTGGTTTTTGCGACGATTCTATGGTAAACAGTAAGAATTCGAGCAATAAAAGCTATAATCGTTTCATGATAAAAACCGGATTTTTAATCGTTGTTTGATAAAAACCTTCTCGGTTCGTCACTGTATTTAGACTAGGGTTGTAATCGAATGTAGCCTTAAAGACAATCAGTAGTAGTACCAGCAGCTCTGGAAATCTATGGGGCAGGCCTATGTTCGGCAGTGGACGTCATGTGGCTGTTGATGATGATGATGATGATATTGGTAGGCAACGGAGACTATTCGATGTATTCGTAGATTTAAAGTTTGCAAAACATGATCTTCTGTTTCCACACTTAAATAATTTTCTGCAGTTGGGTCTGTTCTGTATCTGATTGATCATCATCATCGACATCACCGCTTTCCTAAACTTAGACGTTATTATCACAAAGGCGCAAATTCGACTGAATTTGATATTTTTGTGTTATATTAATTGATTCCGTCATGGTAAACGGAACATTCAGAAGCCCACATTCCGTAAAGTGAATTTTTGACACAACGTAGTCCGGGGCGAGTCTACCGCCGAGTTATCCGGGTTGATTTGGTTTTTCGTTCTCAATTCTCATGCTTTTTTAATATCAGTATTGTGTTAAGCCACATTTACTCGTATTTTTGTTTGTTTATTCCATTTTGTATGCTGATATGCGGCATATGTTGGGGTGGGAGCCTTTTGACACTATACTGTACAATTTTTATGTAAATGTTAATGCTAAGTTTAGTTTAAGTTTAGCGTTTAACAAATTTCTTCCTTTCTTTCTTTCTTTAATTATGCCACTAAACAATGTATCTTTCTTTCGAACCTAACTAACCAATCAAACCGAATCCCCGAGAGGCTCAGGCGCCGGTTGCAGAAACCGCGCGGGAGTGTTTCGAAACAGCTAAATGTCATAAATTATTAAAGTTCGCTTTTTCGCCACAGCCGCTCTCGCGAAAGCGTGCTGTATGACTGTCTATGTGCCGTGGTGTTAGCGGATTAGGAAAAATATGCACTTTCATACGAAAATTATATACATACATACTCTAATGGGTTAGTCAGAGGCACACTGATTGTTGTGGTGAACGGAACATTCAGAAGCCCACATTTCGAAAAGCGAATTTTTGGCACAACGTCGTCAGGGGCGAGTCTACCACGGCGTTGATAAGGTTTTTCGCTCTTAATTCTCATGCTTTTTAAATCAGTATCGTGTTAAGCCTGTCTTTTTGTTTGTTTATCCCATTTTATATGCTGATATGCGGCATATGCCGAGGTGGGAGCCTTTAGACACTATACTGAACAATTCTTATGTAAATGTTAATGCTAAGTTTAGTTTAAGTTTAGTGTTCAACTTTCTTTCTTGCTTTCTTTCTTTATGCCACTTAACAATGTATCTTTCTTTCAAACCTAACTAACCAATCAAACCGAATCCCCGAGAGGCTCAGGCGCCGGTTGCAGAAACCGCGCGGGAGTGTTTCGAAACAGCTAAATGTCATAAATTATTAAAGTTCGCTTTTTCGCCACAGCCGCTCTCACGAAAGCGTGCTGTATGACTGTCTATGTGCCGTGGTGTTAGCGGATTGGGAAAAATATGCACTTTCATACGAAAATTATATACATACATACTCTAATGGGTTAGTCAGAGGCACACTGATTGTTGTGGTGAAAGGAACATTCAGAAGCCCACATTTCGCCGCAGGAATTTGTACCCAAAGTGGTAAGGCGCGAGTCTACCGCCGTTGAATGTAAACACCTAGGACACAGATATGATTAGACCCGCGACCCACAGAGTACAAACCAAGCTAGTGAACTAACCTATCCACATTAAGACCTTATCGTAAAAAAATATATTGAAAAAAACATTTCAGAAGAATGGAAAAATGTTACCAAATTAAGTAAACATACAATTTGTTTATTCATTCTTCATTGCACATCATTTAGTGTAACAAAAGACAGATTTAATCACGATAACGCATTAATTAAGGCATGAATCTATCAACCAACCACGAGGCTATTAATTAGAAAAGCACAGTATGCGTTGCGGCAAACATTTAAATAATATTGGAAGACAAGACTCTTCCTTTATAATAAATGCAAGATTCATAGACGTGTCAGGATAGTTCGTGTAGAACAAAAACTGTCTTTTGAATACACACATCAAAACTGTCTAGGGAT
This sequence comes from Udea ferrugalis, assembly GCA_950022985.1. NCBI lineage: Eukaryota > Metazoa > Arthropoda > Insecta > Lepidoptera > Crambidae > Udea > Udea ferrugalis. The sequence goes on from OX465545.1 coordinate 6,682,936, forward strand.
ATCATAGGGCTATCATCTTTCAAATATTTCATAAAGTTAAGTTTGTTTACAAGTTGAGCATTATCTTAGAATAACGCGAGGACAGAGGTATTAGATAAAGGTTAAGAATATTACAAAAAAAACGTTTGATTTTGCTAATAATTTTGACAACTTTTAAAAGAAAAAACTTTTTTTAACGGCCTCACGATTGTACAATAATGCTACTACAATGAATTTCTTTATACAATCTAAAAGGGCAGATATAGCAGTTTCTGTGTTCTAAAAATTTCTACGTTGGTATCAATATTTTAATTTTTACAGCCTCCCAAATAGCTATACTTTGTATGAAAATGCTTGAGATATCCCTAGACACTTTTGAGCAGTGTATATTCTTTGCCAATTTCGCTCATGCCTTGCGCCGGCGCAACTTGTTGTGAAACTACGCGATCGTCATTGACCGTTCTGCTGCAACTGTGCAGTTATCTCAGCTGGTACTTTTAATTTGAGTTCACGGGAACATACATTTGCATTCTCTTTTTATGTTGCCTGACCTTTTGTTTGTTTGACAAAAAACGTTTTGTGAACGAGAAAAGTTAGGTTCTGAAAACCAGAAAAAGACATTTGGTCATGTTGGCATCAGGCAGGAATGGAACCCGCATCTTTCGCAAACCGGGCGACTGCACTAACCACTATGCTACCGAGACCATTAACAGACCGGCAGAATCTTTCAATGGTCTGGTCCATGGATACTGCATGGAAATTGCTAAAAACAATAATAACCAAAAGTTAGGTTAGGTTATCTGAGCTACTTTGTTTAGAGCCAGTTTAAAGTTTACCTCATTAAATTCACTCTGCAATGCAACTGGCAAAACCGTCGCATCGTATGCATCGAAAACCTTCACGAGAAGATTAGTAACTGAGCTCACAATATTAATTACAAAAGGGTTTTATTATATACAATTTAAAAGCAAGCAAACAATGTTCGGTATGGGTAATAGTTAATGGAAGTTGAGCAGAAATAAATGTGAACCTAATATAGCACCCTGACGCACGCCTATTATTAGATCGCTATATTAAGACCTATTAGTTTTGTCTACGGCTGCACATACTGCTGATGTTGACATCTTTCTTATGATCTTTAACTAAGGCATTATTATGGTATATTGTATGAAGTTTTAGCACACATTTGAGAAGATTTAATGTAGTCCTATGCTAATGATTGTTCGAACTGTGAAGAACTGTCCTACGCCATTAAAGAGATATTCTTATTACAGGTACGAAAGATAACGTCGTTCTTGAAAAAAAAATATTAACTACAACACAGTGAACATAAATAAACAGCCATTGATGGCAAACTTACTATAGGTCCAAAACTCGTCATGGAAGAAGTAATTTAATAAAGTAACAATGATAATGATTTGTTTCTTCAACTCAACTCAAACGTATTTATATCATGTAGACTTTGACAAATGTTTATGAAAAATCAGTAAAACAAAATAATGTGAAACACTTGATGTATCTTTACTACCGATTCGGAAGTTGTTTCTATCGAGAAGAATACGGCAAGAAACTCCATATTCAAATAAATCTCCTCTGGCTGTTGTAAAGACTACAATATTTCCTCATTTTATAGCAAATATTTTATTATGCAGGAAGCGAGCTAGCCTCAAATTAAGGGGTGAGGTAATAGGACCGCACCCATAAATTCGCGTAGTTTTACGATATGCAGACATGACATTTCGCAGAAATAGGAACGAGTCATGACATTAGGGATAAACAACTTTTGTAGTATTATAGTAAAGTTATTTATCCGAACGTTAATCATAAACGTGGACACTTACCGAAGGTTTCATTAAAATCTTAATATGGTCACTCATCGACCTCATAGCCAAAAGACTCCTAATGACAGGCGAGAGGCTATGGTCACAAAGTGAGATGAATACGTCGGAGTTTGGAATCTACCACTCAAAGATTTTTTACCATTTCCGTAAGCTGTCAAGCGACAACGTCACTGATTGGACAATAGGCGTATTGACCAATCACTGACGTTGGCCCCCGCCTCAGGTAGTTGACACACATAATTTATTCAAGAAATCAAACATCAGGCGTCTAGTGGCTGTAAGGTCGACGTGGTCACTTAAGAGCCATAGAGGTTGTTGGGGTGTATACCTAAACCTACACGCAGCAGTATTGGTTAAGCTATTGAAGTATGTTGCCACTTGTCAACTGTCAACTTGCTAGTAGTTGACAGTTGACAGCAATAAGAATGAAAGATACAAAACTCAACAGTAATTAAAGTGGTGTTGATTGACTTTTTATGAAACCCCCTTAGCTTCAGTAATTTAGCGCGAGAAATAAGATATTTAAAAGACCGTAGGATCTAAAGGATGCATGCATACATTTATCTGAACAAATTCGCCAAGCACTACATATCCTAAAGAAACGAATCAACCTGAACCGATACAATCACATATGTGTGCAATCGATATCAGCTCTTAAAAGCATCTACTAAAAACTTAAAATAGCTATTCGGCTCGTCAACTAGGTTTACGATTCTAGCACGACCATTTTAAGTTGATCTCTAGGCTTTTGCGATGTTACCACTGTTCAGGTCTTGGTAACCTGGCCGTTGAAGCCACATGTTAGCAGTGTATGATTGTATTGACGTTTGTAAGCAATTGCAAATGTTGTGGAAAATTGTATGACAGCAATGCCTTGAAGATGTGACAGGAATAGAACCGCGGAGAGTTCATGAGCTATTTACTAGTATGTATGTATTAAACCTTATGACACAATAAATACTCTAGACTTTTGACTTTGACTTTAAGTAGTTAAGTTTATGTTGTATCCGGCAATGTTTTGAAGCAACACACGCCAAGTCGGAAATTTACCCCCGAATTCACAAACGTCAATCAACGCTAAGCACGCGCTTACGCTCATGCTGTCACCTAAAATGTCAATAGAACTGAAAAGGACAGCTATACTCCTGAGGGACGCTCAACGTTGATTTGCGTTTGTGAATTCGGAGGTTAGCGATGTATTTTTCGGGCATCTCCTTGCTTCGGAAGGCACGTTAAGCAGTTGGTCCGGGTTGACGTCGCTAGATGTCAGTCGTTAAGCCTAGTAGGAGGCCCTAGGGCGGCTTGACAACATCTGTCATTAAGGTTACTCACTGACCTTACACCCCTCCAACAATCCGCACTTGGCGATTTTTGTGTGAAAATGGCAAACATATTTTGAAAAACCTCTTCACTATGACGTCATCGCTAAGATGACGTGAATGATGACTTCATTGAAAGAGGCAATCTGGCTACGTATCAAAGTGACCCGGTTTCCTTGCCTGCCTTCATCGTGAAAAAACTATGAAAGGGGCGAAGACCTCAACCTGTCCTAGTTAGTGCAAAGTATTGCTGTCTCGTTTTCGCGACAAAAGAGATGTTCTCTCTATCCAACGCACGTGTGTGTGAGGTCAAAGGGCAGGTGATAGATGAATAGGCTTGCTATACTATGTTGCTTTTAGATCATGCTGTAATTTACTTAGCTCCCAATTCACAATCGTCTGTCAAGGTTGACCACGCCTTTAAACGCATGCGGTCCCGTAAATTGTCTAACATAAACGGCCTTTATACGTCCCAATGCTGGGCACAGGCCTCACCTCAACTATGAGGTGGAACAAGCCATACTCCAACACGCGGGCTCAGAGCGGATCATTGGAGGGGTGTAAGGTTAGTGAGCGACTTTAACGTCACATGTTATCAAGCCGCCTTAAGGCCTCCAGCTGGGCTTAACGACTGCGATCCGGTTACGTCAACCAGGACCAACTGCTGAACGTGCCTTCTGAAGTACGGAGTTGTCCGGTAAATACAAATCCTACATTTCGGTCAGGATAGTCACCCATCCCTTTTCCGACCCGGCGTGTGTTGCTTTACAACAGCGATCATAGTAAGTGTCTATTGACCTGAAAATGAGAGCTATACTCGTCAACTTTGACTTGCATTTGTGAATTCGGCGACAACTTTTAATGTAAAAAAGATGTTCCAAATTGACGTAAGCATTACGGTTCACCACAAGACCAATTTATACAATTGGTAATGGAAACTGAAGCGTCAACACAGGAAGTTAAGTCCAAATTTGCATGGAATTTACATCGTTTCGCGGAAGCTTGTTAATACCTCAGTGCTCTACAAATACCGACCTTAACATCCGTTGCAGACGGTTCAACTTTCCTTATCAATCCACAACTTGCGGTCCGAATTCTGAAGTATTTGTTTCGAACACTATCTGTGTCCTTCATAGGGCACGAATTTATTTATTCATGAGAAATCTTGTTTATAGAAGATCTATCGTTATAAATAAGAAAATAACCAGCCTCCAAGAGTGTTGCTTGAGGCGAATTGTATTAAATTGTGACAGGATCCGTTTATTCGTTTATGGATTTCGAAGAATTCTCACTTTATTTTTCATATTACGAGAACAGAAATCTATTGATTCTTGCAAATAAATGGTAATTCATTTTTGTAAGACGCGGGTTTGATTTCTGTCTGAAACCAAGATCGACTGTCTTATTCTGGTTTACGGTTCTTTAGTGAAGATACTGCATGGAGATTGCTAAAAAATAATAATAACATGTAAAGGTTCATAGAAACCAACTGCATTTGCATAAAAAGCGCAAAATTCTACCTAAATACTTTCATTTCAAATTCAAAATATCTTTATTTTAATTGACCTGTTACAAGCGCTTTTAAATCGTCAACAAAACAAACTAAAATACACTTATTAAATAATACAATGATCAGTTCTGTACAATGATCAGTTAGTAAATTACAATATTGAAATATGAGTACACATCCATCGGAATTATGTCAGGCTTGTGCCCATTCGATATGCTTCTTCCTTCCAGTCCATACACAGTATAACCGAACAAAAAAAAAACAGTATATAACCCAATTTAGTTTACAGATAGGAACAAACAGAACAGCTATTACTTTCCTATTTATTGTCATCATAAATAACTGACTATTCCCATTTCCTTAAACTTCCCATAGTTTCCATATCTTTATTACGACTGTTCCAAGTTTTATTGTGCCAGTTCAGCTGTTCGTGTAATCAAGGCAACAGCAGTAACCTTATTTCGCGGAATTTCTTTGTTAGAATTAGGCGAGGGAAGTTTCGGCCCATTGCATTGACCGGGGCGGTTAGTATTGTCAGCTAAAGCGATCCGTCAGACGCTAATCCTCAAGGGGCATGGTTGCATAGGGGTATCTATGTGAAGAGCCTGAAGGGAGGCGAGTGAAACCTTTGACCTAGAGCCGGAACCGCTTCCAGATTTTCGATGGCAATTTCTAAGAGGCAGTGGTGACTGCGGAGCTGGTTTTAACAAGTTTCGGATGACAAAACTGTTATATTTTTTTACTTCAGGTTCTCGCTACCCCGGCTGTAGTTTGCTCTAACCAGTGAGGACACGGCTCTGACAAAGCTGCAGGTGTGCTAAGCTCGTACAAATAAGCACGAAGCACTCAACAGCCTCAATCAAGCGCGTCCTTCGGTGCCAACTGCCAACCGTGTCTGCCATGGTGGCGGTGGTTTCTTTTTGCAGAGCACCAGTTGGACATCCTGCCCGACGCCGAAGGCAGGGTTGCCGGAGTAACATCAACTTATTTAGTTGACATTTAAAATGTATTTGCTCTGACACTTTAAATGGATTGAGGTCTAATTAGCACAACTTTTACGTGTTTTGAACAACCAAAGTGATCACTTTCGACTCTTTGTTCTAAATAAGACCCATTTTTAAAGATTAGGATTTGATTACTATCTGACACAAAACCATAATACCTACAATGTAATGTTTTTTTGGGTATTTAGATTGATACCATCTTCGTTAGGCTTCGTTGAAGCAGATATTGAATTCTATACGCGATAGCACTATATTAGTGCATTTCCTTTTACCGCCCTCAGCGCGTGAAACGCACCAGCCCCACGTTGGGCGCCACTCTGCCCGAGGTCGACCGAATCAATACTCGTCGCACGCACGCCTATTGCCGTCTCACAGACCAGTGCGTTCCCTTCTTACGTCTTTGTTCCATTCATATTCACTTTGAATGAGGATTTAGTTGAATTTTAAACAGCTAATATGAGCTCTTAATATGACATTCTCTCAGCATGAAAATATAGGGGAAGCCGCTGAATTTTCAAAGTAAAGTGTTATAAACCCATTACAAGGGGTGCTTTATGGTTAGGTGGCGGTCATAAAGTTCAGATTTAGCCATAAACAGACCTTGAGTGAAAGCTTTACCCCTTTTAACATAATAACTTTATGGAAGCTAACAATTTCGTCCGTTTTCCTAAAAATAAATGGTGAAAGTTCCTAGTCCGATTAAAAAGCAGAAGTCTTCTGCTGCATTACAATTTAAATCTTCTTAATTCATTCAGGTTCAAGGTTGTGAAGATATCTATTTTCTAGATAGATTACAATAAACGACTACTATTGATCTAATAAAGTATTTAGATCTAATATAAAGTGTACATCAGTTTGTTTGATTTTGTTATTGACGTTTTTAAAGCACCGGTAACAGGTTTATTTAAATACACATATTTTGAATTGAATTGAATACCTATTACTCTTCGAGACACAAAGCCTTTGAAAATAGTCGCCTACCTACAAGACAACCCTAGACAGATTACATAAGAATCCGCGACTTAAAAGACGTTAGTTGGCCCTATTTAGCACAAACAATATGTAATTAATCTTATCTCATGTTATTGTTTCACTTTTGGAAAATTTCACTTGATAACTTTATCTGAGATTCGTTGATTATACAATTTAACTTAGCCTGCACATTGTCTATTGTCGTATGGGTCAATAACCTCTACTGTACTGATAGACTAGTAATACTTTATATTCTTTGATAACAGTTAATTTCACTAAACAAATACATTTGAAATTGTAAAAAGGCTTACTGAACACGGTCTGGTGTCTTACCTGGAAGAAAAAAATAAATAAATTAGTAAACACAGAAACATCACATAATACATAAATAACACAATTCAGAATCATGTCGCTGAATTTCAGCAGGTCTCGCGAATATTAGTTGAAAAACATTATATTAGCTGAATTATTCGCATTACAAACAGATCACTGTTTATTTAATAAGCAATGATGGGGTCTGTTGTAATTATCCCCTGCCTAGTCAAAGATCTCGAAGATAATACAGCGAGCATGCGTGTTTTAGCAACCACTGATGGTAGGCAAATAGTTAAACTTGAAATTAAATTACATTCAATTTAAAAAAAATTTCATTAACATACATACACAATCAATGTTTTTTTTATTACACGAATAAAAAAATAGAAATTGTGTCAATTATGTCATCCAATTTAATGACAAAGCCCAATTTAGGAAGTAATGGAAATACTCGTGGAAATAGCTACACCTATTTCGGCGATGGGCGCCATGGTTTCAAATTGAATTCTCGACATCTCAATAGTTCTCCTATGACTACTTATAATATTGACATTAATAGAATAATCAACAAAAAGGCTCGCATTTATTACCCTTGTACTAATTTAATAAAAACGAATCATAATATTGTATCAAAAACAAACAACTCGTTGGGCGCCACTTCTCCTGTATTGATTTTCCCTGTCCCAGTGAAAATAGACTCGCAGTCTATCCACTTAAGTCGTGGTAATTTTGTTTCATCCCTTTACGATAGGGGATGAAACAAAGAGGGACGGTTATAGTATTTTTGGTGATATACATAATACCATGTAAATACTTTTTTTAGGACGATTTGGCGTGTTTCGAAAACACTGTTTCACTTGCTTTAGATGCGAAGTGAAGTGAAGTGAAGCGTCACTAACGATATACGACTCTGTCGTTGTAGTATTAAAATTGCTATTGTCAAACCATCAATATGTTGTGTACAGACGCCATTAGCTTTATGTGACCTATCTTATTCGACAATTCCTTTGTTTTGTCACAATTACGATCTAAAAAACAAAGGAATTGTCGCCTAAGATAGGTCACACAAAGCTAAGGCGTCTGTACTATATCACTACATAGTATAAAACAAAGTCGCTTTCTCCGTCCCTATGTCCGTTTGCATGCTTAAATCTTTGAAACTACGCAACTGATACGGTTTTTTTTAATAGATAGAGTAATTCAAGAGGAAGGTTTATATGTATAATAACATCCTATTGCACCCGTGCGAAGCCGTGGCGGGTCGCTAGTTGTAAATAAATAAAGTTACATCAAATAGCGCCGCTGTGGTCTTGAATTCTATTGTCTATAGTCATGTGACAATACTACTAATGAATGGTGTTAGTATCGTGTATATCGAACCTGCATAGATGCTTTGATTGAATCAATAGTGTTGCCTGCCACCCAAGACGGGCGAAGTTACCCCGACCGATAAAATAGACGGCAACTTAGCAACAATTTACCACTATTGGAATACATACAAACAGAAACGAATGATTTGGTGTAATTGTTAAGAAGTGGGCTACTAAGGTGACAATACTAATTAATGATGTTAGTATCGGGTATATCGAACCAGGAGGGCGATTCACAACCGAGTTATCGAACGATTCGATAACTTTTAATAAATTCTAGTAAATTGGTTGTTCCGCGTAATAGCTTGAATTTTGTATATGTTAAAGCCAATGGCATCAAGTATCTATTAGGCGAATAATACAGACACCTCCCACATCAAAAAATTGATATATATTTTTTTGAAATTTACCGAATCGTTCGATAACTCGGTTGTGAATCGCTACCCTGAATATATGCTTTGAATCGATAGTTTTGCCACCCAAGACGGACGAAGTTACCCCGACGCGTTTATCGATAAAATAGACGGACAACTTAGCAACAATTTAACACTATTGTTATGAATACAATACAGTTTTGTACTAATGGTTACTACTACACCAAGGAGGCGAGTACGATTTCTGCATAGTAAAAACATGTATGATTGTGCATTAACATGAATATAACATATTAATTTACCATCACTACCAATTCACTAATGGGTTAGTCAGAGGCACACTGATTATTGCCGTGTTGGTGAATGGAACATTCAGAAGCCCACATTTCGAACCCAACGTGGTAAGGGGTGGGCCTACCGCCGTTATCCGGGTTGCTTAGGATTTATATCGGTGTTTTTCATCACCGGAGAGTTTGCCAGATACAAACATACATAATGTATTCAACATTATGTACATTTATTAACAAAAAATATTTTGCATGTTTGTTTATCTGTTCTCTAGTTCCCTTGGTGCAGTCAGCACTAAAACTATAGGTGGTCAAATATGCCTGAAATTTTAATGAAAAGCAACCTGTGGTGATAACCACAGGATTGAAATAGTGTTCAACTTGTTATAGAGTTTGGTGACGCTCCAAGTGACATACGACTCTAACATTGCAGTATTGGAAAAATACATTACTGAATTTCGGAATGGTCACCCATCCTATTACCGACCCGGTATGCGTTGCTTTACAACGGCGATCTTTGCCGATCCACTGTTGCCTCAACGACACATTGCGAACGAAGCATAGTACTTGAATTATTCAAAGAGCAATATTCTTGACACTCGTTTTAAATTCAAAGGTATCCCTTTCGATTGCGAAGGTGCGAAGGAACCACAAACCCCAGATTAAATATTAATATCTCCCTTAATACTCAGGGTTCTGCGCGACTGACATAAAAACTTTTATTACCATTGCGAGGCAGATGAAAGTTTAATGATGACTATACAAATGGAATCCATGAGAAAATTGAATATTTGATTCCTCAGAATCAAATATTCAATTTTCTCATGGATTCCACTAGATTCATGGATAGACTAGGAACAGAGAACTAATAAAATATGTGGATATTTTATTTTATTTTTATTTTCAGCCTATGCTGTCCCACTGCAGGGCAAAGGCCTCCCCTCCCACCTTCCACTCCTTGCGGTTCAAAGCTACTTTCGGCCAGTCAATCATCCCAGTGACAGGCCAAATAACCACATAGTTTATCATAAATTATAAATTAGTAGGATAGGCGGACATAACGCCAATAAGGCATTATCTACCAGTCAACCATAGGGCTAAGCAGAAAAATAAAGAAGGCGGTGCGAAAGTGGTTTCTTTGAACAAAACAAAAGAAGGCTTTTGTGGCCCTGGCGGTCTTGGTGGCGTTTTGTGGCCTGTGTACGCTTATGTTTTTAGTTTTCAACAATTTATATGGACTCACCGCATACGGTAATTAACACCGGTGGCCGCCACACGCTACAAACTATAGAAATATGCCAGTGGGGGCGTTTTGTGGTACGTGAGAGGGCCGCTAGCTAAATCCTACTAATATTATAAATGCGAAAGTTTGTATGTGTGGAAGTGTCATGTTGCTCTTTCACGTAAAAACTACTGGATGGATTTTAATGTAACTTAACCATAACATATGCTATTGAACAGAAAATTGAATTGAAACAAACTGAACTGCCCGGGCGAGAATTGGGGTGTGACTGAAAAGAGCATATTTGGGTCAACCTAGGTGGAAAGTGGGTCGCACCAGGTCTCGCTGGATGTTTCGGACGAAGTTCTGCGTGAACTGCAAATTAGACAACAACATACCGCCGCTATTGAGGACATGTTTTGAGATATTCAACAGAAAATTGAATACTTTGCTATGCCTATGTCAGACGTTAAGACTAGTCAATGGCCTTAGAGCGACTTGATAACATCTGACATTAAGGTCGCTCACTAGCCTTATACCCCTCCAACAATCCGCACCGAGCCCGCGTGTTGGAGTATGGCTCGTTCCACCTCATAGTTGAGGTGAGACCTGTGCTCAGCAGTGTGACGTATACATATAGGCCGTTTATGTATGTTTGTATGTAATATAGTGTAATGGATAACCCTCATGATCCTAGGCAGTGGTTAATAACTTTGTAGTGTACCTCCGACCTTAAATCGACCCTTGAAAATTGCCATAATTATATACCTAGCCGTCTGCTCCCTTTGAATCAAAAATGGCAGCATTTTCTTGGAATTTTCCATACCAGCTAGTCAAATAGTTGTTAACTCATCCAGTCACGGCCGTTCTATGAACTGGGCTGGGGGACCGTCTGAACGTCTGGTCAATGCAGGTATGCAGGGTTGCTTGGTATGCATAGTGATTTCAAATAATGGATAGGTGGAGGGATACTGTTATTTTAGCAGTATCTTTACTAAAGGTAGGAATATAAAAAAAAAATAGATCTAGGCTTCAGGCGGGGATCGAATTGAACCAGTGTCTTCCACTGGGCGGAGTGATATTGTAAATATGACTGTAAGGAAAATAATCATATTTTATTAAAAATGAGACCTTTCCTTCACTTTGCCGTTTAATGTAAGCTACACTACGAGATGGCATTATACCTAATAAAATACAGGCTGACTTTCTTTGTCAAACCAACAGGTTCCATTCCTGGGTAAGATAAAAGTTTTTTGTAAAATCCGAGTATGCCGTTTTAGTTTTTGCCAAAATCGGCCTCGAGTCTCCTTTCAGCATTTTTCGATATTCCTTATAGTTTAGGATTTTCCTACCACGCCCACTTGAAAAACTCACCCTGTATACAGGAAACACCCAACCAATACAAACAGAAATGTTCATGCACACAAATGTTTGTACTGTGCAGGGATCGAGATCAACCCGCGACCTATTCCTATCTAATACCAAAAACTAATACCAGTGGTATTTGTTTGTAATCGTAATTAATATTCTATTCCGGACGAATACCACTCATAAACGAATCCCGGAATACGTTAAATGTAATGAGGTACAGGCAGTAATAAAAATGCTTTTAGAAGTGATTTTGAGTAGTGTTTATTTATACAGAATCAGTCTTATTTAACAAATTAAAGAGTAGTAGGAAAACCTTTGGTTAATTATTATAATAATACTCAATAGGTATACTTAAATATAAAGCTTTTCAACAAATCAAAGTTATTTCCTCCTCCTCTTAAACCTCCGGTGTTTTCCGACGACGTGGAAGGCAAATTACCAGCGGCATCAGACATTCCTGAAAAAAAAAATTGTAATGTAGATTTATTCCTGGAATTTACACATTAGTGGCATCTTATAATTATACAATCAATATTATATAAATCAAACAATATTTTACAAACAACTAATTAAATAATAGTAAATTCATAAAATTACAAATTAATAGGTACTCACTTATTAAATATCACTGCGCGCGTATCACTCACTGCACCGAAAGTACTGACGAAAAAAATATGCATATGCCTCAGCCTCAGAGTCAGATAATAGAAATAAATAATAATAATTTGTGCAAGCACAATATGATTCTAAGAAAAACAGACCTTATCTTTTTGACATAACGTTTATTTCACAAAAACAATAAAACAGTTTAGGACTTCCTTATCACAGCGCGTGACTGTGATTGGTTGCTTCGTATTCGAAAACAATAAGAGCAAACTCACCTTTTTGTGCAGGTAAAAAAAAATTGGCAAGTAATTCACTTAAGTTTGCTCGTTGCTAAAAATGCCGGAACGGAGTGATATGTTGAGATTTAGGATTGCATTACGATGATAATATTAAAAAGCAAAGTAAACTGTGTCTGTGACTGTACCAAAAGTTATGTTTTGGTATTCGTTGGGAACAGATTAAGTACTTCATTTAAAAATTTAAAATTTGGTATTCGTTCGGAACAGAAAATGATTTACGATAGCAAACAAATACCATTGGTATTAGTTTTTGGTATTAGATAGGAATAGATCGAACCCGCGACCTCTTGTAGTAAGTAACTTAACCATTACACCACCATCGATGTCACAGTACAACGACCTATCGACCCACCCAGTTGTAAATCGCCTCAGTTTAGTCACAGTAAACATAACAGTAAGTTATCTAAGGCCGCCCGCCGAGTTATTAGCCTAGCGTGCTCACAGACACGCGGCACAGTCCGTCCGTACGCACTGCCGCCACCTTATTCCCCCATTTTTATTTTATTTTAGGTTGCTCGCTCACGTCCGATAATCGGTGACCGATTTTTTTGTATTAGAAAAATAGAACGTACTGATAGCATTGGAGCAACACACACGTCCGACAAAAAATCGGTCAGGAAAAAGGAAAAAATACAGCCGATACAAAAAGTCTGACGTAGGTGAGCAGCCTTATGGTAGCGTGTGCGTGAAATCGCCTGCCACACTCGCGCGACGCGTACGCACACATTCAAACCGAGAGCGGCACGTTTGTATATAGATATTTTACTGTTCTCTGTTTACTGTGGTTTAGTGCCCTGCCTATTTTTACTTAGACAAATAACACTGGTTACTTTGATATATTATTATTGGTCGTAATAGGAGCTTGTGCATTTTGGACCGTTTGAAACATTGTACGTTAATGGTGATTTATAAGAAAGGGTTATAAAGTTGGTTGAATTGTTCCCAAATTAGATGTTAATATGTCTGTGTATTCGGTGAGGACCGAATTGATGTAATAGTTAAGTTAGCTACTACAGCTAGGTACGTGGATTTGATCCCCGCAAAGGACACACACTCCTATGTATATAGATCTTCTACTATATAAAAATAAGTCGGGTTTTCCTTCCTGACGCTATAACTCCAGAACGCACGAACCGATTTCCACGGTTTTGCATTCGTTGGAAAGGTCTCGAGCTCGTGAGGTTTATAGCAAAGAAAATTCAGAAAAAATTCAACAGAAAAGCGGGAAAATCTTTTTTCACATACAGCTAAGTCCACGCGGACGAAGTCGAGGGCGGCTGCTAGTTACTTATGTTTTATTTAAGATAAACAATATTACTAGCGGCTGCCCGCGATTTTCCCCCCGCAGCGTGGATAGCTTAAGAAATGGACTATTGAACACAAAAATATTTTTTCAATTCGAACTAATAGTTCCCGAGATTAGCGCGTTCAAACAAACAAACAAACTCTTCAACTTTATATTGTTAGTATAGATGTTTATAAATACGTTGTTTAGTTCCCATAGAACAAGCTATGCCTAGTTTGGAGCTCGATGACGCTGTGTGGATTAATATCAATAATAATGGAATGATAAGTTATTTTTATAGTGTCTTCTTCACTTTTGTGTGTCTGCGTTTTTGATCAATAGGTATAATGATCATAAAATGATTATCTATTCACATCCACTCACGGCAGATCAACCACCCATTAGTGCCCCCGACATGGCCATGGCCACCCAACACCTCTAATAAGCCTAATTTTGTCAATTAGCTATATGAACTCAACGGAGGTCACCGCACCCACACCAGGCATTCGGTAGACCAGTGTTCCGCACAGTTTTTGTGTAAGCTAGTATCATATCAAAAAAACTTTTTGTAAATACACCACAACATAATGATAAGATAGCTAGTTATTCGAGGAAATGAAACTGCGTAACGTTGGTTGCAGCAGTTGGTCCCGGTTGACGTCGCTAGATGTCAGTCGTTAAGCCTAGCCAGAGGCCTTAGGGCGGCTTGAGAACATCTGAAATTAAGGTTGCTCACTAACCTTCCACAGGGGTGTAAGGTTAGTGAGCAACCTCATTTAATTTTTTTTCAGCGGATTGTTGGAGGGCCAACAATCCGCTCTGAGCCCGTGTGTTGGGGTATGGCTTGTTCTACCTCATAGTTGAGATGAGGCCTGTGGCCAGCAGTGGGACGTATATAGGCCGTTTATGATTTATGAACGTTGGTTGAGTCTAACCCCCGAATTCACAAACGTCAATCAACGCTAAGCATGCGTTCACGCTCATGCTGTCCCGTAAAATATCCATAGAATTAAAAGAGACAGTATAGCTATGCTTCTGGGGGATGCTCAACGTTGATTAGCGTTTGTGAATTCGGGGGTAACTCATTGAAATCTGTTTATGCCTTTTTCATTCTACCGAAATACAGTCAATTCAAGGACTACTCATCGACTTGATCGTAATCAAAAGATACACATACGTTTAAGGTTTCAATGAGACATTAGGACCAGTACCAAGAATTAAACAATGGGTACATTCAGAGCACGTTGGTGATACTAAACGCATTGTCTGACAGTTGGATAATACGATGATAGGAGGAGTCATTAGTCGTTTCACACCATGGGTGATTCGCACCGCGTAGTTTTTCGTCCAAGACTTGAATCGGCCCTTTCGGATTCGGAACACAGCAAATGGCCTTCGGACCAAAAACAGTTCTTGGGCCATTCGCGTAACGCGATACGAATCGCCTCAAGAGACGGCCAGAGATGTACCTGGAACAGCCTTAGTACATGCCACTGCTGGGCACAGGCCTCACCTCAACGATGAGGCGCGATATAGGTACCAACTCGCGGGCTCTGTTCGGATTGTTGGAGGGGTAAGTGGTCTCGGTGGATGCATGTTGAGTTGTGATGTGAGTGTGCATGACTGATGCACATGTTCAATCGGTTGGCTGTTGATGATGATGACAATTTAAATTCATATCAAAGACTAACTTACATGCCTAAATGTAAGTTAGGAGGTCAGCACTTAACCCTCTGTTATTCGTTGTAAGTTTAGCCACAGTTTCCCTAACTTTCCTAAACCAAAATGATTCAACCAACAACAACAACCTCAGACTAGCAGGTATTCTGCTAATTAACATGTCAATACCGAGGCTGAATAAGCGTTGTTTATGCCTCCCCCCCCCCCCCTACCAGTGCGGCCTACGCAAGGAAGCTCTGCCAAAGGGCTGGTGAGTCAGGCGGTGAATGACCCTGCGTAGGCGCCGCAGGCTTTGATTGGACACAGTGTAGAATATAACAGTATGCCAACACTTACCCCCTTATTCATAAAAAACGAACGCAACGCAAAAGCATAGTTTAAGCAATTGACGTATTAAGTCACTTACTCGCAAATGGCGGCAGCAACAAGAATGACAGTGGCAAGCGATACAAAAGTTAAAGTGTTATGAATAAGGGGGTAAGTAAGTACTGACATTTTATAAATATGAGACACATCAGATCATCAGATCTTGAAGCATGCTGTTCCCGATAGATTTTTAATGGCTTTGAATGCCTAGTGCGAGATTAAGAAAGTTAACGCGGGTTTACATAGAATAAGGTAGGGTTAGATCTATCCTCCTGCAGAGCTTGATTTTTAAAAGAAGAGATTTATCAAAGAAAATAAATAAATAAATAAATTTTGATCAAGAAAACTCGCAAGTAAGGTTTTCTCTTGTTGTATGGAAACCAGAAACACTATACGTACCTCAGAAAACGTAACCACTCTAAACCATAGCGATAAACGGCCCGGCAATAGCACTACAAGAATATAAGGTTGCTATAGACACGATAAGAAGGAGAATATAACTTTAGCGTTGATAGTATCGTTGGTATGTTCTAGATATTTTTATAATGAAAGATTGGCACAAAAGAAGACACTAGAGAAGCCTCACCATATAGTTGTAGTGGCATGAGGTAGAAACAAAGTGGACCTATATTTTTAAGAGTAATTCTTCATGGTCTTATCCTACTGCTTTCTGTCTGCACTGTGTCAAATCAATAGACCGTATCAGACATTCGATTTTGCACTCTCACGCCCACAGTATAAGAAACAGCAATTATACTCGTATAACAGTATAATACGGTGAGTATTTTACGTAACATTACAGGTAACTGAGCAGGTTTTTACCCATTTAAGGAGTTTCTTGACGGAGAGATTTTATAGATATAGTAAAGTTGATAATTTAGTGAGTACTTATACTCCGATCATGATCTTGGCTAGAAGGCAATTGACATAGCTTCAGAATGCTGATGGGGCTGCCGCGATACTGTGCGCATCATTTCATGTACAGTCAACAGCACATCAGGATACCCCATTTCTGTTCCGTTTCTTGCCAAATGTCATTTCTTTGCAATAGAGAAAGGAGGACCGACCGGAAATGGGTAGAGTGATGTGCTGTCCACCGTACAGAACATATTGAAAAGAGTAACTGCTGAGTTTCTTGCGCGGTTCTTCTCAGTACAGAAACAACTTTCCGACACCGGTGGTTGAGTCATATCATGTTTGTATACTGCGTATTTATTTATTATTTCTATTATAGTATTTAAGTCAATTATTAAGTGTATTTTTGTTTGTTTGATTAATTTTTTGACGATTTGAAAGCACTAGTAACAGGTGTATAAGTTTAAAAAAACAGCCTGAGGGATCTTTTCTAATGAATTATGGTTTATTTTTAAGACCGGTTGAGACGCAAAGGATCGCGGGATCGATTCTCGGACCAGCTCAAGTGTATGTGTTGTTTCCAACACAAGATAACCTTACTTCTACCCCAAGATGAGCTTACTATAGCCCGTTTTGATGGGATACTAGATGACTGAAAAACATACTTAAATCTTCTGTAATACATACTTAATATACGTAGGAAACACCCAGACCAATGCAAAATATGTTCTCCGACTAACGCTTAACGACTGACATCCTCAGAAAGTTATTAGTATGGTTTTTATTGTTTATAGCATTTTCCATGCAGTATCTTTAGTAAACATCTGAAAACCAGAAAAAGACATTTGGTCGTCCTGGCATCAGGCAGGAATCGAACCCAGGAAGAAAGTTAGTAGTTTTTCCTTTGCTAATTTCAGTATAATAGTCGAATAAATTTTAATATTAACTCTACATACATAAATTCATAACAAGCAGAATTACGACTTCGATAAATTAAAGGAAATAAGGCAGGCATTGCAAAAGCCAATGTCTGAAAATGGCGTCTTTTTTTTTTCTTGCGGCCAGCGACCAAACTTTATTTTTTAAATTGAAAATATTGCAATAAACCAAACTTACTATGGCATGTAGACTCCTAGATCAGTCCGAACTGAGTTATGGGCTTTAGAAGTTTGGTGATTTTACAAACTAGATAATTTTTCTTTTGCGCGCAATTTTCGCATAAATCGCTACGAAATAGAAACATTTAACGAGTAAACATTGTGTGTGATATTTTTCGCAAATGGAAAAATATGTCATTCGTAGTTTTTTCGGGTGGTCATCAACCAAATCTTGCTTTTATGATTGAAAAAAGTGTAATAAACCAAACTTACTACGGCATGTAGACCTCTAAACGCAGTCCGAACTGGGTTATGGGCTTTAGAAGTTTGCTGATTTTACAAACTACATTTTTTCCTTTTGCGATCAAGTTTCGCATGAATCGCAACTAAATAGAGCCATTGTACAGAGGTGCACACATCAACCTTTACAAAACCATTGCAAAATGGATCTTATGTCACCCGCATAAGGTGCCCCTATGAGAAGGTTGATGTGTGCGCATCTGTACGTGTAAACATTTTGTGTGTGGTATTTTTAGCAAATGGAACAATAATCTTATATGTCATTCGTTTTTTTTTCGGGTGGTCAGCAACCAAACGTTGCTTTTATGATTTGAAATAGTGCAATAAACCAAACTTACTATGGCATATAGACCCCTAGCTCAGTCCGAACTGAGTTATGGGCTTTACAAGTTTGTTGATTTTACGAACTAGATAAGATATACTTTATTGCACAATAAAAAAAACAATTTAAACCAGAAATAATAATAATATTTATCCTTTCGTGTATAGGTTCCGCATGAATCGCAACAAAATAGAGACATTGTACGTGTAAACATTGAGTGTGATATTTTGTCGCAAAAGAAAAAATATCTATCTTACGTCTTTTTTTTTCGTGAGGCCATCAATTACTTAAACCTTTCCTTTTTCAATGCAAAATAGTGTAATGAAGCAAACTCACTACGACATGTATCTTAGCACAGTCTTAACTGAGTTACGAGCGTTAGAAGGAATGACAGTGGTTTAAGGGCGTTTTATTTTAAATCATAAAAGCAACGTTTGGTTGCTGACCACCCGAAAAAAAAACGAATGACATATAAGATTATTGTTCCATTTGCTAAAAATATCACACACAAAATGTTTATACGTACAATGGCTCTATTTAGTTGCGATTCATGCGAAACTTGATCGCAAAAGGAAAAAATGTAGTTTGTAAAATCAGCAAACTTCTAAAGCCCATAACCCAGTTCGGACTGCGTTTAGAGGTCTACATGCCGTAGTAAGTTTGGTTTATTACACTTTTTTTAATCATAAAAGCAAGATTTGGTTGATGACCACCCGAAAAAACTACGAATGACATATTTTTCCATTTGCGAAAAATATCACAAACAATGTTTACTCGTAAAATGTTTCTATTTTGTAGCGATTTATGCGAAAATTGCGCGCAAAAGAAAAATTATCTAGTTTGTAAAATCACTAAACTTCTAAAGCCCATAACTCAGTTCGGACTGATCTAGGAGTCTACATGCCATAGTAAGTTTGGTTTATTGCAATATTTTCTATTTAAAAATCAAGGTTCGGTCGCTGGCCGCAAGAAAAAAAAAAGACGCCACTACCCCTAACAAATCCGTCATTGTCCTTTAGTGTTGTTCCAATGATTTTAAGAATGTCAAAGGTTTTGGATAAAGGTTATACAATCTTATGGCTGTCTAAGGTAAAAAAGTTATCCATCTTCGGACGATTCGTTTATTGAAATAATTAAGCACATGGATAGTTAATAATTTCAAAATATCAAATATCTTTCTCTCTTTTTTAACGAAGGTGTGATTTTCAAATTGATAAAAAACTTGTTTAATATAAATATTAATAATGATTCAATCATTTCTACAAAAAAACAAAAAAATAAGAAGTATACGTAAGGTCCAAAGAAGAGCTATTTAACTATCGCGTACAAGGAGACAATTCTTTAAAAGCATATTCCCATTATTTCCAATTGAACTTCATTTACAATACAATTTTCATTTAAGATATTTGTATCCAGATACTTTGAAATCTATGTTCTTCTTTACCGGCTAAAACATGAATAAAAATCAGATACTATCACCAATAATTTAGGGGCGTCCCAACTTCTATCGATATTTCCAACCAAACAGTAGTAAAAGCGCATCACAAAACACACATTGCACATTGGGTATTAATAATCGAATTAACCTATTATATAATATAACCCATCATCAATGTTTAGCAAGCGCAAAAAGTGCTATAGCTCTATAGTACACAACTTGAAAGACTATTGATATAGACTTCAATTTTATAACATTGATATTTTTAAAATCTAATAAGTACCAATCATTTAGGGGCGTCCCAACTTTTACCAAACATCGATATTTCCTACTAAATAATGGTAAAATCACATCACTAAACACACATTGCACATTGGGTAATAAAAATCGAATTAACCTATTACGAAGAGTAAAAGCGTGACTTATAAATAGCCCATTGGCTTCTTGTAACCCATTATCAATGTTTAGCAAGCGGAAAAGTGCTCTTTATGGCACACAAAACAACATCTTGAAAGGCTATTTGCAATCGGTTTATTTATTTCAGAATACAAGTATGCTTACAGACTACTCCAAAGCGCACACAAGACAATTTATAATTTAATTTTTAAATACTATTGCAAAAATATAAAAATTAAATTTCAAAGGTTTAAACCCAAATATACTGGTTATTGCCCTATTTCGAAAATCTATATTAATAAAATAACTAGCGGGGCGGCAACTTCGTCCGCGAGGAATTAGGTAAAAAAAAAGTTAATATATCTTTTTAAATTATAGGCTATGTCCTGTTCAGATTCATAAGATATGTTATTGCAAAGTTTCATTAAAATCTATTCAGTCGTTTTTACAGAAACACGGCACATACATCCATCCACACATACAAACATTCGTATTTATAATAAGTCAGGAACTGCTCCTGTACTAATTTTCATGGTTTCACAAATCTGTGGCATTTCCTCTGTCGCGGATAGAAGAATAGATAATTCAAAACTGTGGAAAAAAAACTCTAGAATCTTCTTGATTTTTGGGTAGATTGCGATTTCTTTTATTCATCTGTCGATTCGAATAGTATTTGACAGAACGAAATCTCACGAGACGAGCTAGTAACATAAATAGAAAGAAAGAAAGAAAGAAAAATATTTTAATGTCCCAAGAGAACAAATACAAACAAAGGAAATACAGAACACAAAATCAAAATACAAAATTTGAAAAAATAAATATGAGACAACATTTATCCTAAACAGGGATCAAACCCAGGACTATTCTTGACCCTTGGACATGTACCTATAGCGAACATAAAGCGTCCTCTCCATGGCACGTTAGAAACAATGATATTATAATAAAATTCCCATTATTTCCAATTGAACTTCATTTACAATACAATTTTCATTTAAGATATTTGTATCCAGATACTTTGAAATCTATGTTCTTCTTTACCGGCTAAAACATGAATAAAAATCAGATACTATCACCAATAATTTAGGGGCGTCCCAACTTCTATCGATATTTCCAACCAAACAGTAGTAAAAGCGCATCACAAAACACACATTGCACATTGGGTATTAATAATCGAATTAACCTATTATATAATATAACCCATCATCAATGTTTAGCAAGCGCAAAAAGTGCTATAGCTCTATAGTACACAACTTGAAAGACTATTGATATAGACTTCAATTTTATAACATTGATATTTTTAAAATCTAATAAGTACCAATCATTTAGGGGCGTCCCAACTTTTACCAAACATCGATATTTCCTACTAAATAATGGTAAAATCACATCACTAAACACACATTGCACATTGGGTAATAAAAATCGAATTAACCTATTACGAAGAGTAAAAGCGTGACTTATAAATAGCCCATTGGCTTCTTGTAACCCATTATCAATGTTTAGCAAGCGGAAAAGTGCTCTTTATGGCACACAAAACAACATCTTGAAAGGCTATTTGCAATCGGTTTATTTATTTCAGAATACAAGTATGCTTACAGACTACTCCAAAGCGCACACAAGACAATTTATAATTTAATTTTTAAATACTATTGCAAAAATATAAAAATTAAATTTCAAAGGTTTAAACCCAA
Source organism: Udea ferrugalis (assembly GCA_950022985.1). Lineage (NCBI taxonomy): Eukaryota > Metazoa > Arthropoda > Insecta > Lepidoptera > Crambidae > Udea > Udea ferrugalis. The sequence continues at coordinate 6,704,832 of OX465545.1, forward strand.
ATATACTGGTTATTGCCCTATTTCGAAAATCTATATTAATAAAATAACTAGCGGGGCGGCAACTTCGTCCGCGAGGAATTAGGTAAAAAAAAAGTTAATATATCTTTTTAAATTATAGGCTATGTCCTGTTCAGATTCATAAGATATGTTATTGCAAAGTTTCATTAAAATCTATTCAGTCGTTTTTACAGAAACACGGCACATACATCCATCCACACATACAAACATTCGTATTTATAATAAGTCAGGAACTGCTCCTGTACTAATTTTCATGGTTTCACAAATCTGTGGCATTTCCTCTGTCGCGGATAGAAGAATAGATAATTCAAAACTGTGGAAAAAAAACTCTAGAATCTTCTTGATTTTTGGGTAGATTGCGATTTCTTTTATTCATCTGTCGATTCGAATAGTATTTGACAGAACGAAATCTCACGAGACGAGCTAGTAACATAAATAGAAAGAAAGAAAGAAAGAAAAATATTTTAATGTCCCAAGAGAACAAATACAAACAAAGGAAATACAGAACACAAAATCAAAATACAAAATTTGAAAAAATAAATATGAGACAACATTTATCCTAAACAGGGATCAAACCCAGGACTATTCTTGACCCTTGGACATGTACCTATAGCGAACATAAAGCGTCCTCTCCATGGCACGTTAGAAACAATGATATTATAATAAAATTACGTAGATAGGTTACTTGCGCTAGAATAGTGGCACCAGAAATCAGGACTTTCGACCACCTGAGCAAAGCATTGACAGTTTGAGACAACACTGCGCAATATGTATCTGTCTCGTTTACTCTCTAGTAAATAATCATGCTATCTTGTACACGCGGTCAAATCATAGGTACGTACGCCAGGGGTCAATTTTTGACTTCGCCTCAGTACTGACATAACGTATCTACACCTCTTATTGTGCAATACAATAATAAATTGGTACAAATGGGTGACCTAATGCCGATAAGGCATTCTCTACCAGTCAACCATGGGGCTAAGCAGAAAAATATGGTAGGCGGTGCGGTGTTACAAATAAAAATAACAACAAGAACAACAATACAAATATAACAAGTTAAAAGAAACTAAATACTGAAATAAACACTAAAAACTATCATTGCGTTTGAAGACCTTGAGCTTTCCCACGAGGCCCATAGACGTACCACGTCATACCCAAATCACCTTACCAAAATTAGCTACAATACACCAAATCATATGCAAACGTTGCTAAATCCAAACCAAATCGTTTGTATGAATCATAGTGCGCGATCCAAGGTCATCAGGCCTGATGTTTGATTCGCTAATTATGTCTGAGTACATTATTATACTGACCGACATGATGTCATGTTTCATCAGAGTTATTTGGGAGTTTTGAAATATTTTAGTCTTATTTAGAATGTGCCCGTGGCGCAGTTGCGACAGTGATCGGCGACGATCGCTGTTGTAAGGAAACACATGCCGGGTCGGGATGATTGACCACCACCACGACCGAATAATTTATTAAACCGGTCAATATTTTTCATTTTATACAACGACAGTGGCAAACAAGCATGCGGACCGCGTGATGGTGAGCGGTTACTGCAGCCTATGGACGGCCCTGCAGGAACCTTTTCAAACCCCTCTTGAAAAACTTCATGCTATAGCTCATCGGGAAACCTCGGCAGGGAGTTCGTTCCACAATTTAAGTGCCCTTGGTAGGAAACATGTCAGGAACCGGACTGTACGAGACCATGGCGGCTCTAGAGTATGTGGAGGAACATCCTGAAGATGGCGGGCGGTGCGATGATAGAAAGTGGCCGTGGGCATCATATCAAACAACTCTTCAGAACAAAACCCGTTGTACAAGCGGTAAAACGCAAAACGAGGAGAGGTCTCTCCTGAAACTTAGCGATTCCAGGCCGCAGGTCAGGCCGTTATGTATTACATAACCTCAAACCACGCCTCAACATGTTCAGCACTATCAACAAGTCTATTTGTGCTAAACGCTATTTAATATTCAACATCCTAATGGTCCCTAACATAACATCCAATGCGCACACGTTGCATAATCTGTGCCGCTGTATAATCTGTGCAGTAGTGTTGTTCTTCAGTAGTCTATCGATATATCGATGAAAGGTTAACAGGGTAGTAAACGCGCGAGAAGTCTAGTGTCATATGACGTGACGTGTTTGGGATCATGGGTTGCGGTTACTCGATTAATATAGCAAAAAGGAATGACCGGAATTGGGTAGCCTGTCATGCTGTCGACTGTACAGAGGCGCCGCACACATCAACCTTTACAAACCATTGCAAAATGGGTCTTACGTCAACAGCATAAGGTGAAAAGGTTGATGTAAGCTCCTCTGTACATTGCCATAATTATGTCTATTTATGTGTGATGTTTTTTTCTTTTTTAGGCATAATTATCAGTCACTTTCAGTTTTTTCCCGTTTATTTACTAAAAGGAGGCTCACGCCATAACCTATCGGACTATAGTTACCATCTTTGACTTAGATTGCAGTCAATTATGTATTACATAACCTCAAACCACGCTCTAACACGTTCAGCACTATCAACAAGTCTATTTGTGCTAAACGCTATTTAATATTCAACATCCTAATGGTCCCTAACATAACATCCAATGCGCACACGTTGCATAATCTGTGCCGCTGTATAATCTGTGCTGTAGTGTTGTACGCCAGTCTATCGATATATTGATGAAAGGGTTTTAGGAAAACGCGCAAGTGGTACCTCTAGTGTTATATGTGTCGTTTTTGGGTCTATAGGTTTCGGTTACTCAATTCAATACAGTTGTTCAATCAATTATTTTTAGAATCCAACAGAATTGAATGATGATGACAAATGATATCTGTATTTATTTAGAAAATAGCAGTCTTTGAAATCGTAACTAAGTACATTTTTAAAATGAGTATTTGTCTTTGTTATTCTGTATAAGTCAGGGTCGCAAGTTCGATTATCGGATGGTTTTGGGTGTATGCGGTGCCTTGATTCTGCTTACCATAACACAAGGGAAAACCACATTTCTTGACTAAAGCACTGACCAAATGTCTTTTTTCTGGTTCTCAGATCTTCAGTAAAGAATTTATCTATCTATCTCTCACATTTGTAGGAGCACAAATGTGATAGATAGATATATTCAGTTATCGATAGCTCTTTCGACATCACTACTGTGTAGTGACTGCATCGCGTGTGTCATGCGCGTCGATGGCGTCGGCGACGGCTATTAAGAACAGGTGACATCCATTTTAATTCAATAATTTAATGACTCACCAGTATGGCTGCTGTCGATGTCCAATAGTTTGTTCGTGTCTTGTATTAATAAATAACATAAACAGCAGCTGAAGATGGGGTTTTTGAAAATAGTTTTTTTTATAGAGGTTGTTAGGATGATAGTATTTTCTCTCATTTTAAGTTAACTCACCACGAGCGAAGTGATTTTTGGCGCCAACCGGAATACCATAGCAAGAGATGAGTCCGTTTATGTCATTGTCCAAATGTCATTCAAAAACATTTCATAGTTTTCTTCACTGAGGTATTTAGTAGTCTTGCTTTCTCTGCTTTTATTTGCAATTTTCTGATACAAACTCAAATATAATAGTAGTTTTCGATACAAGTGCGGAAAGTTTGTCATTTTGCACGAGTCTCGAGGTATCTTGGCCCGAGCCGGCAGGCGAGGGTCAAGACTCGGGACGAGTGAAAATGACAATTCCGCTCGTGTATCGAACAATGTTTTTTAATACATTTGCGAAAAAAATATAACAAACCAATGCGAATCATTAACACAATTAAATCAATAGTAAAAAGGGCGGGAATGAAAAAAACTTTTTTTTTCAAGGCACCGGTTGTTTGCATTCAGCCTAGTAAAAATATAAGAAGTAATTAGGTTGCATTTAAACATGGAAGGAAATGCAATAAATACCTATTATTTTATTTCAAGTATTTTTTGGTGAAACTCATTCATACTTACAAATCTCCGGTCATTGATAATACACAAACAGCCAACTTTAAGTAAACTGTTTTCGAAATTTAATTGTTAATACAGTCAAAACCGTTTATAACGACATCGTTTACAACGACCTATCGGTTATTACAGCCAGATTGAATGGTCCCGTCCGAATCCCTAGTAAACTATTCAGTAAACAAACCGCATATAACAACATCGGATATAGCGAAATATCGCTTACAACGACGAAACTTTATCGATATTCATCGGCTACAGATCGGCTATAACGACCAACCGCTTCTTGTCTCAGCATAACAAAACAGTACAAACAATTTTTAATCTTATTGATAAGTATTGAAGGAATATTTAGGCATACCTACGCACTTTCTCCCACCTCATCCGAACCTCTTCCCGGCCATTTGACCTTGCATACTTTACACCGATTGTTTAGTGGGCTAATTGACTGCGTGAGTGATAGCTTGATTTGAAAGTGTAAAGGCCTTTAATGAACAGTTTGATATTGATGATACTCATACCTTGAGGAGTATGAAACGTAAAATGCAAAAATTATTTGAGACTGGGCTAAAAAAAAAACAGACCAAAATGACTGATTACTTTAAAATCTAGTGTAGATTTATAATCTTTAACTGTAAGCACCTAAGTACATTTTGTATTCTAATTACATATTTCGTAATAAATACATATTTTGATTTCTTTTTTGACTCGTTTACATACATACATAACCTATACCTATTCTAGATAGATGACTATGATAATACATATACATAACTATGTACTGTACTTGTGTATTATAACTGTATTGCTTATAACGACTATCGGATATAACGTCGGCAACTATACGGTCCCTCCAATGTCGTTATAAACGGTTTTGACTGTAGTTACTAAATAACCCTTTATTTTGTCAATTATGCAATTGAAATATTTTTAATAATATTATATTCCCAGTTTTGATGCCAAATAACGTATCAAAAAACAAAATAAAGTGATTGAACAGACAACCTCTTTGGTAGGATGTATGGGTTTTATTAACATTATCAAAAAAAAATTGGAAAAGTAAAAAGCACTAGTGCGGAAAAACCAACTTTCCGCACGCTAAGCAGCTACGAAAAGTACCACTTTTTGAGCAACTGTATTAAAAAATTGATTACTAAAACGTCCATACTAAAATCCTAACATCGCTTAGCTTGTTCAACAAACAAGCATTCTTTTAATGTTTTAATTTACAAATTAGCTATTAGTTATTTTATTCGCATGATGTGTTTTGTCACTGTAGGAACAGTTAGCTATAAGCAATATTGTGTTTTGGTGTTGATTGTGATTGCTGATTTCTATGTTGGTGAACCAATAAATAAACAAACAAATACATACATATATCCAGAGCATCCCTGCACTTTTAAACCTAACCCAACCTGGTAGACCGCATAGTTCCGGAAGTAGCGTTCCGCAGGACGCGTCCAATTGGGGCCGCGCCGGAAGTGGCGGCGGCGCGGGAAGATGCCGCGCGATTCGCTATTTGAATTCCAAATTCGAATTCAAATGGTCAATTCGCACCCGACCCCCGTGCGGAGCGGACGTGTTTGATTAGGAGAGAGTTAATGAGGTGGAAAGTGTGATCGTTTGGTTTTATGATGTGTCGATTGCGTGACTGATGGGATTGAATTGTTGTTAATTAACAGGTCTGTCTGCGACTGGAATAACTTACAGTTGCTTTTGTGTATCGGTCAAAACTACAGTATTTTTGTCTGTCAACGGTTTAGTGTGGAATTTCTTTGAAAAGATTATGTAAGACGGCACAAACAGCAAAGCAACGTGCAAATGAGGTCTGGCAAATTACCTTCAACGCAACGGAATAAGGTGGTATTAACATTAAAGGTGTCTGCATAACACATGCAAACCTTAAAATTAGGTTCCATGACCTCTTAAGGAAACCCCTCAGTTTGAAGGGGTCTCGACAAGGTTCACAACACACAAGTAATACATGCGGTAACCGCTCTTCTATACAGTCCTCCGATTGAGTTTGAACTAATTGAAACATCAGGACGATACACAGCCAGTTTGGAACCGTGACCGCATTGCGCCAGTGGGGGGTGAACTCCCAGTTAATCGGGGAAAGTTTAAAGCTTTATACAGGCACACAATGATATTATAATACAAGTCAAATACGTAGACTTGTGAGGTTACTTGTGCTAAAAAAGTGGCACCTGAAATCAGGACTTTTGCCCACCTGAGCAAAGCATTGACCATGCTATCTTGTACACACGGTCAAATTATAGGTACGTACGCCAGGCGACAATTTTTGACTTCGCGTCAGTACTGAAATATTACGTAACGTATATGTACCTCTTTTAAATATCATTGGGTTTACATTGTGTAACGAACTGCCTGCCGACGTTTTCACGAAAAGGTAAAGGATGGACTGCCAGAGGGGTTTCAATTAATTTGAAGAAGGTTTTTTTTTAAAGGGTCGGCAATATGATGCCCCTGTGGTATACCCGTGGCCATAGGCTGCTGTAGTTGCTTACTATCATTCGACCCGCATGCTTGTCTGCCAGGGTTTTCAAAAAATATCGGTGTTTTCCATCACCGGGGAGTTAGCCGCAAATTGTACAATGAACACCAAGAAGGTGTGTTCCGGTCAGATTTGATCTTGGGACCATGGTGTTCTGAGCCAGACTGTTTAACTACTGGGCCACGACGCTCTTCAACCACCAAGAAGAAAAGGCCAATATTATTTCAACGTGTCAAAAACAGTTTTTGACACGATGTTTAATTCATCAATCATTTTGATTTGTCGCAGATCTGGCGACTTCTACTGTCATCTTTGGAGCTTACTATATCTAGCCAGGCGTTATGTTGCTCATGGCTTTACCCCCTAGACTTTTCTTCTTTCCTACACAACTATGAGTGCATACCTCGTCTCCCGCCATAATGCAATTCGTTATGCAGTCGGCGCCGGAGTGATTGAAGTGTCGTTAACTTTACCGGGAACGGAGCTGAGTGGGCAAAGATTATTGTAAACATATAGATGCGTCACTTGTGGTACGTTGGACGAGATTTGTACCTATCTTTGGACTAATAATTGACTAATGGTAAGTAAGAGAGGGCTGTTATTCGACCTTTTTTTTTAATTTGGATAGACCAGGGTGTAACATAACATAAATAGCAACTGAGCGAAGCTCAAAAAGTACACTCCCAAAAATAGCGTGTAGTATTGCCTTTAAAAGCAAGAGAACACAAAATTGATCAATTCTAGCGAAGAGTTAAACGCCAACGCCAATTTTTTAGTAAGTTGTTCTTACTAAAAAATGTTATTATAGTGTTAATGAATTTATTAATAGTAAAATTTGAATCAAATATGTTTATCAATTGTAATAATTTAATCAAAATGTATTTAATTAATTTAATTTTAGGCTTAAGTGTGCCTCTCTCAATTATTGCATGCCAATTGTTCTTGATTAAATGTGAGAAGCCAATGTTATGAAAAATCTGAATGTACCACATTTACTGCAATAAATTATTATTCTATTCTTTATTCTTTTTAATAACAAGCCACTAAAGAACTTTATCTTAATAACATGTCCTCTTGACAAATATTTTGGCAATCGTCCCAAACTGGACCGGGTATGGCCTGGATAACCTTCAGTATCAATAAATTATTTGCTGTTTGCGACAAACATGTCTAGCCCAGGCCAGACGCCAAAGTGTAAGATGTAGTGTTTAGTACGTAGATGGATGACAACCATATATAACCATATTGATTGTACCATGCATCAACGTGAAATAAATATACCACATCATCACACACAGTGTACAGATCAAAATACAAAAAACAAACTACATAACTAAAGTCATAAATGTCTGTGAAATACATTTTTCGGGCATCTCTGTGATGCGTGAGCCCATGCCTTAGAATGACTTTTGCATCTAACAGAAAGGTTTAACACGTTACATCTCTCCAAAAGCTCCTGTCTTAAATTATGGCCCGTACCACCACATTGCAATGTAGTCTGCGCTTGGAAGTGGCTAGTAGGCAGTGAACGATCACTTTATGACTCATCTGCACCTGGTCTAGTCTACGCCAGACGCCGTCGAGTCGCAATCGATGGTGGTTTTTATGAGTCTATGTCGGCAGCCAAGGGGGGGCTGTGGGGTAAATTAATGAGGGTAGTTTGGAGGGAAAGTTATTTTTCATTTTGCATGCAAAACTGTTTTAGCGTTATTGGGTAAATTTAAATTGTACAGGGGTGGTTTCGAGCGTGCGTTAAATTTGTGATAAAAATCAGTATTCGCTACAGTGAACGGGAGGACCCAACCAAATAAAGTTTTACAAAACATTGCGCGTGCTAACTCGAGGAATATCAACAGTCTTACCTACTAATTGTTTGTATGTGTGGATGTGCCGTGTTGCTCTTTCACGTAAAAACTACTGAATGGATTTTAATGAAACTTTTCAATAACATAGCTTATAAATCTGAATGGCACATAGGCTACAAATTATAAAGAATTACTTACTTTTTGTTTTATACTACATTTTTGTTTATTTATGTTGTTATTTTAGTTACCTTTAGTTTTAGTTTTTGAATAGAATACTAAATACATTTTTACCACAGCACTTAAATCATGAAGGAGGAATTCTGGCCGAAAGGTGTCATGTTCCGGCGGTTCCGAGGCCGGCTCCCCGACACTGCACAGCGTAATACGTCGTCGATCCAAAAACGTATTAATTAGAGTATTTATGTTTTAGTGCTATATTAAGTATGTATGTTAGTCTCTAAGGTATTTATAATATGGGCCGATTATGTTATTTAAGATCTATCAATGTAATTCGTTGCCTGAAATAAATGAAATTATTATTATTATTATTATTATTAAATAAATAAAGAGGAAGTTTTCAACTTAGGTCCACGCGGACGAAGTCGCGGGCGGCCGCTAGTTACTAGAATAAGTTAAACTTTAAGTCAGGGTTTGTTACAACAATTATAACTATGGTTTATGGATTGTTGGGTTTATCCCAGTGTCGAATAGAAGTATGTAGAATAACCATTAAACACTTAATAATTCAACCAATTTTAGGTACCTGTCTAACGGGACAGGCTCGATATATTTATTCTTTATTTAAAAGTTTTTGTAGTGCATTTGTGGATTTGTTGGTTGTCAACTATGTGTTGTTTTTATTGAACTGTCACAGTTCATAACATTTTAAAAAACGACGCCTGTCAGGCCAGCTAGTACACTTAACAGGCTCTATATAATAGTTTTAGCTAGGTATGTACTCACTTAGTCAGTCGTGGTGATCCTCACAATCGTCTTCTAGGAGTCATACACAACCCTGTAACAAGAGATACAAGCTAAATTAGCATACTTTTAAAACCATTATGAGAAAGTTCCAAAAAATAAAAATGTTTTGCCATTTGCCGCAATGTACAGTCTGGGAATGAAAGGGCCACCCTAACATTGACAAGATCAATTGGTTCAACTGTCAATCGTGAAGGAACATACGTTTGATCGAATTTCAGTTTTACTGTCAGACAATAAAGCATACTTTTCGGCATACTCTAGCCTGTTACACAGTTTGAAAAGGTAACATGTGCTTGCAACGCGTAAATGAATGTGTTTGAAAACTGGTCAACCTTTTCATTCCACGACTTTACAGTACATACATCCATACAAATAAAATACATTGTAGTGGCGTGGAAAAATATTTAGAACGACAGCCTCAAATTCGAATTACTTATGGGTGAGCACTCTTTAGGCTGTTCCGCTACGCGATCTAATCAGAAATGAGAAAATCCTATGAACCAAGGTAGGCAACGTAGACCGCTGTGAGACGCAAGAAAGAAGAATGACCTGATAAAGATCGAAGGGTTTCGGTGAACACAGGCCGCCCACAACCGGCCGCCCTGGTGATCTATGGGAAGGCCTATGGTAATCAGTGGACGTCGTGTGACTGTTTTATGATGTCTCCATCGAATCCTCACTATACACGGTGAATTTTTCAAGTGGGCGTGGTAGGCCAAATCCTAAACTATCCAGATTATAGAAAATGCTCAACGGAGTCTTATTTCTTGTAGTTTGTCTGAAAGAGATTGCATCTAGCATGATTAATGCTAATTTAGTGTGCAATAAAGTGATTCTTATCAGATAGTCGGATTTTTAAAAAATCGAACCTGTAGGTTTTGAAAATAAAAGGTCACTCTTCTTTTAAAACATTTTACCCATATGCAGATTTTTCAGTACAAACTACAAAGTTTGGGCGGGCGGACAGGAATAGCCGCAAGGTTGAACACTCATGGGCGTGGGCGGTAACACCAGCTACTTACTCATTGAAGTGGGTACCTACGAGTCAAAGGTCGGGAGGGATATGTTTGATGTAGACCATTTTATGTACAGCCAACGGCACATCAGGCTACCAATTTCAGTTTTTCAATATCATCTAGTGACATCTAGTTACGTCAACCGAGACCAACTGCTTAACGTGTCTTCCGAAGCACGGAGACGCCCGAAATACACATCACTCAGTGGGGGTGGTCACCCATCCCATTTCAGACACGGCGTGTGTTGCTTTACAACAGTGATCGTCGCCGATCACTGTCACAACTGCGCCACGAGCACCTCCTTCTGAATCTGTTTTACCTATCTGCTATATGTTTAAATGTAGGTACAGTCAACAGCACATGAGGTTACCCCATTTCCGTTTTTTCTCTCGCTCTTGCCCAATGTCATTTCTTTGCAATAGAGCAAGGAGGACTGACCGGAAATGGGTAGAGTGATGTGCCGTCCACCGTACCTATTCCATTTGATTCTACCACTAAGGATATTCTGTATTAAAACTGTTTAGGTTTTCAACAGCATAACAATTAACTATCATACGGTAACAACCTAAAATTAGACCTTATCACCCTACCATCAATCTTTCACATTCTTACCCGAACTTCCATTATCATACAAAACCATACAAATCTCTAGCGTTTTATTTAAATAACAACCTTTATCGGTACCAGATGGATGAGTGCATTGTGTCGCGATACGCTCTGATAAGTATGTCTATTCGACTCGGGGTCATTGCAGTCAGACATCATAGGATACAGATAATAGTTTACTGGTTTGGGTGAAAAGTGCTCTACTACGAGCGATAAGAGCCTGATACTTAAAACAGATTAGAAAACATTTCTTGACGAAATTGGCTTGCTGGCACATCATACAAAAGTGCAAGAAAAAAGACAGATAAGCATTTTACAAATACACAACATAAACCAGAGCGCGCCGTGGCCCAGTGGTTAAATTCTCTGGCTCGGAACCCGTTGGTCCCGAGATCAAATCTGGCCCGAACACTCCTACTTTGTGTTCATTGTACAATTTGCGACTAACACCGATATGAAAACACCGATATAAAACCCAAGCAACCCGGATAACAGCGTCAGTCTCGCTCCTTACCACGTTGGGTTTAAATTCCCTATGTGTGGGCTTCTGAATGTTACATTCACCATGACGGCAACAATCAGTGTGCCTCAGACTAACCCATTAGGGATATGGTAGTGAGAGTATGTTATGAGGGAGTCCATTTAAATGGACCTTCCTACTTTACAACAACGATCGTCGCCGATCACTGTCACACACCTACGCCACAGGCACCTGATGCCCGATGATTTGTTGTTCTGATGTGTCAAATTATGATTTTCTAAATGTGAATGAATTTGACCCATACCATATCAACGCAAAACATAGAAAGAATCTCCACCCACTCATAATCGATCAAATTAAAAAACTTTCACCATTATCACTTCACTGAACCGCAAATAAAGACCTTTTGACTCCAGTCCAACAGAATGGTTTACTGTACCGTGACGTAAGCTCGAAACTCAACTAGAAATCAACGTCAACGGACATAGAAAATCGGCGCGTGGGCATCAATAATAACAACGTATCTTACAACGCAGTCAATGGGATCAGTGGCAAAATCTCGGCTCGACGTTGAAACGTTGCGTCTGTTCTGCTCAGACGATATTTAGGATGTCAAAATTAGATATAGTCCCATCGCGTTAAGAATCCAGTGATTTCATTCTTGTCCTTCGACCTAGCACGCCCCCTAACCAATCAAATCGTTCCTTATTAGAAAGCCAAGTTTACAGTGCCTAGTTGAATGCATTATCTCAAACGCCTGTTGCGCACCTGAGTTTTTCGGAATTAAATTTACTAGCAACCGCCCGCGACTTTGTTCACGTTGATTTTGAAATAAAAAAGCACGCGCAGTATTAATGCATATTTATTCTCACATAGCTTTGAGAATTGACTACTTAGTTAAGAAATCAGTTTCATGCCAAAACCGTTTACCGAACTCGCCAATGAAACTCTTAAGTATTGAGACATCAGCTCAATATCAGCTTCAATCAATGTAACAATCAGACACACCAATTATTCGTTTAATTGACAAGATCTCAGTTGGATTTAATAGCCACTCACTAACTGAGGAAATAAATTGAGATTGGTATCGCAATCTTCTGACGCCGATGAACGTTGGTTGTTAAACTTTGGGGGGGTTTGATGAATATCTGTCTGCTATGCAGGATGTGGTGGGGAAGCCTCTGGGTGGCTCGCGGTTAAAGGCCCAATGACCGCGTTCTATGGAAACCAATGGGCTACGGGGCTGGACTCGCAATCCGCCCTACGGGAAGACGGAAATGCCTGCAAACCACTAGGTGCTTCCCTAGGCTCTAACCTTAGTCAGAGGGTAGGCTGGAGACCCTTTAAGTAACATTTAAGGGGGCTCAGCATCACCACTGAAGTTACTCTTTTCAGAACATATTGAAAAGAGTAACTGCTGGGTTGCTTGCCGATTCTTCTCAGTACAGAAACAACTTTCCGACACCGGTGGTTCAGTCACATTATGTTTGTATTTATTTATTTATTGTATTATTTATGTCTACTATAGTGTATTTTTGTTTGTTAGTCGGCGATTTAAAAGCGCTTGTAACAGGTCTATTTAAATAAAGATATTTTGAATTTGAATTTGAACTGTAGTGCTGAGGTTGAGTGTCGGTAAGAGACTGGCATAGACTTCCTCGCATAGCAAGGTAACCACAATTGTTTCACATCGTTAAGCTGGCTGGACTCAGCTGAAAATCAGTGTCTGAACTTAAGAGGTTTAGTTTGGTGCATTATATTTTGGACATCGTGTAACTTTTGTGTTTATGTTTCTTTTGGATTATGCGACTTAAATAAAAAAAACTTTCAAGGTGATTCCGGACTACTCAGGTAATTCCAAGTAATTGTCGATTTTATATCTTGAAACTTACGTCTTCTGCCACACCCACTGCAACTCAAGACAGGGCTCATTAAGTCTACCTCAGACACCCTAAGTAGGACTCTGACGTCACTACCTCGAATACAATGGGGTTCGATGACATGACTGCATTCGGTACGTGCTGTGAAAGTTACATTCAACTCCTAAACTCTTACTTAGTTCTAATATTATATAAAAACCATGTATTGTTTTAAAAAAATAATTGGTCATATTAATTTTTGTCCATTATACATAGATTGATTTATTTATGTAATGTAGTTATGCACATTTACCCATTCTTCATTTATTTATTTTTTCCTCTACCGGTGATTGTCTGGAAGAGAGAGATCGCTATTAGCGATAAGGCCGCCTAAATTGTGCATTGCTTTTAATATATTACTAAGATGTAAGTTTTTAGTGTTCATTTGCAATAAAGAAAATTATCGAACTTTCTATTTTTATTGGGCTCTTACTCCACCTGGTGGGAAACAGCTGGGAGGTCCAGATATTAGGATGAAAAGTACAGTAAAACAGGTAAAAATAAAATACATAAAATTACCAGAAGCCAGTTGGTATTTTTGCTGTAAAATAAAATTATGCAGTTTTATTTTTATTTCGGTCAAAATTAGCTTCGAGATTCTGTTGAGCGTTGTTCCATATTCCTAGTTTAAAATTTGGCCATTACGCCTTTTTAGAATACGTCCCGGAAAATTAACCGTTAAAATAAAACAATTTTACACACCTAACCACTATCAATCGTAGTTAAATATATCAATTTGCTATAATTAATCTCGATATTGGTACAAATGGCCCTTATCATAAGGTCAAACCACAATCAGAAGCGGATAAAACTGCCACAGGCATAATACATTCTATTAGTTTGACATTAAGGTTGACATTAGGAAGTGATTTGAATATTTCTATAGGAGCTTGTAGCCGAGGGGTCATGAGAGGAATCTGTGGTTTAATTAGTTCATCCTATTGATAAGTTAGTGATAGTCGGCGAATGACTTAAAAAAAATAGATTAAATTTTAAATTTTTTTAGAGTTCACGAGTCTACACTATTTTGCTGCTTCGTTTTATGGTTGACTAGTAGAGAATGACTTATGCCATTAAGTAGGTAGGTATTTTTCTATTTATTTAACCAACTGTGTGACCCTTTGCTGGGCAAACGTCCGCAAAACTTTACAAGTACGCCTGTCATAAGCTAAGGAAGCTAAGCAGTTCGCTGGAATGATAGGATATGACATCAATATCTAGCCTAGTCAATGCCAAGCTCCAAAGCCTTGAGTATCATCCAAAGGAAAAATCTCTGTTCGTTCTTTTATGGGTTGCACTTTGGAGGGTGTGCCCTGGAGTTGCACAACTTAATTCCCCCTTCCGCCTTCCACCATCGGACCACCAGACGTACTGGCTTGCGTCACTGCCATACACATACGCAACAAAGCGCTTTGCTTCCACTTTCATCATGCTTACCGCTTAGGAGTGGAACGCTCTGCCGAGGTCTGTGTTTCCCGCTGGGTACAATTTGGGAGTCTTCAAGCGAAGAGTGAATAGGTATCTTCTAGACGAACATGATTCATCGTCGCTTTCCATCAGGTGAGACCGCGGTCAAGTGCTAGTCTATAATTAAAGAAAAAAAACATCGTTTCCTACATGGTCTACAGGTCACAGGTCAGGTAGAGTGCCACTGGGTGGTGATATTTACCCATCCATCTCGATTCATCCTGCATACATGGTCATACCCCCTAGTTAGGCTTCCTCCAGCCCGAGCAAAGTATTACCTCATATATAATTCCGTCACCCATCTCATGACCTTCCATTACTTCTAGAGTCTAGCCATTTTCACAAAAGGATCAACCTCGCTCGCATAATGGCCCGCGCCTGCGCAACTAGCGACACAGTATAAACCATACAGTAGGCTATCTAAGGCCACCCGCCGAGTTATTAGCCTAGCGTGCACCTTAGATTAAAGAAAAAGAGGAAGATACGGTACGCGCAATTGTCAACTAAAATATGGGCTTTCAACGCACACTACATCCATACGAACACACACTACGCAAAATATTAACAAAGTGATAAGACATCAAAAGATAAAGATAGAGCGATGAGCTCCTCAATAGTGCGAGCGAGAAAAGTCTATGTAAGAAAACCTGTTTTTGCAGGAATCTATCGTATCTAACGCACACATCCCGTTTAGTCTGTCTCTGTCACTCAAAAATGACGGATTTTATGGAAAATACAAAAATATTTTCTTTAAAAATATAATTTTGTTGTTCTTACGCATGAAACATGATTTCTTTGTTTTACGCCTTAAATGATTTGTTAACTGAATAAAGGCACAGCCAGGCATTTTTTGCGTTAATTAGATGGAAAATTGTATTTCACTGTCAAAGAGTAAGACAGCATCACGTCACAGTGTATCAACGCAGACTGAAGCAAACCAAGTACACTGTACTCAGTTTAGTAGGACCGCGCGCGGCTAGCTGTTGCCGCATCTTCCTCTTTTGCTTTAATCTAAGGCGTGCACATAGACACGCGACACAGCCCGTCCGTACTGCCGCCTGCCTATGCCTTCCTATGCCTTCCTATTTTATGCTAGCGTGTGCGTGAAATCGCGTGTGCGTGATGTCGCGACTCAGCGCGCGACGCACACATTCAAACCGAGAGTGGCACGTTTGTATTTAGATGTTCTACTGTATGGTCTATACTGTGCTAGCGGTGACACGCGTGAACTCATCGACAATTGGCGGCAAGGTCGCCGGATCCAGAATTGAGCTCTCATCCGCAATCTTTGTTAGTTGTTACAATAACATTGTACTTTTATTGGAAGCTGACATCAACGGGATCTGGGTCAGGCTGGATTTGTAAGTTTTGTAACTGCATTGATTTTAGGCAAGTGTCTGTGGCAATGCTAACCTGACTTTTACTGAATGGCCGAATTTTTGTGGTGTATTTTACCTGGCAACCAGGTTTATGATTTGATTATGTTGACTATAATTTTTTCTGGGTTTCCTATATTTAGTAAGATGAAAATGCATTATCCCTAATGCTAAAATAAAATAAAAAACATCTCACACTTGTCCAAGAAACGTTCGTCTAGCCCTTCCATTCATCCTTGCCTAAAAAATCGTTATAGGACCAAACCACCTCAGCATTCCCTTCTCAATTTTAGTAACCCCACATCGCTCAAGTATTACACAGTTTCTTAGTAGTCTCAGTTTTACCCCAGCATCTCTTCACCTCCACAGTACTGATTTTTCTCTCATTCAGATTTTTGCTACTCAAGTTATACACTAATGAATTTATACGCTTTTTAATAGCAAATGAAATACGGTCACAAGTACAGGTGTGGCCGAGACAAGATAGCAACCGTTTAAGGTGCTAAGCTTTACTAAACAAGCTCAAGGTCATATGATTACATGTGCATACTGTGTTATCACTTATCAGTAACAAAACGAAACAGTATTTCGGTCAATTTGCTCAGAGTTTATCTGTGACGAATTATTATTTGCTTCTGAATTTTGCAAAATTGGAGATTTTTTGTGATATTTTGCTTGTATGAATGAAATTAAAGGCGGAATTAATTTTTGGTTTTATTTATCTAAATTCAGTTTTGCTATGTAATCTTAACCCTTTACAAGATAAAAGCAGAAAAGTTCACACCTTGGTTAACACCGTCAGCTTTACCTTTAATATTAGAACAGGGTAAAAAATAATTGCAACATACTCTGCCGTAAAAAGGGTTCAATGGCAGTAAAACTTTACTTTAAAAACAATATAATAAAAGCCAGCCTTCATAATTCCCACTGCAGGGCACAGGCCTGGCCTAAACTAAGAAGTGGCGCGAGGCGTACCCCAACTCGCGGGCACAATGCGGATGTTTGAAGATGTAGGGTTCACTAATGCTTTGCTCAGGTGCACTTATAGTTCTGATTTCCGGTGCCTCTTTTTCATTATAATGTCAAAGGGCTGTTATTGTTTTTTTAATATTAAAATCCTTCAGTACTTGCATAAAGGAGTATTAACCATCCAATCTCCCAAACTCGCGTCTATAACATCAGTAACTTAGCACATGTGCTCCAAAAATTCAAATCCACCAACCGCCATCCTGTCCAAGTCCTGTGATGTCCGAACATTCCTTTTTTGTGTCATCGCCGAAACTCCCGCGCATCTCGTCCAACCGGTTTGGCCGCTGACGGCTGGGCGATCTGCGCCGGCGCAAGTTCGGCTGTTTAACGGACGTGATCTACACACATCAAAACTGTCTAGGGATATCATAGGGATCTCATTTTTCAAATATTTCATAAAGTTAAGTTTGCTTACAAGTTGAGCATTATCTTAGAATAACGCGAGGACAGAGGCATAAGATAAAGGTTAAGAATATTACAAAAAAAACGTTTGATTTTGGTAAAATATTGACATTTTTTAAAAGAAAAATCTGTCTTTTTTTAACGTCCTTACGATTGTACAATAATGCTACTACAGTGAATTTATTTATACAATCTGAAAGGGCAGATATAGCAGTTTTTGTGTTCTAAAAATTTCTACGTTGGTATCAATATTTTAATTTTTACAGCCTCCCAAATAGCTATACTTTGTATGAAAATGCTTGAGATATCCCTAGACACTTTTGAGCAGTGTATTTGAATTTCGTGTTCTGTGAACTTGTGATGGTTCTAGACTCCATTTGGTATAACATTAGAAAAAAGAGGCTCTTGGAAGCAGGAGTGGTACTGATTTGCATTTTTGATTTGACTTTCGCCGGCTGACAAATTAGCATAACCTGACAAAATTTAATTTGCCCTTCCGTCACAACGTATGAAGAGTCTAAGTAACATTTTTGATTTGGTAGAGTTATAATGACAGTAAAAGCACGATTGGATACGCAACACCTGCTTCTTCTAGGTTTTTATGATCAAAATAATTTAATTTAGTAAAAGCCTCATAAATTCTGAGGTTATTTAGGTATTTTAAATGAGAACAAATAAGTGTGACAGTTGGCATATGCCTTAGAGTTATCTCTATATCTTAAAAGTTATACCACAAAGTGTACCCTAAAAATAACCTTTTATTACTTCTGGTTCGTTTTTGGATGTGGCTTAGTTGTAACAGTGGATGTGCAACGATCGCCGTTGCAACGCACTCCGGATCGGAATTGGAAATAGGTGACTAGTTGATTTTATTGCCATCGCCGTGTCAGACCTTAGGGTGCCTTGATAACATCTGATAGTAAGGTATATAGTGATATAGCTTGTTTCACGTTCAAACACGGGGTGCACGTACAAGCAGTGGTCAATCTTTGACTTCGCATCAGTACTGACATAACCTATTTACCTCTTTTCATTATATTATCATTGTTTGCAATCTTACATTGCGGACAGTACATTTCGTTCGCCAATAATGCTTGCAGTATTTCTGATCCTAGTATTTATTTCTTTGATGAAATGGCCTAACCTATCAGTAAAATAGTCCTTCGTTGACACAGTTCGATGACTCTAGCCGAGATTACGCATACAGCCAACCGAATGTAATATACAAGTTTATCATATAAAACCAGTAATATCTTCGAGTTGGAGTGCCGAGTCGAAAGATACGGGTCGATGATAAGATATACCGATTGTATGTTAGCCTCAGACAACACTACATTTGTGTGGTGTTACTTTTAACAGTTCGGAGAAATGCTTCTTGGAGGATAATGCATTGGTTTTGAGAATTTTAAAGAATATTCATTTAGTTTCCGTAAAAGGGGACGGAAGGCACCAAGTTATTACATCTTATTCATTACATAACTAATAATATTTATTGCTAGCGGCCGCCCGCGATTCGTTAGCGTGGACTTGAGTTGAAAAACAAAAAGTAACATTTCTTCATAAATTGTAGCCTATGTGCGATTCAGATGTATAAGCTACATTACGTAAAGTTTCATTATAATCCATTCAGTAGTGAAAACTACGTACCAATAATCTTTCACGTGAAAACGTGAAAGATTATTGGTACCTACATACATTTCACGAGTTGTATAGATACATTCAGAATTAACAATTTAAGGGTATGCACCAAAAAAGCATCCGCTCAACGTAGTGTTCCAGTACGTATTACAAACCCACAGCACAACGCTGATATTCTGCGGTACCTTAGTACAAAATTAATTAATTTGATGTGCATTGTTTGATTTTTAGACGCTAGCGACAACAAAAGCGAAAACTTGGGCCTTCAGAAACTATAGTCGCGATGGCCGAGTGGTGTAAGATCACCCGATGTTTAAAATATGTTGGTTATGTGTAACCTCAAAATTCGCGCTATACCCCGACATCCGTAGGGTTTCCCGGTGGCACACCTCGCCCGGTCTATTTATAGCAGGTTCGATGACGGAACGAGAATGTAGGTAGAGTTACCTACATTGTAACCATTGGCGAGTGAGCATCGAACGCGTAGAAGCGTGACGGTCAGCTTTTGCATTCATGATTTATTAAATTATCACCTCTTTTTATATGATGCTCATGCACATCTAGACATACCAACTGGAAAACTTAGCAATTATCAATAATAATAACGCCTTCGGTTCCATGTATACCTATTGTCATTTCGAGACATTGCAAACAGATAAAGAAAAAAAAATATCCAAAACAAAAATAACTGGGACATAATACAGAAAAAAATACAGAAAATACTACGAGACAGCGCGAGCAGTTTCACGATGTCCGAAACAAAATGGCTCTCATAATAAAATAATGCGTGTGCTAGAAGGGCTCGCATTTTTATTTAGTTTACACACTTAAAAATAGGAGGAAGGCGGTTCAGGACGTTATCGAAAATACATACATACCATCCAGCCTCAGGCAGAGACCACTTCTTTCTACTTGCTACGATCCTGACACACACCTTGCGCCTCTTCTACTTTCATGAGTTTTACGTTACCGAAGGATGCGGTAGTTTTAAGTTATGTTTATAGCAGATGCTATTGAAAAATGTAAGGAAATTAAACACTCTCACAGAGCGAGAGATTTACTAAAGTTAAAGAACATTACCGAAATATTAAAAGGTTCTGAAGCGCTACCCAGTACTGCTTCTATGCCTTTCTTGTTCCATGTCATTGGGCTATATTGTAACTTTACTATGATTACTCGGTGTTTCTGTTGCATTTTTATGTCTTTATCGGAATTAAATGCGCTATTGGCTGGTTTTATGACTGGAAAATGGAGCAGAGATAGTGGTATCAGAAAACTGATTTGGAGTAGGTATTTGCGTAAGGCATTTTATATGTATTGGCCAAGCAACCACAGAAAACAGACGATAGATGATATTATTTATGGTATGAAAAACATCCTAGAAAACTATGCTATCGATTGCAGTCACCAATCGAATTTATTATAACAGTCAAGTCCGTGTTTTAAAAAAATAGTATGAGTAATGGTTAACTTACACTCCATCATTTTATTTTAAAAATAGCAAGTTACTGTAGTACCCACGGAAAATTAGGAAAATAGCTCATTTTTAAACCACATTTTCAGTCAAACGTTTGATTTTGTTGCATAATAATGATTGCTATTGTCCCCCATCCAACGGCCCGACCCAACGTGTGTAGCTTAACATCAGTATTGTTGCCGATTCTGAGTCATTTACATAAACATAAATTGCCCATATACGTCCCACTGCTGGGCACGGACCTCGCCACAACTATGTGGTGGATTGAGCCATACTCCAACACTCGGGTTCAGTGCGGATTGTTGGAGGGGTGTAAGGTTAGTGAGCAATCCTACTGTCAGATGTTATCAAGCCGCTCTAAGGCCTATGACTAGGCTTAACGAAAACAATAGCGATCGTTGCCGATCCACTGACACAACTCCTCCACGGGCACCTCACCTGAGTCACGTACAGAGGCGCTCACATCAACCTTGTGAAGGTTGATGTGAGCGCCTCTGTACATCTTGACTATCACTCGCACAGACTCATGTTCACAAGTAATTCGCTAAAAGGTGATCAAAGGGTAACATTACAACTTATATGATCCTATACACCGTTACTTGGAATCGTGAACTTCACATAACTGGTTTCAGCTAGGCATGTGGCGTATTAGAAGCTATGATATAAGTTGATGTTAAGTACGTATTATACTACGCACGCTGAATGATGATCCCTATGACAGTTCGCTAGCGCTTAACATTGTACAGACGTCCTGTCACAACAAATCCTTTAGAGGTCCATTAAAAAATCAAAAAAATCATAATTCTGTACATTTGTAAATTATAAAGATGAATATTAAGAAAATATTACTTAATATTCGAAAATAATGGAAAAAAGATCAATGCAAGTGTACATGCAAAAGTTACGTCGGCCAGCTGTTATCGACTAAGAAGGGACTCATCGATAAACAAAATATCGATAATTTGTCGGAAAAATTTAACAAGTGCTTTGAGTTTGTATATTATTTATATCAATCTAAATCTGATACAGGCTCAAGGGGATCTTCAAAATCTGAGTCTGAACTGCAGCTATCCGTGACAAGACGTGACAGACTGAATTAAAAAAATACGGTAGGTCTGTGGCCTCCTTTTTAATATTTTCCCATGAAGCTGGCACATATGCATTTTTTAAAATTCAAATCAAAAAGAATTCTAAACTCTTTAAATTATGCAATTTGATAAAAATTAAACTATAGCAAAATAAAATATAATAAGGCTGTTGCTTTTGTCCATCAATGCGCGTAATCTTTTTTTCAAAATAAATAAATATTGCTTATTATGTTGAATGACGTGACATTTGCCTAAAAAAATTGTATTTTATCGAAATTGTTTGAAATAGTTTAGCATCACTATTGCAACTGTCAGTTGAAACGTCATAGGGATCATCATTCGCCGTGCGAACTATAGGGCCCTTGCGAATCATGCGATGAGCCTGTTCACACTGGCGATTGTTGGGCGATTTCACGGCGTCGCGTTCATAATCATTTACTGTCGGTTATTGATGTACATGTACGGCCGTAAAATACAAAACAGTGCACAAAAACCTGCCTTTTAGGCGTACAATACTAGTTGAAACAAAATGAGAAATGTCAAAAATAGGTAAATAATAAATTATAGGTATAATCTGAACATTACCATTAAAACAATTAAAATAAAGTTTTCACGGCGTGCACGAGGCGATTTCGTGGCGTTTATTGAATCGCGGAGTTATCGCTGTGAGATCGCAGCGGGTGAACGCCTCATCCATTCTCACAAGTCAAATTCAAAGCAAGCTTCGCGGCGTGATGGCGGCGTCTTCGCAGCGAAAAAAAAGTTTTGATATATTTATAAAAACATGTCTTTTTAAATTTAAAAGCAAAGCTCTCAGTGGTCCAGTGCCTTAAGCACAAACTGAAACCGGTCCCGCAAATCCGAAATGGCAGAGCTATAACGAACTTTACTTATGCAATATCAACACTCAGCAAGAAAGCATAAAGATAAAGACGATGGTAGATAATGCTTTTAGCATCAAGTCCGCCTCTGGTGCTTTTTTGGCATATTAAATTAAAGATTAACCCATTTATGCACCAAAACTTGAAACATTCCGGCATCACTTTATTCTACTGTAATGTTTTGTCTCTTTCATTGTTTTTGCTGACGACATTTGCTAGTAGTAGGTGACATGACACATGCTTGAGGGAGGGGATGGTAGACCGATATGTCTGCCAACAACATCTCACCCGAAAGATCTTTTTTTTACAGGGGGATTCCCTTTATGGACTTCCCGCCCTCCGGGGGAAGCGCGGGGGTGTGTGTGAGGCTCGTCTGCCGTGGCGGCAGCCACTACACACTAAACCCCCCGGTGACTTGCTTCAGCGCGTATCCAGAAATCCCCGTGATCTCTGGTCAAGAACTCGGTGCCGTTGGACCCCTGGCGCGCTTTGCTGGCATAACCAGCCGGTGTGTACGGCGGTGTTAGGTCACTCTTACACCGCCGCCCTTCCTCGGGGCCACTTGAAATGGAGGCACACAGCCCCCGCCGTGTGCACTCCCAGTGACCCCGAAACACGACAATCCCTAAAGCAACGCTGCAGCGGTGCTTGATGGAGGGAAACGGCGACTGAAATGTCTGCCAATAACATCTCACCCGCAAAGATCTCCAGTTACTCCGTGACCAACGAAATATCGGAAACTCAAAACAAATTAGGTACATGGTAGCAATCCCGTATTTTACGATTTAAGTATTAGTGACCATGAAAGTTTAAAGAAATACATTCAATAAAATTGTTAAACTGAATTTATTTCCTTTTCCTTAGAGAATCAACCACTCAGAATCATATGTACTACTACTTACATTATGATAACATAATACTATGTCAATGCTATAAGGTTGATTGATAATGGTTCTTTCTGTAGATTTGGCTGCAAGCCAGTTGTGTATGACTAGTGAATGACTGTTCGTATGTATACGGTTATACAGTTTAACTATTTTTGATGTTATGAACGTTGATGACGTAAGCCTCCTTGGTGCTTGACATCGGGCGAATGTTAAGATCACCGAAGTTAAGCTACGCACCAAAGTAGATGTAGTGGGATGGGTGACCACCCTGACCCGAATTTAGTGACGTATTTTTCGGGCATCTCCGTGCATCCGCCGTGGACAGAAGATACGTTAAGCAGTTGGTCACGGCGACGTAGCTACATGTGAGTCGTTAAGCCTAGTCAGAAGTCGTAGGGTGGCTTGATAACATCTGATAGCAGGGGGACCTTGCTATCAGATGTTCTCTCCAACAATCGGCTTTCTTTAGTTGTAATTTATCTACTCAATCACATTGTTTTTACTTATTCCCTTTTTTTGACGATAGCAATATTATATTATACTTAATTCTTTAATTGCGGCCAACTCTAACCCTTTCCTGACTCTGACGTACGTCATACGTAAACCGACCAACAGTCTAGTGTGTATAAATGTTTGCTATGATTTAAGACCTTTGTTCCAATGCCGCCATAGTTTTACGATGCTGTGACGTAGACAGGGCAGCTACTGGTGCAAAATTTTAGAAGTTTCGTATGTAAGGTTTTGGTGTTATTGAGTAACTTTATGATTAACTAGCGGCCGACCGCGACTTCGTCCGCGTGGTTTTAAGTGCATTAGAAATCATTTTTTTATAAACATTTCAGCCTACTTCCAGTAAGAGCAACACGGCACATTCATCCGTCCATACAAACTTTTGCATTCATAATATTTATAGATAGGTACGGTCAAAAGCAAATCAGGCTACTCATTTACGGTAAGTCGTCCTTGCTCTATTGCAAAGAAATGTCTTTTAGCAAGAACAAGGTAATAAACGGAAATAGGTAGCCTGATGTGCCGTTGACTGTACTTCAACTTTATTACAATATTTTGTACTATTGTAATATTTGGTTATTCACCATATCCCCACCGGGAACCACTATCAAAAAGCCTTTATGGGGTTTAAAGAATATTAGGGTAAGATCGCAACTTTTAAAATGATCTCTATAATATTTGTATCTTTTTGTCTTTTGGCCTATTTTTGGCTCTTTGGTAATACACCATAGTTTTTTGCATTCGCCATATTATTTTTATTTATGCCAGATTCGCTGTTCCACACAGCTGAAAATACTGAAATACCAGGACAGCATAGCTCTTTCTTTTAACCCTTTTGTCTCGTGTGCCATCCCATAAGGAAACCTGGCAGTCTGCCAATGACGAGACCTGACATGTCTGGACGGAATGCATAGCGAAGTGAGAAGTCAACTATTGTTGAGGAGGTTGTAAATATATTAGGAGACTAGCAGCCGCCCGCGACTTCGTCCGCGTGGACTTAGCTGTATGTGAAAAAAACCCGCTTTTCTGTTGAATTTTTCTGAATTTTCTTTGCTATAAACCTCACGGAGCCCGAGACCTTTCCAACGAATGCAAAACCGTGGAAATCGGTTAGTGCGTTCTGGAGTTATAGCGTCAGGAAGGAAAACCCGACTTATTTTTATATAGTAGATAGTTGACATATACGCTGACGGACGCAATGAACATCACTCCCAGGTAAATCATACTATATAATCATACTATACAGTTTGATGAGAGCTGTGACCTGGACAATGATCTCTTATCCCCAGGAGTGTCGGAGAGCCGATTCAGCTCATCAGCCAAGCGGCAAATTTAAGCCTAGTATAATTATGACTTTCGGGCTAAAAAATTAACCATTTAGGACATTGGCATTTTGCCATTTTTTGGCATTTGGACCGTTTTGGTGCCAAATAATGACTCGCAACGATCTACCGTGATTTTAATAAGATTCGGCGATGTCGCGCCTGACAGCTCGTATGTCTCCGACACTTGAAGGGTAAAGGGATGATCGCCACTATAGATCAGCAGCTTAGACGACATTCCTGTTTCTAACGAATAACATACGCTGACGATTATACCCCAAATGGAATAAACATCGGCACACTGATTGTTGTACGAAACTTTCAGAAGCCCACATTCCCACGAGATAATCTTTGAAGTTGAACCCAACAAACATGGTAAATGATTTTCATAAAAGGACTCCCTCTAAAAAAACAAGATGTTGACTTGAGCTGGAGACCACACAACATCTGTTGAAGGTAGCCTGACGACCTAAATGCACATTCAAATGCTCTTCAGGTTAACCATTTTCGTTTTCCATCTTGCCAAAAGGCCATGTTTGCAATGGAGCAAGAAAGAATGACCGGAAATGGACAGCCTGTCATGCCGTTGACAGTACAACAAGAGTGAAATAGAAGTTTTGATATAAGAACCCAGATATATTTCATTACGATATATTTTGGACGATGATGCTGACGGAATAAGGCAATAAAGAACCAGTTTATAAAATAAGCTATTACTCCATCAGACAGCGTAGACGCGAACGTACCTACCAATATAATACAGCTTAATGGTCACAGAGTAAATTACTGTCTCGTCAAAGCATAGAGCAAAGAATACAGAGGGGACAAATGTTAGTTTTATTCAACCACACGCTGCACCGATTTAATTCAAACGTCAAATTCTATGAAGGCCTTTGGAGGCGCTGCGTGGCGAACGTTTTGGGTTCCATCAGCGACCCGGTTTGCGGAAGACACTGGTTCGAACCCCGCCTGATGCCTAGACGCATTCCAATACAACTCTGTCAAATATTTGACGTAGACGCTATAGGGCCGGCGCCCACCATCGGCATCGGCACGCTTCAGGATTTTAAGGTGGCAAATAGCAATATACTTTAACATTATGGCAATAAAGTAGAAATTTCCGTGATGTGTTCTCGTAAAAACAAAATGCATTTGTTCTGTTTCTGTTTCGGCATTTTCTACTTTATTGCCATCATGTTAGAGTATATTACTATTTGCCACCTTAAAAGCCTGAAGCGTGCCGATGCCGATAGTGGGCGCCGGCCCATAGCCATTCTTGACATGCCACATTTTTGAACCCAACCCAAACGGTGGCATTCAGGCTAGCATTACTTCACATCTCGGAGCTTTACGCTTACTTCAATCATTCATACGTATCACTTGAATAAGTATTTTCTCTCATTTTGTATGTACATAATTTAAAAATGTTTCTTGGCTTACCTACCTAGTTCCTTTCTCTCAAACCGAAATGAGTTTTGGCGCCAACCGGAATAGCATAGCTAAGGGGCGATCCTACCACCATTATCCGGTTTCTTGGGTTTTTGTGTTTTCCTTCACCGCGAAGTTAGCACAATGAACACAGAGTAGATTTTCTGGCCAGGTTTAAACTAGGGACCATTCTCAAGCCAGTGTTTAACCAAAGAGTTTCTTGCCGGTTCTTCTCAGTACAGAAACAACTTTCCGATCCGGTGGTAGCATCACATTTATTTAAGTACAGTATATTTATTGTTTACATTTAATATTATGGTATTCATGTCTATTATTAAGTATGTTTTGTTTGTTAATTAGATTTGACGATTTAAAAGTACTCTGTAACAGGTCTATTTAAATAAAGCTATTTTTGATTTTGATTTTGAAAGGGCCACGATGATTTTTCCCTCTCACTTACACATATTCGTTTGAGTAGTTTCAACCATGGCGACCCTCTGTGAGTCTGTAGTTTATGTTGAGTGGTTGGCACAAGTAGATATTACTACGAGGATCAGGGCTACGAATTATGAACTATAATGGCGGCCATTTTGCTTTTTTTTGGGCTCACTTTTAGCTCTAGTCGTACTAGGTAGTTAAAGTTGTGATTTATTAGTTATGTATTTTGTACCTAATAACGTGATTGGGTGGTTCAAAAATTATTAAATTCAATTACTGTTTAATGTCCAATTACAGTTTTGAGCAAATAAATTATTTCTATTTCTACTTCAAAATTTAATTGATTGAGAAATTCCATTTAACACAGGCCTAGAGTTGAATGGGCAAGTGTGTAAACACTAGCGGCCGCTAGTGAAAAATATAGGCTACAATTTATAAAATAATATCCTGTTTTTTAAAATGTTAGTAGTGTTAGGTATAAAAAAAAACTGTAAATTAAAACGCTGCTCGAGTGAAAGCGCAATATTTAATCATATGCTTACACGCATTATTTTGATGCTGAGTGTACCAGCAAGTTACAACAAACTGTCCAAAAAATTCTACAGATGTTGATCATTATGGTATAACTAGCGGCCGCCCGCGACTTCGTCCGCGTTACTTAGGTTAAAAAAAATTGTAGCCTATGTCCTACTCAGATGCAGCTATATTCTGGTAAAGTTTCATTAAAATCCATCCAGTAGTTTTAAAGTGAAAGAGCAACACGGCACATCCAAACAACAAACTTTCGCATTTATAATACTAGTAGGAAGTAGGATGATAATAAGGTTCAAAATAGACAGGAACTTCGTATAATTTCGATTCCTTCAAGTATTCTAGTCTGTACGTTTTTTTATCACCAGTGAGCAGTTAACAGTAGTTTTTATGTTAAACCAAGCCATTGTGTATGTTAAGTCATGTTTTTTAGTTAGTCAAAACGCTCAGTCATGGAGGTGATAATGAAAAAATATGGGTAGTTCACAGGTGATATTTCAACCGTGGAGAATGGTACAGTACCATTTTGTTTTATAGGATCGTACCTACCTACCTACTTGCTTTCTTTCTTGCTGCACTGTAATAATGCATATTCTTAATTTAACAACTTGAAATAAAGAGAAATGTTCTAGGTGAATAAATTATTAATTAAGCACATTTATTTTTACAAAGATTTGGGAAATAAATAAGCCCAAGACTTGATTAGTTGATTTTGACCAACACAAGGTCAACTTAAAATCTGGAGTTTTCGCTTACCCTTCGGGGTAACCCCAACTAGTGCATGTATTATTTGTTATAACACTAACAGGTTTTCTTACAGCTCTTCTAGCACATAGTACAACACCTTGGTAGTGGAAAATTGAGTACATTACATATAAATAATAAAAAAAATAAGAACATAGTCGGTTGCACACATAGCATAGTAGAATTACTAGACAACAACATGAGCAGGTAATTAGCAAGGTTTAAGTACAATTGAGGCAGTTTTATCACCACAAAGAGATTTCTTCTGGATAACCTAACCATTGATTGATAAGCTTCATGCCAGTTTTCACTTGGTACCTATTTACAGAAAAATTTAGCTCATGTTTAGTAGTATTCTTTGAAATAGAAATATCTTTATGCATATTTAGGATCTTAACCTCTCGCGTTCCGTGAAACTAGACATAATAGAAAATCTTTTGTATGTGGGCGCGATATCGCATCAACGGGACGTGAGGGGTTAAGAGTCAACAAGTTATAAAAAATAGTACATTCATGTTTTCTTGTCTGAATAATGAATTATTAGTTTGAATGTACCTACCTATTTATTGATAAGGTTTTGTGTGAAGGATATGTCATTAAATGAATATGAGCAATTACTTAAAAGTAACTAGTATATTATTAATTTGTTAACAATAAAAAATAATATTAATAACATGAACACAAAATTTCAACTGAATAATGTTATCGGCACATTAATTATGCCAATAAGCCAGATAATTATGGATGTAATCTGTTACTGTTATCTTTGAATTGAATAATTTTCATGAAATGAGTACATGCATAGGTAGTACGAAAAATATGTTTTTTATTGCTTCAATGAAAACCACAGTGAAAAACTGAAAAATGCAATAAGAATT
The DNA here is from genome assembly GCA_950022985.1 of Udea ferrugalis. Classification (NCBI taxonomy): domain Eukaryota; kingdom Metazoa; phylum Arthropoda; class Insecta; order Lepidoptera; family Crambidae; genus Udea; species Udea ferrugalis. Next base: position 6,734,211 of record OX465545.1, read on the forward strand.
AATTAACTAAAACCGATAGGATGCCTCAATGAAATCACATATCATAGCAATTTTTAGCTATTTATTTTACGTAACAACCGACTGAATTGAATTCACCTAGCGCCAGACGCGATATTGAGTGTCTATGGACGTATCAGAATGTGTCGGATTATACGGTCATCGCTGCCCGGCCCAAGCAATGACATCATCTGCTATTGAGTACAAGATAACACGGCACAACCTAATTGAACAGGAGTTACGCCCAAAGGTTCAATCAAGACATTATTCAATACATTGTAAGAGGATAAATACGTTTCTCACACAAACTTAAGCTATCTAAGGTTACTTTACAACTTTTAACAGTAAATTATAATGCCGGAAGGCAAATTGGTAAGAAATTCATGTCTAGACGGCAAACGTTCTAAATCCGAGCGTCTCGCTTGCGCTAAAGGGATGGGACCAAAAAAACCCAGATTGCGGCAAGCAAGACACACCCTACAACAGTGTTCCGATCAAAAACTCGTTTTCCGCAGAAACCGCCGCCGTCCTATTGGACATGTAAACAGATTCGAACGAAAGAAAGCTAATTGCATGCAATACGCACCGGCAGGCTGCTCCGGAAGGCGATGGATTGGAATCTTTCTCAGTCACTTCACACACACTTCCCACTGATAGAAGCTATGCAACGCACTAAGCACTTAAACGACGTAACATCATACAAAAAACACGCACAGAATGTTCTCCTTTTAAATTTAATGCACTAGCACCAACGACATCACGCGCAAACGCGTTTTTAACTTAAATTCGTTCGTAAAAAAGAATACGGTCCACACGCCACCGGAGTAGATCGATGTCGGCGCGAGCTTCACGTTTCCGCCGCGGCGTCGCTGCCTGTCAACAACTAGTTCTAATTGCCAATACAGATGGCGCTGCACAACAATATGTTGCCATACTGTAAACCAAATTTCCCCTTTTTTAAAACAAAACTTGGACTGCAAATTAACTAAATGAATAGGCAAACTGCTAAGTTTGTATAGCTCGCCTATTTGACCCTGCTTGATTTGACATAACATCTGTATAACAGGGTTATACGCCGAACAGACCGAGACTAAGAGTTTTTTTGCCATGTTTTGGAGAATCTAAGCCACAATGACAAAGTGTAGTGCTTCAGACTGTAAAAAAAAACAACACGGAATATCAAGAGGGGAAGCTCCCCCCCCCCCCCCCCTTCCCTGTAGTGTAGTAATATATCACGTGTATTAATTTTTCGCTTTTTATTCGTTTTTTGTCAGGCAGAAACATCCTTTTCCTTTACACAATTATTTATTATTACGTTGCGATTCACGAAATGTATTACTTCTATAATCTAAACTCTAAAGCCTTTTTTACTCTTTTCTGGGGTAGTTTTATTAAATGGAAACACTAGATTAGCATCACGTTCCTTTATACGCACATGGCGTTCAATTCTTTCGGTCGTTCAAATTCAATACTTTCTTTTGAGTACTTCTACAAACAAACCCACAAAACCAAAAAAAGCGACAGCGCGTTGAAGAGTTGTGAAAGCGATACAATCCCGAGTTATTTCCTAGTTATTAAATTTAATAAAAGTGACAAACTCAATTATGATTTCTTAATGCGTAGTACGAAACGTTCAATGCGTTCCTTTACTTCCTTTCCACGAAATGGTAGTATTGTAGCATGAATGAGTAGATTTATTTTGCGTTGTTTTTGTTCTATTGATTTTAAATACAGCAAAAACGACAATGGTCATTAAGAATGTTAACATTTTAGCTGCATTGCATGAAAAAAAGCAATATGCCGGTTTTAAAATAAACGAAAGTCAAAGCCTCATCGGTACTTACATAGAATGGAACGTAGCTGACGTTGAATGACGTTGAATAATAATAAAAAAACCAGTAGAAATCAAAATGGCGGTGGTTTAGAATAAGCTTTGTTGTTAATTTTTATGTTTGCAAAATTTAAATTAAAATTGACACAATACTTAGGTAAAAACTTGACCTTACTTACAAATCTATCTATTACCATTCAAAGCTGTATAGAAATTAACGTATTTGTTTGAATTTCCAGGACAACATGGGTCGGTCGCCCAGCCCAACGCGGCGACGCGATGAGCGGCGACGAGAAGACAGAGTCGACAGAAGAGACCGAGATAGGGACCGCGACAGGCGAAGACAGCGCACCCGGTCCCGTTCGCGGTCTCTGGAGCGTCGGCGGCGCTCTCCAGACCGCAGGCGTTCGCCCTCGCCGCGCCGCCGTAGATCTCGCTCGCTTTCCCCGGCGCTTTCTTCTTCCTTTGTCCCGAAGGCTAAGAAGACCTTCGGAGAGCGTCCGATCGTCACCCCAGCCGATCTAGAAGGTAAGACGCCTGAGGAGCAAGAAATGTTAAAAGTTATGGGCTTTTGCGGCTTCGACACAACCAAAGGTAAGAAAGTCGACGATAATGTTGAAGGCGATGTCCATGTTGTCCTAAAGCGGAAGTACAGACAGTACATGAACCGGAAAGGCGGTTTCAACAGACCTTTGGACTTTGTTGCGTAGTATTGGACCGTCTGCACATGTGAACCTGCAGGGTTTCTAGATTTGATGACACATGTGATAAGTTTGAGATATGGAGCCTGTGTCAGTGCGTATTGAGGCTTGCTAGGCCGCTAGACAGGTTACTAACCTATTAAACCACACTCGGACCTTACCAATCCTTTTTTGTCATATATTGCAACCATTTTGCACAAATATTTAAGGTTAGTGACAAAGAGAGTGCCCTGATGAAATCTTTTTACATCTTCAATAAACAGAACATCAATTGAATATTCACGAAATGTACAAATCTACAGAGGATTGATAATCCAATCAGCTTGAACTTCAAAATTTTCTATGATAACAAAATTATAAGTTTTTTCTATTTCAAATTTTGTGCAAGTTACCTCATTCCAAGAAGCAGGTTTTTCTTCACTTCATATTCCTCTAAAAAACCATTGCAGTGGATGTTGGAAATTATCCTTAAAGACTCTTTTTAAAATGAGTTCTACTTCAAAATCGAATTTAATCAGGGCAATTCTCAATTCTACTGATGCACAAGTTGTAACATAACAGTTGGCTAATGACCTTCTGTTAATATTCCATGGTCAGTACTTGTGTCTGTCTGTTCACTGCACGGGCTCCTATTTTTACATAGTTGTAAGTGTTATGTATTGTTTTCCATTTTCTACTCACTTTTTAAGTCTGACTATTGCACTCTTTGGGACATACAGGGTGTTGTTTTAATATGGGATAAAAATATCAGATATTTTCACCCATAATATTAACATCACTAAATATTAGATTTGTTATTTCTAGTGAAAGAGGTTAATTGTTAGGGTGATATTATGTATTATTGGACTAATATGAGAAACAAAAACCTTAACACAAATTAATGTGAGAGTCTGATATAGTCAAAATCCAGTTTTATAGTCCATAGCATTTGATTCAATCTAATACAAACAATTTTTGGTAATAGTCATCAAAATATGACTAATTTCAGTTATAAAGCCAAGTAATAAAAATGGCTAAAATGGTACCGCACAGTTTCAAGTATTTGTAATTATTCAATATCACCTAACAATCTGAACCAAAAAACCAACTGTCCTTTGCATGTTGTAAATAAAATTCGAATTCAGCAAAAGGACATATTGTTTATACCCAAAGAGTGCAACAGTAAGATTGTTTACTTGTTACAGTGTTCTGTGAAGGTATTATACATCAACCACAATATCATGTAAAAGAGAATACACATACATATATTGGGTCTATAAAACACATTCAAATTTTAACTAAATCTCACAATTTTGTGTTCATAACTTAATTCAAACTCTAGCATATAAGATGCCTGAAATTTACCAATCACTGGTTTCCCAATTAAATCATATGCATAATTGGAGACTTTTTAAGAATAGATACACTTCAGAATACAAACTATAAAATTCACTAAAAACCAGCTTCAAAAAGTTATTATTGTTATTTAAAAAATCACTACTATTTTTACATTAATAATACAAAACTAGTATGAAATCTTCACCAAACACTGAACCTAAGCTAAGTTAAGATAAGTCCGTTGTTCCGGTACCCGCGCGCTGCAAATGCCCGCGCGGGCCAGGTAAGCGCCTTGCGCACCAAGAAGCACCTTGGAGTCTCCGTGGTCGAGTGGTCTTCCTTTGTTGTTGGTTTCAAGATAATTCTGTCTCGGAAATTGGTCATGGTTTCACAACTCTCTTACAAAATGGTTTAAGCAGGACATGAAAAGGCATTTATGCCTTCAAGATGTAATTGACAGGCTCAGTAGTGACTATTACTGTACCTGTCGATTTAGACCTCACAGCTGCTTTCTGTCAGGTGGATTGAGGTCTACTTGAAGTGCAGTTTTATGTTGCCTTTATTCCCTGGACTGGTTCACGAGTTCTTACAAAACATAATGAAATTAATAAACAAAGGAAAATTAATTTTGGGCTAATTATGGCGAATTATTTTGTGATTTAGGTTTCCAGTGTCAGTCTGAACTTGCCTTGAAAGTCACCTGCTATAAATTGATTTCTATATCATATTTCATCACTTCCTGTCTTTTTACTCTACAAAAGCAGTAAGTGATAATACAATCTGATAGAAACAGTAGTATTGTTTTTTTTTTGTAAAACAGGATAGTAAAAAACATTCTGATATTTTGATGCCATAAAATATGGTTTAACCAACATTTTTACAATAAACCAATCGGACCAGAAATACTTTTTTGTAATTTTCTGTCAAAAATAGAATGAAACAACCGCAAAAAAGACCGTATAATAAGACTGAAGCAGGCTTTACTCATTTTACCCGTCGGCGTGCCACACTCAAACCCTATCCCAATAGAGCCTTTGGAAAGTGTAAAATACCCCATCTTTGGCATCTAACAACAACATACTATGTCAAAATTGCAAATTCACAAACTTCTTAATTATTTTGTTAAAAAAATCTTAGTATTTGAATTTAAATGAAACCTCTTTTACCACTCACATAGTATTAACTTTTTTACATATATTTTATATTCAATGTTCTTGTTACCTTTTTATAAGATAATTTTTAATGTTTAAATATCAATTTACACTTTCAAAAGACCCTATTGGAAGGTGCCTTAGCAATAGTGTAGATACAGAGTTATTTACTATATACGACACTATACACCCCCTACTTACCCCTATCCTCCACAATGTACAATAGATAAAGGCTGATATTTCAGATTGTAGTGTTTTTTAATAATTTTATTTGTTATTATGAGCAATTTTTACAGAAAAAATACTGTATTATTTTGTCACTGTTTGTTTATGACAATTTAATACAGTAATAAGAAAATATGTGCATTTTTTGAATGTCTATTACTTTTTTACAAGGGAATTGTTGCTCATAAAAACAATTTTGTTGAAAACACTGCAGTCTGCCATATCAGTCTCCATAGCCCATATACAGTATACACAGGTTGCTTGAAATGTGATATTTTTTTAAGTGATAATATTATTATAATGCACACACGCCGAACGGGGGTAGGGCCTGCAACTATGAACCGACCAGGACGACTCCTAGGGGTTTGTCACACCACTCGCACTTTCGAATGAATCAGAAAAAATATCTGATATCCAAAAAATCTGACGTCAAAAATATCCGATATTTTTTGAACCACACTTTCACAGAATTGTAAAATTAATTCAATTTACACAAATAAAATGCTGCGAAATGTAAACAGATCAACAATTTTGTAAAACTACTGTGAATTGTATTTTTAATAAAACTGAAATGTTGTTCATGTTCCTAATATGGACAAAAAGAAACGATTCGCGCCATATTAAAATTTGCCAACAAGGCGCAATTTTTTGAAAACACCAATTTCATTTTTATTTTAAGAATTACAGAAATCCACCTATTTTAATCAAATGAACATTCAGATATCAAAATATCCTTTTGTATTAAATGAAAAATAAATGCACTCACTTTTTGCATTTAGTTATTCAATCAAAACCATGTTTTTAGAACAAAACAAGAATTTTGTTACTTTACCAAAGTAACAACAAGAAACAGATTCATTCCCACTGTATATACCACGAATTTATTTAATAATTATTTAAAATTGTAATAAAAATTGTAATTTTCTTTAGTTAATATTTCGGCTGTAAGAAAAAAAATATTTTCGACTTAAGTTCTATAAAAGTTTCTAGAAATTATTTCGTCCTTGGATTTTCGTTACTTTTAGGGGCTGCCATAAACTTGTTATTAATAAAGAAAATATGTTATTTTTTAAAAGTTTATTTCTACTGTCCAGACGACTGAAATTCTTGTTTGTGAAAAAATATTTGCTAATTGAAATAATTTCATTTTTATGGCACCATCATCATTTAGTTTTTAAATGTATTATACAAAACATAGTCATTGATTTGTTAATGCAGAAAAGGTTTTTAGTTTATCACTTGTAATTAGGTTTTTTGTAATTATATTGTTTGTACATTTTGTTCCAAGGATGTAAATTTAAAATAAACCGATTATTTTGACTTGTATGTTTTTTTTGACGACCCTTTCAGCACAGTGGTTTATGCGCCAATCAAGACTTAGGGTCGCGGCTTCCGCACCAGTACAAGGTTATTTGATGAAACTGATGTGGTGTGAGAGCGTCGTGGCCCAGTGGTTGAACGCTCTGGCTTGGAACCCGATGGTCCGGAGATCAAATCTGGTCGGAACACACCTACTTTGTGTTCATTGTACAATTTGCAGCTAACTCTCCGGTGGTGGAAAACACCGATATAAAACCGCAGCAACCCGGATAACTGCGGTAGGCTCGCCCCTTAACACGTTGGGTTCAAATTCCCTCGGCGAACAATAAAATTAAAATTCGATTAGACGTATGCTCCTTCACGATTGACAGTTGAACCAATACTTTTTATTGGTTTGATCTTGTCAATGTCATCATTGAGCAAGCAAAAACAGATCTTAGGGTGGTCAACCCTTTCATTCCGCGACTGCACAGTCAACGACACCATTAGGCTACCCATTTGTCTCTTGCTCTTGACAAAAGCCATTTCCATTCAAAAGGTCAATGAAGACTGACCGGAAAAAGTACCTAGCCTGCCATGCCGTTGAGCGTACAACTCACGATTGTAAACGACACAGGTTAAGGCGGCGATGGTTGACTGGTATAAAATGCCTTATCGGCATTATATCCACCATTTGTCTGTCCATGACTGTCTAATAGAAAAAAAAAATACTTAAAATAATTTACCCTAAAAGGTTTGAAAACAAACAAAAATATTTTTTAATCATTTATTTGTACGGCAATCATTATTTTACATCTTACGCGAACTTAACGAATATTTACAGTGAATTAGAAAACGTTACAGCTATGAAACAACATTCATCCATATTCTACAATTTGCTAAATTAACCTCCGATACAGCATCTTCAGAGGATCATCCTAGGTCAAATACCAAGTTGATCAAATTCAAACATCATTAAATTAATATATTGTCTTTTTTAAACCAGGACAGTATAGAGAAATCCCAAACCATATCAAATACTTAATTTAGTGTTGCTATTTTTTCTGAAAACAATTTTTGACATACTTTTTGGTCAAGCTTTCCAATAAAACAAAAAAAACTATTCTTACTTTAGCTAAAAATTTAGAATAAAACTTTCTCCACACTGACCTAATAAAAAAACTTGGCGGGAAGTAGCAAAAATGACGACCAATAGTTTAATGTTGACTGTAGTGACAATTTGGTTAATTAATACATCATTTTGTGGATTTAACAGCAGAAAATAAAAGTAAAAACCGCCTTGTATTTTTTTAAATAATGAACCCATAAAAACTGTTTTTTTGTTGGACGTCACTTTTCACCTCCCTGTGTTACATAAAATAAAAAAATGACAAAATAAACAAAATTGGTCACAATTTCGAAACATGAATCACGACGGTGAATACAGTTGTAGGAATAAAATAGTTAAAATTTCAATAAAATTAAGAATACATTTAATAGAACCAGATAGCTATATTTTAGCTAATTTTTGGTTAGAAATAAAGCTAAATTTAACAAAGACGGCCAGTCTGATTACTTCGGAGACAAATAAAAGTAGGTACTAGTTAAAAGATATCACATAATCGCATACATCAAGCGGACCCACCGATGTGTGCTTGACTATTCAAACAAAACTAATATTTTACAATATATTGGACAAACTGCTCCCTTCGTCCGCGAGAGATCATATCAGGAAGGCAAGGGGAGTGCGACTTTTCAAAACTTTTGGAAAAAAAATCCATAAAGAAATTATAAGAACAAAAAAACACTTGCTAAAGGAGAACATTCAGGTCTCGAACAAATTATACCCAAAAATTAAAGTGCCGGCCAGACAAAAATAATTCTGGATTCTCATTGGAAACGCCCTGAAGATTTCGTACTAGGACAGGAACCGTCTACAATCCAATAGGATTCCAGTACTTTTTTGTCAGTATTATTTTGTTCTCCTATACTCTTCAAAGACGAAACTCGACAATGTTTTTTTAATGCGATAAAGGATATTTTTATTTTTTTATTCAATCTAATTAAAACAAAATGTTATATTTCTCTCCCTTGAAAATAAGTTTCAATTGAAACAACACCTTATATTTTGACCAACATAAAAAAACCTCAAAAATCGTCGCACTCCCCAAATCCGACTAGATTTAATTCTTAGTAGTTGGCGTATTAGAAACTCCCATATTCAAAAGTCCTGAATATCTAAACTGACTGGCCATGAGGTCCCTATACACGCTGAGCTGCCGTTGGTCCATGTTCCCGAGGGTGCCGTAGAGGGCGCTCATGTAGACGGGGTCCATAAAGGGTGCCACGCTGGGGACAGATTTCTGCATTTCCATGATCTGAGCCAGGCTGGTGGGCTTGAAGTTGGCGAGGCTCTGGTTGGATTGGCTGTCTCGGGAACCTGGAAAAAGGTTTTTGGTTAGGGTTACTACCACGTTAGGGATATGTCTGATGTTAAAAAGATTCCAATAATAACGACAAATGTAAATGCCTTTATGTATGGTCAGCGGCACATAAAGCTACCTATTTCCGTTTTTAATCTTGATCTTGCCAAAATGCAATTTCTTTGCGATAGAGCAAGGAGGACTGATCGAAATGGGTGAGCGTGTTGTGCCGTTCACCGTACCATTTCTGGGCATTTTCCTTGTCTTACCCTGGATTGCGTAAGTTTATATGTGTGGATGGATGTTTGTGCCATGCTGCTCTTTCACGTAAAAACTACTGAATGGATTTTAATGAAACTTTACATTAATTTAATATAGCATAAGCATCAAGGCTGGTGGATAGGATACAATTTTTTTTAAAAAAAATTTTTTTACCTAAGTCCACGCGGGCGAAGTCGCGGGCGGCCGCTAGTAGTACGTACATTTTAGGGTTTTAATTACAGAACATATTTACCTGTAGAGCTAGTAGGCGAGGCATCGTCTCTCGGATTGACCTGGTAGTTGGGAACTACAATAGGATGCTTCTTAATCCCCGACGGCGAAGGAAACTGCTTGGGGTGTTCCTTAGGCGGCGTCGGAGTCTTACTCGACATGAACTTCCCATTCGAAGACCTCTTCTGAGAATTTCTGTTCTTATTAGGCGTCTGCGATCGTGGATTCACCAGGGTAATCTCCAAATTAGACCCAACGACCGCTTTCCCATCTATTAAAGTGTAGTTTTTGGTAAAATTCTGCGGAGAATTCGCAGGCGACGACGATGGTATCCTGACGATTTCGACTGCCGGCTTGCTGGGAGACACAACATCAGTTCTGCAGGTCAAGTCCAGGATATCGTGAGGAGGAGTGGTCGTTGAAGGGATATTTCTTTGGGGTTTTACTGGAGTACCATGTAAGATATGTGGGGGAGGCATGAAAGGGTCTTTCGGGTTGCCATAAACAGTCTTTTCAGGGCCTGAAGTTCCGAATAGTGATGTTGCTTGGATAACTTTTGGAGGCTGAACACCTCCGTTGTAGTTCGGTGGGAGGATGTTGTACATTTGAAACAGTTGGGCTTGGGTCATGATCTGGTGCTGCATGGCTGGGTTTAGGAGCATGGGGTTGGGGGTCATGAGAGGGGCCAGTGGGGGCTGTAGAGGCCAGGTGGGGATGGCTGTCACTTCAAGGCCTCGCTCTTTGAGGATGTCCAGTTTTTTCTTCTTGACCGATTGGGGACTTTCAGGATATTCGTCCAGGTCGATTATTTCTGGGGTTTTAGGCCTGTATGGAACCTGGAAATGAGATTATTAGGGTTAATGACGGCAGCAATTACATTTTATGACCTTTTTGTAGGTTGCTTAACTCTGGTGGTCACTCACTCATTTTTATGACTATTACGTTTGAGGCTTAACCCGAGCGGTCACCCATCATCTTATTGACCATTATGAAGCTTGCTTAACTTGAGCAGTAACCCATGATGTTTCTGACCATTAAATGGGTTGCTTAACCCAAGTGGTCACCCATCATTTTTAAGACCACATGTGGGTTGCTTGACCTAAACGGTCACCCCATCATGTTCATAATCATTATGTATGATGCTTAACCCGAGAGGTCATCTATATTTTTCAAAAACATCATGTGTATTGGTTAACCTGAGCGTTCCCCCATCATTTTTATGTCCATTATAGAAGTTGCTTAACTTGAACGGTCACCCATCATTTTCATGACCATTATGAAGATTGCTTAACCCTAGCGGTCACCCATCATATTTTCGACTATGCAAAAGTAGCTTAACCCAAACTAGTTATAAACTCACCTCAACAATCTCATCGTCGCTGTGGCTGTTGTTCCCGGGCGGGACCGCGGGGTTACTCAACTTGAACGGTCACCCATCATTTTCATGACCATTATGAATGTTGCTTAACCCTAGCGGTCACCCATCTTATTTTCGACTATGCAAAAGTAGCTTAACCCTAGCGGTTGACGAGTAGATTGCTTAACCTTAGCGCTCACCAATCATATTTTCAACTATTCAAAAGTAAAGATCTGAAAACCAGAAAAAGACATTTGGTCATATTGGCATCAGGCAGGACTCGAACCCGCATCTTTCGCAAGCCGGGCGACTGCACTAACCACTATGCTACCGAGACCGTTAACAGACCGGCCGAATCTTTCTGGTATATTTACCCTATGAGCCAGGGTGATTTCATCAATGTCATAGGCATTCACCTCTAAAGAGGCCAACATGACCAAATGTCTTTTTCTGGTTTTCAGATCTTTAGTAAAGATACTGCATGGAAAATGCTAAAAAACATAGTTAAAAACTGTACTCACCTCAACAATCTCATCGTCGCTGTGGCTGTTCCCGGTCGGGGCCGGAGGGGGATGGTGGATGCCGAAGTTGTTGAGGGGGGGCGGGCCCGCGGGGGGGGAGGTGGACGACTCAGTTACAGATGAACTTATCGGTGCTGTGGGAGTATAGAATAAGACAAGGTTTTTGAATAAGAGGAAAAAGTAGTTTGACTGGTAGATAATGCGCGAGCTTTTAGTTCGCCAATTGTACACTGCAAGTTTGCTCTCTGTGTAATAAAGTAAGAGTATTTTTTATTACCTAATTGCAATCAAAATTAGTGTAGCGAGGGATTTAAGTTCACCCAAGACTAAGACAGTATTATCACTTGCGAAAAAAATGTTTATTCTCAAACTTTTTCTATTTTATCACATACTAGCGACCTGCCCCGCTTCGCACGGGTGCAATAGGATGTTATTATACATATAAACCTTCCTCTTGAATCACTCTATCTATTAAAAAACCGCATCAAAATCCGTTGCGTAGTTTCAAAGATTTAAGCATACAAAGGGACATAGCAAGCGACTTTATTTTATACTATGTAGTGATAATACTATATGTGATAAAATAAAATAGATAGTGGCAGGTCGCAAATAAAGAATTAAAACTTCTAATTAAAATTAGCGTTCGAAAACCTCGGTAAGTATTCCAAGTTTAAATCACATTCTCGCCCTAGAGGCTGAATGAAATGCAGTACAATTTTTTAACAGTTTAAAAATGATTAAGTATTGTTATGTTCGCTTTTTGTGGCATAGAATGTCACGTGGTACGAAAAATGAATTAATAGTACATTGTTACTCTAGGGGTGAAAGTAACTTATTTAGTCCCGAGACGGGGTTTGGCGCCCGGAACGAAGTGAGGGCGCCAATAGTTCGAGGGACTAAATAAGTCTTTAACCCGAGGTAAACATAGTGCTTTTCATTACAAATACGAGGAAAGTAAAAATAAAAAAAATAATTAGCTAAAGAAAAAATGAGAAAAATAAATGAAGATCGAATTGTCGCTTTCCCGCCTATTTTGTTTGTTTTTTTTTCTGTGGCCGGCCCGCTATTCAGCCATATTTTTTTTATTTTCATCATTGGGAAAATAGTAAATATTTTGCTCTAAGCTAAGTTATTTTAAAGAAATTGTTGAAAATAAATTATAATAAAGTTATTTAAAAAATATATATTCTTTAATTAATACTTAACTTTTTGAGTAACTTCAATTTTATTCGTGATTTTTCAATCGTGGCTGGATAGAAAGTTGGAACATGGTTCAATACAGTTCAAGAAAAAGAAATAGTTTTTTTTTTATAATTTGACAGCTGTCAGTTGAAAGTGATTCTCCCTAGGGATGAAAAGTACTACTTTCAGCCCGCTGCTCAGGTCAGTAATGACCTACTTTCAGAGTATGAGTAATGAAAAAGCAATAATCTTACGTGTTTTTTTTTCTTAATGACTACTGCTGTGTGGCCTCAGATGGCCTTGACAGCTTTACCGGACTGTAGGGTGAGTGCTGAGGCTCTCAACCTCAAATATTTAGAGTAACGAGCTAAGGGCACCCCAGAGTGGGGTCAGAACCTCGGCTTAGGGCGTTACTTGGAGAGGGCAATCGGACATAAAAAATGAAGCCCAATAATTATTACTTATGTCTGACCAGGTGCTCTGTCCTCTCAACCCTACCGGCTTCAGCTGAGCGAGTTTGAGTGGTACCTCTGTGCTATTTTACTGTGTTCATTGATGTGTGTTTATTTTTATTTTTGTTATATTCTTTCGTATTTTATCATATTTTTTTGGTTTATTAGGTCTATGTATAGTGTATTATTATGTTGTATTAATATGTGTATAAGATATATTTATTGTAACTAGTACATATTATTTATTATTTAGATAATTATATTTGTATCTATGTATGTTATAATTTTTACCTTAATCTTGTGCACCGCCTTAATTTCTCTGTTTGACCATGTGGTTGACTGGTAGATAATGTCTCTGGGCATTGAGTCCGCCATTTGTACTTTATTTTTTAATGTGCAATAAAGAATAAATAAATAATTGTTTGTGTGTGAAATGATATACATGAATGCAATAATCTCACGTGTGTTGGCGGGCGTGGCGGCGGCGCGCGTCGGCTTCACGCGCACGGCTCTCAAAGAACTGCGCCCAGCCGGACGGCCGCTCTTCTGCTAAACAAAACATTATAATATAACATTCGAGCAATGAAGGTTTCCTGAATTTGTGCTATTTGACAGCTGCTAGAAACAGTGTCAACCCAAGTAACTGTGCGGTCCGTAATGCGATTACAGTAATGTGAGCGCTCACGGTGATATCGGGCGTCCCGAATTGAAATATCGCGTCAACAGCGCTCACAGCGCTATCAGCGTCAAAACCAATTCGGACCGCTAGATAGTGTTACATAACCTAACAATTTTTAACTTTTAATTTCTTACATTCCCAGGTTAAACTAGCGGTTCTTGTAGTAAAACTTTCTGTTACGTTATCACAGAAAAAGATTTGTCCGAGCAAAGATTTATTCTGAGAAATATTGAAAAAAATACTTTTACGCTAAAATGTCTGTTTGACGTTTCATCTATGAATCTGGCATAAGGCTCACGGTGATATCGCTCTGGAGCATTATCGTTGTGAACGCAATATGGCGCCGTTAGTGACGTCACCCATGACGTCAAGCTGTATGACGTTAGTTGAATGACAGCGCGATATTTCAATTCGGGACGCTCTGTGAGCGCGATGTAATCGATTTCGACTCAATTCGGAACGCACCCTAAGTATCAAATATGACCCAATGAGCGTAAATATCAAAGGATTTCAGCGAAAAAGATCCACCAAGAAGATTTTACTTAATTAGACGTTAGCAGAATTTGTGCTAAGAATTTGTGTGTGAAAAAAAGTGAAAAAACGCACGAAAAAGCCAAAAACCCAAAAACGTAATAACCCAATGAGTTTTTGACACTTTTTCGGCCAAAAAACCACAGAAACTTTAATAGGGTATTGTTTTCACAACCTGTCATAGTAGGTCGAAGTAGAGGGTGCTTTATATCTGAATCGCAGCGAGAACTTTACTGAAAGGTATGTAAAATTCAATCTTTTATAATGTTGATAAAGATATGATATATTTTTCAACTTGTACGATAATCCAATGTACAAAACCCTGGCTAACGAATCTTTTTTTTAAATAGAATAGAAAAACGTTTATTGGTACATACATTTCACGAGTAAATCTAATTTATCTTTAAATTAATTGATACAGAGTCTAGTCAAATTATATACCTATGAAAATATAAATAAAATACAATCTGACAGGGCAAAAGTCTCATCCAGTCACTCAATACAAAACCTAATGTTTTTATTTTGGACCGCGATACCACTTCTTGTGAGCCTATATTTCACCATAAAAAAATACCCTATATCCTTATCAAATGTCCGCTCCACCTGTGTACTAAATTTTACAACCACTTTAGCTGTGATAACGTCACAGACAGATTAACTTCCGCATAAATTGTATATTGTTCTCTGTAATTTGCTTGAAATGTAATGTTTTTGTACAATAACGAATATTTATCTATCTATGTACAATATTAGTATGGATAAGCCTCTCACCTGTTCCTGCGGCGCAGGCGCGTCATGTCCATTCACGTACTTGTCGCCGAGTCCGCTGAGGCTGCTCAGACTCGACAGCGAACTCGACGCTGCGAGTTCGTGTTGCGCTCGCTGGGCCTCTTTTAGGAATGTTGAGTCTGGATTACCTGGGGTTGGATATTGCATTTTAGTAAAGAACGTGAACTTGGAAATAATTAATAAATTTCTTGTACAAACAGCTCATCAGGTTTATATCGCTGTTTAAAAAAAACCTTTATGTGTCCCACTGCTGGGCAAATACCGTAACTCAACTATGGTGACACATTTACCCAGTGCGAATTTTTCAAGGGGTGAAAGGTTAGCGATAGACCGCAGATGTTAGCAAGTCACCCTAAGGCTCCCGACTGACATCAAACAGTTTTATTATGTGCCATCTGAATCAACGAGCGGCCCGAAAAATACATCAGTAAATTTCGTTGGTCGCTTTACAACGGCGATCTCTGCCACAAATAAGATTACACCTCTTCTAAAAATCTATCTCATCTCAGTATTTTAACATGATTGCAATTGAAAATTCAATCCCTGGATTTATGGAATGTCCATATTATTTTATAGGCCTGATTTTACACTTTCGATGCTAATTAGAAAACTAAAAATGTTTCAATATGGGTATGCATATCATTTTAATATCCGTTTTGCACCACCGCATCTACTTCTTTTTCCAGTTTCTTTACCTAAAGCTTGTCTGGAAGAGATTGATCTCAGCGATAAGACCGCCTGTATTGTACATTCTAAATATCTTAAAGCATCATTCTGTAATTTGTTTTCTTTGTGCAATAAAGTATATCTTATCTTATGCTAAAAATAAACTTTTAGAAAACTCACCTAAATTCAACTTATGAGCCAATTCGTTCAGCAGTCTGTTACTGCCATCGCTCAGCTGTTTGCCGCCAATTTCAGCTATAACCTTACTGGAATCCTTCAAACTGTGCTTCCCCACCAGCTCAGACACTAAAGCACTGTTGTCTTCGAACAGCTTCTTCACATGGCTCGGTTCCACCAGTTTCTCCACTGGTTTGATGGAGATTTTCAATGGTTTCTCTTCTTTAGGTAGTGAGTCTAGGAATTCTCTGTTCAATTCTTCAGCTGGTTTTGATATTAGGTCGAGTTCTTCTTTGAGCTCTGTTTCTATTATCTGTGGATGAAGAAATGAAGTTTAAGCATTTATTTACATACTATCCAGAAGATGCTCCTGTCAATGAAACAAAAATAGGACTTATTGCGCGAACACCTACAGCCCGACTGAGTACACAAATAATACCTAAATGCTAACCGATTTATTAGTATGTACACAAAAAGACAATTACAATAAACAGATAATTGGGAGATTAAAAGTACAGGTGAGCTTATCTCTAAAAAGAGATTTCTTCCAGCAGACCACGTTGACAGGAAATATTACGATAGCAACCTTTTTAACCCTTTAAAACCACCGACAAATTGCAAGAAAACATGGTGTTATACTGTCCAAAATTATTTTTCGATTTTTCGTCAGAACATATCCAACTCCGCACCCAAATACAAAAGTGTCAAAATTTTTAAGAATAAGAACCGGATATATTTTTACAAACTGCTAAAAATAAGAATAGTCGATGCATTGCCTCATTTTGTAACTATAGTCCGTTTACGTTAAGAATGCAGTGATTTTTAAATTTAATTCTTTCGCAATAAAAAAAACTCAGATCTGTGGACTTGTCATTATAATTAGGAACGATTTGATTGGTAAGGGGCGGGCTAGGTCGAAGTACAAGTATGAAATCACTTCATTCTTAACGCGAACGGACTATAAAGCCCCTTGCCTGTTTTCAGGAGTCTATTGAGTATGGGATCGATGAGTCGATGTTACATCGACAAAAGCGACAAATCTGGCATTGCCTTTTCTCAGAATTTAACATACCTCCGGCGAAGACGTTGCGACTGTGACTCACGCAGGAGCCGTTGCCAACTCAAACCTAGCCTTTTTGGCTAGGTGTAATTACTCAAGTTTTCATATACTACGTTTCAGTAACTATTATAATTTCTTGTGCACTTACCTACCCTTCTCGTCAGTTCTCCTCTACCTGTGGGTTGTTTGGAAGAGATCGCTTTTAAGCGATGAAGCCGCGCAAATTGTACATTATCATTAATCTGTGTTTCTTTGCTGTTGCTTTCTGTTGTTTTCGTGTGCAATAAAGAATAAACTTACTTCTGGTGAAGGCGTCCTCAGCCTCTTCACTCCGTCTCGACTGTCTCGCCGGTCTCGCGGGTCCCGCTCGGGCTGCGGCGAGCCCGTCACGTCTATTGTCGCGACGGTTCTAGGGTCGTCGAGACGGTTGCGTCTCACGCGAGCCTTACTGGCCTTTCTGGCTAGGTTTGAGTTTCTAGGTGTAATTATTCTAAGTTTTCCTAAAGACCCCTGTAAACATACCTCAGGCGAAGGCGTCCTCAGCCTCTTCACTCCGTCTCGACTGTCTCGCCGGTCTCGCGGGTCCCGCTCGGGCTGCGGCGAGCCCGTCACGTCTATTGTCGCGACGGTTCTAGGGTCGTCGAGACGGTTGCGTCTCACGCGGGAACCGTTGCGGCGAGCGTGGTTCTCGAAGGGGAGCAGGAATCTGGAAAAAACGTTATTTTAAAATAGAAGAAGTGTAGCCGCCACCCATCATGTTCCTAACCAATAAGCAAGAAGCAAGTGATACCATGATGTAGTAACAAAAAGATCTGTTGTATACCTAAACCTTGTATTCATCTCTATATATAAAAATGGATTGCTGTTCGTTAGTCTCGTTAAAACTTGGGAATGGCTAGACCGATTTCGCTAATTTTGGTTTTGAAATATTTGTAATGGTCCAGGGAAGGTTTAAAAGGTGAGTGAACATGAGAAAATGCTGTGAATACAGTAAAAAACATAATTTTAGTTTCCTCTTATCAACTGTTACTACCTGTCACGTGACACTGCATGTTTGACAACAGAACGAAGTCTGTCGGGACAGCTAGTGTACAATAAATACTTACTTACTTACTAATATAAAAGGTGTTTAACTTAAGAAGTGACCCATTATTTTGATGGCCATTAAGAAAGTTGCTTTACTGTGGTGGCAACCCATCAGTTTTACATCAATTACGAAGGTAACTTGACCCTGGCGGTCAGCACCCATCATTTTATGACCATGCTAAGGGTTGCTTAACTAAAATGGTCACCCACCACATTCTCGACCATTGCAAAAGTGGCTTAGTCCTATGGTCACCGATCATTTTAATGATCATCACGGACCATTCGATAAATGCAAAGGAGCGGTCACCCATCATTTTTATGGCCATTGTAAAGGTGGCTTTACTTGAGCGGTCACCCATCACACTTTCGACCATTGCAAAAGTGACTTAACTCCAGCGGTCACCCATCACTTTTTGACCATTATGAAATGAAGCTTAACTTGAGCGGTCACCCATCATTTTTTTGACCATTATGAAATGTAGCTTAACTTGACCGGTCACCTATCACTTTTTTGACTATAATGAAATGTAGCTTGACTCGAGCGGTCACCCATCATCTTTATGACCATTAAGAAAGTTGCTTAACCCAGGTCACCCATCATGTTTATGACCATTATGAAAGTTACTTCACCCTGGTCACCCATCATGTTTTTTACCATCATGAAATGTAGCTTAACATGAGCGGTCACCCATTATATTCTCGACCTTAGGAAAAGTAGCTTAACCTTTGCGGTCACCCATAATTTTTGTGACCATTGTGAAAGGTAGCTTAACATGGGCGGTCACCCATCACACTTTCAACCATTGAAAAAGTTGCTTAAATCTGCCGGTCTCCCATCATGTTCATGACCATTAAGAAAGTTGCTTAAACCTGGTCACCTATCATTTGAATGACCATTATGATATATAGTTTAAACCTGACGATCACCTATCATAATCTCGACCTTAGGAAAAGTAGCTTAACCTTTGCCATAATTTTTGTGATCATTTTGAAATGTAGCTTAACTTGAGCGGCCACTCATAATTTTTGTGACCATTATGAAATGTAGCTTAACTTGAGCGGCCACCCATCATTTTTGTGACCATTACGAAAGTTAGCTTAACTTGAGCGGTCACCCATCATTTTTGTGACCATTATGGAAGGTAGCTTGACATGCGCGGTCACCCATCACACTTTTGACCATTGTGAAAGACAGCTTAACATGAGCGGTCACCCATCATTTTTTTGACCATTAAGAAAGCTGCTTAACTCTGGTGGTCACGCAACATTTTTGTGACTACCAAAAATGAAGCTTATCATGACCGGTCACCCATCACACTTTCGACCATTGTGAAAGTAGCTTAACCCTGGTCACCCATAACTCTATAAACTTCCACTCACTTCTCATAGTGTCTCCTGGCCGCGGCCCCCTTGAGCTACTTTCGCAATGGTCACCCATCACTTTTATGACCATTGTGGTAGGTTGCTTAACTAAGACGGTCACCCATCACACTTTCAACCATTGCAAAAGTTGCTTAACCCTTGCGGTCACCCATCACTTCTCTGACCATTATGTGAAGTAGCTTAACTTTAGCGGTCACCCATCATTTTTTGACCATTATGAAATGTTGCTTAACTTGAGCGGTCACCCATCACACTTTCGACCATTGCACAAGAAGCTTAACCCTACGGTCACCCTTCATCCTCAACCTTCGCGAAGGTAACTTAACCTACAAAAGCTACTAACTTCTCATAGTGTCTCCGGACCCGCGGCCCCCTGGTGCAGTGCTGCCGCCACAGCTGCCGCCGACACACCGCCATGTACCCTCCACGGACTGACACCCACAGTACATGCGCTTACTGACTAGAGCGGTTGGGTGTCATTACTGTAACAACTTTCAACCGTTGCGGAAGTAGCTCGGCGGTCACCCATCACTTTCATGACCATTGTGGAAGGTTGCTTAACCAAGATGGTCACCCATCATGTTTGTGACCAATGAGTATGTTGCTTATCCCTGGTCACCCAACATGTTTATGACCATTAAGATAGTTGCTTAACCTAAGCGGTCACCCTTCATGTTTATGAACATTGAGGAAGTCGCTTAACCCTGGTAACCCATCATGTCTATGACCAATCAGTATGTTGCTTAACCCGAGCGGTCACCCATCATTTTTTGACCATTATGAAATGTAGCTTGACTTGAGCGGTCACCCATCATGTTTATGACCATTGCAAAAGTAGCTTAACCTTTGCGGTCACCCATCATTTTAGTGACCATTATGAAAGGTAGCTTAACCCTGGTCACCCATCATGTTCATGGCCATTAAGAAAGTTGCTTAACCTGAGCGGTCACCCATCACGTTTATGACCACTATGTAACGTTGCTTAACTTGAGCGGTCACCCATCACGTTTATGACCATTGATCACATTCTCGACCTGAGCTACTCACTTCTCATAGTGTCTCCTGACCCTGGGCCCCCTGGTGGAGTGCTGCCGCCACAGCTGCCGCCGACACACCGCCATGTACCCCCCACGGACTGACACCCACAGGTACAAAGCACGCAAAGACACGGGGATTGACACTGGAAGAAACAAAAAGACTGATGTAAATATTGGAATACCAGAAAAAACTGTCCAGGCTACAGGCGGGGATTGAACGCGCGTCTTCTGCTAACCGGCTGCTCTTACCTTCGAATTCACAAACGACAATCAACGCTAAGCACACTCACGCTCATGCTGTCCCGTAAAATGACAATAGAACTGAAAGGGACAGCATGAGCGTGAGCGCGTGCTTAGCGTTGATTGTCGTTTGGGAATTCGGGGGTTAGTTAGCGGAAGACGTGTGTTCGATACCCGCCTCCTTTTTTACTGGGTATTGCTATCTTTGGTAAAGATAATATGTAATGTTTAAATAGCAGAGAAAACAAAGCATGACGTTTTTATTTATCTTCAAGAAGACCACACTTCCCTGGGTGAGAAGTAGACGTAAGGTCTAGACCAGATAGGTGCTGTATAAAATAAACGGCCTATATACGTCCCACTGCTGGGCACAGGCCTCACCTAAAATATGAGGTGGAGCAAGCCATACTCCAACACGCGGGCTCAGTGCGGATTGTTGAAAGGGTGTAAAATTAGTGCGCAACCTTAATGTCAGATGTTATCAAGCCGCCCTAGGGCCTCTGACTAGGCTTAACGACTGACTTTGGCGACGTCAACAACCGGGACCAACTTCTTAGCGTGCCTTTCGAAGCACGGAGATGCCCGAAATACACATCACTAAATTTCGGTCGGGATGTTCACCCATACTATTTCCGACCCGGCGTGCGTTGCTTTACAACAGCGATCGTCGCCGATCACTGTCACAACTGCGCCACGGGCACCGCCACGTGCTGTATATGTCGAACAAACTCAGGGCATCTCTTACTGAATAGGCTGTATTTGCTAAAATAACGTTCGAACTTTTAAGAAGACGTTTAAAGCACATTTTTGCAATTACAAAAACAAAATACTTAAAGGCTGTGTGATACTTTTATTGTATAAGTATGTATGTACCTATTACCTGTATTGTATTGTTTTCAATAAGTTAGTTGATTTGGCTGTTTTTGTTAAATAATAAATTTTGGTAATTGTAACAAAGTCGTGCACAGTGGCGACCTTTACCCGCAATGGTGTCCACGGAAGACCAGCGACGAGGTGCCAACAGGGTACCCCGTCAATATGCTGAGTGGGGACCCTTTCAGTTCCATAATATTATGTTATGTTAGCTTATAATATTTTTTTGTGGTAACTGAATAAACGTTTTTCTATTTCTATTTCTAAAACATCTAGCGTTATTAAGAAGAGCACAAAGAAAGACAACTCACAGCCGTCCAGCGTGTGCCAAGGCTTGATCTCATCCCTCTCCCTATAGAACTGCTTCAGCTGCGCCATGAAGGCGCGGTCTTCGCTCGTCTCACAGAGTTTCTCCTCCTCTTCTTCATCGCTCGCTTTTTCCGCTTCGTTGCGGAGCGAAGGTCGGCGGGGCGTCTGGAAGGGAAAGTCAATTATTATGACTGAGTTGTGTGGTAGATGATGGGGTACGAGGTGGGATTTGGCCATAGACCTTACAGCTACAAGACTTCTAGTAACAAGTTTCCAGCGGAGTGACCTCACACAGCCTTGGACACTAGTAGTGTTTCAGTAGGCAGACACTCCTTACGCATAGGGCTGTAAAAGCAGCAGGCGCGCCATGGTTCCACCAGTCGTGAATCTTATTCGAGTCCTCAGGGAACTGACCGCTCAGAAGGTGGTCACAATGTTAGTTGGTAGTTGGGTAGTTCTGCCGCTTCTCGACAGAGACACCCACACTACGCCGCCCCTTCAGCGAAGGGCGGGAAGTCCACAAACGGATTACCTACAGTAAAAATGGACGGTTCTCGAAACTCAGCGTGATATGCCTACTGGTAACAGAAATTCGGTGGATACGGTCTTCCTGCAACTGGCAGCACTAATAGAAACCTAAGAAGGACCCTGTGATTAGTAGTGGACGTACTGACGATGATACTCAAGCTACGAGTGTTCGTCCATGCCTGACGAAAGGCTACAAGGGCGCTGAGGTGGTGTCAAGTGAACTAGTGCCCTCCTTTAGTTAGGAACTGTCTTAACTGTTTTATCCCATTGTATACTAGTTAAGATCGAATCAGAAATGACCCAGAACTGTCGCCGACATAGCCTGTAAAAGCAAAGCAAAGTTAAAGCGGCAATAGGCGAGCCATGAAGCGCAAAGAACTGGTGGCCAAAAGTACGGTGGACGGCACATCACTCAGCCCATTTCCGATCAGTCTTGCTTGCTCTTGCAAAGAAATGACATTTGACAAGAGCGAGAGAAAGAACGGAAATGGGATAACCTGATGTGCTTTTGACTGTACAACTGCTGTGGAAATCTAAGTAAGACCCTTAGCTGCTATGATACTCACACTAGGCGTATTCGTCTCATCGGTAGCCTCATCCCTGTCCGGTGAGGGCGTAGGCGTGGGGGAAGGGGAGCCAGCGCGAGCCACGCGGCGCCGCCGCCCCCGGGGGCGCCCCTTCAGCTTGGGGGCGAGGTGGTTGCACACGAACTCGTGCCCTTCTAGCTCTGGGTACTCGAATGTGTCCTGGAAGGGAGTTACAAGTTGAATTGCGCTGAAGGTAAAGCGTCTTCAGGCGGGCTAAGACGCGGACAGCGACAAAATCTTGTCACGCGAACGAAAAGGCGCGACAAAATGTTGCTGTGTGCATGTTAGTCCTGCCAGGATGCTCTTGAGTCTTTCTTTTGAAGGATGTTTCTTTCAATTGGACGTGATAGACCAATTCCTAAACTATGAGGATATAGAAAAAAGCGAAAACTAAAATCTGTTTGTTTTGAAACACAAAACTCCTTTAGTAATACAGGATGTTTTTGTTAGGGTCGCAAAATCAGAATATGCTGTTTAATTCTTTAATGCCAGGATCTGCATCCATTCATCTTTGAGCATTTTTCTAAATTCCTCATAACTGAGGACTGGGCCTGCCATGCCCACTTGGGAAATACAGATCATAATTTAGGGAGATGTGTTTTATCAAAATATTGAAGTGAGCAACTGTGACCACATACCTTACAATACAATATCCTCGTATTCTTCGTGGGCGCAGCATACCCCCCCAGAGCCGCTACCAGCGAGTCTCTCAGCCAGTCTCCCTGGATGCCCTCCAGCCGGGACAGTAGCGCGCGATACCGGCAGTAGCGAGGGTAGGAGAATACCACCACTCCTGGGCTTTCGTCGTCAACTGGAATACCAAATAAGAGCAATGATAATGTGTATGCTAATGAGGAATGCTTGCTAATGAAGGAGGGAACTGAGGAAGCTTTGTGGCTCTCTGGGAAAGACGCGCCCAAAAGCAACTTAGTCCAAATGCAAATGGTTTTGAGAGTGGCCGTAAGTGAGCAGGTCAGGTACCACCAATTGCACACTTAGCTAAGAGCAATGATATTATAATAAAAAAGAGGTAGGTTATGTCAGTACTGATGCGAAGTCAAAAATTTACCCCTGGCGTACGTACGTATAACTTGAACATGTGTACAAGATAGCATGATCATTCACTACAGCGTAAACGAGTCAGATACATGTTGCGCAGTGTCGTCTCAAACTGTCAATGCTTTGCTCAGGTGCACGATCGTTCTGATTTCGGGTGCCACTTTATGGTGTAAGTGCTTCGTCCACTGCAACTTCGACCTGCTGACCCGCTGGGCTACATCAGTGAACTTAGTTCTACGGATATCCTCATTCCTGGTTCGATGTATGTGATCGCCAAAGATGTATGTGATGACATTATAACATTTATTGTCATTTTAATACTTTTTCTTCACACTTTGTCGGTGCCATGTGCCAGAAGTGCATCAGAACATTAGTTGTCGTAGTCTTTCTCGGCAATTCTCCTGAAAAACACACTCACCAATGGCACTTTTCTCCTGGTCCACATCGCTGAAGTCCAGCCTGGTGTGATGCAGGGGCGCAGTAGCAGGGGCCTCGGGGGGCGGCGCACAGGCCCCCCGCCACACCGCGCGCAGCCCCCAGCGCCAGCCCTCGCCGGACCAGACCCAGCTGAGGAGGTCTTCTGCTCGGAGGACCACTTTGTCGTTGATGGCGAGGACTTCGTCCTAGGAAGGAAATTTGAGAATCAATATTTGTTTTTTTGATTGACTCATCAGCACAATGCAGGTCCCATTTTCTAGGGAGAAATTAGGTAAGGGAATCAGCATACGGTCAGGACTATATCACAAGCGGGGAAGTCAAAGGCACACTGATGGATGGTGATCGGAACATTCAGAAACCTACATTTCGTCGAGCGAATTGTACCCAAAACGTAGCAATGGGCATGTTTTATGTCTATTGCTTGGGTTTTTGTCGATGTTTTCTATAACCTGAGAGTTAATGTTTCGGGCAGACTAGAACTTAGGACCACAAGAGTGCTGAAACAGATTGTTTAACCACTGGCCACGCACGACGAATATTTTATGGACAACAGTGCCATCTATTAACATTTCTCAAAACCGCCCGCTAGCGATTTCAGCAAAGCGCAGGGAGGGATGCTAGTTCAAGCACAGGTACCTACCTATTAAAGTAATAGCCGGTTCATCCGTCTCGCCAATAGATGGCATTGACATCTACAATACACACGTTGAGTTTTGTAATCATGTCCGTAGCATCATCAATAAGATCGAATCTATACCTATCTGCAATGGTAAATTTTACAAAAGAGATAGGGAAAAAATAACAAAGATTTTGTTACAACAATAAGAATATTTTAAAGTAATAACCTCAAATTATGTAAACAAAATAAAAGCATTTCATTAATTTGTTAAAAATAAACAAAAACAAACCAGTACAATTTAATCAACGAAATCCACTAAAAAAGATGAAATGGCATTAACAGTTATTAAAACCAGCAATAACATTTTATTTATAATAATACAGTTATACATTTTTGAACCGAAAAATAAAGTTATTCTCAAAATCCAGGCGAGCGGCTGTGAAATTATTGAGCAGGGGGCGGGGGTGGCGCAGGGTCGTATCGAGGGGAGATTTCAAGGAAACACATGTGGGGCAATCCTACTAATATTATAAAGGCGAAAGTTTGTATGTGTGGATGTGCCGTGTTGCTCTTTCACGTAAAACTACTGAATGGATTTTAATGAAACTTTACAAAAATGTAGCTTATACATCTGAATCGCACTTAGGCTGCAATTTATAAAGAAATATAACTTTTTGTTTTTCAACTAAGTCCACGCGGACGAAGTCGCCGGCGGCCGCTAGTCCGTTATAAACTTTTATAAGTACCGATATTTCGACAGTTCTTTGTATGGTTAAATTAAAAGGTTAAAGTTTTTTTTCAGAAATGGCATTTTATTAACATAACATATAACATAATCGGCCTATATACGTCCCACTGCTGGGGACAGGCCTCACCTCAACTAT
Organism: Udea ferrugalis; assembly: GCA_950022985.1. Taxonomy (NCBI): domain Eukaryota; kingdom Metazoa; phylum Arthropoda; class Insecta; order Lepidoptera; family Crambidae; genus Udea; species Udea ferrugalis. The sequence goes on from OX465545.1 coordinate 6,760,104, forward strand.
GAGGTGGAACAAGCCATACTCCAACACGCAGGTTCAGTGCGGGTTGTTGGAGGGGTGTAAGGTTAGTGAGCAACCTTATTGTCAGATGTTATCAAGCCGCCCTAAGGCCTCTGACGACTAGGCTTAACGACTGACATCTGGCGACGTCAACCGGGACCAACTGCTTAACGTGCCTTCCGAAGCACGGAGATGCCCGAAATACACATTACTAAATTTCGGTCGGATAGTCACCCATCCCTTTTCCGACCCAGGCGTGAGTTGCTTTACAACAGCGATCGTCGCCGATCACTGTCACAACTGCGCCACGGGCACCTTTATTAACAAATTTAAAAAAAATAATTGAAAAGAGTAGGCGACCGCAGAGTTTCTGGACGGTTCTTTTCAGTACAGAAACAACATACGCCACGGAAGAAGAGTCACATTATGATCGTATGGGCACATTATTAACATAGGCATTATTTATAATTAATCGATTTGAGAGTACCTATATAACGGGTGTTTTAACAGGTTAAAGTTGGAATAATTATGTCATTTTCGGTCAATGTAACTTATTAATCTTATTATTCTATCTATATCTATTGATATTATCGAATATGAATTATTGAATGGTCACTGTTACACACCTTAAATATCTATTATCATTTCAGCGAACATACTTATCAATCGTATATGTGAAAAGATTTACTTAGTACCTAACACTTTGAGGGCACGTAGGCCCCCAGGGGTTAGGCTCGTTTTCCACCAAAGAAAAGTCGCAAGTCATTTCAAAATCGGTGTCTTGGCTAAGACTAATGACTAATTCATTATATTAGAAAGTTTTACCACTATTAATAATGGTATTAGGTGGGTTAGAAGGATAGGAATATCTTGTCTGAACCAATTACAACATAAAGCACGGTAAAATCTCTGAGCCAAGTCAAAGACTAAGTGACAGCTTATGTCACAAACTAAGAATAGTGCGAGTAGACATCGATTCAAAATATCGATTCACAGTAGGTACTACTCATTTCATTACTTGCTAGTGGTTATTTCCACTGCAGGTCAATTAACGACTAACAGATTCATTACTAAAGATCTGAAAACCAGAAAAAGACATTTGGTCATGTTGTCATCAGGCAGGACTCGAACTTTCAGATCTTTAGTAAAGATACTGCTTGGAAAATGCTAAAACAATAATAAAACAACAGATTCATTGCTTAAAACATAGTCCTAAACTTCCCCGATTCATTCTTGTAGAAAACAGCCTTCCATTCGACAATGCGATCGCTCGACCTGAATACGTCCCTGCTGTTCTAAAAGGTGGCAGGGGGTGGAAAACTAAAATTGCTTTCGAATAAGTAACCATCCCCAAGGGATTATTCCGTACGTACGGAACGATCTCGAAACTGTCTCCATTAAACAGGATACAGGTCAAATTAACGCTGCAGAGCGATTTCTACCAGTCAATCAGATTTAATATGTGGTAAAAAAAATATCAGTTAGCGATATGACATAAACAACCTAAATCACCGGGAAAAAACAGCGGTCGCCCTTAACGACGTTATATGTATAGGTTTGAAAATTGGCTCGGCTAAAAGTGAGCTTCTATATGTTTCTTTCACCATGACGGCAGCAATGTGCTTCCGACTACCCAGTTCTGGATTTAGTCGTAAGCGTAAGTATGTACAGAGGCGCACACATCAGCCTTTACAAAACCATTGCAAAATAGATCTAACGCGAGCCGCATAAGGTGCCCCTATGTAAAGGTTGATGTGTGCGCCTCTGTACGTCAACAACATACCCTCACAACCATATCCCAAACGGGTTAGCCAGAGGCACACAAATTTTTGCAGTCATGGTGAACGGAACAGTCAGAAGCCCATTCTTTGCCATGGGAATTTGAACCCATCGTGGTGAGGGGCGAGCCCACCGCCGTTATACGGGTTGCTAGGGTTTATCGGTGTTTTCCTTCACCGGATTTTGCCGCAGATTTTACAAACACCTTGTTACGTATAAACAGAATTAAAATGATTTTAATGTTTTTCCAGAATCAGGAATCCAATTTATAAAAGGCATCAAGGCTCTACAAAGTTATATTTTAACTAATTCACTATTTCACAACATTACACGAATAAAAACGTCTGCCAGAGTCAATTGACTAATTAAAAAGAAACATCTGTCTGTATGTGTGGGATTAGGCGTAAACTGGGGTTCTGTTGGGTTTTGTTGTAGGGTTCCGCAGATAAAATCCAATTATTTATTTAATAAAGTGCTAAATGTTGGTCTTCCAATAATAACTATGAGAATGGCTCTTATTATTTTTCTTAAGTTAAGTAGAATCGCGTATGCCGACATACATATTTTTTCAAATAAATTCATCAGTGTCACTTTCGCAGTAATTACCAATATAACGCACCTCTCAAGCTAAAAACCATCGAGCAGTTTAGGCTGCAGAGCGTTGCAAAAACTATACATACAAACATACACTCGAAAAACACAACTTTCCCTCTGGCGCAGTTGGGTAAAAATTACCCTTTCTATAACAGAAAATACCCATTTTTAGGGAATTGCTTACGTTATTAAAAATACTGGTGCTTTAAATATCATATTTCTCTTACGTGGATCCTGTCTTTGGACAAGAGATTTTATAAATACCTAACTAAATATTGTATGCCCACTTATAAGACTAGTTTACGGATTTTAATGTGTTTCTCATCATTACTATCTTTGTTTTCCGTAATTATATATAAAAGAGATTTTTAGTATTTTAAATCAAATACAGCCCTGTATAAGATACATTTTAATAGATCACTGAATATTTAGAAACGTATATTTCTACCAAATCAAAGCAAGAAATACTAAAAAAGACACAAAACGACATCCAAACAGTTAATTTTGACTAAAAACTGTTAAAAAGTAAAACTAACCAATTAACTAAGTGAGAAACAAACGATTTATATGAACAATTTAAGTTTACATAAAACGTACGTTAGTGTGCGTTGAGCGACCGCAGTTGTGTGTGTGTATGTGTGTGTATGGAACAAGGTGAACTGTTACAGGGTGTTCCGTGTTTTAATGGTATCTTTATTTTAAACTAGCTAGTCTAAGTGTGACAGTTCACTCAAAGCAATATTTGTTAGCCTAACTCTCCTTTTTGAAACAAACATTGAACTTTTTTACCTCCTATGGATGGATATTTTCACGGTATATGACTTATATGACTGACGTATGCCAAAAATAAAACAATCCCGTTTGTTTTGACAGTTTTTAAATTAAAAATCTATATTTTTGGAATAGTACCGTTAGCCTATATTTAAAATCAATTATTGGTAATAAATATTTATTGTTTTCTCCCCGTACTAATTGGCACTGCCAACAGCATTCCTGTCTCTCCCAACAGTTGCCTGGAAGACAATACTTTCAGCTCCGATTTTGTACTTTTTCAGTGGAATAAAAATCAATATATCAGCAAATAAACACTAATTAATCAAACAATAAACTTAAATGCACAATAAAAAAAATACAAAAGGCGGACTTAATGCTTAAAGCATTATCTACCAGCCAAACATTGGCCGAGACAGAAAATGTTTTTGTTGACTCATCGTGCAAAAAAAACTCAAAACGTCAATATTTAGACATAATAAACAATAACCAGCCCACTCATTCGGTCCACCCTGTACCGCGACATGTGACACGCACACACGCGCGCGAATTGATAGCGAGTCGGATCTATGCAGTGCAACGCCCCGCAACGGACTGGGGCACACCGGGCGGGGTTTGAGGCGACAACTGACATGTACTCGTCTCTATATATAAAAATGGATTGCTGTTCGTTAGTCTCGCTAAAACTCGGGAATGGCTGGACCGATTTGGCTAATTGGTATTAATATTAGTAGTGGTATTAATATTGGTTTTGAAATATTTGTAATGGTCGAGGGAAGATTTAAAAGGTGAGTAATCATGAGAAAATGCTGGGAATATAGTAAAAATCTCAATTTTAGTTTCCTCTTAGTAAATGTTACTACCTGTCACGTGACACTAAATGTTTTTATTATAAGATAAGATATACTTTTATGCACAAAGAAAACAATTACATAAAAATGCTTACAGAGATATAACAGTACAATGTAGGCGGCCTGGTCGCTAAAAGCGATCTTTTCCAGAAAACCTTCCGGTAGAGAAAAATGAAAGAAAAATTGATGTGGTGGTGCAAGATGGTTATTGAGAGATAATCATTCCTATAATAAGTAAAGTATTATTTATTTATTTACTAGCGACCCGCCCCGGCTTCGCACGGGTGCAATGGGATGTTATTATACTTAAAAACCTCCCTCTTCAATCACTCAATATATCAAAAAAAGCCGCTTTGAAATCAGTTCCTTAGTTTTAAAAATTCAAGCTCAAATATGAACAGAGACAGCGACTTTGAATACTATGTAGTAATAACAAATTATGTAACAATAATAGTAATTGTTTGTATGCTTTTTCTTGTATATTTTATGTGTCGAATAAATTTATCTTTTTTTCTTTCTAACAAAGAAACTCAAACTTTATTGTTTTAAATGTTGAATAACATCATGTATTAAAAAACAGTGTTTGTCAAAACCGTAAGTTACCTCGCATAATGCCACTTTATTTTCTTAAACATTAAAAACAAACAAACTACTACATATCCTTTCTAATTCTAGTTGAGTTACTGGTTTTCCTAGTCCAAACTCGGCGTTGCCAACGATTAGTTTTTAATGAGACTATCGATAATTTGTACTATCAATTTTCCTTATGTCTACTAGTTAGCACTGATTAAGTTATTAAAATTAATTCAACAAGCATACATATTTATTTATAGCTCGCATAATTTTGACCTAACATCTCATTATTTATGCATATTCATATTACTGGTGAAGCATTTATTAACATTAGTGTCCCATATTGTCTATGATGTTTGCTGGGCACTACACAAATAGATATACTTTATTGCACGATAAAAGTATTGGATTACTAAACCAATGTACAGTTTAGGCGATCTTATTGCTAGAGAGCGATCTCGTCCAAATAATTTTGAGTTATTCTTTTCTTTGTAACTACTAGTCAAGATTGTTAATAAAATAAGTAAAATAGCTGGGTTGTACTCGAATGTACATATTTCAGACATTAATAGCCGTAAAGATAGGAAACCCAGAAAAAAGATCGGTCTTGGGCTCAGGCGGGACCAAGACCGAATGTTTTGTGAGTGGTAGCATTAATGTCTATTATTAAGTATGTTTTGTTTGTTAATTAATCCTTCATTGGCTGTATTTTTTTTTATATTAAGTTAGGATTTACATTGTAAGTAAGAGCTGTGGATTTAGTAATAAAATAAATAAATAAAATAAAAATAACCTATTAATAACCATATCGACATGGCTAGCCTTCCAATGCCCTATGCGCCTAACTCTATGCGCCCGGTGCACCCCGGGCCGCGTCGGCATAAATTCCCAATAACACGAAATGGCGGAGGGGCGGGAGGGGCACAGGGCCGCACTCAGGGCCGAGAGATTATTATTATTATTACTTTTGATAATTTACATTGTCAAAAATATGACCGTTGAATTTTTACAGTAGCGTCATGGTCGCAAATTCGTCATGTGTGTTTGTGTAGAGTTAATTTATGGTTATAGAGCGGGGTTAATATTTGAGATAAATTGTATTCAAAGAAACAATGCCATAGCATTACTACTAAAGAATTATTATTTTGTATTTGAAGTAAGTGATGTCTTTTTTTGGTGGTGGATGTTTTTGCAGACATAAATAATAGCACAATTCATTACAGAAGATACAATAAGTAAGCGTCCATTTAAATAATCGGGATTCACGTAATAACATCATATTTATTGAAATAAACAAAATTCAGTATTGTTATAATTTCAGAGTAAATAAATTGTTTTGAATGCTAAAAATTTCCAGGGTTATGTTATGACCGTTTTACGCTTAAATGCTTAAATTATCTCGGGATTATAGGAGAAAGAAAATACATGTTTTGAAAGAGTGTTCCAAGTCAAAATGATACGACATATAAATGTATTCCCGAACCTTTAAGAGTTGGTATCGATTAGGACAACCACTCAGAAAATCCCCAACTATACAGTTTTGTTGTATTGTTCAAACTCTGTAAAATGAATTATTTGCATTGCAGTCTTCAGTTAAAATACTCAAGTTTATTTAATCTATGCTGAATAAACAGTCGAGTATCCTATTAGCTCGGAGTACGGCCCTGGCCGAAAACAGTGAAAGATGAGAGTTGGCCCGACAGCGCGACCGAGCCGCCTTGGTCCTTGAACTTATATAACCATTATCAAGGTCTTTAAAATAACAAAACGTCACCAATAATCAATTTTACACACAAAAAACTTAAAAACCTGTCATTTTTGACAATTAATCAATAAAAATCAAATATATAATAAATAAATCGCGTATTAGTATTGAATCAACATTTAATTAACAAAGAAGAAACTTTTAGGCACATTATAACTTCACTTCAATAATTAGCATATTATTTTCACATGTGAGATGGATTAAGACTCCAGCAGTTTGAGTTTGTTTTTATTAATAACTGAGATTAGAAAACGAAACTGACTTGACTGGAACGACACAAAAATAAAACCGATTTGTAGCAATAAAATTGATTACGCCGCAAGTGTTTTTTAGTAAATCAACACCGCACCAATTAGGTCATCGTAAATCATGACAGCGTAAAGATCAAGAAACTCCAAAAGAACGTGTTATTTAATGTTTAACAAGTAAATGCCTACTCTCAGCGACTCTGCCCGCGATCATTTGTTCTTTCCATATAAAAAAGTATTTTAATTCACATTTTCGCGAAAACTGACTTGATTTGCCACTAGACCAAAGAATACACAAATCAAATATTTAAATGGTGTATTTGTAATTTTCGCTACAATTAAAACATTGAAATTAATTTCGAGTCAGAAATTTTCTTAACCAACTGAATTCCTAAGGTCTGCTAGAAGAAATATCTTGTTAGAGATAGGGTTACCAGTACTTTGGTGTACAAATACTGTTTATTGTATCTGTAAATCAATAAATTAAATGTCTCACTTGTCATTGCAATAACATAACATCATAATATACCATTCAAACAGTCGTGCCATTAACCTTCACAAGTTATAGTTAAATCAAATCACGCTCACCGATCATTTACGAAAATAACCTCAACAGTGAATTTTCAAAATAATTGCAAGTATCAACTCAACTCGATCCAACCACACGACTGTTCACAAAGTTTTCAACCGGCCCGACTCAAAAGGGCTGAAGTGCTACACTGACAAAATACACCCAACTCCTTTACAATAGAGTTCAATTTGCCAAAGTTGTTTGTTTAACTTATTAATGCACGCAGCTTATATACAATTTGGAGATTAGGAGCCAGGTTTTTCGTTTTTTGCCGAAGTGTTTTTATTTTGACTATTTATATTGCAGTTCCAACCTTAAGTTTAGGCGAAGGTGGAATTCCAAGTATGTTTGAACCAATCATCATTTGCCTAACGATTGATTTTAAAGTAATAATTGAATATGTATTTATACTGATTACGACATTATTAATCAATGATTTCCGTTCGGCAACATGGTCGATAATGCTATTATAATAAAGTACATTGTCAGGGACGTTTTATGAATATGTCATGCCTAGATAAAACTATTAGACATACAAAATTAACATAAACGGCCTATAAACGCCCCAATATCGGGCACAGGCCTCACTTCAACTATGATGTGGAACAAGCCATACTCCAACACGCGGGCTCAGTGCGGATTGTTGGAGGGATGTGAGGTTAGTGAGCAACCTTCATGTCAGATGTTATCAAGCCGCCCTAAGGCATCTAGCAACGTCAACCGAGACCAACTGCTTAACGTGTCTTCCAAAATACGGAGATACCCGAAACACACTTCATTAAATTTTGGATCGGGATGGTCACCAATCCCATTTCAGACCCGGCGTGTGTTGCTTTACAGTAGCGATCGTCGCCGAACCGCAGTCACAACTGCGCCAAAGGCACCACCTCATTGGACATTGAAAACTTTTTTTAAATTAAACTAGCTGTTTGATCGCTGATGGCTAGAGCTCGTAGCTCACTAGGCAAGCACGGAAACTTAAAGGCTTCGACCCAGCAATAATCTTGCCATTCAAAATTGAACCTTAAAATTAAAATTCCTGATTTTATTACAGAAAATAAGTCGTTTCTTTGAAAAATCTGTCCTTTCCTATCAAATCACCTGTCATTCTATTGCACATAAAAAACAGTTATTTTACGAGACACTACTAACATAAGTAGCCTAGCGTGCCGTTGACTGTACTTTGCGGCCTGCGTCTATCGTAATCCCGCGACCTTTATTAGGTCATCCGTCCAACTCGCGGGTGGGCGTGTCACGCTGCGTTTGACATAATGGTGTCTATTCCACTAGTTTTCTGACTCAAATGCCATCAGTTCTTCAGGCTATGCCGTTATATACAGAACTAGCAGCCGCCCGCGACTTCGTCCGCGTGGACTTAGCTGTATGAGAAAAAAGATTTTCCCGCTTTAAAAAAGATATTTCCGCTTTTTTGTTGAAATTTTCCGGAATTTTCTTTGCTATAAACCTCACGGAGTCCGAGACCTTTCCAACGAATGCAAAACCGTGGAAATCGGTTAGTGCGTTCTGGAGTTATAGCGTCAGGAAGGAAAACCCGACTTATTTTTATATAGTAGATGAATCTTTCAATTGGGCGTGGAAGGCATAATCCTGAAGTATGGAGTATAGGCACCAATAATATTATAAAAATCCGTAGATAGGTTACTTGTGCTAAAAAAGTGGCACCCGAAATCGAGACTTTCGACCACCTGAGCAAAGCATTGACAGTTTGAGACGACACTGCGCAACATGTATCTGTATCGTTTACGCTCTAGTAAATAATCATACTATTTGTACACACGGTCAAATCATAGGTACGTACGCCAGGGGACAAGTTTTGACTTCGCCTCAGTACTGACATAACGTATCTATCTATACCTCTTTTAAATATCATTGGCGTGGAAGGCATAATCCTGAATGGTATACATACAGGATGATTTTGAAAGTACTTGCTAAATTATAAGAGATTTGGTATCAGGAACTGAACAGATTTCTTTTCCTATTTTGGGTTTTTATCATGTGTTATTTTTTTAAATTCAGTTTTTTACTACTTATTTCGAATCTTGCCTCCATCGAAGGTGTACATAATACTTGTGTATGTCTAACCTAACTAATAATAACCTATTACGAAGGTGTTCATGTCAACCTTCACAAAGCAAATACAAAATAGGGAATAAGGTGCTAGGTAAGTAAAGGTTGATGTGAACGCCTCTGTTATCATATTATACGAATAGGTATAACAAAATGGCGGTCACTCGATGCTCCTTGGGGAATTCCACATTTTACTGAGATTGCGTACTTAGATAGAAATGCCATTGTTTAGTGTTACTTCCGTTATGGCTATTGTGACCGTATTTGGAACTTGATTTTTATACATGTGATTGAAAAATAATAGGTTTTTTTATTTTTTGAAACTGATCGATAATGAAGATAAAGTAACTACCTACTAACACAAATTTTGTATCGAAATAAAACAACTTTACGGATTCTACTCGCGGTCTTATATTTTCTTTCATTTTCTAACCCGACGTTTCGACTACTTTACAGCAGCCGTGATCACGGTGATCGATGTATAGTGTTCGCGTAAATATTAGAAAACATTATTGAAACATTTATAGTTTAATTAAATCAAATAAAGACTATCAACATGAAATGTAACACTTCAATGCTTCAGTGCCGACTGGAATAGCTACTTTGCGTTCGTTGTACAATCTTCAGCTCCAGTGATACAATTGATGTGATGGCTCAGTAAAAATATTTTGATTTGATTTGATTGAGTGATGAAAAACACCCATAAAAACCCAAACAACAGGATAACCTCTGACATTAATCCAAGATGTCATGATTTTCAGATTTTTTGCAGCACATTGTAGCGATAGTGCGACACTATTTATCGCATAACAATATTAAGATAAACATTTTATAGTTAAGAACATAAATAAACATGTTGGCTTAATAGCTGTTAGTGTGTATTTCTGCGTAATAAATAAATTAGATTCAAATCGATCGGCGAAATATAGCCTTCTGCATGTCCCGTTTGTCATAACTACAGTGTGCCTCTAACTACGCCCTTTTGGGATATTATAGTGAGCGTATGTTTATCAATAGCATTGAAGTAATCCTAGTAGCAGCACTATCTATCTCTAGTACGACCGTCTTGGTGTAATTGTTGAGAAGTCGGCTACTACACCGAGGGTCGCGGGTTCGATCCCCGCACAGTACAAACATTTGTGTGCATGAACATGTCTGTTTGTATTGGTCTGGCTGTTTCCTATGTATATTAAGTATGTATTTACAAAAGAAAAAGTATTTAAGTATGTTTATCCGTTGTCTAGTATCCATAATAACGGACTATAATTAGCCCACTTGGGACTAGATGGCGCTGTGTGGAATAATGTCCAAGGAAGGAAGGTTATTTAAGGATCTAAATTTAGAAGCTATCGATAACTAGCGTTAACTTTATAAGTTAACGCTAAGTTATAAGGATTATGCAACATAATGCTCTGTGTAAGAGGCCTGTATTTCTAAGAGAAATCACACTTGACGAACATTTTAAAGACTGAAGAATCAATATTTTAGAAAAATAGAACATTGACCAAAAAGAAAAACCTTTTTTTTCAAACGGGATTGACCTAATTATTTGTTGGTTGTCAAAATAATATTTGTTTAATACAACTGTTTGACAGAACGACGTCTGTCGGGAACAAACTGAGCGTTTGGGAGATCTTTACACCAAAGTCTGAATGAACCCTAAAATGAACAGATCTTGTACTATGGGTGTTAATCTGACAAAGAGAGTTACATTTTTTCCTAAAAGCATACTTAAATAAGTATGTACACTTACTTTCTTAACATGATTGTTCGTCCTTTGCGGAAATTGTACCTGCTACCTATCTATACTTATACCAATAGGTGAGTTTCATACTATTTAACAAAAAAAACCTACCAAAGAATGTCATTGAGTCATAATTAAACTTAACAAACATAATAAAGTATCTTCCATAGCCGGTCGGCGTAGAATCCGGGCTATGTGAATAAATAACAGTTTGGGCTCTTTAAATAAAATGAATCGATACTTGCGTTTTCGTTATGAATATCCAATGGTGCAGTTGCATACTATGCTGTATTTAATATTGGGATACTATTTACTAGCCGAACCTTTGATTGAAACGAAAACCGGAAGATACGTTATACATTTGTGTGCATGTACATGTCTGTTTGTATTGGTCTGGGTGTTTGGTATGTAAAATTAGTATGTATTTATAAAAGAAAAAGTATTCAAGTATGTTTATCTATTGTCTAGTTTCCAATAGTACAAGCATTTATTTGCTTAGTTTGGGGCTAGATGGCGTTGTGTGGAATAGTGTCCAGTGATATTTATTTAATTATTATGATTATTACGAGTCAAGCCCCGAATCGCAACCAAATCATTTCGAATCAAGTAAGTTCGGAAACACGCTACGTGTACAGAGGCGTTCACATCAACCTTTACATAGGGGCACCTTATGCGGCTGACTTAACCGTCATTTTGCAACGGTTTTGTAAAGGTTGTTACGGACGCCTCTGTACATTGTGCAATCATGGGCTAAGTATTACTAATTACTCTTATTAGTAACCCAGGGGGCCAATTCTACTAAGCAATTTCTGCACTAATCGCAACGTAACTTAGGCCAAATAACAGCGACTAAGCAATTTCCTATTCTAGTAAGGCACATCGAGCCAATTCTCGTTCGATTGTCGTCCAAACTCACGATCGATCGCAATTGTTGACAGTTCCATTCTGCTAACACAATCGATCAAGCACTAAACGTCAGACGTGGTCAGACGCTATTCCGCTAATGTTTTGACAGATGCGTCAATCGAACCGCGGTCGCAAATGAACCATCTGGCTGTCAAAATTAACGGCTGTGATGAAGTTGTTCTGACCCAACTTATTGTGGACCGTTCGGCGGTCGATTACTTTCAAAACACCTTTTTTCAATTAAAAGGTTCTGTGATGAATATCTCATGATAACGAATGCAATTGATAATTGTAGTGTTAGAAGGAAGAATTTCCCGGTGAATCTTCGTATTTCTGAATTGGAACTTATTAGCTAGTTGCGTTATAAACTTAGTTATGGCTTTCCAAAAGCCTCTTTTATCTGAAACTGAAGTAGCTAATACAAAGGTAAGTTATAACAAATCATATTATTAAAATAATTGTTACTAGTCAAACGTTGATTATAATGTTTGAACTGATGATGATATTTTTTATTTCCAGGAAAAAAAACTGGCGCTGACCTTAGGTGTCTGTTAGGGCCACTGTGCTCTTATCAAGTGACAGTAATTGTATCCAGGGGACAATTGCTCTATTTCAAAGAAATTACATTTGGCAAGAGCAAGAGAAAGAAAAAACGCAAATGGGGCGACCTGATGTGCTGTTGACTGTACTTTAAAGGCTAAAAATACTGAGGCACTTCACACAGTTGCACAAATATATTATAAGGAATATTGTGGAACGATTTACACCTATTTGCAAGGATTGTTAAGGCCCCTTAGTACTTGCTACATTAAATACTTACTATCAAACATCATCTCCATACTTCAAACCTCTAGCTGTCTGCCTGGTGCAACTAACTATAAACTATTGCCATGCCATGTAATGGATATCAATAAGAGTGTTATAGAAAGAGGCTATTTTGATAGCTTGCTCACAAAAGGTAGTAAATGACTTGTAATCACCCCCAAAAACCTATGTAGAACTTCTGTACAGGAAAAACTTTTTTAAAACTAAAATACTTTGAAATAAAAAGGTATTTTTATTACCATCCTAAAAAACAGGACTCGCTTCCAATTTTTAAAACACAAAAAATGCATCTTTAACTTAGCACCTAATCAAAGGCTTGAGGGTCCGTTACAGTGTACTGTATTGTCATGCCCACCATAAGCAGTGTAACTTAATTGGAGTAAATATTACATTAATTGCTGCTGAAATTATATTCTGTAGCAGACTACTGAAAGAGAGGATGTGTAACAAGGATCAACTCCAACAACAATCTGCATTGAGCCCATGTGTTCCATTATGACTCCTTAGATAGTTGAGGCCTGTGCCCAGCAGTTGGAAGTTTAAAGCAGTTTATGTAAGGACTAATCTACTTTAAACAAAGTTAGTAAATGAGAACTAATTTGGTTGAGCGTTTTTAATATTCATTTATAATCCATTAAAAAAACATTAAATTAATACATGGATCAGTCTTAAATCTTCTCATCACATAATTGCAGGTAGGTACATTCAGGTAGCCATTCTGAAACAAAACAGAAAATATGAATAAATTATTCAAATAATGTTTTTATATAAATAACATTCTCAAATAACTACAGGTACAATAAAGTAAAAAAAACCGAAAACAAGTAGAACCGGTAAATTTAATACATCCCAGACTGTGAGTTATTTGATAAAAGGTAAAATAACATTTATTATTTATATCTACTATTTGCAGATAATCAAACTCAAATGCACTTACCGTTGGCTTGGACAATATTCCTCTATTTTGGCTAGTGCCTTTCGTAGCTGGTTTGAATTGCCACAGCCTCTGCCTCATTCATTATCCTTTAAAAGATAGGCATTTGTAACAGTAATGCAATATGCTATTGTCTGCTACTCCAATCAATATCAATTGGCAAATTATGACATCTGAAAGAATTAAAAGTTTAAATGGTTTTAAGAAGAGAGGATGGTCTTAAGTTATTCTTTCTTATGATGAGGAAAAGCTTTAATAGAAATAAACAAATATGCTGAGTCATTATAAAATATTGTTTACAATCGTTAAAGATAAAAAGTTTGAGTACAAGTTTCTGAAGTTTAATTTACTCACCAAATTATGTGAATATGGTAATCAGTCAGTAATTAGCAACTAGGTCTAGCGACCCTAGGTCTAGATGCTCTCCATGAGCTCTCTAATCAACAAAGCCTCTGACCAATGCTCTAACTCTCTAACCAACAAAGCCGCTGACTGCAATGTTTTCACTCAGTGACACCAGGCCATTCAATTTATACAGAGAAGGCGTTATTCAGGAGATAGATACTTGGTCTCCCTATTTGTATGTATCGTGATATTCTTTTCTTTCTTAATTTTTAGCAATGTTATCAAACAGAACAACAATTTAATTATTTTAAACTGACATTTCTGACATTTGACCACAGATCATATAACTTTATTTTTTTTTAAATCAAGCACTATTTGCGATGTTTATGTTTTTATTGAAAAATAAATAACGTTTTTTTACTTTATTTCATGCCAATAATAAAGAACAAGTTATTTTATGAACTTGATTGAGCAAAACAACAATGTAATCTCAAGAAAAAGAGAAATATAGTGGGGTTATTATAATCTGTCCACTGGTAGTTTTCATTAAGCATAAAATGGTAACACACGCATCTGCTCCTCCCGTTAAGCAATGGTGCAGACAAGGTGCGGCTGTGGTTAAGCTTTAGTTAAGTTTAGTTTAGAGACTTGCTTGACACGACGTTAGTAGAATAACTTTTTGACCAACGATGGAAACGTAATATGAATAGAATTGCTGCGAAAAGCGGATAGACTGCAAAATAGCAGAATTGGCCCCCAGGTCTCAGCTTGTAAGTGAGAACTTTCGGAATGCATTGGATAATTGATCATGTTGTTAGCTTTTAACCAAACCATTGGTTTAAAACTATACAAAAATGATAAGAATGTTATCGGCCTCATAAAGATACGGTCGCTATGCAGTGAATTAATTTATGATCGGTAATTCACTAATAATTATACAGTCTATAAAAATCTGGCAATAGAGTAATTTTTTTACCAGAAAAATACGATATTCTATGTTAATATAATGGAATTAGTAACAGACAACCTTATTTATAAAAACGAACGCAACGCTAAAACATAGTATATGCAATTGACGTGTTACCTATGTCACTTACTCGCAAATGGAGGCAGCAACAAGGATGATAATGACAAAGCGATACAAAAGTTAACGTGTTGTTGAAGAGCTGTTTCAGTTTTTATGAATAAGGGGGTTAGTCTTTCAAAAGGAACTCTTAACGACAGTACATATACGGCCTATATACGTCCCACTGCTGGGCACAGGCCTCACCTCAACTATGAGGTGGATAGAGCCATATTCCAACACGTGGGCTCAGTGCGGATTGTTGGAGGGGTGTAAGGTTAGTGAGCAACTTTAATGTCAAATGTTATCAAGCCGCCCTAAGGCCTCCGAATAGGCTTAACGACTGACATCTACGACGTCAGCCGGGACCAACTGCTTAACGTGCCTTCCGAAGCACGGAGATGCCCGAAATACACATCACTAAATTTCGGTCGAGGTGGTCACCCATCCCATTTCCGACACGGCGTGTGTTGCTTTACAACAGCGATCGTCGCCGATCACTGTCACAACTGCGCCACGGGCACCTCAACGACAGTAAACACACGACGATCTCATCGATTTCCGCTGTAAAATCTTAAAGTTTTAACAGTGTATTATCGGCCTTACATGTCATTAAAGAGTAAAGTGTCAATAGTAGCCGGTCGCGGTACACCAGCGGATCCGACAACGCGCGACGCTTACGAAATGTCCGGGCGCACCAACTAACTAATAGCGTTGCTGACTTTTTGAAAATTAGTCGTAATTAAGTTTCACATAATTATTATGCTGGGCAAAGACAGTATTATCTGTTATCATGAACACGAAGTACAAATTCAATTCATTTCAGGCCAGACCCATATTTGTAGTTAGTAACAATTCTCAAAAAACTAATGGCTAACTCTTTAAATAACAGCATGCAAAAAACCCCAGTTTTATATGTGACATCACATTGTACACGGTTTTAACAAAAGGTTGAGGTTGAGAATTTAAATGCAAAATAAACTAGCAAAATACAAAAAGAACAAAATTATGAATGAAAGTCTGTAGTTTAAGTGCGCATTATGGGAGGCATACGTCCAGCAGAGGACTAGCATGCTGATGATTTAGAACATGAAGATTAATTGTCTGACATAGGCTGGGGATTTAGATCTATTAAGATTAATTGTCAACCTTCACATGCTCAAACACGAAGTTATCGGGGGTCTGTCTATTCCTCTATACGTTTCGTGGTTAGTAGCTTTAATACATGCAAGTAATATTAACATAAAGAAGAAGAATCAGGGAAAGCCAGGGCGAGTCTCCAGTACAATTTAAACAGAAGTTTCAACCTGCTAAAGTGCAGTAACGCTCTTATCCGCGTGGAGCGTGGTAAGTAAAGCAAGCAAACGAAGCAAATGCGAGGGCACAGGGCTGTCGCTATCTCTTACGATATTATCGATGTTTTTGTTTTTAAATTTTATTTTGATTTAAAATTACAGTTTGGGTTCAAATCTGGCCGGAACTCAAAATAAAATGCCAACATTGGATAATATACCTGTAAGGCATGTGTAAAACATCAGGAAATTCAATCAAAAATTCAAAAGAATCTTGTGCGTATAATTAAGTACTTGCAAAAAATTAATTAAAATTAATTTAATTAAAATTGGTACAGGTACAAAATGTATTGTCAAAATGGAGGTTCAATCAAGACCGAATTTGGTAATCCGTTAATATCTTGAGACAAATTGTAACAAGATTTTTATACTTTTATAAATTTTAAAAGTCATATTTTAAATAGTACATTTGGCGAACTTAATGCTTTGATGTTTGAAGATCTTCTCTACCAGTCAAACCCCAACGCCTCACATACTTAATGCAGTTTCTGCTGAACAATACGATACAATACAATATTTATACGCCAAGAAAACACCGGACAGTCTAGATTATTTTATTTAGGGTATCTTGTTTTCGATTTTCTAGTTCTTGAAGAATAAAAAGGAAACGTAACAGGTATATTTAAATAAAGATATTTTTGATTTGATTTGACATACAACTGACTCAAAATATATTAGATTCAAAGCATAAAACAATATTTAACAATAAAACATACAAAAACACCACAAGTAATAATAATAATAAACTCGTGGCAGCCCTGAGCTAGTATGCGCTCGGCCGATATTTTTTCACTACGAACAGAGGTCTATGGAGTCGATCAATATGCTAGAAATATTTAATTTATTTTAATTATAATAATGACATACTTAACATGACTCAGCAGATGATTTATTTGCTGAACATATTACAATAATGACTGTATTCATCGGCAATTTACAAACAATGTGACGTTCCTAACTTATCACAATCTTGTCAAGTCTTTTTAAGACAATAATTATAAACTTTAGAAACTATTATTAGTATGAAAAACATAGCGTAATTTTAATTGAATACTACGTTCTAAATGTTACTTTACTAGGTTTTTAAATCACTGTACATCAGATGACCCTCTGCCTCGTCCTCGTTGTATCTCATAAAAAAAACTCATAAAACTCGTGTCTTTGAACATTCGTATCACAAAAGATGTTAATATGTGTCATGAAGTCATGATTTTATTAATCAGTCAATCAGTGTCAAGATTAATTACAAGTAAATAGTAAAACCAATCAGTATCATTAAATAGCCTGTCCGATGAGATGCGTTAATGACAGCTAAGATTGTTTTAAAATGTATTTGTTTTACTATCTAAGTTGTCACGCCAAAAAAGTCTTGGCAACTCTAGTCATAATATTCATTTCATCATTTGAGAGACATAATAATAACATTCATAATCTTCACGTTTATCACCATGTCTTCAATCTAACGCTTCAGAATAGCTACCGCAAAATAAAATAATGCAAGATAAAAATAAAACAAAACAATCCTCTCCATAGCGACGTGTCCACAACAGTTTCGCTGTCTCGCTTGCACCCTCCTCCCGTGCGCCCCTCACTACCCGCGCAAGGGTTTGATGCGTTGTAGTATGTTACTGTTAGATAATCTAGTTTTTTATCGTGATTATTTTTGACGCATTTACCTAAAGGTAATATATTTAAAGAATTATTAATTTCGAAATGTCTTAATTGAGTTAAAATGTATTTTCCCTAACCTTATTTATTTCAATCTTTAGTTTTCCTTTGGGTTTTAATTGTTTTTTAAGACGGGTGGTCAAACTATTAAGCTAATCAAATCTGGAGGCGACTGGCTTTTAAAAAACAAAAATTGAAAAATCAATAACGTTTGTAATTGATCAACAGACAGTGCGGTTTTCAAACGGCGCATGGGATCAAGGTCATTCATAATAATTCATAATACATGTGTGTGGCCTATGGGAGTTCCTTATCATAACTCATAAGCCTTAGCCTATCAAGCAGTTTTGATTTGAATGCATACATAATTATTTCCTACAAGTTTCACATTACACATAATTCAGCCAGCTACATACCCACACGCGGCATCCATGTGACTCTGTGCGACGACGTCCATTTTTTTTAGGCGCATTATTTTTTTTATTTAAATGCTTATTACCTGCCAGCACAGCAGATTAGTAGATACGTCATTCCGTTTATACTCTGTGATTTGTTCGTCGTGTAGAGAGAACGAAAAACGGAACGTTACCGGAAGATTCGGTTAGGTTTTTTTTTCATTGTAGATTTGGATTTGTCAAAGGAATCAGTTGTTATAGTGCTACAAATTAGAATGTAAATTGAAATGAATACTGAGACTTTATGTTATCAAGACGACGTCAATTTCTCGATCGTACGCCATTTTGTTTTCCGATGATATTACACGGCCATTGTGTAACTCGGTTAATAAACGGTTATCTACGTAAAATCTGACGATTCAGGTAATAAAGACTTCACCAGAAAAAGGAAATATGTGTAGTTTTTTTTTAATGTAACTTATGTTTGGCGACAGGCAACTAGCCTTCATATTAAAAATAGGTAATGTAAATACACAGGAGTCACTGCGATTTCGAACCATGTGAGTCATGTGACGTCATGGTATTGAATAAAACGATTCAAGTTATATTAAACAAATAACAATGACGGCGAGTACTGTGACACAAAGCATAGTTATTTTCATTTAAAACAAAAACTATCTAAATATTTCGTTTATTTAAGGAAGTACTAGCCGCCGCCCGCGACTTCGTCCGCGTGGACTTAAGTATGAAAAAAAGGCATTCCTATTTTTATTTAAATTGTAGCCTAGGTATGTTCTATTCAGATTGTAAGCTATATTATTGTAAAGTTTCATTTAAATCCATTCAGTAGTTTTTACGTGAAAGAGGAACACGGCACATCCACACATACAAACTTTCACATTTATAATATTTGTAGGATTAACGAAATCTCTCACTATTCGTATTTTTTAACTATTAAATTCCAGGTAAAGTAGAAAGTATTTTCCAATATTTCCAATTAATTTGTCAAATCCATGAGCTTATACAGGGTAACAAAAAAGTGAATCCAAAATAAAACCTAAAATTTCACTTATTTTAGAAGCACTAAGTCCTTACTAACTCAGTTGGCACTTATCGGTCAATAGCGAACACATACACAAACTCTTATCATGTAAGTAGGTCAGAACACTTACAACCAAATGGGCCTTTGCTATGTAAGCCTATTATAAATGTCTTGAAATTCTCCGGACTTTTTTGTAGTCTTCAAAAATACCTACTTGGTAATAACTCTTTGGTAATTAGGAATACATTTGAAAAAAACTCGGTAAACTCGGATAACTACGGTGGACTCGCGTCTTACAAAGTTGGATTTGAATTCGCTCTGCGAGTGTGGTGTACTGATGATAGTGGTCAAATATTTTTTGAGATATCTTCTGCAATCACAAAGTTGATTTTCGTTGTAAAATGACGTCATAAAACCACTTGGTGGCCATAGGCAGTTCGTTTTGAAGATACATTTTGAATTTTTTACACGCAGATTAATTTTTAACTTGAGCACATTGTTCTTATTTATTTTTAACAACCTCAATATGAGTTAAGAATTTGCACTAAACAGTTACAGAGATAATTTATTACACAAAAGAACTTTAAATAGTATAGATCTTTATTCTCAAAGAATCCATGTGATAATGTCAGATGAATTCAGACCTTATGTCATAAACAAAATACGTTACTAACAATGCTTAAACATGATATTTTATAAGTGCCCAAACAACAGATTTTTTGACGCTATTCAATATTAAAGAAATATAATCGTACCATAAATTTGACGCACGCGTTTGTTAATTAATTAGTTCTTCCCAATAAATAAGTTGAACAATTAAAAACTCACAAGCACATCCGCGCGCTAAGCACAATATAGCGACGTTGAGAATTACCCCGATTGTACATTGATATTTATGCGGCGGAGAGCCCGTGCGGCGTAACTCGCAAATTATAAGTACCTATAAAACCTTAATTTTTCTCTCAAAAAGATCATGCACCTGAAAGCATTTCTGTTTTAAGTCGCGGTGAAGTAGTGAAAGGTTTAAGGGTCAAGCCTGCATTGAGAACTGAAAACTTTAAAAATGCATATCAATAAGTTAGAGCAGCGATTTCCCATTGGTGCCAACCTTCCTGGCTTGTATCAATAACAAAACCCAACAAACAAACAAAGCTCGGGCTTAAAAGTATTGGATAGGTAACGCAGGCGCTGTGAAAAAAATACCGGGAAACGACAGAGCAATGCTTGGGTAACACAGAGTTAGTGTATCAGGCACTCGGAAGTTAATTATGAAATTCTGGAAATGCATGCAGAGCGCAGACAAATATTATTACCAATGTAATATTTACAATTAACTACTAACTAAATCATTAATAGTTTGTATTGTATATAATGCACACCTACCGAACTGCGAAACCAATTAAATTAATAAATTATTCAAAAACCGAGTTGCTACCGCAGTAGAGTCATCGCTCTAATATACGCACACTAGCAAACCTAATTTTACGGCCACAAACACAAGCTTATCAGTGGATACAGGCTAAAATCAACTGTACACCACGGATTTACAGACTAGTATCGTTTGAAAGTAATGCTTAGTAAGGACTGTTTGAATTTGGAACGGTCCGTAATGATATAAGCACATGGGTCGCATTGCCTAGGGGTGCGAAGTTTTTGAACAAAAAATACGAAATAATTATACTTACTTGAACAAGTACAAATGATCTTACATTTTCTTGGTATATTTAATCTATAGCAGACATAATTAAGAATTATTTTATAATCCTAACATTATAAACCATACGCACACGACAAACCCCGGGTTTTAAAGTAGTACTTAAGTATTCCATTATCGGAGAGTTAGGCGCAAATTGTACTATGAACACAAAGAGGGTCATAGTCGTGAACTCGGGAATATCCGGGTTTCGAGACAGAGTGTTTAACCACTGGGCCACTCCGTAATGTGACATTCCCACCGGTATTGGAAGTTTGTTTCCACTACGAGGGCCCGACAAAGAACTCAACAGTAACTCTTTTTTAGAATAGGATTTTGTACTGTACACAATAAATCAATCAATTCAAATACAATTCGAAAATTGCTCATCTAAGTCAAAAAGTAGTAATATTGTAAATTTCGTAGTACAAATTAAGTACGTTTTACACCATTTACAACGGTAAAAAAGTATTTTATTTTCCTCATAAAAACCTAGCAACCCTAACTCGTAACTTGTGAGTTGAATCTTCAAAACGCGACCTGTGATTCTCAACCCTACCACTAACAAAATAAGAATTTAAATAGGACAGACGTAATGCAAATCCAGGTGTAATTTTCGAACAATATTGGACTCTATTTATAAAATGGCTGAGTGGCTATCTGTTTGCACGATAAAATCAGTGACGTAAGAATATTAGTTTTTTCTTCAATTTCACGTATTTTGAGTATTTTTAATCTGTGCTTGGTCAAATATGGCGTCTCAATGTTAGTAAAGGTTTTTCATGAATGAATTATTGTTCATTCGCGTTAA
The DNA here is from genome assembly GCA_950022985.1 of Udea ferrugalis. NCBI lineage: Eukaryota > Metazoa > Arthropoda > Insecta > Lepidoptera > Crambidae > Udea > Udea ferrugalis. Next base: position 6,782,119 of record OX465545.1, read on the forward strand.
GGTTTTATAAAATTCGGATTTGATCTGAGAATACACACATCAAAAGTGTCTAGGGATATCTCAAGCATTTTCATACAAAGTATAGCTATTGGGGAGGCTGTAAAAATTAAAATATTGATACCAACGTAGAAATTTTTAGGACACAGAAACTGCTATATCTGCCTTTTCAGATTGTATAAAGAAATTCATTGTGGTAGCATTATTGTACAATCGTAAGGACGTTAAAAAAAAGACAGATTTTTCTTTTAAAAGGTTTCAAAATTTTAGCAAAATCAATGATATTAGATAATGCTCAGCATTATCTTAGAATAACTCGAATCATCGATTAAAAATCTGTCTTTTTTTTAACGTCCTTACGATTGTACAATAATGCTACCACAATGAATTTCTTTATACAATCTGAAAGGGCAGATATAGCAGTTTCTGTGTCCTAAAAATTTCTACGTTGGTATCAATATTTTAATTTTTACAGCCTCCCCAATAGCTATACTTTGTATGAAAATGCTTGAGATATCCCTAGACACTTTTGATGTGTGTAGTATTGTAATGTGAACTGGAACACAAAATAACTATGTATTTGGAGTTACAGTAATTTTAAAGAATCTGAGCGATATAATTTAAAAGGTTTACTTAGTCGTCATAAAGGAGCTCTGCGCAGTTTCGTGCCGGTTCAACTCAGTATGTTTTTGAATGTCTATTATTTACTACTAGCGGCCGCCGGCGACTTCGTCCGCGTGGACTTAAGTTGAAAAACCAAAAGTAATATTTTTTTATAAATTGTAAGTAGCCTGTGTGCGATTCAAATGTATAAGCTACATTATTGTAAAGTTTCATTAAAATCCATTTAGTAGTTTTTACGTGAAAGAGCAACACGGCACATCCACACCTAAGATCCACACATACAAACTCTCGCTTTTATAATATTAGTAGGATAATATTTTCTTTGGTAACTTTGACCTGTTACAGGTTCAATTTGAATAGCACTATTTTTGATTTTGATTAAACATTATCACTGTGACGTCATCATTCACTGCCGCTTTGGCTTGTTTCATACAGAACTAGCGACCGCCCGCGACTTCGTCCGTGTACACAATACATATTTATACTTGCTGCTTCACTCCTACAAGTCATAGCTTGATGTTATGTAGCCTATAGCCTTCTTAAACAAATGGACTATGAAACATAGTTTTTTTTTGTAAATTCGAATCTGTCGTTCCCGAGATAAACGCTTACAAAGAAACATACAAATTCTTTAGCATTATATCGTTTTAATAGTAGGGATAAAAAAACGTAGTATCTTCTTTATTATTAAATCGATTGAATTAAAACCTTCGTTATTATTACTATTTGCTTACTTACCTATTATACTATTATAATCCAAATATGGAAAGGTAGCCCTTGAAAGATTATGCATTTACCAAGACAATGATATTACAATGAAATAGACGTAGATAGGTTAAATCAGTACTGACGCAAAGTCAAAAATTGACCCCTGGCGTACCTACCTACCTATATATTCACCGTTTGATTTCAATTCAATTTCAATTTCAAGATAGTATGATTATTTACTAGAGCGTAAACGAGACAGATACATGCCGCGCAGAGTAGTCTCAAACTGTCAATGCCTTGCTCAGGTGCTCGAAGTCCTGATATCGGATGCCACTTTTTTAGCACCAGTAACTTATCTACGTATTTTTATTATAATATTATTGCATAAACCCTATTAGGCGATTATTAAAAATTAAGTACTTGACCTTGAATCAAGATTGTATATTACTAACTGCCTAGTTGACCTAATGAACGAATCGATTTAACCTGTTTTTAGAGCGTTATTCGAAGATATAGTTTAATTTAACTTATGAAAAGTAAAAATGAGTTAAGTAATGGAATGACGTTAGTTCAGGGCAAACTCGAATTGATGTTGTTCTTATTCTTAGTACAGTCAACGGCGCATCAGGCTACCCATTTCCGTTTTTATCTCGCTCTTGCCAAATGGATTTTCTTTGCAATGGAGCAGGGAGGACTGACCGGAAATAGGTAGTCTATCATACCGTCATCCACACATGAAAACCTACCAACACCGGTGGTAGTCACATTATGTTTGTATACACACTGTGTATTGAAATATTCTATTTAAGTATGTCAATCTTGGAACTTAGACCAACTTTTTTTTCGGGTTTTGGTATCTACATATAAAAATAAGTCGGGTTTTCCTTCCTGACGCTATAACTACAGATCGCACCGATTTCCACGGTTTTGCATTCGTTGGAAAGGTCTCGGGCTCCGTGAGGCTTATAGCAAAGAAAATTCAGGAAAATTTAAACAAAAAAGCCGGAGAGTCTTTTTTCACATAAAGCTAAGTCCACGCGGACGAAGTCGCGGGCAGCTGCTAGTTTTTTATAAAGATACAGCACTGATGAGGCTGAATAACATAGAATAACGTAGAAATTCAATAAATCAGACGGTTATATGTATATTTTCAACTATGCATTGCGGACAAGGTTACGTAGCGCCATAGCAATTGACACAGGTACTTCGAACTCTTCGCACCGGTTCACGTCGGATTGTGAATAATCTCATTTTTATACAAACGAGTAAGCCAATGATATTATAATAAAAAAGACGTAGATAGGTTACTTGTGCTAAAAAAGTAACCGAAATCAGAACTTCGAACTGAGTAAAGCAGTTTGAGACGACACTGCGGAACATGTATCTGTCTCGTTTATGCTCTAGTAAATAATCATACTATCTTGTACACACGGTCAAATTATAGGTACAGTCAGCCAAGAAAGTGGTCTACCACTTTTGACAAAAGTTTCTGCCAGGTGTAACGATCGCTAAGGTTGACTTTTCTAACAGAGTTTAACACGTCATGCACAATTATGTTATGACGTTTTGTCTGGTATCTGAGATGACTGACGTTTGACGTCATTGGGTGACTTAGTTTAACCTCATTAAAGGCGATAATCTATTTTGCTCTACTAAAACCATGTCGATCTTTTTGAAGAGAAACTTATTACTACTGAAAAAGAAAGTCACTGACAATTCTACTGTCAAGTATTACCGTCAATGAAATATGAATATCATCAATCTGTTACATATGATAATTCAAACTTGGCATAGTCACTGACACGAACTTATTGCCAGGGAAAATGTACCTTGTTGTTTCATGACGTTCAAGCGAATCTCAGCCGTAGGGTGGTAGACCACATTTTTGGCTGACTGTACGTACGCCAGGGGTCAATTTTTGACTTCGCATCAGTTTTGACATAACGTATCTGCCTCTTTTAAATATCATTGGGTGACTTGGGTTTTTCAAGGACACAAATAATAATAATAATAATAATAATAAAGTTTATTTTGCCAAAAAAGAAATGGTACAGAGAAAAGGTATAGAGACTTCTGCACAAGGCTCGCAGGCCTGAATCGCAGAAGCCAATGAGTGATTTGCAGAAAACATTAATTGCAGTTTTAAACAAGCTTCGGTTCACATACAGTTTGACATTAAAATAATCTAAGGAGTAATAACAAAGTTAAATATTTTATAAAAAATAATGAGATCAACATTGTGTGTGTGTGTGTGTGTGTGTGTGTGTGTGTGTGTGTGTGTGTGTGTGTGTGTGTGATAAAGGGGTAGCATGTCATTTCGAGGATGGAAGGATTTCTTCAGTTTCAGAATAAGTTAGGTCCAGTAACCAAGTTTTTACTGTGTGTTTAGCTCTTTGAACAGTTAAATCTTTTATGAGGCATTTCTTGTTGACGTTGTTATAAACATATGGATGAGAAAAAATTGGGAGACGTTTTGCAAAAGTAGTGCGGACAGAAGGTAGAGGAATTCTAAATGTTCGGTTTTTGGTGAGAGATTTGAATTCGAGAGAATTCCTGATTTTTTTATGTTGAGCGCAGGTGACACGCCATATGTACAGTTGGCGGACACGGAGTAGTTTAGCTTCTCTATAGAGTGTGTCAGTCGGGAATCTATAAGGTTTATTGAGCATTACCCTTAAAACAGCGCGTTGTGAGCGCTCTATTTCGATAAAGCTAGTTTTACCTGCTCCGCCCCAGACTCCAATGCAATAGATTAGGATAGATTGGCATAGCGCAACATACACCATGGTGAGTATCTCCAGAGGAGCTGAACGTCGTAAAGCTTTTACAATGTGTATTATTTTCCTGAGCCGAGCAGCTGTACACGTTACCTGTTTCTTGAATGAAACATTTTCGTCTAATTGGACTCCCAAGTATTTTACACTATCAGACCTCTTTATCACCTTGCATAGTGAGTTACATTGATTTAAATTATGACATGCATGAAGGACTATTTCTGATAGATTAATAGGGGACGATGTTTTAGTTTTGTGAAAAGCCAGGAATTTTGTTTTATTGGTATTCAACGTTAGTAAATTACTGTCCAGCCAGTTAGAAATACGTTTCATGCCATTTTCGGTCATTGTCAAAGCTTCATCCCAGGTCGTGCCGTTAAAAAGTACCACTGTGTCGTCGGCGTAACATATTATGTTAGCGTTGGGGACTGTTAGACTTAGCAGGTCATTGACGTAGATGGTGAATAAGGTAGGCCCAAGAATACTTCCCTGAGGAACCCCTGTGCCTATCGGTAGGGTGTTACTAGTGTCCTCGCCAACTCTGACAGATTGGCAACGGCCGCCGAGATAGCTACTAAACCAATTAAGTGTAGATCCTCTAACACCGAGGCCTTCCATTTTCCGGATTAAAATTAATGGAGAAACGGTATCGAACGCCTTGGCTAAGTCAATGAAGACTCCTATGCAGCGCTTATTCCCATCCAAAGAGGTTGATACATTATTTACTAAAACAGAGACTGCATCTTCGGTCGACAGGCCCTTCCTAAACCCAAATTGGTTGTTGGAGATCAGTTTATTGGTTTCTAGATATGACACTAAGCGCCTGTTTATAACTTTTTCGAGAAGCTTTGAAAAAATGGAGAGAAGTGAAATTGGCCTGTAATTAGTTGGATTACTTTTGTCCCCATCTTTATGAATGGGCGTAACTATGGCATGTTTCCATCGTTGTGGGAACACACCTTGAGAAATACTAAGGTTAAATATGTGGACTAGAGGTTCTATGATGCAATGTCGTAGTTGTTTTATAAGTCTGGGATTATAGCCATCGATGCCGGGCGCACTATCATCTCTCAGAGCCATTATAAGTGAGTTTATTTCATATGTGTCAGTCGGTGATATACATACAGACAACAAGTATTCTTCATAATATAGGGGTTAGTTCTTGGCTAGGATCGAAGCCACGACCCTTGACAACAGATTACGATATAACCCACTGCGCCTACCAGCCAGCCTAAACATGCCATTTGACAAGTCTATTGTATAATTTTAAGAAATAAAAATGAAACCAGTTACGTGGTTTTGTCGGTTGACAAGCGTCACGGGTCAGATACCACTTTCTACTGCGCCGTGGCCGCAGTGGTAGCGGAGAAGTGTAAGTTTTTAAATAAATGAAAAAATCATTGGATTCCACACAGCGTCGTTTAGCCTCAAACTAAGGAAAACTTGTATAATGCGAACTACCTATATGTATACAGCACACCCTCGCCCTTGCGGCCAATGATATTATAATAAAAAAGACGTAGTTTACGCTCTAGTAAGTGATCATACTATCTTGTTCACACGTTGTAACACGGTCACAAACGCAAATCAACGTTGAGCATCCCTTAAGAGTATAGCTGTCCCTTTCAGTTCTATTGACATTTTGCGGAACAGCATGAGCGTGAGCGCGTGCTTAGCGTTGATTGACGTTTGTGAGTTCGTGTTAAAGTCAATGATATTTAAAAAAGGATCGTCGTGACGTACGTAGGCGTAACGTAACATATACGTTATGTTAGTACTGATGCGAAGTCGTAAATTGTCCCCGGCGTACGTACCTTTAATTTGACCGTGTGTACGGGATAGTATGATTATTTACTAGAGCGTAAACGAGACATACATGTTGCGCAGTGTCGTCTCAAACTGTTAAAGCTTTGCTCAGTTGTTAGAAGATCTGATTTCGGGTGCCTCTTTTTTAGCATAAGTAACCTATCTACGTCTTCTTTTTTTAATATCATTGCTCAAAATCCTTGAATTCATAGAAATAACAAAAATTGATGCAGAAGCAAGACAGGAGTAGCGCGATGGGAAGAGATGGCAATCATTAATGATTGCGCTTGAAATGTTTTGAATTGCTGCAAGACTTGTCATAGGTACAGAGTGCCACATACACCACACGTCAAGCTCAACACAGCAGTTGGAAAATCGTCCTTAGTACCTACATTGGCATAAGTCGATGCGAAAGTGTACACGTTCACTTGACCTGTGGGTTTCTGTAAGGCAGCTCCAATCGGCTTTTTTACTAGTAATATAATTATTACCTCGTCGGATTATGCTACGTTAATAAAAACATCAGTTAAATTACGTAAGTTATATCATCAATGATTAATTTACCGCAGATATTGACAACGTTGACTGACACATTTAACAACAAAAACATCATTTTTAATGGCGGAACCATTGTGTTCCAATTACAAAATTACCACAGATAACAATCTCCCACTTGCGTGACGTCACAAAACAATAGACAACCTGACAGAGGCAAGGAGTTCGAACGCCGTTCGTATTCAAATGTTGGCATCATTAAAAAATATAACCCGCGCGGTTGGTAGCACTGGCGGCCGCGTCACTGGTAAATAATTGCTTAGCTGGGAATCTGTGGAGCGGAATTGGTGAAATTAAGATTATTGATTTTGCTTCTGCTTTGGAATCACAAGATCACAACACAATAGGCACACAGCTAAAAGATTCGGCAGGTCAGTTTTTCAGTAAGTGGCTCTGTGTATAGGTGGAATAGCTGTAGATGTAGGTTTGGAATAACTCAGTCCTTACATAAGGTAGTATGCATTTACGAGTAAAAAATCGAAATTGAAAATTAAACCCAGGACACATATTTGTATTACCTACGTTCAAAACTGTTTTCTACACTTGCGTGACTGACTACGAAAGTTGCAGTTTTAGTAAAAGAAAGATTTAGTTTAAAATGTTAAATAAGAATTCTAATTGCCTTTTGATTTTGTGTCTGTAGAACTGTAAATGACAGCTATTGCAGGTTGAAGGTAATGAAGGTTGCATAACTTTTATAAACTCCAATGAAGTCGACGTTATGTTTGATGAACAGACAAGAAAACCATTTTTGAAGCCGACATCGTGCCAAAAAATATTCACATCAATATAGTTTGAGTACCTCAAAGTACATTCCTCCTTATCGGCAGGGCATTTAAAAACCGTGTTCTGTACCAATGACTTACAATGTACGATTATTATTACGCGATGTACAACCGATAGCAGAACGTTTCACGATTAGGATAACAAATATTATCAGCTTGTCATTTTTTGACAAGACGCTAAAATTTTTCGTGAAATTAGCATGATGTTTATTATGCAACATGACATACGTTAACGACTCTATCCATTAGTCCAAAAGGTAGTCAGTGTGCCGTCATAATTATACAAACACAAAAAAATGCTAAAAGTGATATCACAAAAATATAGTAAGGAAATAAGAAGACTGATTCTACCTGTAAAAATATAAAATTTGTAAAATCTATAATGTCGTCTTATGTTTGCAAGTAAGATGATTGCACGTTGCATTCTAATCTATACAAATATTATAAAGAGGAAAGGTTTGATTTTTTGTTTGTTTGTATGAATTGAATAGGCTCCGAAACTACTTGGCAGATTTGAAAAATTCTTTCACTGTTGGAAAGCTACATCATTCCTGAGTGACATAGGCTATATTTCATTTTCAAAAAAATAGGCATCCTTACTAAAATTACGAAAAAGCGGGAATTTTTTTTTTCACATACAGCTAAGTCCACGCGAACGAAGTCGCGGGCGGCTGCTTGTTAATAAATAAACTAATGGAAAAAAGAGCATCTCAGGATATAATTCTGATTGAGAATATATCTCCAACTTGTCACTTTCAATTTAGAATAATGAATTTAATTACTACCTCTGTTATCCAGCCCGTGCTTCAGTTATTTTAACATAAACTGATATTATGTAAACTTTTTATTTCATTATGTATTTGCAGATATTCTGCAAAATCTTATGTATTTTGTTGATAAAACAATAAAGTACCTACTATTATAATTATAACAAAACTTAACAGTCTATAAATAAGTTATAGCGAATTGCACTTTAAACCGCGTTATGTTTGTGTTGGTGAGTGTACCAAAGCAGTCCGGCGCGTTATCAGTTATTTACACAGAGAATGAACCCGCGATAACGCGCTCAAATACCTAGCGGCGCTGCGCTTCTCAAACTATCGTTTGTTTACTATTTGCAATTTCCTTAATCTTTTTTTTAAGTTAACCTATTTTGTCCCACTGCTGAGCATAGGTCTCTCCCAATTTTCTTCATAGGTCTCTATCCTGTGCTAAGCCAGTCCTCGCTCCTTAATCTATTGAAAAAAAAATACTTTTTGACTTGAACTTGCCATAACCTAGCCTAGAACTACAAACAAAACTACAAATTCAAACTACAAAACTACAAATTCATTAAATATTCTTTTTTTTAAACGTTAATGGAAGATTCTTATGAAACAAACTAGAATACTAAACTTTGCGAGTTTGGCAGATGTTTGAGTCAGTTACTAATGAATTGACAAACGTCAATCAACGCTGAACACGCGCTGAAGTTACGTCCTCCAATTTCCCTATTTTATTATTCAAAATACATACACATAAATAAATGATACAATTTAACTTCCGGACTGCACTTGTAGATTAAATATAACAGAACGACAGTACTTTATTAGGTCACAATTCTAAAAAACTAAGTTTTGAAGTTTAAATAAATAAAAACAAAAAGAAATTGTAGAACAACTAGTGTTACTCCACCGCACCCTTGTTCTAAAGTCGTCACATGGCGCGTCGCAGAGCGAATGTATTGTGTACAAAATTGCACCGCTTTGATACTTGTCATTATTATTATTATTTACGAATTTACTTCTAAAAATGAATAATAACGATTGATTTCCGAAAGGCATTTCGGACTCGATTTCCATTTCACTTTTGTACTGGAAGAGTGATTTTGCAAGTATCGAATAACGCAATACGCATAGATTTATAAGTCAAGTGAGATTGTAGCATTATGATGATGAAAATGACACAACTGTTTAATTCTCTTACAGGTGGAACAGGGTTCGAAGCAAGTTCGGTATTGAACTTGAATTGAAGAATTTCTATACTGATTCAAAGATAACAGTTGAAATTGTGGCATAAATAAATACACATGAATTAGATGCAGTTGCATTAATTGTGACATAAATACACATGAATTAGAGGCAACTGCATTAAATAAATTTTTCACGTACGTATTTTTTAGTAATTTCTTGTAGAATGCACTATTACTCTGAGAAATCGATTCATGGTGGTAATGACTTAATAATTTAATGACAAATTTTCAATAACATGAAATGATATACATATTAATGTAAGCACTGATTATTTTCTATTATCAATTCTAAAAAAACTAATTACGTATTTTTCAACTAAGAAATTAGAAATCATCGATTCCTATGCCAATCGAAAATAATAAATCAAATGTGTTTATCAGATAACGAGCGAACATGAAGTAATAATTGTAAATCAAGAGTTCTTACTATAAGTAATAATAATAATATCCTACAATGCAACGCTCAAGATCGGTCGTTCGTACTACAAAAATCCCATAGCGTTCAACAAAATTACTCTTCGATCTGCCCAAGCGGCTCTCACCGTTATCACAAGAAGACAAGGTCCATTTTCCCATTGCTGTCAGAACATAGGTATTGTGGTGTGGTGCAAGAATAATTTATTTTTCGTCGTAAATAAGACGCTTCTAGAAAATTAACTTAAAGAGATGTGACCTTGCAAATTACAGCGCAGTTTTAGATATGGATGCTCTTGAAATTTGAGGGTGGCATTTTATTTGCCATTAAATAAAGATACACAGGGAAAATTTCGAAGAAGTCGGACAATTTTTTCGTTACATTAAATTACTGGGAACTGCAAAGCTAACTATTAACTGAACTAGTGAGTTTTGTTTATTTATTTATAGTCTTTTATTATCATATTGCTGAATTTTAAGCGGTATTACCAATATCAGTAAAAATGGTTACTAACACCGTACGCTCAAGACTCTACCAAAAGGGTAACATTCAGAAACCCACACACACTTCACCGAGCGCATTTGAACGCAACGTGGTAAGGGTTTTTCTTTTTATTAAAAATATAATATTTTATTCAATAACATGAGTAATCATGTAATGAATATCATAACTTATCATAACTAATTAAATACAAACATCAACCTCATCCTGCTGACATAAGACCGATTTTGTAAAGGTTGGTGTGAACGCGTCTGTAGTACAATTGTCATTTTCTTTCTCTTTGGAAAAAAAAAATACCCATTGCAACTATGTCTTTTATCGTGAAATGCAATGTAATCCCAGTGTATTTTTCTTATTTTAGATGGTAATTTTAGGTCATTCATCAAAACTGGTTAAGAAGCCGCCGCGTCTTCTGACTTGGACCACCGCCTGCCCGTAATTTCATCCATGAAAATAGTTTGCCTTACCAAATAGGGATTAGAAAGAGACGGACTGACTCCGCACGTAGGTGCGAGCGAGGCGGGACCATGCACTCCGCACCGCACTCAATTTTTGAGGTTTCCGTGCGCTTGTGATGTACCTACAATGTTCTTTTTTTAAACTTTTCGATACTTAATAGATTGAAGAGATGACATGACTTTTTAAATTTATAAGAATTTAAATTGAGCAATGAAAGTATTGATAGCAGATACCAATTAAAAGTATTTTGAAATGGCATAATTTAAATTTTAATCGATAAGGTGCTTTAAAAATTAGGGGTTACGTTTTTTGAATAACTAAGTTGAATTTTCCACCTTTGAAACGTCGTTATGTAATAATATTTGTGTTCATGTTTCTCAATCGAAAAGATTTTGTTTCTCGACAGAAAAGAAAAGAATTCAAAAAGGAGTACCAACCTACCTACCTAACACCCGTTATACGGCGTCTAACAGTTACAAAAATGTTTTTAGATTCAACAAACGTTTTTTCATGAAAATCTTACTTCGTGTGTGAGTATACAGGTTGTGTCATTTTGAAAAAAATTGAAATGGGATAGTTTTTGGGTGTTTTGTTTATTTTTGCATTTAGATGGTTCCTAAATTGACATAGGTATTTAGAAATCAACTGAACAGCCTACTAGAATGTGCGTCAGCTTTTAAGTTTTCACATTATTTGTTCAAGGTTTCAGCTTGGGTTCAGATGGTCATTTGTAAAGATGTCTTAAGAGATTTTTATTTAAATATCTAAATCCGACATTTTGCCCGAGTACCTATTACAGCATTGATGTACAGTTACCGATATAAATATCTATGTCGCAGTCACGGGTCGAAATCAAGTATTTCGTGTAGTCCCTCGGTAAATCACGAAATTGTGGAAGATTTCGAATACTACTCCAATTTATTATTCTTAACATAAGCCTTTTTTTCCATAAGAGTTTGTTTTTTGGCAATTAATGTGCAATAAATGGTATTTTGCCTTATGGAGACTATTTCAAGGCCTTAAGGTACCTGGCTGAATATACGTAATCACTACGTTTTACTGGATACTAAAAAACTGGATGCTGGATGGTAAAAAAATAAGGAACTTAGCTTGATCCTGTTCAGTTAGAGCAGTTAGTGCAGTACTAGACGAAGTGTGGGCTTTTGAATGTTCCGTTAACATTAACAGCACGGTTATTTTACTATATTTCGCCATGTGAAATGACAGACAACCATTTCCACTACTTCGTAGTTATCCCGTTTCACAAAATGACAGATTTCTACGTTTTGCGCTTAAAGATTATTTTCTAATTTCATAAATACATAGCTAATTGAATATTTACAAGTTAAGACATTACTTAGGCTTTCATAATTAATGAATGACGAACAAAAAAGTATTGCTATTTTGAATTTGTGTAAGGCGACATAAATAATAAAATTTGGATCACTGTACTATGATAGATAGATACATAGATTATTACTACTGAATGTACTAGGGTTCCTAGCCCCCAGTCTATCTGCCTGCAATCCTTTTAAATCTTTCCTACCTTCATCCATCAGTATGCGATACCTAGAAAATGCTGTACAACAGTCCCAAAAATATCGTCTATCTACAAAAGAATAAACGAACGCTAGCCGGCGAAAAATAAATTTGAAAATTGTGTGTGCATATTCACTTGTTTCACCTTTACTTGTTTTACTCAATCAATATCTGCCGCACTTAGAGTCGTCCATTAAAGATACTGGTTCATTAATTAGTGTTAGAATCAGTAGCCTGAGCTATTGGGAGCCCTGTTATTCCCGCTTGACACCCCCCGTGACAAGCTACCTTTACTGATTTTCTATAGGTATTTCTTGTAGTTTAAGGTACGCTAGAACCCAGGGATTCACAAGGCGCATCGAGACTCGAGGCATAGTATAAACAGTAGGTTGTCTAAGGCCGCCCGCCGAGTTATTAGCCTAGCGGGACAGACACACACAGACACGCGGCACAGCCCGTCCGTACTGCCACAACCTTATCCCCCCGTATTTTATGCTAGCGTGTGCGTGAAATCGCGTGCCGACACGGCGCGTGACGCGCACTCACACATTCAAACCGAGAGCGGCACGTTTGTATGTAGATATTTTACTGTTCTCTGTCTACTGTGGCCTAGCGATCCACAAGGCGCATCGAGACTCGAGGCTTTCTAGGGCGTCGGTCCCCCTTTCAACCCTTTTATTCCTTCTCTGTGCGGCCAGGACGGTGCTATATAATTAGGTAGCAACTTGACCGTACAGTTACCAATCAGCAACTCATTTTGTCATGGTGAGGCTATAGGGAAGGACCAAGGGTATTTCTAGCAAAAAAAGTAAAAGAGCTTACCACATACTTAATTTACCATTCTAGTATCGAACCAACGTTAACTTTGTTTAAACGGAACCACCAGAATTTTAAGTTGAGTTTAGTGTTATAACGGGAAAAAACTCAAGTAGACTTGGGGGACCAAAGGTAATTTTAGTGATTCTATCGGGAAGTTAAAAATCTTACCTGTCCATGCAGACCCCGTCCGTCTGGCGTGTTCTCCGGCAGGAAGTAGAGACGCAAGCTGACCAGGGTCTGGTCTGAGACCCTGTCTGTCCACAGGAGTTGGAGCTCGCCTGGAACAATTGCACAGGGTGATTCAAGCAATCTGTTTCAACGTCACAGTTTTGACAGTTTGTTTCTTTTTATGTTGCTGTTTTACTGACTTTGCCACTAGAACTAGTTTTTGATACTTTAGGTGAAAAGTTCAGTTTTTTTGTCAATTGTGACTGCTAGCGATTTTTTAACTATCCGGTTATATGTATATGTGAAACACCAATTAAAAAAACCAAGCAACCTGAATAACGGTCGGCTCACCCTATTCGCATCAAATTCACTCGGCAAAATGAGAGCTTCTAAATGATTCGTTCTGTTTTGTTTTGATTTACAAAAACCCTCTGTAACTAAATAGTTTCTGTATTTGACAGGGAAAAGCTTGAGGAAATGATTCAGATCAATGATATTAAGAAAAAAAAACTAAATAACTTTTAAAACTATAACTTTACAAGTGGCTCCAAAAATGTGGCAACCCCTCGCAATCACCCTGTATAACATTTAATAACTTATTGGGATTTCCTCTCAAACTGTCAATGCTTCGCTCAGGTGGTCGAAGTCCTGATTTCGGGTGCCATTTTCTACCACAAGTAACCCATCTAGGTACGTTTTTTTATTAAAATATCGTTGCCCTATAGTAGGTTTCCATTGTACTCACCCACGGACACCAGTTCCGAGTCCTGCCATATCTTGACGAAGAAGAAGTCTCCAATGGCAAATATCCTCTCCCTTTCGCCAATTAACCGAATCGCCTTGTAGAAAGTGTACTGGCCATGGTGCCCGCACGGAGCTCCAACAAGCTGGAACAATGGAAATAAATACATTATTACTAAATAAGGTTTGAAAGAACCTTCTTTGTTAAATCGGCTATACAGGGTGTAAAAAAATACCCCTAATAACTGAAGGGGGTTATACAAACTCCCGAAAGGAGTCCCTTGGTTATTCCTTACAGTCGTAGCTCTTAATTTGAATTTCGAGTAAACTAACGTAAAATATAAACATCGATCATGGAAACACCCAGCACTAATTTGGGTTCATGGACCCAAGTTGACACTACGCGGGAGTGACCAGGAGCGAGCGACAACCTTTGATAAATCGAATTAATATCGTCATTTTTGTAAACATTTGATGTACGTTTTTATCGTAACCGTTAAAGATATGAAAAAAGGGACAACACCTACTAGGTGTTTCAGATTCATTCACTTTCTATGCCATTTCTATCTTTAGGGTTATTTTTGAAACACCCTGTATAACGGTGTAGGTTTCATTAATATTGAATCAGTAGAAGATAAGTTATGAGGGCACATCCAAACTTAAAAAAAACTGCCTCAAATAGACGAATTGTCTTTCTTGTTTGTGTGGCTTAGGTTTATCTACTTTTAGCGAGACATTTGTCAATATAAAGTGTATTACAGTATTACAGAGTCTATCATGTCCTTTTCTACATAGCACACTTAAGATCCCTACAACTCTACGAAGCGTTTCTCTTTCACCTTCATAATTCGTACAGCGAAGAAGTAGAGTCTGCTTGCATTTATTTCCGGTCGGTTACCTAAAGGTAAATAGCACAAAGGGTTTTATGGTTGAGAAGTTGGCTATTACACCAGAGGTCGCGGGTTCGATCCCCGCACATTTGTGTGTACTTATTATGAACACTGTTTGTTTGTATTGGTCTGGATGTTTCCTTTGTATTTATTCACAAAAAAAAGGATTAGTGAGAGATATTTCTTTAATTTTAATATTTTTGTAACCCCTTACTCTTACCCTATCTATAAGTCTCAATCTTTAGCCCTAAAGAGGTTGACTGCCATGAAACAAGACACCATAGAAAATACAATTGTTTGTAGGTAGTGTCCGACCGAACTTTCGGTTTTTTCGGCCAGTTTCGGCCAAAAAAACGAGTTTCGGCCACAGTTTCGGTTTCGGCCAAAATCGGCCGAAACTTTGGCCGAAACCGAAACTCACTTCGGAAGATGTCGTGCGCGGTCGTATAACTTCGTTTCTCGCGGCAACGTTATGGCAGAGCCTGGCGACCTCCACAATCTTCGGGAATTGTCGTGGGACATTCGGATGGCTACGTAGCAACACTAAAATTGGTCAGTGCGTAATCGCCAGACGCAAAACTTCTTTAGAGGTAATGTTTTGATGGAACTGATTACATGTAAGTTTTCGTTGAGACTTTTCTGTTGGGACGAGTATGGTTTGGCCAAGTGATTCAAGTAGGCAAGTCCACCTTCGAGAAAGAGGTTAATTGTTGCATCCAACACGGCTGGGCACTAAGGAAAGTAGGTTGAAGTGTCAGTTGGCAGGGCACATTGTACGAGAAACTGGGCCATCAGTTTGGGCTCGAAAAGTTCTCGAGGGGATATTGTTTGAAACCAAACGACCATATAGAGATTGCAGGGTTTGGGTGGATGTGTTCCGCCCATTACCAGCCGCTCTGGAAATCTAAGGGAGTCCTGATGTTCAGAATTGGACGTCGTGTGTGTGGTTGTTCATGAAGTTTTCGTTTCGTTTCTGTACTTGAATTATTTAAATAGTTCAATATTGGATCACTCAGATTATTTATTATCGCATTGGCGGAAGTTTTTAGGCAGTTGGCAAGACCCTACTCTACTAAAGTAGTCGATATCGAATTATAGAAATCGACTGATCGTTATGCCGACGACATCGTGCTTTTCGCCAAGACATCCGCCGAGGGCAGGGCAGACAATGTTCAAAGAACTAAGTGTAGCATGCTATCGCATTGGACTGGTGATGAACCAGACAAAAACGAAACTGACGATCAACGGCACACGAAGTAAGGAAGGGGTAGACGGCAGACAATGCTACTTTGATGAGTATACATATTGAATTGAGCCAGATTGTCTCCTTTCGCCTTGTGGTATGGGGCGTTAGAATTCTGGCACGGTTCCCCCCCGCCTGTCGTAAGAAGCGACTAAAATAGGACCTTCGGGGTCACTGGGAGTGCACACGGCGGGGGCTGTGTGCCTCCATTCCAAGTGGCCTCAAGGAAGGGCGGCGCTGTAAGAGTGACCAAACACCGCCGTACACACTGGCGGGTGTAGAGAGGAGGTGTAACTCCCCTCAAGGTGGGCTGCTGGTTGGCATAGCGCGCCAGGGGTCCACCGGCACAGAGTTCTTGACCAGAGATCACGGGGACCTCTGGATACGCGCTGAAGCAGGTCACCAGAGGGTTTAGTGAGTAATATCTGCCGGATCTGGCTGGATCGTCCATAACCAGTCCAGTCCATAAACAGCTTCCCCCCGAAAAAAAAAGATAGTCTTCTTCGAGAACAGGCAGGATGAGGAAATCAAATGCCGATGCCGAATCATCTAGAGGAGCTAACTTTTCAAGGCTTATGCCTTGAATAAATGAAGCGCCACCTTCCTATGTCTTTAAAGCGAGAACTTCTCAACTTTTCTTAGCATTCTGCCCACAAGCCTGGTTGCTCATGGGTGTTCATGAGCAACCAGGCTCAAAGCTCGGAATGGGTCCAAGGGTAATGAAGTAGAGTGTGTTAGGCATTAAACACACAGACAGAAAATAGTCACCACGATCCGCCCCAAACTGACGTTCAAGACGTAGGCCAGAAAGTCGCCAAACTGACAAAATAGGAGAGAGCACTGAGCAGTCTGTAAGATGCATCCGGCCCGAATGACAACCCAATGGCTCTTAAAAGGCGGATTTCATTGAAAGACGAGGCCTAAAAAGCGATTGTGCGACCACCTGGTACATTACTCTGGCGAATGGCTGACTTGAGCATAAGGCAGGGGCAAATTGAAAAATTTGGTAGACCTTTGCCCAGCGGTGGGATCTTGTGTTGAAAAAAAATGAGTCTGTAACTTAGTTGTAGCAGAATAATGAGTAGAATAGAATTTAGTAATTGTAGGTATTTTATACTTGACCACGTGAGTTTCGGTTTCGGTTTCGGCCGAAACTGAAGCCTAGGCCGAACATTCGGTTTCGGTTTCGGCCGGAAAACCAGTTTCGGTCGGACTCTATTTGTAGGTCATCGGTGAGCCGCGTGGCGTACAACGTATTTTCAATACGTATTACAACGTATTTACGTTAAAAATATATTTTATAATTTTCATGGCACCAGGCAATGATATTCAAAAGAGATATTATGTAGGTACACGTTATGTTATGTCAGTCCCGATGCGAAGTCGAAAATTTACCCCTGGCGTACTTACCTATAATCTGACCGTGTGTACAACATAGTATGATGATTATTTACTAGAGCGTAAACGAGATAGATACATTTTCAAACTGATTTCGGGTGCCACTTTTTTAGCACAAGTAACCTATGTCTTTTTTATTTTAATATCATTGGAACCTGACAAACCTGTTAATTGGGACGGGATTGACATAATTGGTGGTAAAATATTGTTTTCATTGAACAGTTATTTGTCAGAACAACGTCTGTAACAAGTAAATTATATCTATCTATTTATTTATAGAAAGATTATGCATAAACCCCATTTGAGTGTGCGATGAAGAGAGTACCGAATGCATGCAACGAGGCAACGCTGCGGATGTGGCCATTTTGAGTGGTAGCGACAGCAAAACGGATTGTAAGTTATTTGAAAGAAAAAGACAAATATTAGATTCCTTTATTTCATTCGCGATAGTTTCGCTAATGAAATAAAGGCTTTTAATATACAGTACAGTACAGGCTAGTACAGCAAAAAATATTTTGCATCAACGTGTAAGCTAATATTGTGAGCCAATGCATTACATTGTGGCACGAAATGGGTAGCTGTTTTTGCTTGTATAGTCGAAAAACTTATTTTTATTC
The DNA here is from genome assembly GCA_950022985.1 of Udea ferrugalis. Lineage (NCBI taxonomy): Eukaryota > Metazoa > Arthropoda > Insecta > Lepidoptera > Crambidae > Udea > Udea ferrugalis. The sequence goes on from OX465545.1 coordinate 6,800,169, forward strand.
ATTAAGAGTTCATTTTTTTTTTCAAGCATAGATGACAAGCGAAATTGGTGAATTTGAAATGATAAATGTGTCAAAAACAATAAAAATATGGGAAGAGTTTTGGGAAGACTTTTAATGTCGTGACATAATGAAGGAGAAATGTGAGACCACATTAGGTACATTGTTTTGAAAAATAATAAGTTTTTTTTTTAGTAACAATAAACACCCAAATTCAAAGCAAATATCTGTTTTCCAAGTCTAAGTTGAAGACCGATTTCGTTCTGATGTGATATGTGTTGTTTGTTAGTGTAATCATTATTCAAATGGTTTCTTCTAAATATTATTTAGATAATGAGAGTTATGGTAAGCGTAATTCACGCTAACTCAAAATATTGGGAACATTGAGTACCTACTTTAAAAAAAACTCAGTATAGAAATCTAACGATCAAAAACTTTGGGCTTCATATAAAGTAGTTCTTCTGTTTTACCTAGCCATAAAACAAAACCAGTTCAAACACGTTTGTGCTAGACTTAGGTTTTTTGTCTGACCGTGATTCTGAGCATAATGTCTGCCTTTTACTTTCTCACGGTGTTGTGTACAATAACGAAAATTCAAATAAATCTATACGATCGTATTCTGAATTTAATAATTTTAAGTCAAATCACAAAGCAGAACAGAAAATACATTATGATTTGTCTTTTATATTTTACGCGACATTCATATAAATAATCTAATTAAAACCTTTTTTGCTAACTGTACACACTACGAACTGTGAATCGATAAGTATATAAATTGATACAAGCCCAGCGAGAAAGAGAGGGCCGGAAAGTGAGGTGAGAGGGCAATACGCCTTGCAAATACGGTGACAATGGTTGAAGGTATAGTCCGGTTCAAACTATGTATGTTATGATGATGGGAGTTATAGGTGCCTTATTTGTTTATGAACTATCTGCCGTTTTGACAAAATGTACCAGTTCGTTAATAACAATATTTTGCAAAATATGTCGATCCCTTCGCGCCTGTTTGACCGGTGCAAAACCCTACTACCCCACTACTGGGCTCCAACACCCGGGCTCAGTGCGTCTTGTTGAAGGGGTGTAAGGTTACTGAGGAACCTTAATGTCAGAAGTTATCAAGCCGCCCAAAGGCCTCTGACTAGGCTTAACGACTGGCATCTAGCGACGTTAACCGAGACCAACTGCTTAACGTGCCTTCTAAAGCACGCAGATGCCCGAAATACACATCACTAAATTTCGGTCCGGGTGGTCACCCATCCCATTTCCGACCCGGCGTGTGTTATTTCACAACAGCGTTGTTGATCACTGTCACAACTGCACTTTGCTCTATTGCAAAGAAATGTCATTTGGCGAAAGCAAGATAAACGGAAAAGGGTAGCCTGATTGAGTTTTTTAAACATTATACATAAAATGTAGTTACTATAATCTCCTCAAGTGACAAATATGTGGTCACTATACATCTGTATTTGAAACATCCGTTTGTTTCAAGCTGACTCAAGGCAAGAATGGCTCAATCCACAGTGGTTCCGTTTTAATTGAGTGCTACTTAAACAGTATGTCCTGAAATTCAACTTCAAAGTAGGTGGTAACAATAGGCTAGGTTATACAGCTTTTAGGGAAAAAAGCGATGTATTTTTTTTTTGAAAATATTAAAAATCTACACCTTAGGCACCTGTAAGCTTGACGTTGAGTTTCGGGACACCCTGTATATGTTTTTACGCCGAAGGAGATTGATTGTAAGGAGAAACGGCTTTGTTACATGCCTCAAGATGATAATAATTTCAAAATAAATATGTTTGAATGCCTTATTTTGAAAGAAAAAAAGAAAGAAAACACCATTCGCGACCCAAACCACAAAATCTGAAATAGCAGAAAGAAACTAAGACAAAACAAAGATTTTGAACAGTTAATTATAGTTTAATCAGAAAAGAACCACAATTTACTATAACTTAAACAAGGAAGGAGGTGCCCGTAGCGCAGTTGTGACAGTGATCGGCGACGATCGCTGTTGTAAAGCAACACACGCCGGGTCGGAAATGGGATGGGTGACGACCACCCCGACCGAAATTGAGTGATGTGCATTTCGGGCATCTCCGTGCTTCGGAAGGCACGTTAAGCAGTTGGTCCCGGTTGACGTCGCTAGTCAGTCGTTAAGCCTAGTCAGAGGCCTTAGGGCGGCTTGATAAAATCTGACATTAAAGTTGCTCACTAACCTTACACCCCTCCAACATTCCGCACTGAGCCCGCGTGATGGAGTAGTATTCCACCTCATAGTTGAAGTGAGGCCTGTGCCCAGCAGTGGGACGTATATACCTAGGCCGTTTATGTAAACAGGGATTCGACTTATTTTTAAGCAACAATTGGCCAGAGGAGCACAAGATCGGCAACAGTAGAAACGAGGGGGGGGGGGGATTTTGCCCTGCAGTGGGACGTTACAGGCTTCTAACAAAATAAATAAACAGGTAAGTATTGATGTTATTAATTAATAAGAGATACTTATTATAAACAATGTCACCGCCCTAAAATACCTAAGGAGAAAATAATTTGGAGATTAGCCGTTGCCTTCGTACACAACTCGATCCCTAAGATTTTGCTCGGAGACCAAAATCGGATATCGAATATTCGCGTAGTGTTGTGCTCATGGCTCGTACACAACGTAGCATAGTGCTACGATGCCGCGTCGTTGCACGATACCGTGGTACGACGGGGTTGAAAATTGGACCGTACTAGCCGTGTTCTACTCTTGCTGAACAACAAAGACGAATAAAGATTCTTCTTCTTTATATCAGCACACACTGATATAAAGTACGCAGAAATACTGTTTACGTCTTTTTTTTAAATATGTATGAGCGCAGTGGCCTAGTGGTTAAACACTCCGGGTTGAAACTCGGATCCCGGTGGTCTTCAAGACTGGGTGTAACACAAATTTGTGTTCATTGTAAGTTTAAGTCTCCGGTGAAGAAAACCACTGATAAAATACCCAAGAAACCCGGATAACGGCGGCATGCTCGCCCTTTACCACGATCACATCATCACATCATATCGCGGTGGTGACGGCTTCAAATTCCCTTGGAGAAATGTGAGCTTCTGAATATTCCGTTCAAAATGACGGCAACAATTAGTGTGCCTCTGACTAACCCGCTAAGGTTATGGTCGTGACGGTTTGTATGTATCAGAAAGAAGACGATGTCATGTCGCTTACTCGTAGTACATTCCCACGACACGACGTCATACCGTGAAACGATGCGGCGTCCACAGACGTTAAAGAGAGACGGACGTCACCTCGTCTAATCATGAGGGCAGCATATTATCAGCTGCCAGTCTAGTTGTAAGCGTGACACGTGTCATTGGCGCTGTCACACCTGGGAACCTAGTGTGTTTGTGTGAGTGTAGCAGGTCGTGTACAACAAACGAAATTGTAGCACCTTGCATGCTTCACATTTTTTAGTGTAATGTTCCGTCCGTCTTTGTGTTGTGCCCTTACACTTTCCAATAATTTTCTCCATCAGGTGAAATCACGGTCAAATGCAAGTGTTTTAATAATTTAAAGAAACAATTAAGACGCATAAAGTCAGTTGTTTGTGCCTAATCGACGCATCAATTAAAAATAAACCAAAAAAATAATTATTTCGCCGCTTGTGGCACAAGGCGATCCCAAGGCTGTATGTCGCTAATATCTTTGTCATTTTCCTCAATAATGCTATTTTGTTTGTTAAGTTTTTTGACGGATGATACAATAGACGATTTGTCATTTATAAACGAACAACAGCTTTATTCGTACCACTGCTGGGCAAGAATGGCTAAAATGGACACAGTCCAAAGCCGTGAAAAGGAAAAACAAAAAAAGCTGAGCAAAGGCCTCACCTCAATGAGGTTGCGAGAGCCTTCCTCCAACACGTGGCCTTGGGGGACTGCGGATTGTTGGAAGTGTCAAACCTTAATGTCAGATGTTATCAAGCCACCCTAAGGCCTTTGACTTGGATTAGGGACTGACATCTAGCGACAAGATGAGTTGAGTATGTTATGGATACTTTATCACACAAAAAATAATTTTAGGACAATAAGAGAGAAAGATGAGATTTAACCCAAAGGCATTTCATGTGAACTTTTACAAGTGTATGAAAAGTCAGTAAAAATTACCAAAAAATTAATAAGATAAAAACTTTATTGTAATTCTACCGCCAAGTAGTTGTTTACGTGTTTCAATCGAAAAGAATCCAGTTACTCTTGTCAACATAATAATGTAGGTAGGTACCTAGTTTTTTTACAACTATTGAAGTCACAGAGTCTTTTTTTTTGCAGAATTATAAAGATGACCGCAGATTGTTGTCATTTAAACAATCTTGAACAATGATATTACAGTAAAACAGAGGTAGATAAGTTACTTGTGCTAAAAAAGTGGCATCCGAAATCAGAACGCTCGTGCACCTGAGCAAAGCATTGACGGTGTTGACAGGTTGAGACGACACTGCGCAACATGTATCTGTCTCGTTTCCGCTCTAGTTAACAATCATACAATCTTGTTCCCTTGATCAAATTATAGGGACCCGTACGCAGTGGTCAATTTTAGATTACGCATTATTAAAAATCATTGATCTTAACATTATAATACTCTTACTTTAGCAATTGTGATTTAATTTGCGACTTTCTGCAAGAGTTTGAGGCACTTTATTGAATGATTTTACACATTGACCAAGAAATGTTTTTTCTACATTATGGCAGAAAATCAACTCATTGAAACAGAAATAGTAAAAATGCTTTCAACCTCAAATATTCGTCTGTCAATGACATATTCTAACTCTGGCCTTGTACTGGGTTATTTTTAAATGACAAGTTCTTCACTGATATGATATTCAAAGCGACGTAGCCCAGTGGTTAAAACTGGTAACCCGCGTGGTCCCGAATTCATGTCTGACCGGAACACCTAGTTTGCGTTCATTGTACCTCTCCGGTGAAGGAAAATACTAATAGTACCAAAATCGATCTTTTGGTCACAAGGTACAGTCAACAAACAGCACATCAGCCTATCAACGTCCTTTTTTGTCTAGCTCTAGCCAAATGTCCATTCCTCTGCAATAGAGCAAGGAGGACTGACCGGAAATGGGTAGCCTGTATACCGTTGACACATCGAATACGACACATTTAGTCTGTTTTAAATAACGTACAAATATTTTTATCGTTTTACAAACCGCGCATAGTTTTCTTACTTTCTGTTCAATTATAAGAATTTTAAGTTCAGTGAGAGCGCTACTTGGCAGTTATGAACCCCAATCTTTCGACTTTACATGATCAAGACGTACCCACTGTGCCAACAGGGCGAAATAATGATAGAAACACCATAACATTTGTACAATCAGTAACCCATATAGCAGAGTGTATATTTAGCTGGTCTATTTATAAAAACGACTGCTGTACGCGCTAGGCCTAGGGTTGGCACATACAACCGACCACTGTCGGGCTGTATAATACGATTCAAACTTAAGGGGCCTTAATAGGTGAAAACGGTAAAATGGACTGTTATCTATGAGCTATAAGTAAATGTTTTTCGCACTGAAATTTTTAATATGTATTACAGAACGTATGTGTGATGGGATGACTGTTTCCAAAACACGATTGGAAAAACTTTGCTCGATAGAAAAAAATCCTGAAGTTACCTCTAAAATATCATATAAATGCTCATAACAACCGCAGTTTACGATAATAATTCGTATAAAATCACAAAAACATAGGTATTTACCTTCTCAATTTCGTGACTGTTTTAGATTTAGAAAATACTAAATATTTTCATTCACTTTTTGATAAAAATGTGAATGGCGCTTACGATTTTTAGTTTCGAGCACGTTGATTCCATACTAAACGCGGACGCTCACCTCCTCCCCCACCCCCTTACCTCAGGCGAATTTCGCTGACTGCCTAACCCCCGTTAATGGCGGCTCGGAAGTTAGCTGCGAGCGCAGAGTGCGCAAGATTGACTTGACCGCTGACATCTCTGCGCATCGACTCGCGCGATGTTCACAGCCGCCATTAAGTTTGAATCGTACTATAGCTGCAGCCCACCAGACACGAGATAGGGTTGCCAACCATACTGTCTTAAACAGTATTATACAGATTTTCGCCAGATTATACTTTTTACTGTTGAACAAAAATAAAGTACCTATACAAAATACTGTTTTCAGCATCAACACCAGTAAGTTGTACGAAGAGCTGTAAAAAATATGTATTTAAAACAACAAATAAATGAAATACCTATACTCGGATTTTTAATTGTAGTCAGTGAAATGACATTTTCAGTGTGGCAGGTTTTCAGTCCCAAATAAATAGTGATGTGGTAAATCGAGTTTTTACAATTAAAAGTTAGTCGACATTACAGCCTGGCAAAAAAGTCGTAGTGAATGACCACGTCCCACTTCCATATGTCATTACTGGCAACACACACTGGTCAGACTTTCGTCTTGAGACATAGAGGTATTTCGGTAAACTGTATTTAGTAAATAGGTTTTCAGTTTCAAAATATTTTGTTTCTGTATTATATTATTTACAGGTAAGAATTTCGTTCATTAACAGGTCATACAACTGGAAAAGTTTGGGAGGATACAACAGTAGAATCTTCCAAACAAGTGTTTTTTAAAGGTTTGACTACAGGCCTAAAGGGCCCAACCGGCAAAGGACGACGCCTTATAATTTCACATATAGGCAGTGATGAAGGTTTTGTAGATGCCGGTTTACTTATTTTTGAATCGAATAATCATAGTATGGACTATCATGAAGAGATGAATTCAGAATCGGAGTCGAAATCAATAGCAACCGTAACGAATAAAAACGTATATAATTACTTGTATTTCGCTGACTTTCAAGTGTTAATTCCCCTGAACCTCTTTGAACATTTTTTTAGGGTTATAATTTTTTAGTGAGAAGTTTTAATGTGGAGGTAGGGCCCTTATTTCTTAAATCGTATTATTTAATTCGTTTTGTACCTATTAAATATTTACAATTATTTAAAAAAGGGTTTGATACCTCATAAAATAAATCATGACTAAATGTCTAAGTCTAGTGATTGCCGAACGTCACTATTGTAGCGGGTCACCCTTTTTTGTATCAGTCACTGTTGAAGTTGTCATTTTGCTGACTACAATTATTAATCGTACTATAGTGGTCATTTTTTCATAGACCTGGATATCTTCATTTCTAGTAAAATAAAGTTGGCAACCCCATACCCCCGTCACCCCGTTGGCAACACAACACCCATCTGGTCGGGGGATCCTCCCTTTCCAATGGTAGATGAGGTGAGAGTCAACCAAAGAAATAATACTGCCGATGTCGGTGAGAGCGTCGTGGCCCAGTGGTTAAACACTCTGGCTCGGAACCTGATGGTCTCGAGATCAAATCTGGCCGGAATACACCTACTTTGTGTTCGTTGTACAATTTGCGGCTAACTCTCCGGTCATAGAAAACACCGATATAAAACCCAAGCAACCTGGATAACGGCAGTGGGCTCGCCTTTTACCACGTTGGGTTCAAATTCCCTCGGAACTCGGACTTCTGAATGTTCCATTCACCATGACGGCAACAATCATTGTGCCTCTGACTAACCCATTAGGGATATGGTCGTGAGGGTATGTTATGTTATGTTGGTGAGAATGATCATCAAGATTACGGTATTTTTCGGTATCAGGTAAAATCCTAAAGGAATTATCACTAGTTACGGTGTTAATACCGTAAATACTGATTTAATTAACAGCCTAATACCGTCGAACTTATACAGTGTGTTTGGGAACCGGTGTCCGACCCGTTAAGGTGAAGTAATATGATCTATTTTATGAATAAATCCACCATAATTAAGCACTTTTAATTAATTTGTTTTAATTTTTTTTTAATTTATTTCAGGTAAATTTTACCTGCGTTTCAAAGGGTCTCTGATGACAGGGTGATATTCAATTTGTCACAACTTCTAAACTATTTTACTTGGAACTTTGATTTTTGCTTCAGTGTTTAGGTGATGTCTTTGGGTATCCAAAAAGTTAAAAATAAATGTATGTTGACAGTTTAGTTTTTCTAAAAAATATAAATGTAAAAAAACTAACAAATTCTATCACAATTTTCAAGTTCAAACATTTTTTTGAGGTATTTTAAGGGAGTTATGAAAAAATGCTTTTTTGTCAGCTTATTGCCTACTTTTGTAGCTGTCCAACGATACCACTTTTGTGACTGTAGGACCTCTAAATCGGCAGATATTGCAAACTAAAATAACCCACCCGTACTCCCGAGAAAAAAAAAAAAAAATGGCGGCCATTTTAAAACAACTGGGGCAAAGTGCTTAATTATGGTGGATTTATTCATAAAATAGATCATATTACTTCACCTGAACGGGTCGGACACCGGTTCCCAAACACACTGTATAATATCTTCGGTTGAAAGTACCCTTGATCTGACCCTTTCTAAGAACACACCTTAGACCTCATCATCGCTTACCATCAGGCGAGACTGGGGTCAAACGCAAACTCATAAATAAAAAAATAAAACATCAAATTCTCGAAGAAATGATCGTCTAAAAATACTATCGATTTTTTAAGAATACTATTGTATGTACTCTTACGGTACGATACTAGACAATGAATAAACATACTTAAATAAAATTACTTTCTCGTGAATCTATACATAATCTACATAATATGCATAAGTTTAAACTCAGGGCAACACAAACAGATGTTCTAGCACACAAAAGTTTTGTACTGTGCGGGGATCGAACCCGCGAACACTGGTGTAATAATAGCTCACTTCTAAACCATTACACATTATATCAGTCGTCCAATGCTACTCTGTAGGTAGGTTAGAGGCACAATATAATAACATTTAGCAAATTGCCATACCATATTGTTCAAATTAGTACCAAGTTGGATCTTAAGGGGCGCTGCATCCAACGAAAAACATGGCGGCCAGACTTACGATCAGCTGTGCAAGTTACGGAAGAAAAAATACAAGACAGCAACGTTTCAGGTGTTTTGGTGTGACAAAATTAAAATAATAATTCAGAACTATCTATGTACATTTTATGATTCCAAAAGAGGGCAGTCAAAACCTTTAGGTTCATAACGTCCACTTCCTAAATGGTCATATTCTTTAAAGGTCTACCTACTTCCCAAAACGTCAACTCCCAAAATGTCGACTTCCTAAAACGTCTACAAAATATTCCCAAATGGTCAACTTATTATTCCCATAACGGCCACTTTCTTTACAAAATAGTATATTATCCTCAATACATCCTCAATGAAAGATTAAGATTGAACCAGACTTTTATTTGTTTTTTTTATTTTGCTTTATACTAACCCATGTTAATAAAATAAAAAAATGCTATATTTTATGTTTGATATTACTCGCAGCTGATTGCAAGAGGCAATGTTTATTAAAGATTTAATTTATTTCTAAGTATATTTTTTTAGATGTACGTCATGTATTAAATAAATAACCTTCAATAAATAAAAAATGAATAATAAATAGATAATAAATAAATGAACAAAAATATATTAAATTATAAACACATAATCAACAAGTAAATAATAAAGACAAAAAAATAAATACACGATAAACACAAAATAAATACATATTAAATGAATAAACGCATAAGAAATAAAAACATTTAATTAAATTTAGATCGTTTAAAGTAGTAAAATAATGACTGTGCCAAACATACAAAATAAGTAACAAATAAACAAAAAATGAAATAAAAAAATAATACATAAATAAATAATGAGTAAATATTAAACAAATAAAAAATAAATAAATTTAATTTAATTTACATTGTTTAAAGTGGTACAATAATAACTATACCATACATATACAAATAGGTATGGATATGTGCGTGTGTGTGTGCTTGTATATAACAACACAGATATTACAATTCAACATATATATCAGTATATTAAGTATTAATAAACCATGACCCCTCGGTAAGGCCCATTACTTAACAATATGTACTTTATTACATACCTGTGTATCTTTTTTTTTGATGACTAATGACAGATGACTAAAATTGCCCTGAGTTTATCACGTTAAAAAGCAGAGCTTAACAGTTTTTCTTTAAATTATTTTGAAGACGCATTTAAATAAACAAACCCTAACACTGTGATAAAGATGCTTCTTCGAAAAAGTTGTCGTTTTGGGAAGTCGACCTTATGGGAGTAGTCCTTTTGAAAAGTGGACATTGTTGGGAGTGGACAATTTGGGATGTCGACATTTTGGGGAAGTGGTCCTTTTGGGAAGTGGACCTTATGAACCAAAAGGAGTCAAAAGAGTCAGAAATGAATAATTTTGAGGTTATCCAGCACACAATATTGCTAACCTGTCCATGAAAACGGATGTTATAAGGACAAAGATAACTAGTCAAAATAAAAAGTGTAATATTTATAATTTTAGAGGTAACCGTGGCGCAGTTATGACAGCGGCAACACTGATGTTAAGCAACACACGCTGGGTCGGAACCGGATGGGTGACCACCTCGAATGAAATTTAGTGACGTGTTTTTCGGTCATCTCCATGCTTCGGAAGGCACGTTAAGCAGTTATTATTAAAAAAAAAAAAATTAATTACGGTTACGTCAATACAACAACCAAGTTGACGTTGATTCATCAGCGATTTGGCTTCAGAAATTTTGTTTATCAGTTTTACGTTAAGAATCTAACGCCATTTGTGAGCAATTTATAATTTGCCTGCGACATACCTACTCAGGTAAAAATGCAAATGCACTAAGGATCACTTTATTAGTCCGGAAAAGTCACTTTTTCTTCGTTGTCCTATTTATCACGTAATCAATCAGTAAAATACATTAATTGATTATCGATTTCACTGTTAAGTGCATGTACGCTCGACAGAATGCCAAGCTACCCACTTCCGGTCGGTCCTCCTAGCTCTACTGCAAAGAAAGCATAATAGACAAAAGAAAGATAAAAAACTGAAATGAGTAGCCTGATGTGGTGTTGACTGTACTGTTTCCTAGATCAAACGCATAGGAAAGAAAGCATAAACGCGGATTTACTTAAAATGAAAACCAGGCCACCCGCCATCCACCAGAGGCGCTGATACGAATGCCATTGCGTTAACGCGCTCGATGCGTTTGACCTAATGACACTCGCACTAAGCACCCAGAAGACGCCAGCTCAACTCTATAGGTACTTTGACAGCTTGAATCCTTACGCCATCGCTCCAATGGTCATTATCGATCGGTTTACGTATTCAATTGTGTATGCCTAGCACGAACCGATAACGTTTTGGTAATCGAAAAGTAAACAATACTTTTTTTTCTTAAAGTCATAGGAAGAAAAAGTATCGTTTACTTTTCGATTACCAAAACGTTAGCGGTTCGTGCTAAGCCTGTTGTTATCTGTACGAGTTTAGGGTCCCGGGACCTACGAAAAAAATCTCACCATAGGAACGCTCCATGTGTCGCAATACACTACCTACATTTTAATGTCTTTCATTTCCGCACTGCAAACATTACAGTACAAAACAAAATATCCAACAAATCGCGAACCATATAAAGTAAAAAAAACACGGCAAAAATAAAACTATCGACAACTACGAATGTGTCCCACCACTAGTCGTTGCTGATATGGCGGAGGTGGCAGGGTTCGGCGGGCAGATAGTTAATAATACTTTTTATTTTAATCATACATTCAACTATCAATCTTCCTAATTCTGTCCTATACAAAGAATCTAATCAAATAAACTAATCCATTATTGCTAATATTTAATCTTAAAGCCGCATATTTAACCTAACTCTGAGCCATTTGTAAAATTAAAACAAAAAATACAACAATCGTTGTGTACACAGGTTATCTCAATGGATCGGAAACAATGGATGACGTCACTAACTTCACTTCAACTAGGCTCTTCACAATCGCAAGTTCCATTTTTAATTATTCAAATCTTTTTCGTTACCTATTTTCATCGTTTATTTTGATGCATCATTTTACGGCATTTCTTGACGTGTCAAATAGCAATTAAAAAACAAACGGCTTAAAAAAAGAACAAGAATGAGTTACCTTGAAAGAAGGTTTTTCCATTTCCGTAAAGATCCAACAGGCAAGGCAATCCAATAGATCACTTTAACTTAACTGATACACTAAAACTGTACATAACAATGCCAAAATATAACATATTCAACACACAATGGATATTAGTGCAATTTTATTTTTAACATTCACCGTAGACAACATTGCACTAAATTTAAACACTGACTGTACTAAGTTATTTCTCAACACACTATTTCAGGCACTGCACAATTAAAAAAAAAACTCTCCCAAAAAGAATGAACACATCACTTTTCAATCTGACATTACTTTGTATTTCCTCTAAATCGATTCGTAATTGAAAACAAATTATCTCTCACAGATAACGATTGCACGTAATAATAATAAGCACTTAATTATAATCGTTAATTTGAAAGTTTATTTCGTAATATTGATTTGTTTGTCGTTCTTAATAGGAAATTGGTAATAATGAGTGATTTTTATGGTGGTATTATGGTTGACAATAAAACAATATGGCGTCGAAAATAATCGCGAGCGCGCCGGTCTCGGCACGGCCGTCTCGAGCCGTGGCCGCCGGTTGTCTGTACGTATGTAGTGGTTAACATTGCTCCGTTTCTTGTACACACACACGTGCAAGCTAGGGCTGAACCAAATTTATGCATAATTTAATGAATTAATATTTAATATACCGTGATTATTGTTGAAGAAAGAGCAACGTTTGCATCTATGAAAGTCATTGTGTACCTACTGCGTAGATACAATCTACTTCGATCAGAAAGATTAAATGATGAAGGTGAACTTTGCCCTTGAAACGGATTGTATAGCATATATAAATAGATGCTAATCTCATTTATTTAAAATAATAAAAAATCACTTTTCAAAGTTAATCAAGACGTCAAAAAAGTGCACGTTGATAACTTGGCTTTTAAAGCTGCTTTTTACTTTATACGTCAGCTTCAGTTCAACATATTCGCTCACATAAATGAACTTTATTACTAATCACTTGATTGTGCAGGTATGACACCCATTAGTTGGGTGAACTTGGAACATCGTTAACTCAAAAAAATTAAAGTTAAAGAAGCACTAGGTACTTTAAAAAAAAAAAAATTTTATCTTTAACTAGCAGCCGCCCGCGACTTCGTCCGCCTGGACTTAGCTGTATGTGAAAAAAGATTTTCCCGCTTTTCTATTGAACATTTTCAGAATTTTCTTCGCTATAAACCTCACGGAGCGCGAGACCTCTCCAACGAATGCAAAACCGTGGAAATTGGTTCGTGCGTTCTGGAGTTATAGCGTCAGGAAGGAAAACCCGACTTATTTTTATATAGTAGATGACTTATTATTTGTTTTTTAAATTTTGGCACCTTGGAGAGTACTTCAGTAAAAGTAAATCAGTAGATTTCAGCGCAAAAATCACCAAAGGCAACTTTTATTAAAATATGAGCACAGAAGCATTGAAACCTCGTTTCCTTTGTTACAGTAGGTTTAAAAATGCTAAACATTACAAAATCCAGATCTGTGGTAGCCCTAACCGGCTCACACATACTACTTCACAAACTCACACACTCACACAGCAGTGCGTACGGCATTTTTTACGTAAACACAATGTTGGCACAGTACACTGATAGAAATGGCATCAAACACGTTGACGGTAATTGCCAAGTATAAACAAATTTTTGCAATACTTTCAATGTGACAATACGGTGCAGTAAATAATTTTGCAATTGAAAAATGATTTCTATTAAAAAAATATCCAGTATCCAGTTTTTTTTTTTTCAGTTTTTTTTATTTCAACAAATAACATGAGTTCTGCTTCCCCCGATGTTTGGCTGGTAAAGAATGCCTGTAGGATTTAAGTCCGCGAATTGAATTTTTTCTTCCTGCAATAAAGAATAAATGAATTATGATGTTAAATATGTAACAACGGAGATAGAAGTTATTTGATGATGATTTTCTCAGTATTTTAGGCTCAGACAATTTTATCAATTCATTAAGCAGAGAAAGCAATCACAAACTAATGATAACAGAGATTTTATGGGTTCCAGTTTTCAGCATTTTTATTGAAAGCGATTTCTTTCACAAATACTTCAAGTAGGTATACTTGGAAATAGATAAAATCCACTTAACTTTAACTTTTGTATCGCTTTGTCACTTTCATTCTTGTTGCTGCCGCCATTTGCAAGTAAGTGACAAGACACGTCAATTGCTTACACTATGCTTTAGCACTGCCTTTTTTTTTAAGAATAAGGGGGTAAGTATATTAAGTTGTTGTCTTTGTATATCTGAGCACCCAAGTTGAGCTGTGTGATACGACTTGCCTACGTGGAGGAGAGCCGAAGAGCAATAGGGTCCTGGTATTATTTTGTTGTGATTTTTCATGAGCCTCACTATACAGTCAATAATAAACCTCTCTCTTTTCTTTCATGTTTTTGAATTATCTATCGTAGTGTTAAGTAAACAAAAAAAAGAAATAACTTCATTCTAATAGAGCTGTTACAAGTACTTTCAAATCGTCAAGTAAATTAAAAACATTTTACCTATTTACAAATTTAATAAAGTGAGCACATATGACGTCACTATTATTTGCGTTACCTTTATTGCGCTTCGTAACCTATGGAAACCCCTCACTGAAATAGCCTGATATAGCCTATAAATATACGTGTCTTTGAAACATACTGTATTTATTTAAATGGCATGCCTAATTTATCGTTAATATTAGTCCTATGGTTAACTGGTAGGGATGCTTCCTCGGAATTAAGTCTGCCATTTGTATTAGTTCATTGCTGTGCAATAACGAATAAATAAACAATGCAATAATCCTTTGTGCTCGAAATTCAAATTCAATCAAAAAAAAGCATGTTCGGTGTGTCAGTTGCATGTGCATTTTTCGCGTATACTGCACTCTCATACAGTTTGCCCGGTATTTAGTTAATTTATTTTTAGCTAAGCGTTAGATTTCCGCAAAAAGCGATTTCGTCGATGTTAAACTGGCGATTTCTATTGCTGTATTAGACCTTTTTAAAGGTGGATGCCTGTTTTGTGTATGTAATAACCTTTTGTACGTATGAGTTCGGTAATATGTCTGGTTGCCATAGCGTCGTGGGTACGTAGGTACATACTTGTGTTGCTCTACACCGGATTGTTGTACCTACGTGTCACCTGTTAAGTTTGAGTATTATAAGTGAAATTATTAAATAGTATAGTTAGTTATCGTTTTGCTATGTGGCAAGCAGTTATCCAAACATTACGTAATGAGACTACAGTTGTTGTACTCAGAACAATTGAAATTGTTTTAAAATAGTGTAGTAACAGCCCTAGTTTTCAATAAAATATAATGAGGTTTTTATTTGGGATAAAAATGCGACATGATCACATGACAAACGCGAAACACGTGTTGTTCGAAATTTGAATTTTAAAATTTCTAGAAAAAGGCATTCGTTTCTTTTGACTTTAAAATTTTAAAAATTGAAGAATTACAAAAAGTCTATGTTAAAAGTAGGTTAGTTAGGTATGATATTGGTTCAAGACAATGTTCAGGATAGTTTGAATGATTTTTCATACATAGTTTTTGCAACTTTTAGCAAATATTCATAGGTAAATAAAATGGTACTTTTGTACAATTATTCTACTATCTTTGCGCCGTTATTTATCTAAAAAATGACACGATATTATACGATAGCAAGTTTTTGAGATAATATACGACTGATAGGAAGGAGTTAGGTTTGGCCCATATAAGGGTTAAGTGTAACAAATATTATTTTTTAAATCAAAGCTTTTATAGTTTTTACTTATCCATTTATTTTTATAAAAACTTTTCTCAGTCAATTTTTAACAAATATACCTCTTAGTTTTAAATAAATATTACATTATTATTCCGCACAGCGCCATCTAGTTCCAAAAAAAAGTTTCAAAGATACGAATATATTTTACACAATTTAATTTATCTACGAATGGACATTGACATTGAATAATAATGATGTGTGAGTTCTTTAGCTAGTGGGTTCATCTCCCGCCAAGGTCAAACCTTGAATTAGAACATTTTTATCAGTGTTTTGATTCTGCTTGTTCTAAACATTGATGTTCTAAGCAGCCTGTATACGTCCCACTGCTGGGCATAGACCTCACCTAAACTTTGAAGTGGTACCGTGTCAAAATCAAAATTATAAGTGCTAAAAAAGGGGTCAATAAGATATTAACGGTTTGACAAAAGCAATTCTAAAATTACCAAGATAAAGTCGTATATCGTTTGTAGCGTCACTAAAATATAAAGCGAGTGAATATTTTTTTTCATTTTGTTAAAATAAGGTTGTTTTTCGCAAATACTTCAGACGTTGAGACGTATTTGACCACTCTGTACGCAAACATTATTTTGACACGATTTATAATCGCTGCAACTCACTTTAAATAAAGGATTTGATAATTATTTTGCAGAAAATTTTAATTGATGGAAGTGTAAAACAATAGTACATTGTTACCTTAGGGGTGAAAGTAACTTATTTAGTCCCGAGACGGGGTTTGGCGCCCGGAACGAAGTGAGGGCGCCAATAGTTCGAGGGACTAAATAAGTCTTTCACCCGAGGTAAACACTGTGCTTTTCATTACGAATATGAGGAAAGTAAAAATAAAAACAAGAATTAGCTAAAGAACAAATGAGAAAAAAAATGAAGATCGAATTGCCGCTTTCCCACCTATTTTGTTTGTTTTTTTTCTGTGGCCAGCCCGCTATTCAGCCATTATTTTTTATTTTCATCATTGCATAAATGGTAAATATTTTGTTCAAAGCTAAATTATTTTAAGAAATTGTAACGAAAACTAAATTATAATGAAGTTATTTAAAAAATATATATTCTCTAATCAATACTTAACTTTAAGTTATTTCAATTTAACATCCTGGCTGTATAGAAAGTTGGAACATGGTTCAATAGATATGTGATAAAGAACTAGTTTTTTTCTTAATAATTTGACAGCTGTCAGTTGAAAGTGATTCTCCCTAGGCATGAAAAGTATTACTTTCAGCCCGCTTCTCAGGTCAGTAATGACCTACTTTCAGAGTATGAGTAATGAAAAAATAATGTTTAACCTAGGTCAGAATCGAATCCACGACCACCAACGTCATACCTATTACGCGACTAAAATAAAATAAATACTTAAATCTAAACTGAATTATTAATAAAATAAAACCACCCCGTGTGTCTCCACTCACGCACACAGCTACAATGTGTTCCTTTTTCAAATAATCCCAAACTGACAACAGAATTGAAACTGCCCTTAACACACGCGCTATAAAGCTCATAATCGATTGGCTGAATATCTTATTATTACTTTTGAAGCGAATAGTATACGTTCAGTAGATATACAATTACTTACCACGAGTTAGATTTTTTATATTTGAAAACAAAATGGCGGACTCTAAGTGAGTGAGTTTTGTGTTAAAGGTGTTATTAACTTATTAACGCGAGGTTAGGAATTAATTAAGTGTTTATTTTATTTCAATTTATTATTTACCTTGTCCTGATTCACTATACTTGGGCTTTTAGATAATTTGACAGAAAATTACAGGTTTTTCAAGGAAATGACAGTATTTTTGTCAAATTACCTGCTGTGGTTAATTTTTGCTGACATTTTTAAAAAGAGAAACAGTTGGCAAGGTTAGGACGAAATTGAGTGTCAAAATTATGAATATCATCAAAATCGGTGATCGCGTTTGGTCTTTATAATGCCACTGTAAAGCAATCATAGTAATCAACATACATACATACATATACTGATAAACACATTACCATCCTTTGCGACACTCAGTCGGGTAAAAAATAGCGATTTCGGTTTTACTAGCCGCAGCACATCGCAATAACGATACAACTTGAAATACTCATTAATTTAATATTATAATTGCAAAAGGAACTCTATCCGTGTGAGTGTCTGTCTGTAACGTTATTACACTGAAACTACCAACCTAATTTTAATGAAATTTGGCATTCAGATAGAGTGGATATTAAGAAAGGACATAGGATAGTTTTTATTGCAAATAAAGCTTTATAAGTTCGCTATAAAGGGCGAAAATAACCGCATACCGCAAAAACTCGGAAAATATCAATAAAAAAAATATCTAGTACTTCTTTACCAGAGATTATCTGACTAAAACCAAACAGTGGTTGTACTTTTGGAGGATGTTCCGTTTGAATTAAAGAGTTTTGTAGACACAATCTTTTAGTGGCGGCAGAGAACTAGAAAAATACTTAAATCTAAAGCTCACAGGTTTCTTAATTAAACGCCAAGTTACGACAGTTAGTACGCGACAGTACTATAGGTGTCAGAAAAAAAAAACATACACAAAAATTCCCAAATACTTACTATTAAAAAGTACGCACTTTACCTCATAACAAGTTTAATCAAAGTTTTCGGCAGTTCAACGAAGACTGGATCAGAAATTATAAAAGCGGGAATAACAGCCGCGCAGTCTGTACGAGCACTAAGCAGCAATTTCAAGCAAATGGATACGACACGCGGCGCGGGCACACTACGCGATTTCTTTTTATACTCGTTGGATTTCATTATATTTATTTTATTATTTTACTAGCGGCCGCGTGGACTTAAGTAAGTCGCACCACTTACTGTACTTTTCTGCTTAGCTTTATGGTTGACTGGTAGAGAATGCCTCATTGGCATTAAGTCAGCCGTTTGTACCATTAATTGTTGTGCAATGAAGAATAAATCAATAAATAAAGTAAGAAAAAAAAGTGTTATTTTTTATAAATTAAGTATAGCCTATGTCCTATTCAGATATATACTGGTAAAGTTTCATTCAAATCAATGGATTTACGTGAAAGAGCCACAAATATTATAAATGCGAAAGTTGGTATGTGTGGATGTGCCGTGTTGCTCTTTCACGTAAAAAACCTTGAATG
The DNA here is from genome assembly GCA_950022985.1 of Udea ferrugalis. Classification (NCBI taxonomy): domain Eukaryota; kingdom Metazoa; phylum Arthropoda; class Insecta; order Lepidoptera; family Crambidae; genus Udea; species Udea ferrugalis. The sequence continues at coordinate 6,819,094 of OX465545.1, forward strand.
GATTTGAATGAAACTTTACATTAATATAGCTTACAAATGTGAATAGGATAGGCTACATGTATAAAAAATACCTTTTTTTTTCTTACTTAAGTCCACGCGGACGAAGTCGCGTGCGGCCACTTGATAAACTAATACTGTTACTTATGTTCTCTTGAAAAATCAAAAGTACTAAGTATCTACATCTAACTAGATGTAGCATTATTACAAAACTTTTTTTTGTAAACCTAGACAAAGGAATATTCTAACTAATCCTATAACATGAAATAAAAAAAAAAGATTTAGGCATCATTTCGGCGAGATCTCAGCAACCATTACGATGGAGTTTTCAAAACAGTGCGCTCAGCTTGAAAAGACGAAGCATTATACACAACATATTTTTCAGAAACCAAGTGTGCTAGTCAAAGGAATATTCCAACTAATCCTATTTACATCTAGAAGCTCCCCCGTGAGGTCGCGTTGACCTGCGCGCCAGTCGCTTCGACCAAATGAATGTGCACGCAGCACGTCCACACGGGGCGAATGTTTGAGACGGGTTAGACATGCTCGTTTTATGTTATTTTATACAATTAATAATATATAGACGAAGATAGGGTACTTGTGCTAAGAAAGTGGCACCCGAAATCAGGACTTTCGACCACCTGAGCAAAGCATTGACAGTTTGAGACGACACAGCGCAACATGTATCTGTCTCGTTTACGCTCTAGTAAATAATCATGCTATCTTGTACACACGGTCAAATTGTAGGTACGTACGCCAGGGGACAATTTTTGACCTCGTGTCAGTACTGACGTAAAGTATTTTACCTCTTTAAGGTTGGGTTGCACCATCTGACTTTAACAATAACAAACATCAAAATTTCAGTTAAAGTAACGGTCAGGTAAGCAAAAATGACGTCAAATTGTCAAATTTGACAAAAACTTTAGCTTTAACTTTAACTTCTACTATGGTGCAACTTACCCTTAAATATCATTGATGACAAACGCTAACGTCATTAGGTGTGTAACTACTAGCGACCGCCCCCGACTTCGCCCGCATGGACTTAGGTTTTTTTTAAATTATTTTTTTAAATTGTAGCCTATGTCCTATTCAGATGCATAAGCAATATTACTGTAAAGTTTCATTAAAATCTATCCAGTAGTTTTTACGTGAAAGAGCAACATGGCACATACAAACTTTCGATTTATTGCTTTCTTGTATTTGGGTTGCATGGGTTTTCATTTGTTATTTCCATATATTTTTTATCAGGGAGTTAGTGGGATTTTGAACGAGGTACACAAGAGTTTTATCCAGATTTTAGTCATTTGATAACTTACAAAAAAAAGATGAGTTTAAAAATACCTATATTAACATTTGGTTTTCTTCAAAAACAATATTTAACTTTAACGTTGAATATGAGAGAAAGAAAAATAAAAAACAAAAATAAAATTAATAAAAAATATTGAAGGCTCCATTTCATATGAAGTATTTACTTATTAAAACTACTAAACATAATTTTACTCTATTTTGAACTTACAAGGCGTCTCTACAAAATATTATAAAAACTTCATTTGTTATTTCCATATATTTTTTATCAGGGAGTTAGTGGGATTTTGAACGAGGTACACGAGAGTTTTATCCAGATTTTAGTCATTTGATAACTTACAAAAAAAAGATGAAGTTAAAAATACCTATATTAACATTTGGTTTTCTTCAAAAACAATATTTAACTTTAACGTTGAATATGAGAGAAAGAAAAATAAAAAACAAAAATAAGATTAATAAAAAATATTGAAGGCTCCATTTCATATGAAGTATTTACTTATTAAAACTACTAAACATAATTTTACTCTATTTTGAACTTACAAGGCGTCTCTACAAAATATAATAAAAACTATTATAGAAAATAAATGGATTAAAAAAAACAAGCTATGTCTCCGTTGATAAAACAAAACAGCAATATTAACATTGATAAGCAAAGAGGTATTTCCTGGACTACCTACTTAAATAATACTGGAAGAAATTACCTTGTAGAAAGAAACATGATTAAATGCAATATTTTGTGATTTATGTTAAAAAAGTATCAATTAGAGTGGATCTTGATATAATAAAACAAATAACAAAACATTACAACATTGTTACTAAACTCTTAAAAAATACATAACAATATCACTTTACGTTAGCAACACATTTAAAAACTATTTAAAAGACATAAAAAGGTTTTTTCTTAAACTGGCAAGTATTATAATTTCTTTAATAAACACACAATGCTTTTTTTGTGTGATCGGCTAGAGAGGGCTACAGACGGCATTCATTGAAATATATTCCCGTAAACATAGCACAAAGAGATCTGTGGAGCAGGATTAGGTTTATAGGTAACATTTTCTATTGCAAAACTACACATTGTAGCGACGTCAGCCTTAAACCAATAAAGGGTTTTTTATATTTTTTTACACCCTCGCTACGCTCGGGAGTAGACCTCGAATCCTTCGTTACGCTCGCGATTCAAATTATCATCCGCGGCAGAAGACACTGTTTTATCCCCTTGGTTAATAATATACTATTTTATGTGTGATTTGGAAAGTAGTTAAAAAATGTTTGATAAGGCCCGAAACTTTATCATTAAAAGGGTATTTTTAGGATCATCATTAGGTTGATAATGATGATGATTAAAATATTATGATAGTTATTAAATCAAAGTATACAATATTTTCCCTCTCCACCCCATCCTCTGTGCCTCCCATCCTTTCCCTCAGCAAGCCTGCGCGACAAAAGTTTTAATTATATTGCCGTCCTGCTCACTCGTGCAGCCCACTCTGTCGCCCCTCTCGCTCTTGCGTTGGAAAGCTATAAAAATACACTCTACAGATGCGATTTTAGGGTAATCTGCAATGGTATGTTTGAACTTACTTTAAAATACGTCGGTGATTGCAAAAAAAAAAACATGGACGTCAATCATGAAATTTAATTAGTGTGTTTGTTTTTTACAAATTCAGTAATTTTTTTCAAGTCAGCTTATAATGAGTTTATACATATAATATACCTACAGTGTGTCTGGTCAACACCACCGGTGTCGCTGCTGCGTTGCTTGCCTTTTAGGAATGAAAACGCTTTTTTCTTGAAAGCGATGTCGTATCCCTCCCGAAATACCGCCGCTAGGAGACCATTCCATATTTTTGACGTACGCGGAAGGAACGCTTACCTAAACCGTGACACTGCTGCCTGGTGAAAATTTTTCTTAGTTTTTCTATTGTTTGTTTTACTTTTTATTTTTTTGTAACCACTTTGTTCTGTATGTTTTTTATCTGTTGCGATGTTCAAAGTCAATGAACGTTTTTTTCTTTCTTTCTTACTTTCAAACCTACCTGCAAAAAACTTAATAATTAACATTCGCATCCGTGTGGCGGCCTCTCCTTCGGCGTAACGATTAGCTCGGCCTCTCGCTCGCACCGTTTTTTTGCATAAAGTCCGAACTCCGAAGCCAGTTGAAATCTCGGGGATTCGGTCAGTAAACGACAAAACGCGCTATTCGGTTGCCAATGGTCGCGTTTGGAAACTATTTTGAAATGAGTTTAACTTCATATTTGCCAAGTATTGATGATAACTAGTCACAGTATAAATATCACTGAGACCCAGTCTACAGCAGCGGATGAAGCTTAATATTTATTTTCAAGCTTAATATATTTAATATTTATTTGAATGAAACATACCTAATTTAACTTTTAGATAATAGAGAGATATTCATTGCAAATTAAGAAATAAACTAAAAGCTGAGTAACTCATTTAAAGCAATGCACAATTGAGGCGGCCTTATCGCTAATGGTGATTTCTCCCAAGTACCAACATAAGTCAACATAAGTACCTACCTACAAAACTGAAATGCAAAAATATTTAATTCAAAATTACGACCTGTATAATATTCAGCATTGCCCTAGCCAAGTTTATGTGACACAGATATTTTATTCACCTAATTATTGCACAATAAACTACAAACAAAAAATACTATACTTGCATACCTATTTAGTTTGGATTCGTCACATGACCTATTTTTAATAAGATAAGATATAAACAACAACATCCTTTATTAAATACGTCCGCGTCCCACCGCTGGGCACAGGCCTCACCTCAACTTGTATCGTAAAAAGTATCAATGCACAATGATCCAAATATTCCTAATGCATTGAATCGAAATACGTAAACAAACAAAAATGTACTATACCATTTGATAAAACACAGTGGTTTTCTACACACACACGATTCTCAGCACTTATAATTTATAACGTGGATCACAAAAAATATATAATTCATGTTGAACTACCCGGTTTTAGCACTAAATCGGAGTATGTAGTATACGCCGACCGAACGCGGTTGATACTTGATGTAATCTTAAACGAGTACTGTCATTGAATGTATCTCTTCACTGTAGTATATTTTTTCACGGGAAAAAATAATTAAACATAACTCAATAGACCCTGAGCGAGAAATGAAAATACATTTAAATATATTTATTCTTAAAAAAAAGATGCCGTGGGAGCAGTGAACACGTAATTCGGATTTATCATATCCACTAAAATTATATAATGCGTTTGGACAACCTACCTACTAAATCCTATTTCTTGCTCAGTATGACTTATTAGTATATTGACTTATTCGCCGATGAACTAACTGAACTGATGAGTTAATAAAAATTAGCAATATGTGTCATTGTCCAATTTTAACTGCGACATTCATAAATTGTGAATAATTTTCTTTTGCTGTTTGTTTTTGTTACTAATTATTTTGTTTAGGTTTTAACTGTTTCATGATTTGTTTAATTTGTTTTGTGTTTAATTTCTGTAATAATTTAATGATGCAACACGGACTTCATCTGATAGTTTGTAAACATAATTGTGAATAAATGAAGAAAATGACAAGAATATAATTGTAAAGTATCAACTCTGCATAATCCCGAGTGACGACGAGTCAATATTGTCTGTGCCGGGTTGCCAACGCGGGCTTGTGAGTGTGCTGTGCGGACAGAATTGCACACATACAAGTCACAACGTGCATGTACCTTGGGATTTTGGCTATATTATGTTCTTTCGTCTTATGTATTGCATTTTAATACAAATAAATTGATAATAAAAACATGTTTGATGGGTTAAGAATATTTCTTCATTGCCCTTTAGACGACGAACAAAAAAAATGGCGGCATAGCATGCAATGACTTTACATCTTTTCATCAACTTTTTGGTTAATTTTGCAAGCTAGTTACCTATTTTTCAACTTAAATACCACAAGAAACAAAACATACTTGCATGTTTTATGCAAATAATGATACCTATTTCTATTTCAGATGACTAGTGCATTTTTTGGCGTTGGAAATTACGTAACCAAAAATGATGGTTAAGAAGAATGACATTCGATCTTTTGTGAAAACAAAATGGCCGCCAGTTGTGCGACTACTCTGAAAATCACGTTATTGTAATACGTATTTCACTATTGCCCGCTCCTTTTAGGGTTCCGTGCCTAAAAGGTAAAAACGGATTACTAGGCAGGGGGGCAAATATCCTGGGGATACCACATCCCATACATTAAACTTGCGTTTTTTTCTTACTTTTGCTCAAAGTTAATTAATAACGGTTAGAGGTAGACGCTTGAAATTTTCACAGATTATGTAGTAGTATACCAATAACCTTTCAAAATCAATAATAACAAAGTAAATATAAGTATAAGGGGGATTCCCACACTTAATTTTTAAGCAATTTTTTTTTCGATGATAGAACCCTTCGTGAACGAGTCAGCCTCGCTCGCAGCCTCGCTCGGTTTTTTATTTTGTCGTGTTAGGCTACGTCCTCTTCATGTTTGCAAGCAAACTCTGTTTCTTTGGGTATTTTCAAGTGTACAGTTAACGGAACGTCAGGCTACCCATTTTCGTTTTTCATCTCGCTCTTGCCAAATGACATTTCTTTGCAATAGAGCAAGGCGGTCTGACCGGAAATTGGAAGCGTCATGTGCCGTTAACTATACATTTTACTTGATGATTCGTATATTATTTATTCACCAAATTATCTTTTATTTTATGTTTAGAAGAGATTAACTTAAGCAATAAGACCGCCTAAATTGTACACTTTCACACAGTGTCTCTGATGTTTTCTTCATGATTATGGAGTTAATTTACATTATAAGTTCATGATAAAACCTTTGAAGCTAATTATTAGGTAAGGTGGTTTGTCGTTTTCCTCATTTTGGAGCCACACACAAAATACATAACATCAACATCTAGGTATTATAGCTAATCATTCATTTTTAGATGCCCAACGCAGTGAAAAGTAGCGCCGGGACTAGAAAGGAGGCTGTGGAAAAAAGCTTTATTTCAAATCCTTCTATCCGGAGTCCGTTCGCGGTAAGAATGCAGTGAGTTTTAAGTTTAATTCTGTTGCACACAAATTAACTCAGACCCACAACCTTTGCGTTCGAAAGTATGCGTTCAACTGGTCACTGTGGACTTGAATTTCTAATTAAATAAGGAACGATTTGATTTGTTAGGGGACGTGCTAGGTCAAAGGACAAGTATGAAATCACTGCATTCTTAACGCGAACGGACTATAATTTCGATTTTGGGCAGGGCATAAAATACTAGGCAATATTGACTAAAACCGCAAACATTGATATTTTTTTAAACATAAAGACGCAGATATTACGTCACACTTAACGAATTCGAAAAATGGCACATGACAATGACGTATGAATGACGTGCACGTGAACAAGTCGCTGTCATATTGGCTTAAAAGCAGGTCCATTAGACCTTTTTCGTGAGGCCACTTTAAGTACGCGGGTGGCGTATCTGCCACTTTTTGTTCATATCAATGCGCAATGGTTGTATGGGAGATAGTTTTCAAGGAATACATTTAATACAATAACTTTATTGAAGTCAAGTTGAAGCTGGCGTAAAAAATGATAGATAAGCTCACGCAAAAGTTCACAACATTTGGTTTAAACATTCATTGTTAGTTTTGATGCCAAGTGGAACTATTAATTATCTTAAGGTCTTTCGAAGGTTATCCTACTAATCCTACTAATATTATAAATGCGAAAGTTTTTATGTGGATGTGCCGTGTTGCTCTTTCATGTAAAAACTACACATACCCTCACGACCATATCCCTAATGAGTTAGTCAGAAGCACACTGATTGATGCCGTCATGGTGAACGGAACATTCAGAAGCCTACATTTCGCCGAGGGAATTTGAACCCAACGTGGTAAGGGGCGAGCTTACCGCCGTTTATCCGGGTTTCTTGGGTTTTATATCGGCGTTTTCCATCACCGGAGAGGTAGCCGCAAATTGTGCCATGAACATAAAGTAGTAGTGTTCCGGCCAGATTTGATCACGGGACCATCGGATTCCGAGCCAGAGTGTTTTACCACTGGACCACGACGCTCTCTGCTACCGAAACGATGAAACTACTGAATAGATTTTAATGAAACTCTATATCTTTGCTTATACATCTGAAAAGGATATAGACTACAATTTTTAAAGAAATATTGAATATTTTTTCAACCTAACTCCACGCGGACGAAGTCGCAGGCGGCCGCTAGTAATTGATAAATGCTTCAAAACACATTTTAACTAAGAATATTTATGGCTGGCCCTGCTAGTGTAATGGGTTGAGTTCCTCACAACAGCGGTGAAGGTCGCAGGTTCGATTAACACTCAGATGTTCATCATATTATTATTATTTCCCGAGTCTGGGTGTTAAGTATGTTCATTGGTCTCTGACAACCCTATTGTACAACCTCTGCTTATTTCGAGGTCAGATAATCTTGGTGTAAGATGGACGAGTTGTTTATATATTTATTTTTATATTTCTTAATTAACAATTTAAGAAAACGTAACGCTTTAAAAATAACCATAACAAACATTTTCGCTTCGTCCCACTGACACAAATTACATTAGTAAACAAGCAATGCATGAATACTACTTATTGATTTTAACATATGAAATTACAAAAACAATATATTACAGAATCAAATAAAACTTATCTTACTGAAATAACGTATGGTTCTGAAAAAATAGTCATCAAAAGTGAAAATTCTTTCAATTTATTAACAATCTTGTTAGAGTTTGAAGTTAGGAGCCATTTAAAGCCTACAAAACAGACATATTTTTGAGATTTCAAATAATAAACCCATACGCAAGTTATCATAGCCTATATTTAGACTAATAACACAGATTTTCCCAATAACAAATCGTAACATACGTCAGATATATCTACATGTTATAGCTGTGAGTGTCCACAGGGCTTACCTTTGCTAATAATAATACGAACATACCTTGAGCGCGCTCCTGCCACCGTTGGGGCACTGTCGATAAGCTGCTATCGATAAAAATATGTTTTGAAATTAAATATTCGTACTTTTCTGTTACTAATCTCCGAATTCAATCAACCAAACGTAAATCAACGCTGAGCAGGCGCTCACGCTCATGCTATCCCGTAAAATGTCAATAGAACTGAAAGGGACAGCATGAGGTGAGCGCGTACTTAACGTGGATTGACGTTTGTGAATTTGGGCGTTTGTACAAAAATAACTAACTTTAAAGATTTATTATTATTATATTTTGTCACAAACATTAAGGTGTTTATTTTAGGCGACACAAATACCTACTTAGTTTCGGTATTGAAGGCAAGCGTGGCGTGGGACAGTGGTCACATTTGGTGACAACTGTTTTCTCCTATCCTGTCACCATGGTCTACTAGTAGAAATCTCTTTTTAGAGATAAGCTCTCCTGCACATTTGTTGTTCTTCATATTTTGATCCTTCATAATTGTCTTTTTGTGTATATGAGGACTAATAAGAATCAATGATTAGTAAATAAAATTAAAAATAGAACAAAGGATGTAATAATCCCACCTGTCGATGGCAATAAGTGACACCACTTCCCTACCACCGTATCCATTTAGTTTGACAAGCATTCGGTTTCATATATCCGTTACGTGTATGTGTGCGTGAGTACGTGTCATGTCAGTGTGTGGGTACAGGGCTGTCAGTTCAATGTGTTTGTTTGTATTGATTTTGTCATTTTGATGACAAAGGGAGAATTTTAATTGGGCTTGCTGTGCAGTTTAAGCAAATTCTTTAAAATTGTTTAATGGCTTATTTTAGATGATAATTGTGTACAAATGCATAGTCGCATAACTACGATTTGAATGGTTTTAATTAAAGTATCAAAAACTCAAGTTTAAGATTTACATTCAAACAATCCTTCCTCTCCCCCAATCTCCTCTTTACTGGGGTTTCATAGAATCATGAAACAAGCAAAATCCGTCAAATGATTTCAAAACCATTTCAGTAAGGTACAACACAAATTACTTAACTACTATCTTAACATTATCTTACACATAGGTATTTCTTAATTTTATATCTATTTACATATTTAATAACACATGATTGTCTATTACCATAAATAGGCATTAACCGTTTGTGTTGACATTACCACTTTATTTCTCGAAATTTTCGGTAGCGTACGTTTTCCTTTATACCATGTTTCACGCAAATGAACAACATTCTATTCTGCTTATTTTTAAACAAAAATACCACAGCCAGCTCATTGCTTCTAACATCCAGACACATCACGAACATGTAACATGAATGTTAGGCATAAGTGGGAATCGACTTAATTCAGAGACTAGACTTCTATACATTACGTAAGCAGCCCAATGATGCCAAAAATAGCATAATAATATCGATTTTAAATTTTTAACTACTAGTTGCCACCCCTAGCAATGTCAGATAAACAAGCCATGCTAGTGTGTGTGTACTGTAAGCAACACGCGACTACACACAACTCTATAATTGAACTATCTTATTCAAATAACAACTCTATTCCGACGAGTTAAAGTTGAAAATGTAATTAGTTGTAAATTCGAACAACATACCTACTGATAATTTTTATGAGACAAATAGCTTTTTTAATTTTCCTGTAGATGTTCAAAGTGTTATGTAAGTATGTACTTTAATATTACATGTATACATAAAATATTATGTAATCACGTAAAATAAGGGACTTTTTATTGTTCTTCAATTAAAATCAGTTTTAAGCCAGGAAATCTTCATTTTATTGAACTCGACAAGCGTTTCATTGGACTAAATGCCTAAGTATTTATTGATTTAGAATAATAGAACTGTATTTGTTTGTCTGTTGTTATTCTGAGCGTAGGTACTGTTAGATATTCTTACCTAGATAAAACGATTAGTTCAGATAAATGATTGTAACAAGTACCTATTATTATTGAGTGAATTATGATTGTTAGGCATTCATTTTGAGCGTACTTAATATTTAATGTATTTGTATGTTTCTTGTACAAAATCAATGATAAATAACAGTGAGCAGCATAAGTGTGTAAAATGTAACATCTCTATTGAATCTGCTGTGTAGTCCTAAATAAGTTTGTAGCTATTCATAAAATAACGAGTTTAGCTATAATAGTCTAGACTCTAGTATTTGGAAGAACGAATGTTAATGGAACAAGAAATTATATTCATCATTAAATAATTGCCTAAAAATGTCCGTGTCCAATGCACCGAAGGCAATACTGTTAAAAAAAACAAGATGGCGTCCAAGATTAATATGATTTAGGTTCTTTTCAGTCACCGGGTTCTCATGAATGTGTAATTCGGGCATCGCATGAAATTCATGTTAAACACTACTAAATTTACACAAAAAAACATCTAAATATTGTCTCCGAGGACTCCTACCGAGTGTAGGATAAAAAGTGGTGTCGCTGTCTAAAACAGTGTAAGTAAAGAATTTGAAAAATTGAAATAAAATAATAAACTAAGATAAGAATAATATGCCGAAAAGAATCTTGGCTTAAGGTAGGAATAAAATTCACATCTTAAATGTTCCAGCCTGTCATGAAATTTTTGAAACCTCGAAATGTTCTTTTTACTATGAGATATAATATAATGCAAATTCTGTCTAGAAAAGTGAGTGAAGTGATTTATTAGTCATGAATTGTTGTTCATTTTGTTTTTCTTATTTTAATAGCATAAACAATAATCATGGTGTGCGTGCGTCAACCCAACTCTCGTTCTAGGCTACTGTATATACGTATATTATAGAAGGTACACTTGATACAAGTGGTACAGTCAACGTGTCTGTCTATAAATAAAAAAATAAATAAAAATATATTTATTTTCACACAAAAGTAAAGTACATTGTAGGGAAAATTAGTAACATCTTAATCACATCTTAACAATTGTGCGACTGGAGCCTAAACTAGGGCAACCCTGTTTTTCAGGACTCCAGGTCTCACCCATGAATCAGCGAGTATGTCGGTGTGTACATGATGAAAATGATTACAAAAAGAGAGGAAGTTTATGGTGAGGTAATGAAGATAAGTGATATTAATACGAGCGTGTGTTAGGGTGTGTGTGTGTGTGCCTGTGTGTTTGTGCCTGTGTGTGTATGTGCGTGTGTGTGGGTAAATACTAAGCAGGCTCGTGTGCATGTTTTTACATGTCACTATCACACCTCCGTGTGTATGTCCTGTTGTAGACACCTGTGGTAGATTCATAGTATGTTTGTGTATCGGGTTTATCCATTATTATTATTTTAGTCTATATCTATCAATGAACCATTTATCTATATGTATACTCATTAGGGCTTTATGATGGAGCTGTAAGTCTAACCATTATTACAAAGTTTTAAAGGCGTTATTGCCGTTAACTGTACTTGATGTAGATAAGACATGACATAAATTAAAAAATGACATGTTTTGAGAAAAACGGCAAAACATGCTTTTATCAACTTACGACACTTCAAATGCAGCCGTGTATTCGACCCTAATTCGTTACTTGTCTATGTGTGTGTTCGTGTGATTACCTCTGTGTGTACTGATAAACCTTCAGGGCTGTCACGCATAAGATCTATTTTTAACTATGAGTCTATTGTCATAAATTTCATGTTATGTTCCGTATTCACAGTGCAACTACATAAATCATAGACTGTGAATGGCATGACAGCATGACAGGCTAAATATTCCAGTCGTTCCACTTGCTCTATTTCAGAGTATTTTATTTGCCAATACCTGTCATTTTCTTGGTCTTTTACACTAACCTGCATCTATAAAATAGAGAAAAACTAATAAATTGAAATAGAAACTCATTTCGTTGAAAGCAAAGACTTTTACAGAAAATATCAAAAAGCCGAGTGGAGCTGGAGCAGGCAGCTAGCGATTTATAATTTGTACTAGCGACCCAACCTGGCTTCAGACGGGCCGCAATGGTATGTTATTTTTCATATAAAACTTCCTCTTCAATCACTCTATCTATAAAAAACGCTGCAAAATCCGTTGCTTAGTTTCAAAGATTTAAGCATACCTACATAGGGACAGAGAAAGCGATTTCGACTTTGTTTCATACTATGTAGTGATGAATGTTATGATAAGTTATCTTCCATTCTTATAAATCTACGAATAATGAACAAAAACTGTTGCAAACAAATACATCATATTATTATTTATAGCAAATAGCAATAGCAAAAGATATTTACTTGCAAAATAATAATAATAATAAAGGCCCAATTGGCGCCAACCCTGTGCAGTTTAGTTTGCATTCCGCCCGCCGACGCCAGCGCCACAATCAAGCACAATACCCGCTCCTGAGACTACAGAATAATGTGGATATGTCGACTAGTTAAAATCTATTTATATTTTTGAGTTCACTAAATTATACATGTGACCATAAGTTTTGAGTATGAATGATCAACGCCATGACTGTGGCATTCCATGTGACAAGTGGGAAATATACAATGGGAAAGGATGGATTCAACTCAATTCATAAGGATTCAACTACATAGATGCATGCTCAAAGTTTTAACAGGAACTTATTTTCTAAAACGTGACTTTTTATAAATTGCAAACGTTGTTGAATATTCATGTACAGAGGCGCTCACATCAAACTTCACATAGGGGTGGGCACTTAATGCTCCTGACGTAAGACCCATTTTGCAAGGGTTTTGTCTAGGTGCATGTGTGCGCCTCTGTACATATTTTCACTTTTAAGTCCGTTTAAATATTTTTCTTATTTTTTTTTACCTTAGTCAGGCGCGCATTTGACCACAATCTCACCTGATCGTAAGTGATGATGTGGCATAAAGTGGTACATGCCGACCTAACAAATGGCTGTTCACTCTCTGCTTCTGTAAAAAAACTAGAATCGGCATGTGAAAAGAAATCAAATTGACACTTTGGTTTTTATTTTCCATAACGATTACAAAATCTAGATGAAAATTCAAAAGCGTGATCTAGCCCCAAAGTAAACATACATAAATACTTTTTTTTGTAAATACATACTTACTTAATATACTAAGAGAGCACAAAGACCAACTAGTATAAACCTAATGTTCATGCACACGCATGTTTGTACTGTTCGGGTATTGAACCCGCGACCTTTGGAGTACTGGAAGTACCTAGACAACTTTTTAACCATAACACCAAATCGGTCACTAATTTATCCTTATGTTTAATTGATTTTGTTTATTTAATAATTTTACTTGGGTTTGTGCGTCTTTATTTCTCTGTCTGACCGTGTTAGCAGAAAAAGAATGCCTCATGGCATTAAGTCCGCTATTTGTACTCTTCAAATAAGAAATTAATAATAAATAAATAATGCCTTAGTCAAAACTACTGTTAATTATTGTACTACTATAAGAAAGGAAGAAAATATTTTATTTGGTACCTAACAAAGATAAAAAACAATACAGGTAGAACATCAAAAATAAAAAATAGAATATAATAGTCGTTCTTATCTCCGTGTCCATTCCACAATATGATTTCCCCTGCAAACAGTCCGTAATATATGCGATAGGTCGTGGCAGCACACAAGCGCAGATGTAGGTATACACACACATATTCGTATAAGTTTTTAATTTTAACCCAAAAATGCTCAGAGTTGTATATAAAATAAATAACTCATCATTATTGTATCTTCCATTGACTTATTATGTACTATAATCATTACACTACCAACCTGTTAATTTTAGAATAATTAAAACCGAAATCATTTTTTTTATTTTTTTAAATGTATCAATCAACCTCAGAAATGACGAATGTTTCAGCCGTGCTATTCCGGCGGTGCACATCGGACATCACTTCACATATCGGTGCTTCACGCTTACCTCAATCATCAATACGCTTTACTTTGAATTAGTATTTTCTCTCACTTTGTATGTAAATAAATTAAAAATGTTCTTTGGCTTAGTTTTTTTCTCTCAAACGACGACCGTCGCGAAGGAATGGAATTTTAAAGTTAGCTCGCACGAGCGAAGTGAGTTTTGGCGACCACCGGAATAGCATAGCAGATTTGTAAAAAATTAAGTTACCTGCCCTAATTTTCTTTTCCAAATGTGTTTTCCCTATATTCCTATTTTTTTTCATTTTCAATATTTTTTTTCAATTACAGACAAAAATGTATCTTCCTAGTTTATTTTTAAATATCTAATACGAACATAGAAAATCTTTATAAGATCTAGGTACGTTAAGTAGGTAGCGGTCCGGTGAGATATCGTTTGCTTGTGTAAACATCGATATAGGTTGATGTAACAATGAATCATTCATTGTAATTGATTCTTGTTGAGTCAGGTTTCCAATTAAGATAAAGAAATAATTAGTGGGTTAGGCAATTTTAATTTTATCAGGCATTAAAGCTTTGGGCATGTAGGTATAGAAAGACTTAAATCACCATAGCCGAACTAATCGCACTCCCTTGACTTGAGAGGGTGCGATTATTTGTTTGAGCAGTCCTAACATTATAATGTCTTTTCGTCAGTTCACTGACAAAGTTCCGTACTTTTAGACTAAACTCCCATTTCATCGTTTAAAATCTAAAATGTTCGGAAGCCAAAGCTGATAGCGCCATCTTCTGGTTTAAGTAGAATTAAGAAACTTTAGCGGCATATCCAAAGTGTTCAGAAGATGTCGCTAAATGCGGAAAACTTGGCACTTTTTTGAAAATTTTAAATACTATCATTGGTTACCGAACTTTTGCTATCAACTAGGTAGGTATTAAAACAAAATAAAACAAAGTCAGGAACTGACATTTTAGCAATATATTCTGGATTTTAACTCCTGTAAGCTTTTTTTTCTTAGGTGGTATAATGCGACTAAATTGAAAAGTATGTCTATTTAGAACGTGCGTTCAAAAGCGTGGATATCAAAAACATACTACTTTGTTTGACTCTAAGTCTTGCTTTCTTTGCTGATGTAAATTACTGTTGTCATTTTATCATCTTAATTTATTAGTGTTTTGTGTTTAAAGTTATCAGGATGTAAAAAACAATACCTTTTAATGAAAATATTTGGCAGTAATCAAATTGCCTTTCGACCAAGTTGTGTATTTAGAACTTACTTTTCTTGACAAGTTTCATTTGGTCGCATTATTTATTATTGACGGGAAAAAAGCGGTGTTGTGTTTTGTCCAAGTTTTTCCAATCTGGGCTTTAAAATTCGCACTAATTACGCGTTGAATAATCTTCTAAAGATAATTCTGTTAAAATTAAAAGTGTCAAAAGTGAATATCTCGCCGTGGATCCTAATATCAACGGTAAGTATGGTTTGTTGTGATGGGAAGACACTCTGGTTTTAATGCGTTGTTTTGGCCGTAAAAATCGGAAAATTTAGCTTTTTACGAGTAGGGAGTATTGTTGTGTTACATAAAGTATGTAATTATTGTAGTGTAAACCGCTGCGAGGCTTAAAAAGAGGCTTACACTTCACTTTACTTGTACCGACCGCCTACGCATAAAATTCGTTTCTATATGATTTGATAATGCTTAATTTTAATGAGTTAACACTGGTTTACAATAAATAATAAATCAAAATTTAATAAAAGTTTTAAACCCTTAACATTCTGTTTATTCCTAAAAATAGGTACTTAGTCAGTTCCTAGAATGTCGCGACATTTAATTTTAAATTTAGAACAGCAGTTTTTATTTTAAAAGTTCATATTTTGTTTTCTCTTTTTCTTTGTATACTTTGTAAATATTAGGTCGAATCGAAGGTGGTTAATAAATTATATGTTGCTTACACAGTTTTCAGGCACTTGCTGATTGCCGAAGCAACAACTAAATTTTATAATTTGCATTAAATATTTGCAGAATGCTGAATTTTGGCACTATAAATTAATGATTAACTTACGATTGATAGGTGCGGCACGAACCCCTTCCCCCCACCCATATTATATGCAAAAATCAATCTTCTATATATATAAAAGAAAGTCGTGTTAGTTACTCCACTTATAACCTAAGAACGGCTGAACCGATTTAGCTAAAAATTGGCATGGAGGTAGTTTAGAGCCAGGAAAAGGACATAGGATACTTTTATTTATTTTACTTTTTTTTATTTATTGCCCTTAAGGCGGAACAAAGTTCGCCGGGTGAGCTAGTGAATATATATTTTTAAAATTTTTTAAAATAACTACTGGTTTCCTCACTTTGGGGAAATCCCCCTCCCCCCTTCCACTATTAAAATCGAGGAGTGTATAGCTATAAGCTGTGTAAGTTGCTAGAAGAATAATAATAATAAGAAAATAACACAGGAAAATTTAATAAATGTTAATTGTTGAACTTCTTAAAGCAAAACTAAGCTTAGCCACCATAAAATACTCAATAGATGTTTGAGCATCAGCTAATTCAGTAAAAGATACCCTGAGCTTGACTTATTAAGCAATGCTTGCAGCAAGTTTCATTAAATGCAAACTAGTCTATTTTTTTGTGCTTATGTTGCTATTATTGCTTAAACGCTATTAGTATAATATTAGATGTTGGTACTGTGTAAAATCCTAGTTGATATTTTCTGTTCCTGTGAAACAATGTCTATTCAGGGTGTCAGGCATGGAACAGAAAAAATAGTGGAAGTGCAATGCAACAACATTAGTGAAGGAACCGCTGTCGCCAAACTCACACAAATATGTATATTGAAAGTCATATACTGCACTACAAAGAAAAAAACCGTTTGATTGGTTGTTTCAATTCTAGTCCAAATTAGCTTAATTCACAGATCGTACATCCGGAAATAAACCTTCACACTCTACAGATAATATTTGTTGTGCTTTACTGCTGACAGTATTTACGACTTTTTCTAATCTTTTTTTTTTTTTTTTTTTTTTTTTATAGTAGGGGAAATGCACTTACGCATACCCGCCAACCGGGGGGTTGGACGGGTTATGTCGGACTCTCCACGGGCTACCCCAGTGGCTCTACCGACTAAAAACCCTACTACTCCCTCTCATCGTCCATGGTGGGGGAATACGTTGCGTAAGCACGTGCCTTTTACGCGTTCCCCCGGACGGTGCCCGCCTACACGGCGGGCCGGAAGCGACCCCCCCTTCGGGAGGGGGGGCCAGTAGGGACAGCCGAGGGTGTCGAGCCGTCCCTACCAGGCAGTGGTGGAGGCCTGTGCAATGCCGGCAACGGTACCCCCGTACCGCGCGCCGGCTGGCCTCCTCCACGGAGGGGTGCGACGTGGCGCGCAGATGCGCGCGGTCTTCCCCACCTCCTCGCCCTGCGGAGCCTATTGGACGCGGGATCCATATCCCGCAACCGCTCCGCGGCTTCCTTGGCGGTCACCACCTCCTCACAGAAGGTGGCGAACGCTTGCCAGGCCTCTTTGTCTGCCAGCATTGCGAGCACAATGCTGGGCAGAGAGAGGTCCTGGCCCACTCTGGCGACTAGCGCCATGCGCTGTGGGGCCCACGTTTGGCACACCGCCAGTGTGTGGTGAGCCGTGTCCTCCACAGCGCCGCACTCGTGGCAGATTGGGGCTCCCTCTCGTTGGATGCGGTGCAAGTATGACCCGAAGCACCCGTGCCCGGTCATAACTTGCGTCATCCGATATGAGAGGGACCCATGCTGCCTGGAGAGCCACCGGTCAAGCACTGGAGCGAGTGCCTCCAGTGTTCGCTGACCGGAGTCTGCCTTCCTCAGGTCCGCCATCCACAGCCGGACCAGGCTCTCCTGTGCCTCCTTGCGGACGGCCTCCCGCTCTTCAGGGCAGAAGGAGTCGCCCGCGGCCCTCTTGGCGGCCGTCCATCGGTACATGGCCGCCAACACGTCCGCCTCTAGCTCCCAGGGAGCGTTTCCCGCCAGCGCGCAGGCCGCAGGGAAACCGACGGTGCGGTATGCCCTTACGCTGCGCTGCGCTATCGCCCGCTGGGGCGCTCGGAGGAGGCGGACGTTCGTCGCCTTCGATAAGGCCGCCGCCCAGATCGGGGCCCCGTAAAGGGCCATGCTCTTCAGAATGCCGGAGTAGAGCCTCCGGCATTTGGAGCCCGGGCCGCCGATGTTCGGCAACAGCCAGTTGAGGCTGTTTGCCGCTTTCATCAGCCTCGGCGACAGAGCCTGGAAGTGGGGCAGGAATTGCCACCTGCTATCCAGGATAAGACCGAGATACCTGATCTCGGTCTTCACTGGCGTCCTGACGCCCCCGAGCACTATGTGTGCGTCAGGTGGCGCTGGAGGCTGACGGGGCCCCCGAAACCAAATGGCCTCGGTTTTCTCGAGGGCCACCGTGAGTCCGAGGCGACCGATTCGGTCGGCTACGAGGTCTCCTCCGACTTCCGCTAGCGGAGCGGCGTCCCTGAAGGTCGTCCCCCGGGCAGTGACGAGCGTGTCGTCTGCGTAGCAGATAACGCTCATACCCGGGAGAAGGGCGCCGCGGAGGAGCCAATCGTAGCCTATGTTCCACAGGAGCGGCCCCAGTACCGACCCCTGTGGAACCCCGGACTCCACACTGTAGCGCCGAATGGCGCCAGTGCGGTCTGTGTAGACCACAGCCCTTTCCCTGAGGTAACTCTCGACGAGTCCCTGTAAATACAGGGGTACTCGGAAGTACCTCAGGGCCTCCAATATTGTGGCGTGGGGAAGGGAGTTGAACGCGTTCTTAATATCGAACGATATTGCAATCAATCCCTCCCCACACCCCTCCGCCTCCAGAATGAGTTCCCGGAGGTGGGCCAGGGCGTCGATGGTGGAACGCCGTGGCCGGAACCCAAACTGGGCGTCCGCCAGGTCCGGACCCACCTGTCGTAGGTGCTCAAGAAGGCGGCAAGAGACCACCTTCTCGAACATTTTCCCCACCTCATCCAGCAGGATGATGGGTCGGTAGGCCGAAGGTGAGTCGGCTGGGCGCCCTGCCTTTTGAATAAGGCAGAGCTGACCCACCTTCCAAATCGCAGGGAACCTCGACTCCCGGAAACACCGGTCGAAGAGGTCCCTGAAATTCTCTCCCATTTGGCTCGCCGCTATGGCCACGACCTTAGCTGGGAGACCATCTGGGCCTGGCGCCGTCTTCTTTCCCCGCAGCCGGAGCTCCACCGCTCCAAACTCCTCCGCGGAGACTGCGGGAATCTCCTCAGGCAGGCGGGGAGTGCCGCTGCGAGGGGGCATCGCCGGAGGGACAAAGTCCTCGCGGCGGGCCGGGAACAGAACCCGGACCACCTGCTCCAGGAGAGCCGAGTCGAGAGTCTCGGTCAGGGGGGGGCCAATGGGACGCAGCTTAGCGCGTGCCGCTTTGTATGGCCTCCCCCACGGGTCTTGATCGAGACTCTCGAGCATTTCTGCCCGGGCCCGATCCTTGGCCTGGCGGATGGCATATTTCATTGTGCCCCGCGCCGCCCTGTAGGCCTCGTAGAGGTTGGCCTCTTCGTTAGGGTCAGCCCTCCTCCGCCGGCGTTTACAATATGTAAACGCTCTCCGGGCCGCAATGCAGGCAGCCCGGAGGCCCGCGATCTCCTCCGACCACCAATAAACGGCGTGACGGGGATCGGGGCGGCGGGACCGAGGCATGGAGAAGTCACACACCTCGGTCAGGGAGTCCCTAAGCTGGGACGCGGCCGCCTCTACGTCGACGTCGGGACGGGGTGGACAGAACCACCCCTGCACAAACGCGGCCTCTTTCGCCATCCCCCGGTCTAGGCGCGTTAGGGCCCAGCGTGGGAACGGGGAATCTGGCTTCGGAGCCCTGCCTTGCGGACCCCGGTTGGAGACCTCGAACCTGATGTATTTGTGGTCCGAAAGAGTCTCCACCGGGTCCACACGCCAGTCCGCAATGACGGCGGCCAATGCGGGGGTGGCAAAGGTGATGTCCACCACCGACCCACCATTGTGGCGGACACACGTGTGCACCGTGCCCCTATTCAATAGGGACAGGCCACACGACACCGCCCACGCCTGCAGGGCCCGACCACGAGGTTTCGTGGTTGGGTTCCCCCACGCCGCCGACTTGGCGTTGAAGTCCCCGGCGAGGAGCACCTGCCTTGGGGCCAGCCGGCCCAAGACCGAAGTCAGGGAGACGAGGAAGTCCTCAAACTCCCTGTACGACCGGGTGGGGGAGAAATACACTCCCACCACAGCGAAGTCCCCGCCGGAGACGGCGACATAGCCAGACCCCCTTTCCAACAAGGAAAGAGGGGGAAAGTCCGGAGCAGGCCGGGTTAGGACGGCCACTACTCCATCCAGATCGCCGAACCAGCGATCTAGGATGAAGTACGGCTCGGCCACGACGGCGATGTTCACCTGCCACTCAGCCAGGGTCTGGGCCATCAGATCCTGGGCCGAGCGGCAGTGGTTCAGGTTTCCCTGGAGAAATTTGCAATGTCCGACTTGATACATCATTCGGACATTGCACCATCTTGCGCCGACGAAGGGCCGGCACCAACAGCAGCGGCGGCCTTAGGCGGCGCCGGCTGTTTTCCCTTCTTGGGAGGGGGGGAGCACTTGCTCCCCCTCATGACATGCCCGGCTGGGCGGCCACTGGCTGCACAGACCGCGCACTTAGGCTCGGCCGCCTTGCAGCCACTCGCCTTGTGCCCCTCGGCTCCGCACCGGAAGCAGAGCTCCGAGCGGTCTACCGCGGAGGGGCAGTGCGGCTTGGTGTGGCCGGTGCCCAGGCACTTAAAGCACCTGAGCGGCTCGTCCTCAACGGCGCAGACGGATGCCGTGCTCAGGCCGATCGCCAAACGGCCAGCCTTCAGCACGGCTTTGGCGGCTGCGATGGGGCACTGAACGCGCAGTGTCCCAGCGCCTCTGCGGCCGGTGCGGATTGCACCGACCTTCACCTGCTCTACCGAGCAGCCCCCGACATTGGCCGCCTTAGTGGCGACCTCCTGCACGGTTGCGGACGCATCCAGGTCCCCAACTTGCAGAGAGGCGCACTTCACTGGGCGGGCCACATTGGCCGCGCCCGCCATCACCTGCCGGAGTTTGTCGGCGAAGGTGTCCGCCTGGGAGCCGCTCTGCGCTCCCGGGAACTCAAACAGGCGAGCGCCCGTTTGAGTGGTGCGGCACCTTCTCGGCGTGGCCCCTATGGCAGAGACGTCGCCGATGGCCTCTTTAGCCCGTTTGAGCACGGACTCATAGGTCTCCCCCTTTTTGACCGCCTCGTCTGTCAGGGTCACAATGACAGCGGAGGATCGGGGGGAGACCAGCTTCTTTTTGGCGGCTTGGTTGGCCGCTGGTGCAGGGGAGGGCTTGCCCGCCGCCTTCTTCCCCTGCCTCTTCTTGCTAGCCGCGGAAGTGGACGCGGGAGCCGCCTTTTTGGGGGCCTCAGCCTTCTTGGCCTTGGCCTTGGCCTTTCGGCCGACGACCTTATTCCAGCCTTCGTTGGCTGGGGTCGTCGACGGGAGGAGCACGTCCTCCTCCATCGGCATCGACGGTGCCGGTACGGCCTTCGGGGCCTCCGCGACGGCGAGGGGCAGAACCTCTGCGCTGGGTGTCGCTGAGGTGGGGGCCTTGGTCTTCTTGCCCTTGCCCTTGCCCTTAGGCGGTGGGGGAGGCTTGAAAACCTCTGGCACGACTGACACGGGCTCAGCAGCCTTCTGCTCCGCAGCCTTCTGCCTCAGCTCGTGTGCGAGCGGCGGGCGCAGCCTCTTCTCCGGGAGGAGGCGTTCCTCGATACCCTCAAAGCGGGTACGGGTATAGAAGCGCTCCTCCGCGAACTTCTTTTCGAGGAGGGCCTCCAACCTGGCCTCCAAGCCCATTGAGGCCGGAACCGGTATGATCGGCTCCGGGATGGGTGGAGGCGCCTTACGCGTCGCCGCTTTTGCGCTGCCGTTCTGGGCGGCTCGCAGGGCGGCCAGCTCTTTGGCCATGGTAGCGAGCTCCTCCGAGAGCCGCTTGACCGTGGCCTTCAAGGAAGCAGTCTCATCTGAGACGCTCCTCTTGGCCATTTCGGCGGTGATGCCGAGGAACGACAGCGCGTGTTCCTTCAGCGCCTTGGTGAGCGAGGCCTTGCCGGCTTGGTTGGCAATTCCAATTATGTCTTCCGCGTCCACCTTCGCGAAAGACTCAAGGTCTTGCACCGACATCGAGGAGTAGTCGACCTTACTCCTCCTTTCCCGCAGCTCCTTTGCGGCGGCGGTCTGCTCCTTGAGCTCAGCCGCCTGCAAAGAGCGCTTTGCCGCTAGCTTGGCCTTGCTAGCGGCTAAGGCCTTTCTGTCGTCACCCGACTTTGGTGGGCGGCCACGGCCACGCTTGGCCGACGACACTTTCGACGAGGAGGACTTAGCAGAAGCTGAGTCGTCCTCACTTGCCACGCGTTTGCGCGGCCTCAAAAACTTTGAGCGCATGCCATCGGCATCGCTCACTACGGAGTCCGCGTCGGACATGGCACTGAGGGTGTCGTCCGAGTCAGACATCTCTATGTCTTCCGGGCAGAAGAATTTGCTGCCGGAGACAATGGGGACAGGCTTGCCGGATGAACCAGCTGGGCAGATGCCGAAGTCTTTGGGAAGGGCGACGACCAAACGGGCCGACGCTCCCACCGACAGTTTGTCACTGTCGTGAACCGAGGTACACTTGGTCGTACCGGGTGACCTATCCTGACAAGGACACTTTTTCTAATCTAGTGTCAATTTAGTTTCGATTGACGAGTTAATTCCGTTGATCGACCATAGATGGCGGTATTCTCTATTGGTAGCAATTATACATTTAATTGTATAAGCATTAAGATTGAAATTTGCGTCATAGGTCGATATCTATCTGTCTATTGAAAATAACAAGATTTTATTAGAAAACAAATAAAATAGTACTTAGCGATGGTAGGAAAGACCTACATTTTCAAGTTTTTTTATCCTACTATCATTCTTGCACTCCAAATTGGAGCAATACGGCATAACTACGGAAATTTGAAGTTGTCGCGAGACGAGCAACTCGATGCGATGTTAGAACACGACTGGGACGAAGTAAGCGTAGCTACGCTTAATTGTGGCACGCGTGCCATGCCTACCTCGCACTTGCACTGTTTTTTCTGTTCCGTGGTGTCAGGGTGATTTCAAGATCAATATTTAAATAATTTACTTCATTCTTATAGAAATAGGAATATAGAAATAGGTAATATCTTTCGCGCATGATGATATTATCGTAGGGGTAGAACTAAAAGTGTAAAATTAATTTTAGTACAAGCCTTATCCATCATTGCCTTCTTCACATTTAAATTACTTACGTAAATTTTAGGTTTTTTTTTTATGAACAAATAAATAAAATATAAAAAACACTATGTTTAAAGATAAAAAGACATATAGCTTTATATCATTTTAGAGAGTTTTAAAAATTTGGACACCGCTTGCAAAGTCTCCTTGTACTGTTTTTATTTCTTAAAAATAAATAAATATCTGTTGTTTCAGTGGAAATGTGTCAGGCGGAGGCGTGGCGAGGTGGGGGGGTGGCCAGGTCCCCCTCCCACGAGTCAGTGACCACGGACCTCTCGCTGTTCAGTGTGTCTTCAGCTGCCTCCGATGCGAGGGTGCTGCGACTGTTGGCTTGCAAGGTAGGAGACAATTTGGGATATTGTACTTGTTAATGACGAAAGATGAATGAAACTGCGATGGACTGTAAATAAAATATAATGTGAAAAATTGAGCAATTAAAATTAAAAACAACCAATAATTCCTAAGCACCAAAACAATAACAACTCCAATGTGACACAGTCACTCTTACAAAAAAAGATATAAAAATAACTACAGACCAAACTACAAAAGAGTCCGCAACAGTACTGTTACTCACACGTACGGACGCCTTTACACTTAAGTGACCTATGTCGCGAAGATGTCGCTACTGAGATGGGTCACTTAATTCTGAAGGCGTCACACACGAAGAGCTGATGGCCGTAGGGTCCAAAAAGTTTTTAATTATTTTCTATTTTGGTCTTCAAGTATTGAATGTTATTGCTGATTAGATGGAGTGATAGTCAATTTTACTTTGAAGGCCTGCATAAATGTCTAGTCTCGTCCCGTTTAAAAAACCAGGGATTGTAGGAAGAAGTAAACACATGAGCCGGGAGAGGTGTCCGCAGTTGTGACAGTAATCGGCGACGATCGCTGTTGTAAAGCAACACACGCCGGGTCGGAAATGGGATGGGTGTCCATCCCGGCCGAAATTGGATGTATTTTTCGGGCATATCCGTGCTTCGCAATGCACGCTCAAGATGTCAGTCGTTAAGGCTAGTTAGAGGTCTTAGGGCGGCTTGATAACATCTGACAAAAAGGTTGAAAAAAAAAGATAAAAAAAAGGGTGATGTACCCGTCATTTGCTATGGTTACTTAAATACCTTTAGCTCATATTGTCATGTTATGCATATGTTATGGTATCATGTAATGTGTTGTTGCAGGCAGGACAGGGGCCTGACTTGTCTCTGCGGGTGGCGAGCCCAAACCCTGACAGCAAAGTGCTCAAGTAAGTAGAATTCAACTATTTTTCATTGAACTTTGTAGCATTATTCTCTATGGGGTTTTTTTGTCAGACAGTTAGAGCTACAATGAATTAAATTGAAATAAATATTTTACATTAATAATCCCAGCGCCATCTAGCCCCAAACTAAGGAACGCTTGTACTATGGGATATAGAATGGGATGGGTACTGTACGGGAATCGAACCCGTGATTTTTGTTGTAGTAGCCAACTTCTTAACCAACCATTAACGTGCATGTTAGCACCATGGGCATAAAAAGGATAATCAACCAATGATATTACAATAAAGAGGACGTAGATAGGTTATGTCAGTACTGACGCGAAGCCGAAATTGTCCACATCGTGTTATAACGTGTGAACAAGACAGTACGATTATTTACTAGAGCGTAAACGAGACTGATACATGTTGCGCAGTGTCGTCTCAAACTGTCAATACTTTTTTTTTTTTTTGACGCTGAGGAAATGCATTACGCATACCCGCCCACCGGGGGGCAGACGGGTTATGTCGGACTCTCCACTGGGAAGGTTTACCCAGTGGCCTACCGACTAAAAACTCAGCGACTCCCTCTCATCGTCCACGTTGGGGAAATGCGGTAATGGTACGAAGCCTCCTACGCGTTCCCCTGGACGGAGCCCGCCTACACGGCGAGCAGGAAGCAGCCCCTCCCAAATGCGGGGGGGCCAGTAGGGACAGCCGAGGGCGTTGAGCCGTCCCTACCAGGCAGTGGTGGAGGCCGGTGCAATGCCGGCGCAGGTACCCCCGTACCGCGTGCCAGCTGGCCTCCTCCACGGAGAGATTGGGGACGACGGGCAACTCCTTGCCGCCTCCCGCCCCTCCTCGCCCTGCGGAGCGCACTTCTGGTGGGATCTTGCTCCCGCACGCGCTCCGCGGCCTCCTTTTCAGCCATTACCTCCTCACAGTAGGTGGCAACGGCTTTCCAAGCCTCCTTATCTGCCAGCATAGCTATGACGACGCTGGGGAGGTTTAAGTCTTGGCCAACTTTCGCGACCATCGCACTGCGCTGCGGGGCCCACTTCTGGCACGCCGCGAAAGTGTGGTGCGCCGTGTCCTCCGCAGCACCGCACTCAAAACAGAGTGGGGCTTACTCTCGGCGGATGCGGTGCAGATAGGAGCCGAAGCAGCCATGCCCCGTCATGATCTGCACCATCCTAAAGGAGAGGGAGCCATGCAGCCGTTTCAACCACCGGTCTAGAACCGGGGTGAGTGCTTCTAATGTACGGAGGCCAAACTCCGCACAACGCAGGTCTGCCGCCCAGAGGCGGACCAGGCTCTCCTGGGCCTCTTTTCGTACCGCCCCGCGCTCCTCAGGGCAGAAAGGATCACCCGCAGCCTTCTTGGCTGCCGTCCAACGATAGACAGCCGCCAAAACGTTCGCCTCTAGGTCCCAAGGAGCAGAACCCGCAAGCGCGCAGGCCGCAGAGAAACCAACAGTCCGGTAGGCTCTTACGACCCGCTGCGCAATCGCCCGTTGGGGCGCTCGGAGGAGGCGGACATTCTCTCTTTTTGAGTGTGCCTCTGCCCAAATGGGTGCGCCATATAGGGCCATGCTTCGCAAGATACCGGAGTATAGCTTCCGGCACTTCGAACCTGGCCCGCCCAAGTTGGGCATCAGCCAACGCAAGCTGTCCGCCGCCTTGAGGAGTCTAGGTGACAGTGCCCGGAAATGCGGCAAGAACTGCCACCTAGAATCCAGTACAAGACCGAGATATTTTATCTCGGTCTTTACTGCCGTCCGGACGCCCCCCAGCATTATGGATGCGTCAGGTGGCGCCGGGCGTTGCCGAGGCCCACGGAACCATATGGCCTCGGTCTTTTGGAGGGCCACTGATAAACCTAGGCGACCAATCCTTTGGGCCACCAGGTCCCCTCCGGCTTCAGCCCTTAAGGCCGCTTCCCTAAACGATTTCCCCCGGGCAATTAAGAGCGTGTCATCAGCGTAACAAATCACGCTTGCGCCCGGGAGACGGAAGCCTCGGAGTAGCCAGTCATAGCCGAGGTTCCACAGGAGTGGCCCCAATACTGACCCCTGTGGAACACCAGATTCGACAGCGTAACGTTGAATGACGCCCTTACTGTCCGAGAAAATGATTTCCCGGCCGCTGAGGTAGTCTTTCACGAGCCCCTGGAGATATGGGGGTACTTGGAAGTACCTCAGCGCCTCCAAAATTGTTGCGTGGGGGAGGGAGTTGAATGCGTTTTTGATATCAAAAGATATCGCTATTACTCCCTCCCCACGCTCTTCGGCTTTCAAGGTTATATCCCGCAGGCGGGTCAGGGCGTCAATGGTAGATCGCCCTGCCCAAAACCCGAATTGGGTGTCCGATAAATCCGGGCCAACCTCCCGGAGGTGCTCGATGAGGCGGAACGATATAATCTTCTCAAACATTTTTCCAACCTTATCGAGCAAAACTATTGGCCGATAGGCCGATGGTGAGTCTGTGGGACGCCCTGCCTTCTGAATAAGACAAAGCAAACCCACCTTCCAAACTTTAGGGAACCTCCTGTCACGGAAGCACCGTTCGAAGAGGTCCCTAAAATTCTCCCCCATTTGGCCCGCCGCTACGGCTACTACCTTGGCCGGAAGGCCGTTGGGGCCCGGGGCCGTCTTTTTTCCCCGTAATCGTAGTTCTACGGCGGCAAACTCCTCCGTGGAAAGGGGGGGAATTTCGTCAGGTGCGGGAACAGCACCCCGACGCGACGGCATGACCGGCGGACAGAATTCTTCTCGGCGGGCCGGGAACAAGACCCGGACTATCTGGTCCAGAAGGACCGGCTCGAGAGTCTCGGTCAGTGGGGGGGCCAATGGGACGTAGTTGGGCGCGTGCCGCTTTATAGGGCCTCCCCCACGGGTCTTGATTAAGACTCTCGAGCATATTAACTGCCACTCAGCCAAGATCTGGGACATAAGTCCTGGGCCGAGCGACAATGGTTTAAATTTCCCTGTAGGAAGGTGCAATGTCCGACTTGATTCATCATTCGGACATTGCACCATCTTTCGCGGCCGCCGGAGCAGCTGCAGCAGCCGTGGTCTTAGTCGGCACCGGCTGCTTCCCCTTTTTAGGAGGGGGGTTGCACTTGGCCCCCCTCATAACATGACCGGCTGGTCGGCTGGCTGCGGCACACACGGCGCAGTTTGGTTTTGCCGTGCAGCCGCTAGCCTTGTGTCCCTGGACCCCACAGCGGAAGCACAGCTCTGAGCGGTCCACCGTGGAGGGGCAGCGCGTGCGTGTGTGGCCAGTGCCCAGACACTTGTAGCATCTGAGCGGCTCATCCTCAAGGGCACGCACGGACGCTGAACTCCAGCCAATCATGAGGCGGCCAGCGTTCAAGATGGCCTTGGCAGCTGTAGTGGGGCATTGGAGGCGAACCGTCCCAACGCCTCCGCGGCCGGTGCGAATATCACCAACCCGGACTTGCCCCACTGGGCAGCCGCCAATTTCAGCGATTTTCGCTGCGACCTCCTGCTTCGTGACGGAATCGTCCAATTCCGTCACTTGCAGAGAGGTGCACTTAACGGGCCGTGTCACATTGGCCACGCCCACGACCGCCTGCCGCAACTTTGCCGCAAACGTATCGGCCTGGGCGCCGCTCTCTGCTCCTGGGAACTCAAATAAGCGAGCCCCGGTCTGCGTCGTGCGACACCTTTTCGGCGCGACCTCTAAGGCGGTGGCGTCGCCGATTGTTTCGCGAGCCCATCTGAGGACGGACTCATAGGTCTCCCCCTTCTTTAGAGCGTCGTCTGTCAGTGTTACGACGACGGCGGCAGATTTGGGGGAGACCAACTTCTTTTTGGCAGCTGATGGAGAAGCCGCTGCGGCAGAGGGCTTTGCGGCCTTTTTGCCGCCCTTCTTATTTCCGGCCAGTGCTGGCGTGGGGGCTACCTCCTGCGCCTTCTTGGCCTTCCGGCCGACAACCTTGCTCCACCCATCATTGGCTGGGGTCGTTGCCGGAAGGAAGTCTTCCTCCATAGCAGTCTCGGTGACTGGATTGGTTAGCGGAGCCGAGGAGGTGTTAGGCACATCAGAGCGCGGAGCTATCGGAGCCGGAACCTCAGGAGCTTTAGTTGTCTTGCCCTTGCCCTTGTTCTTGGGCGGGGGAGGAGGCTTAAAGACATCTGGCTCTGGCGCTGGAGTTGGCGCGGGTACGGCAGCCTTCTTCCTCATGTCGTGCGCAAGAAGCGGACGACGCCCCTTCTCAGGCAAGAGGCGATCTTCAATTCCCGCGAAGCAGCCGCGGGAGTAGGAGCGCTCCTCGGCGATTTTTTTCTCTAAAAGAGCCTCCAATCTTGCCTCAAGGCCCACCGAGACCGGCACCGGAACTATGGGCTCCGGGATCGGGAGCGGTGGCTTGCGCTTCGCTGGGTTAGGTGTCGGCGTCAGCGTCAGCGCTGTAGCTTGTGCCGCCCGCAAGGCGGCAAGCTCTTCCGAAACTCTAGTGAGCTCTTCAGAGAGGCGTTTGACTGTCGCCTGAAGGGCGGCAGTCTCATCTGAAACGCTTCGTTTTGCCATTTCGGACGTGAGTCCCAAGAAGGACATAGCGCGGTCATTCAGTGCCTTTTGAATGGTGCCTTTCAGGTTTTTTGACTTCCGGGCGATGCCAAGTATATCCTCAGCATCATCCTTAGCCATCGACTCAAGGTCGGCCACCGACATGAAAGAGTAGTCCACGACGGTGCCGACTCCGTAGCCAGTTTTGGCCCTCTGTTCGCGGGTATAGCGTTCTTTCGCGGCCACCTGCTCTTCAAGTTCGGCAGCCAAGAGGTCCCTCTTAGCCGCTGCCGCCTTTGCTCGGGTTTCAGCAACCGCTATGTAGTCGCCTGATGTGGGGGGACGACCACGTCCACGTTAGGCCATCGACCGTTTGGATGTCGTTGAGCCGACTGAGCTCGCGGAGCCCGCAGAGCCTGAATTGTCCGTAGCAGCCGCACGCTTGCGCGGCCGCAAAAATTTTGAGCGAGTTACGCCGCAAGCATTATCGCTTAAGACGGATTCCGCATCCGACATACCACGGAGAGTGTCGTCTGAGTCCGATACCTCCAAATCTCCGGCAACAAAGAATTTGCTGCCTTGCGTGAGAGGGTTCAAGTCCCTGGAAGGGACGAGTTTGGCAGGAGCGGTGACCGCTGGAGCCAACGCTTCCACCACCATTTCATCCATAGCCATTTCGCTTGCCGAGTCGGAGTCCAAAGAGGAGAAAGCCAGGTTGTCGGCGAGGCCGCCCTGAGAAGGGCGAGCCACGCCGGAAGACGGTTGAGCTGCTGCTGCAGCCGAGTCCTGAAAAGGACTCGACCCGCGCGCTGGGGACGGTTCAGTCGTCTTCGTCATCTCGTTGCGTTGGAACGGCAAGGGGTCAGCGGTTCGCAACGAGGGTCCACAAATCTTTAGCCGCTGTCCAGTGCCACTCCGTTACGGTGGTCACTGGAACAACGTTGCCCGGGGTACACTACGTGGAAGTAATTTGTGGGGGGCACCCCAAACTGTCAATACTTTGCTCAAGTGGTCGAAGTTCTGATTTCGTTTTAGCACATGTAGCCTATATATACCTCTTTATTATTTATTATTATTCATTTATGTATTTATTTACATTATAAACTAATAGCTATACATAGCCAACACGCTTATAAGTTAAACAATACACACAAATATACACAAAAGAAAATCTCAAAACACAAAAATTAAAATCATATTTCTGATACAAACACTGTAATATTTTCTATCAACGAGGCTAGTGAGTCATTATATTATATTATAACATCATTGCCTACAACTATTCTTCTGTACTTTGGGGCTGATATCTCATAGCCAACATCTTACTCTTCATATCTCCAGAAGGCCTTCATCAGCCCTTCCGCTGCAGTCGGCCGACCACTGCCGCGAGCTGCTAGCCGGCTGCGCAGCCCTGTGCGCACAGTTGGGGCTCCGGAGGTCCTTCAGCTCAGGGGACGTGGCCGCTGGGGCGCCCCATCATCAGCCACTTAGGAGGTAAGTGCAGTAACACTCCGGACTTACGCAATAGGACAACGACCAAGAGATAAATCGAGGAAGTTGGGTTCTAACACCAGAAGGCATCATCAGCGCATAGTTGGGGCTCAGGAGGTCCTTCAGCTTTGGCGACGTGGTGACTGGGGCGCCTCATCACCAGCCACTTAGGAGGTGAGTACAGTAAGATAGGTGGGACCAAGAGAAAATCCACGTAAGTCGAGACAACTCCAGAAAGCTCTCCTTAAGCTTAGGGGGTGTGGCGTCTAGGGTGCCCCATCACCAGCCACTGAGGAGGTTAGTACAGTAACACCCCGGACTTACGCTATAGGTGGAACCAGCCGCTTCGTAGGTAAGTACAGTAAGGTAGGTGGGACTGAGTGTTAACTTGCATAAGTTAGGGTATAACTCCAGAAGCCCATCATCGGTTAGGGCTCCTGAGGTCCTTCAGCTCCGGCGACGTGGCGGCTGGGGCGCCCCATCATCAGCCACTGAGGAGGTAAGTGAAGAAACACTCACACAATAGGTGGGACTGAGAGATGGACCGATGGGTTCTAACTCCAGAAGGCATCATCAGCGCACAGTTGGGGCTCCGGAGGTCCTTCAGCTCAGGGGACGTGGCCGCCGGGGCGCCCCATCATCAGCCACTGAGGAGGTTAGTGAAGAAACACTCACGCTTTAGGTGGAACCGAGAGATAAATCGAGGAAGTTGGGTTCTAAGTTCTAACACCAGAAGGCGTCATCAGCGCACAGTTAGGGCTCTGGAGGTCCTTCAGCTCAGGGGACGTGGCCACTGGGGCGCCCCATCATCAGCCACTTAGGAGGTAAGTGAAGAAACACTCACGCTTTAGGTGGAACCGAGAGATAAATCGAGGAAGTTGGGTTCTAAGTTCTAACACCAGAAGGCGTCATCAGCGCACAGTTAGGGCTCTAGGTCCTTCAGCTCAGGGGACGTGGCCGCTGGGGCGCCCCATCATCAGCCACTTAGGAGGTAAGTGAAGAAACACTCACACAATAGGGGGGACTGAGAGATAAATCGACGAAGTGGTTGTATAACTACAGAAGGCATCATCAGCGAGCAGTTTGGGCTCCGGAGGTCCTTCAGCTTTGGTGACGTGGCGGCTGGGGCGCCCCATCATCAGCCACTGAGGAGGTAAGTACAATAACACCCCGGACTTAAAGGTGCCCCGCTATAGGTGGAACCAGCCGCTTCGTAGGTAAGTACAGTAAGCTAGGTGGGACCAAGTGATAACTTGTACATAAGTCAGGTTATAACTTCTAAGGGCGTAGTTAGGGCTCCGGAGGTCCTTCAGCTCCTGCGACGTGGCCGCTGGGGCGCCCCAGCACCAGCCACTGAGGAGGTTAGTACAGTAACACTAACGCTATAGGTGGAACCAAGAGATAAAGCAAGGAAGTGGGGGTTTAACTCCAGAAGGCGTCATCAGCGCACAGTTGGGCTCCGAAGGTCCTTCAGCTTTGGTGACGTGGCGGCTGGGGCGCCCCATCATCAGCCACTGAGGAGGTAAGCGGCTCCGGAAGTCCTTCAGCTCAGGGGACGTGGCCGCTGGGGCGCCCCATCACCAGCTACTGAGGAGGTGAGTACAGTAAGATAGGTGGAACCGAGAAATAAATCGCAGAAGTGGGGGTGTAACTCTAGAAGGCGTCATCAGCGCACAGTTGGGGCTCCGGAGCCGGTCAGCCACTCAGGAGGTGGGTACAGTAGGCCTAACACGAACCTAATCGAAAAGTAAACAACTTTTTTTCATACTATAGAAATTGGATAAAAAAATAAAGGTATCGTTTATTTTCGATTTTCGGTAGAGTGATGTGCCGTCCACCGCACCTATATGCAAGCACATCTTTGTATCACTATCAAAAAATGCGATACTTCAAACCTATTTCTCGTCTAAGTTTCCTATGAATTCAGTATTTATGATTTTGAAAAGGTATGTCTTTTGTGGTCTACTCGGTCTTTTGCAGTCTACTCGGTCTTTTGTGGTCTACTCGGTCTTCTGTTACGTTAAAGCCTATTACATTATGCACTTATGACGTTGTATCTTTCCAGCGCCACTTCGGAAGTAGGCCTCTGCGCAGCGTTGGAAGCGCTGACTTTGAGCGCTGCTTCGCGTTCTTGCAGCACCTGGGTAGCTGGTGAGTTTGTAGTTATAACTGGAACTGAAAAAAACAACCTCATCTCTACATAAATATAATGCTTCACTCGTTTTAGATTTAAGTTTCGGTGCTATGGTTTTTATCAAACCGTCTATTCGACTATAAAACGACTGTACTGGTCAAACAAGAAGTGATCGACATATTTGTTGCTAAAAGTGTTTTCAATAAACAGTCATTTGACAGACCATCTGTTGGGCCATTGAGTAAATCCTACTTCCTACTAATATTATAAATGCTACAGTTTGTATGTGTAGATGTGCCGTGTTGCTCTTACACGTAAAAACAACTGAATGGATGTTAATGAAACTATACAATAATATAGCTTATGCATCTGAATAGCACATAGGCTACAATAGGGAATATGCACTCTTCTTTTTTATATTTTTTTATGATAGCTTATATCGATTTATGACATTTTTGAATTCTTCTTGTCGCGCTTTTGACAGTGACATACACGTAGACTATGACGTCACACTCGACAGACGCCATTGGTCAAATCGTCGACCAATAACGTTCTGTTTCAACCGCTTCGAATTGCACATTTTTTTGCACTTTTCAATAATTATTTTTAACAAAGAAATAAAATTAAGAAATATTGATAGAGAAGTTAAGAATTCAAAATAGTACTCTATAAAATAATATGACCCTCATCTGTTTCAAGTGCATATTGCCTATTTATAAAGATATTTAACTGTTTCTTTTAACCTTCGCTAGTAATTAAATATACGTTGTAGTAGGCGGGTCTCAACTGCCGTCTCCACAACGCGCTCAGCCCACACAACCGGCGCCGAGGCAGCTGCCTTCAGATAACAAGAAGGTGAGTTTATGCTTTTGCTAATATTCTCCCCCTTATTCATAAAAACTATCGGAATTCTGTGTTTTCTGACAAATCCTATCCTGAGTTTTATGACATCCCATAAATTGAATTATATTTTCGCGTACATAATTTCGCTATTTAATTTTTTTTATGTAAATTTGCTGACGTCACACTAAGGGGGTCTTACAAATGTGACCGCCTGTACAGTGTGATGAGAGCGAAAAATCGTTGCAATAGTTAACGTGTAGCGCTTGTTTTGAGTTTTTATGAATGAGGGGGCCGGATTTAATTATATGTCTTAAAATTACAGGTCACATAACAAAAAATCTCACACTTCATGAAAACATCTGTCATTTTCATTTTACATCAATTAAAAAATGAAAATCTCTTATTTGGTGGACCACCTACGCGCTACGGAACCTTTATTTATTTTGATGTTTTACCCTGTATCAGCATTGATTTAGCGATTAACGTTTCCTGTCAAATATTGACAGCAATGACAGAATGAAAGAGACGCAACTTTGCTATGGTCCAGTAGCTGTTTGTGTTTTATGAACAAAAATTAAACTTAACCCAAGTTTAATTTTTAGGATGCTTAACTCCATAGTCCTTCGAACGTCAAATTCCGCCTATGTATTCAAATGTTGAAACATTGCAGGTCCGTCAGAACTACATAAAGCGTCGCCTGCTGACCACTTACAGAGCTCTGGAGAGGATGTCGCAGTCAGACTTCAACCTGGATAGACTCGAGGTGAGCTGAATAATTCGACTTGAAATATCTTATACCGGGGGAAGTTTTCAAGTGGCCAGTGTCGGCCAAAATTTAATTAAATACTGTTTTAGTTTTGTCAAAATTGACTTTTTTTTATCAACCATTACATCAAAGATTTTTCCTTCTTAACTTTATTTAAAGAAAAGTCTAGAGGGTGCGAAAGTCCAAAAAAAACCCAACATTTTTCATACTGTTGGATGAATAATAAGAAATTAAGAAGTCTTTGAACCAAAAATATATCTGTAACCATACATACAGGTAGAATTTTTGGTGTAAGTACACTTTGTATATATCCTTTATTTGTATAGTTAAGTTTAGTTTAAAGATATTTTAATATTTTGATGATTACATTAATTTTAAAAGTTCCTGAACATAAATAAATATTGGTTAAAAAAAACAATGTCTATTAATCATAGAACCAATAGCACTTAGTTAATAAATCAACTTATTATCTAAGACAAAATTGACTGCCAATAACTGAATGTTCCGTTCACCATGACGGCAACAATCAGTGTGCCTCTGACTAACCCACTAGGGACATGGTCGTGAGGGTATGTTATGTTATTCTTAACGTGAACTGACTGTAATGTCATTTTATAGTCCTCTGGTTAGAATGTGCCGCTCTTACAACGAACTGTCTCGTATTGGCAAAGATATTGACATAGATGTCTTCAATTATAAATTTGTCAAATACAAAAAGGTTATAACTGACTTCCTGGTAAGCCAGGAATTCTTGTCACCCATCCCGCAGTCTTTTTAAAATGTATTTAATTTTCTTTAAATGTACTTACTTACTTACTTTGTTTTGTTTTTAATTTTAGTTTTCATTTTGTTTAAATTGGTTCTTTTTTAAAAAAAAAACATGTTCTCTAGGAATGTATAATTAACCATGCTGTGTACACTATTTATGGATTACCGTCTAGCCAAGTATTGTTAAACTACTTATCTTAGCCATGTATTGATTGTAATCTGTCAGTGTACCTACACACATCAAAAGTGTCTAGGGATATCTCAAGCATTTTCATACAAAGTATAGCTATTGGGGAGGCTGTAAAAATTAAAATATTGATACCAACGTAGAAATTTTTAGGACACAGAAACTGCTATATCTGCCCTTTCAGATTGTATAAAGAAATTCATTGTGGTAGCATTATTGTACAATCGTAAGGACGTTAAAAAAAAGACAGATTTTTCTTTTAAAAGGTTTCAAAATTTTAGCAAAATCAAACGTTTTTTTGTAATATTCTTAACCTTTATCTTATGCCTGTTTCCTCGAGTTATTCTAAGATAATGCTGAGCATTATCTAATATCTTTGATTTTGCTAAAATTTTGAAACTTTTTAAAAGAAAAATCTGTCTTTTTTTTAACGTCCTTACGATTGTACAATAATGCTACCACAATGAATTTCTTTATACAATCTGAAAGGGCAGATATAGCAGTTTCTGTGTCCTAAAAATTTCTACGTTGGTATCAATATTTTAATTTTTACAGCCTCCCAAATATCTATACTTTGTATGAAAATGCTTGAGATATCCCTAGACACTTTTGAGCAGTGTATTTTTAAATAAATAAATAAATGCTAGACTGCCGTTGAGAATTGTGTGTGGTTCCGATAGGCGGCGTGTGTGTCGGCGGTGGCGACACTGGCGCCGGGGCCCACGACCCTCGCCGTACCGCCCAAACCCACTCGCTTCGTACATCCAGGTAACAACTATACTACAACTTAGATAAGAAAAACATTTTTACAGCTAACAGTGTCATTAGAAATTGAACTTTATGCAATGCTAATAGGGTTCAAGTGTTTGTCAGGCTCAAAAGTCAAGCTACAGATCATGGACCGTATTTCTATTGGATTAAAGTACAATTTACAATGACACTGGCAGATGTCAAAGTTTATTTGTTTGCATTTTGTTTTTCCTGACCTTGAAGATAATTACTGATTCTTGAAGATCGGGGTTTGGCCCAATATCCGGTATCCGTCCAAACCACTATACACCACTACTTTTTAAGTATATCTAAAAATTTAATGGGCTTACCACTACCCGTTACTGAACCTAAGAGTGCAGAAATAATCTTATAAATGTCATAGGTTTTCAAGATATTGAGGTTTGTTTAAATCCTAAAATTGCACGCAAATCATGGCCTAGTAGAATCAGTGTTCATTCATGTTCGGTCAACCCACGAGAGCAAGCGAGAAAGAGAGATAGCACCTCTCTCTCTTTCTCGCTTGCTCCCGCCGCGCCTGCCGCCTACATTGCCGATCTACATTACAGCTGTAGATTTACCAATAATTACGTTTTTATGGAGATAATTTTGGGACTTGGATTTTTCAATTTTTAACTGCACAAATATGTTCAGTAGCATGTATAGATAACCCCATTTTTTTTAGATGTACTTAAAAAGTAACCGTGTATAGATTAATTTATTTTAGCATTAGGGATAATGCATATTCATCTTACTAAAGATAGGAAAACTAGAAAAAGACATTCAGGCGGGAGTCGAACCCGCGTCTTTCGCAAACCTGGCGACCGCACTAACCACTGTGCTACCGAGACCATTAACAGACCGGCCGAATTTTTCCGGTAAATTATACCTGGCAGCCAGGTTTGTTTCACCAAGGCATACACCTTAAACACTCGAAAGAAACATTATTGCAAATATTTGACTTTCGATAAAGTTTTTCAATAAATTATTCAATTTCAGCATTAGGGATAATGCTTTCCTATCTTTGAACCACTATATGTTTTATCTCTGGTAAAAACCTTAAAATAAAATAACCTATCAAAATCGTAGTTTCATCTTAATCGAAAGTCAAATATTTGCAATAATGTTTCTTTCGAGTGTTTAAGGTATATGCCTAAACATTGGTGAAACCAACCTGTCTGTCAGGTATAACATACCAGAGAAATTCGTCCGGTCTGTTAATGGTCTCGGTAGCATAATTGGTAGTGCAGTCGCCCGGCTTGCGAAAGATGCAGGTTCGAGTCCCGCCTGATGCCAGGACCGAATGACTTTTTCTGGTTTTCCTATCTTTAGTAAGATGATAATGCATTATCCCTAATGCTAAAAATAAAATAACCTATAAAAACCTTAAACCTGGAAATTCCAGAAGCAGCCCACCTGGCTCTAACAGCTGCAGATTTAGAACGCGAACGAGGGCGCCCTCTATCGAAATACGAGCGAAACATGATGATCTTCAACTGGCTCCACACTCTGGACGAGGCCGCGCCCCTCTAGAAGCTCCAAGAAGGTAAGAAGGAGCAGAAATATCGTTTAAATTACAGTCAAGTTGGGTAACTTTGAATTTCAGTGTAACATTGAATCCACTGTTTAAGAACAGTAAAGGTACCTACATACTGTTGTTTATGGTTTGTTTTTGATCCAAACCCCTCATAGACTCAACAACATATTTTAGTTGGAGTACTTGTCAACAGTAACTGATCTAAAAGAGTGGATTCAATGTTACACTGAAATTCAAAGTTACAGAACTTGACCATAAATTATTTGTGTTGTGTTATTTATTTTGACTTGTTTGCATTTCTGGAAAATGCTGGGTACTTCTAGAAGTATTAAGAAGATAACACATTGATTTAGTGTATTTATTGTAATAGATACAAAATTTTGGACTCTAATTTTGTTGCGTTTTATGTAAATTTGAAAAGGCGATTCAGAACCACGTTTTCAAACGATTTGGTAATTTTAATTTAATTTTTGCAAATGTTTTATTAGGAAATAATTGCATTAAAATGTGAAGAAATTATACGGATCGTAAGATAATGTGTTTCTGAATCCCGACACTATTGAAAAATAAAAATAAATGTTGATAAATGCATTTAGCTATTAACCAGAAATATGAATATGTTTTTAAAAGTTAGTAAAATATGTGTTTTTGAAAATACTAAGATATTTTCAATGGAAATATGTTCTCTTTAACAGTATATTGTTTTCAAAATCTGCCTTTTCAAGGAAAGTTCTGAACTAGAAGGTAGACACATACTGAATGTTGCCGTCAAGGTGAACGGAACATTCAGAAGAGAGCGTCGTGGCCTAGTGGTTAAACGCTCTGGCTCAGAACCCAGAAAGTCCCGAGTTTGAATCTACAATTTTCGGTTAACTCTCCAGTGATGGATAACACTGATAAAAATCCCAAGCAACCCGGATAACGGCGGCCGGTCGCCCCTTACCACAATGGGCTCAAATTCTTTCGATGAAATGTGGGCTTCTGAATGTTCCGTTCACCATAACGACAACAATCAGTGTGCCTCTGACCCGGTCGTGGTATCATCATAAGCTAATGTTATGTTTAGTAAAATGTTTTGAAAAGGCTCATTTTGGAAACACCACCCTGTATTTCTAGATATAACGGAGGAAGTGAAAGAAACTCACCGATGTCTATATTAATACATTTAGTATTGCGTTTGCTTAATTATATATTTTGATCTCATTCGAAATTTAAAAAAAAAATATTACAAAAAAAGAAAATTGTATTTGTTCTGAATTTGGAAGAAAGGAATATCAGGAAAACTGTTTAGGTTTTTCTTTGATAGGATATAAATGAATTTTATTTCTGTAAAGTCAACATCAAAATGATGAGTGTGAAAGTATTCAAAAAAAGCAAATCACTTCAGGTTTTCAATTTAGTATTATTAATTCCAATCTTCCAACATCAGAACGAAATTAGGTATAACTAAATTTTCATAAAAATTATCCATCCCGAAGAGAAAAGGAGTTATGAAAAATAGAAATATCCAAAAAAATATCACATGAATAAAATAATATAACAGAATAGTTCGCTTATGAGAATATTATAAAAAATCATGTACATATAAATAAAGTTTGTATCGTATTAATTTGATGCATTCCTTTGAATAAGACTGACTACGTCTGCTGAGAATAATATACAGGGTGATTTCTAAATCTTTGACATCTCTTTGAACTATATTATACACTAAAAACTCGGTTTTCTGCAACATTTTATCTAAACGGTAAAATTACTATAATACCTGTTTTTGTTTGTCTTTGAATACCCGTAGTTTTGATTAGGTGCAGTATAATGCAGGAGCAGGTCATTTGACATGAAACGTCAGTTTCTTTTTAAAGCTTAGTTAGGCGCGCATTTGACCACAATAATTAAATAATTCATTTTTAATTCAGGGAACTGACAGATAATTCAGGGAAATGACAGAAATTTATTTATTTATTTTATTACGAAATAAAATAAAAATAAAATAGAAATAATTTATTTGCTCAAAACTGTGTACATTAAAGCGATCGTCTGCAATATTAATAGGGCTCAACAGTTTTCTGCCTTTAAACAGATGGGAATGCAAATATTAATTAAAATAATAATGACAATTACAATTACAAGCAATGATCATCGAAATGACAGATAATTCAGGGAAATGACAGATTTTTCAAGGAAATGTCGTATGTTCTGTCAAATACTGATCATTTTGGGCAACTTATTAAAGTTAACGTTTTTTTAATACGATAAGAATTAATTTGGGGTAGCAGTCAATAACACCAGGGAACAATCCTGTAGGATCTGGGTATTTAACACCATGCACAGTACTTGGCGCATCTGGATACCTATTTCCGTTTTACCGACCTATTTTCTATCTCGCTCTAAAATGGGTCTATCTTTTTTTGAAGGTAAGATGGACGGCACATCACTCTACCCATTTCCGGTCAGTCCTCCTTGCTCTATTGCAAAGAACTGACATATGGCAAGAGCGAGAGAAAAATGGAAATGAGGTAACCCGATGTGCTGTTGACTGTACAGTCAAGGGCATGACAGGCTACCCATTTCCGGTCAATCCTTACTGTATTGCAAAGAATTGTTTTCGGGAAAAGTAAAAAATGGAAATGAGTCACCTGATGAGCGGTTCTCGTTCTGTTTATACAGGGTGTGTAAGGCCGAACAAGTAAAACCTTCAAAAGTAACTTCTTAGTAATAACTCTATCCCGTACACACTTAGTATGGAATGTTGGCAGATGTAGTCAGTTTTATAAAAACATTTAGGGTAGGTATAAAATATGAATCATGTGTTTAAAGAAAATATATGTATGTACATTTGTGTCAAATCGGCGCGAGCGGTTAATGCGAAAAAGATATTTAAATAATTTTTACTAAAGAAAAGCAAAAATATTTCTTTCAGTATTTATTTATATGACGTTTTCTAACACATTTGATGGATGTTGATAGTAATTGAATGTTGTTTGAACTTATTTGACTTATATTTAAATCAAGGTGGGTTATTTTATGTACTTATGACAAAAGTGAAGCAATCGGCCTGTATTCGGTCCCACAGGTGGACAAAAACCCTTCGCTATTGATCTGAATTATTGAATACTAGCGGTCCCAACAGACTTCGTTCTGTTGTCAAATATTCAGTGTCACGTGACAGGTAGGAACAGTTGCTATGAGAAAACTAAATTGTGGTTTTTCACTATATTTCTAGCATTTTCTCATGTTTACTCACCTTTTAAACCTTCCCTCGACCATTACAAATATTTTTAAACCATAATTAGCCAAATCGGTCTTGCCATTCCGGAGTTTTAGCGAGACTAACGAACAGCGATCCATTTTTAAATATAGATTTAGGCAAATGTACACCTTGGCCTACATAGGCATTGACTAAAGGTCAATATATTCAAATTAAATATATTTAGCCAAATAAACGATTCTTATCTATAAAAAACCACAACTCGGAAATAATAGTACTTAATTCTTACAATGAAAGCCAAAATTGACATATTTAACTTTAATTTAGCTATCAATATTGACTAGTGTAAAATCGTGGAAATACATATTTTTGCATTGACCTCTCGTACTATGAAAAGTGTGTTATTGAAATTGATAAAATTATTAGGTAGATGTTTACCAAAATTGTGAAAAAAAAGATAATTGTAATGTTTAATGATTATTTTATTTCAAACACCCTCTGATATCAAAACCCATTGCACCAGGTACAATAAAACATTTTACCCTCTTATTTATAAAATCAATCCAACGCTATATTGAGTTAGTGATTGACGTGTCTCGTCGCTTACTCCCAAATGGCGGCAGCAACAAGAATGAAAGGGACAAAGCGATATATAATTTTACGTAATTCTATAGCGCTGTTCGAGTTTTTATGAATAAGAGGATAGAGTCTGTACAAGGCTTAATAGTAATTTTAAATAAGGATGGTAGAACTGTAACTATTCAAGTCACAGTTGGACTTCATTAATTGTCTTAATAAATTAAATAAAAACAAAGAAGTTTTCAGAAATATTGTGGAGTAATGATATTATAATAAAAAAGACGTAGATTGGTTATGTCAGTACTGGCGCGAAGTCAAAAATTGTCCACGGGCGGGTAAGATAGCGTAAACGAGACTCATACCTACATGTTGCGAAGTGTCGTCTCAGATTTCCAACACAATGTTTTGCTCAGGTGTCCGAATCGTTCTGATTTCGGGTGCCACTTTTTAGCACAAGTAACCTATCTACCTATTTTTAATATAAAATCATTGTTGTGAGGCTATTGACCAGAAGTTATATTTTCAGTTCTCACAATGATACAGTCAATATCAAAATAATGTGTGCGTACCAAGAGTTCAAAAATGTCTGAAGCATTTCAAAAGCAACCATAACACCTCGGAAATAAAGTTGTGTTATCTTATTATATTTTTCTAGCATTTTCCATACAGTATCTTTACTAAAGATCCGGAAACCAGAAGAAGATATTCGGTCTTGACG
Organism: Udea ferrugalis; assembly: GCA_950022985.1. Classification (NCBI taxonomy): domain Eukaryota; kingdom Metazoa; phylum Arthropoda; class Insecta; order Lepidoptera; family Crambidae; genus Udea; species Udea ferrugalis. The sequence continues at coordinate 6,861,296 of OX465545.1, forward strand.
GGAATCAAACCCGCGTCGAACAATTGCTTTTGTCAAACCGACAATACCTTTTCGACCACTCGTTAGTAGTAGCACACATAATTTTGATGTTGACTGTCCTAACATATTTTTGGGCTAGTTCTGATTTCTGAATAATAATGTATGTAGGTGTCTTTTTGATTTGGGTAACATGAAGTCCGTTCGCGTTAAGAATGTAGTGTTTTTTTAATTTAATTCTGTTCCACACAAAAATCTCAGATCCACAACCTTTGCATTCGAAAGTATGCGTTCAATTCAACTGGTCACTGTGGACTGGACTTTCTGAATAGGAACGATTTGATTGGTTAGGGGACGTGCTAGGTCAAAGGAGAAGTATGAAATAACTACATTGTTAACGCGAACGGACTATAGTGATCTACGGTTGTTTCATCGTTCGTACCATCCTTAAAACTACCATCATTGACACGTTTGATCTTATTTATTTCAATGTTTGAATTTTTATTTTTTTTGTGTCTTGTGTCAAATAAATTTTATTTCTTTCTTTCTTTCATATCTTTTCTTGCCACATAATACAAAAATGTATGTATTTAGTTCTACAAAAAGTTCCTACGGATATAATTTTATTTATTTGACATTGTTCGGTAATTGATTGTAACAAAATATCTATGATTATGTACTCATGTTATTTTTATGAGAAATAAAGTTGAATAAATGAGAACTATGTTTTACTACTTATTTCTGAAATGCGTACCTACTAGGTTTTGTTACCTCTTCTTCATTATGGAGCAAATAGGGAAACTACCGATTGGTCAATCGATTCAACTTTGTACAATATTGATTATCCTACCGATATTTTAGATAGATCGACCTAAATATAACATCTATTGACCCACAAACAGTATTGGTTAACTTACGTAACATTGATTTAGCTACTGATTGTATCGATTGATTGTTGGTGGTATTAATCTTAATTAATTGACTCCAAAATGAAATAGTTTTACTGCTACCACTCCTACTAGTTACTGTAGTTTTCCTGCTACCACTCCTACTAGTTACTGTAGTTTTACTGCTACCACTCCTACTAGTTGCTGTAGTTTTACTGCCACCACTCCTACTAGTTACTATCTAGGTTGAATACTAATATTTACTATTCCTTTTCACGGATAAAGGAGGCTGAAAGTAATTATGTTAAAATGAAAAACCGTGCTAGTACAAAATATTTTTATTTGTACAAGTATTACACTATTTACAGCAAACAATATCAATTAAAACACAAACATTCCAACACAGTAGAATACACTGAACTCTTGCATACTACACACGGACGATAAGCCGTGGTTAAATGTTACAAAGTTCAATCTGTAACGCAACATCGATGTTTGGTTTGTGAAAAATATCGAACATCGATCATCTCTAGTCAAAATGTATTTCTTGCAGATTATTTGGAATAGCACAAGTATGTAGGTATGTATTTACTTTTAAATGGCTTCCACTTTTTTGCTGCCGAGGATAATCTGCCAAGGTTAACTGATTTTACGCATTTGGATGTTTTTTAAAATTTTACTTATCGTGGCCCACAGCTGGGCCAAGATCTCCCATCTTCAAACATGCCTGTTGCAACCATTGATTTAGACGAAAAGAGGAAGATACGTTACGTTCAAACTTCACAAATTCGATACGTGGCACATGACATTGACGTATGAATGACGTGCAAATACAAGTCGCTGTCATATTGGCTTGCAAACAGGTCCATTGGACCTGTTTTAGTATGGACACTTTTGGTACGAGGCCCTATCTTCCTTTTTTGTTTATATCAATGGTCGCAACGTAGGTTTTATCATTATCTGGAAAGATAGGATATGTCATGACATGACATATGACATGTGTCTATGACAGATCCGGTGCCCAGAGCTTGAAGGTTCGGTCGAAGGAACACGTTGCTATGTACTTGTTGTCATACGAGATGTCAGCACTCATCACCTGGGAAGGAAACATTGTTATTTGTTATTGTAGACTGAGTATGTAAATAATGTACGGTGGACGGCACATCACTCTACCCATTTCCGGTCAGTCCTTCTTGCTCTATTGCAAAGGAATGACATTTGGCAAAAGCAAGAGAAAAAACGGAAATGGGGTAACCTGATGTGCTGTTGACTGTACGTATGTTATGAGATAATTTACATAGGCGTTTACATCAACCTTTACATAGGGGCAATTTAAACCTGACCTTGAACTCTTTTTTATATAATAGTACTATGTTGTTAATGTTTTTATTTTATTTTTATCTTAATTTTTAATTGCTGTGAGGACTTTCAAACGTTTTTTTAAAATTATTTTTCTAAATTTGCTTTTGACATTTAGATTCTGACATTTTATTTTAGTTTAATTAAGCCAGGTTATTTTATTTTAATTGAATTGATCTTTTTTATGTTTTTACTGCATGTACTAGTCTAAATATTTTATGTGTTTTGCGGTGATTGTAATTTAAGCTTGTATGCGCTTTGGTGTATGCTGTCAGTTTACAAGTGTTATGAATAAATAAATAAATAAATAAATAAACCTTGTGCTGCGGAAATAAGACCCATTCTATAAAAATTGTTTATTTAAAATTTGACCTTTCCTTAACATTGCCATATAATGTTACTTCCGAGAAGTTGATCCTTATAAGCGACACTACGAGATTGCACAATGAAAACAAGTACAATTGGCGGACTTAATGCCTAAAGGCATTCTCTACCAGTCAACCATCGGGTGAGGCAGAAAAATTGTTGGCGGTGTCTGACATATTAAATTTAAATAAACATACACAAAATACATGATAATAAAGCACCTATATACTAAAGTTCATATTATGGCTATTCTATTTACTAGATAAGCGTGGCGATTATGGCAAACCCCCCTAAATGAAGTGGTATGAATAATACTTAATTAATTACCTACGGTTATAGACATTTATTTCTCAAAAAGAATACAAAAATCACTTATTAGAGAAATACGAGAATTAACAATATTACTTATAATCTACGAGTGTACAGTATTGGACGTTTTTGTGAATATCAATAATATTTGCGGGTAAATTGCAACAAAAGTTGGATCCCATTACGTATCGGTTATGTGACGGACAGTTGATGGACATTACAATGATTGCTGTTGCTATGGTCTAACTAAATTCGGTAAGGTTACTCAAAATTACCTTATTATCATGTCCGGAGAGTGTCCTGAGCGGATGCCAGGCGGGGTTGGACCAGATCTTGGCTGACTTGTCGTAGGAGGCCGTCAGCAGGAAGTGGCCGTGGCTTTTCTGGTATCTGATATCTGGGAATATAAGTAAGTAAATATTATTTACTAGCGACCCGCCCCCGCTTTGCACGGGTGCAATAGGATGTTATTATACATATAAACCTTCCTCTTGAATCACTCTATCTATTAAGAAAAACCGCATCAAAATCCGTTGCGTAGTTTCATAGATTTAAGCATTCAAAGGGACATAGGGACAGAGAAAGCGACTTTGTTTTATACTATGTAGTGATTGCACACTAAAACTACAACAATATTACAAGCCAGTAATACAGATACAGTTAAAACAAATGTACAACTTCGGTTTTATCGCTAAAAAGCGATCTCTTCCAAACAACCCAAAGGTAGAGTAAAGTTGATGAGAAGGGTAGGCAAGTGTACAAAAAAGTAAACAGAGTAGAAATGGTAATAAAATACAAACTAAAACAAAAAAATAATAAGTTAAATCAGTGTGATTTTCTGATGATTTTTAGTAAAATGTTTTGTAGATGTGGGAGAAAAACAAGTGTTTCCTTTCTAACCCCCGAATTCACAAACGCAAATCAGCGTTGAGCATCTCTTAGAAGTATGAGCGTGAGCGCGTGCTTAGCGTTGATTGACGTTTGTGAATTCGGCGGTAAGTGTTACTTACCGCTAAGGAGGTGTGTGTGCGCTGGTATTGTATACAAGATCGCTCTGCGACGTAGGTCCCAGATTTTAGCCTGAAAGTATACAAAAGGGCAATGCACGATTTTAGTGGACGAGTGGTGCCTTTTTTTCTGTTACAGCGACCGAAACTTATTCATTCAAGTTCAAGATGAACCAACAAAATAAAACTTATGTATACAGGGTGTTACAAAAATACCCCTAATAACTGAAGTGGGTTATACAAACTCCTGAAAGGAGTCCCTTGGTAATTTCTTAGAGTCGTAGCTCATAATTAGAATTTCGAGTAAATTAACTTAAAATAAAAACATCGATCATAGAAATTCCCAGCACAAATTCGGGTTCATGAACCCGAGTTGACCCTACCGGGAGTGACCAGGAGCGACCTCCATTGTTCACGCCCCTACGTTTTCTAACTGTCTCTCTTTCTAATACTTCAAGTAGCGGCAGCCAACCAATAAGTTCTGAGTGCCTAGTACCTCTGTACGATCGCCTCTGCTTCACCTGTACAAAACCATTGCAAAATGCGTCTTAAGCTAGCACCATAAGGTGCCTTACGTAAAAAAGGTTTATGTGACGCCTCAAGACCATCATTGCAAATGGGTCTTGAGCCAGCAGCATAAGGTGCTTCTTTCATGTGAACGCCTCAAATATTTCAACCGCAAAAAATAAATTTGTATTGTTATCAACGTAACAAGTTTAACACGAACCGGTAGGTAGTTAGGTAGGTATGTAGTCAATCAAACCGGAGACATTTAGGCCAAAACTTTCATAGGTAGGTACGTATTAGAAATCGTAGATAGATATCGAACACACAACCTCTGGTGCCGTTTTCATTATCACTAATTGTACAGTCAACGGCACATCAGCATAATACAGTACGGCCCATATTCCTTGTCTGTCTGATCCATTGAATCGTGTAACACAAGGATATTTATCGTTACGTTGAGACAAGTATGCAGGTAGGTTCGTAGGTACCTATCTGTATCGCTCCGCAAAACGGCAAGTCGCTACATGTTACGTGTCCTTATGGTATGTATTTTGTGTACCTACTAAGTCTTGCCACCCTAATTAAAATTAATAGGCACCTACCTAAATACGTTGCTCGCTAAGACCACCTTCTCGTGGCACTGCCGGAACGCCCGTGAAGCTTTTGAGATTGAGACGTTACAATTTCATTGAGAGGTTATCAATCCTAAATAGTCATTAGCTTGCGAAGACGTCATAGAAAAAGTGAGATAGCGCGCACATTAACTCACACACGCACTTAGTTTTTTCAAAACACAAGCACTAATACCAATACTTAATTACGAAACTACACATAATCACTCGCGCTTCCACCACTTCCACGAATCCGCCATCCGTACACACTAGCTCGGCTGCGCGCTGCGACACTACTAACTAAAAAAATGTAAACAAACCAGAGCGGCTCGGCTTGGTAGGCAATAAAGGTGAAGGCCGCGGCGGTCTCTTTGACTGATGCCGCCTAGCCATTCGTCGCCTTTCGGCGCGCGAGTGTTCGAAAGAGAAAGATGGCCACACTCATATTCGCGCCATAACAGAAAGGTAATATGGTAATAATATCGTGTTTCCAGCCGCCCCGCCCACTCCTTTTGTCTGTGTCATTGTGTTGTGCGGGTTTTTTCCCAATTAGAGGTGAATAACATTTTTGGTATTTTCAATACTTTTTTTTCATTTTAAGGCAAGGGAAGATTATGTAGGACTTTCAACGAATGGCAATTTTACTAGCTTGTATTCTGGATATGCGTTTCTCTTGAATGGGCTAACGATGGGTTGGCTTTCAAAAGTGCGATAGAGGTTTGATTTCAGCCCCAAAAACGGTGTTGAAGGTTCTGGACACAAACATTATTATTATTGGGCCCCCAAAAGCTGCAGCCATTAACATAACACGTTGATGGACAGTAATCAGTCAGTCTTAATCAAAGCGCAAATTCTTCCATGCATGGAGTACCGCTGTCACCTCTGCGACGGATCCGCCAAGTACCAGCTGGCCGCTTTAGACTCGGTGGAGAGGCGTGCTGAGGCTTGTGAGGGACGCTGACCTCACAGATAAGCTACAAGATCTTGAACACCGCCGGAGGGTGGTAGCTTGTTTGTCGGTTTTCTACAGGTTGCATTTCGGAGAGTGTGCGAAGGAGTTGCGTGACCTGATTCCACCAGCTCCTTTTCTTCATCGGACCACTAGGCGCAGACTAGCTTTCCACCCCTATGTTCTTGACATCCCAGCAATTCCAACCAACAGTTTTGGTTCATCAACATTCATAATGCGAACAGCAAGGGAGTGGAATGAGCTTCCCGCTGAAGTGTTTCCACAGCAATACAACATTCTGTGTCTTCAACATGCCGATTGATTGATCGATTGACAGTACTCATTTCGAGTCGTTAATTTATCAGTGCCATTATGTGCAGTGTCTTTATTAATAAAGTACTTGGTATTTTTTTAATCATCACGTTAGACCGTTACCGTCCACCTAGCGTTTTCCGCTTCATATTTCATACTATGGTACACTTTTCCAATAATTTATTTAAAAAAATCAAGCAGCGATATAACATTAGTATTTAAGTACGGTGTATTTTTTTTCAACAAGATAAAAATCAAATAAGTTGTTTGACGAAATATTTCATTTAAGTATCTGTTGGCTCCGTAGATGAGTTCTTGAAGACATGCTGACAGTACTTTTGAGATCGAACGGTACGTGCTCCTTTTTTTGAGCCTAACCGGCAACTGAAGAACCAATGTCTTTGTGTATTGGTACCATGCGTAGATGCTGTGTAGGAGCGCGTCATTTCAGCTTGGACGATCTCTACTTTACTATTTCCTTTTTCTGCAACAAATATTCGAATGGTGGTATAAAGCACTGACACAATACGATCTTACAGTACCTACAACATGTTGTCGTAAACTTCTAAAAACTTTTATAGCAAGCCAACTTTAAGTTGTATCTAGGTGAAAAATTTGCAAATGTTATCGATCTCTGCCAAATTATGGTTTCGTAAAAATGGTAAAAAACCAAAATGCGCTACTTCATGTTTCCCTAGTACTTCTGCTTCTGCGTTGCCCTTCTAAGCAGACAATGCGGTGCCTTTATTGAAATGTCTGATTAAAGGCACAGTCAGCGGCACATCAGGCTACCCCTTTCCGTTTTTCATCCTGCTCTTGCAGAGTGACATTATTAGCCAAGAGCAAGGAGGACTGACCGGAAATGGGTAGACTGTCATGCCGTTCGACCATACTTTTTTGCTATCGTTCTAATGAATTTGTTTTACTTTGTGTTACTGAAATCAAAAAGGTTTGCATCAGCGCTGATGCTGTGGGGATCCTGCTGCACGCACAGCTGATGACGAGGTAGCTCTAGCCCAGAACGCGGTTCTAAGCTGCTCAACTTTGTGCTTGTGACTTCATGAATTTGCGTTACTATGTCCCTGTCCCAGTGGAGATTCCAGTTTTTACCTCTACGGGTGAAACCGGAATAATTGACAAACTAGGTAGGTACTAGGATAGGCTGTGTTACGATTACACATGAATTTTGTAAGGTAAAATTGAAAATCGGACGATGTGTGTTTTATTTATTTCTTCCGTAAAACTATTTTGCCAATCAAACATTCACTTTACAAAAAAACTTTAAAGTAAAGCTAAGTAAAGGGTAATAAAATAGAATATTCATCTCTTATTCCCGAATTCATAAACGTTAATCAACGCTAAGCACGCGCTCACGCTCATGCTGTCCCGTAAAATGTCAATAGAACTGATAGGGAATACACTTTTCCTTACGCCGTACTTACCTACCAGCTATGTCAAAGGGCGCCGCCGCGCCCGCGCCGCAAAGCAAATGCCGAAAAGGGAAACGAAACCAAAGAAACCCATCATATGAATATGAATCGTAACACGGGCGCAAAGAGACGAAATTCGCCTCACCCCCCACCCCCCACCAATCAGAGGTGCCCAAGGACAAGGATATGTCCTAAACTTAGTGAAAACCGACTTCAGTTTGTTTTTGCACTTGCCGCGTCCCGTGACGTGACCGTGAACACGGTAAATGTGATGACCTTATTACTTTTACGTAAATTAGGTCCGTCAAGTTAATTGGATTGCAGTGTGTTTGTGTGAATTTTCTCGTGAAGAGATTAATGGTTTATTTATCTTTAGAATTCAGTTTATTTCGTGGCCGTTTGAGAGAAAAGAAAGCCAAATAACATTTTTCATTTGAAAATACTAATTCAAAGTGAAGCGTAGGTATAATTGATTGAAGTACAACCGTGAAGAACCGAGATGTGAATTGATGTTAGCTGGGATTACAACAAAATAGTGTTATCCTCGAGGAAGGCGGCCACTTAGAACAATTATTATTGAACTAATACGTAACCTCAGGTAAGAAATAAAAGCCTTTTTGCCTAAAATGATAAATGCGATTTTCCAAATCACTCGTGTGTTTTTGTTTTGAATTTGATTATCGCAATTGCAACAAGGTTGATACGTAGGTACCTACTCGTATGTCAGGCGGGCGCCGCGCGATTTTCTGTGTTAAGCACGTGTGTCGTAGTAGTAGGTCCTATTGCGTAAAAAAGCGTTAATCGTGAGCAGTGCCTGGTAAATATGTTCCTTGGAGAGCGGTGTCACAGCTTTAAAAATCAAATTCACGACGAAATAACACTAATTACAGGTGTCCATGGCTCAGTGGTAACAGTGCATCGGATACGATAACATGTTAGGCAACGGACGCTAGGGTGATTGGATGGAAATGTAGTAGGTAATCCATTTTCTCAGATGACAGTCGTTAAGTAAGACTCGTCGGGGTAGCTTGATAACCTCTGACAGTAGGGTTTATCATTGGCCTTACACCTTTACAATAATCCTCACAGAGCCTGCGTTAGGGTATGGCTCGTACCACATAATAGTTGAAATGGAGTTCCGCGCTCCAAAAAGGCCGCTCCACACTCGAAAGCGTGCTCATTTTGATACGGAACTCAATGAAAGTCTTACTCCTGGTACCGATCGGAGGAGGTTAAAGGACTAGGGCAAATGGCATTTAAAGATGGAATAACTTCAGATAAGTCGCTCGAAATCACGGCAAAGCAAGCTACCTAAAATATTACTTAATTATTTCTTCCGCAGTAGGTATTTGGAATATTAACGCAGTTAACAATAATTATGTGGCTATCGGAAGAATGATTCATGTACGAACTTAATTCATTTCAAGTGGTTTGACTTTAATAGCTGAAGTTTTTACATTTTTTTCTCAAATTTACGTTCATGTGAAGTGGTATTGAGTACCAATTTCAAGTTAGCTGTTTTTATCAAGGCCCAAGCATCATTTTTACACGTTGATGAAGGAGGTAGGCACAAAGTACAGATAAGTTACATTCTGTTTTTTTTAACTCTATGGGTCGATGACGCAAATGGGTTCGATGACATGGTATGACCGCTTATCAGCTGTCAGGTAGTGAGGGAATTAATATCGATATTTTTGTAAACTTTCGATGTACGTTTTTATCGAAACCATAAGAGATATGAAAAAAGGGACAATACCTACTATTTCAGTTTCATTCAGTTTCTATGCCATTTCAGTCTTTAGGGGTATTTTTGAAACACCCTGTATATGGTCATGTATTAAGGAATTTATTTATTTATTTATTTGGGAAACAGACAGTTATAATAGATGACACAATAAACACAAAAAAATTCATACATAAACCAATTAAGTTTCCACTTAAATAATAAACAAAAAGTGAGCAAACTAAGGTTACCTAAACCTATCTTACTAATGGTACAGGCAAGGCAAAAAAAAATATGAAAATAATAAAGCTACAAACTACAATAAAAAATTTAAGCTAAAAAGATGCTGATAGTTCTCTTATAAGTTTTTTAAAGCTATACAGGGATACATTAAATATATCAGCACTACTAAAATTAAGATTGTGACTACGACAAGCACGAAGCAAAAATGTGTTACAAGCATAATTCGTCCTTACTAGAGGCACATGGAAAGGACAATGATGACGAGCATTCAACCTAGGGAATCGAACCTATTGGTTTTGAATAAAAAAGTCAGTCTGTATTATTTTGTCATCTTCTAGTGCGGCTTGGATAAAATTCTGGGAAGTAATATTATATGGGAAAATAAAAGAAAGGGCTCATTTTTAATAAAATGTTTTTATTCTGCTATTTCGTTAAACACCGTGACTTTTTAAGTACCCGAGAAAATGTAAATTATGCACCATTTTTTTGCCAGGCGAGAAAATTTTCAAAGAAAAAAAATACTTGAAGAAATGATTATCTATCAGTAACCATCTTGCACCAACACATCAATTTTTCTTTCCTTTTTCTCTACCGAAAGGTTGTCTGGAAGAGATCGCTTTTAGCGATAAGGCCGCCTACATTGTACTGCTATATCTCTGTAAGCATTTTTATGTAATTGTTCTCTTTGTGCAATAAATTATACCTATCATATATTATCTTATTTTAGTTGGAAAAAAAATGTTTTTCTCGCAAATTCCGATTTTTATCGATGTCTGAATAAGCTATTTCATTTTCTCGCTAGTTAAAGAGTCACAGTGTTAAATTGGTGTCCTACACTAACCTGATGGTCAGCGGCGGCGGTGGCGAGATGGTGCCCGGCGGGGGCCCAGTCGGCGCCGAGCACGGGCCCCAGGTGCCCCTCCAGGAACATCACGCAGCGCCCCGTGCGCAGGTCCCACACGCGACCGAATGCGTCCATACCGCTGGGGTTATAACAACATGCTCATTAAAGAAAGGAAAACCAGAAAAAGACATTTGGTCTGTTGGCGTCAGGCGGGAATCGAACCCGCATCTTTCGCAAACCGGGCGACTGCACTAACCACTGTGCTACCGAGACCATTAACAGACCGGCCGATTTTTTTTGGTAAATAATACCTGGCAGCCATATGTAGTAGGCCTTTAACACTCGAAAGCATCAATATTGCAAATATTTGACTTTCGATTAAGATGAAACTAGGTTTTTAATTGGTTATTCTATTTTATTTTAGAAATAAACTATTGAAACCTATTTTATTTTAGCATTACCGCTAATGCCAAAATAAAATAATACACGCGGGTGGAATGCTAGTTTTGATTTATTTTCCTACATAACTTGTCAAGTGCGTTCAAGTACATTTTTTATAGTACAAAAAAGGGCCCCAAGTCTGCTAATTTTAAAACGCTTCAATTGAATAGTCAATATTTTTCATAGAAAATGTGTCAAATTAGCCGATTCAGACTCAATTACGATTCAATTACAATGCTTTTAAGTGCTACTACCACCTAAGTACCATATCAACATTGTGACATGCAATAAAGAAATTTGAATTTGAATTGAAGTGTCCTAAAATTAGCAGACACGGGTCCCAGGCCACAGTGAGAAAATTCAATCCAAAAAAGAAGAGAAAGCCGCGAGTATCGAGGATTAAGTACTCACCCAGTGACTGCTAAGGACCCATCCCCTTGGAATGCTATACTGTAGACCGGCTTCGCGTGTCCTTCTTGATGCAGCACCTCAGTCGCTGAAAAAATTATACAGGGTGAACTTTTCAAGTAAATTTGGCAGGCAAAATACTAAACTATGAGGAGTATACAAAAGGCCGAGGCTGATTTCGATAGAAAGTAAAACACCGTACTCTGATTTTTAGAAAAGCTTCTTCCCTAGGCAGGAATCGAACCTGTTGGGTTTGAAAAAGAAGTCACTCCGTGTTATCAATTTCTGGTAACATTATATTGCAAACTAAAGCAAAGATCGTACCTTCTTAAATACCCCAACAGGGTCCATACATGTGAGTCATAGTTTATTATGTATTGTGACTTTTGTTTAAATAAATAAATATGCAATAACCACTCACCAGTTTCTAGGTCCCAAAGCCGCCAGGAGTTGTCGAAGACTGTGGTAGCCAGGAACCGCCCTGAAGGGTGGAATTCCGCCCTCGACACTCGCGCCGGGCTGTGGCCATCTAACGATGCTATAGGGGACTCGCTGAAAACGGAGGTATTTGCTTTAAAAAATAATGGTATAACGTTGGCCTACAGCTACAATACAGAAGAAAAACTTTTTGCATTTCCTTGTTTATATTAACAAGGAAAAGCATCGGTCCAATTACACTTCCTTGGGGTACGCCTAAAGTCACGATTTTCTTATCGCTACGCCTGACACCCCTGAACCCTTTATCTACTATTAATTAAGAAGTCTTTGGAAATCTGTTGAGGAGTCTGTTAGGTTCGCATGTAAATTGGGGAAGGAAAACGTGTCTAAAGCCTTAGCCATGTCAAGAAATATTATGATACATTTTTTTCTTTTCTCTAAGTTAAGTTTTATAAGAGTGGTGAGATTGCGTACTGTATCATTTGTCGCTCTGTATTATTATGCCATCTCGTAGTGTCGCTTATAAGGATCCATTTCTGGGAAGTAACATTATATGTCAAAGTAGAGGAAAGGTCTTATTTTTAAAAAAATATTTTTATTTTTCTCACGTTCACATAGAGCGCCTATGAAACTTCAATGGGCCAAAGAAATATGTTAGCACGTGAATTTGGCAATACCGAAATTATATATTATTTTTTCTATTTGCACTCTAAAAACAGAGATACACTTCTTTTGCGCCGGCTGGGGTCAATTTTTCAGATCTCCTTTAAGAAGGCACACCAAACTTAATTAGACTAAAAGTTACTGCTGTAAAGATTGTCGTTATAGAAGTCTTAGTAAATAATGAAGTCCCTTACATCTCTTTATATAAAAATGGATTGCTGTTCGTTAGTCTCGCCAAAACTCGGGAACGGCTGGACCGATTTGGCTAATTTTGGTTTTGGGATAATTGTAATGGTCCAGGGAACGTTTAAAAGATGAGTAAACATGAGAAAATGCTAGGAATATAGTGATAAACCACAATTTCGTTTTCTCTTAGCAACTGTTTCTACCTGTCACGTGACACTGAATGTTTGACCACAGAACATTGTCTGTCGGGACAGCTAGTCATGGATATAATATCTCACCTGTTGAAGCTCCACAGGTGCACAGTCCCGTCGTAGGCGCAGGAAGCCATCGCGCAAGTCGAGGAGCTGCCTTCAAGAGTCTCCATCGCTTCTGGAGTACCCGATGTGCCTTCTTTTACGTCTGCTAGCTGTAATAGTTATGATTGTGATTGCGGTTGAGTGGTAGAAGAGACATTTGTACTGTTTCATAATTTTACTAGGTGAAAATGAATAAAATAGTAATGAACAGGGTGCTAAGAAATGGTATTTTAATAATAATAATTTGACCGTGTGTACAAGATAGCATGATTATTTACTAGAGCTTAAACGAGACAGATACATGTTGCGCAGTGTTGTCTCAAACTGTCAATGCTTTGCTCAGGTGTTCGAAGGTCTGATTTCGGCTCCAATTTTTTAGCACAAGTAACCTATCTACGTCTTTTTTTTAATAAGTTGTAGTGATGGTCATTGTGGGTTGATTGATAAAAGAGACATTTTTACTGGGTAGAAATGAATAAAATAAGTAGATAGGTTACTAGTGCCAAAAAAGCGGCACCCGAACTAAGAACTTTCGACCATCTGAGGAAAGCATTGATAGTTTGAGACGACACTGCGCATAATGTATCTGTCTCGTTTAAGCTCTAGTAACTAATCATGCTATCTTGTACACACGGTCAAATTATAGGTACGTACGCTAGGGGACAATTTTTGTCTTCGCGTCAGTACTGACATAACGTATCTATACCTCTTTTAAATATCATTGCTGACAGGACGATGTCCTTACCTTATCCCGGAAGTGGTTCGGCATCACAGCTTGAGGGTGGAAGGTGGCACTGCTCACATTGCAGGAGTGGCCCTTCAACTCCTGGAGTGGAGTGCACTCCGGGACTGACCAGACCTTGCTTAGCCCAGACCTGTGCAGGCAAAATAGAAATTAATATTATGAGGAACAGCTATGCTATTCCGGTGGACGCCAAAACTCCCTTCGCTTGTGTGAGTGAACTTTAAAATTCAATTTCTTTGCAACTGTGGTCGTATGAAAAAAAAGGACTAAGCTAAATAACATTTTAAAATGATTTACATACAAAATGAGAGAAAATACTAATTCAAAGTAAAGCGTATTGATTGAGGTAAGCGTGAAGCACCGAGATGTGAAGTGATGTCCGATGTGCACCGCCGGAATAGCACGGCTGGGGTGCTATTCCGGCGGACATCACTTCACATCTCGGTGTTACACGCTTACTTATATCATCAATAAGCTTCACTCTGAATTATTATATTCTCTCATTTTGTATGTACATAATTAAAAAATGTTATTTGGCCAAGTTCTTTTTTCTCAAACGACCACAGTTGCAAAGAAATTGAATTTTAAAGTTCACTCAACACGAGCGAAGGGAGTTTTGGCCATAGTACCATACCATACCATACCATAGTAGATAATAGTGGTATGTGGTGGGTGAAGGGTATTCAGCTAAAATTTGATAAATAAATAGGATTATCGATCGTCGAGATTCACGTCTTTTTTGTCAGCAATACTGTCTTGTAAGTCAAAGTTTGGAAAAAAAAAACAAAAAAATCATAACTAGAAAACTACTTAAACTCAGGGAACATACATGGGGAGCACAAAAATTTGGAATTCACCTTTTGGACTATCCTGTATACAGGGTGATTTTGCAAGTAATGGCAATTTTTTTGGAGCAAAAAATTTTTGGCTTTGGTCTCGTGGAGTTTTTAAAAAAAAAAACCAATTTACTTCATACATGACAAAATATACGTCAGTGCATGTCACGATATTAATTTATAGCACGAGTTAAATTACAAGTGTATTAAAGATAGTAAAACAAGAAAAAGACATTCGGTCTTGGCTTCAGGCGGGAATCAAACACGCGCCTTTCGCATACCGGGCGACTTCACTAACCACTGTGCTACCGAGACCATTAACAGACCGGCCGGATTCTTCTGGTATATTTTACCTGGCAGCCAGGCTTGTTTCACTTATGTTTAGGCATACTTTTACTTTACAAGTGCATTCGTTTTTGACTTACTTTATAAGGTTTTTCAAATAAAAAAAATACAAAACCACTCTATTTAAAAACTACGATGAAGTCGTAGTTTTATACTGTTTTGTAGAGCTTATTTAAAAAAATTGACAATAACTTACAAAGTCACCCTGTATAAGATAATATGCAAGTTGGTATACTCACCAGCTCGACGTGATGAGCATGCTGCTGTCACTGCTGAACCTGCAGAAGCTGATGGGCCTCGTGTCGCCGATCTACGACAAATATTACCTGATTCAACAACCAAGGTTGACTAGAAGAGGACACTCCTTGGCGATAAGACCGCCTATATTGTGCATTGGTCTCTGATTTAATACAACTGTAATGTTCTTAAGCCACATGAAGGATATTAGATAAGATATACTTTCTTGCACACAACACACAAAATAGAAATAAATTACAAGAACTTTTAAAATGTTGATGCAAATTAGGCGGTGATCTTATAGAGAGATCTTATCTTGATTATAGAGATCTCTTCCAGACAACATTTAGGATTTCTTATTTAAGTAATTGGAGATTTTAAGACATATTGAGAAGCGTCTGAGAAGTATGAACTCAAAATACAACATATTTGACCAACTTACAAAAAAACTAATACCAATTTATTATGGTTTTTAGCATTCTTCATGCAGTATCTCTTTGCCAAGACGACCAAATGTTTTTTCTGGTTTTCAAATACCTATTTCACAATCCTAGCTTACCTGACTGCAGTATATGGATATGGCAGAGGCCTTTCGCTGCGATTCTTGCTTGGCAGCCGCCCTGACGCTGCCTGCTAGCTTGAGGTCTTCGCGGGCCTTTGTCAGTCTGAAGAATAGGGAGGTTACAGATGACGTCAAAAGTATTTATTTAATGTTGACTTAATGATCTGTTGAGAATTTAAAAGCCCTAGTATTTCACTTGTTTGTAACAAGTGAAATACACATTATTACATCCGAAAGAAATTTAATGTCATTAATTATGCAAAAAATAACATGAGAATTGATAACTACACTTCAATTAAACAACAACAACTAAGAAAAAATGTATTTTTTTTTCATGGAAATCGCAAATGCTGTCCTAATTAGTTGTAGATGATTACCTACTATCTATTGACTATGACAACCCCAACAGTTTAACAGTTAGATAATTAAATACAGGAAATACAGTATAAAGAGAAAAATATAAAATTCCTTTTTTTTAGTAAGTAAGTAAGTAAAGTAAATATTCTTTATTGCACACTAAAACAACAACAATATTAGAAGCTAGTAGATAAAGTAAACACGATAATGTACAACTTGGGCGGTTTTATCGCTAAAAAGCGATCTCTTCCAAACAACCCAAAGGTAGAGGAAAGTTGATGAGAAGGGTAGGCAAGTGCACAAAAAAAAAGTGCAGTATAATGATTTGTTTCTGAAAGTAACATCCTGATTAAGTTAAAGATAGTATATTACAGCACACATATCTCACCTCTGCTTAGCTCTCGGCAGGGAGTACCTAGCTATCCACAGCCTGGCGTCCCTCAGTTCAGGGGGGCCTTCGTGGTACCAGGTCCCCTCCCTTCCTCTGTCTCGCTCTATCCTAGCCTCTTCCTCTTCTAGCTTTTTGTGGATTGCGTCTTCTCCTAGACTGGTGTGGAAAAGAATTCAGTAAAATATAGTACACACATCAAAAGTGTCTAGGGATATCTCAAGCATTTTCATACAAAGTATAGCTATTGGGGAGGCTGTAAAAATTAAAATATTGATACCAACGTAGAAGTTTTTAGGACGCAGAAACTGCTATATCTGCCCTTTCAGATTGTATAAAGAAATTCATTGTGGTAGCATTATTGTACAATCGTAAGGACGTTAAAAAAAAGACAGATTTTTCTTTTAAAAGATTTCAAAATTTTAGCAAAATCAAAGATATTAGATAATGCTCAGCATTATCTTAGAATAACTCGAGGAAACAGGCATAAGATAAAGGTTAAGAATATTAAAAAAAACCGTTTGATTTTGCTAAAATTTTGAAACCTTTTAAAAGAAAAATCTGTCTTTTTTTAACGTCCTTACGATTGTACAATAATGCTACCACAATGAATTTCTTTATACAATCTGAAAGGGCAGATATAGCAGTCTCTGTGGCCTAAAAATTTCTACGTTGGTATCAATATTTTAATTTTT
Organism: Udea ferrugalis; assembly: GCA_950022985.1. Lineage (NCBI taxonomy): Eukaryota > Metazoa > Arthropoda > Insecta > Lepidoptera > Crambidae > Udea > Udea ferrugalis. The sequence goes on from OX465545.1 coordinate 6,878,416, forward strand.
ACAGCCTCCCCAATAGCTATACTTTGTATGAAAATGCTTGAGATATCCCTAGACACTTTTGATGTGTGTAGTTTGAAAATGTTGAGAAGGACTGTTGTATACGTCCAATGATATTACATTAAAAAGACGTAGATAGTCCACGGGGTAAGACGTAGTTAATTCGACCGTGTTATAACGGGTGAACAAGACAGTACGAGTATTTACTAGAGCGTAAACGAGACAGCTACATGTTGCGAAGTGTCGTCTCAAACTTTCAATGCTTTGCTCAGGTGTACGAATCTTTAGAATTTCGGGTGCCACTTTTTTAGCACAAGTAACCTATCTACGTCTTTTCATTATAATATCATTGACTAAAACGCTTTTTGTTATTTGTGGTCTTAAAGATGAAATCACTCCACCTGTTGGGAAGCAGCCATAAGGTCCAGATATGGGGTTGACCAGTACAGTAATGAAGTAACTACTGGGCTAGTAAATCTCATTGTGAAGAGACGCTGGCGCCTGTCGTAATTAAATAAATATCCCTGGACATTATTACACACAGCGCCATCTAGCCCCAAGATGTGCTAATTATAGGCCATTTTTATGGGATACTAGATAACTCATAAACATGCTTGAATACTTTTTCTTTTGTAAATACATACTTAATATACATAAGAAACACCCAGACCAATACAAACAGATATGTCCATGCACACAAATGTTTGTACTGTGCTTTAGTGTAGTAGCTGCCTTCTCAACAATTACACCAAATCGGTTATCGTAATTACTTACTAGCTAAGCAAATCTCTTAGCCGCACTCTCCTTTCAGCTGGCCCTTCACCAAACAGGCACACTGGCTCCCCTAGCTGCCGAAGACTCCTTCGCACCTGGGGAACAAAGAGGATTTTACTATGTCTATATAAAAATGGATTGCTGTTCGTTAGTTTCGCTAAAACTTGGAAACGGCTGGACGGATTTGGCTAATTTTGGTTTTAAAATATTTTTGAAGGTCCAGGGAAGGTTGAAAAGGTGAGTAAACACGATAAAATGTTAGGAATACAGAGAAAAACCACAATTTAGTTTTCTCATAGAAACTGTTCCTACCTGTCACGTGACACTGAATATTTGACAACAGAACGAAGTCTGTTGGGACAGCTAGTTTTAAATAGATTTAGATGAGGTGCCCGTGGCGCAGTTGTGACAGTGATCGGCGAAGATCGCTGTTGTAAGGCAACACACGCCGGGTCGGAAATGAGATGGGTGACCACCCTGACCGAAAATTTAGTGACGTATATTTCCAATATCTCCGTGCTGCGTGCACGCTAAGCAGTTGGTCCCGGTTGACGTCGCTAGTCGTTAAGCCTAGTCAGAGGCCTCAGGCCGGCTTCATAACATCTGACATTAAGGTTGCTCACAATCTTACACCCCTCCAACAATACGCACTGAGCCCGCGTGTTGGAGTATGGCTCCTTCCACCTCATAGTCAACTATGAGGTGGTGGTGGTGGTGGGTTGAGGTGAGGCCTGTGCCTAGCAGTGGGACGTATATAGGCCGTTTATGTTTATGTATTTAATAGATTTAGATAACTTAAAACATATTTTACTTCAAGCCCAAATTGTAAAAATTAGAGTTCCACCAAAGTTTTGATATCAATAGGCCAAAAAAGAGGTTCTAGCCGAAGTCCAGTCAGAGGTGTTAATAAAACTTGATAACATCTGACCACAAGGTGTATCACAACCTTGCACCACTCCAACAATCCACACTGAGCCCCCATATGACTCATGAGACTCAACCGACACCAGTTGGTTGAGTCACATTATATTTGTATACTGTGTATTTATTTATTATTTCTATTATAGTATTAAAGTATATTATTATTGTTTGATGTAGTTCTTGAAGTTTAAAAGCACATGAAACAGGTCTATTTCAATAAAGATTATTTAATTTTTGTTACACCACCTTCTGTAGAATGCCTCATTGGCATTAAGTCCCCCTTTTGTACCATTCATTGTTGTGGAATAAAGAATAAATAAATAAATAAAGTTGGAGAATGGCATCTTAAAACTGAGGTGAGCAATGGAACATACTACAGTCCATTTACGTTAAGAATGCAGTAATTTCATACTTGTCCTTCGATCTAGCACACCCCCTAACCAATCGAATTGTTCCTAATTAGAAAGTCAAGTCCACAGTGACCAGTTGAACACATACTTTCCAACGCAAAGGTTGTGTATTTGAGTTTTTTTGTGTGCTAAAGAATTAAATACAAAAATAACTGCATTCTTAACGCAAACAGACTATAATGCCGTTGTTTGCTGTACCTCATCATCGTCGGTAGACACATTGAGCTGCCGAGCCTTCCGCCGTCTCTCAAACTCCTCCAGCAGAGCCTTTTTGTCTCTGGACATCTCTTCTTCAAGCTCCATGTATTCTGTCAAGAGTAGGAACAGTAAAGTACAAACAATAAAAGGAATGAAGCTGGCATGACAGTCTATTTCTAGGAAGATTGTTTAATTTACTTTATTTAGAAAAGAGAGTGTCCTGGCCCAGTCTTTGAACACTTTGGAAGAGCTCGCTTTGTAGCGATAACACTGCCTGACTTGTACCAAATAGACGTGTGTAACTCTTTACTGAAGCGACTCACTGAGTCGTTTCATTAAAGTGATGCACTGATTCGAATCTCTAACACCGCCGACAAACGCATCATTTGAATCATTTGAATCTCGATCTCATTCGGAACACGACAGTTGACGCGATCACTGAGCGAGTGAGCGAATGATGCATAACCAACGCTCGGAGCGGTTCGAGCAATATCGGGTCCCCCATGCGTATGAGAGAGACGGACGTACACATTCTGTAAGAGTAAATGAGATGCAGAATGAGTGGTTTTTATTGAATAAGCGTAATATTGTTCTAGTTAACATTTGTTTATGAATGCAAATCAACAATTGCAATAAATAAAGGAAAAAGGCATGATAAATTACGATATTAAGAATTATAAAAAAGCAATTTTTTAGTGTTTCAGTTGTTTTGTGCAATCATCTGCGCGATTCAAAATCACTGATTCAAATGATCCAAATGATGCGTTTCACTGATCCGCATCTTTCAACTGATTCAAATGCAAATGATCCAATCATCAACCAGATACGTTTTTACCAGGCCTAGTACCAAAGCATGTCCTTTTACCAAAACCCTGTAAAATGTATTTTTGTGCAATAAAGATTATTTATCTTATCTGGTTCCAAACCCAATAGTAACGAGATCAAATCTGGCTGGAACCCACCTACTACTACATTGTCCAATTTGCGGCTTACTCTCCAGTGATGGAAGAACTCCCAAACACAGAAAAAGCACTTATTTACATTGCATAAATAGGCTTAAATTTAGTTGGTGGACACACGAATTGGATGGCGACAAATTTATGGTAGGTAGCTCTTATTATTAGAAGCATTTTTGCAAAGTTTCAAGTTTAGGACTTTAATACTTTGTGAGAAAAAAAATCTTAAAGTTTCGATTTTTCCTATGAAAAGTACTGATTTCTAGACTTTTTTATTTTAAATTGCGTTTCGTTTTACTGTCATTCACAGATAATAGGCTGTCAATAGGAGAAAATAGTGTTGAACTAAAAATTAAAAATTAACCACCCTATTTTAGAGCGCAATGGCAGGCAATAACGGTAGGTAGGCAGTCACAGTAGCGGGGGGTCGGGGGGGGGGCGCAGCCCCCCCTTCAAAGGGGGCTCGGGGGGCGAAGCCCCCCGCCACTAAGAAAGTACTTCAACAAGTATCAATAGGTTAGGTTAGGTTAGAACAGTGACCAAAAACGCGCGAGCCGAGCGAGCAAAGCGAGCGTGCCGCGGCAGCGGCCGGCGAAGCGCCAGAGTCAATGGTTTTTTCATTAAAACTGATGTAATATTGAGAAGTACCTTGGAAATAGTCTTAGTCCTTAAAAATGTGGCAGTTAACAGAACACAATGGCAGGCAATAACGGCAGGTAGGCAGCCACAATAGCAGGGGTCCGGGGGGACAATATTTAAGGGGGGCATCGCCCCGTTCAAGGGGGGCTCAGGGGGTAAAGCCCCCCCCCACTTGAAAAGTACTATAATAGGTATGAATAGGTCAGGTTAGTACTGTGACCAAAAACGCTAAGCGAGCCGAGCGAGCGAACGCACCAAAAAAATACCAAAAAAACGTGGCGAAGCTCCAGCTCTTGTTTTCTTCATATAAACTGATGTCATCACTGAAAAGTACCTTGAGACCAGTCTCAGTCTTTCAAAATTGAATCATTTTGTAGGACCTAACCTCAAAACTTCATTTTCGTTTTTCTCAAAAACTGTTGATCTCCTAAACTTTTTTTTCACAGGGGGGGCTTCCCCTCCCCTCCCCCCTCATCGCACCCCTCCCCCAAATTCGTGCGTCCACCAACTAAATTTTTACCCATAAATAATTTGAATTTCTGTAAACGGTGGGGATTGAAACCATAACAGTTGTCATAAGAGACAAGACCTTTACTTATTGGACCAACAAGGCAGTCAAAAGACTAGCACGGGACCTGTTTATTAGCCAAAACATACCATTTGAAATTTGAATGTCCCCCAAATCTTTTCCGCCGGTATCTTCCACACCTTCCCTCGCAGCGGCCGCCAGGGCCACCAGCCGTGCCTTCTCTTGCTCTTCGAGCGAGCCATAGTGGACTTGCTTGCTTTTCTTCACCAGAATAACATCATCATCATCAGACATGGTTTATAGGTTATGTTTTGTTATTGCTTTGTAATAAGTTATTACAGCTTGGAAAAACTGGCTATGTTTTTATAATAGACCAATGTGATAATACCGAAGCGATTCGAGGAAAGCTAGGGTTTTTTCTATGAGAAATAAACACAAATTGTCCCATTCGACGCGTACTGTCAAACATAAACAAGACGTTCCTTTCTACGCACTATAACACTTTTTAAATTTTCTTTGGTTATATTATTATCTAAATAACATCAAAAGGGGAAACAGGAAAATCTGATTCGTGATAAAAAAATCTTCGTTTCTGATTGATTGGTAAACATCAGTGACCACGAGCACACAGTCTAGTTCGATTGTAAATGTTCTGTGCGTTTGCTTCTCACGTGAAACGGAACGTAATTTCGCCGATCATAGACAACGTGTCATTTAGTATTACCAGCAACACGACCCTGTCCACCCTTGTAGGGAAAAATGTTGAGATTAGGCTTTTTCATATTTAAATGACAAAAATATGTCAAAAACCTCCTGCGAAGGTATCATGCTTCCCTTGTAAGTGTTTAGCCGTTTAGTTTCTTACCTACGCGTATTATCTCGAAACTATGCTTTAACAGCATAATTATTCTGCCAATGTCAAGTGGTGCTCTATTTCATTTTGAGAGTTTTGGCCGGTGTGTGTGCTGATTTGATTTTACACACAGTAAACTTCGTCGACTTTCAATGTTTAAGGAGACACAGTGGAGGTTTGACCGGTGGAGATGACTACTAGGCATGTGATTTGAGGGATACTTCGTCTTTATTGGAATTCTTCTACACCACCTAAAACAAAGACAACACAAGGACGTCACAAACAAAAAATATATCTAAAATCAAATTATATTGTAACTTAGTGGTCGTGAGTTCGAATTCAAGAGGTCAAGCTCAAGACACAACAACAACAACAAGATACATGCTAGATGTCAGCCAGCGTGTACTTTCTAGCTCTCACACAAGAACTTTTAGAGCAGGTCAGAGCTGAAAACCAGCGCTACCCGCAATACTTCCGCAGCAGCATATGCTGAGCCCTTTCACCTTTTGTCCAATTTCGTATTTAATTTTTTAATGTTTTATAGATTTCATAAGAACCTGTATCGGACAGTAAATTTATTTTCTTTCTTTCTTTTTTTTTTTAAAGACAACTTTTTTCTTGTCATACTTCCCACAAAGTACTAATACTCTAAAAACAGTTTTTTTTCATAATTTGTTTATTTTATAATATTTTTCATAAAATTATTAAAAGATTGTATCTAGAAAAGCTGAATACACCTCAATCAGTAGCACAGATTAGTGAAGTTGCACGAGAAAAAGAACCTCATATTATCTGCGATCTTATGGTCCCTTTGCCCATAGAACGCCACATATTTTCAAATTAGTAGTAACCGTCGATAAATATTATAAATCAAATATAGCATTGAATGAAGGTAGGTAAATTAAAAATAACTGATCTTTCATAATTTTTCTATGGTTTGTTTCCTGGCCATGATTCAATGACACCGTGGAGCTAAGCGATTAGTAGTGTGGTGTACGAAATATATTATAAATATCTATTTCATAAACACAACACAATGCAGGCGCCCAGTCTCAACTGAGCTCAGAGGTCGTGAAGTAATTACTCAATACGAGACTGTAGGTAGGAGCGGCTACACACGTACAGCCTGGCAAAAAAGTCGTGAAATTAATAGGGGCGCCACCATCGTCGATGTGGTCACCCCGTATACTACGACACAAACGGTTTTGATAATTGACTTATTCAAATATTTTTTTTAGAGAGAATGGCTATCTAGTTAGTCGTGGTCCATGAACTAAGTTCACGCCAATAGATACCAATTATTTGAGTCGCGCAAATGCATCACGTGATCCCCTAATCTAGTTCAGTATTTTCTTATTCTTATAGCATTTTACTGGGAAAACGCCTTACATTTCTTTAATTCCACATTATTTAGTCGATTTCTAGAAGTAGTCACTCATATAACGGGTTTGCTTTTCCCTCTGGGCTGATAGGTCAGGTAGGAGTGGTAGTCTGTCCACCGGGATACAACAGGTCAATAGGGAGAACCGTTTGGTGGTAAAAATGGAATGGCGGTGGCACCAATACAGTCGATCCCCACCACATACAACCACATTATCAGGACGTTTTTCTACTACCAAGTAAAGAAATAAAAGAAGAAACTAGCAAAATCATAATATTATAATTTTAATTAAAGTAAAAAAATACTTCATCCATGGCTTGGCTCGACCCTTCTCCAAAATTCTAACATTCACTTTGTTCCCATGAGTCACTCATGCTGCTATTGTACGGTCACTTCATATTGCAGGTTTATGATTACTTGTCGATTTGCTCATTTGAAGTTTGTCCGCGTTGGTATTATTCCTTCTCTATTTAAATAACGTGTCATCATGATTTTCTCCTATCTTTAGGAGAAATATTCTCAAAAGCTGGCGCAGCCGCTGCCTAAAAAATTGAAATTAAATTTAAAAAATAAAATCAATAAAAAAGTATCAAAATCACTTAGATGTGCTACTTGACAAATTGTTTTTCGTAAACAAACGTCAAAATAGGTATTCACATTTCAACGTAAAATATCACTCGTTTGTTGATAGTTACTTGACAACTAAGTTAAAACACGCGTGGTTGATTAAATAAAACCACTACATACCAGTGATTTCTGCCGTTCTGGTCTAATCATCGTTTATTTTATATAAAACTTCCCCAGTTTCGTGCTCGGCTAAACAACGTTTGAATACTTCATTATGACTTCTCTAGAGGCGCTGAGGATTGTTTTTCCCTTTTTCGAAGATTTATCTTGATTTTACACGATTCTTTATTAGTTTAACATAAAGAAAACACCTGAATACACTAATAAACGATCTCCGATAAACAGATTTGACACACCATGTACTAGCTAGACGTGATTGACAAGTGACAGCGGGACTATTGCCAGTGATAATATTTTTTAGTTCCCTTTCAGGACTTTTTTGCCAACCTATATATGGAAAGCATGATACAACTTCTAAAAATCATTACACTTGATTTTGCTACTAAGAATCATTTACCTACAAAAGCGTCTGTACATTACCACGCCAACTTCCACCCAAAATTTGTATGCTTGGTTTTATATGTTAGTTTTTAAAAAAAATAAATGCTAAGGAGCCCTTCATGGGCGAGTCCGACTCGCACTTGGCCGCTTTTTGATTTATTTTATATTTTATAGTTCTTGACAACTGATCCTAAATACACTTAAGTAAGTAAAAGTAAACTTGTTACTAGCTCCACTTGCTGTTAAGTACTGAAAGTTAAATAATATCGCAATCACGCGATTTGTTGTCTCAATAAAAAAAGGTAAGATAAAATTGGGGTATTAAGGTAATTGTAATACCGTCTCCTGGCCACCCCATCACCCCAATTGTCTATGACGTTGTTTACGTCAGTCAAGTAGTCTTGAAATTTCATATTTCCCCTAAATTTCTTAATTAAAATGCGAAATAACTGGTTGAAATACCTAAAATTTATTGAATAAACGTTCTTATTGCAAAATATTTGCATATGAAGTGTTCTTTAGGATTTATTAGAACTTAACCTCAAAGAGTGTTTTGTCGAACTTGAAGTGCGTTATTTCGTGCATCTAAGTCATGGCTCTGCAACTTTCACGTCGAGAGGTGGACGATCTGCGTTCCTCGCTGGACAGGGCCATATACAGAACGATTGGGAAGTCGGACAGCTCTCTGTTGTCAACAGTATCGTCATGTCTCACTAGCGGGTAAATACCACTATTTCTAGTGTCTTAAATCAATAAATAACTATAGTTTGTGCCAAGAGATCTCGCCAGGACCAATAATTCGCGTCAGTAGCTTACTTACAAGGCTCTGTATGAGCAGGCAGCTAAGAATCCAAGTTTCTTGGGTCACTAGTCAGATAAGCCACAATGTGTTTTGGAAGTGTGATGACCAAATCTGGGTCTGGCAAGAATGGCAAAAGATCCAATTGAAATTGACTTGTATTCGAACTGAACCTTGATTTTATAATCGGAGACTTTTACCTAAGTTATTACTATAAACAGACTCATTTTATTACTGCTACAACTTGTGGCTATATGGTTGATAAATGTTGATGTTGATATTAGTTGTTGCTGTCTCATGTTCTTGTCATACTTACCAACTGACTACAGATTAAAAAATGTATGCTTGATGAGCTGTGGAAGGCTACAATTTAACAAAAAATGGTCTAGGCACTCTGTTCCAAGCATAGTGATAAAAATTTAGGGCCATTGTTACATCTACATCATTCAAATACTAACAAAGTAACCTGGAATTAAAAAAGACAATTGCAAGTTATGTCTAGTATCTCAAGGGATTTCTTCCAGCTAACCATGGTGGCAGGATTTGATTCTTCTTAGATTATATATATATTTATTCATCTGTCTAAATTCTGATAAAAAGCTTCACCTTTTACTTATTGTGTATTTATATCTCTTTCCAGTTATGAACGCCGCAAAATCATAGACAAGATATCATCCCACATAGACTCCAAGAAAGCAAGCAAACTAGCAGACAAAGTCCTCGCCCTAGCCCAAGAGCTGATATCATCATCCAAGAGCCAGAAAAGGAAGCATGACCCTGAGAGAGACCCTGGGAGAGAGAAGGACAGCAAGAAATCTCGTCATGAAGAAAAAGACAGACGGGAAGACAGAGATAGAGATAAAAATGATGAGAAAGAGAGGCAGAAAGAGAATGATAGGCAGAAAGAGAATGAGAGACAAAGAGAGAATGATGATAAAGATTTGAGTCTGGATAAGAAGTTGGGGAATGGAATAGAAGCGTTGCCGCTGCCGTCGGTGATGCCTGAAGGAGAGACAGTTGGCTCTAAAATTGCAGTGTTGAGTGCTGACAGAATTAAGGTAACAGTTTGCATTGTCTATTTTTTTGGAATAACTTATTATTGTGTTTTTGAGTCAATAGATTTAGTGTTAAAAAGTTGGCTACAACATACTACAAATATTTCACCCATTTTCCAATCACCCGGCCTACTGCCAACGTCCCCAACCAGAAATAGTAAAAATGTTATACTGGGTGTGATGACCGATTTGGTGTAATGATTAAGAAGTTGGCTACTACACCAAGAGTCAGGTTTGATCCCCGCACAATACAAACATGCGTGTGCATGAACATGTAGATTTCTACTGGTCTGGGTGTCAACTGTGTGTATTAAGTATGTATTTACAAAACAAATAGTATTTAAGTATGATTATACATGGTTCAGTACTCCATAGCACAATCAATTAATTGTCTAACTAAATGGCACTGTGTGGATAATGCTTACAGTGGAAAGTGGAGCCATTTATTTAAGGAGTTTATCAGTTGTTTAGTATTCCATAGTACATTTTGGGCTATGCAGATCTGTGTAGAATAAATTTCCAATGTTAGGCTTAATACAAAGCCTTGATTTAGGCAGCTCTGTGTGGCGGCTTAAAACAATTCAAGCCATTTATTTAACTTAAGCAATTTATCTTCCCTACCCTCCTTTCCTACCCTGTAAAATTTATTTTTGTGCAATAGTGATTATTCATCTTTATCTTATCTTCCAGCTAATGATGGCCAACGCCCAGAAAGAGATAGAAGAACGAAAGCGCGCCCTCGTCGCGCTCAAAGGGGAGCCGAAGCCTGGAGTGAACGCGGCCGCAGCCACGGCGCAACAGATCAAAGCGCAGATGCACTCTTCCAACGCCATTCCGCCGCCGAGTGTCATCAAACCTACACTGTACTCCAAGCCAGGTTGGTCATAAACCCCCTTTTTCATTAAAACGAACGCAACGCCAAAGCATAGTTCAAGCAATTGACGTGTTGTGGCACTTACTCGCAAATGGCGGCAGCAACAAGAATGGCAGTGACAAAGCGATACAACAGTTCAAATGTTGTTGAAGAGTTGTTTAAGTTTTTATTATGAATAAGGGGGTTAAACCTGGCAGTCCTTTGGCTTGCCACAAATCGAGTTGTCAATTACCCATTCCATTTCCAACCCGGCGTTGAAGCCGCTTGTCGGAGGTGTCCAGCTGTGGGACGTATATAGGCTTATGTTTTATCAAACACTAGCTGTCCCAACAGACTTCATTCTGTTGTCAAACATTTAGTGTCACGTGACAGGTAGTAACATTTACTACGAGGAAACTAAAATAGAGATTTTACTTTATTCCCAGCATTTTCTCATGATTACTCACCTTTTATACCTTGCCCTTACAAATATTTCAAAACCAAAATTAGCCAAATCGGTCCAGCCATTCCCGAGTTTAAGCGAGACTAACGAACAGCAATCTATTTTTATATATTGAGATTTGCTGACAAACACAGCATTATTTATTTATTTATTAGTTTGTACTCGAAAAGACAATGACAATAGACAATATTTAGGACAGTAAAATTACAGGTGAGCTTATCTCTGGAAAGAGATTGTCAATTTTAACAGATATAAACCCTGTATTAATGTAATTATTTATTTCAGCTGCAATGCCAGTGACGGCCGAGGAGTTGGAAAAGCAGAGGAAAATTGCTGAGCTGCAAGCTCGGATACAAAGGAAGTTAGCAGGTCAGTAGCGATAATAGGACGAAATTCAAACACCCAGACCTATACAAACAGACATGTTCCTGCACACAAATGTTTGTACTGTGCAGGGATCAAAAACGCAACCTTTGGTGTAGTAATTATCGCTTCACTCTTCTAGCCCGTTTGTCATGAGTATAAAAATTTACAACAAGCTGCCAGAAACTCTCAAACCGGAAGCAAATGAAAACCACTTTCTGAATGAACTGAAAAAACATTTGACAGCCAAATGCTACTACACAATTGAAGAATATCTTTCAGAAAAAATAATAAAAGTATGTAATATTAAACAAACACGCAGGCTTACCGAGAATTATAATGTTATGTTTCAGTTATTCAGTATAATATAGTTTTAAGCTTCAGGTTAATTGCGAGTTTTAAGTTGAATGCGTCCTCCTCTATCCTATTTGTTGTGCCCGAGAGGGTCTGTAATGAACATACCAAGTTTGTAACATCTACCACTACATTATGGAATGCAAATAAATGATTGAGTATTGAGTAGCCGACTTACACCAAGTCGGTTGTCAAATGTATTGTGTATTATACAGTGTGTCTGGTCACCGATGTCGGACCCGTTAAGGTTCATTAATATAATGAATTTTATCAACAAATCCAATGTTTAAAAAAAAAATGGCGGCCATTTTTTTTTCTTTTGCCGAGGCTGGGACGTTTCATTTATTTAGCAATATCTACCGATCTGCTGAACCTACAAGCATAAAAAAGGGTTTGATCTACAGCTGAAAGAGTAGACAAAAAGTAGATTTAAAAAAAACAATAAAAAACAATAGCTCCTATTAAAACTCTTAAAAAACACTTGAAACGTAAAATTTAAATTGCAAAAATACAGTCTTATAAAAGATGAAAAAAATAGTAGATATGTCGATAAAATTGACTATATTCCTGAACCTTAACGGGTCCGACACTGGTGACCAGACACACTGTATAATTATGTACCTGTGATGACTGATGACCGTTGGGGCTGAAATGTTATTGAGTGGGGACCGTTTGAGGCCAAACCCGTGTCTGTGGAGAAGATGAACGGTCCGGACCAGATTGCCTACAACCAGCCGCTCTGGAAATCTATGGGGAGGCCTATGTTCAGCAGTGGACGTCGTGTGGCTGCTAATGATGACGACGTACTAAAAATCATTCATTTATCTCAATATCAAAGGTTTTTTTCATCATAGTATTTATGTATAATGTCTTTCTTACATTGATATTATAATAAAACTTATATTTATTCGGCTGTTATCAATGATATTATAATAAAAAGATGTAGATAGGTTACTTGTGCTAAAAAAGTGGCAGCCGAAATTAGAACTTTTTGTTAATCTCAGCAAAGCATTGACAGTGTTGACAGTTTGAGACGACACTGAACAACATGTATCTGTCTCGTTTACGCTCTAGTATATAATCGTACTGTTTTGTTTACACGTTATGACACGGTCAAATTAACTACGTCTTACGCCGTATTTTTTTTTTGTCATCGCGTCAGTACTGACGTAACCTATCTACGTCTTTTTTATTGTAATACTAGCGACCCGCCCCCGCTTCGCACGGGTGCAATATGATGTTATTATACATATAAACCTTCCTCTTGAATCACTCTATCAACCGATAAAAAAAACCGCATCAAAATCCGTTGCGTAGTTTCAAAGATTTAGGCATTCAAAGGGACATAGGGATAGAGAAAGCGACTTTGTTTTATACTATGTAGTGATAATTGCTTCCTTCTTTATCTTTTAATTCCAAAAAATACTTAAAACTAATATAACCCTTGGTCTCCAGGAGGCGCGTTAGTGACAGTAGGTTCAGGTCCAGCCCCCCTCATCCTGGACCGGGAAGGGCGCACCATAGACAACACCGGCAAACGGGTCCAATTGACACACGTCGCGCCTACCCTCAAGGTTAGTATGGGGTTGATAAATTGTCAATTTAAGTTAACCCTGATGCGTTTAAAAATATATACCTGTAACTTGGTTAGTTAGAGTGCCGAGACCGCTACGCCAGTAACTTACTATTAAATCGTAATATTTTGTATTTTTATCAAACTAAATCATGAATACGCCTTTATCAAACGCAACGCTAAAGCATAGTTTAAGCAATTGGAGTGTTGTGTCACTTACTCGCAAATGGCGGCAGCAACAAGCATGAAAGAGACAAAACGATACAGAAGTTAAAGTATTGTTGAAGAGCCGTTTACGTTTTTATGAATAAGGGGCTTAATGTTTTAACCTTGTTCGTTTTGGGTATGGTTGGATACAATAAATTGGAAACGAGGAGGGATTTGGCTCTCTCATGCTACTTAGTAAAAGTTTTAAGAGGTATCATGTGCAACCCGAGTATATTGGAGCGGTTGGATTTATGCGTGCCGAATAGATATGTGTGGCGGCGGCGGCGGCCGCGGCTGCTCGTGGTGCCCCGCGCCAGGACCGGACTGCTAGCGAACACACCGATGACGCGAACTTTGCACACGCTCAATGTAGTTGCCGAAACCATTGATTTGTTCACCTGTTCATTTGGCGAGTTCGAGAGAGTAACTTTAAAAGTGTTGTGCTATGTATGATTTGACTTTATCGTTTGACTATAATATATAATTATTTGACTGGATTTAATTTACGAGTAATATAGGTTTTTTTTTTTATGTGATTGATTGATTTAGAATTTATTTATAATAATATGATAATGATAATGAAACAGATGATAAATAATAATAATTTATATAATATAGGATAATTTCGTGTTAATAATAAATCAAATTGACTGACTGAACTAAATAGTTTAAAAATAATATTGGTGAAATGTAATAAAAATAAGTTGACTACACTATTGTATTAGGAAATGTCCTGTAATGATAGCTGTAATTGTGTTTTGTATAAATAAATAAATAAATAAAATAAATAAATAAATAAAACATTCGCACCTTCGGTGCAAAAACGTCACAAATAGTCAATTTTGCAGTAGAAGACTTAAGTTTTTTTCGTACTGTTTTCCTCATTGCCAGATAACTATCTGCCGTATTCTAAAAATCTTTATGATCCCATACTATTCATTCTTTTAACTACAGTTTCCCCAAACGTAGGCACGACTTTTAGACAACTCTGCATACTTAACTTAGTTCAGGCAGCTATCTTTTTTATTTATTTTTTTCTTGTTCCTTTATCTTATTTTTCACTTTTTTGAATTGTTTTCTTTCATATTTTTTGTTTTTTCGCCACGTGTGGGCCAATAAACAGTTTTTCTTTCTTTATTTATTTATTTATTCTTTATTCCACGAAAATGAAAGTACAACTGGCGGACTTAATGCCTAAAGGCATCCTCAACCAGTCAACCATCGGGCGAAGCAGAAAACTTGTTGTTCTTTCTGTCTTCCTTCTTTAATTTTTGCCAAGTTGTGACCTTGTTGCATCGAGGGTGCGTTTTGCTTGTCTACGAATTAATAATGAAATATATTCCCTCCACTCCAGGCGAACATCCGAGCCAAACGCCGCGAAGAGTTCCGAGCGCAACTAGCGGCACCAACCCCCGAACTGGCCGCTCCAGCGGCTTGGCAGGACCCTCGTGTGCCAACCAAGCCGAGCCAGCGAGCCAAGCGGGCGCTGCGCTTCCACGAGCCAGGAAAGTTCCGGCAGTTAGCGGAGAGGCTCCGGATGAAGGTGAGCGAGCCAGCGAGCCAGGGCTCCAGCCGAGCCAGCGAGCCAGGGCTCCAGCCGAGCCAGGGCTCCAGCCGAGCCAGCGAGCCAGCGAAGTTCCTACAGCTGAAGGAGAGGTGAAGGATGAAGGTGAGCGAGCCAGCGAGCTAGGGCTCGAGCCAGGGAAGTTTCTACAGCTGAAGGAGAGGTGAAGGATGAAGGTGAGCGAGCCAGCGAAGTTCCTACAGCTGAAGGAGAGGTGAAGGATGAAGGTGAGCGAGCCAGGGTAGTTCTGATAGCTGAAGGAGAGGCGAAGGATGAAGGTGAGCGAGCCAGGGTAATTCTGATAGCTGAAGGAGAGGCTCCGGATGAAGGTGAGCGAGCCAGGGTAGTTCTGATAGCTGAAGGAGAGGCGAAGGATGAAGGTGAGCGAGCCAGGGTAGTTCTGATAGCTGAAGGAGAGGCGAAGGATGAAGGTGAGCGAGCCAGGGTAGTTCTGATAGCTGAAGGAGAGGTGAAGGATGAAGGTGAGCGAGCCAGGGTAGTTCTGATAACTGAAGGAGAGGTGAAGGATGAAGGTGAGCGAGGCAGGGTAGTTCTGATAGCTGAAGGAGAGGTGAAGGATGAAGGTGAGCGAGGCAGGGAAGTTCCTACAGCTGAAGGAGAAGTGAAGGATGAAGGTGAGCGAGCCAGGGAAGTTCCTACAGCTGAAGGAGAGGCTGCGGATGAAGGTGAGCGAGCCAGGGAAGTTCCTACAGCTGAAGGAGAGGTGAAGGATGAAGGTGAGCGAGCCAGGGAAGTTCCTACAGCTGAAGGAGAGGTGAAGGATGAAGGTGAGCGAGCCAGGGAAGTTCCTACAGCTGAAAGAGAGGTGAAGGATGAAGGTGAGCGAGCCAGGGAAGTTCCTACAGCTGAAGGAGAGGTGAAGGATGAAGGTGAGCGAGCCAGCGAAGTTCCTACAGCTGAAGAAGAGGTGAAGGATGAAGGTGAGCGAGCCAGCGAATTTCCTACAGCTGAAGGAGAGGTGAAGGATGAAGGTGAGCGAGCCAGCGAAGTTCCTACAGCTGAAGGAGAGGTGAAGGATGAAGGTGAGCGAGCCAGCGAGCCAGGACTGTGGAAGCTAAGCTAAGCCAGTTAGGAATTTCATACAATTGTCTTAGCGGTTCAAAATGGGGGTGAATGAAGCTCAATATTAAACTTCGGGTCCAAGTTTAAAAAAAAGGTATAGTGTTCTTTGAAGTATATTTCATTTATTTTATTTGAACAATGTCAACAGCATAATTTGTACAGATCAACCTCTATAAACCATTGCAAAATTGGTCTAATGTCAGCGGTATAACCCCCTATGTAAAGGTTGATGTGAACGCCTTTGTACATTAAAATGGTACTTGAATATAAGGCAATTACTGAAATATACAACAACAAACGTACAACAAGATCAAATCTAACTTTCTATAATATGTATTTTTATTTTGTGGTTCACAATAATAAAAGAAAATGATTCGAACGTACCACTAAATTCAAGCAATAATTATTGAATTCTGAATCAGCGTAACTGTTCCGAATCACCGTAACTTTTCCGAATAAGCGTAGCTTTTCCGCAATAGAGTAACTTTTCTGAAACAGGGTAACTTAACCGAATCAGAGTAACTTTTCCGAATCAAAGTAACTTTTCCAAATCACCATAATTTTTCCGTATCACCGTAACTTTTCGAAATCACCGTAACTTTTCCGAAGCACCGTAACTTTCTGAGTATAAAACCGAGTACTTCCTCCCCAGGCGCAACTAGAGAAACTCCAGAGCGAGATATCCCAGATAGCAAGGAAGACTGGCATCTCCTCTGCGACCAAACTAGCCCTTCTTGCCGCCGACGCGCCGGATTCTGATCGAGTACCTGATATTGAGTGGTGAGTGGACAAACGCTGTATTCCGACCTGTAGGATACACCTTTTTTTTTTTAATTCAACCTATACTGTCCCACTGCTGGGCAAAGGTCTCCCCCAAAGTTCTCCAAATGAGCCATAACACCATAAGTTTTTTTTTTTTATTATTTATTGCACAACAATCAATTGGTACAAATGGCGTACTTTATGCCGATAAGGCATTCTCTACCAGTCAACCATGGGGCTAAGCATAAAAATATGATTTCGTACAGAGCCTCCAAAGGATTGTAAAGAAATCAACACAATGCCTTGAAAATTTTTAGCACCTTTTCTTAGCATTTTAGCACCGTAAATACAAAAGCAACATTTTAATTGTTATTTCAGGTTACCTTAACACATTTACAGTCCAACTAATGTAAGAAACACATTTTGACAGCTGTAATACGATTCATAAGCTGTGGTGCGACGTTCGAGTCTGACAAAACACTTGAACCTGTCAAAATGTATTTATTATCTTAGTTGAACCATGGTGTTTCTTTACAACATACCCTTAACATGGCGCTCAATTTTTTATTCATTCTTCATTGCAGTAAATTACAAAAAAGGTACAGTCGCAGAATGAAAGGGTTGACTACCCTAAGATCTGTTTCTGCTTGCTTAATGACAAGATCAAACCAATAAAAAGTATTAGTTCAACTGTAAATCGTGAAGGGACATACGTCTTATCGTATTTAAATTTTACTGTCGAACAATAAAGCATACTTTTCGACATACTCTAGTCTGTTACACACATTAAAAAGTTAGCATGTGCTTGCAACGCGTTAATGAATTTATTTTAAAAATGGTCAACCTTTTCATTCCGCGACTGTACAATTGGCGGACTGCTCAAAGTCATCAGCCATTAGCCAACAGCAAGGCTTCATGTGGGGAACATTGTTTTCTTGAGTAGAATAGCAATTCTCACTAAAATGAAATGAAAAGAAAACTTCAATAAAATTAAATAAAATTATTTATTTCCCGTGAACTGTTTATGAAAAGTCAGTAAACTAATTTACAGTAAAAAAATAAAATTATGTAAACACTTCTTGTTACTCTGCCATCGGTTCGGAAGTTGTTTCACTTTCCCCATTTCAAAATCAAAATCAAAATCAAAAATAGCTTTATTTAAATAGACCTGTTACAAGTACTTTTAAATCGTCAAATCTAATTAACAAACAAAACATACTTAATAATAGACATGAATACCACAATATTAAATGTAAACAATAAATATACTGTACTTAAATAAATGTGATGTTACCACCGGATCGGAAAGTTGTTTCTGTACTGAGAAGAACCGGCAAGAAACACAGCAGTTACTCTTTTCAACTGTTTCTCTTTTTTACAATAGTTGTTAGTATTTTAACATGAACTTAAAACAAGAAAGCATAATAAAATTCATAATTTAAATTAATAATAATAATTAATAATTTAATTTAATATTTATTTATTTATTCAGTTTACAAGCATGCTCACAGAAATGTCAATTCCAAATTGCATACAAGTTAAATAGCTTATAATAACAATCACTTAAATATTTAATTAATTAATTCATCATTCAAAAATAACATTTAACAATATTTTATAAAAGCAATCAATAATCAAAAAAACAATAAAAATGTCAAATAAGAAAATAGAAATGTCAAATAAGAAAATAAGAAGGAAAATGTCAAATACATACATACTACAAATACAGTGACAGCAATAAACCCAAACATTCACAACACAGTTTCGCCATTTATCAGCATGTCACCTATGATTAAATGAAAATTACATCTAAGACTTCTCAAACTGTCAGCAAACAAGTCTAAATCATCGTGTTGAGTGAGCACGTCTCCTATCAGTCGCAGAGCACGGTTTGTTGGCGCTAGAGCCGCCATTTTAGTGCGAGTAATGGGCTGGAGAAGGAGACGTGGCCTGCGACGTGGAGCCACAGTTCCCGCTTCGTCTCGCAACAAGTACCTGGGTACTAAGAGACCCATCCTTTCCACCACCTCTTGAGCGTCCAGGGCATGATGAATAATGGACAAGTAATGGACTATAGCTGCCATTACTCTCCTTAATTTAAGGGTTTCCATACTCACCATACCCAAGACAAACAACGAGGGGTACAGGTAAGGATAGTACCCTTGACTTTTTTTGTAAAGCCACCTGGCAAATTTGCGCTGTATTCTTTCGATGAGCATTATATACTTATCCTCGTGGGGATTCCATACAACAGCAGCGTACTCAAGCTTGCTGCGCACGTACGCGTTGTATATTATTTTTGCCACCCTTACATCATCGAAATCAGCAGCAGTTCTCATAACGAAGCCAAGAAGTCTACTAGCTTGTTTACAAATTGATGTCACATGTTCATGAAAGTTTAATTTAGTATCCAATATTATTCCTAAATCACGTATGTCATGCACTCTATCCAATGGGGCGTCATATAACTTATAAACTACTTTAATCGGGGTTCGCTTAAGTGAGAAGGTGATCATTTTGCATTTGCTCTCATTAAAAGGAAGACGGTTATCACTGCTCCACTCCGCGACAGCATTGATGTCTGCCTGTAGAGCGAGAGTGTCCGCAACCTCATCAATTCCCAAACTTAATTTAAGGTCGTCTGCGAACAGGAGACATTTGGCGGATTTCACTTTTTCCGGCAAGTCATTAATAAAAATAAGGAAAAGCGTCGGTCCGAGAGTACTACCTTGACTCACTCCTGATCTGGTGCAGTACTGATTGGATTCAAAGCCATCTACTCGTACAAATTGCCGTCGGTTGCCCAAATAGCTAGCAAAAAATTTTAGTAAATCTGGAGCGAAACCTAATATTGCCAATTTTTGCAACAAAATGTCGTAAATAATAATAGTAGGTTTATCACTTCAACTTAAATATTTGAATTTTATTTTTATTCTGTTTTTTCTTTTCTTTTTGTACACTACTGTCTTAAATTATCAAACTTTTTGTATCGCATCCTGTCACCATGGTCTGCTGGAAGAAATCTCTTATTAGAGATAAGCTCACCCGTACTTTCAGTTATCTCATTATTTTCAATGTAACTATATCTTTGTGTACGAACTAATAAATAAATAAATAATAAATAAATTTATGAAAAGAATTATGTGAAGATTATGGGAATTTATGTGAAGGTTTCACTCAATTCAAATCTCTCCCCAGGTGGGACAGTGTAATCCTAATGCCAGCCTGTGAGCGCTCAGCTCGCCAGCGAGTGAATGCGTGCCATTTAGGAGACGAGGACATCGAGCACAACCTGAACGAGGACGCCGTGACCAACCTGGTCGAGCATCCGCAGCAGTTGCGGGCGCCTAGTAAGTGGAAGAGTAGATAAGCTTCATTTCAGGTCACTCTAAGAATTTTTTACTGGATAAAGGCATCCCTTATAGACTTTAGGAAGGACAGACTTGAGGAAGGAAGCATCCAAGCAGTGATATTACAATGAAAAAGAGGTAGATAGATGTCAGTACTGACGCGAAGTCCAAAATTGACAACGGAGTACGACATAGTTAATTTGACCGTGTTATAACGTGTGAACAAGACAATATGATTATTTACTAGAGCGTAAACGAGATAGATACAGTGTCGTATCAATCTGTCAATGCTTTGCTTAGGTGTTTGAATCTCTGATTTTAGTTGCCACTTTTAAGCACAAGTAACCTATCTACGTCTTTTTTAATGTAATATCGTTGCTTACGAAATAGACTTTAAACTTAGAACCGTCTACATCCAACGTCTTCCCACAAACTGCACAGGTCATCAGTCCAAAAAGTGCGAACCTGAGTCGCCCTGCTCGAGCATCCACAGTATCCTAAGGCATCAAGTGAGTCCTACTTAGTTTGACCCCCAAAGCATAGACACAGTGTAATCCTAATGCCAGCCTGTGAGCGCTCAGCTCGCCAGCGAGTGAATGCGTGCCATTTAGGAGACGAGGACATCGAGCACAACCTGAACGAGGACGCCGTGACCAACCTGGTCGAGCATCCGCAGCAGTTGAGGGCGCCTAGTAAGTGCTAGAGTAGATGAGCTTTCATTTCAGGTCACTCTAAGAATTTTTTACTGGATAAAGGCATCCCTTATAGACTTTAGGAAGGACGGACTTGAGGAAGGAAGCATCCAAGCAGTGATATTACAATGAAAAAGAGGTAGATAGATGTCAGTACTGACGCGAAGTCCAAAATTGACAACGGAGTACGACATAGTTAATTTGACCGTGTTATAACGTGTGAACAAGACAATATGATTATTTACTAGAGCGTAAACGAGATAGATACAGTGTCGTATCAATCTGTCAATGCTTTGCTTAGGTGTTTGAATCTCTGATTTTAGTTGCCACTTTTAAGCACAAGTAACCTATCTACGTCTTTTTTAATGTAATATCGTTGCTTACGAAATAGACTTTAAACTTAGAACCGTCTACATCCAACGTCTTCCCACAAACTGCACAGGTCATCAGTCCAAAAAGTGCGAACCTGAGTCGCCCTGCTCGAGCATCCACAGTATCCTAAGGCATCAAGTGAGTCCTACTTAGTTTGACCCCCAAAGCATAGACACAGTGTAATCCTAATGCCAGCCTGTGAGCGCTCAGCTCGCCAGCGAGTGAATGCGTGCCATTTAGGAGACGAGGACATCGAGCACAACCTGAACGAGGACGCCGTGACCAACCTGGTCGAGCATCCGCAGCAGTTGAGGGCGCCTAGTAAGTTGTAGAGTAGATGAGCTTTCATTTCAGGGTCCAAAGTCTGCTAATTTTAGATCGTTTTAATTGAATCGTAATTGAGTCTCAATTGGCTAATTTGACACATTTTATGTCAAATTAAATCGTTATTGAGTCTCAATTGGCTAATTTGACACATTTTATGTCAAATTAAATCGTAATTGAGTCTCAATTGGCTAATTATACACATTTTATGTCAAATTAAATCGTAATTGAGTCTTAATTGGCTAATTTGACACATTTTATGTCAAATTTCATCGTAATTGAGTCTCAGTTGGCTAATTTGACACATTTTATGTTAAATTAAATCGTAATTGAGTCTCAATTGGCTAACTTGACTCATATTCCATAAAAAAATATGTCAAATTTGACAAATTTACAATAAAAAAAAAAGACAAATTAGACTATTTAGACTCAATTACGATTCAAGTCACTTAAATTAATCGCGTTTTAGTCTTAAAATCAAAGTAAAACATAGTAACGCCAGTGAGCCAGCGAGTGAATGCGCGCCATTTAGGAGACGAGGACATCGAGCACAACCTGAACGAGGACGCCGTGACCAACCTGGTCGAGCATCCGCAGCAGTTGAGGGCGCCTAGTAAGTGAAAGAGTAGGTTGGTTTGTTTCAGGTTACTCTAAGAATCCACTACTGATCCCCAGGGCCCCAAGTCTGCTAATTTTGGAGCGCTTCAATTGAATCATAATTGAGTCTCGATTGGCTAATTTGACACATATTCCATAAAAAAATATGTCAAATTTGAAACATTTGTTATAAAAAAATATGTCAAATTTGACACATTTTCCATAAAAAATATGTCAAATTGGACACATTTTCCATAAAAAAGACAAATTATACTATTGAGACTCAATTACGATTCAAGTGACTTAAATTAATTGCGTTTTAGTCTTAAAATCAAAGTAAAATTCAAATAGACTTTAGGCTTAAGACCGTCTGCATCCAACGTCTTCCCTCAAATCGCCAAGTAATCAGTCCAAAAAGTGCGAACCTGAGTCGCGAGTGAGATGGGACAGTATTCCTGCCATCTAGGAGACGAGGACATCGAGCACAACCTGAACGAGGACGCCGTGACCAACCTGGTCGAGCATCCGCAGCAGTTGAGGGCGCCTAGTAAGTGGTAGAGTAGATGAGCTTTCATTTCAGGCTTAGGAAGTTGTAGAATAGGTTGCTTTGTTTCAGGTTACTTTAAGAATCCATGGCTGGATTTAGGCTTTTTCGATTTCTCGACTTTAAGAAGGAACGTCTGCGTCAAACGGTTTTCCACCAATGATATTACAATAAAAAAGACGTAGATAGATGTCGTTTCTAACGAGATACGACGTTGTTAATTTGACCGTATTTTAGCGTGTGAACAAGACAGTACGATTATTTACTAGAGCGTAAACGAGATAGATACAGTATCGTCTTAATTAGTCAATGCTTTGCTTAGGTGTTTGAATCTCTGATTTTGGTTGCCACTTTTAAGCACAAGTAACCTATCTACGTCTTTTTTGATGTAATATCATTGCTTCTGAAATAGACTTTAAACTTAGGACTGTCTGCATCCAATGGCTTCCTATAAACTGCACCAAATCATCAGTCCAAAAAGTGCGAACCTGAGTCCCTCTGATCGAGCATCTACAGTCTGTCAATGCTTCGTGTTCGGAGTTCTGATTTCGGGTGCCATTTTTAAGCAAAAGTAACCTATCTACGTCCATTTGATGTAATATCATTGCCTCCGAAATAGAATTTAAACTTGGAACCGTCTGTATCCAACGTCTTCCCAAAAACCGCACCAGGTCATCAGTCCACTAAGTGCGAACCTGAGTCGCTCTTTTCAAGCATCTACAGTATCCTAAGGCACCAAGTGAGTCCTACTTAGTTTGACCCCCAAAGCATAGACACAGTGTAATCCTAATGCCAGCCTGTGAGCGCTCAGCTCGCCAGCGAGTGAATGCGTGCCATTTAGGAGACGAGGACATCGAGCACAACCTGAACGAGGACGCCGTGACCAACCTGGTCGAGCATCCGCAGCAGTTGAGGGCGCCTAGTAAGTGGTAGAGTAGATAAGCTTTCATTTCAGGTTGCTGTAAGAATTTATTACTGGATATAGGCTTCCCTTATAGACTTATAGACTTTAGGAAGGAACGTCTACATCCAACGGTTTTCCACCAATGATATTAGAATAAAAAAGAGGTAGATAGATGTCAGAACTGACGCGAAGCCCAAAATCGTCCACGGAGTACGACATAGTTAATTTGACCATGTTATAACGTGTGAACGAGGCAGTATGATTATTTACTAGAGCGTAAGCGAGATAGATACAGTGTCGTCTCAATCTGTCAATGCTTTGCTTAGGTGTTTGAATCTCTGATTTTGGTTGCCACTTTTAAGCACAAGTAACCTATCTACGTCTTTTTAAATGTAATATCATTGCTTCTGAATTAGACTTCAAACTTAGGACTGTCTGGATCCAACGTCTTCCCACAATTGCAGCAGGTCATTGGCCAACTAAGTGGGCACCTGAAACGCTCTTTTCGAGCATCTACAGTATCCTAAGGCGCCAAGTAAGTAGTACTTAGTTTGACCCCCAAAGCATGGACACAGTGTAATCCTAATGCCAGCCTGTGGGCGCTCAGCTCGCCAGCGAGTGAATGCGTGCCATTTAGGAGACGAGGACATCGAGCACAACCTGAACGAGGACGCCGTGACCAACCTGGTCGAGCATCCGCAGCAGTTGCGAGAGAGAGATGAGCTTCATTTCAGGGCTCCAAGTCTGCTAATTTTGGAGCGCTTCAATTGAATCGTAATTGAGTCTCTAACTGGCTAATTTTGTCACATATTCCATTAAAAATATGTCAAATTTGACACATTTTCTATAAAAAATATGTCAAATTAGACTAGTTAGACAAAGTAAGTGAAAGAATAGGTTGCTTTGTTTCAGATTGCTCCAAGAATCCATTAGATTCTTTATTTCTCAATATGAAATTGCAATATAAATACATTCATATCAAGTTACTAGAATTCATATTGAAATTGTCAAAAAGTAAATAAAATGGCAATAATAAAATAATATACAAATGACACTAATAAAACTGCAAAATACACATTAAATGAAGACAAAATTACAGCAAAATAATGTCACCTTACAAACTAAAATAATCATTTAAGTAGTCCTAATTCTACGTAACGTCAAAAAGTGAATACAATCCGGAATGTCAAAATTAATCAAAATGACATTTCTGGATATAGGCTTCCCATATAGATATAGGTCATCGGTCCACTAAGTGGGCACCTGAAACGCTCTTTTCGAGCATCTACAGTATTCTAAGGCGCCAAGTGAGTCCTACTTAGTTTGACCCCCAAAGCATGGACCCAGTGTGATCCTAATGCCGGCCTGTGAGCGCTCAGCTCGCCAGCGAGTGAATGCGCGCCATTTAGGAGACGAGGACATCGAGCACAACCTGAACGAGGACGCCGTGACCAACCTGGTCGAGCATCCGCAGCAGTTGCGGGCGCCTAGTAAGTGCTAGAGTAGATGAGCTTTCATTTCAGGTTGCTCTAAGAATCTAATACTGGAAATAAGCTTCACTTAAAGACTTTAGGAAGGACCGTCTGCTTCCAACCAATGATATTGTAATAAAAAAGACGTAGATAGGTTACTTGTGCTAAAAAAGTGGCACCCGAAATGAGCAAAATCATTGACAGTTTGAGACGACACTGCGCAACATGTATCTGTCTCATTTACGCTCTAGTCAATAATCATACTATCTGCACTCGGTTAAATTATAGGATTTATAGGTACGAATTTTTGACTTCGCATCAGTAATGACAAAACCTTTCTACCTCTTTTAAATGTCATTGCATCCAACAGCTTCCCACAAACTGCACCAGGTCATCGGTCCACTAAGTGCGAACCTAAGACGCTCTGGTCGAGCATCTACAGTATTATAAAGCGCCAAGTGAGTCCTACTTAGTTAGACCCCCAAAGGATGGAGACAGTGTAATCCTAATGCCAGCCTGTGAGCGCTCAGCTCGCCAGCGAGTGAATGCGCGCCATTCAGGAGACGAGGACATCGAGCACAACCTGAACGAGGACGCCGTGACCAACCTGGTCGAGCATCCGCAACAGTTGAGGGCGCCTAGTAAGTGCTAGAGTAGATTAGCTTTCATTTCAGGGTCCAAAGTCTGCTAATTTTAGATCGTTTTAATTGAATCGTAATTAAGTCTCAATTGGCTAATTGACACATTTTCTATGAAAAATAATGTCAAATTAGACTCATTTTCTATAAAAAAAAATATGTCAAATTAGACTAGTAAGACAAAGTAAGTGAAAGAATAGGTTGCTTTGTTTCAGCTTACTCTAAGAATCCAACACTGGATATAGGCTTCCCATCAATGATATTACAATAAAAAAGACGTAGATAGACGTCATGTTAGTGCTGACGTGAAGTCGAAAATTGTCCCCTGGCGTAAGTACCTATAATATGACCGTGTGTACGAGATAGTGTGATTATTTACTAGAGCGTAAACGAGATAGATACAGTATCGTCTCAATCTGTCAATGCTTCGTGTTCGGAGTTCTGATTTCGGGTGCCACTTTTAAGCAAAAGTAACCTATCTACGTCTTTTTTGATGTAATATCATTGCTTCCGAAATAGACTTTAAACTTAAGACTATCTGCATCCAACTGCTTCCCACAAACTGCACCAGGTAATCAGTCCAAAAAGTGCGAACCTGAGTCGCTCTTGCCAAGTATCTACAGTATTGTTAGGCGCCAAGTGAGTCCTACTTAGTTTGACCCCCAAAGCATGGACACAGTGTAATCCTAATGCCAGCCTGTGAGCGCTCAGCTCGCCAGCGAGTGAATGCGCGCCATTCAGGAGACGAGGACATCGAGCACAACCTGAACGAGGACGCCGTGACCAACCTGGTCGAGCATCCGCAGCAGTTGAGGGCGCCTAGTAAGTGGTAGAGTAGATGAGCTTTCATTTCAGGCTTAGGAAGTTGTAGAATAGGTTGCTTTGTTTCAGGTTACTTTAAGAATCCATGGCTGGATTTAGGCTTTTTCGATTTCTCGACTTTAAGAAGGAACGTCTGCGTCAAACGGTTTTCCACCAATGATATTACAATAAAAAAGACGTAGATAGATGTCGTTTCTAACGAGATACGACGTTGTTAATTTGACCGTATTTTAGCGTGTGAACAAGACAGTACGATTATTTACTAGAGCGTAAACGAGATAGATACAGTATCGTCTTAATTAGTCAATGCTTTGCTTAGGTGTTTGAATCTCTGATTTTGGTTGCCACTTTTAAGCACAAGTAACCTATCTACGTCTTTTTTGATGTAATATCATTGCTTCTGAAATAGACTTTAAACTTAGGACTGTCTGCATCCAATGGCTTCCTATAAACTGCACCAAATCATCAGTCCAAAAAGTGCGAACCTGAGTCCCTCTGATCGAGCATCTACAGTCTGTCAATGCTTCGTGTTCGGAGTTCTGATTTCGGGTGCCATTTTTAAGCAAAAGTAACCTATCTACGTCCATTTGATGTAATATCATTGCCTCCGAAATAGAATTTAAACTTGGAACCGTCTGTATCCAACGTCTTCCCAAAAACCGCACCAGGTCATCAGTCCACTAAGTGCGAACCTGAGTCGCTCTTTTCAAGCATCTACAGTATCCTAAGGCACCAAGTGAGTCCTACTTAGTTTGACCCCCAAAGCATAGACACAGTGTAATCCTAATGCCAGCCTGTGAGCGCTCAGCTCGCCAGCGAGTGAATGCGTGCCATTTAGGAGACGAGGACATCGAGCACAACCTGAACGAGGACGCCGTGACCAACCTGGTCGAGCATCCGCAGCAGTTGAGGGCGCCTAGTAAGTGGTAGAGTAGATAAGCTTTCATTTCAGGTTGCTGTAAGAATTTATTACTGGATATAGGCTTCCCTTATAGACTTATAGACTTTAGGAAGGAACGTCTACATCCAACGGTTTTCCACCAATGATATTAGAATAAAAAAGAGGTAGATAGATGTCAGAACTGACGCGAAGCCCAAAATCGTCCACGGAGTACGACATAGTTAATTTGACCATGTTATAACGTGTGAACGAGGCAGTATGATTATTTACTAGAGCGTAAGCGAGATAGATACAGTGTCGTCTCAATCTGTCAATGCTTTGCTTAGGTGTTTGAATCTCTGATTTTGGTTGCCACTTTTAAGCACAAGTAACCTATCTACGTCTTTTTAAATGTAATATCATTGCTTCTGAATTAGACTTCAAACTTAGGACTGTCTGGATCCAACGTCTTCCCACAATTGCAGCAGGTCATTGGCCAACTAAGTGGGCACCTGAAACGCTCTTTTCGAGCATCTACAGTATCCTAAGGCGCCAAGTAAGTAGTACTTAGTTTGACCCCCAAAGCATGGACACAGTGTAATCCTAATGCCAGCCTGTGGGCGCTCAGCTCGCCAGCGAGTGAATGCGTGCCATTTAGGAGACGAGGACATCGAGCACAACCTGAACGAGGACGCCGTGACCAACCTGGTCGAGCATCCGCAGCAGTTGCGAGAGAGAGATGAGCTTCATTTCAGGGCTCCAAGTCTGCTAATTTTGGAGCGCTTCAATTGAATCGTAATTGAGTCTCTAACTGGCTAATTTTGTCACATATTCCATTAAAAATATGTCAAATTTGACACATTTTCTATAAAAAATATGTCAAATTAGACTAGTTAGACAAAGTAAGTGAAAGAATAGGTTGCTTTGTTTCAGATTGCTCCAAGAATCCATTAGATTCTTTATTTCTCAATATGAAATTGCAATATAAATACATTCATATCAAGTTACTAGAATTCATATTGAAATTGTCAAAAAGTAAATAAAATGGCAATAATAAAATAATATACAAATGACACTAATAAAACTGCAAAATACACATTAAATGAAGACAAAATTACAGCAAAATAATGTCACCTTACAAACTAAAATAATCATTTAAGTAGTCCTAATTCTACGTAACGTCAAAAAGTGAATACAATCCGGAATGTCAAAATTAATCAAAATGAC
The DNA here is from genome assembly GCA_950022985.1 of Udea ferrugalis. Lineage (NCBI taxonomy): Eukaryota > Metazoa > Arthropoda > Insecta > Lepidoptera > Crambidae > Udea > Udea ferrugalis. The sequence continues at coordinate 6,907,100 of OX465545.1, forward strand.
ATTTCTGGATATAGGCTTCCCATATAGATATAGGTCATCGGTCCACTAAGTGGGCACCTGAAACGCTCTTTTCGAGCATCTACAGTATTCTAAGGCGCCAAGTAAGTCCTACTTAGTTTGACCCCCAAAGCATGGACCCAGTGTGATCCTAATGCCGGCCTGTGAGCGCTCAGCTCGCCAGCGAGTGAATGCGCGCCATTTAGGAGACGAGGACATCGAGCACAACCTGAACGAGGACGCCGTGACCAACCTGGTCGAGCATCCGCAGCAGTTGCGGGCGCCTAGTAAGTGGTAGAGTAGATAAGCTTTCATTTCAGGTTGCTCTAAGAATCTAATACTGGAAATAAGCTTCACTTAAAGACTTTAGGAAGGACCGTCTGCTTCCAACCAATGATATTGTAATAAAAAAGACGTAGATAGGTTACTTGTGCTAAAAAAGTGGCACCCGAAATGAGCAAAATCATTGACAGTTTGAGACGACACTGCGCAACATGTATCTGTCTCATTTACGCTCTAGTCAATAATCATACTATCTGCACTCGGTTAAATTATAGGATTTATAGGTACGAATTTTTGACTTCGCATCAGTAATGACAAAACCTTTCTACCTCTTTTAAATGTCATTGCATCCAACAGCTTCCCACAAACTGCACCAGGTCATCGGTCCACTAAGTGCGAACCTAAGACGCTCTGGTCGAGCATCTACAGTATTATAAAGCGCCAAGTGAGTCCTACTTAGTTAGACCCCCAAAGGATGGAGACAGTGTAATCCTAATGCCAGCCTGTGAGCGCTCAGCTCGCCAGCGAGTGAATGCGCGCCATTCAGGAGACGAGGACATCGAGCACAACCTGAACGAGGACGCCGTGACCAACCTGGTCGAGCATCCGCAACAGTTGAGGGCGCCTAGTAAGTGCTAGAGTAGATTAGCTTTCATTTCAGGGTCCAAAGTCTGCTAATTTTAGATCGTTTTAATTGAATCGTAATTAAGTCTCAATTGGCTAATTGACACATTTTCTATGAAAAATAATGTCAAATTAGACTCATTTTCTATAAAAAAAAATATGTCAAATTAGACTAGTAAGACAAAGTAAGTGAAAGAATAGGTTGCTTTGTTTCAGCTTACTCTAAGAATCCAACACTGGATATAGGCTTCCCATCAATGATATTACAATAAAAAAGACGTAGATAGACGTCATGTTAGTGCTGACGTGAAGTCGAAAATTGTCCCCTGGCGTAAGTACCTATAATATGACCGTGTGTACGAGATAGTGTGATTATTTACTAGAGCGTAAACGAGATAGATACAGTATCGTCTCAATCTGTCAATGCTTCGTGTTCGGAGTTCTGATTTCGGGTGCCACTTTTAAGCAAAAGTAACCTATCTACGTCTTTTTTGATGTAATATCATTGCTTCCGAAATAGACTTTAAACTTAAGACTATCTGCATCCAACTGCTTCCCACAAACTGCACCAGGTAATCAGTCCAAAAAGTGCGAACCTGAGTCGCTCTTGCCAAGTATCTACAGTATTGTTAGGCGCCAAGTGAGTCCTACTTAGTTTGACCCCCAAAGCATGGACACAGTGTAATCCTAATGCCAGCCTGTGAGCGCTCAGCTCGCCAGCGAGTGAATGCGCGCCATTCAGGAGACGAGGACATCGAGCACAACCTGAACGAGGACGCCGTGACCAACCTGGTCGAGCATCCGCAGCAGTTGAGGGCGCCTAGTAAGTGGTAGAGTAGATGAGCTTTCATTTCAGGGCCCCAAGTCTGACAATTTTAGAACGCTTCAATTTAATCTTAATTGAGTCTCAATTGGCTAATTTGACACATATTCTATAAAAAAATATGTCGAATTTGACATATTTTTTAAAGAAAATGTGTCAATATGTCAAATTAAATCGTAACTGAGTCTCAATTGGCTAATTTGACACATTTTCTATAGAAAATAATGTCAATTATGATTCAATTGAAGCGTTCTAAAATTAGCAAACTTGGGGCTCTGGATAAAGGCTTCCAATATCGTCAGCTTAGAGTGTAAACCAGCTAACGACATTATAGTGGACATCGAGCACAACCTGAATGAGGACGCCGTGACCAACCTGGTCGAGCATCCTCAGCAGTTGAGGGCGCCTAGTAAGTTGTAGAGTAGGTAGTAAGCTTATTTCAGAGAGAGAGAAAGAGGTGCCCGTTCCGCAGTAGTAGCAGTGAATCGGCGTAGTAAGAGTAAGAAAAAAACATATGGAACACTAATTTAATTCATGGAATTTCACGAAAAAATACTCCCCTCGTTGCAGGTTTATCTCATTTTATCTTTGCAATTTGAATAGGTAACCTCACACCTCATATGGGTCACCTCGTGTTGAGGATTGATGTCAATGACTGCACATGTTTTTAAAGTAATGGTACACTTAAGTGTCATGCCTTTTTATTACAGGGGGATCTTTTGAAATTTGAGTCATAAAAACTAAATTCATTAAAATCGTACATTACCTTAATATTTTTGGAAGAAAATGAACGTTATTATGCAAAAATGACTAACGAATTCTTAGGCAATTTATTAGGCTACATTTTGACGAAACCATTATTAAAAAATGTTGATATTTGCACCCGTGGCATAAAAAAACCATTGTAAGATAGTAAATTTAAAAAAACGTACCCTTTTTTTTAGTGCAGCCCTGAAGAATTTCCAAAAACTGTTCAAATTAGTTGTGGGCAATCAAGTGACCCACCTAGGGTTAGCGGTTGAACCACTCATTACGGAACACCCTGTATCTTGTGATCTTTTGGAGGTTTTAACCACTGATAGTTAACAGAGGTGGACAAGGTATGTACTGTACTGACGCGAAGTTAAAAATTGTCCCTTGCCGTACGTACCTATGATTTGACCTTGTGGGTACAAGATAGTGTGATTATTTACTAGAGCGTAAGCGAGACAGATACATGTTGCCCAGTATCGTCTCAAACTCCTCCTTAACAACAAAAAAACGTCCTCTATTCTATTCTATTCTAAACTGTCAATGCTTTGCTCAGGTGTTCGAAGTTCTGATTTCGGGTGCCACTTTTTAGGACAAGTAACCTATTCACGTCTTTTTTGTTATAATATCATTGCTCCTAGAACATTCAGTCGCCAACTATAGGTAGATTGGTCCCGTTAATCCCTTTCACTGGATGTTCCAAAATATTATTATTACAAAATGATATACCAAACAGAAAATAGACACAATAGATTGATTTTCATATATCTTTATTAATAATAGTTGTAAATATATAAAGATAAAACTTATATTCTCTAATAATCATCATATTCAGCTACTTCCACACATTTAAACCCCACCCTTTTCTGATTGGTAGGACAACTGAATGTTGAACACAAAATACAACCATCTAAAACTACTTTTTCCGTTGTTGTCGTTTTCACTGCATCGTTAAACTTATTTCCGTTATCGTTATTGCCATTGAATGCATCGTTATTTCCGTTATATGTGTTTTTTTTGCCATTATTGTTAAACTCGTTCTGGTGCACTGGAGTTCTAAAGTTTGTGCTATTAGGTCTAGTATTCTGGTAGGTATTGCCGTTATATCTTGTAGTATTGGAATTAGTATTACTATTATAATATCCGCTATATGGTACTGGTACATAGTTATTATTGTATGAAGAAGACATACTATTATTGTATTTATTGTATGGACTATAATATCCATTATTCGTTGTATTAATTACATAATTCGCGTTTCTTGATTGATTGTAAGATCTGTCATAGTTATTTTGATTTCCATTTGCGCTGTATGTATTGCTGACTCCGCCATTTTGGTTTGAATAACCCTTGTTGGTGTAACTGCTACTTGCCATGTTATTGTTATAATAACTTAACGCTTTTAGCGTTGTAGCCTCCGTGTAGCCTAAGGTGTCAGCTATGCTATTGAACGCTCTTGTAAAAATGTTCCCTCGTGATTTGTAGTGTACAATTATTTTGCTTTTACCACCGGCATTATTAGAATAACTGATGCCATTATTTTCGCCATTGCCATAGCCGTTTCCGTTATTTCCGTAACCATTTCCATTATTTCCATAACTGTTTCCAATATTTCCAAAACTGTTTCCGCTCTGAGTAAATGCTTGATTATTTGAGCCATAACCCTGCTGATTTAATTTATAGGTGTCCCTTTTCTTATTGTATTTGTATTTCTGATCTGTTAAAATATCTATTATTGATTTCGTTGCTTTTTGTGAGATTTCTCTTAAATAATCATTTTCCTTTTCATCAATTTTAGTTTCTTCAGGTGTAATTTGTGTAACACTACCTTTATGATTATAGGTGTCCGTTATTTCATTGTGTTTGTATTTCTTGTCTGTTAAAATATCTATTATTGATTTTGTTGCTTTGTGGGGAATTTCTCCCAAATAATCTTCCGTATTTTCATCAAGTTTAGTTTCTTCAGGTGCCAATAGTGTTTCACCATATTTATAAACGTCACGCCGCACTCTTACATCAAAATCGGGATTTCTAGTCACATTGATATTGTAATTATAGTTTTTCGCTAATATATTCACAATTCCGGCTATCAGGAATGCTGGTACGGCTATCATCTTGTAGAGAATTAAATGCTGTTTAAGCAGTTTATAGAATTTATATGATTATCCTCCGGTAATGGTGAACACTGATAAAAAAATACTTAGCAACCCGGATAATGGCGCTAGGCTCGTCCCTTACCATGAGCGATCTGCGCTCGGCGAAATGTGGGCCTCTGACTACCCCGCCTGGGATAATATAGTCTTCTTGAGCGTATGTTATATGATCACTTTATCATATTAAGCATTTTTTTTTGTTTTTCTTATCTTATTGTTGTTTTTTTTGTCAAAGATTTACACTTAAAAAAAATGAAATTATGAACAAAGTTTCACATTCAGTAAACTTTTTTGATTATTTAAATTATCAGAAAATTCCATTAAATTGAAAAAAAAATGCGAACACAGATTAACACTGAGACAATTAGATAGCTGACTATTTCTCTATATTAGCACAAACACTCGTCGATTTCACATCCCTCAATCTATCTTTATCTTGTTTGTCTTCACAAACTAGCTCCTGGATCGTCTTTGAAAAGTATGCAATTGTAATTTTTATAATAAAGACTTATTCTTTAAATCGGCACAACTGTTTAATATCAAAAGCCACAACGACTCACAGTTATTATTGTATGGTGTAAACTGAGAAGCGAATCTTGTAGTATTTTGATAATACTAGTAATTGTTAGTGTGAATAATAATATTAGTTTACCTTGTGTTATCTTTGTCATTAAGTGTGTATGTTTGTTGCTGTGTTTTACTTTATACAAGGTGTCCAGTGTTTAATGTTTTAACCGCTAACATACAGCCATAAAAACGCTTTTTAAAATTTTTCTTACCAATATTGTCTTTTTGTGCCATGAATGCAAAAATCGATCTGAAAGTAGCAAAATACCAAAAATCACTATATATCTGCTAATATCGTTAACCTGTTTGGTGTAATGGTTAAGAAATTGGCTATTACACCAGTGGTCGCGGGTTCGATCCCCGCACAGTACAAACATGTCTGTATTACACGGTCTCATATTTTTGCATTTATTTCATTAAATGTATCTTAAAACACACTCAAAGCCACGTGCGCTCACTAGTGCTTTAATTACGCGTTGAAGTCATCGGGTTATCATTCTGAGTAATGCGTAAATATAGATTAACTTATAATAATAACATTATTAATTTGTTGAGGATAAAGGTCCTTCAGGGAAGCTTGATTTTAGCAGGAAAACCCACCTTTGAACTTGACTGGATTAGAATTAGACAGAATTATAGTCCGTTCGCGTTAAGAATGCAGAAATTACATACTTGTCTTCGATCTAGCACGCACCCTTATCAATCAAATCGTTCCTAATTAGAAAGTCAAGTCCACAGTGACTAGTTGAACGCATATTTTCTAACGCAAAGGTTGTGGATCTGAGTATTTTTGTGTGCGACAGAATTATATTTAAAAATCACTGCATTCTTAACGTGAACGGACTATAGTTTATTTAGGAAGCGGAAATCAATTTAACAACATACATAAACAAGTCCACTGTTAAGTTATTTTGATCTCAAAATTATCTGCATATTCGGCGTTTTGTCTTTGGATAGATTTTAATATTTATCCGGAGAGAGAACCCAGAGGATGTTGCTAATATGCATGATGACTGTATTTTTTTTTTGTTTATTATCGAAAGACCTTACATTTATGTAAACAATCCTCAAAGAATCACTTCATCTGGATCAATACCACCAGAGATATCACAATTTGAAATGCACATTTTTGGACTTGCCCAAAAACGCTCCATACAAAAGTGACAGCGACAGTGACGTCACTGTCGCTGTTTTTGTAAGGAGCGCGTAATAACTTTGTTCGACAGCTATATTCAATATTGCGTTTATGATAATGGTCTCCTAACATAATTCCTTCATAATAGTTTGGGTTACAAAAAAGTGATATTGTTTTACAAAAATTTAACACATATGAAATGGACTTGCCCACCCAAGTTTGCAGGCCTATTGTAGCCTCATTTTGAAACGAATTTCGATTGTGGTTTTACAATAACATTTGTAATCAATTATTATTTTTGGGGAACATAAAAAAACATGCAAAATCACTCATAGTCATCTACCCTATTGCTAATGCGCTGGAACCTTGTCAACTTGACAGAATCTTGGCATCAGTATATTCAGTATTCAGTGACACCGACCGTAAATTTAAACGCGAATTGATAGACTTCTGGTCTACTTAGGATGTTTTTGTTGTTGTTTATAGTATGTCAAATTTTAGTTCGTAAATATTTCTTTATATTTTCCTGTTGCTCGTATTTTCCAAGAAGAATGCTGTGTATACCTGTCATTGGTACATTAGACTTAAACTTTGTATTGTTTTTTGAATTATTATGTGTATGTACTGTTGGTATGCCTGATTAATACATAAATAAATAACTACAAGTATGTTCCCACAGCCGAGCCCCTCAAGCCGACGTACATGCCAGTGTTCCTCACCAAGAAAGAGAGGAAGAAGCTCCGTCGCCAGAGCCGCCGCGAGGCCTGGAAGGAAGAGCAGGAGAAGGTCAGGTTGGGGCTGGAGGCGCCGCCTGAACCGAAACTCAGGTATGAGAATTTATTTATTTATTTATTAAACACAATTAAACGGGCTTAACCCAGTAACATAATTATGTAAATTAATAACTAGATTACAATACACATTTCTCAACATGTTGTAATATTGATTGCGGACTGTCTGCGAATACATCTAATTCGGGGCTAGAGGCCAACAACATATTTAACGCCCTCTGCATTCGGCACAGTGGGGATTGTTCACGTGCTACTGTACGACACGGTGGAATAGCCAACAGCCTATGCCTCCGTTCAGAGCGTATACGCAAATAATTATCAGGCACATACAAACGAGACAACCGCTCCACACACTCAGATAAGATAAGATATAGTTTAAGATGAGATATACTTTAATTCATGAGTCACATGTGATTCATAACAATAGATTTTAATTGTGATATTTAATGGACAGGTAACGTATTAAGATAAGGTATACTTTAAGATAAGATACAACTATTTGATTGCACAAAGAAAACAAATTATACTGTACGCTTGTAGATATTTGTGATGTACATTTTAGGTGGTTTTATCGCTAAGCGCGATCTCTTCCACTCTACTACTACTTTCTTGCACTTTACTTTTGAGTGGATGTATATTTATTTTATTGGTATTTTTTAATATTCCAAAAAAAACCACAAACTCTGTTCGGTGAATAGGTATTCCAAAATGCTTTTTGGCTTTCTTTCATCATTTTCCATCTAAGAAATAGTTTTAACAGGATGTAAAAAAATTATTCATTTCAATAATTTTTACTTGCTTTCGAGTCCAACATTGAAATCCAAAAAAAAGGGCTGTGCGTAGATATATCAACCAATCAAATCTTCTTAAGGGGCCCTGTAAAATTTTAATAGGTCCTAGCTATTAGGTCACCGTTCTATTTTATTTATTCATGATATGGTACACCAACAGCAATGCATACATGAACATACACAATAAAGTACACATGGGTCTTAAATCATAATATGCTAGCCCAATGATAGTATACTGAAAAGACGTAGATAAATTACTTGTGCTAAAAAAGTGGCACCCGAAATCAGAACTTCGAACAACTGAGCAATGCATTGACCGTTTGAGACAACACTGCGCAACATGTATCTATCTCGTTTACGCTCTAGCAAAATAATCATACTATCTTGTACACACGGTCAAATTATAGGTACATACGTACGCCAGGGCACAATTTTTGACTTCGCGTCAGCACTGACATAACGTATCTATACCCCTTTTAAATATCATTGGGTCTCAGCTATGAATTAACTCTTCTAGTTTTGCGAGTTTTGTATTACGTTTCAGCTTAACGAGGTAACATGAAACTCGAATTTGTGTCGAACATTTTAAAACTAATCGTTCATTCGTCCACAGGATATCAAATCTAATGCGAGCGTTAGGCACAGAAGCAGTTCAGGATCCCACAGCCATAGAAGCGAAGGTTCGCGAGCAGATCGCGAAGAGACAGAAGACACACTTGGAGGCGAATAAAGCTAGGGCGCTCACCAAAGACCAGAAGAGAGAGAAGGTAGGGATTCTTTGAACCGTAGTAAATAACAATTTTTCAATTTTTCGAATCTTGTCAAACTAAAATCCACGTTATTGTATTTTTTGCATTTTCCATCCAGTATCTTTACTAAAAATCCGAAAACCAGATAAAGACATTCGGTCTTGGCTTCAGGCGGGAATCGAACCCGCGTCTTTCGCAAACCGGGCGACTGCATTAACCACTGTGCCACCGAGACCATCATAAAAAAGATACCTTTTTAAATTATATAATTTGAAAAACGATTAAATACAATTTTTATGTTGTGACTTGTCATAAGTGCTTTTTAATAAGTTCACATGAATAAAGACTATTTTTACTTTTACTTTTACTTTACCTTTACTTTTTACAATACGTATTTAAATTATTTCACAAATTTCAAAATCACTAATTTTAATGGAAGGTTTTAGGTCGTCAAATCATGTGTTTCTTCATGGTATTATTTATTACTGTTAGTCAACAGGTTGGAACATTAGGATAAACTGAAAATTATAATGTCAGTCGTTAAGCCTAGTAGGAGGCCTTAGGGCGGCTTGATAACATTTGACATTAAGGTTGCTCACCAACCTTACACCTCTCCAACAATCCGCACTGGGCCCGAGTGTTGGAGTATGGCTCGTTCCACCTCATAGTTGAGGTGAGGCCTGTGCCCAGCAGTGGGACGTATATAGGCCGTTTATGTTTGTGTATACAAAAGGAAAGGTTTATTTAAAGGTTTATTTCTAAATTAGCATATTATGGTTTCGATGGTCCCTCGTTAAGATGGTTTTCTAGTTACCTAACTGGTCGCTCACAACGGGTGGAAATTACTGACAGTGATGGTACCAAGTTACTCTCAAGTAGCTTGCCAGTTGAAAAGGGTGTGCCACAGGGGTCCATATTAGGTCCAATCCTCTTTATCCTGTATACATCCGATCTGCCTAATCACATTCAAAACAGCGATTATCATTTATACGCGGATGACCTTCAAATTTACCAGAGTTTTAAACCCAGTGAAACTGAAATAGCTGTAAATAGTTTGAACAAGGACCTGGAGCGTGTTTGTGAGTGGTCTAAATCAAATGGTCTTACTATAAATCCAGCCAAAACCAAGTTTCTTGTCCTGGGCTCAAAAACGCAAACCAGTAAGATCAGAAGTCGGGCACCAGCTTTAAGAATACATAATACTCAGATAGAACAGGCTACTGAGGCAAGAAGCTTGGGTGTGGTAATGGACAGTGGTTTGCGATTTGAAAAGCATGTGTTGGGGACGGTTAAGAATTGTTATTATAGACTTAAAGTTTTGTACAAAATGAGGGAATATTTGAGTGTGGAATCTCGAATTTACCTTTGCGAGGCTCTTATATTGTCAAAATTGAACTATGCAGACGTGGTGGTAGGGGGATGCTTGTTAGCCCGCACTAAGAAGCTCATTCAAAGGGTGCAGAACTCCTGTGCGAGATTCTGTTTCCCCATACCCAGAAGAGCTCACATAACGCCATATCTGAACAGGAGTGATTTATTGAATATGAATTCTCGACGTGCCCTTCATTTGTCAGTGTTGTTGTTCGGTATAATTAAAAGTAAAAGTCCACTGTATCTGTTCGAAAAGCTTAAATTCACCAAACGTAGGACACGAGTGCATGACCGTTTAGTCTGTCCTACATATAAAACAACTGCATTTCGTGGCAGTTTCAGATATGCCGCTACAAAGTGTTGGAACAACATTCCACCACCGATTAGAAATTTGTCATCAGTAAATAGTTTCAAACGTAAACTCAAACTGCATATTCTATGTGTTCAAAAATCTGATGGCGGTATTTGAAACATAACTTTTCTAACGTAGGTTGCTGACAATATCGTGCCTGATTTCGTTTACATGTTTTCTTGTTTATAACTACTTGTTTGTCATTTGTTGTCCTTTGCGCAGGGCAATCGCTTTGTATGTTCTTTATTGTTTTTTATTTTTTATTATTTAATTTTGTACCAAGGTACCGCAGAATATCAGCGTTGTGGTGTGGGTTTGTAATCCATACTGCAACACTATGCTGAGCGGATGCCTTTTTGGTGCATACCCTAAAATTGTTTATCCTCAATGTAACCATAAAACTGTGAAATGTTTGTACCAATAAACGTTATTCTATTCTATTCTATTCTATTATTCTATTCTATTTACATATTTTTTTGTTTATTTCAGGTGGATCGTAAAATTAGTGAAGACACGACGATGGGCGTCCATGTTGCTATATACAGGTATGTTGGGTAATAATAATCAAAGTATCTTTGCATGAGGTTGATAAAACGGATAATTCAAATTCTGAATAACACATTAACACAGTATGCAAATCAAATAAAGCATTATTTTCCTAAAACCAGAAAAAGACATTCGGTCTTGGCTTCAGGCGGGAATCGAACCCGCGTCTTTCGCAAAGCGGGTGACTGCCCTAGTCTAGTCTAGTGACTGCACTAGACTGGTCTAGTGACTGCACTAGTCTAGTGACTGAACTAGTCTAGTGACTGAACTGGTCTAGTCACTTCACTAGTCTAGTGACTTCACTAGTCTAGTCTGGTGTTCACTAGTAGTGACTGAACTAGTCTAGTCTAGTGACGATACTAGTCTAGTGACATCACTAGTCTAGTCTGGTCTTCACTAGTAGTGGCTGCACTTGTCTATTGGCTAGTGCAGTCGCCCTTTTTGCAAATGACACGGGTTCGATTACCGCCCGAAGCCAAGACCGAATGTCTTTTTCTGATTATCGGATCTTTACTAAAGATTAAAAAAAAAATTGAAAATGCTAAAAATAATAATATGTTAGTTTTTTTTTTCTTCAATACAGAGTGCAAGACCTATTCGAGTGTGCGTCAGCCAAGTTCAAGGTTGAGGTGAACGCGCAACAACTTCACATGACAGGACTTGTCATATTGCACCGAGGGTGTTGTGTTATCTGCGTGGAGGGGGGGCCGAAACAGCAGGCGAAGTATAAACGGTGAGTTGGTAGGAAAAATTGTGATCAAATTGGGAATTGCGTGTAGGTTGTCTGGAAGAGATCGCTTTTTACCGATAAAACCGCCCAATTGTACATCAACGTTAATCTGTATTACTTTACTGCTTATCTTATTTCTGTTGTTTTGGTGTACAATAAGGAATATAACTATCTATAAAAAGGTTAAATATTAAGTTTTATTTTATCACCAAAACATAATTCTAATTTTTAAATTAAAAAACTTGAATACCACACTATTAATTTATCAAAATTAATGTTTTTTTCAATTTGTTATACAGGGTGTCTCAAAGAATAGTGCCAAGCGGAAGTCCAAAGATAGTCAATGCAGTCACAACTTGTGGGACTAACTAATCCCATTGCGTTTTATTATTATTGTTATATGATATTATAATCAGCCTGCTTAAAATTGTTCTAAATACACATCGTATGGGAATAATACATAATACAAAAATACTTGAAAAAAGGACAGTAGTATTTTATAACAAAAATCAATTACAATTTAGGCGCATATAAATCTTTTCCAGACATCCTTCAGGTACTAGAGTGATAACTAAAGGCTCACAGAATAAATCTATTTGTTTCAGATTAATGTTGAACAGAATCAAATGGGAGGAAGATTTAGTGAAAGACGCGGAGGGGAACGAGGTGCCGAACACTTGCCACCTGGTGTGGGAGGGGGTCACCAAGCAGAGGGCCTTCGGGGATATCAAATTCAAGGTTAGTTTCACAATAAGGAATATGCGCTTGGAACAGATGAGGGTCATATCATTCTTTTGAGTAGTATTTTAAATTCTTATTAATATCTATCAATATTTCCTAATTTTATGTCTTTGTAGATGTAAAAATAATTAATGAAAAGTCCAAAATAATGTTGGAAATTCAAAGTGGTTGAAACAGAGTCGAGTGTGACGTCACAGTCTAGGCGTATGACACTGTCTAAAGCGTGACAAGAAGAAGAATTCACCAGTTTGTAGGCTACATTTGTGTTGTCATAGACTCGGGTGACGTCAAAGTCCATGACAACGGAGCGCGCCATAATGGCCGCGTTTGAAACGCTTGAAAAAGTTTGAAATTTGTAACACTTTATAAATATACTACATTTTGCATTTTTGGTGATGAATATTATTGATCAGTCATAAAACGATATATGCTATCATAAAAAAATATAAAAAAGAACAGTGCATATTCCCTATTTAATTTTCTCTTAACAGAAACAGAAGAGTTACCAAAAGTAGTAAAATAACTACAGCCCTTATATTATATTGTACAAGTTAGTTATTACAAGTTATTAGTTAGTTATTTAAAAAAAATATGTCTTTAGTTTTTATTTCAATCGCATTTTAATTTTACTACACACTAAGCCTAAATATTGCCTGACGCACAAGTAATTCTTTACTTAGTTTGGGCATCTACAATAACAAACCTGACCTACATGTAAATGTCATAATAATTAACCTGAATTTCATTATGGCTAGCATGCACATTACCTTGCATAAAACAGGTATTAATATAGTTACTAGCGTAAGCATAGTTTAAATGTCCTCTGTCAGCAGATTTGAATTATATAAATAGTATTAAGTTATAAATGTATTGATACCGTTGTCTCATAGGTTAAGTTTTATTCTGAATAAATTTTTACTTACTTACTTACTCTTAGCAACCAATTCTCCCCGTCACGTGACACTGAATGTTTGGCAAAACAATAACGAAGTCTGACGGGACAGCTAGTTACTCATAGTTTAGATTGACCTAACAGTTGAAAAAACCATTCTGTGTAGTTACAGAGATAAAAGTATTTTTGGACTGCACTACCAATTATGCTACCGAGACCATTAACAGACCGGCCGAATCTTTCTGGTATATTTTTGCCCTATGAGCCAGGGTGATTTCATCAATGTTGTAGGTATCCACCTCTAACACTCGGAAGAAATATTATTTCAAATATTTAACTCCCGATTGAGATGAAAAAGCTATTACTATATTTTATTATTGTTTTTAGCATTTTCCATGCAGTATCTTTCTTTTTTTTCCGGCTTGCGAATGATGCGGGTTCAAGTTCTGCCTGATGCCAACATGACCAAATGTCATTTTCTGGTTTTCTTTAGAAAGATACTGCATGGAAAATGCTAAAAACAATAATAAAATATAAATATTGTCTTATTTACCAGCTTTTTACCACAAATAAAACTTATTTCTTAATCCTCAGGTAATGCCAACAGAGAAGATGGCCCGAGAAGCCCTCCAAAACCACGGCGTCGAGCACTACTGGGACCTCGCCCACAGCGGGGCTGTGTTGGCGCCCTAACCGGGACTCAAACAGTGCAAGGGACGCCACTCGAAATGTGACAGTCGATAGGGCCGAAAATAGACTAACTGTGGATAGTGTGCTGAATTATTGAAACTGTAGTGTCTAAATAAAAAAAAAAGAAAATTATCGATACTATAAAAAGTATCGATGATATCGATAGTATAAAAAGTATCGACATCGATACTATTTATAAAATACGGAAATTCGGAATTACTATTTATACACTGCTCAAAAGTGTCTAGGGATATCTCAAGCATTTTCATACAAAGTATAGCTATTTGGGAGGCTGTAAAAATTGAAATGTTGATACCAACGTAGAAATTTTTAGAACACAGAAACTGCTATATCTGCCCTTTCAGATTGTATAAAGAAATTAATTGTAGTTGCATTATTGTACAATCGTAAGGACGTTAAAAAGAAAGACATTTTTCTTTTAAAAGGTGTCATAATTTTAGCAAAATCAAACGTTTTTTTTGTAATATTCTTAACCTTTATCTTATGCCTCTGTCCTAGCGTTATTCTAAGATAATGCTCAACTTGTAAACAAACTTAACTTTATGAAATATTTGAAAAATTATATCCCTATGATATCCCTAGACAGTTTTGATGTGTGTATAAAAAGTATCGATGATATCGATACTATTTATAAAATACGGAAATTCGGAATTACTATTTATAGTATTGATAGTGTTCGATTGTTGAGTCACAGCAATAGTGTTAATTAGACCCAATACTTTCGATAATATTGGTTCCTGAAGACAAATCAACCATAGATATCGGTAGCTCTCCAAAACCACGGCGTCGAGCACTACTGGGATCTCGCCCACAGCGGGGCTGTGTTGGCGCCCTAACCGGGACTCAAACAGTGCAAGGGACGCCACGCGAAATAAGACGGTCGATAGGGCCGAAAATAGACTAACTGTGGATAGTGTGCTGAATTATCGGGACTGTGGTGTCTAAATTAAAAAAAAGAAAATTATCGATACTATAAAAAGTATCGATGATATCGATAGTATAAAAAGTATCGATATCGATACTTTTACTTTTGATTACTATTCCCAGGTAATGCCAACTGAGAAGATGGCCCGCGAAGCCCTCCAAAACCACGGCGTCGAGCACTACTGGGACCTCGCCCACAGCGGGGCTGTGTTGGCGCCCTAGCCGGGACTCAAACACAGTGCAAGGGACGCCACGCGAAATAAGAGTCGATAGGGCCGAAAATAGACTAACTGTGGATAGTGTGCTGAATTATCGAGACTGCAGAGTCTAAATTTAAAAAATAATTAAAATTGTCGATACTATAAGTATCGATGATATCGATACTATTTATAAAATACGGAAATTCGGAATAACTATTCATAGTATCGATGGTTATCGATTGTTGAGTCACAGCAATAGTGTTAATTCACGGAACAGAAAAAACAGTGGAAGTGCAGAGCAACAGCATCAGTGAAGGAACCGCTGTCGCCAAACTCACATAAATATATTGAAAGTCATTTATTGCACTACAAAGAAAAAAGCCGTTTGATTGGTCGTTTCAATTTTAGTCCAAATTAGCTTAATTCACAGATCGTACATCCGGAAATAAACCTTCACACTCTACAGATAATATTTGTTGTGCTTTACTACTGACAGCATTTACGACTTTTTCTAATCTAATGTCAATTTAGTTTCGATTGACGAGTTAACTCCGTTGATCGACCATAGATGGCGGGATTCTCTATTGGGAGCAATTATACATTTAATTGTGTAAGCATCTGCAGCTATATGTCTATTGAAATTAACAAGATTTTATTAGAAAACAAATAAAATAGTACTTAGCGATGGTAGGAAAGACCTACATTTTCAAGTTTTTTTAAAATACATTATATCATTTTTGCACTCCAAAATGGAACAATACGGCATAACTACGGAAATATGAAGTTGTCGCGAGACGAGCAACTCGATGCGACGTTAGAACACGACTGGGACTAAGTAAGCACAGCAGTGCTTATTTGTGGCACGCGTGCCACGCCTACTTCGCACTTCCACTGTTTTTTCTGTTCCGTGAATAAACCATAGACACCGATAGAAAAGTAATTTTGTTCAAAAATCAGCAGTACTTATCGACAGTTTTGGCGCTTATCGATATGCAAACTATCTAAGTTTAAATAATTTAATTATCGATTCAGCAAGATCCTCGATAGCAAAATTATAGATAGTTCGGAATTACTACCAACTAGTCGTGAGGTGGACTCGACTAGCGTCAGTGTTTATAGATATAATTAGGGTTAAAATAAAGAAATATCAAACGTAAACAGTGTTTTTTATTCCGTTTTTTACTGTTAGCAAGCATATCCTTGAAGATAGAAATACCAGAGGCCCTATTACAATCTCTTATAACCTGGCAGTTTTAGTCACAAGCACAGCTTTTGAGCTGAATATTTATCGTCACAAGTCGTGTTTTGTGTAATAAATAGTGTCAAAAAAAACCTTACTTTTTCTTCATTGCTGTAGTAACTTATTTTGCATGTTTTAGTCAATTTCCAATGAATGAAAAGACGTAAACTGAGCTGTAAAAAGATCGTAATGAGGCCCCAGAACAACGTAAAACATTACTTATCTACTTGTGAATCACATTATACAATTGAATCTAAAATTTGGGGGGCCAATGTATAATCGATATTTTTGAAACGACTAGTAGCACACTAACTAAGCAAGCACGGCTCGGACCTAGCAATTATCTTGACATTCAAATTTGAACCTTAAGTTGTAAGCACGCGAGCTGCGAGTTGAGTGGTATAGAAGCGGCGAGCGCGCCGTCAGCTCCTCGTTGGCATTCCTATATTGTTATTGCGAAATATATTTTACCACTCACAACTTAAGGTTAAAATTTAAGTAAATGGCAAGATAATTACTGGGTCTGAGCCGTGCAGTTGCCGTGCTTGCCTAGTGAGCTACGAACTTTATGTTGCTGACAGTTGGTCTCTCCCAGCCGACCACACAGCATAGCTTTGGTATGAGGTCGTTGGTCCCTCCCTCCATCTTGAGGTGCGGTCCGAAATGTATCATGTGAGTTTCGCTCGCTAATATCGCTTTCAGCTCATTTGCTACCTAAACCACCACCTAACCATTCGCTGGTATAAGGTACAGCCTGGCAAAAAAGTCGTGAAATTAATAGGGGCGCCACCATCGTCGATGTGGTCACCCCGTATACTACGACACAAACGGTTTTGATAATTGACTTATTTAAATATTTTTTTTAAGAGAATGGCTATCTAGTTAGTCGTGGTCCATGAACTAAGTTCACGCCTACAGATACCAATTATTTGAGTCGCGCCAATGCATCACGTGATGCCCTAATCTAGTTCAGTATTTTCATATTGTTATAGCGTTTTACTAGGAAAACGCCTTACATTTCTTTAATTCCACATTATTTAGTCGTTTTCTAAAAGTAGTCATACAGACACTCATATAACGGGTTTGCTTTTCCCTCTAAGCTGATAGGTCAGGTAGGAGTGGTAGTCTGTCCACCGGGATACAAAAGGTCAATAGGGGGAACCGTTTGGTGGTAAAAATGGAATGGCGGTGACACCAATACAGTCGATCCCCACCACATACAACCACATTATCAGGACGTTTTTCTACTACCAAGTAAAGAAATAAAAGAAGAAACTAGCAAAATTATAACATTATAATTTTCAGTAAAAAAAATCTTCATCCATGGCTTGGCTCGACCATTCTCCAAAATTCTAACAATCACTTTGTTCCCATGAGTCACTCATCCTGCGTTTGTACGGTCACTTCATCTTGCAGGTTTATGATTACCTGTCGATTTGGTCATTTGAAGTTTGTCCGCGTTGGTATTATTCCTTCTCTATTTAAATAACGTGTCATCATGATTTTCTGCTATCTTTGGGAGAAATATTCTCAAAAGCTGGCGTGGCCTCTGCCTAAAAAATTAGAATTAAATTTAAAAAATAAAATCAATGAAAAAGTATCAAAATCACTTAGATCTGCTAACTTGACAAATTATTTTTCGTAAACAAACGTCAAAATAGGCATTCACATTTCAACGTAAAATATCACTCGTTTGTTGATAGTTATTTGACAACTAAGTTAAAACACGCGTGGTTGATTAAATAAAACCACTACATACCAGTGATTTCTGCCGTTCTGGTCTAATCATCGTTTATTTTATATAAAACTTCCCCAGCTTCGTGCTCGGCTAAACAACGTTTGAATACTTCATTACGACTTCTCTAGTGGCGCTGAGGATTGTTTTTCTCTTTTTCGAAGATTTATCTTGATTTTACACGATGCTTTATTAGTTTAACATAAAGAAAACACCTGAATACACTAATAAACGATCTCCGATAAACAGATTTGACACACCATGTACTAGCTAGACGTGATTGACAAGTGACAGCGGGACTATTGCCAGTGATAATATTTTTTAGTTCCCTTTCAGGACTTTTTTGCCAACCTATATATTATTATTATTTTCGATCGGGGACACTGGCAGTGAGCCGGGTGATCGGTCTGCTTAATGTGGGCCATTTTAGACTTTCCTCAAGCTACACATCACGGCGTCCCGTCGAATCGGCTTAAGCTCCACAATACTCAGGCAAGTCCGACAAAAGGCTTTTTTCTCCATTTTAACAGACAAAATAAATTAATTATTAATTATTGTTCAAATTGTATGTTTTACATCTGTTTACGACGATGGCTTGTGTTTCTCACTAATGACAACGTTTTCGAAAGTTGTTTTCAGTTATTTTTCAATATTATAACAATTATTATAAATGATAAATGTCCCAAAAGCATGCAAAGTGTTAAATGTATGATTGAAACTTTTAATACGTAGGTAAGAAATAGAGATTCAATTGTTTCGTTAACTGATCTAAGACACCTTCGTAAACTATTATGAACTGTCATCAAGACAGTAGGGATATTCACTTAACATCGATATATCGAATTTATTCGATGTATTCTTTACGATATATCGGATTGATTCGATGTTTTGTCAAATATTTATTGTATTCGATATATCGATATATTTATAGAAACATCGAATATTTGTTTCTTTATTTTCTTTTTGTATAATCTACTAAAAAACTAAATAATTTTAACACTACTTGATGACTTGGATTTTAGATTTTAAATATGGTTCAATAAGGTAGTGACATCTGTCAGTGACCAGCTTAATTACCTAATCCATTCCATCCTGACAGATCGATTGATTATTCACTCTAAATTAATATAATCTGTGGATTCTATAGGTCAAATAGGTAAAGTGAAAGTAAGTTTTTGCAGGTACATACCTAGATTAAGGCTAGTACTAAAAATGTCTTTTGTTTTCTTTTACTGTTTTGAAGTTATGTGATATGTAATAAAATATTTCTATTAATTTGTCGTTTATATTTCACTTGCAAATGTAGGTATAACTCATCTCAGTCATCTCAACATTATCTTAGTATTACAATTGTATTTAAGTAACTATGTAATGATAGTGATTCTCATAGAAAATCACTATCATTACACTATTAGTTTAGCTATGTTACTCTGGTATCTGATTCTACATTCACACCTGCAAAATCAAAGACCACAAATTTTGCGCATTTTACTGGAAAAAGGTAATATTAAACTTTTGTGGAAAGTATTCGATAGTAGAAAAATATCGATGTTTTCTAGCGATATATCGATAAACATCGATGCTGGAATCCGATGTTTTACATCGAATATAAATATCGATATATTTTTTAAGTGGACACCCCTACAAGACAGTAAAATGGCTAGTGTTGTCAGCGATGGAGAAGGAATTACCTAGTTTTATTGCGGGTACTCAAACGACAAGCATGGTCGATTTTTTTTTTACTTTCAACTAATACTTAGTGGGTTTTAGTGAATAAATTGAAATCAGTGAATTCAGTTAAGTTCCGCAGTGGTGTTAGTTTGATTAGTTAATAAAATAAATCATTCTAACATGACCATTCGGGTCACGCGGTTTGTCGTCCTACAAATCCTCATGAACCTATGGCATGTTAAGAAATTGCAGCAGCGTGAATAACCACAGAAAACTCCACTACGCATTAAAATTCATGACACCAGTATTTTAGTGTTCACATGCATCTATAAAATACCTACTCGACATTGGAAAAATACTCTCGATTTAAAGGCCGCTCTCCACTTAGTCCGCGGATCACGGCGCGAACTCGCGGAGCGAACTTGCCGCGAATTCAGCAACGGTGCTGGTTCGAACACTCGAACGACTCGAAGAACAATACTGACCGTCGTCGCAGACGTCGTGGAGTCATGCACGTTCGCGTCGTGTTCGCTCTTCGCCCTCCCTTTAGGCCGCTCCACACTTAGTCCGCGGATCACGGCGCGATCTCGCGGAGCGAACTTGCCGCGAATTCAGCAACGACTCTACACTCGCAACGGTTCGCGGTATTCCCACAGTTATGTTCGCAACGTCAAATGAAATGGACGTTGAAGTAGCTGTTGCTGCGTCCCTAACTTTATGCGCGTTAGCGTCCTACAACTATGTACATATTAAAAAATCCTTTTGGTTAGGATCCCAAAAAATGGGTTCCGCTTGGTAATATTCTAAAAACGGTAACTCAAGCTCGTTTGTCCATGTTGCGCTCATTTTTTGCTCGCTCACTGCGACCGTCGCGGACTGCGAGTGTGGAGTCATCGCACGTTCGCGTCGCGTTCGCTCTTCGCGCTCCCTTTGACGCGGGACCAAAAACCGACAAAAATTGGGGAACAAAGCGCGAAACCGCGAAGAATATGCGAAACGGCTCTACACTTAGCGTTCGCGCCCCTTCGCAGCCATTGCGCGCGATTCGCGGGCTAAGTGTGGAGCGGCCTTTTGACGCGGGGCCAAAAACCGACCAGAATTGGGGAACAAAGCGCGAAACCGCGAAGAATATGCGAAACGGCTCTACACTTAGCGTTCGCGCCCCTTCGCAGCCATTGCGCGCGATTCGCGGGCTAAGTGTGGAGCGGCCTTAACAGAGGGTGAGGCCACAAAAAAAGGAACTACCCGAACTTTTTAGTTTTTACCTATCAAGAGTTTTGCTTGGGATACGGCACGGCTACTGATCCCCTCTATGCGCAAACCTTAAGGCGTCATTCCTGAATAAGTAGGTAGACAAGTAGATTACTTTTGCAAGTTCTGGAAACATAGATCACGACTCTACCTAAGGTAACAATTTACTAGTAACGATGTTAGATTGGTGACCCAGGCAGTTCAGACAAAATGATTCGTCAATGCAACCTTCTGTACTCGTATTGTTTGGCAAGGATGAAGGTCGCTGTAGTTTTAACTTTGCTTATTTTCAACTGACCACTTAGTCATACAGACGGTCAATCACCCGTCCTCATTCTCAATAAGATGTAATAAATGTTAAATAGCGTTAAAATTGACTTCAAACTAAGTGTTGTGCAATTACCTCAATATTATTTTTAATAGCGTGCATTGCAACACCACTAGTGATGCGATGATCTAAGATTTTAATTTGTGTATTTGATTAAAATTTTATTCATAATTAATTATTTATCACGTTTTTTATGTATGCAGGACTCAATTTCACACTAGATATGGTGTCCAACAGAACCGAAAACCTGTAAGTTTTCACCATGAGGAGATTACAGAGGCAATATAATTTGCTTGGCCTTTGAAAGTTTTGCCATGTGGATGTCTTCAGTGTTAGCTGAGCAGTGGATTGTGAATGGGTAGTTTTTGTTTTTATTTGTGGAGTGAAAAATTAGCTTTTTTTTCCGGAATATTCAGTGTAAAATCCGGTATGTTTAGTGCAATTTCCGGTATCTTTAGTGCAAATTCGAACTTCGACTGAAACACACATCACTACTGTCAAATGTCATTGACTTCGCTCACCTCATCATTGCATTCCGATTGGCTGACCGCTTAAAAAAACATTTTCTTTATTTTATATCGTCAGATGCGTTCAGATTATAGTAAAAAGCGGCCGTCCGCTTCTAGCGCTACTAGCAATTAACTATTTAGTTTCTTTCCGGGTGTTTGTTTACTGTTGTAAGTAAAAATGGTGATTGAAAAGATCTGTTGTCTTGGTGCGGGATATGTTGGAGGCCCAACATGCAGTGTTATTGCAATGAAATGCCCCAATATTACTGTTACGGTGTGTGACAAGAGCCCTGAACGTATCGCCCAGTGGAATTCCGAGAAATTACCCATCTATGAGCCAGGATTGGACGAGGTCGTGCAGAAATGTCGGGGTAAAAACTTATTTTTTTCTACAGATATTGCTAAAGGTATTCAAGAGGCCGATTTGATATTTATCTCAGTGAATACGCCTACGAAAACCTTCGGTAATGGCAAAGGCAGAGCAGCTGACTTAAAATACATCGAGGGAGCCGCTAGGATGATAGCAGATCTGGCTACTAGCAACAAAATTGTTGTCGAAAAAAGCACTGTCCCAGTTAAAGCAGCTGAGATCATCATGAAAATTCTGCGAGCAAATACCAAACCTGGAGTTCGGTATCAGATACTGTCTAACCCTGAATTTCTAGCTGAAGGCACAGCTATTGTGGACTTGGTAGAAGCTGAGAGAGTTTTAATAGGAGGTGAGGACACGCCAGAAGGTCAGAAAGCTGTACAAGAACTTTGCTGGGTGTATGAGCATTGGATACCAGCAAAAAACATACTAACAACCAACACTTGGAGTTCGGAGTTGTCTAAGTTAGCCGCTAATGCATTTCTAGCACAGAGAATATCAAGTATCAACTCCCTGTCCGCTGTCTGTGAAGCTACTGGAGCAGACGTGTCAGAAGTTGCTAGGGCTGTCGGACGTGATTCACGTATTGGGCCTAAATTTCTAGAAGCGTCCATTGGTTTTGGTGGCAGTTGCTTCCAGAAAGACATTCTTAACTTGATATATCTCTGTGAATGTCTCAACCTGCCTGAAGTAGCAGCTTACTGGCAGCAAGTTATTGATTTAAATGATTACCAGAAAACACGCTTTACCAGAAAGGTTATAGAGTCTCTTTTCAACACTGTCACGGATAAGAAAATAGCTCTACTAGGATTTTCATTCAAGAAAAACACAGGTGACACCAGAGAAAGCCCTGCAATTTATGTGTCCAAAACAATGCTAGATGAAGGAGCTAAATTACACATATACGATCCTAAAGTGGAACATGACCAGATATACTACGACCTTACTCATCCTTCTGTAACATCCGAGCCAGAGTTTGTAAGAAAAAACATTGAAATACATGACTCGGCATACTCAGCAGTCAGAGGAGCACATGCTATAGTCCTGTGCACTGAATGGGATGAATTCAAAGAGTTGGACTTTAAGAAAATTTATGATGCAATGATGAAGCCAGCGTATATCTTTGATGGACGTAAGATTCTTGATCATGAAGCGTTGCAGAACATCGGGTTCCATGTGCAGACGATTGGGAAGAGGCTGTCACGGACAAGCAGCATACGAGCCCAGGGCAGCCAGACCGCCATGATTTAGTATTAAGTAAGTACTCTTATCGATATTTCTCTATTTAGATTGGTGGAGGCCTACTCATATGTTCAGCAGTGGACGTCGTATGGCTGCTGCTGATGACCATGTAGATTTGTGTCAGGGCGCTACGCCTTTGATCCGCGCAAGTTTTGAAAATCGAAGGCGTCTCGGCCGGACCCGTAAGATTAAAATCTTACGCGCGTGGTTCCGTTACTCGCCCTTTCAACGAACTTTTTTTAACCCTTCTGAGAAAACTTTGCGATAAAAACTATCGTTATCCCACGGGAATTTACCGTGCTTTTTGCTTTTCCCACTTTGTCTGTTCCATTTTATCCAAATTTGTTAAAAAAAGCTACAGACACATGCAGCAGAATTACTTTCGCATTTAAATTAATAGAATGAACAAAGGTATTTTTTAAGTTTTTTCTTTGTTTTCCACTAAGAAAGCCGTCAACCATGACCAGCGAAATAATAATACCAGAAACTCCTAGATTTGGAACAAAATACTGGTTTCATTAACAAATATTTGGGCTAGTGCGCGAAAAACCCCAACTTTAATCGCCTCCACCTAGAATTGGTATTCACCCTTATATGTATAAAAAACGAAGATCGTGAAAAAAACCAAGCTAAATAACATTTTGAAATTAAAATGTTCTTTAGCTTCGTTTTTTTCACTCAACGATCACAGTCGCGAAGTTATTGAGTTTTGCTGAACGCCTAATTGAAATCTCCCTTCGAACTCACTGTTTGAAAGTTCGAAGTGCGCATTCAGAATGCCACCCCAGCACGCTCACTTCAATTGTCGACGAGTATTAGCTTCGCCTAATAGGTATAGTACGATTAATAATTGTAGTCAGCAAAATGACAACTTCAACAGTGACTGATACAAAAAAGGGTGACCCGCTAGAATAGTGACGTTCGGCAATCACTAGACTTAGACATTTAGTCATGCTTTATTTTATTAGGTATCAAAGCCTTTTTTAAATTGTAAATATTTAATAGGTACACAACGAATTAAATAATACGATTTAAGAAATATGGACCCTACCTCCTTATTAAAACTTCTCACTAAAAAATTATAACCATAGCTGGGAAAAAAAATATTCAAAGAGGTTCAGGGGAATTAACACTTGAAAGTCAGGAAAATACAAGTAATTATATACGTTTTTATTCGTTACGGTTGCTATTGATTCCGATTCTGAATCGGTATATTCAGAATCGGAATCAGTTACATTTATAACGAAGTAGTCCACATATTGGTCTATAATGTGGTCGAGTCGACACATTTTGTCTTCGACTTTTATGGCATGGTGTATGCACTGTCTCCAATTATCAGGCGTCACCTCTTTCAGGCCTTCTTCAAATATATTTTTTACCTCTTTTATTTTAAAAGTTTCATTGTTCCTGGCAACGTACCCCTTTGCCTGAGCCCAAACTAACTCTATTGGGTTGAGCTCACAGTGATAAGGTGGCAGACGCAGGATTGTGACACCGTATTCAGCGGCCAACTTCCACAGCAAAGCGTTCGTAATTTGTTTTTTGTAATTTTACTATTTCGATTAATTGAGTATTTATCATTGTAAGTTGATATTTAATTTGTTTTTCATCTAACCACTGAACAATATTAGCCTTCCGCCAGTTTGAAGTGGGGATACGCTCGACTTTTCTTGAATGGTACGGTGCGTTATCTAATACCAGCACCACATTTGGCTTTAATTTTGGCAAAATGCTTTTAAGCCATTTCTCAAAACACTCTGAATTCATCTCTTCATGATAGTCCATACTATTTTTCTTCGATTCAAAAATAAGTAAACTGGAATCTACAAAACCTTCATCACTGCCTATATGTGAAATTATAAGGCGTCGTCCTTTGCCGGTTGGGCCCTTTAGGCCTGTAGTCAAACCTTTAGAAAACGCTTGTTTGGAAGATTCTACTGTTGTATCCTCCCAAACTTTTCCAGTTGTATGATCTGTTAATAAACGAAATTCTTACCTGTAAATAATATAATGCCGAAACAAAACATTTTGAAACTGAAAACCTATTTACTAAATACAGTTTACCCAAAAAACCTCTATGTCTCAAGACGAAAGTCTGACCAGTGTGTGTTGCTAGTAATGAATTAAGGAAGTGAGACGTGGTCATTCACTACGACTATTTTGCCAGGCTGTAATGTCGACTAACTTTTATTTGTAAAAACTCGATTTACCACATCACTATTTATTTGGGACTGAAAACCTGCCACACTGAAAATGTCATTTCACTGACTACAATTAAAAATCCTAGTATAGTATTTAATTTCCGTTTCCTCTCATTTGTATTGAAAATAATTTTAAAATCTTATTCGGCTGAGTTCTTCTCACTCGAACGATCACAGACGCGAAGTTGTTGAGTTTTACAGAAGGTCTATACCGAATTGAAGTGAAGCGAAGTGTGTATTGTGAATGAAACCCATCTGCCATGAAATTCCTACCAAACATTTCTGCTAATAAGGGAATGTAAGTTTTGGCTCAAGCGCGGCGTTCGTAGATTTAGATTGAGAGGCACTTTAGCAGTTTTTCTCAGTTGACTTCATGAGACTTCAATCGTTTCGCCTAGTCGAAAAGTGCACTTAATAAGAGACTTCTAAATCTAAATCTAAAATCTAAATCAGCCCGTTCCGTCCCACTGCAGGGCAAAGGCCTCCCCTCCCAATCTCCATCCCACACGGTCTAAGGCCAATGTCGGCCAATCTCTCTCACAGGAATCCAATTCGTCGCGCCACCTTCTCCTAGGCCTTCCGCGCAGCCGCTGCCCGTTTGGGACCCAGTATGTCGCTATCCCCGCCCAGAGCTCTGCCGGGACTAATAAGAGACTCAAATACTATTAAAAAAATAATAAATAAAATAATAAATACACCTTAAACAGACATAATGTGACTCAACCACCGGTGTCAACCAAAAGTTGTTTCTGAACCGGCAAGAAACTTAGCAGTTACTCTTTTAAATATGTTTTGTACAATAATCAGTAAGTAAAAAACATTACCAGGATCCCGGTAATAGTTGTAATTTTACCGTAAATACTTTATTGACCACTCTTTTAGCACCATTGAAAAAAACATTATATGTATAAATAAACAGGATACGTTACGTACATTCATACTTTGCGATATTTGCATAATTCGAAAACTGGCGCATGACAATGACGTATCAATGCCGTGCAATGTCTTGAAAGTAGGTCCATTGGACCTGCTTTGTGTGGCTACTTTAGGTACGCGCGCTAGTGCCGTATCTTCCTCTTTTTGTTGAAAATCAATAGGTAGTGAGCACAGATTATCTTTGATGCTTTCTTCACAAAACATTTAAATTTTTCCTTGATCAAAATCTTTACTATGTTCAAGTAATGATCTAGGTACAGTCAGCCAAGAAAGTGGTCTACCACTTTTGACAAAAGCTTCTGCGAGATGTAACGATAGCTAAGGTTGACTTTTCTTACAGAGTTTAACACATGCACAATTATGTGATGACGTTTTGTCTGTTATCTGAGATGCCTGACATTTGACGTCAAATTTGGGTGACTTAGTTTAACCTCATTAAATGCGATAACCTATTTTGCTCAACTAAAACCATGTCAATCTTTTTGAAGAGAAACTTATTACTACTGAAAAAGAAAGTCTCATTGACAATTCTACTGTCAAGTATTTCCGTCAATGAAATATTAATATCAATCTGTTACGATAATTCAAACTTGACACTTGGCATGACGCTATATCATAAATGACAAAGAGAGCAATAGTCACTGACACAAATTTATTGCCAGGGCAAATTGACCTTCTTGTTTCATGACGTTCAAACGAATCTCAACCGTAGGGTGGTAGACCACATTTTTGGCTGACTGTACAATTACTATATTGTAAATAATTATCTTATAGCAGATAATCATAACTGATAATTAGGACATTACTAATGAATTAACGAGTGAGTGTTACACTAATGTGTAGTGTAACAGACGTAAGTGACATAATATCTTAACACTATGTTTCTGATAAGAAAAGTTATCAAAGGATGTTAGGTAAAAGTATTGTAGGTACACACTTAAAATATTTTCAATGGCCTCAACCTTCTACTTACTAATGGGTTTAAGCAATGATATTATAAAAAAAAAAGAAGATAGGTTACTTGTGCTAAAAAAGTGGCACCCGAAATCAGGACTTTCGACCAAATGTGCAAAGCATTGACAGTTTGAGACGACACTGCGCAACATGTATCTATCTCGTTTACGCTCTAGTAAATAATCATACTATCCTGGTCAAAATATAGGTACAGAGGCCCACACATCGATCTTTACAAAACCATTGCAAGATGGGTATAATGTCAGCCGCATAAGGTGCCCCTATGTAAAGGTTGATGTGTGCAATTTTCGACGTCGCATCAGTACTGACATAACGTATCTACTTATTTTAAATATCACATTGGGTCTAGAGTATTCTGCCAATATCAAGTGGCTTAAGCATTTGTATGCATTAACATTATAATACTGGTATCATTTATTTTAATGCTTCGTGGAGTTTCTTGTTATTCAAGTGGCGTGCCTCATTCTCGCTCTCTAAAAGTGACACCAGGGGTGAGGGCTGGGGAGCCCACACTCCATAGCACGGTGTCCCCATCTGAGGCAGTTTCTGTATGCCGGAGTGGTAATTTTTTACGCCATGTAGTCCCATTTCGCGGTGAGGGTATACCTACCAGGGTCAGGTTTTGCCCCCGAATTCACAAACGTCAATCAAAGCTAAGCGCGCGCTTACGCTCATGCTGTCCCGTTAAATGTCAATAGAACTGAAAGAGACAGCAGTACTGAGGGATACTCAACGTTGACTAACGTTGTGAATTCGGGGGTTAGTGCGCTAGGCTCACCTCTTTTAGTGCAGGGGAGTCCCACACTCTCCCACCGCTTCTCCGAGCGGTAATAATTCCAACATATCTCCCACGCATTTTGGTAGTTCATTCAAAATACGTCTACATTACCGTTCTATTTAGTGTAATTGCATTGTAAATAATATTTTCTCAAGCATTGTACATACGTCACAAAGTAAAAACCAGTACAGTCACGTAAATGTATAAATACTGAGCTGAAATTGATTCAATTTAAGTCATTTATTCGATAACAGAGTACATCGTGTTTGAATGTGGTACAATAATTAGTATTAAGGTGCAAGCCAAAATTAGGATACTAAACAACAATAATAATAATATATTGCTACGCGCGGCAGAATAAAATTGATTTTGATGTGACAACGTCTTATAATTCGATGGAGCCGGCAGCACGAAAAAACATGACGCATGCGGCGTTACCTCGCTCTGAGGCGTTCCATGTATGACGTTGTCACGTTCAACTATCGTCTGTAAACCGACTTTACAGGCGACCGATTCTTTTTACTAGTTATCCAAAGCATATGACATAAACATAAAGATGTTGATAATGATCCACCTGGTACAAACAAACTTTCACATTTATAATATTAGTAAGAAGTATAGATTTCCCCTCTCTCTCCTGCTCTGCCTGAAGGTTTACGGGGCTTGAGTGGGTTCAAATTTAAAAATTGTCTGCACAGCTACCTTGTCGAGAACTGCTTCTACACCATCAATGATTGTTTGTCCAAATCATAGGCCAGTTGGATGTTTGCCAACATATTTAATGCTTTCCACATTTGCACGCTTAGACCTAAGTAGATATTGACTGGACATCTTGACACAAACTGACACCATATTCTGTATTTACTCAAAATCTAGCAAATAAATAAATTTCATTTCATTTACGAACGCGACTGTACATTGAATATTCCTAACAGGCGTTCGCACAGAGTATTACATAAACAAAGGATACAGTTATATAAACTGCTAGTTCATTTTAAGAGCTCAGTCGAGATGTTTATTTGCTCTCAGTATGCCAGCTGGGTGATTTTCAATATAATCAGAAATAGTTGTTAAAGTTATTATTATTTTTAGCTTTTTCCATGCAGTATCTTAACTAAAGATCTGAAAACCAGAAAAAGACATTCGGTCTTCTTGGTTTCAGGCGGGATCGAACCCCCGCTTCTTTCTCTATTTTTCGGGGGACTTATTGAAGTTGTATTTGCCTTTAACATTGATGGAATCACCCTGGCTCATAGGGTAATTAGCAAGTACTTGCTATATTTCCCATGTTTCTGCTGTTAATCATTTTGACAGTCTCCCCCTAGACCCATCGTTGACAAAACTGTCAAAAAAGAATTGTAAGTATTTCGGACATGCGTTCAAAACGTTTTCGCACAAAACGTGCCTGTTATCACCGAAACCAGTTTCCGTCTGATAATGAGTCGTAAAAAATAATTAATAAGTAGTAAGTGATAACGCTTTGTTAGCGTAAAAACCTATTATTGTTATTTATAGATGTATAAAAATAATAGTATAAATAGCTATATATTTAATTGGTACACCTATTTTTATGCTATAACTATAGCTGTCCCGACAGACGTTCTTTTGCCAATCATTGAATGGTAGAAATGGTGGCTAAGGCAAACCTAATTGTTGTTTTTCACTATATTCCTAGCATTTTATCACGTTTACTCACCTTCTAAACCTTCCCTGGACCTTCACAAATATTTTAAAACCAAAATTAGCCAAATCGGTCCAATGGTTCTCGAGTTTCAGAGAGCGTTTTTTTCTTTTTTTTTTGTTTGCTGACATCTAGGTGTACCCGAAGATACCCCATGTATGTTCCGCTATTTTTTGTAGTTTTAAAGATGTTTTTCAAAGTTTTCCTACTTAACAATTTTTAATTATCGGAAAGTATGTTTTTTTTTGTCTAATAGATAGATAGATATTCTTTATTGCACACCAAAACAACAGAAATCAACAACAAAGAAACACAGATTAACGATAATGTACAATTTGGGCGGCTTTATCGCTAAAAAGCGATCTCTTCCAAACAACCCACAGGTTGGAATATGGTCCAATCAAGAACCATTCAGCAGAGCACTAGCTCTTAGCCAATGAAATTACAATAAAAAGACGTAGATAGGTTATTTCAGTACTGACGCGAAGTCAGAAATTGCCCCCTGGCTTCCGTACCTATAATAGGCATGATGACTGTATTTTTTTTTTGTTTATTATCGAAAGACCTTACATTTATGTAAACAATCCTCAAAGAATCACTTCATCTGGATCAATACCACCAGAGATATCACAATTTGAAATGCACATTTTTGGACTTGCCCAAAAACGCTCCATACAAAAGTGACAGCGACAGTGACGTCACTGTCGCTGTTTTTGTAAGGAGCGCGTAATAACTTTGTTCGACAGCTATATTCAATATTGCGTTTATGATAATGGTCTCCTAACATAATTCCTTCATAATAGTTTGGGTTACAAAAAAGTGATATTGTTTTACAAAAATTTAACACATATGAAATGGACTTGCCCACCCAAGTTTGCAGGCCTATTGTAGCCTCATTTTGAAACGAATTTCGATTGTGGTTTTACAATAACATTTGTAATCAATTATTATTTTTGGGGAACATAAAAAAACATGCAAAATCACTCATAGTCATCTACCCTATTTGACCGTGTGCACAAGACAGTATGATTATTCACTAGAGCTTAAATTCTCAAACTATCAATGCCTTGCTTTGGTGGTCAAAGTCCTGATTTCGGATGCCACTTTTTTAGCATAAGTAACCTATCTACGTGTTTTTATTATAATATCATTGAGCCGAAGTCCTTTCCAAGAGCTAGTACAATAGATTTGACACCCTTCTTCAAACATATAACGTAATTAATAATATCTTCAGACTGATGATTCATAATTGCCGTGAGGTCACTGACTATCGTGCTGTCTCGAAGGTCAAGGTGAATGAATTCGTGAGGAGGAACTTTGGGTTGATTTCCTCTTTATACATAACCTTAGGACCTCACGGTGCCCGTGCCACAGTTGTGACAGTGGATCGGCAACGAACGCTGTTGTAAAGCAACACACGCTTGAAAATGGGATGGGTGACTATTCCGACCGAAATTTTGTGATGTATTTTTCGGGCATCTCCGTGCTTCGGAAGGCACGTTAAGCAGTTAGTCCCGGTTGACGTCGCTAGATGTCAGTCTTTAAGCCTAGTTGGAGGCCTTAGGGCTTTATAACATGTGACATTGAGGTTCCTCGCTGACCTTACACCCCTCCAACAATCGGCACTGAGTCCGCGTGTTGGACTGTTTTTTCTGTTCCGAGTATGGCTCGCTCCAGCTCTTAATTGAGGTGAGGCCTGTGCCCAGCTGTGGGACGTATATGTAAAAGCCGTTTATGTTATTTATATATTTTAAGATTTCCCCCCTGATCTGGGGTGGAATTCTCGATGCGAACTTCGAACGTCACACGAATTCGAAGTGAGATTGCCTTTGAGGGATATTGAGATTCCCTTTTGGCGTCCTGTAAAACTAAGTTACGAGTGTTTTGCAGAACCATTATCGAAATTCAAAGATTCCTTTACTATTATCCACGTAAATGAGATTTTACATATCTAATAGCGATGCTGGTCACCAATAGCAAATAAATAATTAAACAAACACCTGTTGCTTTCAACCAATTAGCGCAACTCTGCCAAAATGGCGCACCTTGACATACTAAACGTCTGCCTCTGACAGACACGTATGAGGAAGGTGCTAGACAAACATACAATACGCTCATAACTATATCCCAGCTAGTATAGTCAGGGGCACAATCAATGATTTATAATAAATATACGTAGATAGGTTACTTGTGCTAAAAAAGTGGCACCCGAAATCAGACCTTCGAACACCTGAGCAAAGCATTGAGAGTTTGAGACGAAACTGCGCAATATGTGTCTGTCTTGTTTACGCTCTAGTAAATAATCATGCTATCTTGTACACACGGTCAAATTATAGGTACGTACACCAAGGGTCAATTTTTGACTTCACATCAGCACTGACATTCCGTATCTACCTCTTTTGAATATCATTGCTCATAACTATATCCCAGATAAGGTTAGTCAGGGGCACAATGATTATTTTCGTATTGGTGGACGGAAAATTCAGAAGCCCACATTTTTGTCACACCGTTCTTCACCGTGCCACCGTTGTTCGTTTTGTCCGGGTCCTTAGCGAGGTTTTCTATTTTCCTGCAAATCTTTGAACTCTGGACTCGGTGGGTTCCAAGCCAGAGAGTTTGACCACTGGCCTACGACTAGAGATGCTGATATCATTTGCTAATAAAGTATAGTCCGTTCACGTTAAGAATGCAGTGATTTTTAAATTTAATTCTGTCGCTCACAATAAAACTCTGATCCACAACCTTTGCGTTCGGAAGTATGCGTTCAGCTGGTCACTGTGGACTTGGCATTCTAATTAGGAACGATTTGATTGATTGGTAAGGGGCGTCCTAGGTCAAATGACAAGTATGAAATCACTGCATTCTTAACGCGAACGGACTATAGGTACTCATTTGTACATAAACAGGCGTCCGCTAGCTTACCAGCTGATACGTAGTTTGTGAACAGTTTGTGCGATCTAAAAATCCGAATTTAAATTCTAATGAAAAAAAAACCAATACCTAAATTAAATAAGTAAACATAAAACTCCTACTTACAAACAATTAAAATCCGTACATTAAATAACCCTGTATAGACTAAAAACATTTGTTAGCTGACAAATTGAACAGTTTTTGTGTTTTTATCCAAATATATTTATATACAATTTACAGACGCCTGAAGGTCATATTCTTAATTAATATATTATACATGACGCTTACTATCTATACAGGGTGACTTTGCAAGGACATGCTAAATTTTAAAAATAAGCTCTATGAAACAAAACAAAACTACCTACGTCTTCATCGTTTTTTTGAACGTACTGTTTTTTTTAAATGTATTTAATTACCCTGAAAGTAAGTGAAAGGATCGGGCTTATTTATGAAGTTTTTTAAAGTTCAGCTCGTGCAATGATATCGCGACGTGTGCTGGCCTTTTTTTTTCAAGTAACCAAGACTCGCTTTTGTTCGTAAAATAATTAAATTAAATATTGAAAAAAAATAATCAAAAAAATAAAAAGTTTTTTTTTAAAAAACCTTGCATAAAAAGTCGCTCATAAAAATTTGACAACTACTTGCAAAATCACCCTGTATACTCGTGTAAAAAAATACTGAAACTGCGATGCGCCTTGGAATTAATTTGTCAATTCCAAACTACTGTTCCGCATCAGTAGTAATGAGTGATTCTAAGTCAATAAATGGTAAACAGATAGCTTCAAGTGCCAACACGTACATTCATATTAAAATGCATACTGCGAAATGGAGATCTGTCTAGCCTAGAGCAATTTAACAGAAGCGTTTTTCAAATAGAGAATAGGGAATATGCACTGTTTTTTTTTATGATAGCTTAATTGTTTTATGACTGATCAATAATATTCATCACACAAAAATGCGAAATGTAGTATATTTATAAATCGTTAAAAACTTCAAACTTTTTCAAGCGTTTCAAACGCCGCCATTATGGCGCGCTCGGTTGTCATGGACTCTGACGTCACACAAGTTTATGACAACACAAATGTAACCTACAAACTACCGAATTCTTCTTCTTGTCGCGCTTTTGACAGTGACATATGCGTAGACTTGGACGTCACACTCACACGTGACTGTTTCAACCGCTTTGAATTTCCCACATTTTTTTGCATTTTTCAATAATTATTTTTACATTGACAAAGAAATAAAATAAGGGAAATATTGATAGAGACGTAACGAGAATTCAAAATAATACTCAAAAAAATAATATGACCCTCATCTGTTCCAAGTGCATATTCCCTATTCGTAAAATTGGCGAATTTAATGCCTATTAAATTATTTACCAGCCAACAGAAAACATATAAAGTTTAGTCCGTGTAACATAGAGAAATGCCTTTATTTTTTCTATGTCTATATTATTGTATAAATGGGGTTTGTTTTACACTAATAACTCAAGTATTTTGAATTTTCTCTCTCGAATTTTCGAGAAAGTTGGATTTCTCTTCGTCCAAGAAAAAATACTATAAAGTAACAATTGTAGAAAATAGATGAAAAAACATAGTTTTTTGCATTAAATGATTCTGGGTTTTGTAGCTGTCAAACAGGACGGCATCGAATCGACATGATTCATATATTTATTTTCATATCTATTTGTTGATTGACGAAAGTTTTATTTATTTTTTAGGCTCAGTCCCAATAATTTATTTATTTATTAGTTCGTACACAAAAAGACAATTATAATAGACAGACAGTGAGCTTATCTCTAAAAAGAGATTTCTTCCAGCAGACCACGTTGACAGGAAAATATTTTTATTTACTGGTATTATCATTATGAATTATAACTTAGTCATAGTTTTACATAACAATATAATTGTGTATTGATAAAACTAGTTTTCCCACTGTGGACATACATTGCAACAAGTACTGTGTCCCTTATCGGAGGAAAGAGTAATCTAATAGGAATCTGGTTTTTCATACATATGAGTAATGTTTAATTTTTACTAACCTGCATTGCCTCATTACAATATCTTGTTCTAGGACTGTTACCTATAACTATGATTCTTCGACCTACCCAAACCCCCTTGTAGTAAAGTAGGGGCAACTAGTTACTAACTAAGGTTAACAAATAGTGAGATATGAGCTCTTAAGCTCATAGCACACTTCGCCTACACGGCTCCGACCCAGCAAATAGCTATTCAGATTTGAACATTAAGTTGTGAGTGGTACGATACATTTTGCAATGATAATATGAGAAAGCCAACGGCGAGGTATCAGCGAGCTCGCCGCTACTATACCACTCAACTCTCGACTCACAACTTAAGGTATTAATTCGAATGGCAAGATAATAGCTGAGTCGGTCGGAGGGGTACAGTTGCCGAGGTGGCAACGTGTGCTATCAGCTTTAGGCGTATCTCACTTCATATTCGTTCGATGGTGCAAATGCAGAATACCACCACAGAACAAAGTACATTCTATATTTATTTCATTTATAAATAAGTTGTTAATTACGATTTTCTTTTCCAGGTACCACACCAGTAATCAAGGTCGCAAAGAAGATCACAAGTAAAGTCTATAATTTATAGCTAGAAAAAATATACATAAAAACTACTGCCTACTTTTAGTTAATATGTAATGTAATTTGTATAATTAATTCAAAAGCCTAAAGTCATTTAAATAATGAAAATAAATGAATAAATAATTGTCATTTTACTGGACAGCATGAGTCCAACTAATCTTAAATAAATTGACAGATGTCAGTGTCATCGGAAATTGTACTTTAATCCAATAGAAACACGATTCATGAGCTGTGCCTTGACTTTTGAGCCTGACAGATCACTTGAACCATTTCAGCGTTGCATAATGTTTAATTTCCAATGACACTCGCAGCTGTCAAAATGTATTAGATTGGTTGGACTTGTAGCGTCGATTGTCGTTTGTGAATTTCGGCTTTAAGTCCGATTGTTATTTCCCAGTGACGCCTTAAGACGCCTACAGTATTTTCCATTAAAATACTGTAATTATTCACGTGTTTGAAGGGAAAAAACGTGTATAGTTCGTTCGCGCGCGTTAAGAATGCAATAATTTCATACTAGTCCTTCGATCTAGCACGCCCCCTTACCAATCAAATCGTTTCTAATTAGAAAATCAAGTCCACAGTGACCAGTTGAACACATACTATCGGACGCAAAGGTTGTGGATCTGAGTTTCTTTGAGTGCAGCAGAATTAAGTTTAAAAACACTGCATTCTTAATGTGAACGGACTATAGTGGCTTCGATCACATACCTTTCTCTCCTATTTAATTGTCGCCCAGTGAAAAATATAACATCTTTAAAAGTTCATTATTATATCGTCACAAAATTAATAATTATAGTCTACTTTGTGTTGTCTAAGATATTTATTTTAAACTTGACCGGCTTTTCTTGCATGCAAACAGTTTTTAAACATAACTTAAAGTTAAGTAGATCTTGCTCGTGTCAAGTTGGAATCAAGTGACAGTAAATGTGTGTTTGAAAGCCCTTACTCATTGCTGATTCAATCTTGTATTCAAATACCGAGCTAATCTTCATACTTAGAGTGTGTTTTGGTATGAGGCCCAAAAATATTTTGATGTCCTCCAAGACTTTTAAAATAACGCAATCGGGTATTGCATTAAAACCTGGTCGATCGCTTTTATTTTGGATATTTTTGTCGTATTTCTATTTAGAACAATAAATATTTTTATTCTTAATTTTTCTGCTTAGCTTAAGCTATTTTTGTCTCGAAGCACAAGTGTTGGCGGAAAACAAAAGGATCATATTTTATTTTAACTTTTATAAAGTATTTTTTTAAGAGGTGGCAATCATTTAAGCAAATATACAACTTCAGCTACAAAACAACAGATTTTTCTTCTTTTTTTATTATGACATAACCATACTTTTTTGCCTTCTCTTAAAAAATAGACTTGACTTCATATAAATAAGTACAATCAGCATCAGCTACGCTATTCCGGTGGTCGCCAAAACTCACTTCGCTTGTGCGAGGTAACTTTAAAATTCCATTCCTTCGCGACGGTCGTCGTTTGAGGGAAAAGAACTAAGCCAAAAAACGTTTTTTAATTATTTACATACAAAATGAGAGAAAATACTAATTCAAAGTAAAGCGTATTGATGATTGAGGTAAGCGTGAAGCACCGAGATGTGAAGTGATGTCCGATGTGCACCACCGGAATAGCACGGCTGTGGAGCATTTTGCAAACTCCCTTCGATCCTAAACTCGAATTCGCCTGAGAGAATTCACTATGTGTGTCTTTTTAAATCTGCAGAGATATTCGATAAAACTCAAATAACGGAATGAGCTTAGTTTTTTTCCAAAAGTGTATAAAATATAACGTTAGACGTACTTATGAAAATGCCGCAAGTTTGTTATATGACAGGTGAGTTCAAGATCGTATTTCATATTGCGAAGTGCACTATCTGCGTCTCAGCCCCAATAATACATATTATAGATTTTTACAATCCTCATATTATTAAAGATAGGAAAACCAGAAAAAGACATTCGGTCTTGGCTTCAGACGGGAATCGAACCCGCGTCTTTCGCAAACCGGCGGTTTTGACGCAGAACGTCACTTTCGCAAATGGTCACCTCGAAAATTTTGGTCACTTTCGCAGAATGTCACTTTCGCAACTGGTCACTTTCGCAGAATGTCATTTTCGCAAAAGGTCACTTTCGCACAATGTCATTTTCGCAAAAGGTCACTTTCGCATTTGGTCACTTTCGCAAAACGTCACTTTCGCAAAACGTCATCATCATGAGAAACAAGTCGGTGTCATATTGAATTAAGAACAGGTCCATTGGAGCTGTTTTTTGTGTGACCGCATTTAGTACGCAGCCGTATCTTCCTTTTTTTGTAATACGTTATAGGGTTACTTAATAAAACCCTTATTGAAATAATTGTATTTTCCTATTTTTATACTGAGACTAGACTACCGTAACAAAGATTTGATGGAGTATACCTCTTTTATATTAAAACACTTAATAGAGAATTTATAAAGGAAATTCTAACAACCAATCAATAAAAAACAAATATTTAACATCAAATCTTCATTACGGTAGTCTAGTTTCAGTATAAAAATAGGAAAAAAGTATATAATGTATTCCAAACAAGGAAGATACGGCTGCGCACTAAATGCGGTCACACAAAAAACAGCTCCAATGGACCTGTTCTTAATTCAATCTGACACCGACTTGTTTCTGATGATGATGACGTTTTGCGAAAGTGACGTTTTGCGAAAGTGACCAAATGCGAAAGTGACCTTTTGCGAAAATGTCATTGTGCGAAAGTGACCTTTTGCGAAAATGACATTCTGCGAAAGTGACCAGTTGCGAAAGTGACATTCTGCGAAAGTGACCAAAATTGTCGAGGTGACCATTTGCGAAAGTGACGTTCTGCGTCAAAACCAACCGGGCGACTGCACTAACCACTGCTACCGAGACCATTAACAGATCGGCCGATTTTTCCTGGTATATATTACCAGGTAAAGAGAGACGCGGGTTCGATGCCCGCCTGAAGCCAAGACCGAATGTCTTCTTCTGGTTTTCCTATCTTTAGTAAGATGATAATGTATTATCCTTAATGCTAAAATGAAATAACCTATCCTCATATTATGTTGAAATGTCTACCCAAATAAGACTTCGTTGACACTTTAACAATATTATCTTCAATTCGCATTTATTTAAAGAAAATACCAATTAAATGACAAAAACAACGTATTTAATCAATAAATTAATTTTATTTAAATAATTACGTGGAATGTTAAGTTAAGAATTTACATAGTTTTAAATATTTTTATAAGAAATTGAAAAAATAATTTTTCGCATTCCTATTTTTTATTATTTACTTCGAATGTTCATTTAAAACTAGATTTTTTACTCTTCCTGTAATTCTATGACCCTGTATACCTTATTCAGTATTCGTCAAAACTCAAAAGGTATTTTAAGTAGAAACCTGTAATTGTATTAATTATTTGTATGTTTCTTGTAAGGAGGTATATTTTCTGAGTTTATTTTTTAATAAATGATATTTTATTTAATCGAAAAAAACATTTTTATTTATCACCAATTACCGCATGATTCAGAAGGCTCGTTAAGCAGTTGGTCCCGCTTCCCAGATGTCAATCGTTAAGCCTAGTCGGAGGCCTTAGAGCGGCTTGATAACATCTGAAATTAGGTTTTCTCGCTGACCTTCCGACAATCCGCACTGAGCCCGCGTGTAGGAGTATGGCCCGCGCCACCACAGTGGAGTGGGTCCAGTATACTCGTATGTATAGGGTGTTTAGGAATGAAGGTAATCGCATTCTTTTTTTAAGCAGTCAATACAATAAATACATGGTATTTTAATGACTGCTTTTATGCTATTCTCATAAGGAATAATAACAACTCCTTTGAAGGATTCAAATAACTCTGTTCATATAGGAGATGGGATGGCTTTTACTTTGCACATCCATACATGTCGTGTGAAATTACGTCACAGTATTTTCCGCCATTGTAATTGGAATGAGATAGAGGATTAATTAATTGTATCATTGAATATTTATGGCACACGATCTGAATCCTCTGCAGTTCGGGCGTTTTAAAACATATTTTGAAATTTCTTAGAAAACAAGGTTCAGTTATATTTTAATTAATAAACTAAGCATTACCAGTTTACGATTTTTTTCAACACGGTTTGCCAATGGTTGGGCGGTCAACTAAAGGGGCTCTGTCTATTTGTTGACGCCCTACTGATACATAACATAACCTACCCTCTAGACCATATCCCTAATGGGTTAGTCAGAGGCACACTGATTGTTGCCGTTATGGTGAACGGAACATTCAGAAGCCCACATTTCGCCGAGGGAATTTGAACATGGTAAGGGGCAAGTCTACCGCCGCGTCCGTTATCCGGGTTGCTTGGGTTTTATATCGGTGTTTTCCATCACCGGAGAGTTAGTCGCAAGCTAGATTTGATCTCGGGACCATCGGGTTCCGAGCAGTGACGCTCTCCCTACTGATGCCTATCGAATATTCCGTGATTTCCCTATAAATGATTGTAGACGGAAAATAAATAATAAAACAAATCTTAATCTATTCATAGGTACGCAATAATAGTAAAAATCGTCGTCACAAGTGGATTGACTGATTTAAGCGATAATATTATTTTCTATTCTGATAACACTCTTTATCGATAATCCACCACGGAAATTGGATTTAAATACTTAGCTTAGAAATAAAATGTTTATTAGATATTACTTATCGCATACAAATATCAGTTCATTTATGACAATTCACAGCAGAGAGGGTCTTTTATTTGCGATGGCGCCAATAATAGACAACGACTACTTTTAAAACCTACCTACTATTTTTAGATTTTGTAAACTTCATCATGTCAGCCGAACGACGCCAACTGCTGGGCACAGGCCTACCCCAAGGCCTCCCTTTGTAAACTGAGGCAATACTTAAGGAATGTCTAAAAAATGTATACTATTTTGTCTGTTAAAGAATAGGTATTGTTTTTGGACTAAACGTATGTCCGCTTGTGCCCACATTTTTTGTCATTTTTTGATTGTATGGTATTGTATTGTAAATGTATTGAAATGACATTCTGACATGTCGCAAATCTGGCTACTCTAACATCATCTTATACAATTTTTTGGTGCTTTCTACTTACTAACCATGTCGCGAGAAAAAGATTGCTGCAAGAAAGATGACTGTGTCAAATATTTTCCAAGACATCACCAGACGGTCTCATAGGTAGAGTGAATAAATATCCACACATTATTCCACACAGCGCCATCTAG
Organism: Udea ferrugalis; assembly: GCA_950022985.1. Lineage (NCBI taxonomy): Eukaryota > Metazoa > Arthropoda > Insecta > Lepidoptera > Crambidae > Udea > Udea ferrugalis. The sequence goes on from OX465545.1 coordinate 6,947,907, forward strand.
CCCGAAATGCCAATTAAATGCTTGTGCTATGATATACTAGGCAACGAATAAACATACCTAAATGCTTTTTTTGTGAATACTAATATACATAGGAAACACCCAGACCCGTACAAACGGCCATGTTCATGCACTCAGGGCCGCCGCAAGCGGGCGTGCAACGCGTGCACCGCACGCGGGCGGCACGCACAGGGGGCGGCAAATTGAGCTAATTTATAGGTACTTGTTTTAAGAAAAAAAAATTAAGTCATAGCATGTAAAAAACATCTAAACGAATGAAGATAACACCGTCATCTATAGGCATCCGTCAAAACCAAGATACAACACTAAACGTCGTCTCTGTCAGCCTATGGAAAACGGGACTGATAATGGTGGATTTACCTAAACGGGTGACGCCTTGCCAAGGGGGATATGAATGCTGAAACGGGCGGGCGCTGCCAGCCCTTCGCGATGGCGTGACTCTGAAACCAGCCTAAGACCCAGGCGCCGGAGCCTACGGCCAGATATTGGGGGCGGCAAATAAATGCAAAAAAACACTTTAACCCGCCGCGGCGCCGCTTATTTACCCACTGGTTAGTTTAATCAGGCCCACTTTAACCAAAAAAATCGCGCTCGCTTCGCTCGCGCAATGCCCATTATTCTACTGTTTACGGTTTTCGCCCCCAAAACTAAGGATATAGGATTTTTTACTATAGAATTAGAGCTTTGCTCCACTCGAGTTATCTTCTTTCAATTGAGGTTTTCATGCAAACACTGAGATATAACAGTATCGCGCGCTCACGCAGTTTCCATACCTGCCCTTGGCTCAAGAGAGCATAGCTCTCATAACGCACGCTTCGCACCTAGCCAGTGCCTACTCATATTTTTTTCCATGACGGGTGAACCCCCTTACTTGCTTAAAATAAACGCGATTGCTATACAGATCCAAAGACTGGGTAGTTGCCAATGTTTAAAAGCCAATAGATCGGCCAAATCCAGTCCATTCTAAACCAAAAAATTGCGCTCGCTCCGCTTATCAATTTCATTAATAAATATTTAATATATTTTTTTTGTCAAAACTCAGAAAGGGCGGCATTATTGGTATTGCACGCGGGCGGCGAAACAGATAGCGGCGGGCCTGCATGCACTCAAATGTTTGTACTGTGCGGGGATCGAACCCGCGAACACTGGTGTAATAGTCCACTTCTGAACCATTACGAGTAGATACTTCTTCTTAGTACAGACACAACTTTCCGATCCGGCGGTAGCGTAACATTTATTTAAGTACAGTATATTTATCGTATACATTTAATATTATGGTATTCATGTCTATTATTAATTGTATTTGGTTTGTTAATTCGATTTGACGTTTGAAAGTACTGTGTAACAGGTCTATTTAAATGAAGTTTTTTTTGTACACCACATCGGTCGTCAAAGTACCTATCTACTCGTACTTAACCTCAGAGCCACAAGCTGACTTAAATAATTAAAACAAGCGAGGTAAGCAAAATAAAACCGTTTAAAAAAATACAAGTACCTACCTACCTACAACCCAACACAAGCATCAAACCGTCTCTACACAGTTTACCCATTAATCCAAAGGTCGTCGACGTCTGTTTAACTCAACTTTTTTCGTCAGCCATGTTTCTTTTACTTTTTTGCTAATCAAAGATGGCGGCAAAAAAATACAGGCCACATGTTTCCTGCCGGTTTTAGGCGGAATCAATTTAGTGTTTGTGTCTGGGTTTTTTGCCGTTCAGTGGCGGTAGCATTTACGTTTAAGGGTTCCGTAACTTTGATTGAAGGGTCCACAGTAGGTGCGGGGCCTGTCAATCAATATTCCTCGCCTGTGTAGGATTCTTAACCATAATATCGACTTGTTTTTTCCATCATCAGACAAAAGGTAATAACCAAAGCAAGGTGTATTTTGTAGTCCATTGCTGGACATAAGACTGTCCCAAGGAGCGCTATAACTCTCGATTCAGAGCTTACCGCATTCAGGCCGAGCCCGCCAACAAGTTCAGGTCATCGGTCCACCTGTCATGGCTGGAGTGCGTCTGACTGTTTGCCCATTCGCAGTCTACTCCAACGGACATCGGTCCTTCTACAGACCAGCCCACTGCCACTTAAACTTTGATTCTGCGAGCTATACGGCTCTACCTGCGGGTTGTTTGGAAGTGATCGCTTTTTAGCGATAAAACCGCCCAAATTGTACATTTACTTGTTCTTACCTGTTACCATTATTGTTGTTTAGTGTGCAATAAAGAATATTTACTTACTTATTTGCGGTACATATACTTAACTCCAGGGGGCCACCTCGCCATGTGGTACACTAATGTATTGAAACTATCTGGCGACTTATTAAGGGCGCGGTCCGTTTTTAGTCAAAGGCGATAATAAATTGTATGAGCTGAGCGACGTGAGCGCGCTATTATCACTTTTGACTCAAAACGGACCGCACTATAAGTCATTTCATACATTTTTGCGCATTCTACATATCACCGGGCACCGCGTTTTGCTTACGGCTACCGGCTCTGGAATTCAGGCCGAGCTTATATTGTAGAAAAACAGAGGAATTCATGAATTATTATTTTTTTACCATTTCTACGGAACCCAAAAACGAACGCCTGAGGGTGAAGCAGTATTTGGGCCTAAAAATATCGTGTATCGTTTTTTTTTGGGTTTACTTCGTACGATACACTCCTAGCAGGATGACCCTTGCTTTGGCAAGGCCAGAATCTAATTATAATAAATATCCCAGGGCATTATCTCACACAGCGTATACTAGGCTAGGCTAGACAACGGACCAACATACCTACTGTTTGTTTTTGGTTCGGGGATGGATGGATTCCAACCCATGTGCTTAAAGGTTGGGAGCCCTTCGCCCTAACCGCTACACCATGAAGGTAGTAAATACAGACGGAGGTTTTGAATAAAAAACATTATAAATTACAAAATGCTATTCATTTATTAAAAATTACACAAGTCATAAACATCGCCTATCGCATTCAAATAATAATATATCCAAAAATAATAGTAATATTATCATCAATGTAAATTATTGATTACTTAGAATAACTAAAAAGTTATTAACATTTTAGGATTTATCACAAATCATAATTAAAAATTTAATGTTAGCGTCGAATATATTTGGAAATACTTTTAACATACAATTTTTAAATTTTGTGTTTGCTTACTACAATCAGTTAAAAACGCTAGAAATATACGGTATGACACTTGAAGTCGCCAATCGGCGAAAAGTCAAATGACGTTTCCTGTCATGGCCATACATTTTAAAGTTTTAGTCATGTAGAAAATTATAGGCCTTTGGCTCTCGACTATGCCCCAGGTATTGTTGTTAACCAAACAAATATTGTCTGTCTAAATGTCTTGCCTCCGAAGTCTTAGATATGTTAGTAAATGCATGTGGTACCAACCGCCACGCTTCACTCGTCAACTGAATGCATTACAAAAGTAATCATGAAATAAAAAATCTAATTTTAATAACAAATATTATGATGTTTGTATGTGCCAGCCATACAGTCAACATGATTATTAATCTGTCTGAATGAATGATTGCTTCTTAACAATGACGCAAAAATAGAGTATATTTTAAAAATAGCATTTAAGAGATTTTAAGCTGACATTTACAAAATTATCCCCAAATATATTCGACGCATTGTCTTCCTACAATTATTTGCACTAAATACATGTCTATAGAAATGCAATAAACAGATTTTGTTGAAAATGCTGACGGCATAAATTATTTTACAGATTTCTGCGAAATGGGGGTAGCGAAACACGAAAAATAAGTACATTGACCCCGCTAGCGCTCATCGTGTCTATCAGTGCGCGAGTGAAAGAGATAGATAGCAAAGGTTCTTTGTACAGAATAATTCGCGTTTCGCAACCGTTTAAATCGAGATCGCACGAAAACTTTACATCAAAAAATGACTTATTCTTTGACAGAAAAAACAAATTCTAAAAACACGTTTAAGCACGAAAAAGTATAGAAAGACATTTTTATAATTCAAAAATAAATGCTTGAATGTGTGACCTCGAAATCAATCTTTGAGTATTTATTTCTATTTACAAATTGATAAATACGTCAAAACTATAATATAGCACGAAGAATACATGTTGTCGCGTATTCTTAAGGTGGGTTGGATGATAGCCCTATCTTTAAGGTGGGCTTGGTTATATTTCCCACTTTTACAATAAATCTCAGGGGTAAAAATTAATCCATATAATTGTTCTTTATAAACCGATTGTATAACAACAAATAGGTAATTTTAGGCAAGTCAATTTACTTATTTTGGTGGAGGACCTTTGAGTTAAAACAATACTATTGCTCGGTCGGGTAGTTACTAAAACTTCTTAACCTTGCTTGTTACTCGTAAGAGAGGCCCAACAGTAAAACCAACGGGAAACGAAAGAAAAGAGGTTACAGTGAGGCAGATCACCCTCAACATTTTTGCAGTAACAGTACAATACAAGATTTTCTAGCTTATTAACAGTTGAGTGAATGTTTACAGAGAATTGGTGCCATACCGAGAAACACTCGATTTTAAAAGCAGAAAAATGACAAATGTTAGCCAACGAATATATACATACCCACATAGCATTTAAACTGGTACTGTCATGGTATTTAAAACATACAGTCCTGTATTTATTTCATGTAGGTAGTTAAGAAAGCGAAAAAGTGTTTTAAACAAATTGTCACCATATGTAGACAATTAAGTTTTGTATCTACCCCCGGAATGGATATGGCACTATAATATAAAAACCGCAATATTTAGCATAATGAACTCAACTAACCAAGTTTTACTCAAAAGGCCCTTCTAGGCTTAAAAAATAAATTAACATTATTTTTTACAATACGTATATCATACATGGTGTTTATTTTTCATTAATTTATTAATTACTACATTACCAATACAGCTCTATAAACAATAATAATTAAATTAGCTGCACATAACTAACTATAAGATTTTTTTACAGAAATATAATTACAATATTATTGCTTGTTAATCTTTTGATAGACAAGTCTTTTTCTTTCTAGATTTATTGCTTGATGGCAAACGTAGTGTAAGAAGTTTAACAGAGCCCCAAGCCTCTATTTATTGAAATTTACCATTGCTAAATACTTCAGGACACTTTCATGTATTTTACCAGTAGTAAACACGTTTTATTACATTATGATGCCCTAGCAAATGTCTATTTAGAAACATGTCAACTTGGCTTTGGACTTGACAAAAAAAAAACTGTCAGTGGTCTTGGGCAGTGCCAATGCAGTAATCGACTATGATTTATTTTGCATGTAATTTTATTTTCACCAATAATAAATAAATAAAATTAAATATAATTGTGAAGTCACAATAAAAAAAAAGTTTTAAAATGAGGCCACAATAGGCCTGCAAAGGGAAAGTCCATTTCAAAAGTTAAAAAAAACTATAACTTTTTGTGAAATATCATGTTTTTTTGGAAGTCACTGGTTTTACTTTCAACATAATATTAAAATGAAGTATTGTCACTAATATAGCAGTACGACTAAATATCAGAGGAGTCGGTATTGTATTTTAACCTGGATTTAGTAAGTGGGTTTCATCAGTTTTTACTGATTAATACTTGTCTTTCAAAAGATTAACAGTTAATAATAAATATTTTGGCGATTTTAGCATTTCAAGCCGTATGATATGTCCCCAAACGAATTTCACTAATAACAATAAAGTTTTACAATTCGCGTACGCGTCTATGAAAAAAAAGTAGCGCAAATGGAAGCATAGACTGAATAGCTCTCTGGATCTTTAACTACAGATTATAAATACATGAGAAGGAAAATATTTATTTATTCGTGCATTTTACAAGGGGGATATTTCAACTGGGTGTAGAAGGCCAAATTATGAAGAATGAGGCTGAACAAAAAAATGCTCAAATGAGTCAAAAGGCCTTTTTTGACCAAAACAAATTATGAAAAAAAAAAAATTTTTTTTTTCTTATGTTCATAATCTGTAGTTACCTTAGAGCTATATTAGAAAAAAAAGGAGAATTTATTTCTTCAAATCCCTCAAAGGTTGATTATACACTTATTAATTCCTAATACTCCCTCCGTACACGAATAATTACCCTCATACAATTCAATTTTATTATAATAGACATTTTTTTCTACGTATACATCCATTTCTGTGCCCTAATTTTGGAAAAAATGCACAGTTCTTTAAAGAAATCAACAGCAAATACATGTGGGGTTTTTCTTAAGCACCCCCGGAGTTTTACATCCCATGGCTTGTCTAGTATATTCCAATTTTTTAGAGACAAAATTGGTCTGATACTCTTAGCACAGACTCTGGTCGAATTAGTATTTAAATAAAACTGAATAGGCAAAGTTAACACGACTAGACAAGAAACAGAACTGAACTCTATTCATGCTTGCTTCTACGCCAAAGTTACGCATACACAATAAATACATTTATGATGGAATACGAATAAATAAATTTGAATAAAATCAAAACCATTATGAATACTTATTAAAATACAACCTTTCTTTATTCAGTAATTACGAAGCATACAGCTTTCAGTACTAATCATCTAACTACATCAAAGGGCGAAAATGTTCGTGAATTTTCAAATATTACGATTATATATATATTATTTTAAGTTTATTTATTTAAGTTTAGTTGGCAAAATAATTTACTAACGTACCATTTTATGGATGCATGTAGATTTTTTAAATTGGAACCCTTTAACAAATTCTAAACACATGAGAAGTATTTTAGGACATATTTTTTCGCCATGTCTGGATTTTTTTCAGCAAAGTAGTTGTCATGACTAGATGACAACCTTTTCGTAAAAACTTTTTGGGATTCTTTCGAAATAAAAACATCAGGATGTTTTATTAAATAAGACAACAACTATAGTTTAAATTCCCAGAAATTGTGCTGAAATTCAGTCACATATAGGTAGTTGCATTCTGAAACATACTTTTTTCATTTATCAAAAATAATTTCAAGGAGGCTGATGCACAACACAATTTGTCTAATAATTAAAATTCGCGAAAACTTTCGCCCATTCCGTCCTTATCTTTCCACTTATAACCAATAACATATTTTGTATATTTACAATTATACGGTTTTTTTACAATACAACTAAAATAATGGCGTGACTAAATGATTTTATAAGATAATAATATTGTACAAATCAGTTCAAATTATACGTGATTTTTTTAATAGTTACATAACACGGAAACACTTATAAAGAATGATTATGTAAGCTGTGGCACGCTCTTAAATCCGCCATTTTGATAAAATTTAAAAAATGAGTAACTAGAGAGACATCATAAAAATAGCGTAGCGAGGAGAGCGTCGTGGCCCAGTGGTTAAACACTCTGGCTCGGAACCCGGCGGTCCCGAGATCTAATCTGGTCCGAACACACCTACTTTGTGTTCATTGTACAATTTGCGACTAACTCTCCGGTGATGGAAACCCAAGCAAGCCGGATAACGACGGTCAATCGCCCCTTACCACGTTGGGTTCGAACTCCCTTGGCGAAATGTGGGCTTCTGAATGTTCCGTTCACCATGACAGCAACATTCTATTTGTATATCAATCTATTTGTATGCAATTTAAAGTATTATTACGTTACTTATTTAAAAGAGTTTGCGTGTAAAAACTAAATTCACCATAATCTGTTATTATAAAACGCATATATATATTGAAATAAATGATATCTTGCAATGAATATTTGAACAATAGATGGCACATGATTATAAATTATATGTTCAATTCCATAATTTAAAATAATTATTTTAAATAAAATTATGTACTATTTTTATCATACATTAAGCTTTAATAAACATGACTTTATAAATGTAAATTGTATCAAAATCATATAAATAATTCAGTCTGTAAAACGGCTGGATTCTATATTAGGTTTTGTCTCCGGCGCGAATGTTATTTAGAATGAACGGAGTACAATTTCAGTAAGGCTTGCAAGAGATTTTATAACAATATCGAGACCCTTAGTTCGTATAGTAACAGTGCTTTTAATTAGATTAATGTAATACAATTCCAAATGTACTTTTTTTTGTAATTTTTTGCAATAAAAAATAAATTAATAATTAATGTCAAATAATCTTAATGCATTGGGTAGTTTATTAATACATTTATTATTTCTATTATAGTATTTAAATCTATCATTATTAAGTGTATTTTTGTTTGATTTAGTTCTTGACGATTTAAAAGCACTTGTAACAGGTCTATTTAGATGAAGATATTCCTGGTTCTCACTGAAATTGTATTCCAAAGGTGATGCTAATTCTAGATTGAATGAAAAGTATCAAAACTGGTTTTAGTTCAATCAAAATAGTGATTTTGAAGTCAAAATCGACTCAAACACGTTAAAATAAATGTTTTTACGAAAATTAACATTGCTAGTATTACTGTATATTATATAAATGTTATATACCAGTAAGCATATAACTTAATTAACGCTATGTTTATTATTTACAAAACCTGTAATTCTCCCTCTATCATTAAACGATTTCCAATGGAAGAAATCCATTGCGTAAAATCAAATCGAGACAATTATTTTGAACACGTATCAAATGATAAAATGAAAAAATATTAAGAAAAACGGACTTTTGTTATAAATAAAAGTAAAACTGATAACTAGAAATGCGCTTACGTTTACCGCATTTCTGAATTACTGTTTATAATACCTAAAATGATAAAGTTATTATTATCATTTGTTACATTTTCAAAATAACTTCATACAGTTTTAAAACAAATCAATTGTTCGATTCAAATGTTATACTTAATAAAGCATGTTGTCCAATGAGCGAAGCGGTGCTATAGATAGGTAATCAATAATGCAATTCCATCAATCAATATTTAAAAACACCACCAACTGTGGCTATATTTTGAAATATGTCAATCATATTTAGCCCTGTGAAATTAAATGTTAGGCCCAGGAGCCTAGCATTCCACTTAACAAGTGTTTATTTACTCCAACTGTGGATTTTGTTCTGATTAAGACTTTATTTTTCCTCCTTGAGACATCACAAGATGGATATAGGAGAAGAGTCTTCAAAGTAAATATCTTATGGACCATTTTGCCAGTTATAACAAAATAATTTGTTCAAAAACAGTCTACAATATTTCCAGTTAGTAAAACCTTCATAATGTATTGATGGCATATCAACACGGGATGCCGTACGGTAAGACAGAATGAAGTCAAATGCCATAGTATTCTGTCTTCGCTGGTCTGGAGACTTCTACGTCATTCCGTACATTCCAAGCGCTTTGTACTGGCAAAATTAAAATTAGGGACTTTAAAGGTGTTCCTCCTGGCTTGTGGACAGCAGGGACATGTTACTCGATAATAAGCCAATTTAAATGCAGGTAATAGGATAGATGACTGTATTTTTTTCTGTTTATTATCGAAAGACCCTACATTTATGTAAACAATCCTAAAAGAATCACATCATTAAGATCAATACTACATGAGATATCACTATTTGAAATGCACATTTTTGGACTTGCCCAAAAACGCTTCATACAAACGAGACTGTGATTATGACGTCACGTTTAATGTTTAAGAACTTTGTTCGGCAGCTATATTAAATATTGCGTTTATGAAAATGGTCTGCTAACATAATTGCTTCATAAAAGTATGGGTTACAAAATAGTGATATTGTTATACAAAAATTTAACACTTTTGAAATGGACTTACCCACCCAAGTTTGCAGGCCTATTTTTGCTCCATTTTGAAACAAATTTCGATTGTGGTTTTACAATAAGATTTGAATTCAACTATTATTTTTTATCGGGTACATACCCAATTATTTATGTTATATCTTTTAATATCTTTGTATGTCTATAGCATCGCTTTCCCCCCGGACCACAAGCTGTCGCTAGTCTTGCAATGGCTTGGCTTACGCTAGAGGATACTTAACAGTTAGCAACGACATCTAGGGTTATTTGGCAGTTGCGACGTCAGCTTACGGTCCTGTGGGGCAAAATATTAATAATTAGAAAATTATAATTTATAGTTAGTAGTAAAAACTAAAAAGAGAGAATAATAAAATATCCCAAAACATTATTCCACACAGTTAAATTGAAGCCCGTTTTTATGGGATACTAGACAACGGATAAACATACTTAAATACTTTTTCTTTTGTAAATGCATACTTATTATACATAGGAAACACCCTGATCAATACAAACAGACATGTTCAGGCACACAAATGCTTGTAATGTGCGGGGATCGAACCTACGACCTTTGGTGTAGTAGCCGACTTCTCAACAATTACACCAAATAGGTCGTCATAATGCTTAATGCTTTCAGTGTTTATATTTTTGTGAAATATTAAAGGTGGTTTTAGCATTTATTGTTTACTCTAAAATATGTGTATGTTCATATTATTATGGAGGGATAACGTTGTTATAAAGCCTAGTACCGGATAGTTATTTTATCATTAGAATTTTGAGCCTTTTGAAAACTAATTTGAGGATAACTCGGCCAGTAGCACAACAGGTGACTGAGCCAGTAGTACCACGGATAGCTGAGCCAGTAGCGCCACAGGTAACTGAGCCAGTTGCGCCACAGGTAACTAGGCCAGTTGCGCCACGGGTAACTGAGCCAGGAGCGCCACGGGTAACTCAGCCAGTAGCGCCAAGGGCAACTTAATAGCTCAACCAACAATTTATTTATTTATAACAACACTGTCATACAAATCATTACAATTATAAAACCCTGTCCGGACAGTGCTCGGGGAAACGGAGGTCATGGAGTAATTCGATCGAAGACTTGACGAGAGTTCTGATGATATTATTTGGAATAAACGAGATTTCTTAGTATCAAGCTGTTTTATTTAAGTTCCACTGGTGTCGCAGTTACAAGCAAGTAATAGACAAGAGAGAGGCGCACAAAAAATAACTTAACAATAGCTACACTAAAGCGACAAACCATACAGCCTAGTAATGTGGAAAATTTATGAGCATTGCTAAATATCTTACAACAAGTTCATTATAAGAGTGAGATTTCAGTCGGAATCTTCTGGATAGAAGCAACTTCCGAAGCGGTGGTAGAGTCACTTTGTTAATTTAGATGTTTTGTTTTTTTGTCTTAACTTGTCATAAATGCTTGTTACAAATAAATAAATAAGCTTACATATCTTTCCAGCGATATGTAAGTTCCATTCCATTGAAAGATATATGGGAGGCCTTTGACCTGTAGTGGGACTAACAATAAAGTTTACATGAATGAATGTTTTTTTCCTTTACTTTTGTTCAGGACGCACATGACATCCATTGTCATGTCATAAATGTTCTTATTTCATAATCAGGAGGGCTAATCATCAGGAGGGCTCTCCTGATGATTAGCCTCCATATGAAAATAAGAATGAATGAAATAATGATGAATGAATGAAAATAAGAATGAATTTATGAAATAAGCAACATTTTAGATGATTTATATTATGAATCATCTAACTGATTTCCTTCACAAGATGGAGTTATCCGTCAATGAATCGCGCAAGCATTGTGTTCTAGTCAAAATATATAGGTAGTCTTAAAAGCATTTTGTATGGGTCAGTTCAAACAAGAACAAATAGTTCAAACCACAGTTCAGATCAAGACCACGTGAAAGGGTTATAGCAATATAGTTCCTAAAGTCAGTGCAATCCAGTGTTTCATTTCCATCAGTGCATCACCAGTTCACCACCTCATATTCATGGTCCATTGTGACGGATCATTCGAGAGCACCAGTAGGCCTAGTACGAACCGCTAATGTTTTGTTAATCGAAAAGAGAACGATACCTTTTTTTCTTAAAGACGTAGGAAAAAGAAAAAAAAGTATCGTTTACTACAGCTCTTAATCAACTTCATATCACTACAAGCGGCCGCCCGCGACTTCGTCCGCGTGGAATTTAGTTCAGCCAGCGAGCACAAATTGTAGCCCAAATGTTATTTCGATGTTGAACTCTTCTAATTCGGAACGCACCCATAGTTACGCTAATGACAGCAGCCGTCTGTCACTTACTGTCATGCCATACCACGTGATGCCGCGTACATTTTCATATTTTACTTGATATTTTCAACAATTTACACAATACCTTTATAAATTGTAGCTTATGTGTTATTCAGATGTATAAGCAACATTTTTGTAAAGTTTAAAACGCGAGGACCCACTGCTGTGCGAGTGGGACCGCCGCGTGCCGCCGTCCGGGGCCCCGGACCCCCTCGACCCATCAGACTTCACTTCTGCTTCACCCACACCTGGTATACTTCACTATACTCACTAGAGGAAGTAGCACAACAGGTGACTGAGCCAGTAGCGCCACGGGTAACTCGGCCTGTGGCACCACGGGTAACTCAGCCAGTGGCACCACGGGTAACTCGGCCAGTGGCACCACGGGTAACTTAGCATCACCACGGGTAACTTAGCCAGCATCACCATGGGTAACTCAGCCAGTGGCACCACGGGTAACTCAGCTAGTGGCACCACGGGTAACTCGGCCAGTGGCACCACGGGTAACTTAGTCAGCATCACCAGGGGTAACTTAGACAGCATCACCATGGGTAACTCAGCCAGTGGCACCACGGGTAACTCAGCTAGTGGCACCACGGGTAACTCGGCCAGTGGCACCACGGGTAACTTAGACAGCATCACCACGGGTAACTCAACCAGCATCACCACGGGTAACTTAGACAGCATCACCAGGGGTAACTTAGACAGCATCACCAGGGGTAACTTAGACAGCATCACCACGGGTAACTCAACCAGCATCACCACGGGTAACTTAGACAGCATCACCAGGGGTAACTTAGACAGCATCACCACGGGTAACTCAACCAGCATCACCAGGGGTAACTTAGACAGCATCACCACGGGTAACTCAGCTAGTGGCACCACGGGTAACTTAGACAGCATCACCACGGGTAACTCAGCCAGTGGCACCACGGGTAACTTAGCCAGTGGCACCACGGGTAACTCAGCCAGTGGCACCACGGGTAACTCAGCCAGTGGCACCACGGGTAACTCAGCCAGTGGCACCACGGGTAACTTAGCCAGTATCACCACGGGTAACTTAGCCAGCATCACCACGGGTAACTCAGCCAGTGGCACCACGGGTAACTCAGCCAGTGGCACCACGGGTAACTCAGCCAGTGGCACCACGGGTAACTTAGCCAGTATCACCACGGGTAACTTAGCCAGCATCACCACGGGTAACTCAGCCAGTGGCACCACGGGTAACTCGGCCAGTGGCACCACGGGTAACTTAGCATCACCACGGGTAACTTAGCCAGCATCACCATGGGTAACTCAGCCAGTGGCACCACGGGTAACTCAGCTAGTGGCACCACGGGTAACTCGGCCAGTGGCACCACGGGTAACTTAGACAGCATCACCATGGGTAACTCAGCCAGTGGCACCACGGGTAACTTAGCCAGCATCACCACGGGTAACTTAGCCAGCATCACCACGGGTAACTCAGCCAGTGGCACCACGGGTAACTTAGACAGCATCACCATGGGTAACTCAGCCAGTGGCACCACGGGTAACTTAGACAGCATCACCACGGGTAACTCAACCAGCATCACCACGGGTAACTTAGACAGCATCACCAGGGGTAACTCAGTCAGTGGCACCACGGGTAACTCAGCCAGTGGCACCACGGGTAACTCAGCCAGTGGCACCACGGGTAACTTAGCCAGCATCACCACGGGTAACTTAGCCAGCATCACCATGGGTAACTCGGCCAGTGGCACCACGGGTAACTCGGCCAGTGGCACCACGGGTAACTTAGCATCACCACGGGTAACTTAGTTAGCATCACTACGGGTAGCTTAGTTAGCATCACTACGGGTAACTTAGTCAGCATCACTACGGGTAACTTAGGGTCCGCCAATTGAACTTTTTCTGACTTGAATTTTGTGCAATATAAATAAATAAATAAGCTGTAACATACAGGGTCATGAGGGAATTCGATCGAGGACCGGAATCTTGGTCATTATACTCACTAGAAAGATAGATAGATAGATATTCTTTATTGCACACCAAAACAAAATCAACAACAAAGAAACACAGATTAAGGATAATCTACAATTTGGGCGGTTTTACCGCTAAAAAGCGATCTCTTCCAAACAACCCTGAGGAAAACTGACGAGAAGGGTAAGTAAGTGCACAAGAAATAATAATAGTAAAGTAACTGAAACTGACGGCAATTTACATTAAATACATAGATACTTACATACATATATTCAATAACTATACTCACTAGAGGAACAGTACAGGTCTATCTGCGGCGCGCGAGGACCCACTGCTGTGCGAGTGGGACCGCCGCGTGCCGCCGTCCGGGGCCCCGGACGCGCCGGACCCACTCGACCCGCCAGACTTCACTTCTGCTTCGACCACACCTGGGGGATGAAGAATAATGTACCGTAAGATGGGGTTAATTGGTATCTGGGTCTTAATTGGGACAGGACTTTGAAAATGTTTCAAAGCTCGAGAGAAGTGCTGTATTTATTTTATTTTAGGGTGTTTTTGTTTATACCTGTAGTGAATATAAAAACATTCAAGAAATTAAGAAAAATAAAGCTTTGAAACATCTTCAAAGTCTTGTCCCAATTAAGACCCAGATACCAATTAACCCCATCTTACCGGTATATAAATGAAATGAATATTTATTTGCAGAAAACATGGTACATTCAAGGTTTTAACGTAAAATATTGGTCCACATGTTCTACCGAGTTGTCGATATGCAAATTTTTACCCGTCATGCTTCAATTTACAACAAGCTAACATAAAATTAATTAATAACAGTAAATTAAATTTCGCTAAAATAACAAATAATAAACAGTGAATAATAAGTAAACACAACTATGCTACAATATAATAAATAATAATACTATATCATTTAATTTAGGCAACAAATTACATTCACAGGTCTTGAAAAACTTCTTCTTATTAAGTCTTATTAAGTAAGATTCGAAAATACTGTGTGATAGTTTACTGGAATAAAGATATAATGAATTTGGATTCAAAGACGCGTAACTTAATTCTAAAGGCATCTGTGCAGACGCCTTCAGCTTTATGTGACCTATCTCTAGACGACAATTCATGTTTTGACACAATGACGATATCTAAAGCGATGTTGCAAAGTATTATATTTTTTTTTACCCGTGGCCAAGATTTAGATACCCTAGATCACTAGCGCTGTTGAGTTAGCTCAACAGCGGCTTGTTAATACGAAGACGAAATAGTTAGTTACTTAACACGAGAACGTAATTAGGTAGGAATCTTCACGGCCATACACCTACCTACAAGGCATGATGGCACTACGAAAAAAGTATAATACTAGTGGTCGCTTTAGATACCTATCGTAATTGTGTCTAAACGAATGCATTGTCACCTAAGATAGGTCACATAAAGCTAAAGGCACATGAAGCAAAAAATATATTTTCTATTATTTACCTGTGTGCTCTTTGGCGGTGAGATGGTCCGAACCGGCACTCGAACCGCCACTACCGGAGAGTACGCTTTCTTCGCGATTGTACCTGAAAAATACAAAATAATGAATTAGAAACAATATAGAAGGCTTCTAAACTATATATTATAAAACACTAACGGCCGCCCGCGACTTGTACTTAGTTTAAAAAAAGTGATATATCTTTATAAATTGTAGCCTATGTCCTATTCAGATGCATAAGCTATATTATTGTAAAGTTTCATTGAATCCATTCAGTAGTCTTTACGTGAAAGAGCAACACGGCACATCCACACATACAAACTTCCGCATTTATAATATTAATAGGATTTCTAAATTATTTATTTTTGGCATTAATACAACTAAACAGCAACAAAATATTTTATCATCGTAATTATTTATTTATACAGAGGGTATTTCCCAACGTAGCAGGCCAAATCCTAAAGTATGCGAAATTGCAGAAAATGGACAACTCAGTTTGTAAAAAAAACTTCCTCTAGTCGGAAATCGAACTTGTAACTTGATTAATTTAATTATAAACAACACTCATAATTTTTTCACGTTCTTTGTGTTCAACAAAATGACGAGCGAAAAGCAACCTATCACCAGACAAACCACCATGACCATATGGCATGTTGAGAAATTGCAGCCGCGCGAATAACCTTAAAACTCCACGAAGCATTAAAATACATGATACCATTATTTTATTGTTCACATACAAACGCTACCTATATAGTGCACCGGGGCTATTGTTGTAACCACGAGGTTACCTCCCGGTAGTACCAACACGACCGAACCGGTGTGGTAGAATGTTATTTTTTATATTATATTATTTACTTTACTTTAGTATAACTTACCCGTAGATGGTGTGTTCGGAGGTGACACAGGAGGTGTATTTGAAGGGAATGGGCTGGTACCCGTACGAGCCTGCGTACGGCATGTAGCCAGGGCCCATCATACTGCAACAGAACGTTACATGTTATCAATGATGAAGAAAAATGTGATTCAATAAAATTATTATTATGCTATTAAAATCAAAATCAAAAATAGCTTTATTTAAATAGACCTGTTACAAGTACTTTCAAATCATCAAATCTAATTAACAAACAAAACATACTTAATAATAGACATGAATAGCATAATAATAAATGTAAACAATAAATATACTGTACTTAAATAAATGTGATGCTACCACCGGATCGGAAAGTTGTTTCTGTACTGAGAAGAACCGGCAAGAAACTCAGCAGTTACTCTTTTCAACTGTTTCTCTTTTTTACAATAGTTGTTAGTATTTTAACATGAACTTAAAACAAGAAAGCATAATAATAATAATTATGTTGTAATATACTAACAACTATTGTAAAAAAGAGAAACGGTTGAAAAGAGTAACTGCTGACTTTCTTGACAGGTTTTTCTCAGTACAGAAACAACTCTCCGATCCGGTGGTAGCATCACATTTATTTAAGTATTTTGTGAAAAGTAAATTAACTTTCTCTCGGTCTGAGACCGGATCTGCAATCGAAGTCTTCCGCCCCGAGACCCTCAGGGATAAGAAGACCCAGATTCGGTGTTAGTATATGTATTGTTTCAATTTAATATTATGGTATTCATGTCTTATTAGGTATGTTTTGTTTGTTAATTAGATTTGACGACATAAAAGTACTTTGTAATCTTGATTTTGATTAAATGATCTAGCTAATGCTTAGTTAATAACATAACATAGTTAATAATAAGCTCTTAATAATAATTTAGGGAACTACTATTGTTATTTTATTTTAGCATTAGGGATAATGCATTTTCATCTTGCTAAAGATAGGAAAACCAGAAAAAGAGATTCGGTCTGGACTTTTAGTGCCTTGATGTTAGAAAGCTGTTCGTAAATTGCGTCTATTGCCCTGCGGGCCTAGCATGCGCAACATCGACAAAATAGCCATCTCCCCCTCTTTCGCTCTAGAGAATTGAAGGGCGTGACTTGACTTCGTTGCTTCTCGACAGTGTTGCCATATTACAGAAAAAAAAAATAGAAACTCCATTTTTTTACTGGTAACACTTGTAAAATTAATTCACACAAAGACTCAATCAAGAGTAAGTAAAATATTTTGTTACTGCTTATCTCATAACAAAAAATAGAAAGAATTTGTTTTTAGATTGATTGTGTGTTTGAGACGAAAATTGGCCGAGTATTTCGACTCTAAAGTAAAAAGCAAGCACGCGTGTGCCATCTGTCGCCGCTTGCCACAATCAAGTTGCACACTGTTATCTCAGTTGCTTTTTGTTCACATAGCCATTCATTAATAAAACTTGTGTTTATTGAAGAAATTGATATGTGAAAATTACTTTCTAAATTATTAAGCCTTTCACCGCCGTCGGTCACTTTAACAATCGAATTCCTATTGGTTGTGACCGGCGTGGCGTTCAACGTGTTAGGGCCGGCGCCCACTATCGGCATCGGCACGCTTCAGGATTTTAATGTGGCAAATAGTAATATACTCTAACGTAATGGCAATAAAGTAGAAAATGCCGAAACAGCAGCCTCAAGCATACCGATTGTTTTTATGAGAACACATCACGGAAATTTCTACTTTATTGCCATAATGTTAAAGTATATTGCTATTTGCCACCTTAAAATCCTGAAGCGTGCCGATGCCGATAGTGGGCGCCGGCCCTTAATGGTATAAAAGCAACCGTAATAGACAACGCCTGTCAAAGTTTCTTTAATTGGAGAACTTTTAATTTGGGCTTAGCGGCGCCATCTGTGAAGATTACTTTCCATATAAAAGTAGTCCGGTCTTGTCATTTTATTGTTGTTGAACGAATATTTGTAATGTTATCTTTAATTATTGTGATGTGATGTGACACCGAACGGGAGTTGGGTTGTATTGCGGCCCCGTTTCAATTCACTCTAATGATGGTAAGCAAATTTCAAAAATATAATGTCCTTTTACTCCGAATTCTAAAAGGTTATGTCGTATCGTTTTAGCATTGACGTGTATTTTAATCCTTTTCTTTTTTTGACAAAGCTGCACGCGTTGTATTTTAATAGTTTCGCATACAATTTCACTCGTCTCGTCACTTCTCGTCCACCTTTCCGATCGACGAGTAATTAAGCCAACAGAAATGTCAAAAATCGATAAATCCGTGATAAAACAGTGGTGCCATGTTAGGGCTTGTCGAGAAATCCGTATTTTCCATACAATATTTCAAATCTGACATTAAGCGGCCATGTTAGCAACAGTAGAGAAAATGGAGAAATGGCTGCAGGGCGACCTGTGATTGGCTATTTGCCCTCTCGGATTTACTCGCGGCGTGCATGCTAGCCCCACTGATGTTGGAAAGTGGCCATGTTACCCTGCGTCTATTGCTTTGATATTGGTCAGGCCCTAAGTCAATCTGTGTCTAGTGCCTTGATGTTAGCAAGGCGCTATGTTAAACTGCGTCGAGCGCCCTGATGTTGGAAGAGGCTATGTTAACTTGTGTCTAGTGTCTTGATGTTAGTAAGTGGCAACGTTAGCCTGAGTCTATTGCCCTAATATTGATCAGGCAATAAGTTAATTTGTGTCTAGTGCCTCGATGTTAGAAAGGCGCTTTGTTAAACTGCGTCGAGTGCCCTGATGATGGAAGATGCTATGTTCACCTGAGAATTGTGCCTTGATGTAAGCAAGGGGCTATGTTCACCTGGGTCTAGTGCCTTGATGTTAGAAAGGCACTATGTTAACACGTGTTAAGTGCCCAGATGTTGAAATGGCGCTATGTTGACCTTCGTCTAGTGCACTTATATTGGCAAGAGGCTATGATACCATATGTCTAGTGCTCTGATTTTGTAAACGGGCTATGATACCATATGTCTATAGCTCGTTCGCGTTAAGAATGCAGTAATTTCATACTTTTCTTTTAACCCAGCACGACTCCTTCCTAATCGAATCGTTCTTAATTAAAAAGTCAAGTCCACATTGACCAGCTGAACGCATACTTTCAAACGCAAAGGTTCTGGGTCTGAGTTTTTTTGTGTGCGACAGAATTACATTTGAAAATCACTGCATTCTTAACGCAAACGGACTATAGAATATCATGCTATAATTAATTGCGTCTAGTGCCCTGATGTTCGAAAGTTGCTATGTTCAGTTGCATGTTGACCTTTGTCTAGTGCATTTATGTTGGCAAGAGGCTATGATACCATAATGTCTAGGGCCCTGATTTTGTAAATAAGCTATGTCTTTCGTATTGGAGGTCGCAGATATGTGGACTGGCATGTATGAAATAATCAATTACACATGACAGTACTAGATTTGGATTTGTATTGTGACAGACTTGGTTTAAGTCACTTTGCTAAGTAATTTGGTGAATTGACCATGTAATATAATATTATATACTACCACAAACCCTACGTATTATTACCTCTGAGTGAATTCGCAAAAACGACACTATTTGTAATTTGTTATAAATTGTAGTTGTTTTATGAGGATTTTATTGTTTTGTTTGTTTTATAAAAAGATTTAGATTTCTATATTTTATTTTCATGTAGGATAGTTACACTATTGCATTGGGTCAAAATTTCCTGTAATGATAGTTGTAAGAGATAATAAATAAATAAATAATATTTCGTCCCGTAACTAAGCTAAGTGACTCACTTAGGATTAGGCAGCGGCGCCAGCGTGTCCGAAGCGAGGCTATCGGCGTCCGTCGGCCGCAGTCTAAGCGCGGCCAACTCTGCGCACAGCTCTCCGGCTACGTAGTAACATTGCTCAGAGAAGGTGATCTTGTTCACTGTGTGTCTTATGAACCCCGCCTGAGGATTTATTTATCATTTATTTAAGGTTTACCAGCGTTTGTTAACAATATACACACATCAAAACTGTCTAAAGATATCATTTTTCAAATATTTCATAAAGTTAAGTATGTTTACAAGTTGAGCATTATCTTAGAATAACGCGAGGACAGAGGCATAAGATAAAGGTTAAGAATATTACAAAAAAAACTTTTGATTTTGCTAAAATTTTGACACCTTTTAAAAGAAAAATCTGTCTTTTTTTAACGTCCTTACGATTGTACAATAATGCTACTACAATGAATTTCTTTATACAATCTGAAAGGGCAGATATAGCAGTTTCTGTGTTCTAAAAATTTCTACGTTGGTATCAATATCTTAATTTTTACAGCCTCCCAAATAGCCATACTTTGTATGAAAATGCTTTAGATATCCCTAGACACTTTTGAGCAGTGTGTTATCTTACATAATAAATTAAAACTAGATACAAAACTAAACGTAACAATCTTATAAGGTAAACACAGCATGCATTAAGAAAAACTAACTTACAGAAGGTTAAAATGAAATTATAAAAAAAGAAGGCTATTCTGCAACCTGTAGCTAAGCTTGGCTTAAGGTTGCTTTGAGCTTTATTAGTTCGTATACAAAATGACAGTTACAATAGACAGACAATTAGGAGATCAAAAGTACAGGTGAGCTTATCTCTATAAAGAGATTTCATCCAGCAGACCACGTTGACAGGGAACAATTTTTTAAATTGAGGTGGATTAAATCAAAAAAAAAGGAAAAGTAAATAAAAGTAGGTCAATTTAAATTTTGTTTGTATTGCGTTCATTTCAATTTTCGTCGTTTCGCGAAGATTTATAATGATTTATTTAAGCCATAACCTTATGGACCTATGACTTAAGTGAGAATGAATATATTAAAACCTATTTAAAAAAAAAACAATATTGGATCTTTACACAGCTATGTGTCTTTTTTAATAGCTTTTTCAAAGCTTGAAACGTCTGTAATCAATCATAGTCTGCTGGACCTTCCAGCAGACTATGATTGATTACAGACGTTAGGGTTTAAAAATGAGCTTCATTCTAGCAGAAATGGTTTCTATTAGATCAGTAATCTGTTCACAGAACCATACCCCTCTAAAATAGTAAACATTGTAAATTAATAAAAGGAATAAGTATAAGTCTAGTAAGAACCCTAATTCTTGCATAAATTAACCTAGTTTTAGCAATCTCTTCCTTAATCTCGCAAACATGACCCTTATTCTTGCTAAAAGACCTGATATACTTGCAAATTTGACCCTTATTCTTGTAAACAAGACTTATTCTTGCAAACAAGTCTCATTCTTGGAAACAAGACTGTTATTCTTGCAAACAAAACTCTTATTCATGCAAACAAGACTGTTGTTCTTGCAAACAGTCTCAAGGGTTCGGTCTTATTTATCTCACAAACAAGACCCTTCCTTGCAAAACTCCTCACATCCGACCAGCAGTAACCCCAAGCCCTACCTTGAGCATATGCGAGGCGTATTTCCTGGCGTCGCGCCGGTCAGCCACGCCGGCTACGTGCTGAAGGACCCAGTCTACCACATCTGCTCCGATGAACGCGTTAGGAATGGTGATCTTCAACCACATCCTGTCGCGGATCTCTAGGCCTGGAATATGAATGTAAGACTTAAAACAGAATGTCCCTACAGTCAACAGCACATCAGGCTGCTTATTTTTTAACTTGCTAAATGTCATTTCTTGCAAAGACTGGTAGCCTGTCATGCCATTACATAAACGGCCTTTATACGTCCCACTGCTGGGCACAGGCCTCATCTCAACTATGAGGTGGAACGAGCCATACTCCAACACGCGGGCTCAGTGCCGATTGTTGGAGTTGTGTAAGGTTAGTGAGCAACCTTAATGTCAGATGTTATCGAGCCGCCCTAAGGCCTCTGACTAGGCGACTGACATCTGGCGACGGCAACCGGGACCAACTTCTTGATGTGCCTTCTGAAGCACGGAGATGCCCGAAATACACATCACTAAATTTCGGTCGGCGTGGTCAACCATCCCATTTCCGACCCGTTTCGAAGTACGTAAATTTGACGTATTTTATATGGGATGTAAATTTTCCTGCTAAGTGTAGCAGGAAAAAAATAATAGAACAGGCACATGGCAAGGGTAATGCTGGAAGCTTTACCTTTAAAAATGACAGATTTTGAGTCGCAGAAAGAAAGGCACTACAAAATAAAAAAGTAAGTACTCCTTATAAGACTTGTATTGTATTTATTTATGTTCATAAGTTTTTTCCAAAAGTGAAAATCATTTGAACTCTTTGGGAAAAATAAACACATCCTAAACCTTATGCTTGTAAATACCCTAAATCTCATTTTCATCTGAGACAAAATTTGAAGAACATTTATTGCTCCAGGACGTCTTAACTCACAAAATAAAAACAAAATATTTAGCGAAATAAAAACAGAAAAAACTACAAGTATATTGTTACGTAGACGGGGTACGTTTATTCAAAATGCCCGATTTTACGATGAAGACAATTTATTGGAACGAATGTAACAAAGTCACACACGAAAACTAATTACAATCACTAACACTTCACAACACAAATAACTCACTTAAAACACTGTACACACACTGATCACTGTATACTGCACTGATGAAATCTCTATCGCACTGATATCGCTTCGAATCGCTCGGTATCGCGTCAAAAACAAGACTGCCTGGGGAACTCACTCGCTCCCCTTTTATACAACCAGCTCCTGAGGTCCAGAATCTTCACGAAACGCCGCGAATCCTTTTATTCATAAACGATGTAAACAACCTTGTTTGTCTTCCGATTTCTTTTGTTCATCACAATAGACAATAGCGTTGCGGAAACAATAGCTGCAATAATAGGGGTGTTTTTCTGGTTGTTTGTGTTTTCGAAAGCTGAATGAAGCGCGTCGAACGTGCAAGAGAATTCTGGAACATTCTCGAGATATCGGCCGTAACAATATTAATAAAATTCCAAAAAATTGAAACTAACCTGAGTCAGGCCTCAACATAGCCCGCACGACCAGCGCCATGTCCATATTGACGGACAGCTGGGCCTCCAGGCCGCCGGCGGGGGCCGTGCTCGCGTCCGAGGGGGCTCCCGACACACACGACACAGGGAGGGCTGATAGCGAGGGCGGCGGCGGAGGGTACGCCTCGCGGAGGGCCTGGGTGTGAGCCACCCATGCGCCTGGGGGAGGAAGGAGGCTTTTTATAGCTGGTGTGATATTAAAAACTGGAATTTTCATGGAGGTTCAGAATAATTGTACTGGAATTTGCTAAAAAGCCTCTCTAAGAATCAATAAATCCTGCAATTGGGTGTTGGAGCATGTTATTTTTTTCTGGTATTCCCGAATGTAGTATTCAAACATGGAATCCTCCTAATATTATAAATGTGAAAGCTTGTACGTGTGAATGTCCTGTGTTGCTCTTTCACGTAAAAACTACTGAATGGATTTGAATGAAACTTTACAATAATTAATATACATCTGATAAGCACATAGGCAACAATTTATAAAAATTATAAGTCCATGCAGACAAAGTTGAGGGCAGTCACAATACATAATTTTAGGCAATGTGTGAAAAGGAATTAATACAGACTATCAAAACAAGATTCAGATCCTCAGACCCTTTTTGTTTTAGATTGGTCACTTGGTGACCAGTCAACCTCATATCCGGACCTCACAGCTACTTTCTGTCAGGTGGAATGATGTCTACAAGAAATGCATTATACAAAAAATAACATCTTTGAGGTTTACCTGGGTCAATAGGCCTAACAGGCTCAGTCCTAGGTATCGTAAAATACCCTTTGGGGTTGGGATCCCAACACTTGGCCACCACCAGCTTAATAGGCCCTGGTTTCTGTACCACTTCCCGGAGAACCCTAACAGCCTCATCATTGGTCATGTCTTCAAAATTCACATCATTTACCTGGAAAAATAGTTGGGAGTTTTTATGAGAGTTTTGTTAATAATACGAACATAGTATGTCCTATAAAGCATAAGTAAGAATAGCATGGTATTATTATAAATAACAAATTAACATCATGAGAAAGGTCAATTGTTTTTTTTTACTAATATTTGGTGGTGTCATTACCACCAAATATTAGTTAAAAAAAAACAATTTCTAGTTTATTTATTAATGGAAAAGGGATGTCTAATCAACAACAAGCTAGCCTAAACCTAAATTAGTAATTTGAATACACAGGGATAAGTAATATATTAGAAGAAGATACCATTTGCTGAAACAGGTAGGCTTATTTAATTAAATTAGTGAATAAACCTGATTTTCTCACTTCTTTAAATTTCTGCTCTACCTGTAGATTGTTAGAGCAATGCACATATCTCAGCAATAGACAATAAACAAGGAATTGTCCTTTTTGCAAAGTACCATAACTTAAAACTTGAGCAGTTATATGTTTTAGTGTTAGCTGGTTCAAGAATTGTAACCACTAGGGCCATGAATGGGCTATATCTTACACATACTGCCATTTTAAATGTAGGTATTATTGAAGTTCCAAAGATTAGAAGACTTTATGTTCTGTTGAAAAAGGAAATAATCTATTTCAAATTGCATTGTGTCAAAAACTCACCTGCAAAATCATATCTCCAGGCTCTATTCTGCCATCCAGGGCAACAGCACCGCCTTTCATTATACTACCAACGTAGATTCCACCATCACCTCCCTTATTGGACTGTCCCACTATTGAAATACCAAGAAAATTCACAGTATCCATATTCAAAGACACTGTTATAATATGCATGGACATCGTAGAGTCTGTTATTGAAGAGTATGAAGATGTTCTAGACATAACTTGTGGTCTTTTTCGTCTTCTCTGAGGTCTTTTGCGCGAGCTTACTTGTAAATGTGAGACACTACTGCATTCTGTCAATGCTCGGTCTACTGAGGCGTTTGTATGCCTTCCAGTAGTAGTTGTGATCTCTGACTGACTGTCGAAAAGGCTTGTAGAGTCCAGGTCTGAGCTTAAAACAGAAGCTGTTTCATATTCTAAACCATGGTTGCCATATTTGGAATGTCCATTGATTCTCAGGCCTCTGTACTTGTACTTGTCACAGGAGGCTCTGTGGCCAGGCCTAGAACTTATTGTACTGTCTGTATCGGTACAGGTGTCCCTAGTAAGAGGTGCTGTGGGCGCTCCAAGGGCATTTTGCTTCGCCTTACCAGCATTGCTGTCCGTGCACTGTGAAGCTCCGTCCGAAGGATTAGAACCCTCCGCAGACACCAACCACGAGACCACACGACCGTTGAAACAAGGCAGATGAGCGCTATCATCAACAATCTCTTCTTTCACCACACCAAAGTCATCGTCCATGGATTTGAAGAAAAATTTGTAATTCGGTCTATTTAGTTGGTTCTTGAAGTCCAACAACGTCACTTTCTCCGGAGATATGGGGATTTTAACTAAATACGGCGTCTCCTCGTCATCTATGTAGTATATTACTTTAGTTTCCTCCATTTTCAAAGCATTTATTTATTGTGAAAATAACAACACCCTACGATCTATAAATATCAGCGGCCATCACAAAAATGGCGATAACAGGTTTCTGCGATTTGACAGTACGTGGCGCCACTGGCGCGTGTTGTTTTATTCTGCGTTCGGATACACAGAATGCACTGAGCAAATGTTAGGTCAACGGCACGACAGGCTACCCTTCTCTGGTCAGTCCTCCCTAGGGCTGTTCAAACGCTAAGTTAGATTTTCACATTGGTGTGTTGTGGCTTGGAGCCGATCCACCAATCCGATAGCGACGCAGCAATGTGAACCTAGCTTTAGCATTCCGAAACACTTACGGACCTCACAATTTACTAGCGCCTCTAGCGGTGAAATCAACACGTGAATGGCCTTTTAGAATATGCCCCCACCATTATTATTTGAACGTTTCATTAAAATCTTCAAATTTTTTATCTGTAGTCAATGTTTTTAATTTTAAATTCGAAATTTTCGTTGGTAAACAATCAGTGCACTGCTTCTTCAGATCGGAAAATTATTGATAAAATAATTAAATTTGCGAATAATGGCTGCAGAAATCAAAGAACCATGGTTCCTAAAAGTTGTAGAACAGCTAGACGAGTTTTGCAAGCGTGTTGATGGTATGTAATGGAGTTACAATGAAAATAACAACCACATTCTTGTATTGTAATTGAATCTTATTTTTAGATTATATTTGTACAAATTCCAGATAAAATAGACAAAGAACAGCAGCAACTAAAAGCCAGCAAGAAGAAGACTGAACTTGAATCTAAATTGGCGCAAGAAATGAAGTTACACGTAAGTTGACAAAGAAGTCATTACCCTGTTTGTTGGTATCAATAGTTCTAAGTGGTTCTAAGTTGAAATTGTTTCCATGCATCTCAATTTTTTAACAGGGACTGCCTCAGCTGTTCCTGATGTCTCATAATCATTACTACACCTTTTTCTGGGTCATACTCACCACGTTTAAAATACATTATAAGTAACAAATTTTCTTTCAGAATGAGCTGAATGACCGACTAGCAGAACTCTCAAGGAGAGGCAATGAACTGGACAGGGTTTGCGCTTCATTTGAGTCATGTCTCACTATTGCAGACAGCGATCGAAACCGGCTAGACAATGCCAAGTGAGTTTAGTTAATTTGGATTGTTTTATGTTCAAATAATTACTACTATTCTGTTGCTGCCTTAGATGAGGTACCCTCAACACAAAATACCCACA
Organism: Udea ferrugalis; assembly: GCA_950022985.1. Lineage (NCBI taxonomy): Eukaryota > Metazoa > Arthropoda > Insecta > Lepidoptera > Crambidae > Udea > Udea ferrugalis. Next base: position 6,974,889 of record OX465545.1, read on the forward strand.
GTCTATTTTCATAACAGAACAGCATCTTAATCTTTCTTCTCTTATTTAGTATGCTTAACTGTTCCTTAAATTATTAGTATTTGCATTTCTTGAATAGGTACTTGAAGGCTTGTATTCTGAAACAACAGTCAACCTGTTATAAGGCTCTGTCCATATGTTGGGACCCCATATTTTCAGCTCTATTCCATGGGTCCACCCTATTCAATAGGGTCCAAAACCAGTGAAATATTGCAACATCTGTCTGCCCCTTATAGGGTTAAGTGAGACTATTAGTGTTAAATTAACATCATTTCAATTGGTCTAAACTTCACTTGATTTACATTTAAACTAACAACCTATGTTTTGTATAGTGGGGGAAGCTATAGCTGCTCCCGGCCACCCACTCTACGTGTTATTCTTTTCAGTGGAGAGGTATCAGGGATAACGGTTGCTATTCTAAATATCTTCTAAAGTGGTAATAGCCAGTTCAATATTTGTTAATTATGTTCTAACCATACTGCTGATAATTTACAGAGAAACATACCAGCTTGCCAAAGAATTAACTGGAATCCGGTTGGACTTCAGCGCACCTCCAAACATTGCCAAGGGCTGTATCCTTTTGTATTATTTATCAAAAATGGTTAAAGGCAATCCGCCAAATCCCATACAAGTTTACCCCAGGCCCAGGGCAAAAGTAATGTATCTCAGTTTTTAGAGTACAAATAGAGAAAATCCCACTAATATTATAAATGCGAAGTAACATTATATGGGAAAGGTCTTATTTTTAGTAAAATATGTATATTTTCCATATGTTTACATAGTGCCCCTAAGAAAATTCAAATGGAAAAAAAATATGTTAGCATGTGAATTTAGCTATTCTGAAACTATGTGATATTTTCGCAATTTTTTCTCTAAAAGCTGAGATACATTGCTTTGGCGCCAGAGCTGGGGTCATTTTGGCGAATCTCTTTATAAACAAAATGTGGTCTTTAGAACTAAGCAGGACTTGTTTACAGTGTCCTGTTTTTGTTCAAAGACAAAAGTTTACTATGCGATTCAAAAATGCTAGCGGTTTTGCGCCAGCCCTACATAACACAATGACAATGTTGCCAGTGAAATAAAAAAAAAATATGTCGGTGTTGTTTTTCACTGTGATAATTCAGGCAGCATATTTTCTATACTACCATCATCTCCACCAAATATTTCCTCAACTGCACCATCCAGATATAAAAAGCGAGCACCGCAAGCAACTCCATCCGTTCGAGCTGGACATGTCCACCGCTGACAGCAACGCGCTGTGGGCCTTACTGAACGCGGCAGTAGGCGTGCAGAATGATGAAAATAGGCCTGACAACTAGATCCTCAATCTGCTTACATATTCATGAACACAATGATATTATAATGAAAAAGAGATGCGAAGTCAGAAATGGTCCCCTGGCGTACGTACCTACCTATAATTTGACCGTGTGAACATGATAGTATGATTATTTACTAGAGCGGAAACGAGGCAGATACATGTTGCGCAGTGTCGTCTCAAACTATCAATGCTTTGCTCAGGTGCACTAAAGTTCTGATTTCGGGTGCCACTTTTTGAGCACGAGTAACCTATCTACCTCTTTTATATTATAATATCATTGTTGACAGGGCAATTCGAGTTCAGGATCGAAGGGAGTTTGCAGACCGCGTTATTGTACAGCATGAGCCATAAATAGTTCATTTTCAATGTTATAATAATGTAATCATATTTTATACGCTAAAATTAATGTAATAAAAGTAATTTTAAGTTTCCATCTTCTTTATTTATATCCTTCAAAATGAGATTGACCAGCCCAGTAGTTACTTCATTACTATAATTGTCAACCCCATATCTGGACCTATCACGGCTGCTTCCCATCAGGTGGAGTGAGGTCGTCTTAAAGACCACAAATCAAAAATGCATAGGTACAGTCAACGGCATATTACGCTACCCATTTCCGGTCAGTCCTTGCCAGATTGCAAAGGAATGTAATTTAGCAAAGAAACGGAAATGGGTAGCCTGATGTGCTGTTGACTGTCAACCTTTACCTACTTATGGTCAGCTTATCCAGCTGACATACAACTACCCCGAAGGGTATGGAACCCCCCTACGAAACCTAAGCGATGACCAACGAAAGGCAATTAAACTCAAGTTCAAGATCAACTATTCAACTTCACCTCCCCAATATATCTCTCTTCTAATATCTCACCTTAGTATCTCTCTTTTTTTTTTATCGTTATCGCCCTCCCACGCGATTACTGCGCCACTATCCCCCCTCTCCAATAAGCCGCGTGTATAGTACGATTCAATCCGTGCCTAATTCAAACTTAATGGTGGCTCAGAAGTTAGCTGCGAACGCCGAGTGCGCAAGATTGACGGTTGACCTCACCTCGCAACCCGCTGACACCTTAATTTGTGTTCTGCGCATCGACTCGCGCGATGTTCACAGCCGCCATTAGGGTGAATCGTTTATACGCGTAATGCCATTACGCGTCTCTCTGGCCAGCTCTTTCGGACTCTGTCTCGCTCTCCATTTTTATCTATCTCTCTTTCTATTACTCACTCCCTCCTTCATTTAAGCAAGCTTAGCGTTTGAAACCCTGTCAAAAGTTGAGGCAATACAAATACAAAAGGGAATGAAAGAAAGTCAATTCCGGCACAAAATCATTTATTTAACTTCACAATCACTGCACCACTGGCGCACAGTTCATCTTCCCATGCGTGTGTTGCGCGTGTCTTTGCGCGTAATGCCGACACGCGTACACGCGCGCGCAGACGCCGCACGCGACGCGCCGCGCGCTGTGGCAACACGCCACGTGCGAGTGGAGACTGTTGCGCGACTTGAACACTGTGGGGCATTGGGGCTTGTTACTTGTTACATGGCGAGAAAGCAATACGAATACGACCGTTGGAAAATAGGCCATAGCTCTTATAGCGACCTCTAAATGCCTTCCTAGCTCCCTCTAACCCTCACTAGCTCTATCTGGCTGTCTCTCTTTCTGAATGGCTAGCTCTCTCGCTCAACCTTTTTTCCTTTCTCCTTCGCTCTTCCTTTAATAATCTCTATTTTGCTGTCTCTCTTTCTCTCGCCCTTGCTTTCTCTCTTGTTTTCACCCTCTAATACACTCTTTCTCCTTCGTCTAGCAAGGGTAGCGTGTGGAACGCCCTGACAAATGTACAAACTTACATATGAGGGGCAATAAAACTCAATTTCAGTTCAAAATCATTTATTTAACTTCAAAATCGGCACAGTTCATCTTCCCATGCGTGTGTTGCGCGTGTCTTTGCGCGTAATGCCGACACGCGTACACGCGCGCGCAGACGCCGCACGCGACGCGCCGCGCGCTGTGGCAACACGCCACGTGCGAGTGGAGACTGTTGCGCGACTTGAACACGGCGGAGCATTCCGGGCACTGGGGCTTGTTACATGGCGAGAAAGCAGTACGAATACGACCGTCAGAGAACAGACCACAGCTCTTAAAAGCGACCTTTTGATACCTCTCTAGCTCGTTCAAACCATCTCTGGATCTCTAGCTACATCTGGCTATCTCTCTTTCTTAATGGCTCTCTCTCTCGCTCAACATTTCTACCTTCCTCTTCCTTTATTGATATCTCATCTCTTTCTGTCGCTTTTTCTTTCTCTCTTATTTTCCCCCCCTAAAACACACTATCTTTCGTCTAGCAAACTTAGCGTGTGGAAACCCCTGACAAATGTCCATAAGAACATTCGAAAGGAAATGAAACACAATTTCATCACAAGATCATTTATTTAACTTCATAATCAGCACAGATCATCTTCCCATGCGTGTGTTGCGCGTGTCTTTGCGCGTAATGCCAACACGCGTACACGCGCGCGCAGACGCAGCACGCGACGCGCCGCGCGCTGTGGCAACACGCCACGTGCGAGTGGAGACTGTTGCGCGACTTGAACACGGAGGGGCATTGCGGGCACTGGGGCTTGTTACATGGCGAGACAGCAATACGAATACGACCGTCAGAGAACAGACCACAGCTCATAAAAGCGACCTTTTCATACCTTTATAGCTCGTTCAGACCATCTCTGGCTCTCTAGCTCTATCTGGCTGTCTCTGTTTCTCAGTGGCTCGCTCTCTCGCTTGACCTTTCTCTTTCTCTCTTTCTTTATTAACGTCCCTCTTTCCCTCGCTCTTTCTTTCTCTTGTTTCCACCCTCTAATACACTATCTCTCCTTCGTCTAGCAAGAGTAGCGTGTGGAACTCCCTGACAAATGTACATACAAACATACAAGGGGCAATAAAACTAAATTTCAGCTCAAAATCATTTATTTAACTTCAAAATCAGCACAGTTCATCTTCCCATGCTTGTGTTGCGCGTGTCTTTGCGCGTAATGCCGACACGCGTACACGCGCGCGCAGACGCCGCACGCGACGCGCCGCGCGCTGTGGCAACACGCCACGTGCGAGTGGAGGCTGTTGCGCGACTTGAACACGGCGGGGCATTGCGGGCACTGGGGAAGAGGACGAGTAAGTTGAGATACCTACGTTCACAATTCTACTTCTATAAATCATTTTTGGCGGACAAATGTAGGGTAGATGACGGGACGGAAATTCGTCTCATCTTACAATGATGCCACGAACTTCCGAAGGGTCAGACCAACACGCATAAAAAATAACTAAAATCTCAAAAATCTTACACTACTTGTATGTATCCTTAGTCCGTATAAACAAAGATTAACACATTTTACTAGGTAACAAGCAATGAAAATAAAAGTCACAGTCAATCCAATTGCAAGTCATAGCTACCTCGACTTGTAGTTCAGTCCGGAATGACGACCGATTTGGTGTAATTGTTGAGAAGTCGCCTACTACACCAAAGGTCGCGGGTTCGATCCCCGCTCAGTACAAACATTTGTGTGCATGAACATGTCTGGGTGTTTTCTATGTATATCAGGTATGTATTTACAAAATAAAAAGTATTTAAGTATGTTTATCCGTTGTATATCTATCTAGTATCCCACGGAAAAAATGGTCCACGGGGTACATAGTTAATTTGACCGTGTTATATATAACAAGACAGCAATAATCATTTACTAGAGCGTAAACGAGACAGATACATGTTGCGCAGTGTAGTCTCAAACTGTCAATGCTTTGCTCAGGTATACGAAAAGTTTTTCGGGTGCCACTTTTTTAGCACAAGTAACCTATCTAAGTACCTATTTTTATTATAATATCATGGCTCCTAGCGCACTACACTGGACTCACCTTCGCCTTGGCCTTTCTCTCAGTGCGATGCATATGCCGGTGTTGCTGCAGCAGGTAGGCCGCGTGGTTCTGTACGGACATTGTACAGTCAACGGCTCATCAGCACACTACACTGGACTCACCTTGGCCTTTCTCTCAGTGCGATGCATATGCCGGTGTTGCTGCAGCAGGTAGGCCGCGTGGTTCTGTACGGACATTGTACAGTCAACGGCTCATCAGCACACTACACTGGACTCACCTTGGCCTTTCTCTCAGTGCGATGCATATGCCGGTGTTGCTGCAGCAGGTAGGCCGCGTGGTTCTGTACGGACATTGTACAGTCAACGGCTCATCAGCACACTACACTGGACTCACCTTGGCCTTTCTCTCAGTGCGATGCATATGCCGGTGTTGCTGCAGCAGGTAGGCCGCGTGGTTCTGTACGGACATTGTACAGTCAACGGCTCATCAGCACACTACACTGGACTCACCTTGGCCTTTCTCTCAGTGCGATGCATATGCCGGTGTTGCTGCAGCAGGTAGGCCGCGTGGTTCTGTACGGACATTGTACAGTCAACGGCTCATCAGCACACTACACTGGACTCACCTTGGCCTTTCTCTCAGTGCGATGCATATGTCGGTGTTGCTGCAGCAGGGAGGCCGCGTGGAACTTGGCGGCGCTCGTGGTTCTGTACAGACATTGTACAGTCAACGGCACATCAGAACACTACACTGGACTCACCTTGGCCTTTCTCTCAGTGCGATGCATATGCCGGTGTTGCTGCAGCAGGTAGGACGCGTGTAACTTGGCGGCGCTCGTGGTTCTGTACGGACGTTGTACAGTCAACGGCACATCAGCACACTACACTGGACTCACCTTGGCCTTTCTCTCAGTGCGATGCATATGTCGGTGTTGCTGCAGCAGGTAGGCCGCGTGGAACTTGGCGCCGCTCGTGGTTCTGTACGGACATTGTACAGTCAACGGCACATCAGCACACTACACTGGACTCACCTTGGCCTTTCTCTCAGTGCGATGCATATGCCGGTGTTGCTGCAGCAGGTAGGCCGCGTGGAACTTGGCGCCGCTCGTGGTTCTGTACGGACATTGTACAGTCAACGGCTCATCAGCACACTACACTGGACTCACCTTGGCCTTTCTCTCAGTGCGATGCATATGCCGGTGTTGCTGCAGCAGGTAGGCCGCGTGGAACTTGGCGCCGCAAGCCTCACACACGAACGGCTTCTCGTCGCGGTGGCGGCGCTCGTGGTTCTATACGGACATTGTACTACATTACATAACCTAAAATACTCGCCAATAATGCTAATGCGCTGGAACCTAGTCAAACTAAAAACCACGTGACTTAAAAAATACAGTTGGCAAAAAAACTATTAAAAACGAGACTATTTAAATTATATTGAAATAATTTTTTTGGAAGATTTTGAGATGTCAAATCATGTGTTACTTCAATTTTCTTAAAAGAAAGAAAGAATAAAATTTATTTGGTTTTGCATCACACTGTAAATACAAAATAAAAACACAGGACAGAAAATAAAATAAAACAATATAAACAACAAGACGCATTAAAACGAAGTAAAACCTAACATTTGTGTGAAGCATAAACCAAAATGGTTACCACTCAGCTTGTGTCATGACAAAGAGCCATGACGCTGGTTTTCAGTAGTAACCATTAGGGTAAAAGGTGCCACCGGCCTACGCAGAACATTAAAATAACAATTTTATTTGAAAAATAGGTATACATAACAAAATAGGTAAACATAAATTGTGCTTTTTGTGTGAATGCGAGAGATAGGGTCATCAATTAATTAATTAATTCTTAACAATTATTTATACCTAACTCTAAGTTAACAAGTAAGAACATTAGAATAAAGTGAAAAGATTAAAAAAAAACACATAACTTGACAACTTAGTAACAAATAAAACAAGAAAACGAAAAACAATAACAATAAAAAAGTGCGTGGTCATAATTCGATTTCCAGTACTTGACAGCTTAAGTTGCAAACGCTACTGAGCGTTTAATGTCAAAACGAACGTCACACCCTACGCAGGTCGCGAGTACGAGACCGTCTAGTCTGCCCTACGTACAAAACATCTGCGTTTCGTGGTAGCTTTAGGTACGCTGCGACAAGATGCTGGAGCAATATTCCTCCTCCTATTAAAAATTCCTCGACTGTTCGTATTTTTAAGCAAAAACTCAAGCTGTATATTTTAGGTGTCCAGAAATCCAATAGTACCATGTAAACGTCATCCTAACTTAGTCTCATACTATCCCCTACTTAATTTGTTTTTTGAAATTGTTGTATTGTTGTTGTATTGTATTTCTTCTCTGTTGCGCAGTGCCACCTGTTATACTTTATTCATTTATATATTTTATTTAATTCTATTTTTCTTTATTAATTGTTAGGTACCGCAGAATATCAGCGTCGTAGCAGGGACGCATGGTCCATGCCACGACATTTGCTGAGCGGAAACCTTTTTGGTACTCACTCAGAATGTTGCCTCATAATGTTATTACTTTTTATACTTACTGTACCAAATAAACGTATTTTCTTTCTTTCTTTCACAAAAATGGCGGCCAGGCGCATTAGCAAATGGCGGGGATTATTTAAATAACTAGCGGCCGCCCGCGACTTCGTCCGCGTGGACTAAAGTAAATAAAAACTCTGAAGTATTTTTTTAATTGTAGTTTATGTGATATTCAGATTTGTAAACTATATTATTGTAAAGTTTCATTAAAATCCGTTTGGTAGTTTTTACGTGAAAGAGCAACACGGCACATCCACATACAAACTTTCGCATTTATAATATTAGTAGGATATTGCAGGGGAAGGCCCAGAAAACGTTGGAGTGATGAATTGAGACACCATGAGAAAGATTGGCAGAACCTGGCACGGGATCGAAATGTTTGGAAAGGATTGGGAGAGACTTTTGCCCAGCAGTGGGATGATGTAGGTTGGAAAAAAAATAGGAGCAACTTACCCGCATGGCCAAAATGCCCGCACTCTGAAAGTCGCAATAGCTACATTTGAACTTCTCGTAGCCATGCTTCGCTCTGTAATGCTCGTTTAGACGCAACTTGTTGCCAAACTTCCTGCCGCAGTGCTGTGAAAAAATTGGGAATAACTTCTCGCATACTTTATTTTCACACATTGCAGTACTTGTGAACAAAACACAAACTTACATTAATTTAGAAAAAATTGTCGGTAATTTATTACAGATATAAGTACAAATAATCAATATACGAATAAATGAAATCTTACATTACTTATGTAAGTAAAAAAAAGTTTTTTTTTTGTTCCCAGTATTATTTCAAATTTTGACAAACGATATTTTCGGGCTATCCAGGATCTAGGGAGAACCATGATGTTTAGAAATAGGGTCAGGGTATTCAGAACCGAGTTATCGTACGATTCGGCAACTTTTATTTAACTTTAGTAAATCGCTTGTTCAGCAAAAGCGCTTGAATTTTGTAATGTTAAAGCCCATGGCATCTTGAATCAACAGAAAAATATAAAAATGAAAATTCCAAAATAGAAAATTGGCAACACTGCTGACATAAGCCCCTTATTACCTCACAGACAGGTCCTAGGCCTGCATGCTTGATCGCCTTATGCCTCTTCAGACTTGCCTTCTGCATGCTCTTGTGGCAGACATCACACTCTTGCAGCTCGATGGCCTATAAAATCAAAAATATATTCAGAAAAGACCCTTGAATTTGTCAAAATTAACCAAACACAGGATACACTTAATAATAGACAAAAGAGTCAATTGCATAAACATTTTACGTAAAACAAAGGAATACGAAGGAAAAATCCAAAGGATTCATTTTCTGTAAACAAAGGAATTTACAAACTTTTTATTAAGTCTACATACATAGATAGGCTGAGCCGCCGCATTAAAAAACGACGCCGTTTTTGATAAAGGGCTAGCTGTATTGTACGGCGGATTGTACAATCCACCTGCGACATAAGCATAACCAATGATACTATAATAAAAAAGGTAGATAAGTAGGTTACTTATGCTAAAAACGTGGCACCCGAAATCAGAACTTTTCGTGTACCTGAGCAAAGCACTGGCAGTGTTGACAGTTTGAGACGACACTGCGCAAAATGTATCCGTCTCGTTTACGCTCTAGTAAATAACCATACCTACTATCAACAAACTACAACAAACTACCTGGGCCCTGTTCAATAAACATTACAATTCTACAAATATGTAAAAAACTTACAGGCTACAATTCTACAAGTTTCTGTTCAATAGAACTTACAAGTTACAATTTTACCATGGTGGAAAATCTACAAATTTGTAGAATTGTAGCTACAATTTTACAAGTTTCTGTTCAATAAACATTTTCTTTCTACAGGTGACAATTTACATATTTGTAGGGAAAACTGGTTTATTGAACGCATAATTGTAGTTACAAGTTTACATTTTATGTAAATTGTAGTAATATTCCGACAGGTGGGCTTACCCTGTGTCAGAACTTTACAATTTTGTGCCTCAACCTAAAAAGGAAAGGAAATTGGATGAAATTAAAGAAATATTCCTAACAACTAGTAGTGTAAGTAATGACAGAAGTAATGAGTGGTTATAAGAAATGCAGCGACGTTTTGAGTAAACACATAAACTTTACTTTTAATGTAAAAGAATAAACATTTCACCAAAAATTCGGGTCAGCAAAATACCGTCGAATATTTTTTGTTTAAAAAGATTGTACACGATCTTTAATACGACTCCACTCAGAAAATCTCCTAATACTCTCCTTATTGCTTTGAGCCACATTTTTTTAAGTTGCCCATCTCGGGAAACCAGTTTCTTTGCATTTGGTACATACGTGAGTTATCAAGAATTCTCTACAAATTTCATACAAAAACGTCTGTGTTTTTGGTATTTGCTCTACTAGCGCCACTTTGACAGTTGCCCCATTGTCTCGAAATCCCTAGATTTGAAGAAATTTAATTATCAGGCATTAAAGGTGGTTCGCTAATCACTGTAAATGAATGAAAAAAACAAATCCGCTTAAAGCAACAAAATCTTACATTTTATGTAAATTGTAACTTACAAAGGGAGTTAAATATTTGAAAAAATATTTCTTCCGAGTGTTAGAGGTGGATGCCTATAACATTGATGAAATCACCCTGGCTCATAGGGCAAAATATACCAGAAAGATTCGGCCGGTCTGTTAATGGTCTCGGTAGCATAATTGGTAGTGCAGTCGCCCGGCTTGCGAAAGATGCGGGTTCAAGTCCTGCCTGATGCCAACATGACCAAATGTCTTTTTCTGGTTTTCTTTAGAAAGATACTGCATGGAAAATGCTAAAAACAATAATAAAATATTGTAACTTACAAATTTGTAAGTACAATTCTACAGGCGTTTTCTACATAATTGTAGTGTTTATTAAACAGCATTTGGAGTTACATATTTGTAAGGTTTTCACTTGTAGATTTTCTACATAATTGTAGTGTTTATTAAACAGCACTTGTAGCAAAAGTTTACAAATATGTAAGTTTTTTACATAATTGTAGAATTGTAATGTTTATTGAACAGGGCCCTGGCCCTGTTCAATAAACATTACAATTCTACAAATATGTAAAAAACTTACAGGCTACAATTCTACAAGTTTCTGTTCAATAAAACTTACAAGTTACAATTTTACAATGGTGGAAAATCTACAAATTTGTAGAATTGTAGCTACAATTTTACAAGTTTCTGTTCAATAAACATTTTCTTTCTACAGGTGACAATTTACATATTTGTAGGGAAAACTCCTTTATTGAACGCATAATTATAGTTACAAGTCTACATTTTATGTAAATTGTAGTAATATTCCGACAGGTGGGCTTACCCTGTGTCAGAACTTTACAATTTTGTGCCTCAACCTAAAAAGGAAAGGAAATTGGATAAAATTAAAGAAATATTCCTAACAACTAGGAGTGTAAGTAAAGACAGAAGTAATGAGTGGTTATAAAAAAATCAGCGGCGTTTTGAGTAAACACATAAACTTTACTTTTAATGTAAAAGAATAAACATTTCACCAAAAATTCGGGTCAGCAAAATACCGTCGAATATTTTTTGTTTAAAAAGATTGTACATGATCTTTAATACGACTCCACTCAGAAAATCTCCTAATACTCTCCTTATTGCTTTGAGCCACATTTTTTTAAGTTGCCCATCTCGGGAAACCAGTTTCTTTGCATTTGGTACATACGTGAGTTATCAAGAATTCTCTACAAATTTCATACAAAAACGTCTGTGTTTTTGGTATTTGCTCTACTAGCGCCACTTTGACAGTTGCCCCATTGTCTCGAAATCCCTAGATTTGAAGAAATTGAATTATCAGGCATTAAAGATGGTTCGCTAATCACTGTAAATGAATGAAAAAAACAAATCCGCTTAAAGCAACACAATCTTACATTTTATGTAAATTGTAACTTACAAATTTGTAAGTACAATTCTACAGGCGTTTTCTACATAATTGTAGTGTTTATTAAACAGCATTTGGAGTTACATATTTGTAAGGTTTTCACTTGTAGATTTTTTACATAATTGTAGTGTTTATTAAACAGCACTTGTAGCAAAACTTTACAAATATGTAAGTTTTTTACATAATTGTAGAATTGTAATGTTTATTGAACAGGGCCCTGATAGTTTGAAAAGTGAAGATCAGATTAACATTTTCAGAAATAGATTAAAAATAATATTATTAAAAAAAGCCTACTACACAGTCGTAGATTATCTAACAGATAAAAATGTAACAACAATATAATATTAATTTATACAGGAAATTTTCATTAGGATAATGTATTTTGTGATTTTGTACATTTGCAATTATGTTTTAAGTTAGTAGTAAGTAGTAGTAGTAGTCTATGTTAGTTAATAAGTATTCTTTCTATTACTGTAAATAATAAGTAAAGCTCTCTTGCAATACCCTAACAGGGTCCATGTATTTTAGTTATAGTATTTGTATTGTAACTCTGTATGTGGTGCAAAATAAATAAATAAAATAAAATATCTTGTAGGTATGGTTACTACAGTTACAGTATAACATAACTAACCTATCCCCTTGAGTGACAGAGACGAAATATGAGGTGATTCAGCTCATCAGGAAATTGGTGCAGTTCCAAGCGGCAAATCAAGGCCTAGTATAATTGTCTTTCGCGCTAAAAAATTAACATTTAGGCCATTGACATTTTGTAATTTTGCCGTTTATTGGCATTTGCGCCATTTTGGCGCCAAATAATGACGCGCAACGATCTACCGTCATTTTAACAAGATTCGGCGATTACGCGCCTGACAGCTCGCATGTCTCCGACACTTGAAGGACTATCTGTGTCTTTTACATCGTAATATCATTAATGTGCTGAGTAAGCGTTAAACACTCACAGTGCTGCAGACCCTTCTCTTGCGCTTCTTCTTGCTGTTACAAGTAGACACATGGTCCACGAGAGTTTCGCGGCTCTCAAACTCCGTTGTGCAGTACTGGAACAAAACCGAGGGTCAGCCTTCCTTCAGTAGTATATCTACATTGGATTTTTAAATTACATAGTACTTTCTATTCATCAAAATACTGGCGATGACGATTTAAAAGTACTGTGTTCAGAATCAATAAACGTTTTTTCTTTCTTTCTTTCTAATGGTCTACTTGAATAAAGATAATTATATTGAATTTGAAAATTGTTTCTAGAGTGTAAGGGCTCGTACATAATAAGACTACTTTATACGTCGTCGCGTATCGTGCTACGACGCCGCATTGTGAGAATGTCACTTGCTTTATTGCATAGAAATGACATTTGGCAAGAGCGAGAGAAAAAACGGAAATGGGGTAACCTGATGTGCTGTTGACTGTACATTCCCACGACAGGACGCCATACCGTGCAACGCTGCCGCGTCGTAGTATCGTTTGATAGTGTACGGGCCGTAAGTTAAGACTTTATTACCATCACAGTACAGTACGATTCAAAATTAATGGCGGCTCGGAAGTTAGCTGCGAGCGCCGAGCGCACAAGATTGACCTCGCAACCCGCTGACACCTTAATTTGTGTTCTACGCATCGACTCGCGCGATGTTCACAGCCACCATTAAATTTGAATCCTTTTATACATTACAGGGCCCCAAGTCTGCTAATTTTACAACGCTTCAATTGTAAAATGCTCGTTTGATACATTTTCTATGAAAAACATGTCAAATTTGACTATAGAGCCGATTGAGACTGAATTACGATTCAATTGAAACGTTATAAAATTAGCAGATTTTGGGCCCTGGGCGCATACTCACTCTACATCTAAACCTGCTGGTGCCGTGCATCATGCCGACGTGTCTTTTCAGCTTCGTCTCCAACACGTATGTGTGGCACAGCTCGCACTTGACCTTCCTCTGATCACACCCTGGGTGCATACGTGCCATGTGAGAGTCTACACTCCTAAAAATACAACATACATACATTAATGGTACATACATCAAGTATGAGAGAAAGCATAGGCTCAAAATAAGTAATAGGTAATAAATAAATAGAATTTCAATAGAGATGAAACTAGCTTTTTGATTATACCCTTGAGTGTCGGCGACGAAATTTGAGCTGATTCAGTTCATCAGGAAACTGGTGCAGTTCCAAGCGGCAAATTTAGGCCTGGTATAATTATATATTTCGCGCTAGAAAATTTATCATTTTAGCTATTGGCATTTTGTTATTTTTTGGCATTTGCGCCATTTTGGCGTCCAGAAATGACGCGGAACGATCTACCGTCATTTCAGTAAGATTCGGCGATAACGCGCCTGACAGCTCGTATCTCTCCGACACTTGAAGGATTATGTTACAAGCTAATTAACTGTTCCTGTAGAAATCAATAATAAATAAATTCCAACCTTTTAGACAAGTCTTTTTGGCACAATTTGCAAGTCACTCTCTGTTTCTTAGCATCTAAACTGAAATGTTCATCGTAGGGAAGATCTACTTCTGTCACAGTATCTCTACTCTTCTTTCTCTTCTTAGAATTCTTCTGCGCTTTACAAGTGTCCATAACTTCTGTTGGTACTTCAGTCTGTAGATCAGAGATGTTTAAATCTCTTTTGAATAATGATAATGGTATATTTTCTTCTTCTGAACAATTTTCTTCTTTAATTTCAGTAACTTTATCTAATTCTGGTTTGATTTCAATTTGTGTATGAAGTACTATATTTAAGTCACCATCCTGTGCCTTTTCTGCTGAATCTAATTCAGTCTTCACTCTCATAAGTTTAGCTTCAGTGTCTTTGCACTGTTTCCTGAACTTCAAGAAGTTGTTAAGAATATTGACACAGTCTGTGCACATATTTTGCGGTAGACCATCATTTATTGTCACCTAAAAGTGTGAAAAGGTTCATTTATTTACAGATTTCATTCTAAACAGCTGCTGAGTGAAATAAGAGGCACCCAATAATGAGTGATATGATAGCATAAGATTAATTTTTCAATTACATCAAGCAACATCATTGATGTTTTCTAGTAAATGGTTTTTTTATGTGCTCATATTATGGTATTCACGTCTATAACAAAATATACTTAATAAAGTACAAAATATACTTAATAAAGTACAAAATATACTTAATAAAGTATATTTTGTTAATTAGATTTGACAATTTGAAAGTACTTCAATTCAATTCAATTCTTTATTGCGGGTCACATTGGAATAAGGTACTTTGCGTAACCATTAGTTTGTGAATATTGTAATGCAAATTGTATATCAATTTCCTGGTTCTTATATAGCTTATTTTATTGCACAACATACACTTGTTGTTATGTGTTTTATGCCACTTTCACAGCCCTTAAAAGTTTCGCGAAACTTCGTAGTTATATCGCCTGTACTGTGTTATAGTTTTTGTAAAGTTCCGAAAACTAACTCAAGAACAGCTTTTAAAACTTTCTAGTTGCATTTTACACATAATACTGAATTATATTACCGGGTTTTCTGCGGACCAAGCAGTCTCCGAAACGTCTGCCAAAGCAGGTGAAAACATTTGTATCGTTTAAGTGTGTTGCAGAAAACCTGGTACCTATATTTATTCGATTAGTTCATAACGTTCATGTTCGTTGGTGAATATTATTACCTTTATACCGACCACCCTAAGCAGGGTGGCAGAACACTTCGTGTAAGCTTCGGTATCTTCGAAAATAGGGTTCAAACTTCGACTGCCCAGACAAGTGCGACAACATTTTGAAAAGTCCATAATTTCGGCCATGTTTTAAAAAAGATAGGCTCAATAGATAGACAGCACCTGATAAATAATTTATTGTAAAAGTGATGCTTAACTTAGGTCACAGAGGGAGGGCAAACATTTAACAAACTTTAAAATGTAAAGAAGGATTTTTTTGTAAGCCCACTGACAGTTGATTGACTGCATTTTTTTGACAGACAAATCTCCCAAAACAAACCCGCGGTCCGAATTTACTTTTTGCGCATCTAAGCAACCGGTCGGGAGCCCTTTCGGTCGCATAAACTCTTTCGTCATAATGTAGTTTGGCATAAATGTTTTGGCATAAAGTTTTTTCGCATAAATTATGATAAGCAGAGTATTATAAACGCATAAAGGTTTCATTGGCATAATTATAATTTGCTATAATTGTATTTCTCATAATTTAAATAAGCATAAATGTGAAGAGCATAATTGATAAACGTATAACTTTACTTTACCATAATATAAGAAACGCATAATAGAAGAATTCATAAAATACAAAACGCATATTTCTACTCGTCTGCCCAACAATAGAGTTGGGGTGAAACCGACTCGGCTAGATTAGGTTAGAAGGTTTAAGGCGGGAGCAAAGCGAAGCGTAGCTGTACCGTGCGTGTTAGTTTTTCAAACCCTAAAATAAAATGCCTGCTGCATCTCTGCATGCTGCTTGCTTGCCTGCATGCTGGGTGCTTGCCTGCATGCTTGCCTGCACGCTGCATGCTTGCTTGCGTGCTGCATGCTTGCCTGCATGTTGCATGCTTGTTTACATGGTGAATGGCGAGGGCGGATCCGACATGGCCGTGATAGGTTCGAAGGTTAAGGCGTGAGCTGCGCTCACGCCTTAACCTTCGAGGGTTAGTTATTTTTTTTTCAAACCCTAAAATAAAATGCCTGCTGCATCCCTGCATGCTGCTTGCTTGCTGTATGCTTGCCTGCATGCTGCATGCTTGCCTGCACGCTGCATGCTTGCCTGCGTGCTGCATGCTTGATTGCATGTTGCATGCTTGTTTACATGGTGAATGGCGAGGGCGGATCCGACATGGCCGTGATAGGTTCGAAGGTTAAGGCGTGAGCGCAGCTCACGCCTTAACCTTCGAGGGTTAGTTATTTTTTTTTCAAACCCTAAAATAAAATGCCTGCTGCATCCCTGCATGCTGCTTGCTTGCATGTATGCATGCTTGCTTGCATGAATGCATGCCTGCTTGCATGAATGCTTGCTTGGTTGCTCACTATACATTTGCATGCTTGCTTGCATGATATTTTCGAAATAAAAATATTTCAGTATAACAAAGAGAATAATAAAGTTTTTAAATTTTGATTAAGTGTTTTTTAAATGGTGATATTATGGTATTCTTATTGTATGACTTGAAATTTGTATGCCATAGGGTGAGATGCCAATGAATTATATGCTAAGTAATCGTTATTCTAAAAACAATTATGCATAAACCTTTGATGCTAATATATCATTATTATAAAAGAAGTTATGCGGGAAAAAAGTATGCCTTATGATTTATTCTAAATGAACGTTATGCGAAACGAAGAGTATGCCAAAAAACGTTATGCAGACTTAAGATATGCCTTTTTAATTTATGCATCCCAATATGGACCCCAACCGGTCCGATTTCGTAGTCGCGAGCTCTTAATTACAACGTGAAGCGCCCATGGCAAGTAAATTTTAATTATATGGCTCAATGACGTCAGATTTGGTGTGTTGGTTCAGTAGGCCTAGCACGAGCTGATAATGTGATAACGTTTTGGTAATCGAAAAGTAAACGATTTTTTTTTCTTAAAGACATAGGAAAGTTTATAAAGTATCGTTTACTTTTCGATTACCAAAACGTTAGCGGTTCGTGCTAGGCATACAAAAGGAGACTATTACAAAAGTGGTCGCAGGTTCGATCCCCGCACAGTACAAACATTTGTGTGCATGAACATGTAGTGTGTGGTTTGTGTAGTGGTCTGGGTGTTTCTTAGTCCCAGGAATCCTGAGTACTCCCAGTGTTTTTTTGACAAAATGTTCTCGTAAAACTTTCGCAAATGAACATGAACTCTCTAAAGGATTTATTCTGACGCATATCCACATTTTTTTTTACGAAAATGACTGTTTTTTTGCATCTAATCTTTAAATTCAATATTGATCATGCCCCAAGGCATAATCGCTGTGAGCGCAATATAGCACTGCTGATAAATTCGCCATAGAAGTCCGCATTACACCAGCTATTATTACCCCAATGCGGTAAATGCATTGGATTTTTAAGGGATGTGAAAAAGTTTATTTGGATTGATTATTTTGATGATTGGGGAAAATATTAAAAATTTAATTAATAAATATACACCACTACTTTTTAAGTATATCTAAAAATTTAATGGGCTTATCACTACCCGTTACTGAAACTAAGAGTGCAGAAATAATTTTAAAAATGTCATAGGTTTTCAAGATATTGAGGTTTGTTTAAATCCTAAAATTGCATTCAAATCATGGCCTAGTAGAATCAGTGTTCATTCATGTTCGGTCAACCCACGAGAGCAAGCGAGAAAGAGGGATAGCTCCTCTCTCTCTCTTTCTCGCTTGCTCCCGCCGCGCCTGCCGCCTATCTACATTACAGCTGTTATTTTTGATAACAATTACGTAAAACGGGAATATTACAAATAACGAGTAATTTTTCACGAAACGTCTAAAAATTTCGGGACCAAAACAGGTAAAAGTAACTTTGGTGTAGGCATTTAACAGCTGATTTCCAAACTTACATGCATTTTATTTATCCTTCAAAATGGCAGCTTTCATTTCATTACTCGTATCAACACAGTGACGCGTACGTTTCATTAAATTGTTTTCCAGTGAAAGAAGCGATGTTTGAGTTCAAAACACTAACTTTACATTTTAATCACACCCGATTATTCTCACTGCACAAAAACACCTTTAGCGTAAGTTCAGGCGAGTGTGCAGGCCAGGCTATAACAGGACCCACCACTGCACGCCTAATTCCTGAAGAATCTACCTGGATCGTTGTAACACATAACTTTTGTAAATACGGTGGTTATTCCACCTTCACTGAAACGTAGATGAGCATTTACTATTGTAGGTACTGTTGTTTTATTGTAACCTAAAGCGGCTCGCTTGTTCTCACCACATTAAAAGAACACAGGTACGACGTCATTCACATAACTCAAAACTGGTAACTAGGTATTCGACAATAGCCTGAAATCGCAAAATAAACGCACGCACGCGGTTCGCTTGCAATTTGGCACTGTTGTTATTATTTTTCGGTGCGGTGCGTGCTGGCCCGGCCGGTCGCGCGGTACTGGGAGCGCTCCCACTCCCGCGCGGCGCCTCTTTGGGGTGAACGTCCTAGGTAGGTACTTCCCCGCGCCACAAGACACGCGCATGCGCGATCCATTTCATTAAGGTTTTACGTGGCTTAGAGCGAGCGAGTTTACACACGCGTGCGCATCTTTGTGTGTGTGACTCTGTTCTGGATATAACCAATAATTACTATTTTTGATGGATAATTTTTGGATTTTGATTTTTGAATTTTTAACAGCAGGAATATGTTCAGTAACGTGTATAGAAAGCCCTATTTTTTTTTTAGATGTACTTAAAAAGTAACCGTGTATATATGCTGTTCAAATTCGAGACCTAAGATTTACAATAAATAAAAAGAACAATAATAAATCTTTATTTCAGACACATCCATATTAGTAATAAAATAAAAAATAAAAGAAGACAAAATAAAATACAAACAAAAAAAAATCAACAACAAATCTTATGAAGCCCAATGACTACACTAACCCAATGTGCCCAGTGTTGCCAACAAATTTTTCACAAACCCACAAATTCTAGCGTGTTAACCCACCAGAAAACCACTAAGTTTCGCTATCCTTCAAACCACCAGAAAACCACTAACATTATTAAAGTACCTCTTGGCAAAAAAAACATTATCCTAAATTTGTATTAAATAATCCATGATTCTTCAAATCTCCATAATGATTTCTTAAAATTGAACCACATAATTTGCACCCTAGCAATTAGACCACCAGTACTTTCCACCGCTTGTAACCAGTCCTTTAATTGTGAGTGACGTAACCAACTATCACGGAACTTTTGAGTATACTGTGGCTTAGGCTTATTAGTTTTACAAATTAATAAAATGAAACATTCATTCTCGTGCCGATGCAAAACCAGAACTGTACTAAGTTATATTTTTGTGCATCCATACGAAACTGATAAACAAACCTTCTTATTTCAAATCAAATTCGACCTAGTAGTCATACAAATAAAGACTATTATCAAAATAATTTAAGAAAATGACAAACTCTTTTCGGGGAATACCCGACAAACACCGCTTGCCTAGGAGTGTTGCCGACATATCATTATATACCCATCATGTAATGTAAGCGTTCAAGTACTTTCCTGTAGATATGTAAATTGTGCTGGTGGTTAAATGTGCCTTTGCCCTTTGTAACCTTCTTACGCAATAAAGCGTAAAAACCATCGAACGAAATAATAATTATGTTGTTGTTAAACTGTTTGATATAACTGTTCTAAATGAATCGCTTTCTGATACACCGCATTTCGAATAAAAACAGTTAGAAGAGATCTCGAGCTCAATCAAAACTGAAGCTCTTTTCAAAAAATCTACGTTGCGAGTTCCGTTTTAGGAATTTAATTTAATTTTGGCTTTCGAGCCTTTTTTAAAGGACCGAAGCTTGGTTAGACTCAAGACTAGATGCGAAGCAGGTTATTAACGATTTTAGCCATGCGTTAAACGCATACGCATACGCACGCATGCATTTTTAGTTAATAACGGTTACTTAACCACATATTTTTATGCTTATAGAGAAGACTTGAAGTTGAAAAAAAATATATAGAATGAATTTTTCAAGTTCTTTATTTGCGCCAGGTATTTTTACATGCAATGCATTGTTTTGTTATTATTTTTATTTTTTTCTCTTTTGATTTTAAATATCAATATTCTGTTGTTCATGAACCTTATAAATATTAAGAGCCTGTCGTTGGGGTGGAGGGTTGATGATCTGAGATACGGGAGTAATCCCAGTTCAGGTATCAACCCACCATAAAATAGTGCTGTACCATTTAAGTATAGTATGCTTTTGTGCTGTGTTTTTTTGTTCATTAGTTTTAAGATAAGAACATTTTGTAAGCATTTTTTATTTTATGGTGAGAAATAAAGATTATTATTATTATTCTCTTTATTAATTGTAAATCTTAGGTCTAAAAAATTTGTACAGCATATTCATAAAACAAAGATTTATAACAATATAAAATCTTAAGAATTATAATTATAAAAATAAAATAATTACAATTATAAAACTTAAGTGCTAAAGCTACAAAACAATGATTTATAAAAATGCTATAAAAACCTAAACCTAGAGTGCCACCAGCAACGGAACGGGCAGGGCTCAAACTGCCGGTGGTTAGGGCTGCAGAGAAAGAAACCTCCTGACAATACGTGCCGTGTCCAGGAGAACCGCCTTCTGTATTCGACCCTTGATCCAACTCTTTAGCGAGAGCCTCTCAAGATGTTGGTCGAGACTCTTCGCTATTAGGCCGTTTGCCGAAACGACTATCGGAACAATGATCGTCGAATCAACATTCCACATGGCGGTCACCTCGTGAGCCAAGTCAAGGTACTTGCTGAGTTTGTCCTTCTCGGCCTTCACGAGGTTATCGTCATGTGGAATGGTGATGTCGACGAGCACTGCCCGGCGCTGGGACCGGTCTACCAAAACGATATCAGGCTTATTGGCTACAATAGTCCTGTCCGTGATGATAGAGCGGTCCCAATAGAGCAAGGCACGACCATTTTCAAGAACTGGCACCGGTGCGTACTTGTAGTACGGCACCTCCGACTCGACAAGGGCATATTTAAGAGCAAGTTGCTGGTGAATAATCCTGGCTACTAGGTTATGTCTATGCAAATACTCGCCATTAGCAAGGTGAGAACAGCCGGAAATAACATGGCGAATGGATTCGCCAGGACGATGCCCGACAAATGTCGACCGTTCCGTCCTTCATAATGTATTTCCGGTAGTTATTCACCTTGATAACCTCGTCAGCAATTGCACAGACAAAACCCTCGGTTTCCCCAAAGAGGTCCCCGAAACGTAGCCAGTTCACCGATGCAGAAAGCTCTACATCAGGCCCTGTTAAGGCCCGATAGAATCTCCCGTGCAGCTCCTTGCTCTTCCATATGTCCCTGCGATCATCAGTGCTGAGCACCGGTAGTTGTCGCCAGTTCTCGTTTGCCAAGGAGAGCGGCGTGAGGCCTTTATCAACTGCCACAACGTCGCGGTGCATCCCACACTCGTTGTTTAGGAAAAATCTCCTAAGACTGCACACTTCGCGGTTGTGAAGGTTCTTAGCATTCAAAAAGCCACGACCCCCCACCTTCCGCGGAATGTACAGTCTCATAACAGACGACCGTGGGTGTAACATGCGGTACGTTGTGAGCAGTTTTCGGACTCGTATATCCAGGGCGTCCAGCTCGGTCTGAGTCCATCTTAGTATGCCAAAGGAGTACATTAGTAAGGGCATCACCCAACCGTTAAAGGCGCGGACCTTATTGCCACCCGACAAAGAACTCCTAAGTACCTTTGCCAAGCGACTAAAGAAGCGTTCCTTCACCGATTGCTTGACGTCCCCTACTGATATACCTAACGACTCCGACATACCAAGATATTTGTAGGTTTCGGCTTCAGAGAGGGAATGGAGTGACACTATCTCAGAGAGTTGTAGACTCGGAGAATCTACAACCCTCCCCTCCTGTACATGCATGACCGCACACTTATCTACACCAAACTCCATCTTGATGGCATTGCTAAAAACCTCTGTGGCTTTTAGCAATTCCACCAAAACCTGGCGTTTTGGTGCAAATAGCTTCAGATCATCCATGTACAAGAGATGAGAAATGACCTCACCCCCTCTACGAAGCCGATAGCCCAGCCTTGAATCCCTCAGTAAGGTACTGAGAGGATTCAAAGCCAAGCAAAACCACAATGGACTCAGACTATCACCCTGGAAGATAC
Source organism: Udea ferrugalis (assembly GCA_950022985.1). Taxonomy (NCBI): domain Eukaryota; kingdom Metazoa; phylum Arthropoda; class Insecta; order Lepidoptera; family Crambidae; genus Udea; species Udea ferrugalis. The sequence continues at coordinate 6,997,379 of OX465545.1, forward strand.
CTCGCTCAATCCTTATCAAGTCCTGCGGAGCAGGGGGACCGTCTCCACTACCTGGTTGACGAAGGCCTGTGATCCACTGCCTCATGCATGTGCCTAGAAAAGATCTCAAAGTTGTATCTACTTCTAACGAATCCAGACTAAAAGACTCGAGTAATTGACACCATAGGCAATGCTGTGAGCGCTGTAATCGTGATTTTAAATTCGGACCGGAAAAAATCACCGTCTACACCATGAGCACCTACATTGCAATTCGGACCATATACATAGTTTTTTTATGACATTGACAGTTCGATTCATTCACGTGTGTTGTTGACAGCTAATGCTAATGACAATTGACAAGTAGTTGAAAAAGTGCAAAAAGTGCTGAATTGCTTGTGGAATTTTTCAAAGTTTTCCTTTAATTTCTAAGCAGTTAAAATGATCACACAGGATAAAGAAATAGACATATTCGTCGCTACTAAAATAGGCTCGTTCAAACGTGAGTAATATCTCGATCCTTTGTCATGACGAGAGCTAGCTACGTCGAGATTTGATGTTACAAAGTATTCATATCCAATCCAATTTGCTTATAGTTATGTGCATAGTTCGCAGTTCTTTGTGTAGGAAACTGCACTGGCGGTCTAGTCTAACGATATTAAGAACGCACTTTACCATATTCTTAGGTTTTGCAGTTATTTATAACCTGTAAAGCGTATTATTTGTTTTCATTCAAACTAGATTTCTAGGTACAGCTAATCTATGTGCTAGGTGCCATTCAGCAGTTTATGCACGCTCCTGTACAGTTATGCAAGTACATTTGCGTCTTGTCTTAGTAAAAAACATATTCAAAGTATTATTTTCGGAAGGAATGTTTTGTTTCAGCAATAAAACCAAAGTCATGAATATTTTTAAATTCTTTCATTAGATCTTTGGAAGACAGATCTTGGTCCAGCTGTGGGGGCTAATGACTTATTAAGATATGAATTCATAAAAAAATATACTATAAATTGAAAAAACAAAAATACAAATCATTGAATGACAGAAATTATAAATACAATGAAAATTGTTTAAAATGTTATACATTACTTTTAGATATACTACTATTTTATTATATTATTATTGTCTTACTTAAGTACCAAGTAAGAAAATAATAGAATATTATTTCAATAATTTTGAAACATTGTAAACAAAACAACTAAAACTAAACTTATATTTTTTAATACTAATTTTCTTTTTTGACAACTTACTTATCTGTAACTCAGTAAAGAAAAATAAATAAATGTCACACTGGTGATTGGTTGTAGTTTTGGCACCTTTTTAGTAATATTTTTTATTTTCTGTTATTTATGATAAACTTTTTATGTTCTTATAAACCTAGCTCTGAATAAACTTAATTGGCAAATCATAATATCACTTTGACCCTTAGACAATATAGAAATGGACTCGCGATTGGGCCGCCCGTCAATGCAAAAAAGTCTGTCCCTTTTTGCGGGGGCAGGGGGAACACTCACACAAAGAAACTTACCTCTACTATAACAGAAGAGGCTTGTTGGCACAATCGCACACAAACCTAAATAAGCAACACAGGGATATTTTACACACACATGTCAATAAAATGATTCACACTACCACAACTTTTGACATTAGTTATGTCTTTACACGGTCCTTATGTCAACTTGGCTAGTGCTGACCATAACACAACTATTGGATGTACAAAAATAAATTGAACAAATGTTTCGATTAGAAATTGTGAATTATATTATGTATTGGAAAGTACGCACTTTCCATAATTTCTAAGCCTGATTTTAATTGTTTACGTGGAGAAGTCCACGTAAACAGTTAAAATCAGGCTTTTTACCTTTATGAATATTTACTTAAAACTATTAGACGAATATTTTAAATTACAAACTTTTTGAAACGTGTAGATTGTTCTAATCTTTTAAGGCAATATAGCAGTAAGCAATCATTAAATAAATTGTTAGAGTAAAAATTTGGACTAAGGACCAATTTTGAGGATTAAAAACTTATCAGACCTATTGGTCTGATAAATTAACAGGTTCACTGTCCATAAATATATAACAATTAAAAGCTAATTGTTCCCTTTATTTTTAACCTATAATAACGCCGCAGATTTTAAAATCTACCCATGACTAGTGCATAGTCTGAAATAGATGGTCCACATTTAGATTTCGTAATTCAATATTTTGAAATCTGCCGAGTTGTTATTTGTTCATCCGATAACTTTGATCTAACTGTTGAATAATCTGCCCTAACTGAAACGAGCTGTATGTATGTTTCTAGGGCTTGACAGACTGCCTAAGTTAGTAAACTTGATATTATGTGATTGGAAACATCTCATTAGAAACATTATTCTTACGTCAATCGAACTAATTGAAATATTTTATTCGAGTGCAATCGGAACTTGCCAATCGATTTTTCTTGCCATTAACCCCAACACTAGTGTGATTACGAAAACACTCAAATGTCATTCCAAACAATGTTTCAGGTGTTTTAATTATTAGTGATTTTTGCAAAAGAAACACGAAATTGAACCAAAAAAATACATACGGATGAAACATAACATTATCCTTCTTCCAATTTAAGTTTTTCGAAGTGTCCTTACAACTATCTACAGCACAAAACGGCATTTTTGAAGAGCTCTTTACTCATCGACGTCTGACTCGTTATGTCAAAATTTCCGAGTTTCAAGTAGTTTTGTTCAACGTTCGGATTTTTAATCGTAACGCGTGCAGAGGGGTAAGGCACGTAAGGCATCTCCAGTTCTTAATGCTCTAAGCTTTGACCACTAGGTGGAAAAGAAAACAATTTTTATTCTTTAACTTTTTTATTGTCATACAATTCAGGCACAGCTGTGTTAAGCTTAAGATTAAGTCAGTGATTTTAAGATGGCTTGATAACATCTGACAGAAGAGTTTATCACTAACCTTACATCACTCCAACTATCAATCCTAGTTGTGCAACATGTCGCGCGGTGCAAATGTTGCCTCTTCTTAAATTGTATTTTATTTATTCATTTCATAATATGAAGGTGCCCGTTGCGCAGTTGTGACAGTGATCGGCGGCGATCGCTGTTGTAAAGCAACACACGCCGGGTCGGAAATGTGATGGGTGACCACCCCGACCGAAGTTTAGTGACGTGTATTTCGGGCATCTCCGTGCTTCGGAAGGCACTTTAAGCAGTTGGTCTTAGGGCGGCTTAATAACATCTGACGTTGAGGTGGCTCACTAACCTTATACCCCTCCAACAATCCGCAAGGTTTTTTTTTTTAATTGACTAGCTGTTAGTCCAAGCTGTGACTTTTAACAGCTTTACCGGGCAATGGAGTGAGCGGAAGGCTCGCAACCCCCAACATTTAAGTAACGTGCCTAAGGGTGCCCCCAGGGGGGGCCGAGCCTCGGCTTAGGGCGTTACTAGGACTAGGCAATCTGACGTAAGTTTGGGGAGAGAAGCGGCCGGAGACGTGCCGGTACCGCGAAGCATGACTAAAAGATTGAGGACGCGACGTGCGTACACGCGTGGACGATATCTCGGTGTTGTAGAGTGTTGGCTTGGCACGAGCTGTTTGACGGAGGCGATGAAGCGGGTGATGGCATCATCGGGCTCTAGTGGGACATGTCTGGGGCGACGATGTTTTCGGGATTTCTTGCCCTTAAAGGGCCTAGCGAGATAATTAGAAATCCGCATGTTGGAGTATGGCTCGTTCCACCTCATAGTTGAGGTGAGATCTGTGCCCAGCTGTGGGACGTATATGTATGGGCCGTTTATGTATGTATTTCATTTTATATTTATTTATTACATGTAGATGTTGCCTCACTGATTATAAGATTTTCGAATTTCGACTGACTAGTTACCACCAGCCTGAATACCAGCACTGGGCTATGCCTAGTACCATGCTGAGTCTGGTACCCTTTGCCAGCAAGTTGTATTCAACTGTGTTCGATTTAATAGCTAAACCACCGAATTCACAAACGTCAATCAACGCTAAGCACGCGCTCACGCTCATGCTGTCCCGTAAAATGTCAATAGAAGTGAAAGGGACAGCATGAGCGTGAGCGCGTGCTTAGCGTTGATTGACGATTGTGAATTCGGTGGTAAGTTTTGTATTCAACATTTTTTGTAATTTTAAGTGTTTTTGACGTGATAACGTCTTTAAAATCGTTTTAGTCGGGTGACATGTTCAGAAACTTGTGTCACACCAAAACCTCACGAGCGCGATCGCAGGTATAACGCGAGAGAGACGGACCGATCTCCCGTCTCATCTCGAGCGCTGCCAGTCATTCCGTGAAATGCCGTTATCACGTAAACATCTCGATCGTAAACCTACTTTACAAACAACCAATTTTTTGTGGCAATAAAGTTTTTTTCTTTTCAGACATAAAATACCACACAGATCCAGCGAAGAACAGTAAGAAATGCATAGAAAATTTAATAGAAATTAAATCGCTACAGAAAGATGACGGCATCACTTGCATGGTCTTCGGCAACGAGGAGCAGACCGAGATCCTGATGGCGAAGAGGAATCGGGAGGTAGGTCTTGGTCCCATCTGTGGGAACGCGTGCTTTGTGCCACCGCAGTTCCCCCAACATGGATGATGAGATCCCCCGGAGGTTTTAGGGGGTATGCCACTGGGTGCCACCTTCCCAGTGGTGAGTCCCATAATGTAATTTTCACCAAGTCAAAAAACGGTAGGTTTTTGTATGTTCCATAGTCTTCCACAGCGGTAGCACAGTACACAGAGAACAGTAAAATATCTACATACAAACGTGCCGCTCTCGGTTTGAATGTGTGCGTGCGGGTCGCACGCCGTGTCGACACACGATTTCACGCACACGATAGCATAAAATACTTACGGGGGATAAGGTGGCGGCAGTACGGACCTGCTGTGCCGCGTGTCTATGCACGCTAGGCTAACAACTCTGCGGCGGCCATAGATAACCTACTGTTTATACTGTGGCGGTAGGCAAAAGATGATCTGCCGGCCTGACATTATGGGCAGACTATGTTAGCCTATGATATTATAATAAAAAAGAGGTTCACACGTTACAACGCGTTGAAATTATGAACGCAGAGGACAATTTTTGAGATCGCATCAGTACTGACATAACCTATCTAGTTATGTCAGTACTGATAATTTTTGAGATCGCATCAGTACTGACATAACCTATCTAGTTATGTCAGTACTGATAATTTTTGAGATCGCATCAGTACTGACATAACCTATCTAGTTATGTCAGTACTGATGCGATCTCAAAAATTGTCCTCTGCGTTCATAATTTTAACGCGTTGTAACGTGTGAACGAGATAGTATGATTATTTATTATAGCGTAAACGAGACAGAGACAGTACATGTTGCGCAGTGTCTTCTCAAACTGTCATCACTGTCAAATGTTTGCTCAGATGCACTAAATGTTCTGATTTCGGGTGCCACTTTTCTAGCACAAGTAACCTATCTACCTCTTTTTTATTATAATATAATTGATGCGAGCATAGATGGACCGCAAACCGCAGACTAGAGCAGCAATCTAGAAGCTACTGGTTTCTATGAGAGTGATTCCAAGCGTGGCTACACTGCAGCGCCGCGCTTAGGAACAAACACAAGTGTGTCGCTTGCAGTTGGCGGTCTGCGGTCCATCTTAGAATAGGGTAGATGACTATGAGTGATTTTGCATGTTTTTTTATGTTCCCCAAAAATAATAATTGATTACAAATGTTATTGTAAAACCACAATCGAAATTCGTTTCAAAATGAGGCTACAATAGGCCTGCAAACTTGGGTGGGCAAGTCCATTTCATATGTGTTAAATTTTTGGAAAACAATATCACTTTTTTGTAACCCAAACTATTATGAAGGAATTATGTTAGGAGACCATTATCATAAACGCAATATTGAATATAGCTGTCGAACAAAGTTATTACGCGCTCCTTACAAAAACAGCGACAGTGACGTCACTGTCGCTGTCACTTTTGTATGGAGCGTTTTTGGGCAAGTCCAAAAATGTGCATTTCAAATTGTGATATCTCTGGTGGTATTGATTCAGATGAAGTGATTCTTTGAGGATTGTTTACATAAATGTAAGGTCTTTCGATAATAAACAAAAAAAAAATACAGTCATCATGCCTATTGTACCTTAAAGATGCAAGTCCGAAATGCACCGCAAACCGCAGACTACAGCTGCAATCTGCAGGCTACTGGTTTCTATGTGCACCGACTGCACGGCCGACACAGAGCATACATGCATCGCGAAGTGCGCCAGACCTTATATTACATTATAATTGTGGCAGTGTTAGCGACTACTGACCTAGGAAACCAGTAACTTCTACAGAATACCATAGTACAATCTTTCTCCTAATGCGCTCGCGGGACATTCGCAATGCGCACTGTGAACCCCTCTCCAGACGTATTCTTCATGCTGACCCTTCCACAGATCCAAGAATACGACACCCAGAACGGCTTCACAAAGACGTATTCGTGCGATTTCGGCACCGGCCACGTGGTCGGCCTCAGTCGGATCAAACGGAAGCTGATAGCGGCGCTGTCATGTGGAACTGTCAAGATTTGGGGCAAGAAGAGCGAACAGCTGATCCAAGCGGGGAAGATGGATAGGCTGAGGGTGTGTGAGGATGATCCTACGTTATTTGCTACAGGTATTGTAGATATGTTACAATCAAACTCTAAGGCAGTCATTGCGAGAAAAAAATTACAAGTACCAATAGTCCGTTCGCGTTAAGAATGCGGTAATTCCATACTTGTCCTTCGATCTAGCACGTCCCCTAACCAATCCAATCGTTCCTCATTAGAAAGTCAAGTCTGCAGTGACCAGCTGAACGCAAAGGTTGTGGCTGTGGCTCTGAGATTTTTTGTGTGCAGAACAGAATTAAACTTAAAAATCACTGCATTATTAACGTAAACGGCCTATAGTTACCTACATTATGATAAAAAGCCCTTTGAAAGCTTCGATTAAAACAAGAAGAGGAAGATACGACATCCAAGTACCTAAGATGACCCAGAAAAAGCAGGTCCAATGGACCTGGTTTCAAGCCAATATGACAGCAACTCATTTACGCGCACGCCTTTTTTCTGACTCGCCCAGCAGTGAATAAAGCCCAAAATGCACTGTTGCCTTTTTGCTCTTTCTGTCAAATCTTCCCCAACACTCCATTCTCAACTCTGCCACAGGCGGCGAAGAGAACGACGTCAAAGTATGGCGAATAGGCGAACCTGAACCCACCTTCTCCGCCAAGAACCTGGCCCACGATTGGCTGCAGCTGCGGCGGCCGCTCTGGGTCTCCGACCTGACCTTCTTGCCCAATGAGGGGGGGAATCTTCTTGCAGCCTGCTCGAGACACGGATATGTCAGGTATGCCTTTTTTTATAGGTTTATGTCACATTACATTACATCTAGCTGTTATCAAAAACAGGGCCGTTTTGAAATGCGGCGGCTCAACGAATAGCCGGATTGAATCCAGCTGAATTAAAAATCCCGGAATGTATTCACTGCTATACGTCCACAGCCAAATGTGTGCTCTTTCACAGGTTTTTAGCCGCCGCATTTTAAACGGCTAGCCGTAATGTAATATGGCGGATTATACAATCCAACATATACATGTATATCCATGCGACATATACATAACACACTGACAACTATATCTCAAATGGGGCAGTCAGAGGCAAACAGATTGCATTGAGGTAAATTAGCCCCTTCATTCCGTTTTTTAAGAGCGTTGAGGCCCAGTGGCTCGAAATCTGTGTGGTCCTAAGTTCGAGACTGGCCGAAACACTTACATAGTACAATTTGCTGCTAACACCGGATAAAAAACCCCGATACTGGCCATAGGCTCACCCCTTACCTTGTGGGCTTCTAAATGTTCCGTTCTCTGTGTCGACAATCCGTATTCCTCTGACTACCTCGTTTGCACTAACGATAGATGTAAGCTTTGATGGAAATAAATAAATAAGCTATTGCTATTTTTAACGGCACTCCAACTCTAGGTTATACGACACTCGTGCACAGAGGAGGCCGGTCTGCAATGTGGAGTTCACCATAGCCGCCACCTGCATCGCTCCTAGCTTCGATGAAAGGTAATCAACTATGTTGTATTGTAACAGACACGCTTAGGGAATGAAAATACTCATCAACCGAAATATTTCTAAACAAATTCAGATTGTAGAACAACGTTAATCTGTGTTTATTTGCTGTTGATTTCTGTTGTTTTGGTGTGCATAAAGGATATCTATCTATCTATCTAAACACACACACACACACATTATTCTCTCTCTTTCTCTCTCCCTCTTTCTCTCTCTCTCTCTATCACACACACACACACACACGCACACAAACAACACACTGTTTTTTATATTCCGGTCAATAAAATAATTATTACTTAATATGAATACCACATAATATGAAAATGTAATAGGCTAGATGACCGTAATTTTTTTGTTTAATATCCAAAGACCTTTCATTTATGTAAACATTCCTAAAAGAATCATTGTACTTGTTTAAGCAATTTACTGGTCAAAACAGTATTCTAATCTTTGATTCTCTGATTAGGCTTTGGTCGTAAGTCCTGATTTCGGGTGCTACTTTTTTAGCACAAGTAAACTTAACTACTCTTTTTATTATAATATCATTGGTCAATTCAATTCTTCATTGCAAACCACAAGGTACATAAGTTGTTATGATTATAATTGGTATCAACTATGGACCCTGTAGGGCGCTGCAAATATAAGTAGTGGAGGGGCTAACATTAACTTAAATCATTATTGTTAAACATGCTTTAACGTTATAATTTTTTACAAATCTAAAATTCTAATTTTTGTACACATTTCAATACATTAGCAAAACAGAATATAATTAGTCATAATATAACAAAAACACATTTTCAAATAATATTAGCAATAATAATTATATTTTAATAATAATAGAGTCAGAATAATATGTATGGTCTAAATAATATAGTATGTATCCCCCAGACAAGTCCTAGTAGGCTTCGGGCGCGGCCAGCTCCACCAGGTGGACCTGCGCCAGTCCCGCCCCGATAAAGGGTACAAGGGCTGCGTGGGCGCGGTTACCGCACTCGCCACCGTTGGGGAAGGGGACGGGAGACTTGTGACTTAAAACTGAACTCACACCTACCCGCTCATAATTATACACATTAACTTTTGCAATAGTTACAAAGATTTGGTTAGAATAATATGATTTAAATCCCACTGCTGGGAAAAGGTCTCCCCCTAGCTCTTCCAACGGGCTCTATTCTCAGTTAGAGAAAAAAATATAAAGGGTGTTTCAAAAATACCCCTAAAGACTGAAATGGCATAGAAAGTGAATGAATCTGAAATAGTAGGTGTCCCTTTTTTCATATCTTAAACGGTTTCAGTAAAAACGTACATCAAATGTTAACAAAAATGTCGATATTAATTCGATTTATCGATATTAAAGGTAGGGGCGTGAACAAAGAAGGTCGCTACATGTCACTCTAGATTAGGCTCAACTTGGGTCCATGAACCCAAATTAGTGCTGGGTGTTTCTATGATCGATGTTTTTATTAAGTAAGTAAGAAATTAACAGGGGACTCCTTTCAGGAGTTGGTATAACCCCCTTCAGTTATTAGGGGTATTTTTCTAACACCCTGTATATTCCCCCAGACAAGTCCTAGTGGGCTTCGGGCGCGGCCAGCTCCACCAGGTGGACCTGCGCCAGTCCCGCCCCGACAAAGGATACAAGGGCTGCGTGGGCGCGGTTACCGCACTCGCTACCGTTGGGGAAGGGGACGGGAGACTTGTGACTTAATCAAACTGAACTCACACCTACCCGCTCATAATTATACACACTAACTTTTGCAATAGTTACAAAGATTTGTCTAGAATAATATGATCTAAATCCCACTGCTGGGAAAAGGTCTCCCCCTAGCTCTTCCAATGGGCTCTATTCTCAGATAGTGAAAAAAATATAAAGGGTGTTTCAGAAATACCCCTAAAGACTGGAATGGCATAGAAAGTGAATGAATCGAAATTGTAGGTGTTGTCCCTTATTTTATATCTTTAACGGTTTCGATAAAAACGTACATCAAATATTAACAAAAATGTCGATATAATTCGATATAAAACGTAGGGGCGTGAACAAAGGAGGTCGTTCCTGGTCACTTCCGGTTAGGGTTAACTTGGGTCGATGTTTTTATTTTACGTTAATTTACTCGAAATTCAAATAAGAGCTACGACTGTAAGAAATTAACAAGGGACTCCTTTCAGGAGTTTGTATAATCCCCTTCAGTTATTAGGGGTATTTTTCTAACACCCTGTATATTCCCCCAGACAAGTCCTAGTAGGCTTCGGGCGCGGCCAGCTCCACCAGGTGGACCTGCGCCAGTCCCGCCCCGACAAAGGGTACAAGGGCTGCGTGGGCGCGGTTACCGCACTCGCCACCGTTGGGGAAGGGGACGGGAGACTTGTGACTTAATAAATAAATAAATATCCTTGGACATTATTCCACACAGCGCCATCTAGTCCCAAGTGGGCTAATTATAGTCCGTTATTATGGATACTAGACAACGGATAAACATACTTAAATACTTTTTCTTTTATAAATACATACTTAATATACCTTTGGTGTAGTAGCCGACTTCTCAACAATTACACCAAGACGGTCGTCAAAACTGAACTCACATCTACCCGCTTATAATACACACTAACTTTTGCAATAGTTACAAAGTTTTGTTTAGAATAATATGATCTAAATCCCACTGCTGGGAAAAGGTCTCCCCCTAGCTCTTCCAAAGGGCTCCATTCTCAGTTAGTGAAAAAAATATAAAGGGTGTTTCAAAAATACCCCTAAAGACTGAAACGGCATAGAAAGTGAATGAATCTGAAATAGTAGGTGTCCCTTTTTTCATATCTTTAACGGTTTCGATAAAAACGTACATCAAATGTCGATATTAATTCGATTTATCGATACTAATTACCAGCACTAATTACTAAATTAATTATACCAGCACTAATTTGGGTTCATGGACCCAAGTTGACCCTAATCTAGAGTGACCAGGAGCGACCTCCTTTGTTAACGACCTTACGTTTTATATAGATAAATCGAATTAATATCGACCTTTTTGTTAACATTTTATGTACGTTTTTATCGAAACCGTTAAAGATATGAAAAAAGGGACAACCCCTACTATTTCAGATTCATTCACTTTTTATGCCATTTCAGTCTTTAGGGGTATTTTTCTAACACCCTGTATATTCCCCCAGACAAGTCCTAGTGGGCTTCGGGCGCGGCCAGCTCCACCAGGTGGACCTGCGCCAGTCCCGCCCCGACAAAGGGTACAAGGGCTGCGTGGGCGCGGTTACCGCACTCGCCACCGTTGGGCAAGGGGATGGCAGGCTCGTGATCAGCACGAGCTTGGATCGGCAGCTGAGGGTGCATAACTATGAGAGCAAGGAGCTGGTTTATAAGGTACGTTTTGTATTAACAAATATCTCTATACATAAAAATGGATTGCTGTTCGTTAGTCTCGCTAAAACTCGGGAATGGCTTGACCGATTTGGCTAATTTTGTTTTTGAATATTTGTAATGGTCCAGGGAAGGTTTAGTAGGTGAGCAAACTCAGATAATGCCGTGAATATAGTAAAAACCAAAATTTTAGTTTCCTCTTAGAAACTGTTACTACCTGTCACGTGACACTGAATGTTTGACATCAGAGCGAAGTCCGTCGGGACAGCTAGTTAATTATCTATACAAATATTATAAAGAGGAAAGGTTTGATTTTTTGTTTGTTTGTTTGTTTGTATGAATTGAATAGGCTCCGAAACTACTTGGCAGATTTGAAAAATTCTTCCACTGTTGGAAAGCTACATCATTCCTGAGTGACATAGGCTATATTTCATTTTCAAAAAAAATAGGCATCCTTACTAAAATTACGAAAAAGCGGGAAAATATTTTTTCACATACAGCTAAGTCCACGCGGACGAAGTCGCGGGCGGCTGCTAGTAAAATATAATTGCTAATGCGCTGTAATCTTGTCAAAAGAAAAGACACGTGACCTCAAAAATACAGTGCGCAAAAAAACTATTTAGAACGATACCTATTTAATTAATCATGTAATTATATTTATATACTCGAAAGCAGTGCAGGTTATTTGAAAGAGATCGCTTTTAGCGAAAAGGCCGAATTGTTCCTACATTTTTGATAGTTCTTGTACTTTTAACTCTTTTGTGCAATAAAGTTCATATTTCTGTGTAGCATTAATCATTGCAGTATCTTTACTAAGGATCGGAAAACCAGAAAAAGACATTAAATTTTTGGTTTTGACAAGTAAATCTTATCTTAATTTTTGTTACAGCAATACCTAACCTCAAAGTTGACCTGCGTGCTAGCCCAAACGGCCTCCAGTACTCCTCTCAAAGCCGACCCTGAGATCAAGGAAGAGGATATTATTGAAGAAATACAAAAGGTTGACGCCGATGAGATGGATGACTTGTTCGAACATATGAAGACTATTGGGTAAGGGAAACATCTGAATTTAGGTATCAGGATCCAACTGCTGGGCTCCAGCCAATGGAGGCCGAGCCTGAGATCAAGGAGAATTCAAAAAGTGAACGCCCTCTTCCAACATTATAATAGGAAAAAAACTATCGGGTGAGAAAATACATTACATGTTATTTACGCCGTTGTTGTGGTACATATCAGAACTTTTATATGTCAATGTTTTCTATTTCACTGTATTAATATGTACCATGTGGCAGTAATTATAATAAATAAATAAATAAATAAATACATCAAATCAAAATATCTCATACGATAATGACTATATCCCAAACAGATCAAATTACAGATTTTTTTTTGATGAAAAATATACAGGGTCAACTAAATCCTGAGGTATGGAAAATATTGAAATATTGCCAACAGTCTCCATGCCCTTTTTTACTGAAACTAAAACTGCTTACTTTGATTTGAAAAACTTTAAAAAACTCTTAATACTGAATTCATAGTTGAGGTGGGGCCTGCCTGTCGCCAGCAGTGTGACGTATAATGATTAGGCTGTTTTTTGTTTGTTGCTTGAAGCAAACTTCTCACATGAAGGTAGATAACATTTTACTGTCTCGCTTGGTCGTTGACTGGCAGAGAGTATTAAAAAAAATATAGTCCGCCATTTTCTTTTGTGCAAAACAATAAAACCAATACAAAAAAACAATTTGTTTTTCTCTTGTTCCTAGTAAAATTTTATTTTGATTTCAATATAATTTAATTTTGTTATTCCAATTTTTATTTCAATTCATTTTCATTTATACTATAAATTTAATTTGCATCATTCATGTAATGGTAACCATTATTTTTATTTGTTTTTAATTTCGATTTGACATGCCTACTTTTTTTCTCAATAGACCAATTATTTGTTTATATTTTCGTAACATTGTATTCATAACTTCATTACTGTGATATGGAATTATGAATCCCTGAAATCCGAAATATTCTTTTTTATTTTATAAAGAACGAACTAAATTTTTCGTTCAATTTCAGAGGAAGAAAATCAAAGAGAGCGCTCCCAGAGCCAGAACGCAAGAAAAAGAAGCTAGAACCGTCCGCCGACGAGTATGAAGGTACTTCAGATGAGGGTACCTCCGATGAGGGTACTCCGGATAAGGGTGAAGAGGCCATCGTGAATCTGCTCCGTAACACTGAGAAGCAGAAGAGAAAGAGAGAGAAACTGAGGAAGGCGAAGAAGGCTAAAAGCGTTTTTCATAATGCGTAGAATAAATAGTATTTTTGGTATTGGTCGTTTTATTTTAGTCAAATAGCGCCAGTGCTTGGAAAAAATTACAGCTAAAAATGTACCATCCTGTATATGGATCAAATACAAATACAAATGTTTTATTCACTATTAAGAAGGGGAATTGATCCAGAGTAGGTAAGGTGAACAGCATGAAAGGCTACCCATTTTCGATCAGTCTTGCTTGCTCTATTGCAAAGGCAACAGCGAGACAAAATTTGTAATGGGTGGCCTTTCATGCTGTTCACCTTACCTACTCTGGATCAATTCCCCTTTTTAATAGTGAATCCACCTCACCTCATAGTTGAGGTGAGGCCTGCCCAGCAGTGGGATGCATATAGGCCGTTTATGTGTATGTGTTTATGTACCTTTCGTTGGTACCTATCAACAAAAGACCTACGTAAGACCGACTTTGAGGACCGATATGTCGAACGCTTATAGCATTAATAATATCTTATTAACGTAAGGTCGGACGTATGCGTTGCACAATTACAATCAGTACGTTCAATTTGTCTCCTACAGAAAATCGGGCACCGATCATCGGTCGTCAAAATCAGTCCCCAAACAAATCCTACACAGATGAAAAAAAAACACCGGGCGGTTGTGTAAAAATCACCCTGTATAACTGTAAGGACGGTTACACACGCAACTGGTACGAGTGTTGACGCGTTTATAAGCTAGCTTATGCGCGAGTCGTTATGTTAAGTTTGAGCAAATAGGCCGTTTTAAGCCTGTGCACTCGAGGCTGATTTTTTCAAGCGCAAATGCAAGGGCGTCGGCATGTTAAGCAGTTGGTCTTGGCTTATGTCGCAAAATATCAGTAGAAAAGCCTAGTCAGAGGGCTTATAGCAGCTTGATGACGTCTGGCTTAAAGATTTATCACTTGCATAACATTATAATCCGTACAGGTCAGTTCTAATAAATAAATAAATATCACTGGAAATTATTCCAGACAGCGCCACCTAGCCTCAAATGAAGCAATTAATTGCTTGTGCTATCGGGATACTAGACAATTGATAAACATACTTAAATACCTACTTTTGTTTGTAAATACTTATTATGAAACACACCCAGAGCACACTAGTACGAACCAATATGCATGAACGCACACGGGGATCGAACCTGCGACCATAGGTGTAGGTGTAGGTAACATTTTTAAATTATTTACATACAAAATGAGAGAAAAACTAAATCAAAGTAAAGCGTATTGATGATTGAGGTAAGCGTGAAGCACCGAGATGTAAAGTGATGTCCGATGTGCACCGCCGGAATAGCACGGCTGCTCAGTACTAAGTAATAGTTGAGGAATGGACTGTGCACAGTAGTGGGCATCCTCGTAGGCCGAGTTTGGTTCGATTGCATTGAACTGTCAACGCTCTGATCAAAAGGTTAAAGGTCACTCTTGTGAGTATTCAAAATAAGCTAAGTACTACGAAACGCCACGTGTTGTGTTACCCTTTAGTGACTATTGACCTATTTACCACACGCCACGTGTTACACTACACGTGTCAAAATTAACGAAATCATAAAGGGCCACACGTCAAGCTGATTAAAGAAGTTGGAAAATGAACCTAATTGCATGGAAATAAGGTAACACCAACTGTCAGAGTGAATGAATTGACTTGAAGCCTTCTGTGTCTGTACAAACAGCCCTCAAACAAAGTACTTATTACGGTGACGTATTGATTGCCATAAATAATCTACTACATAGCTAGGTTTCTCATAATTTGCAAATTGCAACTCTAGTTTATATGGCCTAGTGTTCTGAATTTGATGACAACATCACAGAACAGGCTCAGAAGGCGTAGTGTGAGCTAGGTACCTCGATACAAAGTAAAATATGAATTGCAAGATTTACGCTTTTCTGTTTACATAAACATAAACGGCCTATATACGTCCCACTGCTGGGCACAGGCCTCATCTTAACTATGAGGTGGATTGAGCCATACTCCAACACGCGGGCTCAGTGCGGATTGTTGGAGGGGTGTAAGGTTAGTGAGCAACCTGATGACAGATGTTATCAAGCCGCCCTAAGGCTTCCGACCGACTAGGCTTAATGACTGACATCCAACGACGTCAGCTGAGACCAACTGCTTAACGTGTCTCCCGAAGCACGGAGATGCCCGAAATACATGTCACTAAATTTCGGTCCTGGTGGTCACCCATCCCATTTCCGACCCCGTCGCTGATCACTGTCACAACTGCGCCACGGGCACCAGCTCGATGAAATGCATTGAAAAAGTTTACAGGGATTCGTATGATCATTCGCAGCGGCACGTGGCGCCTCTGGTGGTAGATGCACGTAACCGTTTTTTTATTTATTATTAAATCCGCGTTTTACGCAGTCGTGTTCGAAAGTGAGAAATAGGAAATAGGCGCTCTGGCCGAGTACATAACGTTTTCCATGGATGAAAATCTGATTGACCACAAACACTCAGATCCAGAACAAATATCTGTTTTCATCAACAAACATTGTTATGAAGCTGGAATCGAACTCACGACTGTGAGTCTCAATCGGCACAAAGGACGTTTAAAGAACGTCCTTGATCGGCACACAAAATTCTGAGGTAATCGAGTCGAATTGAAAATGACGTAAATTAAAAGATACATAGAAAGGTATACTTTTTAACACAAAAAAAGAGTAACAGACTTCATACTCCCGAATTCACAAACGACAATCAACGCTATGCACGCGCTCACGCTCATGCTGCCCCCTTCAGTTCTATTGACATTTTATGGGACAGCATGAGCGTGAGCACGTGCTTAGCGTTGATTTATGTTCTGGAATTCGGCGGATATTCGGTCAAAGAAAACTAATCATGTAAAATTTAGGCGGTCTAATGGCTAACTAGCGATCTCTTTCAGACAACCTTCAGATATAGGTAATTTACTAGATTAAGAAAAACTATACATATAACTATTACGATTTTTATTTTAAGACTGTCTTCTTTAGCCTGTGTAATCTTCAGACAGAAACACAACGGTCTTTACTTTCGAGTAACGCATGTGAATCAAATTAGTTAAGAACTCACTCCCGTTACCCTGTATAAAATGTTCAGATAACTAGGCATTTCAAAAGTATATACTCAGCCTTATAAGATATTTCACTACCACGATAAGGTTTTACGCAGGTACCCAAACTTCTTTCACTAAAATTCAAACATTTCCAAGAAGAAGAAATAGAATAATACGAAATTTTGAAAATTGAAAAAGTCCGTTCGACTTTTGTTCTGCCACACCAGACGCGTTCAACCATCCTACCATGGCCCAAATTTTCAAGTAACCAGTCAAAAATAAATAAAAAATTCTAAGTTCATACCCAGCCAACCAATAAAAAACAGCAAAAACCAGTAAAATGGCTCTAGTATTGAGGAAGGCGGCTTTGCCAAGAAATGTATCGCTGCTAAAATGCATAAAAGGGCGTCAACTTGCAACCACGCCCCACAAACAAAATCTAGCACCGCTATGTAAGTATTTGTGCAATATTTCTTCCAGTGTAGTTTATTTATTGTTCCAATTG
Organism: Udea ferrugalis; assembly: GCA_950022985.1. Classification (NCBI taxonomy): domain Eukaryota; kingdom Metazoa; phylum Arthropoda; class Insecta; order Lepidoptera; family Crambidae; genus Udea; species Udea ferrugalis. The sequence goes on from OX465545.1 coordinate 7,014,664, forward strand.
TGCGCGCTTCGTAATTTTTATTTAGGCTGTTTATTTTTTTTTCCGTAGCTTTGTTTTGGACTTTTTTCGACTTAGCCAACTTTGGTACATCACTATCGTTGATTCAACTAGCAATATTCGATTTTGGGTTATTCTTATGAACAAGGAGAGGTGAAGAGGCCAGAAGATTTAAATTTCCACAAACTGTCAAGTTCTTCATAGATCAGTAATTCTTACTATTGTTGTAATTGGTTCTTCTGGCCTCTGTATCTCAACAATCTCTGTCTATTGAATTTGGACTTAGGTCCAGATGAAAGTTGGTATTTAGATTTGACATTCCGCTGTAGGTAACTGTATCATTTTCGATAGCTCTAGAACATAATTTCATTGGTGCTGCACTGCATGAGGGACAATCCTATTATAGTTTCTACGTAGTTTGAGAGGTACTTAGCTAATGGAGGTAAGTCGTAGGTTTAGTGTTTACTGAAACGAAAAGTATCTAATACACTTTTATCCAATTATTTGAAATTAATGTTGTTTTTTTTAAATAACTGCTATCGTGACTTTTGTCAAATTGACACGTGTCAAAACAGCGCGTCCTCTGTGATAACGTTCATAAATCGTTAAGACAACTTATTTCGTGTCAACCGGTAAACCCTCCCACGCTGGCGAGGTTAGTGAGTGGTATTTTGGAGAACGGTGGTCGCCGAAGGACCTCCAGTCTATAATACTCGGCGAGGCGACGCGCGTCCGTCGTTCTTCCGAATAGCATCCGCAGCCAGCCAGCGGCTTCCTTGCCGAGTATTATATGTTTGGATGTCCTTTGCAGCGTCGACTGTCTTCGGGACTCCGCCATTCGGCACGATGATGAGCGGCCGCTTAAACATCCTCTGCTGCGGCGATCAAACTGGCCCTGTACGCTATTTCGCTGAGAAAAAAGAGGATGAAAAGAAAGGAGGCTGCCCTTCGTGTGGCTGTCCCTGCGGGCCTTGCGGTCCTTGCGGCCCTTGCGGACCATGCGGACCCTGTGGACCTTGCCGGTGCCCATGTCCTTGCGGCCCTTGTGGACCCTGTGGCCCATGTGGACCTTGCGGGCCTTGTGGACCATGTGGACCCTGCGGGCCCTGTGGCCCTTGCGGACCTTGTGGACCCTGTCGCTGCCCATGCCCCTGCGGACCATGTGGCCCTTGTGGCCCCTGTGGTCCCTGTGGTCCCTGTGGTCCCTGTGGACCATGCGGTCCCTGCTGCCCTCCACCTTGTGCACCGAAGCCGAAAAGCAAATGCGAGGCTTGCCCATGCGCCAACTGTGCTTGTGCGTGTGCTTCGCAGTGCGCTACCCAATGTGCTTGTGCATGCGGATGTCCGCAATGCCCCTGTGCCAATCGGGCGGCTCCCATCACTCCGCAAGCAGAGACGCCTCCTCAAATCCAAGAGCCTAAGAAAACTAAGAAAATTACTTCGCGCATAAGCGGCGTTAAAGTGATCCCTTAAGTTACAATCAAGTTTTTTAAAATCTTTTTACTAAGCACAATCATATTTTATATTTGGTATGTTTTTGGTGTTAAATATTGCAATAAATATCTTTATGTACTAAATGATGATTTTATTTTCACACCCTTATAACTGTTAGGAACGAATTGAGGATTTTAATTCAGGTGAATAGCATAACATACCTTTGCAGCGAAAGCAGCGCTATGCCGAAGCTTGAAGGATGAGAAAAGGGCGCTCTGCTTGGGTTACACGAAGATTGGAAAGTCGAAGCGTCTCTCACCGGTGCGCAGGCGCGACGAGCAACACAGCGGCCACCGGATTCGCCTCTGCATGTCGTGCCCAACCCTTGTCCCGGAGACGAGACCGAAGATTTACGTAGCCCCACGACACTTCAGCATTCCCTGTTCCCGACCTACTAGCATACTACAGACTTCTCCTTTTCTCGCCAACTGCGCCAGTCTCTTGCGCTGTAACGACGTATCCACCATATCCAAGCGCTCCTATTCAAAACCGTGCAATTGTGGTTGCCCTTGTCCCTTCCCCTGCGGGCCTTGTGGCTGCCCCGGTGGATGCAGTTGCCTTCCCCCGCCCTGCAACACCCCTCCCCGCTGCGTCCAATACATGACTGGCTACTATTATTACCCTTACGGTACCTGGTTCTGTGGCCCTTACCATGTTACCGGAACTTGCTGTCCGGTTGGCCCCTGTGGTCCCAGCGGTCCATGTGGACCCTGCGGGGCTTGTGGGCCGTGTGGCCCGTGTGGCCCTTGCGGCCCTTGCGGCCCTTGTGGCCCTTGCCCGAAATGCTGTTTATGTCCAGCTGCCGTTTGCCCGGTAGGCGTGATGAGTGCCCCCATGGGTAATCCCATGCCTGGACCCATGCCCATGCCCAGCCCTAGTGCGGTTAGGGAACCTTTTCGTTCAGGTGTAGTACCTGGCAATACTATAAAGTACCCAGCATCTCAAGAACATACTAGACAAACTAGTAAATCAGGCATTTCCCGGTTTTTACCTTTCAACAACGCCGCAGCAGGCACTCCCCCAGATCCTAAACGAAACTTGCCTACTGCTACAGTCCTTTCTTCTTTCATGTGTCCTTATAGTACCCAGGCAATGCCACGCGATCACTTCGGCAACGTTTGTGACCCTCGACCACAAGTTGAGCGCCCCAAGTCTGCCAGCCATACCACCAGTCCCTCCCAAGGCTACGCCATTTACAACAAAAGTTTTACCGACACTTCTATACCAACTAAAAGCCCTAATTATGATCCTAAGTTCAAGAGCCCAGTAAACTACAAGAGACCTTCAGGTTGCCCACCTCTCGAAAAGCCACGCACAGTTATGACTCAGGAGCAGAGAGATAAACCTAGATTTAAATCTGGCGCATTTGATTATGCTTCAATTCCAAATTATAGAAATCCGTACTCAAGTCCCAACGACGTTGAATTCAAACCTTACGAATCCTAATTCCTCAAAGCATATTTTAGGTTATGCCGGCCAAAACTTATCACATCCAATATCAACCAAACTTCCATCTAACAGAATTTGCCATAGTACAATAGCCCGCACGCGTTCTCAAATTAATAAACTATCATAAAAATGCGATAGTTTTATTTAAATATGATCCTGTTACTTTAAATCTGTAGGATGTCATTACAGTACACTCATCCTTTCAGCGAATGTCGCCATGAAGATGGGCTTGAGAGAGCACATTAATAAGTATCAGCTTGAGGCGCCGATGAAGAAAGTCGCACCGCTGAAGCCACAGCTCGAAGAAGAGGTGTCTCAGAGGGCCGCAGTTCCACCACGCCAGAGCTTCTCCTGCCCAAACTTATTTTACCCGAGACAAGCCGAGGAAAGTGCCACAGTTGACCACTTGCCAAGAACACATTCTGCGATGTTCTATGAAGAACAGAAAAGTCCAAATTACTTTCGAGATCCCCGCTTGATGCAACATTGTCTGTATTCTGATGTTCCTCCACTATGTGCGCCTGTAGCTCCTGAACTGATAGGGACCAGTCCAGTTGAAGCTATAGCGAATTTGTGTGCAGTCTGCGGATGCCCAAGCCCTTGTGGATGCGGATGCAGCTGTCTGCCACCTCCTTGCAACACTCCAGCACGCTGCGTGCAATACATGACTGGCTATTATTATTACCCGTATGGAACTTGGTTTTGCGGCCCATATCACATTGCAACGGGTGCCTGTGGGCCTTGCGCTGGACCAGTGCGACCAGGAGGCCCGTGTGGGCCAGCCCCGCCTGTTCCTGGTGGACCCTGTGGACCCTTCGGCTGTGGACCATGTGGACCCTGCGGTCCAGGATGTTGTGGTCCTCTTGGTGGGCCATGTGGTCCCTGCGGACCTTGCGGACCTTGCGGACCTTGTGGACCTTGCGGACCTGGTTGTGGACCTTGCGGTCCCTGTGGACCCTGTGGACCCTGCGGACCCTGTGCACCCTGTGGACCATGTGGACTTTGCAACCCCTTCTGCTGTGTTGTACCTGATCTACTGGATATCTGTGGTGTATGTGGGCCATGCTGTGGCGGATGCGGACCCTGTGCACCCTGTGGTCCGTGTGGACCTTGTGGATGCTACGGATGTGGGTGTGGCCCTTATGGATGCGGTGGATGCGGACCATGTGGATACGGCTGTGGATGTGGGCCTTGCGGTTGCGGATGTGGCCCCTGTGGCCCTTGTGGCCCCTGTGGGTGTGGCCCCTGCGGCCCTTGTGGGCCCTGCGGTGGTTGTGGGCCTTGTGGCCCCTGCGGTTGCGGTCCTTGTGGCCCTTGTGGCCCTTGTGGCCCCTGTGGCTGTGGGGCTTGTGGCCCCTGCGGCTGCGGTCCATGTGGCTGTTGCGGATGCTGTCCACCATTTCCCGTCTGCGGTCCGATCTCTCCAGGGTCCTCCTCTAAAGGTCCAGTCGGTCCAAGTGGACCTGTTGGGCCCAATCCCAGTGGGCCTGGTGGACCTTGCCCTAAATGCTGTATTGTCAGCTCCTGTATAGCACCAGAGCCGCTAGTGAGCGACGAAGTCTGTTTCTGTGGCAACTGCCGTGCAGCGAGAACAGCGGCTGCTGAGTCGAAGAATGACCCTGAAATAGTGACTTCAAGATCATTGCCATTGCCGCCTGCCCCAAAATGCGATATCAATCCGAACTTGGTCAAACCCCATCCATTCAACAAAGTCAAGCCGAAGTTTTACAGCAAGAATACCCCGCCAATCAGCGCAGTTCTTGCTCATTACTTTTCAACGCAATCTGGCAAAGTTGGAGCTGAAATAGCTATAAAGTCAATCCAGGAAAAATCTGTTCACATGAAGCCACACAAGAGAGGATCAGTCCGGTTTCCAATTAGCTTCGTCAAAGGTTTTTAAAGTTTCGAATAAAGTAGGGAAAAGTTTAATGTTTAACCAGCCATTACCAATTTTATAGTTAAATCAGAAAAAACAATAAAAAAAATGTAACAATAATATTTTGTGCGTTTTGTTTGTGTCTTTCTGTCTTTCCTGTGCTAGGTAGCCCTGTCTCTCCTGTGCTAGGCAGCCCTGTCTCTCCTGTGCTAGGCAGCCCTGTCTCTCCTGTGCTAGGTAGCCCTCTCTCTCCTGTGCTAGGTAGCCCTCTCTCTCCTGTGCTAGGTAGCCCTGTATCTCCTGTGCTAGGTAGCCCTGTATCTCCTGTGCTAGGTAGCCCTGTATCTCCTGTGCTAGGTAGCCCTGTCTCTCCTGTGCTAGGTAGCCCTGTGTCTCATGTGCTAGATAGCCCTGTCTCATGTGCTAGGTAGCCCTGCGCCTCCCGTGTTAGGTAGCCCTGCGCACCTGTGCCTCCTGTGTTAGGTAGCCCTGTCTATCCTGTTTTAGGTAGCCCTGTCTCCTGTTTTAGGTAGCCCTGTTTTACCTGTGTTAGGTAGCCCTGTCTCTCCTGTTTTAGGTAGCCCCGTCTCTCCTGTTTTAGATAGCCCCTGTCTCCTACTGCGTTTGTAGTCTCCCACGTTTGTTGGCTCTCTAGCCCTTAGTAGCCCTTTATCCAGTACCAGGTAGCGTTAGGTAGCCTTGTGTGTGCCCGGCCTCGTCGCTGGCTGTCCCAGTTTGCTAAGAATACAGAGATACCCAAAAGTTATAGGCCAGTAGAAATCGACATTAAAAAACCCTAAATTCGCAAAGCACGATGTAGTGCTGTATTTTTGGTATGTTGTTTGGATCAGTTAGGGTGATGTAAATCCCAATTTGCAACTTCGAAAAAGTTGTGCTCGCAGCGCACCGCGTGATAAACTGCGAAAATTTCGGACTTTTTTCACTTTTTGCTCTAAAAGTCATAAACTACGCGTTTCCGACAAGTAACATTCACTACACAAATGAAGGTTATTAAATTTGCAACAATTTGAGCCTTATTGCAGCTCTCTCAACCTTATAACAACTAAGCTGTGGCCTTTCAAAGATAGTCAGTTTTTCCCGAAATATTGAAATTAATGCCACGTTTTTTTACAATTACCACTGTATTGTCACCTTCCTTGAATGCCAGCCGACACACAAAGCAGACTCCCGGCGAAACCGACATTTTTACATGAATCACTCACAATATGCATATCAAAACATAAGCTGGGAGTACCTCCACGCGGTGAAGGCGGTAACAGTGTAAACTGGCTAAAACTCCCATCAACTAAACAAATGCCTTCGGGCTTATGTTTTAGTTTTGATTTTCGCACAAGATAGTAATTGGAAGTAGCCTGGGTAGGTAACACAGGGGAGCAGCCAAAAAACTATTATCTTATTAACGCGAACGAAGTCAGGCTAAATAGTCATAAAAATGTCGGTTCCATCGGGAGTCTGCTTTGTGTGTCGGCTGGCATTCAAGGAAGGTGCTAGTACAGTGGTAATTGTAAAAAAACGTGGCATTAATTTCAATATTTCGCGAAAAACTGACTATCTTTGAAAGGCCACAGCTTAGTTGTTATAAGGTTGAGAGAGCTGCAATTAGGCTCAAATTGTTGCAAATTTAATAACCTTCATTTGTGTAGTGAATGTTACTTGTCGGAAACGCGTAGTTTATGACTTTTAGAGCAAAAAGTGAAAAAAGTCCAAAATTTTCGCAGTTTATCACGCGGTGCGCAGTGAGCACAACTTTTTCGAAGTTGCAAATTGTAATTTACATCACCCTAACTGATCCAAACAACATACCACAAATGCAGCACTACATCGTGCTTTGCGAATTAAATGTCCTTTAGGAACATAATGTTGAATTCTTATAATGTTGAATTCTCAAAAAGTTGGATTCTCAAAATGTTGAATCTCAAAATGTTGAATTCTCAAAATGTTGAATCTCAAAATGTTGAATTCTTACAATGTTGAATCTCATAATGTAGAAAAACAAATGAATGCTGTAAAAACAAATTACCATCGGAAAAACAAATGAACGTCGGAAAAACAAATGAACATCGGAAAAACAAATGAACGTCGGAAAAACAAACGAACTTCAGAAAAACAAATGAACGTTGGAAAAACAAGTGAATACAGTAAAAACAAATAAACGTCGGAAAAACAAATGAACGTCTGAAAAACAAAATAATGTCGGAAAAACAAGTGAATACGGGTGTATCCCACTATTTCTATTAGGTATTACTATTGATAGAAATACTGAGACTGATTCAGACTGATTGTCCCACTATTTCTATTGCTGTCGGCTGCGTCAAAAAAAACATTATCATCTCTTATAACGGCGTACATACAGAAACTATTATATTTATTTCCTCCTTCAAACGAGTATTTTTAATACCGAGAAGTCGTGTTTCAATTTTAATCTATTCATTGAAAGTGGTATACTTTTCAAATACCTAACACGGCGTTTTATTTGACGCAATAGAAATAATGGGATAACAATTGAAAATATCGCTTGTCCCACTATTACTATTATCTATTTACATGGAAATAGTGGGACACACCCGTGAATACCGTAAAAACTGAAAATGAAATAAAAAAAAATTTTTTTTACAAATGATTTATCTCTGTACTAAAAATAAAATAACATGAATATTTAAGAGTCCCACTCTTACAATTTTCTTTTCTATTCTTTTTATTTCCACGTTCATTTCTTTTCACGGCATTCACTTGTTTTTCCGACGTTCATTTGTTTTTACGGCATTTACTTCTTTTTCCGACGTTCATTTGTTTTCATGGCATTCATTTGTGTTTTCGATGTTTATTTCTTTTACCGAAGTTCATTTGTTTTTCCGAAGTTCATGTTTTTCCGGTGTTAATTTGTTTTTCCGGTTTTAATTTGTTTTTCCGATGTTCATTTGTTTCATGGCATTCACTTGTTTTTCCGACTACATTTGTTTTTCCGATGTTTATTTGTTTTTCCGATGTTCATTTGTTTTTACAGCATTCATTTGTTTTTCTACATTATGAGATTCAACATTGTGAGAATTCAACATTTTGAGATTCAACATTTTGAGAATTCAACATTTTGAGATTCAACATTTTGAGAATCCAACTTTTTGAGAATTCAACATTATAAGAATTCAACATTATGTTCCTAAAGGTTAAATGTTAATATCCACTGGCCTATTAACCTTTTGCAAAACCTTTAGGAACATAATGTTGAATTCTCATAATGTTGAATTCTCAAAAAGTTTGATTCTCACAATGTTGAATCTCAAAATGTTGAATCTCAAAATGTTGAATCTCAAAATGTTGAATTCTCAAAATGTTGAATCTCAAAATGTTGAATTCTCACAATGTTGAATCTCATAATGTAGAAAAACAAATGAATGCTGTAAAGACAAATGAATATCGGAAAAACAAATGAACATCGGAAAAACTAATGAACATCGGAAAAAAAATGAACGTTGGGAAAGCAAATGAACGTTGGGAAAGCAAATGAACATCGGAAAAACAAATGAACACCGGAAAAACATGAACTTCGGAAATACAAATGAACGTCGGAAAAAGAAGTAAATGCCGTAAAAACAAATGAACGTCGGAAAAAATCTGTTCACATGAAGCCACACAAGAGAGGATCAGTCCGGTTTCCAATTAGCTTCGTCAAAGGTTTTTAAAGTTTCGAATAAAGTAGGGAAAAGTTTAATGTTTAACCAGCCATTACCAATTTTATAGTTAAATCAGAAAAAACAATAAAAAAAATGTAACAATAATATTTTGTGCGTTTTGTTTGTGTCTTTCTGTCTTTCCTGTGCTAGGTAGCCCTGTCTCTCCTGTGCTAGGCAGCCCTGTCTCTCCTGTGCTAGGCAGCCCTGTCTCTCCTGTGCTAGGTAGCCCTCTCTCTCCTGTGCTAGGTAGCCCTCTCTCTCCTGTGCTAGGTAGCCCTGTATCTCCTGTGCTAGGTAGCCCTGTCTCTCCTGTGCTAGGTAGCCCTGTATCTCCTGTGCTAGGTAGCCCTGTCTCTCCTGTGCTAGGTAGCCCTGTGTCTCATGTGCTAGATAGCCCTGTCTCATGTGCTAGGTAGCCCTGCGCCTCCCGTGTTAGGTAGCCCTGCGCACCTGTGCCTCCTGTGTTAGGTAGCCCTGTCTATCCTGTTTTAGGTAGCCCTGTCTCCTGTTTTAGGTAGCCCTGTTTTACCTGTGTTAGGTAGCCCTGTCTCTCCTGTTTTAGGTAGCCCCGTCTCTCCTGTTTTAGATAGCCCCTGTCTCCTACTGCGTTTGTAGTCTCCCACGTTTGTTGGCTCTCTAGCCCTTAGTAGCCCTTTATCCAGTACCAGGTAGCGTTAGGTAGCCTTGTGTGTGCCCGGCCTCGTCGCTGGCTGTCCCAGTTTGCTAAGAATACAGAGATACCCAAAAGTTATAGGCCAGTAGAAATCGACATTAAAAAACCCTAAATTCGCAAAGCACGATGTAGTGCTGTATTTTTGGTATGTTGTTTGGATCAGTTAGGGTGATGTAAATCCCAATTTGCAACTTCGAAAAAGTTGTGCTCGCAGCGCACCGCGTGATAAACTGCGAAAATTTCGGACTTTTTTCACTTTTTGCTCTAAAAGTCATAAACTACGCGTTTCCGACAAGTAACATTCACTACACAAATGAAGGTTATTAAATTTGCAACAATTTGAGCCTTATTGCAGCTCTCTCAACAACTAAGCTGTGGCCTTTCAAAGATAGTCAGTTTTTCCCGAAATATTGAAATTAATGCCACGTTTTTTTACAATTACCACTGTATTGTCACCTTCCTTGAATGCCAGCCGACACACAAAGCAGACTCCCGGCGAAACCGACATTTTTACATGAATCACTCACAATATGCATATCAAAACATAAGCTGGGAGTACCTCCACGCGGTGAAGGCGGTAACAGTGTAAACTGGCTAAAACTCCCATCAACTAAACAAATGCCTTCGGGCTTATGTTTTAGTTTTGATTTTCGCACAAGATAGTAATTGGAAGTAGCCTGGGTAGGTAACACAGGGGAGCAGCCAAAAAACTATTATCTTATTAACGCGAACGAAGTCAGGCTAAATAGTCATAAAAATGTCGGTTCCATCGGGAGTCTGCTTTGTGTGTCGGCTGGCATTCAAGGAAGGTGCTAGTACAGTGGTAATTGTAAAAAAACGTGGCATTAATTTCAATATTTCGCGAAAAACTGACTATCTTTGAAAGGCCACAGCTTAGTTGTTATAAGGTTGAGAGAGCTGCAATTAGGCTCAAATTGTTGCAAATTTAATAACCTTCATTTGTGTAGTGAATGTTACTTGTCGGAAACGCGTAGTTTATGACTTTTAGAGCAAAAAGTGAAAAAAGTCCAAAATTTTCGCAGTTTATCACGCGGTGCGCAGTGAGCACAACTTTTTCGAAGTTGCAAATTGTAATTTACATCACCCTAACTGATCCAAACAACATACCACAAATGCAGCACTACATCGTGCTTTGCGAATTAAATGTCCTTTAGGAACATAATGTTGAATTCTTATAATGTTGAATTCTCAAAAAGTTGGATTCTCAAAATGTTGAATCTCAAAATGTTGAATTCTCAAAATGTTGAATCTCAAAATGTTGAATTCTTACAATGTTGAATCTCATAATGTAGAAAAACAAATGAATGCTGTAAAAACAAATTACCATCGGAAAAACAAATGAACGTCGGAAAAACAAATGAACATCGGAAAAACAAATGAACGTCGGAAAAACAAACGAACTTCAGAAAAACAAATGAACGTTGGAAAAACAAGTGAATACAGTAAAAACAAATAAACGTCGGAAAAACAAATGAACGTCTGAAAAACAAAATAATGTCGGAAAAACAAGTGAATACGGGTGTATCCCACTATTTCTATTAGGTATTACTATTGATAGAAATACTGAGACTGATTCAGACTGATTGTCCCACTATTTCTATTGCTGTCGGCTGCGTCAAAAAAAACATTATCATCTCTTATAACGGCGTACATACAGAAACTATTATATTTATTTCCTCCTTCAAACGAGTATTTTTAATACCGAGAAGTCGTGTTTCAATTTTAATCTATTCATTGAAAGTGGTATACTTTTCAAATACCTAACACGGCGTTTTATTTGACGCAATAGAAATAATGGGATAACAATTGAAAATATCGCTTGTCCCACTATTACTATTATCTATTTACATGGAAATAGTGGGACACACCCGTGAATACCGTAAAAACTGAAAATGAAATAAAAAAAAATTTTTTTTACAAATGATTTATCTCTGTACTAAAAATAAAATAACATGAATATTTAAGAGTCCCACTCTTACAATTTTCTTTTCTATTCTTTTTATTTCCACGTTCATTTCTTTTCACGGCATTCACTTGTTTTTCCGACGTTCATTTGTTTTTACGGCATTTACTTCTTTTTCCGACGTTCATTTGTTTTCATGGCATTCATTTGTGTTTTCGATGTTTATTTCTTTTACCGAAGTTCATTTGTTTTTCCGAAGTTCATGTTTTTCCGGTGTTAATTTGTTTTTCCGGTTTTAATTTGTTTTTCCGATGTTCATTTGTTTCATGGCATTCACTTGTTTTTCCGACTACATTTGTTTTTCCGATGTTTATTTGTTTTTCCGATGTTCATTTGTTTTTACAGCATTCATTTGTTTTTCTACATTATGAGATTCAACATTGTGAGAATTCAACATTTTGAGATTCAACATTTTGAGAATTCAACATTTTGAGATTCAACATTTTGAGAATCCAACTTTTTGAGAATTCAACATTATAAGAATTCAACATTATGTTCCTAAAGGTTAAATGTTAATATCCACTGGCCTATTAACCTTTTGCAAAACCTTTAGGAACATAATGTTGAATTCTCATAATGTTGAATTCTCAAAAAGTTTGATTCTCACAATGTTGAATCTCAAAATGTTGAATCTCAAAATGTTGAATCTCAAAATGTTGAATTCTCAAAATGTTGAATCTCAAAATGTTGAATTCTCACAATGTTGAATCTCATAATGTAGAAAAACAAATGAATGCTGTAAAGACAAATGAATATCGGAAAAACAAATGAACATCGGAAAAACTAATGAACATCGGAAAAAAAATGAACGTTGGGAAAGCAAATGAACGTTGGGAAAGCAAATGAACATCGGAAAAACAAATGAACACCGGAAAAACATGAACTTCGGAAATACAAATGAACGTCGGAAAAAGAAGTAAATGCCGTAAAAACAAATGAACGTCGGAAAAAACAAGTGAATACTGTAAAAACTGAAAATGAAATAAAAAAATAATAATTTACAAATGTTTTATCTCTGTACTAAAAATAAAATGTCATAAATATTTAAGAGAAATCGAAAATAAAAAATAGAAAAAAAATTTGTAAGAGTGGCCATTTGTTTTTACGGTATTCACTTGTTTATTCAACGTTCACTTGTTTTTACGGCATTCACTTGTTTTTACGGCATTTACTTGTTTTCCCAACGTTTTTTTTTTTTTTTATTAAGTAGGCGCGCATTTGACCACAATCTCACCTGATCTTAAGTGATGATGCGGTCTATGTTGGTACATGCCGGCCTAAAAAATGACTGTTCACTCTTTCATTCATTTGTTCATTTGCTTTCCCGACGTTCATTTCTTTTCCGATGTTCATTTGTTTTTCCGATGTTCATTTGTTTTTCCGATTTTCATTTGTCTTTACAGCATTCATTTGTTTTTCTACATTATGAGATTCAACATTGTGAGAATTCAACATTTTGAGAATTCAACATTTTGAGATTCAACATTTTGAGAATCCAACTTTTTGAGAATTCAACATTATGAGAATTCAACATTATGTTCCTAAAGGTTGCAAAAAGGACCGTGTCACAAAATGTCCAAGTCTCTGGTAGGGTGATACCCTTTATGGTAGGTGGCCTAGCTATGGGTGCGGTCCAATTCGAATGAAATTGCTAATACTGCACACACACACAGAATTGGAAATTCTGCGCCTGCGCTCTGCTCTATGGAAGGTGGCTATGATTATTGGTAAGTAACCCTGCTCTGTGGTAGGTGGCTCTGCTCTAGGGTATGTACGAGTAGGTACACTCACAGTTAGCCAACGAACCAACGGACTACTTTTGAAAGAGTATTATTTACGTCGTCAAATGTTTTCATTCCAGTGACATTTTTTTTTTGCACCTGTATAATTTATTTAATTTGTCGCCACCAAGTGCCACTGAATAAATTAATTTCTTACTTTTACTTTTATCTATGTGTGCATATCTATAATAATAGTATACCATGTGCATATCGTTTTTTTTAAATGCTAACGCAGGTGATTTTAATAATAATAATAATAATAATACATGTCGAATTGTTCGAAAGTTTTTGCAGGACGAAAACTCAGCTCCTCAACTTCCAATTGGAACTGAGGCCCACTTGGCCTAGGCCCGTGTGTCTCAGCAAATTACCGATATAAGTTTAGCCTTATTTCGAGAGAAAGAAATTTTCAACCACAATAATAATAATACTTTACTCCATTCCCTCTCTGAAACCGAAACCTACAAATATCTTGGTATGTCGGAGGCGTTAGGTATATCAGTAGGGGACGTCAAACAATTGGTGAAGGAACGGTTCTTTAGTCGCTTGACAAAGGTACTTAGGAGTTCTTTGTCGGGTGGCAATAAGGTCCGCGCCTTTAACGGTTGGGTGATGCCCTTACTAATGTACTCCTTTGGCATACTAAGATGGACTCAGACCGAGCTGGACGCCCTGGATATACGAGTCCGAAAACTGCTCACAACGTACCGCATGTTACACCCACGGTCGTCTGTTATGAGACTGTACATTCCGCGGAAGGTGGGGGGTCGTGGCTTTTTGAATGCTAAGAACCTCCACAACCGCGAAGTGTGCAGTCTTAGGAGATTTTTCCTAAACAACGAGTGTGGGATGCACCGCGACGTTGTGGCAGTTGATAAAGGCCTCACGCCGCTCTCCTTAGCAAACGAGAACTGGCGACAACTACCGGTGCTCAGCACCGATGATCGCAGGGACATATGGAAGAGCAAGGAGCTGCACGGGAGATTCTATCGGGCCTTAACAGGGCCTGATGTGGATCTCTCTGCATCGGTGAACTGGCTACGTTTCGGGGACCTCTTTGGGGAAACCGAGGGTTTTGTCTGTGCAATTGCTGATGAGGTTATCAAGGTGAATAACTACCGGAAATATATTATGAAGGACGGTACGGTCGATATTTGTCGGGCATGCCGCCGTCCTGGCGAATCCATTCGCCATGTTATTTCCGGTTGTTCTCACCTTGCTAATGGCGAGTATTTGCATAGACACAACCTAGTAGCCAGGATTATTCACCAGCAACTTGCTCTTCAATATGCCCTTGTCGAGTCGGAGGTGCCGTACTATAAGTACGCACCGGTGCCTGTTCTCGAAAATGGTCGTGCATTGCTCTATTGGGACCGCTCTATCATCACGGACAGGACTATTGTAGCCAATAAGCCTGATATCGTTCTGGTAGACCGGTCCCAGCGCCGGGCAGTGCTCGTTGACATCACCATTCCGCATGACGATAACCTCGTGAAGGCTGAGAAGGACAAACTCAGCAAGTACCTTGACTTGGCTCACGAGGTGACCGCCATGTGGAATGTTGATTCGACGATCATTGTTCCGATAGTTGTTTCGGCTAATGGCCTAATAGCGAAGAGCCTCGACCGACACCTTGAGAGGCTCTCGCTAAAAGGTTGGATCAAGGGTCAGATACAGAAGGCGGTTCTCCTGGATATGGCACGTATCGTCAGGAGGTTTCTTTCTCTGCAGCCCTAACCACCGGCAATTTGAGCCCTGCCCGCCCCGTTGCCGGTGGCATCCTAGGTTAAGGTTTTTATAGTATTTTTGTAGACTTTGTTTCATAGCTGACTTAAATTTTATAATTGTAATTATTTAATTTTTATAATTATAATTCTTAAGTGTTTATTAATTGTTATGATCCTTTGTTTTTATAATTTTACTGTAAAAATGTTATACCTAAGTTTGAGATTAAATAAAGAGAATAATACTTTATTTCAGAAATTGCTTTCCATAGAGTGGGTTATTAGTGACAAAAAGTACTTATGAGCTATTTTTAGTGAAAATATTTAAATTTAAACAACAAAATCATAAAACTACATTATTATAAAATTACAAACACAAAAATAAAATAATATGACCTACTTATTTGACATTGACCATGGCAGGTCTCGAGCCGACATGGACGCTGTTCCAGTGCCTCAAGATAGGGCAGCAATAGCGACTCCCTATCGCCGCCAGGAGACCATTGGGGCTGTCTCGGACGCGGCGCCACGTGGAGGCAACCCGCTTGCGCATGATAGCTGCGAAACTATCTATGTGAGCCTCAGCAAACATTGAAGACGCGCTGCAGTACCGAGACAGCCCCATCAGCATCCTGAACCCGTTGTTATATTGGACGCGCAGGGCTGCGAGCGTCCTCTGGGTATACTCAACCCATAGACTGCAGGTGTAAAAAGACTGACAATATGCTCTAAAAAGAGTTTGTTTAACCTCTTTATTACACCGTGCAAATCTACGGGCGATCATTTTCGCGATTTTAGGAAACAAAAAAAAAATTTAAATTGTGTGGAATTTGATCACCCAGGTGTTTTGACGGCAGGTAATTTTAGGACACACAATTTTCAGAATTTTTTAATAGTGGAATAATAAATAAAATAACCGTGCATGGGAGGCTTTGGTTTAAAGTTTATAGTCCGTGAAGCCAATTCCCATAGTTTACTGCGCTTAGAGTCCTTAGCACTTTATAGCACTACACTTTGTCATTGTGTTTTAAGATTCAAAATGGCAAAAATCAGCAAATAAATCTTAATCTCAATGAAGGTTGAACTGACGTGATAAGAAGATTTTTTTTCCCCTATCAAAATCATTAAATCAAAAGAAAATCAAGGTTTCTGCCTCACCCAATGGTTGATTGGTAGAGAATGTCTTTAGACACTAAGTCCGCCAATTGTACTTTTTTCATTGTGCTATGAAGAATAAAAAAACATAGTTTATCGATTTAGCAGCCGCTATAATCGACAAAACGCTAAATTCGCAATCAGTTGTCAGTTGTCAATCACTAGAGAAGCCATCGCGGCCGCCATTTTGCGTTGATATTTGTTGTTCTGCGGTGCAAATGTGATTCAATAGTTTTGCCAAAAAACATTATTCTAGTGATGAAGACATAGTGGATTGTGTGGAATAACTGTATTTCTACAAAATGGGTGACGATTATATGGAACCACAGGACTCTGTAATTAGTGAGCTCCAAATTCAAAACCGCAGCAATGAGGAGAGTGCTGTGCCAGCGGTGGATCCTGGCAAAGAATATGGGGAAATGGCTTTCGAGGAAGGTGGCTTCGACGACGACGATGGCAACAACTTCCGCGGGAATAGAGGACGTGGTAATTTCAGGTCAGTATACAACTTCAAGGGCATAACTTGATTTGTTCAATCTACGCCGTTTCGCGGCTTACCGGCGTGGTCTGAACCATTTTTGCAAGCGGCTTCTAGCAACCTTGATCATTCTTCGTATTCAATAAGTTATAACCAGAACCATTCGGTCATAAAGCTAGAGTATTGAGAGATCTTCAGCAGGAATATGGTCAAATTGTGCTTTTTGTTTGTCAAATGCTGCCAAATTATGGTCCTAAACATTGCTATCATCTAGTACAGTGTATTCCATGATTTCCATTGTGATTTTCTCATAATTATGATAATCCTGGCATTCTTCATCACTGCTATTTTACAGGAACCTTTGTTCCCCCTTCAGATAAAAACTCTATAACAAACTGATTATATTCTCAACAATTTTTAGAGCCACTTTATTATTTGCATAATGTGTTGTCATGGAATTAATTGATTATACCTGTGTTAGTAGCTAAAACACAACTATTGAAATTTTGTTTTTCCTTGAAATGCACCAAGGATTTTGTAATTGTTTGTCCATTGATTTTGATTGACAATTGGTGTGTGGTTCAGAAGTTGGCTTTTACACCAGTTTTTGTGAGTTTGATCCCCGCACATCATGACATTTTAAGGCATGAACATGTTTTTTTGTATGAGGCTGGGTGTTTTCAATGTATATTTCCTATGCTCCGCCCTTCAACTGTGACTATGTTAAATGTATTTTTGTGCACTATAGGTAGATTATTGTTCTTGTTTCATCTTATGTTTAGTTTGGGACTAGATTGTGCTGGCTCAACAAGGCAAAAATGCACAAAATTGTGATATATTGAATGTTTTTTTGTAAGGTTTTAACACTAATGTCCAAAATGTTGATTAGGTACAGTCGCAGAATAAAAAGGTTGACAACCTTAAGATCTGTTTTTGCTTGCTCTATAATGACATTGACAGGAACTGTAAACACAGTCTTTATCATTGAGAGCAGAGAGGATGTAATTACTTGATTCATATAACTTGCACAACTAAATGGCAGTATCAAACTAATTAAAAGTTTCTGTTAATTGTAGAGGAACATAAGTCTAATCGAGTTTGAATTTGGTAAAACATACTTTTCAATACAACACTCTAGCCTGTTACACAGTTCGAAAAGGTAACATGTGCTTGCAACACGTAAATGAATTTATTTGAAAACGGGTCAACCTTTTCATTCTGCGACTGGACTATATGTAGATTGCTACGCCCTATTTTTTTATTGAAGAAAGTAACATTTAAAAAGTTATGAGTAAGTGCCAGGCACTTCAATTGCTGCACCAATGCTGATGCACAGAATTAAATTAAATGAATGAAGAAGATAGACTTTACTGGTTGGGAATACTTGAAAGTATTCTCGATTATTTGATTTGAATTTTATTAAACAACCCATTTTAGTTTTACATCCAAAAAAAAAAAAGTGATGTTACAAATTTACTAATGGAAATGTGACATGCGTCATGGATAGCCCCTCAGCGCTGATTCCCCAAAAGGTTAACAGGTTTGATCCCTGCACCAACACAAATATTTGTTTGCTGGGTCTGTGTGTTTGAAAATGAAAAGAAAGTATTTTTGCTTGCTTGAAAAAAAATATAAGCAAAATTATTTAATTGCTTTAACATGGTGAAACAATGATGGAAGTTTGTTGTATTATCATTGTTTCTGGTCTCCATATCACAAGGGCAAGGTTTACCTATCTGATGATGGTCGAGCTCATCCAGCCATCTCAGTGAAAGTAGCTTTGAACCGCAAGGAGTGGAAGGTAGGAGGGCCATTGCCCTGCAGTGGGACAGCATAGGCTGAAAATAAATAAATAAAAACCTATCTGATGTGTCTTCAATTCATTTTATTGCCGAAGATAAGTGGCTACTGTATTTACTGAGCTGGCGAATTTTATCATTTTAACCTCTTCATCAAAACGTTATTAACATATTTTTCGCAATTCACAGACCTTGGAATATTTTAAATTCATTAAAACTGCTATTCTTTTAAGTGATATAATGAAGTGTATAAGTAATAAGGATTATTTAAAAACCAGAGGCTTCAATAATACCTTTTAGACAATGATATTACAATAAAAAAGACGTAGATAGGTTATGTCAGTACTGACGTGGAGGCAGACCTAATGTACAAGATAGCATGATTATTTACTAGAGCGAAAACGAGACAGATACATGTTGCGCAGTTTTGTCTCAAACTGTCAATGCTTTTTTTATTTATTTATTTATTAAGGTCTACCAACTAGTTTTATGTTATGATACATGCACTTAAACTACTAATTAAATACAAAAACTACTGGCAAACACCACATTTTAAGTAAACAGACTTAAATCCTTTGCTCAGGTGGTCGAAGTCCTCATTTCGGGTGCCACTTTTTTAGCACAAGTAACCTATCTACGCCTTTTTATTATAATATCATTGTTATTAGAACCTTGAAGTGTATTAAATTTACAATTTCCCTAACCTGCATCATCCCACTGCTGGGCAAAGGTCTCTCCCAATCCCTTCCAAACAGTCCGATCCCGTGCCAAAAAAATGAGAAATCTATATATATAAAAGAAAGTGGTGTTAGTTACTCCACTTATAACTCAAGAACGGCTGAACCGATTTAGCTGAAAATTGGCATGGAGGTAGTTTAGAGCCGGGAGAAGGACATAGGATACTTTTCTTTTTTTTTACTTTTTGTTATTTATTGCCCTTAAGGCGGAACAAAGTTCGCCGGGTGAGCTAGTTTACAATATAATGAACTAAAATAATTCAGTTTATTTAGTCAGAAGTACAAAATCCTTTCAATTCTGAAGGCATCCTGAATGTTTTCAATTACAGAAACAGGGGAGGTAATCGGGGCCCTCCCCCAGCGTGGATGAACGGCCCCCCACCTCCGATGCGCTTCCGCGGCCGCGGATACGGCCCTGGAGGCCCACCTATGCGAGGACGTGGTTTCTTCCGAGGCCGTGGTGGCCCACCCCCTCGCTTCGGGCCGAACAACGGACATGGGCCGAACTTCGACAATAACTGGGGCCCAATGGGGCCGCCTCCGCCTGGCATGATGGGTGGGCCGCCGCCGTTTGGGCCCCCGCCCGGTATGATGCCGCCTGGTGGGCCGATGGGCCCTCCGCCTAATATGATGGGACAGCCGCCGCCGTTTGGGGGGCCGCCCGGCATGCCGCCGCCTAATATGGTAAGTAAAACTTTGGGACAAGCTGCCTTTTCTTTCCTTACCCTTTTTTATTTATTTAGCCATTATTCTCCTTAAAAAACTAGCTTTTTTAATTCTACTTAATTTATATTTGTTTAAATTAGGGATCCCTTTCGGGGATACCTAATTTCACTCCACTGATCACTGCCCACTCCACTTGACAACTCTGTTGGTCCAGCGATCACTTGTACGACACAGGTGGCCAGCCCCCCTCCACTTTCCTCCAAGTTCCCTTACCTTTTACCTTTCATGTGTCAAGTGTCGCACTTTTCGCTATTTCAAGAATTAAAAAACATTTACACAGCCTATATGCTGGGCACAGGCCTCACCTATTTTAAGAAGTGGCGTGACCCATTCGCCAACTAGCGGTCTCAGTGCTTCATATTGCGAGGAGTGTAAAGTTAATGTCAGATTTTATCAAGCCCCCCTAAAGCCTCCGACATGGCTTTAACGACTGACATCTTGCGACGTCAGGTAGGGTGTTCACCCATCCTATGTGTGTTTCTCATTGTCCTAATTGAGCCACCTCCTGAACATGAATATGACATCTAAAAATATTACTGGCTGACGACCGATTTGGTGTAATTGTTGAGAAGTCGGCTAATACACTAAAGCTCGCGGTTTCGATCCCCTCAGAGTACAAACATTTGTGTGCATGAACAGGTCTGTTTGTATTGCTCTTTGTGTTTTCTATGTAAGTATTTTCAAACGAAAAAGTATTTAAGTCAACTAGACAACAGTCTAGTATCCCAAAAAACGGGCTTTAATTAGCTCATCTCAGGGCTAGGTGGCGTTGTCTGGAATAGTCATAGTGTCCAGGGATATTTATTTAATTAATTTATTAACTTAACCGACGAGCATGTATGAAAGGGCTCATGAAAGTAGAGGAGGCGCAAAGTGTGTGTCAGGATCGTAGCAAGTGGAAAGAAGTGGTCTCTGCCTACCCCGTTGGGAAAGAGGCGTGATGGTATGTATGTATGTATTAACTTGACATTATCTGATACAGCCAGCACCAGAGCTCTGGGTGGAGACCAAGTCAGAAGACGGTAAACCCTACTACTACCACTCGAGGACGCGGGAGACGACCTGGACAAGGCCCCAGGAGAACCCCACGCTGAAGGTCATCACACAGGCGGAGATGGAAGTCATGGCTTCTACCAGTGAGTTGGCAATATTGGAATTTGTGAATATCTAGTTTTTTTGCTGGAGTTGTTGAGATAGAATCAACTTCCGGATTGGTGGTAGTCATTTTATGTTTATTCAGAAGTTTTTTTTGTCTTGTCATAAATTCTTGGTTACATAAATTAATACAGAAGTAAGTTAATGTTTCAAATTTAAGGTTTATTCGGTGACTTAATACATCATAGTACATACATAGTATAAAACAAAGTCACTTACTCTGTCCCCAAATCATATGCGCTTAAATCTTTAAAACTATGGATTTTGATGCGTTTTTTTTAATAGATAGAGTGATTGTAGAGGAAGGTTTATATCTAAAATAACATCCCAGTGCGTAGTCGTGGTGAGTCGCTAGTAAATGATAAAAACTAATAACGGATAAATTGTGGCACCAAACAGACACGTACTGAGCATGTGCCGCGGAATGATTATAGAGATGATTATTGTCTACGGTTACCAGCACATCATGCATTAATCCTGGTTTGTCCGAATCAAAAAATACTTATGGACAATGTAACAGAGAAAAGAGGCACTGAAATCAGGTATTGACTTTCCACCTGACAACAGCCGTCCGCGTTAAGAATGCAGTAATTTCATACTTTGTCCTTTAAAAACTTTGTCTTTTATAAAATCCTCATTGTTCAAATTCAGTTCTAGTTTCAATTATTTTGACTATTTTTTTTATTTCTTATTACGCTCTTTAAGTCCGCCATTTGTAACATCTCATTGTTGTGCAATAAAGTATAAATAAATAAATGCAACGAGTGAATGTGCAACGAGTTTAACAAGCTTAACGGAAGAGTGGATGATCTGGATATATTCCACGATTCTTTACCCTCTTTTTAAAAAAAGGTGCTGGAACTAGTTGCAGGTTAGGTTTTATTTAATTAAAATTTTTAAATTGTAAATTTTAAGTTTAATTTATTAGTCTTTAGTGTTGTCAAATTGGCGAATGTTGTACGTACCTGTAATAGGTGTACATATCAGACCGTGTATATGTAGTTAGTTAATTATGGTATAGTTTTAATATGTACACTGTTGGTATGTCTTTAAAAATAAATAAATAAATAAAATAAAATAAATAAATAAATATCCAGGTCAAATGGGTTCGATGCCCGGTCAAATGCCGGGTCAGATGCCGAACGCGGGCATGCCGCCCGGCGCCGTCGGCATGATGCCCAACGGCATGATGCCCAACGGCATGATGCCCAACCATCCGCCCTTCATGAACCAGCCGCCGCCCTGGATTAAGGAGCAGGGTGAGTTGTAGTAAAACTTTATTTATTCAAGAAAAAATGTGATAAGCATAAATTGAATATTTACTAAAGATCTGAAAACCAGAAAAAGACATTTGGTCATGTTGGCATCAGGCAGGACTCGAACCCGCATCTTTCGCAAGCCGGGCGACTGCACTACCAATTATGCTACCGAGACCATTAACAGACCTGCCGAATCTTTCTGGTATATTTTACCCTATGAGCCAGGGTGATTTCATCAATGTTATAGGCATCCACCTCTAACACTCGGAAGAAATATTATTTCAAATATTTAACTTCCGATTAAGATGAAAAAGCTATTACTATTTTTTATTAGTCGCCCGGCTTGTGAAAGATGCGGGTTCGAGTCCTGCCTGATGCCAACATGACCAAATGTCTTTTTCTGGTTTTCAGATCTTTAGTAAAGATACTGCATGGAAAATGCTAAAACAATAATAAAAAATATAAATTGAATATGTTATTCATTAGATATTGAGTCGTCTGGTATTATCTACCGTCTCACCGCTTATATTGTAAAATGAAAAGGTTTACCGGTTTCTAATAATTAATTAACGCGTTGCAAGCACATGCTACCTTTTTAAACTGTGTAACATGCCAGAGTATGTCGAAAACTTAGACAATATAGAAATGGACTCGCGATTGGGCCGCCCGTCAATGCAAAAAAGTCTGTCCCTTTTTGCGGGGGCAGGGGGAACACTCACACAAAGAAACTACCTCTACTTTAACAGAAGAGGCTTGTTGGCACAATCGCACACAAACCTAAATAAGCAACACAGGGATATTTTACACACACATGTCAATAAAATGATTCACACTACCACAACTTTTGACATTAGTTATGTCTTTACACGGTCCTTATGTCAACTTGGGAAGTGCTGACCATAACACAGCTATTGGATGTACAAAAATAAATTGAACAAATGTTTCGATTAGAAATTGTGAATTATATTATGTATTGGAAATTACGCACTTTCCATAATTTCTAAGCCTGATTTTAACTGTTTACGTGGAGAAGTTACTGAAAACTATTAGACGAATATTTTAAATTACAAACTTTTTGAAACGTGTAGATTGTTCTAATCTTTTAAAGCAATATAGCAGTAAGCAATCATTAAATAAATTATTAGAGTAAAAATTTGGACTAAGGACCAATTTTGAGGATTGAAAACTTATCAGACCTATTGGTCTGATAAATTAACAGGTTCACTGTCCACAAATATATAACAATTAAAAGCTAATTGTTCGCAGCCCATATGTGGGCTGGTTATCCTTTCATTTTTAACCTATAATAACGCCGCAGATTTTAAAATCTGCCCATGACTAGTGCATAGTCTGAAATAGATGGTCCACATTTAGACAGCTGGACAATTATCAAGTTTTATTTCAAACAGTGTTACCTACCTCACCCACAGTAATTTTTTGGTGAATATTTGAATCACTTCTCTTAATTATTCAACTGATAAAAAAACATTTTATCCGATTAATTTCTATAAATGAATCAAGGATTCAAATGGTGTCTGTATAACATTGTAGAATACATGACGTATGCATTCGATAAAAAAAGTCTTTGCATTAATTTCAGGCAAACACTTATGACGAGTCAATTTACTGCCAAAAAAAGTTAAAAAGCCCAACTGCGTTTATGTGTAACGTGAAAAACCTAAAACGAGATAGTCGGCTTACCCGCCCAACAAAAAAAGGAAAGTACGTTACGTTCATACTTCGCAAATTCGAAAACTGGCACATGACAATAACGTATATGAATGACGTGCTCGTAAACAAGTTGCTGCAATATTAGCTCGAAAGTTAGGTCCATTGGACCTAGCTTAGTGTGGCCACTTTTGGTACGCGGGTGTCGTATCTTCGTCTTTTTAAAAAGTAAAAGTAAAATCATTTATTCATGTAAGCTTATTTACAAGCACTTATGACACGTCAAGACAGAATATCAATGCTTATCGCACTTAATTTAAAAAAAAATGTAACAATGGGGACCAATTCTATAATGGGTCCCGACTCCCGACCCATTCTAGAATGAGTCCCGAAGTTAAGTGCCATCGAGTATGCCAACTTTCCTGTTTTCCTGTTTCCGGTTTTCACATTACACAGAAACGCAGTGTGGTTTTTTAATTTTTAACTACCGGGTGAATATACTTTTTTTAAAATGAATTTGAATGTTTTTTTATATTGTTAGGCCCAGTATCACTTTCGCAGTAATTACAAATCTAACGACACATCTCAAGCTGAAATAAATCGAGCCGTTCAGGCTGCAGAGCGTGTCAAACACTATTACATACAAACATACTTACATATATACATACCTACACTCGAAAAACATAACCCGCCTTCTAGCGCAGTCGGATAATAAATAAATAAATCATTAGAAACATTATTCTTACGTCAATCGAACTAATTGAAATATTTTATTCGAGTGCAATCGGAACTTCCCAATCGATTTTTCTTGCAATTAACCCCAACACTAGTGTGATTACGAAAACACTCAAATGTCATTCCAAACAATGTTTCAGGTGTTTTATTATTAGTGATTTTTGCAAAAGAAACATGAAATTGAACCAAAAAAATACATACGGATGAAACATAACATTATCCTTCTTCCAATTTAAGTTTCTCGAAGTGTTCTTACAACTATCTACAGCACAAAACGGCATTTTTGAAGAGCTCTTTACTCATCGACGTCTGACTCGTTATGTCAAAATTACCGAGTTTCAAGTAGTTTTGTTCAACGTTCGGATTTTTAATCGTAACGCGTGCAGAGGGGTAAGGCACGTAAGGCATCTCCAGTTCTTAATGCTCTAAGGTCGAAAAGTATGCTTTATTGTTTCACAATAAAATTAACATTTGATTAGACGTATGTCCTTCACGATTGACAGTTAGACCAATACTTTTTATTGGTTTGATCTTGTCAATGTCATCATTGAGCAAGCAAAAACAGGTGGTCAACCCTTTCATTCCTCGACTGTACATTCCAAATATCCATTGTTGTGTAATTTGTTTTCTTTGTGTAAAAATTATTTTATTCTATTCTTACCTTATCTTATCTTTTAATCTAGTGCAAGCTGCCAAAGAGAAGGACGAAGCAGCAATGATGGAAGCCGAAGAAGTGCCGCCGGGAGAGGGCGCTCCAGGCACGCAGCCTCCACAAGGTAACAAGTTTATACACTGCTCAAAAGTGTCTAGGGATATTTATCTCAAGCATTTTCATACAAAGTATAGCTATTTGGGAGGCTGTAAAAATTAAAATATTGATACCAACGTAGAAATTTTTAGAACACAGAAACTACTATATCTGCCCTTTCAGATTGTATAAAGAAATTTATTGTAGTAGCATTATTGTACAATCGTAAGGACGTTAAAAAAGACAGATTTTTCTTTTAAAAGGTGTCATAATTTTAGCAAAATCAAACGTTTTTTTTGTAATATTCTTAACCTTTATCTTATGCCTCTGTCCTCGCGTTATTCTAAGACCATTAGGTCAACTTGTTAAGAAACTTAACTTTATGAAATATTTGAAAAATGATATCCCTAGACAGTTTTGATGTGTGTAGTTCACCAGCTTTTGCCCGCTGATATTCGTATTTTATGTAGTCTATGAATAACAAGTTGAAATTGACTGACTTAAATAATAAGGTAATAGAATAATTAGAATTTGATTAGTTTGTTTTGTGAATGTAAGGAAAATACAGATATTTCATTAAAAAGCAGATATTATGGATTACTTCCTGGAATGGACAGAGACTTGGGCCCCAAGTATGCTAATTTAGGAATGCTTCGATTGAATTGTAATTGAGTTTTAGTCATCTAATTTGACACATTTTGTATGATACATGTGTCAAAAAGGCAATTGAGATTTTATTATGATTCAATCCAAGCATTCTTAAATTAGCAGTCTTGGGGCCCTGGTTGACCCCTCCACACTTTTTATTGCTTTTTTTTGTTTAATTAATTTTGTTGCCATTCTTTTTTTTATTTTAGTCTTATTCTTGTATTGTGAGCACAAAACATTTTTTTATCTTCACTACATAGTATAAAACAAAGTCGCTCTCTCTGTCCCTATGTCCCTTTGTATGCTTGAATCTTTGAAACTACGCAACGGATTTTGATGTGTTTTTTTTTAATAGATAGAGTGATTGAAGAGGAAGGTTTATATGTATAATAACATCCCATTGCACCCGTGCGAAGCGGGGGCGGGTCGCTAGTTTTATAATAAAACTAGCAGCCGCCCGCGACTTCGTCCGCGTGAACTAAGCTGTATGTAAAAAAAGGTTTTCCCGCTTTTCTGTTCAAATTTTTCTGAATTTTCTTTGCTATAAACCTCACGGAGCTCGAGACCTTTCCAACGAATGCAAAACCGTGGAAATCGGATCGTACGTTCTGGAGTTATAGCGTCAGGAAGGAAAACCAGACTTATTTTTATATAGTAGATCATAAATGCCTCTATACATGTTACTAACATAACCCTAATCCCCCAGCAGCAATGGGCTTCCCGTCGGCGCTGGGCCCCGGCCCCCCGTTCGCGGGCGCGGCGGGCCCCGGCGGCGGGGGCCCCGGGGGGGCCGCGGGCCCGGGGGCCTTCCCCGGAGGCTGGGGCGGCTGGGGCGGGTGGCCCCCGCCTCTGGTGGCGCAACCGCCGCCTAACTTAGCTGCTGCGGCTGTTCCTATGGCTGGTGAGTTATTAATAGTACATTGTTACCCTAGGGGTGAAAGTAACTTATTTAGCACGAGACGGATTTTGGCGCGAATAGTTCGAGGGACTAAATAAGTCTTTAACCCGAGGTAAACACTGTGCTTTTCATTACGAATACAAGGAAAGTAAAAATAAAAACATGAATTAGCTAAAGAAAAAATGAGAAAAATAAATGAAGATGGAATCAGCCCGCTATTCAGCCATTATTTTTTTATTTTTATCATTGGAAAAATGGTAAATATTTTGTTCAAAGCTAAGTTATTTTAAAGAAATTGTTGAAACTGAATTATAGTAAAGTTATTTAAAAAATATATATTCTCTAATCAATACATAACTTTAAGTTATTTCAATTTTACATCGTGGCTGTATAGAAAGTTGGAACATGGTTCAATAGTTAAGTGAAAAATAACTAGTTTTACTTTTTAATAATTTGACAGCTGTCAGTTGAAAGTGATTCTCCCTAGGGATGAAAAGTATTACTTTCAGCCCGCTTCTCAGGTCAGTAATGACCTACTTTCAGAGTATGAGTAATAAAAAAGTATTAATTCTTTGATGATTTGACGACTGATTTGGTGGAATTGTAGAGCAGTTGGCTACTACACTAAAGGTAGCGGGTTCGATCCCCGCACAGTACAAACATTTGTGTGCATGAACATGTCTGTTTGCGTTGATCTGGGTGTTTCCTTTGAATATTAAGTATGTATTTAGAAAAAAAAAACATTTCAGTATGTTTTAAAAAATAAATAAATAAATAAAACACACAACAAGATTGTTACAAAGGGCGGACTTCTACACTTTTCTGCTTAGTACTAAGACTACATCTAGTATATGGACTAGTCTACCCTAAATCCGCAATTTGTACCAGTTTGTTGTTGCTGCCGCCATTTGCGAGTTAGTAACATAACACTTGCTTAAACTATGCTTTAAAGTTGCGTTCGTTTTTATAAATAACGGGGGAAAACATTCGCCTTCTAAACCACGGAATAGAAAAAACAAGTGGAAGTGCAATGCAACCATATTAGTGAAGGAACCGCTGTCGCCAAACTCACACAAATATATTGAAAGTCATATAATGCACTACAAAGAAAAAAGCCGTTTGATTGGTCGTTTCAATTCTAGTCCAAATTAGCTTAATTCACAGATCGTACATCCGGAAATCAACCTTCACACTCTACAGATAATATTTGTTGTGCTTTACTGCTGACAGTACTTACGACTTTTTGTAATCTAATGTCAATTTAGTTATGATTGACGAGTTAATTCCGTTGATCGACCATAGATGGCGGGATTCTCTATTGGGAGCAATTATACATTTAATTGTACAAGCATTAAGATTGAAATTTGCGTTATAGGTCGATATCTATCTGTCTATTGAAATTAACAAGATTTTATTAGAAAACAAATAAAATAGTACCTAGCGATGGTAGGAAAGACCTACATTTTCAAGTTTTTTTGTCCTACTATCATTTTTGCACTCCAAAATGGAGCATTACGGCATAACTACGGAAATATGAAGTTGTCGCGAGACGAGCAACTCGATGCGATGTTAGAACACGACTGGGACCTACTCTTAATTGTGGCACGCGTGCCACGCCCACTTTGTACTTCCATTGTTTTTTCTCTTCCGTGTTCTAAACCACTTTGTCCATAGGAGCGGCGACCCAACTTCCGCCCCCAGCGGGCACTTTGCCCCCCTCCCTCGCCCCCAAAGAACTCGTCAGCGAGCCCCCTGTACAAGTTCAAGCTCCACCTAAAGAGGAAACGGTGAGTCCCACTTATTACTAATTCATAATTCTTTATTGCTCAATGCTCATGTGGTTTAACAAGGTCTTAAAACTAAAAAGTACAACACATGACCCTGTGAGGGCATTGCAGCATACTCAAACAATAATTACTTAACAGCTAACAATTCTTACAATTGAATTTATATTAATTTTAAATATAAAGCATTATAAGCACATAATTATTATTATCATTTATTACATTTTTTCATTTCATTATGTATTCACAGCAGTCTTACAAATGTCATAATAGGAAATAAGTATTATTAAATTATTGTAATGAGTGGTTTTTATTAAATTACAACCAATGTAAATCGAATTACCTAAATAATTTTTTACCATTTAAATATTCGTCCAGGTTATAAAAACATTTGTTTATAAATTTGTTTATTACTACCAGAAAAACAAACGTTTCTGTCCGTAAGGACATGTCAACACTTTTGACTTAAGCCAATACTGATTTGGCTGTGTGTATGTTATGTATATGTCACCGGAAAATAACAAGAAACGTAAATTTATAAATTTCCCAGGAAATTTATCTACTTTCGTAAGATTCTAAACGAGAGATAAATTGTATTATTTTACTCCTACATTTCCGGAAATTTATCAATTTGCGACGAGTCGTGGTCAATTTATCAATTAACGGATATGTATACGTAAAATTCTAAACGGTTCGACTAATCACAGAAGAGCTTTTAATTTTACGCTTTTATAAATTACGGAAAATAACACACTGCTCTTTGATTGGTCGATGATGACAGTAGCAATGCTTGTGTTCATAGATTATGGTACAATCAGACTTGCCAAACTGTAAATTTATCAGTTTCGATTACCTAACTGACTGGAATTTTACTTTAAAACTGGGTAGGTTTAACGGTTACTTTTTACAATATAATAGGCTGATAGTTCATCAAAATAAAACAGCAAAAATCGTGTTTAATAGTATATTAAAAAAATAAAATTTTAAATTATTAATGAACGGAACATTCAGAAGCCCACATTCACCGAGGGAATTTGAACCCATCGTGGTAAGGGGCGAGCATACCGCCGTTATCTGGGTTGCTTAGGTTTTTTATCGGTGTTTCTCATCGCCGGAGAGTTAGCCGCAAATTATACAATGAATACGAAGATGAATTTGTTCTTACAAAATATAAAATATTAAAACCGGCCTTCTGCCAAAATGAAATGGCGGAGGAGAGGAAGGAGAAGGAACACGTGACTTATTCGGCCAATCAGAGCGCACATGGCGTTCGGTTACCGCCCACTTATTATTTTACGTATGTTCCGAAAGTTTATCAATTTCCGGGAATGAGGGCGTAAAATAATACAATTTATCTCTCGTTTAGAATCCTACGAAAGTTTATAAATTTCCTAGAACATTTATAAATTCACGGTTCTTGTTATTTTCCGGTGACATATATATTTACAAAAATAAATATATTTGAGTATGTTTATCCATTGTCTAGTATCCCGGAACACAAGCTTTAATTAGCTTACTATTAAAAAAGAGCCACTCCTCCTTAGTAGACCTTTCACTGTGATCGCCCACTCCTTTTTCTTTTTGTTGTGCTGGTTGTTCGGTATGCTGCGTAATCCTTGTCAATTGAATATATGTATATATGTATGGTATATGTACGTCTGTTATAAAATATTATTGATATGTATGTATATTTTTGTAGTAATTTAATTATGTATCTGTAGTGTTTAGTCCGTATCTTCTGACCTTATTTCAATTATTTTATTTATAGTAGTTTTATTAGTACTCCTCTACTATTTTAGCTCACCCACATTTGGTTTATTTAATTCCCTTACGATCGTCTACCTGAAGGTTGTCTGGAAGAGATCGCTCTCTAGCGATAAGACCGCCTAAATTGTACATTGTTCTCTGTAATTTGCTTCAAATGTAATGTTTTTGTACAATAAAGAATATCTATCTATCTATATGGTGCGCCATGCGCACCATCAACGCGGTGGCTGAGATAACGGACATATTCTCGTGTCCTCTGAGTGAATTCGCAAGAACGGCACTATTTGTAATTAGTTATAAATTGTAGTTGTTTTATGAGGATTTTATTGTTTTGTTTGTTTTTTAAAAGGTTTTTATATTTTATTTTTATTGTTATGTAGGATAATGACGTTATTGCATTGGGGCAAAATTTCCTGTTATGATAGTTGTAAGAGATGATGAATAAATAAATAAATCTATCTATCTGTTTGTATTCCCGGTAGGTCATTCCACCCGCGCTAGTGGCCCGCGCGGCCGAGTGGACCACCCACCGCGCGCCCGACGGCCGCCCCTACTACTACAACGCTGGGAAACAGGAAAGTGTATGGGAGAAACCTGAACCAGTTAGAGAACTTGAAAGTGAGTATAGCATTTATTATTTTACTTAGCATTCATACAGGCCGATCACTGTCACAACTGCGCCACGGGCACCTCGCTGTTGTAAAGCAACACACGCCGGGTCGGAAATGGGATGGGTGACCACCCCGACCGAAATTTAGTGATGTATATTTCGGGCATCTCCGTGCTTCGGAAGGCACGTTAAGCAGTTGGTCCCGGTTGACGTCGCTAGATGTCAGTCGTTAAGCCTAGTCAGAGGCCTTAGGGCGGCTTGATAACATCTGACAATAAGGTTGCTCACTAACCTTACACCCCTCCAACAATCCGCACTGAGCCCGCGTGTTGGAGTATGGCTTGTTCCACCTCATAGTTGAGGTGAGGCCTGTGCCCAGCAGTGGGACGTTTATAGGCCGATTATGTTATGTTATGTAATTTATACAGGATTATGTTATGTTATGTGTTCCAACAAGTAGTGTCATGCCGAGCATCACTAAGGCTACCCCAATCACCCCATGTATGTTCCGCGATTCTGTTTTCGAGTTATGATATTTTTTGTGTTTTTTTCTCAAATGACTTACGGGACAGTATTTTTATTGATTTATTCAAAAAAGCCTGGCTTGAAGGCTAACAGATTTTATCCAAACGCCAACAAGTCAAAATTAAATTACAAAAAATACAAAATTACAGTTCAAGATATTAGTAAGACTTACAAGCTAGTTTATTGGTTAGTAAAACAATTTAAAATGTCAAACACGAACGAACAAGCGAGTCCAGTATTGCTGACGGAGTTGCTGACAGAGACATAAATTGTGGAGATACATCCCTAAATTATTTTTCTCACATTAGCTCATAGTATACGTAACAGCAACAAAAGCAATTGTGGATCTAACTGATACCATTGCGTGAAACAAACTTGCGTTGATTACCAACCCTTTTTAAAAAAAAAATAACTTTCAATAGTTTTAAAGTAAAAGTTTTTAGAATTTAAAATAAAAGTTTCCTGAACTTTTACGATCTCGCTTCTTCAAAAACTTGTCTTTTTAATGAACTATTTGCTTTGTTAATTTAATTTAGCTGTGTCAGCATCATTCCTGAAATGGTTTCAAACTACAGTAGGACAAAAAATGTGCTTAACAAACAAAATGCATGGGAAGGACCGTTTGGTCAATTGGCTACAAGTTTGGGGGAACATACCCTGTAACAGGCTTATTTGTAAAATCTGATTATACAGTTTTAGTTTTCACTAAAATCAGCCTCGAGACTCCTTTCAGCATTTTTCGATATTCCTCATAGTTAAGGATTTGGCCTACCACGCCCACTTGAAAAACGCACCCTGTTTATTTTTAATACCTATTCATCTTCAACATGTAACCGGTTTTTCCACAGAACTCCAAATAAAGATTGCTATTGAGAAAGGCGAGAAGATAGAAAAGAAATCCAAATTTGATAAGCTGGATGCAGATGGCAATATAGAAGGTGAGTCAGTAGTAGTTTTGTAGTAGCTGTAGTCACTTTTTCAAACATACTATAGCCCGTTCGCGTTAAGATTGCAGTATTTTACTACTTTTCCTTTGACCTAGCATGTCCCCTAACCAATCAAATCTTTCCTAATAGGGTAGATGACTATGAGTGATTTTGCATGTTTTTTTATGTTCCCCAAAAATAATAATTGATTACAAATGTTATTGTAAAACCACAATCGAAATTCGTTTCAAAATGAGGCTACAATAGGCCTGCAAACTTGGGTGGGCAAGTCCATTTTATATGTGTTAAATTTTTGTAAAACAATATCACTTTTTTGTAACCCAAACTATTATGAAGGAATTATGTTAGGAGACCATTATCATAAACGCAATATTGAATATAGCTGTCGAACAAAGTTATTACGCGCTCCTTACAAAAACAGCGACAGTGACGTCACTGTCGCTGTCACTTTTGTATGGAGCGTTTTTGGGCAAGTCCAAAAATGTGCATTTCAAATTGTGATATCTCTGGTGGTATTGATCCAGATGAAGTGATTCTTTGAGGATTGTTTACATAAATGTAAGGTCTTTCGATAGTAAACAAAAAAAAAATACAGTCATCATGCCTATTGAAAAGCCAAGTCCAGAGTGACTAGTTGAACTTACATGCTTTGAACGTCTGTGTGCAACGGAATTCAATTTAAAAATCACTGCATCTTAACACGAACATACTATAGTTTTCTTAGCAAGGTGCAGTTTTTCAAGAAAATATTGTTAAAAAAACTTGTCATTGTCATTGCTTCTAAATAAAAGTTGGGGTATAAATGAGGTTTTCAAGCCTCCCCCACATACATCTTAATGTTATTCACTATAATACATTTATATACAGGTTTATTCAAATATACCTTTTACAGAGCATTTTCAAATTATAAATATAAACTAAACAAGATAAAAGGGACTGAATTAATGAATCACTAATATCAAATACCCGTCAGCAATATGAGACCTTACAGTATTGCTTATAAAAAACCCTTGCTTCACTAGCTGTGCGTAGCATCATGGGTTTGAATCTGGGACTAATATTCGCGTGACATAAAAACTTGTGTTACTCATAAGAAAACTACACACATCAAAACTGCTAGGGATATCATAGGGATATCATTTTTCAAATATTTCATAAAGTTAAGTTTGTTCACAAGTTAAGCATTCTCTTAGAATAACGCGAGGACAGAGGCATAAGATAAAGGTTAAGAATATTACAGAAAAAAACGTTAGATTTTGCTAAAATTTTGACACCTTTTAAAAGAAAAATCTGTCTTTTTTTTAACGTCCTTACGATTGTACAATAATGCTACTACAATAAATTTCTTTATACAATCTGAAAGGGCAGATATAGCAGTTTCTGTGTTCTAAAAATTTCTACGTTGGTATCAATATTTTAATTTTTACAGCCTCCCAAATAGCTATACTTTGTATGAAAATGCTTGAAATATCCCTAGACACTTTTGATGTGTGTATGTTACATACAGGGCTGTCAAATTTAGTGACAGTGTGACAATTGTTGATTAAATGCAAAATTAAAAAGCAAGTCATTTTATGGAGATATGGGTCAGATTATCTAATGTCCCTGATAGAATCTGTGTCAAATATGCCTGTTTTTTTTATTTTTATTTAATTCTTTAGTTCACAATGCGAACGTATTTAATTATGTTAATCACTGTTATTCAGAGGTGAGCTGAGGTGATGGCTTAAAATATTTGTATTAAACCTATGTGTCTCGCTCGTTGGTGTTGTGTTGTGTAGTATAATGTCCGAAGATATTTATTTAATATCATTATTAAAAATATACTTTCGGTCGATGTAACAGCAGAAAAACACACCAAAATCGACCATTTTCTTCCCCTATCCCTACTAATAACGAACTAATTTACCATACTAGAATCCAATCCTACAGTAATAGACGTCGACGCCCACGCCGAAGCGCAAGCGGCCGCCGAAGCAGAACGAAAAGCGCAACAAGAGCGAGAACGCAACGAGCGAGAGAGAGAACACGAGCGGGAAAGAGAGCGCGAACGAGAACGAGAGAGGGAGCGAGAGAGAGCTAACGCGGAGAGGGAGAAGGCGGATAAGGAGCGAGCGGAACGGGAGAGGGTGGAGAAAGAGAAGGCTGATAAGGAGAAGGCGAAGCAGGATCGGAGCAGGCCGCTTACTAGCACGCCTATTTCAGGGACTCCTTGGTGAGTGGTTTCATTTTATATTAATACTTCATTGAAAAAGGTTCTTTTTAGGGTACAATAGGGTAGACGACTATGATGCATTTTGCGTGTTATTTTATGTTTACCAAATAAAATCATTAAAATCAAATGGATTTGTGAAACCACAATCAAAATTTGATTCAGTATGAAGCCACAATAGGCCTTCAAAGTTGGGTGGGCAAGTCCATTTCAAAAGTATACATATTTTGGAAAAAAAAAATACCATTTTCAAACAGAGACTATTAGGAAGTAATTTTGTTAAAAGACCATTTTCATAAACGCAATATTTAATATAGCTGTCGTACAAACTTCTTACGCGCTCCTTATAACTACGTTAGTGTGACGTCATAATTTAGGACACGTTTGAATGGAGCGTTTTTAGGCAAGTCCAAAAATGTGCAATTCAAATTATGATATCTCGGGTAGTATTAATACTATAGCAGTGATTCTTTTAGGATTGTGTTCATAAATGTAACGTCTTTCGATAATAAACAAAAAAAAATTACAGTCGTCAAGCCTATTTGTGGTAAAAGTACAATAAATATTATAACTTTCTATGACGAACTTATTGAAATCTACGGCATAAGCCAACTTTCACACTTAGTTGTTCTCATTTAAAGACTTCAGAATGAATGAGGCTTTTACTAAATTTAATTATTTTGTCTTACATGAAACTATATTGTCGATCTTTAAAACCTAAAAGAGGCACGGGTTGTGTATTCAATCTTGCTTTTACTGTCATAAAAACTCTACCAAATCTAAATCTTACTTAGTCACTTCATACGTTGTTGCGGCTTTTAAATTTTGCCAGGTTATACAAATTTGTCAGCCGGCAAAAGTCAGCGCGGGCCCTAGTGGGTGGTAGTGTTTAGCACCCCTGCTTCTATGAGCCTCCATTTTTAAACGTTGAAATAAATGGAGTATGAATGTATTTTTCTAACTTTATATGTCGACTATCATTATTTCTTCTGATCTATCAAGGATTGTTCAATATTCGAACTGGAAATACAATAAATCTACTAAATTGGTCATGGAAATCGCTCTCGCAATTCTCGAGTTAAAGTTAACGAAACCCATTTTGTTTTATATAAATCACCTCCAGGCAATCAGCAGGTGATTGTAAAAAGTAAGGTAAAAAGCGGGTACAAAAATTATAGAAAGGAAATAATATTTATTTAACTTTTTTAAAAGCTGAGGTCATCGAGAGCAAGGCTGGAATGCCGATTACCGGCATTTCGTTTTTAGATTGCAGATATTATTGAGATTGTATTTCTAATTGAATGTAATTTGAGAATGACGATACCACACGTTAACGGGGGTTAGGCGGTCAGCGAAATTCGCTTGAGGTAAGGGGGTGGGGGAGGAGGCGAGCGTCCGCGTTTAGTATGGAATCAACGTGCTCGAAACTAAAAATCGTAAGCGCCTTTCACATTTTTATCAAAAAGTGAATGAAAATATTTAGTAGTTTCTTAATCTGAAACAGTCACGAAATCGAGAAGGTAAATACCTATGTTTTTGTGATTTTATACGAATTATTATCGTACAATGCGGTTTTAATGAGCATTTATTAGATATTCCAATCGTGTTTTGGAAACAGTCATCCCATCACACATACGTCCTGTAATACATATTAGAAATTTCAGTGCGAAAAACATTCAATATTTTCAATTATAGCTCATAGATAACAGTCCATATTGACGTTTTCACCTACCGAGGCTCCTAAACGTTACTTTTGGAACATTAACGTAATAATTCTTAGGGTAAGTTGCACCATAGTAGAAGTTAAAGTTTTTGTCAAATTTGACAATTTGACGTCATTTGTGGGCCTAACCGGTACTTTAACTGAAATTTTGATGTTTGTTATTGTTAAAGTCAGATGGTGCAACCCACACTTATAGTTTTTTACTATTTGTCTTGTCCAAGAAAGATGTTGAATCTATGTTATCGCTAAGAGAGCGTGCGTTTCGGTTTTACAAAAGATTTATCTAACATTTATTTAATAAATGCCAGTTCTTAGTTTGTTTGAAGACAAAGTGATTCAATTCGGAAGTGCCTTAACTTTTTAATACGGAAGGTAAGAGCCTTTTCGCTCTTAGCGTTTGATAGGCGATTTCGCGCTGCGTGCTCGCAGCTTATAAGCCGCAATCTCGCAGCGATTGGTCCGCGATAAAATAGACGCCGTGGTCACGCCGCGAAGCCCGCTTTGAATTTGACTGATGTATTCGTTCACCGGCTTTGAGTTTGCAGCGTGATCGCGGCGTGTTCACAGCGTTCTCGCGGCCTTTATTTTATCGCGGCGTGTACGCTGCGTCTCGCTGTGTGAACAGTCTCTAACGATGTACACACATCAAAAGTGTCTAGGGATATCTCAAGCATTTTCATACAAAGTATAGCTATTTGGGAGGCTGTAAAAATTAAAATATTGATACCAACGTAGAAATTTTTAGAACACAGAAACTGCTATATCTGCCCTTTCAGAGTGTATAAAGAAATTCATTGTAGTAGCATTATTGTACAATCGTAAGGACGTTAAAAAAAGACAGATTTTTCTTTTAAAAGGTTTCAAAATTTTAGCAATATCAAACGTTTTTTTTTGTAATATTCTTAACCTTTATCTTATGCTTCTGTCCTCGCGTTATTCTAAGATAATGCTCAACTTGTAAACAAACATAACTTTATGAAATATTTGAAAAATGATATCCCTATGATATCCCTGGACAATTTTGATGTGTGTATCTTGTTCGTTGGTAGGTGCGTGGTGTGGACGGGCGACGGTCGCGTGTTCTTCTACAACCCGACGGCGCATTCGTCCGTGTGGGAGCGGCCGGCGGCGCTGCTGGGCCGCGCCGACGTCGACAAGGCGGTGGGCAGTCCGCCGCAACAGCTGCTGGCTCTACAGGTACGAAGATAGCTATTCCTCCTTCTAGGTTTCCCACCAATCACCAAGCTTTGACTTCAAAGCCACCGGGGTCGCACCGACTCGCGGCCATAAGCTAGCCATAAGCTTCGGCCTCGCAGTGGTTTTTAAAGGAGTACACTGTTCCAGGCTATTGTTGTTTTAGTGAATGATCCTAGTCCTGGCGCTCAGCCTACGGCTGCGCGAAGTTACTTGGCTTCGCCCTATACTCACACTCTAGCCTCCGGCCTCGCATGTTATTGCGCTGATTAACTTTAGGTATTACGAAGGCGCTCAGCCTGCGGCTTCGCAAAGTTACGTTGGAACATTAGGGGACGCTACTAACTTCGTCCCATACGAAGCTCGGCCTTCGGCCTCACTTGAAAAAGTCCCTACGTACGACTTAGCTGATTTTCATCATACACGACAAAATTCACAAGATTTTTTCATACAAAACAGCATTCTCAGTGACTAAAAGTTCATTTAATGATGTCTCAGTATGACAACAAAAAACCTTAATTTGTATTTCGAGGGGGTGAACAATTAAAACCACGGAACAGAAAAAACAGTGGAAGTGCAATGCAACAACATTAGTGAAGGAACCGCTGTCGCCAAACTCACACAAATACATTTGAAAGTCATATAATGCACTACAAAGAAAAAAGCCGTTTGATTGGTCGTTTCAATTCTAGTCCAAATTAGATAAGATAAGATATACTTTATTGCACAAAGAAAACAAGTTACATAACGATACTTAAAATATATTTAGCATGTACAATACAATTAGCTTAATTCACAGATAGTACATCCGGAAATAAACCTTCACACTCTACAGATAATATTTGTTGTGCTTTACTGCTGACAGTATTTACGACTTTTTCTAATCTAATGTCAATTTAGTTTCGATCGAAGAGTTAATTCCGTTGTTCGAACATTGATGTGCTGTCTATTGAAATTAACAAGATTTTATTAGAAAACAAATAAAATAGTACTCAGCGATGGTAGGAAGGACCTAAATTTTCAAGTTTTTTTATCCTACTATCATTTTTGCACTTCAAAATGGAGCAATACGGCATAACTACGGAAATATGAAGTTGTCGCGAGATGAGCAACTCGATGCGATGTTAGAACACGACTGGGACCAAGTAAGCGTAGCTACGTTAATTGTGGCACGCGTGTGTTTGCACTTCCACTGTTTTTTCCGTGTGAATAAAACCGTTTTTGCCCCTTTTGACTTTACGTCCGAATCAACACGTCCGAACCGGTGGTAGATTCACATTGTTACTTTTTTTAATTTTTATGTTGTGACTTGTCATAGGTGCTTTTTAATAAGTTTACATGAATAAAGATAATTTTTACTTCACTTTACGTTTGAGATATGGTCGTGAGAGTGTGTTGTGTTATGTAATGATAATGTTGTTTATGACCAGATAAAAAAGGGAACCCCCCTGGGTTATGCTTGAAATTTTTCTTACATCATT
The DNA here is from genome assembly GCA_950022985.1 of Udea ferrugalis. Classification (NCBI taxonomy): domain Eukaryota; kingdom Metazoa; phylum Arthropoda; class Insecta; order Lepidoptera; family Crambidae; genus Udea; species Udea ferrugalis. Next base: position 7,053,583 of record OX465545.1, read on the forward strand.
TTTTTTTCTGTAAATTATTTTACTGACTTTTTATAAACACTTGTTAAAGTTAACATGAAACATTTTCATTTTTATCTGCTAATAAATAATGTACCCAAATGTGTTCACAGTCAAGTTATCTGTAAAAATGAAAATGAAACTCTTTATGTTGCTAAGCGCATAAGTCGAGAACAGCTGAACCAATTTAGCTGATTCCTTTCTATCTGTGTTTCATGAAGATTGAGGAATCTTCTAATGAAAAGAACATAAGTGTTAAAATATACGAGCAAAAAAGTAAAACCCTTTTACTTTTGGGGTTTGTACCTGTGAAACGGGACGCGATCGTATGTAATTTCTTTGCTGTTAAATATTCTCTTCATTGAACTGTCACAGCCCAATAGTATTTGTTTGACAGAAGAGCATCTGTCAACCAGGACAGCCAGGTTCGTTATACCTGTAGGTATAGTATGTATTTTATTATTAAAATTATTGTATATACACAGATTTATAGATTTTATTATTTCCTTTATTTATAATGTGTATCCATAACTTTTCAGGTGTTTTAGTTAATTCAGCTTTTTGTTTTGTACGCAGTTGTCTTAGACTGTCACTTTGTTACATATCCAGTCACCTTGGTTTGCTGGAAGAACTCTCTATTTAGAGAATAAGCTCACCTGTACTTTTATTTTTCGTTAAACTTCCTTGTAATTGACTTTTTGTGTATGTTGTATATGAATGCGAAAGCTAAGTGAAAGTAGTTTGGTGTCACATGAATAATTTAGTTTAGTTTTGCCCCTGAGCTCAATTTTTTTTTCCTAAGCTACATCATCCCACTGCTGGGCAAAGGTCTCTCCCAATCCCTTCCAAACATTTCGATCCCGTGCCAGGCTTTGCCAATCTTTCTCATGATGTCTCAAATCATCACTCCAACGTTTTCTGGGCCTGAGCTCAATACAAGTGTTTAAACTAAAGCGGTGTTTTTTTGGACATAATAGTGTACAAACAAATGAATAAATATAATATTTACTAAAGACCTGAAAACCAGAAAAAGACATTCATTCATGTTAATGGTCTAGGCATAATTGGTTAGTGCAGTCGCCCGGTTTGCGAAAGATGCGGGTTCGAGTCCTGCCTGATGCCAACATGACCAAATGTCTTTTCCTGGTTTTCAGATCTTTAGTAAAGATACTGCATGGAAAATGCTAAAACAATAATAAAACATAAATATAATATGTTTATCGTAGCGCAAAGACGCGGAGAAAGCGGCCGCTACGACGGCAGCCGCCGCGCCAGCTGTTACCAAGTCCTCCAACGGCGAGCTGAAGCGCGCCGCCGACTCCGACAGCGATGACTCCGACGAACCGCCCAAGAAGACCAGGCCCGAGGATACTGGTGAGCATTCTACCTAATTAAAACCCTGATCAGTTGTTTAACAATACTCACACACACGCTCTCTCTCTCACACACAGACACACTCACGCACATACACAAACAAAACACGTATAATGTGTCCTTCTACCCCTTAGTTCTTTGCTCGTTAAATTATATTTAACTACCTAGCTGTCCCAACAGACTTCGTTCTGTTGTCAATCATTTAGTGTCACGTGACAGGTAGTAACATTTACTAAGAGGAAACTAAAATTGAAATTTTTACTATCTTCCCAGCATTTTCTCATGATGAATTTGTATATCCTGGCAAAATTGAAAAGTCTTTCCGCCACAACGTACGAAGGGACTAAGTAACATCAAGATTTGGTAAGGTCAAGTTTGGTAACTTTGAATGTCAGTGTAACATTGAATCTACTCTTTTAGATCAGTTACTGTTGACAAGTACTCCAACTTAAAGATGTTGTTGAGTCAATGAGGGGTTTAAATCGAAAATAAACCTTAAACAACAGTATATAGATACTTTTACTGTTCTTAAACAGTAGATTCAATGTTACACTGAAATAGGCATGATGAACAATTTTGAAATCTTCTTTCGTGATAAAGGTACACATGTATTGTATACTAAAAAAACTTTATTTCGGTTTCAAAGGTCAGTTTAACAAAGTTTGAGGACATTATTCTAGTATTTTATCAACAGCGCGCGAAAACGCTCGCAGGTGTCATGGCGTCCGTGTGACGTATTTGTAATGTAAATATCAAGTGTCTGTCAAACTCACTTGTATGAAATACGACAGTGACATTTGTTGATTTCCACTACAGTGACGTCATAGTGCGTGATTGACGTTTGAGTCAAAATGGCGAATTGGAGTATTTTATCCTTTTACTTTATCGAAAATCTGATTAATCTCAGATTTTAAAATCAAACTAAATGTGTCTTTTAAATCCTTTTAATATGTTTTTTCCTCTAATGTATTCAAATCGTTGATTATTTGATACTGTCGTCATGCCTATTCAAAGTTACCTAACTTGACCGTACATATTTTTTTATTTATTTATTGTATAAAAGTATAACATTTTTAATTAAGCATCAAGCATCATAAAAATCGTTATTCGGTCTGTATGGATGCTTCGAGCATCATAACGCAGCCTCAAATACAGTATAATATAACAGAATACTCACAAAAAACTTACAGAAATTACAAAAAAGGTATTAATATCATCGTTTTCGCTGCAATACGCCTCCAAATGCCTATAAATTTCTTACGACTCTTTTCTTATCTCTTATGAGCTCTAGCCTAGGTAATAATTTAGCATCAAGACCTGCATTGTTTACTTTAGTTCATACTAGCGGCCGCCCGCGACTTCGTCCGCGTGGACTTAAGTTGAGAAACTAAAAGCAATATCTTTCTAAATACGCGCTATTTTCGATTTTGTCTTAATTCGGAACGCACCCATAGTTACGCTAATGACAGCAGCCGTCTGTCTTTGTCATCAACTGTCATGCCATACCACGTGATGCCGTGTACATTTTCATATTTTACTTGATATTTTCAACAATTTATACAATATCTTTATAAATTGTAGCCTATGTGTTATTCAGATGTTTAAGCTACATTATTGTAAAGTTTCATTAAAATCCATTCAGTACTTTTTACGTGAAAGAGCAACACGGCACATCCAGACATACAAACTTTCGCCTTTCTAATATTAGTAGGATAAAACGTCGTCTATTCTATTGTATCTTTCCCAGCAGCAGCCAAGAAGCCGCCATCGGCGCCGGTGATCGACCTCGGCAAGGAGGCGGCCATGGAGGCGGAGATGCGCGCGGCCCGCGAGCGCGCCGTGGTGCCGCACGCGCAGCGCCTGCGCGCCTTCCTGCGCATGCTGCAGGAGAAGGACGTCTCCGCCTTCAGCGCCTGGGAGAAGGAGCTGCACAAGATCGTCTTCGACCCCCGGTACCTCATGCTCGACGCGAAAGAACGCAGACAGGTTAGTTACTACTACACCCAACGTGGCTTGTGTTGTGACCACTTTCAGATTTGTAACATAACTAATCGAGAACCTGGCCGCTCCGGGGCTTCGCCCCTACGCGGCTTTGAGGCCCTCCGGGCCTTAGGTTGGCTCGGCCTTCGGCCTCGCCAATGCTTACAGAGGTAGGGATTCTAAGAGTGTTTAAAATGAACTAGTCCGGGATTCAAGACACTGGTCTTGAATTGACGTAGTTACCGAAATTGGGATTCTAGGAGTGTTTGAAATGAGATGTCAAACTGTATGTGAACCGAAGCTTATTTAAAACTGCAATCAATGTTTTCTGCAAATCACTCATTGGCTTCTGCGATTCAGGCCTGCGAGCCTAGTGCAGAAGTCGCTGTACCTTCTCTCTATACCATTTCTTTTTTGGCAAAATAAACTTTATTATTCTTATTAGATACTTATCCGGGATTTGAGATACTGGTCTGGGATTGACATAAATTTTACGGGATTGTTTTTACCTATCCCATCATCCTAGGAGTGATTTCTAAAATTCTCGAATCCCAGGATTGAAAATAGGGGATCAGGAATCGATTTAAACACTTTCCAGCTATTTAGGAGTGTTTTTGTACAATCCCGGAAACCCGAAATTTGAAAATGACGTCTGAAATCGCTCTAGACATTTTTCGGGATTGGTTTTGACTAATCCCGGCATCATTATGCGTTCTGAATGGAATCCCGGTATTCCGGGATTTGAAAACAACATCATAGATAGCTTAAGACACTTTCCGGGATTGTTTCTAGCCGATCCTAGCATTTTTAAGTGTCAAAATGCAATCCCGGCATCCCGGGATTTGAAAATTACTTCTGAAATCGCTCTAGACACTATCCGGGATTGTAAATGACTATCCTATTATCATAATAGTGTCTAAATGGAATCCCGGGATTCCGGGATTTGAAAATGACATCGGAGATCGCTTTAGATACTTTCCGGGATCGTTTATTGTTAATATCAGCATTCTAGGTGTATTTTTTTGGAATCCCGGAATCCCGGGATTCGGAAATAACGTCGGGGATCGCTTCAAACACTATCCGGGATCGTTTTAGACGAATCCTTGCACCATAATAGTGTCTTAAAGAATCCCGGGATTTGAAAACAAGGTCGCTCTAGACACTTTCTGGGATTGGTTCTTGCCAATCCAAGCATCCGAGGTGTGTCTAGATGACATCCCGGAATCCCGTGTGGTCCGCGGTCGCTTCAGCCACTAGAGCATTGACTGCAAGGAGCGGCGCCAGGTGAGACAGCTAGTCAGTTGTCCCGCTCTCGCAGCGCCTGCGCGCCTTCCTGCGCATGCTGCAGGAGAAGGACGTCTCCGCCTTCAGCGCCTGGGAGAAGGAGCTGCACAAGATCGTCTTCGACCCCAGATACCTCATGCTCGACGCGAAGGAACGACGACAGGTTAGTCACTACTCCACTCAACATTACTTGTGACCACTTTCAGGCTTATAGATAACTAGTCCAGAACCTGGCCGCTCCGGGGCTTCGCCCCTACGCGGCTTTGAGGCCCTCCGGGCCTTCGGCCTCGCCAATGCTTACAGAGGTAGGGATTCTAAGGGTGTTTAAAATGACCTAGTCCAGGATTCAAAACACTGGTCTTGGATTGACGTAGTTACCAAAATTGGAATTCTAGGAGTGCTTGAAATGAGATACTTATCCGGGATTTGAGATACTGGTCTGGGATTGACATAAATTTTACGGGATTGTTTTTACCTATCCCATCATCCTAGGAGTGATTTCTAAAATTCCCGAATCCCAGGATTGAAAATAGGGGATCAGGAATCGATTTAAACACTTTCCAGCTATTTAGGAGTGTTTTTGTACAATCCCGGAATCCCGAAATTTGAAAATGACGTCTGAAATCGCACTAGACATTTTTCGGGATTGGTTTTGTTGACTAATCCCGGCATCATTATGCGTTCTGAATGGAATCCCGGTATTCCGGGATTTGAAAACAACATCATAGATAGCTTAAGACACTTTCCGGAATTGTTTCTAGCCGATCCTAGCATTTTTAAGTGTCAAAATGCAATCCCGGCATCCCGGGATTTGAAAATTACTTCTGAAATCGCTCTAGACACTATCCGGGATTGTAAATGACTATCCTATTATCATAATAGTGTCTAAATGGAATCCCGGGATTCCAGGATTTGAAAATGACATCGAGGATCGCTTTAGACACTTTCCGGGATCGTTTCTTGTTAATATCAGCATTCTAGGTGTATTTTTTTGGAATCCCGGAATACCGGGATTCGGAAATAACATCGGGGATCACTTTAAACACTATCCGGGATTGTTTTTGACGAATTCTTGCACCATAATAGTGTCTTAAAGAATCCCGGGATTTGAAAACAAGGTCGCTCTAGACACTTTCTGGGATTGGTTCTTGCCAATCCAAGCATCCGAGGTGTGTCTAGATGACATCCCGGAATCCCGTGTGGTCCGCGGTCGCTTCAGCCACTAGAGCATTGACTGCAAGGAGCGGCGCCAGGTGAGACAGCTAGTCAGTTGTCCCGCTCTCGCAGCGCCTGCGCGCCTTCCTGCGCATGCTGCAGGAGAAGGACGTCTCCGCCTTCAGCGCCTGGGAGAAGGAGCTGCACAAGATCGTCTTCGACCCCAGATACCTCATGCTCGACGCGAAGGAACGACGACAGGTTAGTCACTACTCCACTCAACATTACTTGTGACCACTTTCAGGCTTATAGATAACTAGTCCAGAACCTGGCCGCTCCGGGGCTTCGCCCCTACGCGGCTTTGAGGCCCTCCGGGCCTTCGGCCTCGCCAATGCTTACAGAGGTAGGGATTCTAAGGGTGTTTAAAATGACCTAGTCCAGGATTCAAAACACTGGTCTTGGATTGACGTAGTTACCAAAATTGGAATTCTAGGAGTGCTTGAAATGAGATACTTATCCGGGATTTGAGATACTGGTCTGGGATTGACATAAATTTTACGGGATTGTTTTTACCTATCCCATCATCCTAGGAGTGATTTCTAAAATTCCCGAATCCCAGGATTGAAAATAGGGGATCAGGAATCGATTTAAACACTTTCCAGCTATTTAGGAGTGTTTTTGTACAATCCCGGAATCCCGAAATTTGAAAATGACGTCTGAAATCGCACTAGACATTTTTCGGGATTGGTTTTGTTGACTAATCCCGGCATCATTATGCGTTCTGAATGGAATCCCGGTATTCCGGGATTTGAAAACAACATCATAGATAGCTTAAGACACTTTCCGGAATTGTTTCTAGCCGATCCTAGCATTTTTAAGTGTCAAAATGCAATCCCGGCATCCCGGGATTTGAAAATTACTTCTGAAATCGCTCTAGACACTATCCGGGATTGTAAATGACTATCCTATTATCATAATAGTGTCTAAATGGAATCCCGGGATTCCAGGATTTGAAAATGACATCGAGGATCGCTTTAGACACTTTCCGGGATCGTTTCTTGTTAATATCAGCATTCTAGGTGTATTTTTTTGGAATCCCGGAATACCGGGATTCGGAAATAACATCGGGGATCACTTTAAACACTATCCGGGATTGTTTTTGACGAATTCTTGCACCATAATAGTGTCTTAAAGAATCCCGGGATTTGAAAACAAGGTCGCTCTAGACACTTTCTGGGATTGGTTCTTGCCAATCCAAGCATCCGAGGTGTGTCTAGATGACATCCCGGAATCCCGTGTGGTCCGCGGTCGCTTCAGCCACTAGAGCATTGACTGCAAGGAGCGGCGCCAGGTGAGACAGCTAGTCAGTTGTCCCGCTCTCGCAGCGCCTGCGCGCCTTCCTGCGCATGCTGCAGGAGAAGGACGTCTCCGCCTTCAGCGCCTGGGAGAAGGAGCTGCACAAGATCGTCTTCGACCCCAGATACCTCATGCTCGACGCGAAGGAACGACGACAGGTTAGTCACTACTCCACTCAACATTACTTGTGACCACTTTCAGGCTTATAGATAACTAGTCCAGAACCTGGCCGCTCCGGGGCTTCGCCCCTACGCGGCTTTGAGGCCCTCCGGGCCTTCGGCCTCGCCAATGCTTACAGAGGTAGGGATTCTAAGGGTGTTTAAAATGACCTAGTCCAGGATTCAAAACACTGGTCTTGGATTGACGTAGTTACCAAAATTGGAATTCTAGGAGTGCTTGAAATGAGATACTTATCCGGGATTTGAGATACTGGTCTGGGATTGACATAAATTTTACGGGATTGTTTTTACCTATCCCATCATCCTAGGAGTGATTTCTAAAATTCCCGAATCCCAGGATTGAAAATAGGGGATCAGGAATCGATTTAAACACTTTCCAGCTATTTAGGAGTGTTTTTGTACAATCCCGGAATCCCGAAATTTGAAAATGACGTCTGAAATCGCACTAGACATTTTTCGGGATTGGTTTTGTTGACTAATCCCGGCATCATTATGCGTTCTGAATGGAATCCCGGTATTCCGGGATTTGAAAACAACATCATAGATAGCTTAAGACACTTTCCGGAATTGTTTCTAGCCGATCCTAGCATTTTTAAGTGTCAAAATGCAATCCCGGCATCCCGGGATTTGAAAATTACTTCTGAAATCGCTCTAGACACTATCCGGGATTGTAAATGACTATCCTATTATCATAATAGTGTCTAAATGGAATCCCGGGATTCCAGGATTTGAAAATGACATCGAGGATCGCTTTAGACACTTTCCGGGATCGTTTCTTGTTAATATCAGCATTCTAGGTGTATTTTTTTGGAATCCCGGAATACCGGGATTCGGAAATAACATCGGGGATCACTTTAAACACTATCCGGGATTGTTTTTGACGAATTCTTGCACCATAATAGTGTCTTAAAGAATCCCGGGATTTGAAAACAAGGTCGCTCTAGACACTTTCTGGGATTGGTTCTTGCCAATCCAAGCATCCGAGGTGTGTCTAGATGACATCCCGGAATCCCGTGTGGTCCGCGGTCGCTTCAGCCACTAGAGCATTGACTGCAAGGAGCGGCGCCAGGTGAGACAGCTAGTCAGTTGTCCCGCTCTCGCAGCGCCTGCGCGCCTTCCTGCGCATGCTGCAGGAGAAGGACGTCTCCGCCTTCAGCGCCTGGGAGAAGGAGCTGCACAAGATCGTCTTCGACCCCAGATACCTCATGCTCGACGCGAAGGAACGACGACAGGTTAGTCACTACTCCACTCAACATTACTTGTGACCACTTTCAGGCTTATAGATAACTAGTCCAGAACCTGGCCGCTCCGGGGCTTCGCCCCTACGCGGCTTTGAGGCCCTCCGGGCCTTCGGCCTCGCCAATGCTTACAGAGGTAGGGATTCTAAGGGTGTTTAAAATGACCTAGTCCAGGATTCAAAACACTGGTCTTGGATTGACGTAGTTACCAAAATTGGAATTCTAGGAGTGCTTGAAATGAGATACTTATCCGGGATTTGAGATACTGGTCTGGGATTGACATAAATTTTACGGGATTGTTTTTACCTATCCCATCATCCTAGGAGTGATTTCTAAAATTCCCGAATCCCAGGATTGAAAATAGGGGATCAGGAATCGATTTAAACACTTTCCAGCTATTTAGGAGTGTTTTTGTACAATCCCGGAATCCCGAAATTTGAAAATGACGTCTGAAATCGCACTAGACATTTTTCGGGATTGGTTTTGTTGACTAATCCCGGCATCATTATGCGTTCTGAATGGAATCCCGGTATTCCGGGATTTGAAAACAACATCATAGATAGCTTAAGACACTTTCCGGAATTGTTTCTAGCCGATCCTAGCATTTTTAAGTGTCAAAATGCAATCCCGGCATCCCGGGATTTGAAAATTACTTCTGAAATCGCTCTAGACACTATCCGGGATTGTAAATGACTATCCTATTATCATAATAGTGTCTAAATGGAATCCCGGGATTCCAGGATTTGAAAATGACATCGAGGATCGCTTTAGACACTTTCCGGGATCGTTTCTTGTTAATATCAGCATTCTAGGTGTATTTTTTTGGAATCCCGGAATACCGGGATTCGGAAATAACATCGGGGATCACTTTAAACACTATCCGGGATTGTTTTTGACGAATTCTTGCACCATAATAGTGTCTTAAAGAATCCCGGGATTTGAAAACAAGGTCGCTCTAGACACTTTCTGGGATTGGTTCTTGCCAATCCAAGCATCCGAGGTGTGTCTAGATGACATCCCGGAATCCCGTGTGGTCCGCGGTCGCTTCAGCCACTAGAGCATTGACTGCAAGGAGCGGCGCCAGGTGAGACAGCTAGTCAGTTGTCCCGCTCTCGCAGCGCCTGCGCGCCTTCCTGCGCATGCTGCAGGAGAAGGACGTCTCCGCCTTCAGCGCCTGGGAGAAGGAGCTGCACAAGATCGTCTTCGACCCCAGATACCTCATGCTCGACGCCAAGGAGCGGAGACAGGTGAGATACTACTACACTCAACATGACTTGTAACCACTTTCAGATAACTAGTCCAGAAACCTGGCCGCTCCGGGGCTTCGCCCCTACGCGGCTGTCAGGCCCAGATGGCCTGGTCACGGCTCAGCCTTCGGCCTCGCAATTACTCGTATAGAGATATACCGATATCTGTCAGACTTTTTAGTGTTTAGTTTTATGATAATAAAAAAATCCTAATACAAGCACCCAACCTACAGCTAACCTAAAATCGATATTGGACGCTTCGGGCTTCGCCCTACGCGAAAGATGAAGGCTCTTTTCCTCACATTCTAAGCTCGGCCTTCGGCCTCGCAAGAGCTACGAAGGTTGGTTTTGGTGTAAGCTTTGTGCGGGCGCTCAGCCTACGGCTTCGCGCAGTTACTTTAAAACATTGAGTGACAGTCCTAACTTCACACTACCACAACATTCGACCTTGCTAATTGCCTAAAAATGAAATAATTATAGTCATAATTTTAGAGAATGTAAAGAAGCAGTTGAATTCTACATTCACTAAAGGAGAGAAAGAGAATCCTCCGACATGACAGGTGTTGTCAAGTTTTTGTATATATGTCACCGGAAAATAACAAGAACAGTAAATTTATAAATTTCCTAGGAAATTTATAAACTTTCGTAGGATTCTAAACGAGAGATAAATTGTATTATTTTACGCCCTCATTTCCGGAAATTTATAAACTTTCGGAACGCTTCCGTAAAATAATAAGTGGGCGGTAACCAAACGCCATGTGCGCTCTGATTGGTCGAATAAGTCACGTGTCATTCCTCTCCTCCGCCATTTAATTTTGGTTGAAGGCCGGTTTCAATGTTTTATAATTTGTAAGAACAATTCATCTTCGTGTTCATTGTATAATTTGCGGCTACCTCTCCGGCGATGAGAAACACCGATAAAAAATCTTAGCAACCCAGATAACGGTTGTATGATCGCTTCTTACCACGATGGGTTCAAACTCCCTCGGTGAAATGCGGGCTTCTGAATGATCCATTCGTTTACCGTGACGGGAACTCAGTGTGCCTCTGACTACCCCATTTGGGATATGATCGAGATGGTATGCCATGTTTTGTATGTTACATTTTATAAGTGTATTTAATTTTTTATAAAGTTGTTGATATCGTAAAACACGATTTCTGCTGTTTTATTTTGATTAAGTAGGGGTTATCAGTCTATTAATTGTAAAAAGTAACCCGTTAAACCTACCCAGTTTTAAAGTCAAAGTCCAGTCAGGTAGGTATTCGAAACTGATAAATGTACAGTTTGGCAAGTCTGATAATCTACGAGCACAAGCATTGCTACTGTCAACATCGACCAATCAGAGGGCAGTGTGTTATTTTCCGTAATTCATAAAAACGTAAAATTAAAAGCTCTTCTGTGATTAGTCGAACCGTTTAGAATCTTACGAATAGATATCCGTAAGTTTATAAATTTACCACGAGTCGTCGCAAATTTATAAATTTCCGGAAATGTGGGCGTAAAATAATACAATTTATCTCTCGTTTAGAATCCTACGAAAGTTTATAAATTTCCTAGGAAATTTATAAATTTACGGTTCTTGTTATTTTCCGGTGACATATATAAGAAGTGGGGCGGTCATGCTGAATAAGAAGTCTGTGATCTCAAGATAGATAAAGTTTTAATCTTTTAATTACGATTACAATCAACTGAAATATATATCCATAAGGGAAGATAGTTTTATTAATTACAAGCGGCCGCCCGCGACTTCGTCTGCGTGGACTTGAGTTAAAAAAAATGTGATATATCTTTATAATTGTAATTATAACGTCTTATTCAGATGCATAAACTTTATTACTGTAGAGTTTCATTTTAATCCATCTAGTAGTTTTACGTGTATAATATGGAGTATTTTTTCCCGTTTTCACAATGTTACCCTTTACTGCTCTGCTGCTATTAATCGTAGCGTAATAAAAAGTATACAATAACCTGCCCAAGAGTATGAAGAATAATTGTGCCAAATTTCGTTAAAATCCGTAGAGTAGTATTTGTTTCTATAACGAACATACAGCAGACAGACAGACAAAAAATTTACTGATTGCATTTTTGGCATCAGTAGCGATCCCGAATCACCCCTTGATAGTTATTTTTTAAATATATTTCATGTACAGAATTGGCCTCTCTACAGATTTATTATAAGTATAGATAAATTGCAACAGGGCACATAATTAATGAAACCGAGCGTGACCACGGTCACTAGCGGGTGGTCGCGGTCGCCATCCGGAAAGACGGATGGGGCGGTGGGGTCCCGCTGGCGAGATCGGCCCTCGAATCCCGAGCTAGACCCCGGAGAACAACCGGGACAGGGTTCTGTCCCGATTGGATGGCCTCCAGTACCCCTTGGAGTACTTTTATGCACTCCGCGATCACCTCCTGGCGCTCTGTCTGTCGGCCTGCACCATCCAACCTCGCCTTGGCCCCTTGGCTGCGGCTGGTACCGGTGCACTGGCAGATGGCGTGTCCACAGGGGTGATCTGCGGGGCGGAGTCGTAGTGGTGTCGGAGGTCAGGGTGGTCTTGGCTGTCGCGGAAGTCTTAGCGGCCGTGGTGATAGGCTTGGCGGTCGAGGCGGCTAACTTTGCGGCCGCAGCTTTAGCCATCCGTCTTCGCTTACGGCGTCTGCTTGCCTTTGAAGGTCCGAGACCTTCATTGGCCGCAGCCATAGGCGAATTCGGGGCGTTAGCCTCGTCGGAATGGCGGGTTCGCTGTGGTGGTGGTGGCGCTGCAACGGTCCGTGCCATGGTTCCGGTAGCTTTATGTCGGAATTTCTTGCGGAAAACCGGACATCGGACATTGTTCGCCGTGTGCGGGCCATGGCAGTTGGCGCAGATCGGGTCCTCCAGTGGGCGTGGGCAGTCACGGGCGGCGTGTTCTTCACCACAACGTACACAGGCTTGCACCCTGTGGCAGTTGTAGGATGAATGGCGGAAGGTCTGGCACCTGTGGCACTGCGCGGCTTTTCCTACCTCGCCAGTTTTCTATCTTTACTCCCGGCATTCCCAGGAGCTCGGAGATGTCGTAGATGTTTTTGATTGGGGCCTCTGATGTGCTTCCGATCTGGGCGTAGAAGATGCAGCTGGACCTGCCGCTTCTTGCCCTGATCTGTCGCACGTAGTCTGCGGAGAATCATTCGGTGTCTAGGGCTTCGGCTATCTCCTCTGGCAGGGTGTTAACCGGTAGCCCTCGGATGGACCTATTCCTATCCAATACCAAAAACTAATACCAGTGGTATTTGTTTATGATCGTAATTAAATTCTATTCCCGACGAATACCAAAACTACATTGAAATATTTAAAATTTGGTATTCGTCGGGAATAGAATTTAATTACGATCATAAACAAATACCACTGGTATTAGTTTTTGGTATTGGATAGGAATAGGTCCTCGGATGGCTACCTTAACTGACCTCTCTGCTGGGGGGAGTAACAGAACACTTTTTCAATTTATTTAAGCCGATTCAAAATGTATTTCTTACCCATATAAAGTTAAATGTATCGATATTATGTATAGTAAGTATGTATAGGTATATGTTCGTTGAGAATGTTAAGGCGCTGCGTGTGCGCGTGGCAGTGCTCTCACCGATCTGGTATTAGCGGAAGACCAGCGCTGCGGTGTTATTATGACACCCAGCATATGCTGAGCTAGTACCATTTTAGTGTCACTTTTTTGCTCCTGTGTAATTTATTTAATTTGTTGTACCAAGTGCCACTAAATAAATTATTTTTTACTTTTTACTTTTACTTTTTCACTTTAACCAGGCGATCTTGTCAGTCCGCTCCAGTTCTGTTAGGTACCTCTGTATGATCCTGAACTCGTCTGAAGATCTGGGAAGGAACCGTATGCTCATCAACCGTTGTCCAAGAAGCACCCGCAGCTCTCGGAAGTGATGCGCCCAGTTGGGCAGGACCTCGACGATGAACGGCGGTTGCTTCTTTAAAGATAGGAAAACCAGAAAAAGGCATTCGGTCTTGGCATCAGGCGGGACTCGAACCCGCATCTTTCGCAAGCCGGGCGACTGCACTACCAATTATGCTACCGAGACCATTAACAGACCGGACGAATTTCTCTGGTATATTATACCTGACAGCCAGGTTGGTTTCACCAATGTTTAGGCACATACCTTAAACTTCTTTTCTGGCAACGGAGGCAGCGGTGCAGTGGATGTAGGCACTCTCGGGGATAGATAGATAGATATTCTTTATTGCACAAAAACATTACAGTTGTATTAAATTACAAAGACCAATGTACAATTTAGGCGGTCTTATCGATAGGGAGCGATCTCTTCCAGACAACCTTCAGGTAGAGGATCGTGAGAAGACAAAAAAAAACAAATGTGGGTAAGGTAAATAGTAAATGATATAAAAAATTATCGCAACATAACGTAAGAAGATACGGCATACACACCACAGATACATAAATTACTTCAATATACATACATAACAATAATATTTTATAACAAACGTACATACACCATATATATGGTGGATGGTGGAGTCGGACGCTTCGCAGCTACTGCGGCGAAGGGCAGAGGCAAGTTCGTCGGCGGCGAGAAGCGAGACGGCGATATCACTCGCGCTCGCTCTAGCATCAGTGGCTCGAATGATGCGGCGGGTGCGAGTGAGATGCAAGACGCTTTCTGTTTCGGAGGCGCGGGCTTTCCCGCACCGGCTTAGACCCGGCGCCCATTATCGGCATCGGCAAGGTAAAGGATCCTTCGGCATCCTACATGCAAGCGCACACTATCGGCAATAGGCATGATGACTGTAATTTTTTTTTGTTTATTATCGAAAGACCTTACATTTATGTAAACAATCCTCAAAGAATCACTTCATCTGGATCAATACCACCAGAGATATCACAATTTGAAATGCACATTTTTGGACTTGCCCAAAAACGCTCCATACAAAAGTGACAGCGAAAGTGACGTCACACTCGCTGTTTTTGTAAGGAGCGCGTAATAACTTTGTTCGACAGCTATATTCAATATTGCGTTTATGATAATGGTCTCCTAACATAATTCCTTCATAATAGTTTGGGTTACAAAAAAGTGATATTGTTTTACAAAAATTTAACACATATGAAATGGACTTGCCCACCCAAGTTTGCAGGCCTATTGTAGCCTCATTTTGAAACGAATTTCGATTGTGGTTTTACAATAACATTTGAAATCAATTATTATTTTTGGGGAACATAAAAAAAACATGCAAAACCACTCATAGTCATCTACCCTATTATGCTTAAGGATGCCGAGGCGTCCTTAAGGATGCCGAACCGCAGGTTGCCTCGGCGCCGACAGCGTACCGAAGGATGCCGAAGCATCCTGAAGCATGCTCAAGGCTGCCGATACAGCAGCCTCAAGCATGCCGAAGCGGTATTTTTGTATTACGACCACATACCATACTATTGATATGATCGATAGGCTGATGATAAAAACTGCTGACTGATGAGCATTTAAAAAATCGTGATATGGAACAAAGCCGCTCCACTAAAACGCCACCGTTAATTTAATTTTTTGGTTAATTTAATATTTTTTTTCAATATTTTGGTGGCTTTGCTCACGACCTATTTTGGTGGCTGTGCCCACAACCTATTTTGGTGGCTGTGCCCACAACCTTTTTTGGTGGCTGTGCCCACAACCTTTTTTGAGGGCTAAATCCGCGCCTGAGCCTTGCCTCTCAGGCGGGGATCTCTCGAGTGAGAGGGACCATTTTTCTCGAAATTGTATAACTGTATGTGTACTTAATAAAATTGTAATTTACTAACGGATTATTGTACAGAACATATTGAAAAGAGTAACTGCTGAGTTTCTTGCCGGTTCTTCTCAGTACAGAAACAACTTTCCGACACCGGTGGTTGAGTCACATTATGTTTGTATACTGTGTATTTATTTATTATTTCTATTATAGTATTTAAGTCTATTATTAAGTGTATTTTTGTTTGTTTGATTAAGTTTTTGACGATTTGAAAGCACTTGTAACAGGTCTATTTAAATAAAGATATTTCTGATTCTGATTCTGATTCTGATTCCGGGTTGCGGCTCGGGTTGGCGGCGGTTGTAGGTGGGGCAGGAACAAACTCGAACTCGACCGTAATAACTACACACATCAAAACTGTCTAGGGATATCATTTTTCAAATATTTCATAAAGTTAAGTTTTTTTTACAAGTTGAGCATTATCTTAGAATAAGGCGAGGACAGAGGCATAAGATAAAGGTTAAGATTATTACAAAAAAAAAACGTTCGATTTTGCTAAAATTTTGACACCTTTTAAAAGAAAAATCTGTCTTTCTTTAACGTCCTTACGATTGTATAATAATGCTACTACAATGAATTTCTTTATACAATCGGAAAGGGCAGATATATCAGTTTCTGTGTTCTAAAAATTTCTACGTTGGTATCAATATTTTAATTTTTACAGCCTCCCAAATAGCTATACTTTGTATGAAAATGCTTGAGATATCACTAAACACTTTTGAGCAGTGTACTACCCTCCCCGGTGAGACCCGCTGGTGGGAGGCCGGGGAGGAGTAACAGATCTTACGGGAATCAACGCTTCGCTGGGATGCAAGAGTAGTCTGTGCCGTGAAGTATGTAGCCAATCCCCCCCAAAGCCAAAAGGGTTTGTCCTCTTTCCTTTTGACCGATTTTTCATTTATTAGCATGGTCTGTATGACAATATTTATATTCTGTAGGTACTATATTAATATATGTATGTTTATATAAAATGTATATGTGTAAGTTTATCGCAGTAGGTATGGGTTTATTATATTTTATCCACCGCCAACAAGGTTTCTGCTTCGCCCGATGGTTGAGTGGTAGAGAATGCCTTTAGGCATTAAGTCCGCCAATTGTACTTTTTCTTTGTGCAATAAAGAATAAATAAATAAATAAATCCCCGTTGCCGTGCGGCCCTTTTATACCCGTAGCAAAACAAGTTGAGTAGAGTGGAGGCGGTGAGGAGCGCTCGGTGGCGTGATCGGTACAATTTTGCTACACCCGCAGTCCTGCCGACATATACAAAGCTCAGTTTTGTTTACAAACTGTGTGTGTATGTGTGTTGAGTTAGTTTTTGTTTCCAAGGTTGGTCTCGAGACTCCTTAGTGCATTTTTCTTTATTCATCAGAATTTAGGATTCGGCCTACCACTCGAAAAATTCTGCCTGCATAATTATTGTTCAATCACTAGAACTCGCTGGAACTTCAATATTGCGATGTAGGATACGTCAGTTTAGTTCCTATGTCCCGAGATAGATTGCGTCTCGGCAAGCGTAGTGTAGGAAGTCCTCGGGTGGATCCCACTATTTCTATTAAGTATTTCTATTGATAGAAATACTGGGACTGATTCAGACTGATTGTCCCACTGTTTCTATTGGTGTCGGCTGCGTCAAAAAAACGCTGCTCTTATGACGGCGTACATACAGAAACTATTTTAGTTATTTCCTCGTTCAAAAGAGTATTTGTTTTTTTTAATACCGAGAAGTCGTGTTTCAATTTCAATCTATTCATTAAAAGTGGTATACTTTTCAAATACCTAACGAGGCCTTTTTTGACGCAATGGAAATAATGGGATGAAAATTGAAAGTATCGCTTGTCCCACTATTTCTATTTTCTATTTCCATGGAAATAGTGGGACACTCCCAAGTCCTCAAGGTGGAGTGATGATTTGCGCAGGATGGCTGGGATGCGAGCAGCCGAAGATCGAGTTCAATGGCGTGTGGCGTGTAACAGGTGAGGCCTATGTCCAGCAGTGGATTGCAACAGGCCGATGACGATCAGGATAGATTTTGCTACAACTTAAACCAATAATTGTACATAAGAACACATGTAATGTATTGTTCACAGGTATTTGACCAGTACGTACGAGACCGGGCTGAAGAGGAGCGCAAGGAAATGAAGAATCGTCTGCAGCAGAAGAAAGCCGCCTTCAGGACGCTCATGGAGGAGGCTAAGCTGCATTCCAAGTGAGTTGCTACAACCCAATGATATTACAATAAAAAAGATGTAGATAGATTATGTCAGTACTGACGCGAAGTCAAAAATTGACCCCTGGCGTACGTACCTATAATTTGACCGTGTGATAGATAGGAGGTGCCCGTGGCGCAGTTTTGACAGTGATCGGCGACGATCGCTGTTGTAAAGCAACGCACGCCGGGTCGGAAATGGGATGGTTGACCACGCCGACCGAAATTTAATGATGTGTATTTCGGGCATCTCCGTGCTTCGGACGGCACCTTAAGCAGTTGCTCCCTGCTGACATCGTTAGATTTCAGTCGTTAAGCCTAGTCGGAGGCCTTGGGGCAGCTTGATAACATCGGACACGAAGGTTGCTCACTAACCTTGCACCCCTCCAACAATCCGCACTGAGCCCGTGTGTTGGAGTATGGCTCGTTCCACCTCATAGTTGAGGTGAGGCCTGTGCCCAGCAGTGGGACGTATTTATAGGCCGTTTATGTATGTTATGTACAAGATACCTAGTAAGATTATTTACTAGAGCGTAAACGAGACAGATACAGAGGCGCACACATCGACCTTTACAAAATCATTGCAAAATGGGTCTAATGTCTGCCGCATAAGGTGCCCCTATGTAAAGGTTGATGTGTGCGCCTCTGTACATGTTGCGCAGTGTCGTCTCAAACTGCCAATGCTTAGGTGTCTGATGTTCTGATTTCGGGTGCTACTTTTTTTTAGCACAAGTAACCGTAGATAGGTTACTTGTGCTAAAAAAAGTATAGTATCTCTTTCATTATAGTATCATTAGACCTAATGTCTTAACGATGTCTTAATTCACAGATCGTCATTCAGCGACTTCTCCTCCAAGCATGGGCGCGACGATCGCTTCAAAGCCATCGAGAAGCCGCGAGATCGCACCACATACTTCAACGAGTACATCGCCGACGTGCGCAAGAAAGAGAAGGAAGATAAGGACAAGAAGAGAGAGCAGGTCAGTCGATGGGGGTGTGTTGGGGGGGCGGGGCGGGGGGCGTGGCTAGTTGTTGAAGGTTTTGAGACAAGTTTGAAAGGATTGTGTCTATGAATGTTATGTTTTTAAAGGTGTACTTTATGACCTGGGGGGCTAAAACGGCAACATTTAGATGATTCATATTATGAAAACATCTAACTGACGTTTCATCTAGAGCGCGGTCCGTTTCGAGTCAAAAGTGATAATAGCGCGCTGACACGCGTCCCGAATTGATAAATTGTATGAGCGTGAGCGACGTGAGCGCGCTATTAACACTTTTGACTCGAAACGAACCGCGCTCTAGATGAAACGTCAGTTAGATGTTTCATAATATGAATCATCTAAAATGTTGCCTTTTTAGCCCCCCTGATAGCGCCCACTACTTGCTACTACCGAACCTCTTGACTAAACTATTTGCTGCGTACTTTCTACCTGTCTGGCTATCCAGTGAAACGCTCTCCTTGCGGTTGTCTCCAGTAGGTCTAGCAAGAACCGCTAACGTTTTGGTAATCGAAAAGTAAACGTTACTTTTTTAAAAGATAGAAAAAAGTATAATTGTAGGTTTAGCACAAACCGCTTGTGCTAGACCTACAGATCAGATACATACAACCTTGGAGTGTTCAAGGCAGGAGTGTATAGGCATTTTTTTTATAAGCGTGTTCTACTATTAGCTTCGTCATACCTCCTCCACCAGGCGAGGCAGAGGTCAAACGCAATTTTCTATTGATATTTGACATGAAAAAACTAGTTGACATTAATGTTTGTGCGTACGTAAGCCAAAAAATGAGGGGTTTTATTTGAAAAAAAAAAAAAATGGTAACACTGACGGATTACAATAATAACTATTCATGGTTTAATAGACAGGAAATGGGTGATGAAGATTCCTGGTTTTTCAATAAGTCAGATTAAACCATTTTTATATTTAGAGAATTTATCAAAATTAACAAAATCAACACCGCTTGATGGGGTCGATGATAGTACATGTCTGCCCAGCGAGTGCCTATTTACTTTTTCCTTGAAGAGACCCAAGTTATAGTGTTTCGGGAACATAGCAGGAAGCGAGTTCCACTTAAGGACTGTTCGCATCATAACTAGTTTATTCAATAATAATACTATATTTTTTAACTACCTCCATTAGTGAAGATTGGGTAGATAGCACCACCCGTTTCTAACTTCGGAAAACTAAGAAGGAAGCTTTTCGAATAAAATCATAATATGGATTCTAGTGTTATTCACTTCTTGAAGCTGTAACATGAGTAGGCATGATCCTTCATTGTTTGACAACGAGTGCGTGTGTGTTGCTTGAAGAGGGAGGAAAAAGGGGAGGTTACTGTCTGACTAAGGCTTTGGCAGTAACTTACTTAGACAAGCTACTAACTAGTAATGGCATTGCAAGAGGATTTTTTTCAGCTCTCTTATGATTATGGCAACATTAAATTAAAAAATTAAAATAGATACCATGGCATCACGGAATATCAAAAGGGAGAGAGGGTGGGGGTGTAGTAATATATCACGTTTATTTATTTTTCTCATTTTGTTTTATTTCGTCAGTTAAAAACAACTTGCATCCATTCACTCTCTCTCTAAACGTTATTTTTGTAGTAGGGCGTGGGTGTAGTCTAAATAAAGCCTCACCAAGGGGGAGGAGGCGTCCAAAAGTGCCATATGAGACAGCCTTTTTACAGCGCCAAATCAGGTTTTGTCCATTTAACACTTTCACCTATTCTTCTTTCTTTGCCCTCACACTGCAGAAGCGCCATAGCACTCGTGGTCGAGCTATATTAGAATTCATCAAATATGCATTCATTATTTTAAATTGTCTCAACTTTGTAACTCCTAACTGCGGCCCTGGAAATAACTTAAATTATGATGGCTTTCAAATATGCTTGTGTAAAAATTAATTGTCAAAATCAACAGCGAATTTCGAACAAACATAGGTTTAATGTGCATAAAAAACGTTATGGAGCTAATAACAGATAATATTATAGGTAATTTACCCGTAAAACCTGTAAGGTTTGATGATTACTTGATTAAAAACAAAAAACAGAATCACAGTTAACGCGACTTTTGTAACGAGACCAAAAAAACTATCAGAAATAAAACTAATCATGACGAAAATGACATATAATATTATTTGTATTGCTTCATGAAACGTTACCTCCGGACTTTGCGATCGAAAAAATTTTAAAATATTGAATCTAACCAAAATTAACTAATAACAATTCTAAATTGAAAAAGAAATTGGCTGATCCCACCTTTCAATTATGTTCAAGTGCTTTGACGATTATTATTTGATCGCTTTTGCCCTTAGTAAGTGGGTTCAAATCCCACTTTTTTGTATTCTTGTATATCCTTTCATTAATATTGAATACTTGACTAGTCTGATAATATGATGACTACTTATGGGGCCCCCCCCATAAGTAGTCATCATATTATCAGACACACCAAACCTGGTTGCCGACCGATTGGGTAAATTTCTCTTTATTTTGATGCAGCACTCTTTAGGTACCGTCGTGCAACATTTTATGAAACCAAAACTCTTTTATTATAATCACAAAATAATGTAAACGCGCCTTTTATACAATTTAATAAGAAACTTATCGAATCGCTCATAAACAAGGTTATGAATTCACAATAACTGGGGCAGGTTCGATTCCTGAATAATAAGACGATTGTTTGAAGGTGGGAGTTCTGGTCTTTTGCGTTTAGTATGGGACCCTCAGAAAATCTTTAAGCTTTATGGAAAACCGTAACTTAAAGATACGATGAGGATAAACAAATAATCATGTGACTATCACCGGTTGGGACGTTGATTCTACCGAGAAGACACTCCAGAGACATCGGACTAAATTCATTATCAAAGGATAATGTTCATGCTATGGACACAGAACCAAAACAAATGTATACGACATCATCACAAGGTTTGTCCTCAGTAGAAGAATTTTTTAAATCAAACAAGTTGAGAAACGCAGCAGAGACTTCTTAGTTTAATGAATATTCCACCTTCAAACAATCTCTAATAAGATATAAACATGGAACGCTGTGCGAAACATGTTATTAAGTTTCAGTTACATACTTAAATTTTACTATCAGCCAAATCTGCGGATTTTTCGGTCATTCTTGGGCTGTTCCTAAATATAATTATTTAGGGCAAAACTATGTTCATTCCTGGCCACCATTTTGGTGTGATCTTTCCCACTCAACTTTAAAATAGAATAAAAAAATATGTTTTTGGTTTGTGTGATTCGTTCCTCGTTTAAATAATCTTTCTGCTCTCCTTTGTCCATATTGCATTTAAAACCGGGAAAATCCGTAGTTTTTATTTATTTAAACTTTTATTTTCGTCTGTGATATCATCTAATTGCCTAATTATAAATGTTGGTTGTTTTAAATATTTATTACATAAGGTTGTAGTAGTAATATTGTTGAATGTTTCATTAGATTATGTCAAAGGCACGGTTTGCTTGTGATTTTTGCACCAAAATCAGTATTTTGTCTATAAAAATCACTTTATATCCAAAATGTTTTGTCTTTCCCAATGCGGCGAGTATGTCTCTTGGTCGAACTAAGCATTTGTAGGGTTTGACGCTTATAAACTAAAAAATCCTTAACTGAATATGTAAAAGTTGATAGTACGCGAACAGGATACACGCGAAGGTAGTAAAATTGGGTAACATCAAATATACAGAAATAGCTTTTGTTTAAAGCAACTAGCCAAAATATCTCTTAACGTTATGTTTATTCAACACCAAAAGACATTTGCGTTCAGGAAATTCTCAGTAAAATCCGTAAAAGTTTACATGTCCAATTTTGAGCTACTTACTGAACAGCTTCAAAGATTTACTAAGTTAAGTTAAGAAATAAAAATTGTCGCTCAACGTAAGATTGAAAAGGAAACTGTAGTTGAAATAAAAATACAGTCTTTTGAACGTACAAAAGCGTCGTTTTTCCTGTCATATGTTAATAAATAACCGCAACAAAAAGTTAGATTGAATATAATGAAATAAAAATAGTCGCCCAACGTGAGATTAAAAGAAAACTGTAGTTGAAATAAAAATACAGTCCTTTCAACGTACAAAAGCGTCGAACTCCCTGTCATATGTTGATGAATAACCGAAACAAAAAGTTCGTCCACGAGACACCCCCAGCCCCCATAGCGAAACAGATGAGTACCTGATTGTTTGTGGCTAGCCTCTCGCGTCGGGCGCGGCGGCTGCCTGCACTCCTGCGCACGCGACGATGTGTGGCTCAGCACAGGCGGCCTAGCTCGCGGCTTACGGTGACTATCTTGCTTAACATACGGTCGACGGCGTGGATAGTAGGGCCGGGTTACTTGAAGTGGGCCGTTTGAAGTAAGGAATCTCGATGTTGTAGTCTGTAGTTCGTTTAAAACTTCTACAATTCATGTTGTGTATGTCATGAATGTGAACGTGAACCCTGTAAGGGCACCTCCTTACAGGGTGCAATCTTAATAAAAAAAATAGGTAAACGATACTGCTTTGAAATAACTAAAATATTGTCTTTTTATTAAAAAACTCTGGAAGCGAATACGAACTTCTTTCGATTCCGATAATCCGATGTTATACATTTCTTCTGAATTTATCTCGTTTTTGCACATGTAAAGGAATTTTATTAAATATTTTTACAATCATGACGAAACAAAATTCAACCAATAAATAATGATTAAATCTTTAAATTAAATCTTTATTGCATTACCACATGGGTAAAAACATTGAGTTATTCAACCTTTTTTTTCACTTTGTATAATAAATGTAGTGATTTTTTATCAACGCATAATCTATAATAACAAGTATTAAGTTGGTATCTTAATACCCACAACTTTTTTATTGAATTTATAAACTTCAACTTGAAAAAGCCGCTTGATCTTGGAAAGTAAAAAAATAAAACAAGTGGCAACGTTCTAACAGCATGAAAGACCATTCGTAACTGTTCAAGCATAACCTTTGGCGCGGGAATAACCTATTCGTTTTCTTTTTACTTAAACCCATCTATTTAATTTTAAAATTCATATCTCCATTTTATTCAAACTTAAAATATCTGCACCAAAGAAAGCTAATATGGTCATTGATCTGACAGTATGTTATCTAGATGTCGAGGTTTTTTATTTCCTATGGTTGCTTCATTTTAATGCTGATTTGGATCTTCGCGACTTGGCCTAAATGTTTAATTAATTATGATTGAAATCGTCAACTGACCACCACAGGCCGGAGAAGTATAAAAGGTTAGATATATAAGCAAGTAAGGTAGTTTTGACGTATATGCTACTGTAAAAACAAGAGTTTATCGATTTTGCGAGTGTGCTGTTGGAAAAACCAAATATTTTATGATCTCAATGAATAAATATATTCCAAGCTTCTCACAAACTGAGCATAGTGTGGGCGTTGAGTGAAAGAGACTACGTTATGCTTCAGATTTGTAATTTTTCTAAAATATGATAAGTTATAATTATTGTGAAATAATTTACAAATGTTTCTTCAAATTAATCGAATGGATAGACACTATGAGAGTCATTAAAATATGTGTAGTAATAGATCACAATAATTCTACTGTAATATTAACTAGTATATCCATGCGGAGAATTATGTTCGAAAATGAATTTGAATTAGGAAATGTGTCACTAAGCGCCAAAGTACGTGACAGATATATTTTCAAATTTTGGTTATAAGTGGTATTCGGTTGATATCAGAGACACGTTGAAAATAAGGAGTAAAAACTTTAATACCTAAGGCATTGTAGCTTTTGCCGTAACAACTTCTGTCAATTAAAAACATTTTAAAAGATTTTAGTCCTTTTTTATTAAACCTTCGCAACCATTTTGCAAGAAATGGGTAGTGTAATGTTTTTTTTTACCATCAGCACTTAAAATATATATTTATTTGCCTGAATTCAAGTTTTCACAGTAACATATAGTAAGAAACTTTAAACTTAATACTCATGGAAAGAGCAGTTCCATATATTGTCCACTTACCGCTTTGGGTAAGAATGAAATATATAAATAATTGTCCAAATGATTTTACACTTGGAATATAAGCTTTGCTAATAATTATTGAAAATGCAGGAGCTGCATGCTTTAAACCAAAGAAATTTGGCTAGAAACGCTGCAAGTTAGATTACAAAAAGAAAAGATATGGTGATGGTGTCAAAGAGAAATATTGTAAATATAAATTACCCAATGAAACAAAATAGATAAAGAAGAATTTAATTAAACAAGTTAGGATCCTACTAATTCATTTCTTTTTCAGCACTTTTGATGTTTTATATTTAATACCCAGCACGCAAAGACTTGTCGTTCCAAAGTTCATTTATATGTGTATTTTCACCGACCGGAAACCAGATTGTTATAGATTTTTGAAGTTAAATGATAAATTGGGAATATAATATCAGAAGTATTTGCGTGCTGTTTTCTCTTATAGAAAGACCCTAAAATACAGTAAAAATAATTGAAATATTAGAGAAAAGTGAAATTTCTATTTAATTCGTAAAATATTATTGTAAAAGGAATTGAAGAACTTTTTGCAAATTAATTAATTTTGAAAACAAATTATTGTTTATAATCAGAGACATTAGAAAATTGTAACGAAATAGATTTAAATTTAGATTATGAAGATAAATTAAAATTACGAGCTTTGTTTCACACCCAGGTTCGATTCCTGGGATACGTGTTGTGCGAATATTATTATCTTAAAAAAGTATTGTCTTTTCTTTCAATTGTCTTGGTCGTATTTGCAGCTTTTGTACAAAGTACATAATGTGTATTAAGTTTTGTTGTATATTAGCATGCTGCATATTGCAATATCTTGAATGGTTACACTGACAAAATAGGAATCCAGAGCAAGCCTATTAGACTCGAATAACTGAAAACCGTTTCTGAAAAGTTCTAAAATATAGAAGACCGACTTGGTGAAAGTAGGACGATTTTTGTGGCTGCCCCAGACCTAATGGGAGAGGCCTGTGTTTGGTAGTAGCCATCTTGCAGCTGTCAATTTTAACAATTTTAACGCATATGCGGCCAAGACAAACAATCATTTAAAAAGGCCTGTCCAAAATAAGTTATTTCATTAATTGCTCGTAATATTTATTTATCTTAGAAATATAATAAAGCTAATCGCAAGCGAATAGGAACGAAACGGTGAAATGAAGTTAAGGTTTATTGAATATATTTTTGATGATTAATACCAGTTGATATTAGGCAAGATAAATTGTATAAAAAGGGGTATGTACATATTTTCAAATCTAGATTTATGATGACTTGCCAATAATAACTTGCCTGATATTGAAAACTAGATTTTCATCAGTGCTTCGTATTTAAAGCCTCAACAAATCAATTCAATAAAGTAAAAAG
Source organism: Udea ferrugalis (assembly GCA_950022985.1). Lineage (NCBI taxonomy): Eukaryota > Metazoa > Arthropoda > Insecta > Lepidoptera > Crambidae > Udea > Udea ferrugalis. Next base: position 7,079,752 of record OX465545.1, read on the forward strand.
TAACAGATTGTAGTATTTCTGTGTCTTCTTCGGTTCGAGAATGAGTGTGAATTTTCCACGATTTGAATCAACATAACTTATTGTTAGTTGGGAGTAGGCCGTTCTGAAGTGATGTTCGCAAATGACCGTGGGTTTGGTGAGCGGGGTTCGGTCCCAGTCAAAGACTTTGTTGTCCAACAAACTATAAACCTTGGTTTCAGTTTCACCGTTCACTAATAATATTTCTCTTCCAGGGACTAATATAACGTTCCCTCCACAGGCTTTAATCTAAACTTCTAAATTTTCAGGTTCTAATCATTGATTTCTTTCAGCTTATATGTTATTTGATGCGGCAATGTGGGGCTGGGTGTTCTGTTCTGTCGTTTCATGGTGACTGCTATGCGAAAAGATGTTCTATAAATAGTTATTTTGAAAAAAAAACAGCAATTCACGCAGAATTTTAGACTAGAAATAATTCAGCTGATTATTAATTTACAGAAGTTCACATTCACTTGCCATGTCATGCCGTAAAAAATGAACTGGCGAAAACGACAAATAAAAAGTTATTTTTCTTTCCCCCCCGTAGTACTGAACTTTTTACTTAGTTATGAAAATTATCAATATTTTCAAGAGACTCAGATTTCGCACTAAGATATTTCAGAATTTAATTGTGAAAAATGGGTCTATTTATGTTACTTTTGTATCCAAATTTCACAAAGTGTCTATAGTACGATCCCTCACTTTGAACAAATAATTTCTATCTTTACCTATTCTGTCATAACACGCAAAAGATTCTGGTATACTGCTGTGATTGTGTATACAATAAAGTATGTCTTACCTTAAATATAAAATCATCACAAACCACAGACCAGTCCACTCGCCGCTTATAACGCGCCGGCTCTTAGCTCGCCTAAAGACCACCTCTTTTCTAGGTCAAGAACGACTTCATCGCGCTTCTCAAGGAGAAGTCAGTGGACCGGCACCTTCGTTGGGCTGAAGTGAAGAAGAAGGTGGACTCCGACGCCCGGTACAAGGCGGTTGAGAGCAGTTCTGTCAGAGAAGACTACTTCAGGGAGTACTGCAAGCTGGTCAAGGAGGAGAGGAAGAAGGATAAGGACAGTAAGGAGAAAGGTGAGTGTCCAGTACGTGAAAAATATTTTTTCTAATTTATCCTTCGGTGTCCCACTTTAAGTGTCAATGTCCCGAGCCGTGGTCTGGCACTTGCTGCAATTATAGGATATATCATCGCACCATCGTTTCCGAGATGTTCTTCTCAATGACATGCTGTAGGGCGCCACAGTGGTGATAAGCTTATACAAATAAGTTTTTTTTTAAATCTTAGTTGTTCCGGGTGTTAATTATAGTATGATAGTGTAAATTATATTCCTGGACATTATTCCACACATCGCCGTCTATCCCCAAAGTAAGCTAGCTGTATTATGGGATACAAGACACCGGATAAACAAACTTATACTTTAAATTTTGTTAACAGCCAGACAATTAAGTAAAATTCTTGTGAGCTAAAATTAAAACAACGTATTTTTCAGACCGCGACCGTAGCAGCAGCAAGAAAGAGAAGAAGGACAAGGAACGGGACAAAGACAAGGACAAGGATAAGGACAAGGACAAGGAGCGAGACAAGGACGGCAAGAAGAAGAAAGAGAAGGGGGAGGTGAGTACTTATTTATTATTAGACAATGACACAGGCGATTTAACTAAATAATATCTTTTATGTCGAATAATATGCATCTTTCTTAATAAATGTAAAATATTTCAAATGATCATTTTAACATTTTTGCTGCCGTGATTTTGAGTATAACCATCGTCAACATGTTTATAGAAAGTTGATAAAGAAGTAAGAGTCGGTAAACGAGAGACCAGACATATGTTAGAACGAAGATTTTAAATCAAATCTTTGTCACTCAATGACATTACCAATTAATTTCGTTATGATTGAGTAGGCACAATAATCTTACCGATTTTCTGGTTTAATTAGTCGCTCTTTACCCCGTATATTGTGCTTAAAATATGACCAGCCCAGTCCGTTTTGATTTGTAACTAAGTTTTATGGACAAATGTCTTTCATTTTCAATTATTATTTCGTTGTTATGCCTGGTAATCAGCAAAAAGTGCACCTACTTCGGACTTTGTGGTTATCCAATTCGTAATTAACCCCGAATTCACAAACGTTAAGAGTGCAGGTTAAGCGTGTCGAAAAAACTGATAACGGCTCATAAATTGTCTGTAGAACTGAAATTGACAGCTAAACTTATAAGAGCTGCTCAAATTTGATTAGCGTTTGGGAATTCAGCGGTAACAGACGTAAACAAATAAATTATTGTTTTATTTACTGATTGATTTCTGTTTTGTGTATATTTGGTGTGTTTCTCATCACAATAGGTCAATTATAAATTTCAGCTTTACTTTTGCTTGTCAATATTTTATTTTTCTGTGAAATAAATTACCTATATTATTTTTTCATCATATAACTGTCTGGTTATGAAAAACACAATTATAGCGTGCTGTTAAGTTTGTTATTGGTAATAGTTTATTTTTTAGCAAATATTCATCAAAATGTAATCTTTGCCTATAGGGTAGTGAAGTGACTGGTAACTAGTCATAAGCAGGTCTAGTAATTAAAGTGTAATAGTAATAAAGCCAAGTTAGACTCCACTAGCACGTGAAGGAACGACCTGAAAGAAAGTACTTCGCGTCTGTAAGACATTGCGTATTCAGCTACGAATACACTCAGCAACCTGCTAAATGTTTCTTCAGATACCAACAGATGTGTTTTAACAGTATTTGTAGCTTTCTTTCTACCTACGACCTACCTGCACATCGTTTAATATCAAGGGTCAAACACAAAACAATCGCAAACAGTGAGTGGGTGTATATTGAGCATTCAAAATCAGAAGAACTATTCGCAAAGTAGCTCAAAACTGGGTATCCTGAAAACGGTTTATTAGTATTAGTTTCGATCCTTGAATGTTATTTTTCATTGCGATATTACGTTTTATTATCTGCAATACAGATAAACTAATAAGTGTGATGCTAGGCTAAGTTCACTTAGCCTGATTATCGTTTAAGCTGTGCGATCGGGGTTTTTATTGCGTTTCAAAAACAAGTTTGAATTGTTTTACGTTCAGACTTGCAATCTCGTGGAACGAGCCGATTGTCATGATCTGCGGGGGCCTGACCCCCAAATCATAACGGGACGTGTTACGCGTGTGCTTGAAAGGAAGTGTTTCTAAAATGAACGCATTCACTAAAATACGGAATTCAACCTTAAGTCGCCTTTAGAAAGCCACAAACGATATTTAACACTGAGTGAGCAACTCTATTGGAGACTTGGTATTCTGTACTTTATTCGTTTGCGTCTAGTGTTGGTTTTGCAGTGGGGTCCGATTTTCGGTAAGCGGAGGGCGGAAGGAGCTACGGAGGTATAGATAAATCGACGAACCTGTATTTTTGAGCGTTTTCTGCATCGGACGCGGTGGTTGACGTTAAGTGGGCTTGGCATACTGTATTGCACCTTCGACGGGGTGGGTTAACTATAAGATGCCTTTACTGAGGTCAGCTGGCTGTGTTTCAGCATTCGCTGGAATGAATCAGCTTTGAAACTCAGCTTTCGCTTAATATAGCTAAGGCGCCGACGCTTGCCCATGCTCATTTTCACGGATATGCATTCACTTCTTATGTAGAGACATTTAGCCTTTCCTTTTCTTAGTAAATTGTAGACAGTACTACTTATTATACAGGCTCATCTTTTTTTGACTTAGTTACATGAAGGCAGGCATAATTTTGTTTTTTTTACCTATAACGTAATATTTGTATTGGATCATTTGGCCCTCAGCGTGCTATATGGTAACCACCCCTGTGTTGCCATACGGTTAGCCCACCCCTAGAAGCCCAGAGTAACGTCATCGCACGAAGTTAGACCCCGCAGATAAATGACATACGGCCTTAGGTTACTGTAGAACGTTCTAGAACATTGCCGGTTCAGCTCCGCACCGAGCACTGACTGCCAGCAGTGATAGAAGGCCCGTTTTCTTCAATGTTAAGCAGGTATGAGGTGGTACGACCTTCCTTCACACCCTTTAGGTGAAGGCTGCGGTGGAGTAACGTTATAGAATACGGGCCTAACACGAACTGGTAAGAGATTATACACTCATATCGGGCCAACTTTGCAAGTATTTAAAGTGGTTATTGAAAAGTTTTCCCAAAGTTGTTGTAACATTTCGTGATTATTTAAATATCAATAAATATAGTTCTAATACAAACGATAGCCGTTAAAAGTTGCAGTAAGTTTACTAACAAAATTACATTCAAATGTGCGATAAATTCGCTGTGTTATGGAACGTTCTACAGGCAGTTTGGTTTTTGCATGTACTTTTTAGTTATTTACAGATTTCTTGACCATTATACTAACTTTATTTGCATTAATGAAGTTGAACGTTAAATGTTTATAAACTTAAACCTAAGGCCGTCAATCAATGTCCGATGCAGGTTCGCTTTTTAAAAAGGAAAAATGTGCTCTTGTGAGAATCAACCCCTTTTTGTCGTTAAAAATAATATGTCGGTTATTTGTTTAAATTATGGTTGCTATCGAAGTCGTCGTATGACTGGATATTTCATGATCAATCTGACATTAACATACATTGAACATAAATAATTATGATAAATTGGATAGAAAAAAAATGTCCAATTAAGGAAACATTTTAATTCAATTTAAGGGAAATAAATATTGAAATTAAATTAAAAAGTGTTTTTTTTTTTCAAATTGTGCAAATCATAATAAGTCTTAAGATTCATTGGATTATTAAACATGAATACAATTTTAAAAAGTCAACACATTGCGACTGATTGTTTCACGCAGGTGTTAGTCGAATAGCGCTTTCATTTTAACTTCACACATCGTGATTACGCTGCGTTAACCAAATAAGCAATATAATATCGCGTGTGCCGCAGCGCACTAATGAGTAATCACCCTTAACTTTGAAGAAAAAGGCTCACTTAACTTCCTATAAAACAAAGTAGTTTCAAGCCAAAGCGAAACGGCAACTCTTAATAATTACAAATAACCGACTTTCCAAAGCCATTAAATTCGAAATTATTGTCACAAAATCACATTTCACTCCGTTATTTAAACCCACACGCTGAACGCCCTCCGTTTGCCCCACAGAAATCGGGTGACACCGAAGAGGAGAGAAAACAGCCGACTCCTCCGCCCGACCAGTGGGCGGAGATCCTCGGCATCCCCGGCGAAGGGGAGAAGGATGCCAAAGCGAAGAAAAAATCCGCCACTATCTCCGACAGCTCAGAAAAGTCCACTCAGTCTAAATGTACAACACCAGACAAAGAGCTATCACCTAAACAATTGAGGTCTTCTAAAAAAGAACTGCCCACACCAGAGAAGAAATCACTAGTGAAATCACCGATAAAGTCACCGCCTAAAAAGCGAAGACTGGAAGAATTCATATCGCCAGAACCAGAAGAGAAGAAAGCTAAGAAAAAGACGGAGAAGAAGAAGACGGAAAAGACAGAGAAGCGGAAACGGAAGAAAAGTGAGAAGGAATAGTGTTTCCTGAAAGTTTTCTTCAAACGACCGAAGGGCGGGGCTTCGAATTAGAAATGCCTTATTCGCTATTTTTGGAGAACCGTAACTTTGAATGACTAAAATTTATATTTTTTTATTATTTTTGTTGTCTCTGTGGAGATGTTAGCTCAAAAAATTATTAATTCGTCTTTATAACGAAAAAGACATATTAGGTACCATCATTAATATGTGTTGCGATTTTACCAACCATTTGCAATGACTGTCAGTCTCTTTTAGCCAAGGCATTCTGAAAAAAAATGGCGTCATATTGTGTTTCATTGATATAATTATTTCTCCATTAGAATCATTTTATTTTATATTTTAATGAGATGGACTCGCCTCAAACAAAATAACATTTCTTGCCAAATCTCCACTCCGGAGTTTCATATCTTGAAATCTTCTGTGATATACGCACAAATTACTTTGATAAATAACATTTTCAATAGCTACGGAACTCGAAAAGTATATGATTTGGTTTAACAAATACAGGGTGGTGAATACCGTCATTTAAGTGAATTTTAGACATCATGTAAAATACCTTAGTTGGTCTTCCTGTGCCACCTTGTATGTTTTATAAGATATTCAAAGAGTCACGCCCAATAATGACAGTTCAAAGTGTGTGTTCAAATATACCTAGAGTTGTTATTTCATAGCCTTTTCAAATCGGTCGTTTTGAAGGATTGAACATTACAAGTGTGTAATACAGTATTTTTGACGGATACTACAGAGTCACGTGTTTCGGACAATATTAATTAATAAGCAGTGTTTATATGTTTTAGATATGTGTGAAAATGTTCAACCACATGGGATACATTTCGTATTTAATGCAATATAGTTCTTAGGGACGCCGTTCACTGCGAGCATTCGTTACGCGAACGAGAGTCGATGGTGACGTAAAATACGATCCAAACTTAATGGCGGCTGTGAACATCCCGAGTCGATGCGCAGAACACAAATTAAGATAGGTTATTCTATTTTTAGCATTAGGGATAATGCATTATCATCTTAATAAAGATAGGAAAACCAGAAAAAGGCATTCGGTCTTGGCATCAGGCGGGACTCGAACCCGCGTCTTTCGCAAGCCGGGCGACTGCACTACCAATTATGCTACCGAGACCATTAACAGACCGGACGAATTTCTCTGGTATATTATACCTAACAGACAGGTTGGTTTCACCAATGTTTAGGCATATACCTTAAACACTCGAAAGAAACATTATTGCAAATATTTGACTTTCGATTAAGATGAAACTATGTTTTTGATAGGTCGGCTTGCGAAAGACGCGGGTTCGAGTCCCGCCTGATGCCAAGACCGAATGCCTTTTTCTGGTTTTCCTATCTTAACAAATTAAGATGTCAGCGGGTTGCGGGGTGAGGTCAATCTTGCGCACTCGGCGCTCGCAGCTTATTTCCGAGCCGCCATTGAATCTTATTATAACAAGCAACGTACGTAACGCTTGGCAAATATAGAATGATTGAAATACCTTTTCAAAAATATGGCTTTAGTCAGATAATCGTTATAATTCACCACACTTAAAGGTCACGTTATTCACGTGTTACGTTACGTCACGAATGCTCGTAAACCAAATCGACTATTCAATGCAATTCAGTTACAAATAACACAATCCATCTTGGGTTAAGGGCCCATTCACCAGAAACACAACCGCGACCTCATCGTAGCCCGTAACTGCGTTGTGGGAACTTGAAAGAAATATAAAATAAAACTAGTAATTTATGGATAGTACTGATTTCTCATTCTTCGTTTCCATCACATACAAAATAATAGTTTAATAGGTGTCTATTTACACAGATTACACAAACACAGTTCAAGCGTAACACTGAACTTGTACAGTCGGGGAATGAAAGTTTTGACCACCCTAAGTCTGTTTTTGCTTGCTCAATGATGACATTGACAAGATCGCGCGGTGTAACAGGATTCACAGCAATGACAGCACATGTTATACCGAATGTCCAATATACATGTTACCAGAGAGCCCAATCAAAAGATTGTGTTTAACGTACTTTTGCATTTAGCACGTACTAATTTATGGTTTTAAAAAGGGAGTATATCTCGATTTTGATCTTGTGCATCGCCTGACTAAGGGAGATCGCCTCTTGGCAAAAAATCCGCCTTTATTTCTGAAGTTTATGTGTGCAATCGATAATAAAGGAAGAAATGAAAACTTAATTTTGTTAACGATAAGCATTTAGAGCCACTGGCAAGCTGAAATTTCTTCACTAAGAAGGATAAAATAAAGAATAAAATATGTATGTTGTCATGAGCTAAATAATTAGGTTTTCATAAAGCTTTCTGGGGCATTTCATGTACTCTTGAACGTGTTACGCTTTAGCTCTGGCAGATAATAAAATAGAATCATACGTACGTAGATTTCAGGAATCAGTTTGATTTGGTTTTATGTAATATGTTGTTTCTAAAACATTCCACAAATGTAAGAAAGGTTCAGAATTGATGTCTTTCACACATCACATAGGTTGATAAGAAACTTTATTGAGGAGAACCATAAAAAAAACAACTTTATTTTGGAGCCCATTTAAGTTTTGGGGAGTTCCGCCTCAGAGGCATACACTAATAACTTTCATGCGTCCCACTGCTGAGCACAGGCCCCACCTCATGACGCGCGGTCATCTCATCACATAATGCAATCTCAAAATGACCACCGCTCGCAAAATGCCAATTTCTCAGAATGAAAACTTCCCGAAATGCCATTTTTTTAAGAGGCAGACCAGTAGGCATAAAAAATATCTAAAATCTATAAAACAGTCTAGAATAAATTGATTTTCAGATTTTAGCTATATTTTAGTCCTGCTGGTCTGCCCCTTAAAAAATGGCATTTCGAGAAATTGACATTGTAAGAAATTGGCATTTCGAGAAGTTGGCATTTTGCGAGCGGTTGGCATTGGTCACGGAATGCAGAGGTTAGTGATTTGACTTACTGTCAGATGTTATGGCCCTAGGGGCTTCCGACTAGGCTTATTTCAGGCTAGGCTAGCCGGGGACAGCTGATTATCGTGCATTCCGCACCACGAAATAAAATACATCACTATTTCGAGTGATATTGTTTTGTAAACATGATTCTGAATCTCTCTTTAAATGGCATGTCTTAAAAACAACAGTCCTGTATACAAAAAATCGACATTTTGAATATAAATAGAATTAATAGATGTTTTATGAAATTATGTACTTCAGAATTACTATAAAAGTGGTTGCGTTTAAAATAGATCTAATAATATTGCATTATTACAATTATGGTTAGTTATTATTATTTTATTTAACATTGTAAACAGTTGTTTAATCCGGTTTTTTCGGACATTGTAAATATTGAACAAAATTTTGTAAATTCTAGTGTTAAGTAGGTATAAAATTAAATTAAATAATTTGTTTAGAATCTACGTTTTGCTTGACCGCCACAGAGATGCGACTGTGTAAGTCGTAACAGGTTATCTTTAGATGGATGCCGATTGATATTTATTTTTAAGTCCAAACCAATCATAAATCGTCAACATTAATAGAAAAAATAGAAAATCATCTCTCCGAGTAAATCAACCGTCGATTACGATTCATTTTTTAAGTTAACTTCCCTTAGGTTGGCGTTGACTGAAAGCTACTACTGTAAGGTATATTCAATGTAGTAACGTGGCAACAGATAACCGAATCTTATTTTACCAAAAAAAGTGGTAAAGAAGAACTTGATTATTATATTTTCTTTCTTTTGAGTTGCATTTAGTGTAGGTAACACTACCATACTTTTGGTAAGACATTTGACGCTATATCGCAATTCTGTGGCGTTCTCGTGCACTCCTTTGTCCTGATTCCTTTGTTTTGTTAATAAATCCATTATTACCTTGACAGCAAAAATGTAATTAAAAGACAACAATCGTACAATGTGCGCCTAACTATCTGGTGAAGCAAAACACTGATAAGAAGTCCAAGCCACCCGAATGAAGGCGGTAAGCTTGCCCCTTGACACGTTCAAAAATTTGTGTGGCGAAATGTGGTCTGTTGAATGTTCCGTTCACTATGTCGGCAAATGTATGGAAATAAAAAGTATTTGTTTTTTTACCAACATTTTCGTTGAATCATCGCTCAGTTGAATCATCAGAGTGGACTTTTCTCGCACTGTGTTTGTCAAAACAAAGATATGTATCTAATTGATGGTTCAAAAAACAGCTGCACACATCTCCGCTCTGCTTAGCGTTAATGTCTTAGTTTGTTGAAAACATTAAATAAATAAATAACAGTCAAAATACTGTGCGATTGATATGCATTCAAGATGACGTCATTTCTATTTGCGTTACGTCACCGTACCCTGACTCGCCTTAATTTCGAATAAGTACATAAATTAATAAGTTACTTGTAAGTATATTTTGTATTTTGTACATAGATTTTATCTGTATCATTATTTAGTTATACTTAATGTTTATGGATGTGAATACACTTATATTGTATGATAAGTTGTGTTTTATTTTAATTAGTACATCATTTCCTTATCAGTATGCAGCCCTATATCAGCCGACCAGGCTCCCTATTTTCGGGCATTGTATATTTTGTCACATTCGGATGAGTGCGTTCCATCAAATAGTTCCTATGCCGTTATGTTGGCTCCCGTTTGTAAACAACATTGACTCTGCAGTTGGCAGGTATTTTCTTGAGAAATCATGCTGAAAATGTAAAAAAGTGGTGAGAGAGTGATGGTGTTCAAAGTGAAGAACCTATGGGAACGTGGAAAACGTAACGAGGCGCCTCATAATCCTAATTGCATTACTACCAACATAACGGCGAAGGAACTGTTTGATGTAAAGTACTCTCCAAGTCATAATAAGGCGGATATCACCCGCCCCCTTATTACCTAAAATTTAGCAATCAGCAAAAGCTGCGCAGTTATTTGCGTCAACAAAACTCTTATCACGTATGTGATCGCTGGCAAATTGCTTTCCTGCTGATTAGATGCACTTTTTACTACGACACTAGCGCCATTAGCAATAGAGTAGCAATAACAGGAACTACTTCAATTGGATTGGAGTGTGTGACAGATGCTTTCAAGATTCTTTTTACGAAAATTTAATGAGAAAAAATGGCTTTATTTTTGATTTTGGTTCACAGTTCTGTGAACAGCTCTTTACTGAGTCTGTAGTGTGCTCTGAACTCTCGAGTCGGAGGGCTCCAATGCCTTTGTTTGGTTACGAAGGCTACGCCTAAATCGTGCTGTGGTGGTTTCACCTCTTCTATGTTCAATATTCAACGCTTCTAATAACAGTACAGCACGAGCCATGTCGATACAAGACTGATATTAAACTTTCAAATACGAAGCAATCGAGAAGATTCTCCTCTTTTGTAATTGCTATTTGTCATCCAATTTTGCTCACAATTTGCTATCGCTCTACTGTCAAAATCCATAAGTTGTCACGTTTTATTTTGGGGTGGCTAAATAAAACGATCCAATTAGAAGGAATAACTAGTTTTTATTGCAGTAATCAAAGTTCTCAGAGCTTGGGTGGGGGGGGGGCAGAGGGTGGGGGTTTTAGCTCACTAAGTCTGGCAACTTATTACCCCACTAGCACTCCCCTTGAAGCTCCGTTGAGACAAACAGGTACCACAGTAGGTGCATCTTGTATTGGGTTCAGTAGTCGGTGATGCGTCCAATATCTTCCAACAGAGTTGTGCAGTAGTAGGGTTTGGTCAATAACAACCTACCCGAAGGGTGATCCTGTCGAAGGGCATCATATGTTAATACACGCACACGTATAGTCAGGCACAGTCACTAGTCCTCTTTAAAAGCATGAAGCGTGATATATTTCGCAGGCGAAGCGGGATGTGATCACTAGCGAGGCAAGGGGAAGCATCTAATTCCCTGCGTTGATCTCAGGGTATCGGAATTGCACTTACAGGAGCATTAGGTCCCCCCTCTTAGGTCTAAAATGTCTGAATATAGCTTCAAAAGAAAATATAAAGCGGCGTTAATTAACAGGCATAAGCATTAGGAAATTGGAAGCATACATACAAAAAAAATATAGGCCTCAAAGCGTTCTTCTTTCATCTGTAACTATCACAAAATACACACCCACACACACACGAATCTACACAGTTTACTTACACACAAATTATATTTTTATTTACTTGGAACATATTAGGAATGTAATTTCTTTTTCTTTTTATCAGTTATAATTCAATGTTTGTTTAATTATGCAAGATGTCAGCCAGCATATGTACATTTAAGCTCTCGCTAAACAACCTGTAGAGCAGGACAGGCCTGAAAACCAGCGCTACCCGGAAACCGTACTTCCGCGGCAGCATAATATGCTGAATCCCTTATCCTCTTGTCCCATTTTTATTTGATTTAGTTCTTAATGTTTATTAGATCGATAATAAGAACTGTATTGGGCACTAAATATATATTTTTCTTTCGTTCTTTCTTTATCTTGTCCTACCTTCGATTCATGTCACATAGGCCCTGTGAGTTGGGCTTCTGTGCAGCAGTCTGATAGATCTCGACTTTTCGCTCATGCAGTTGCAAGTGAAGTTTTTAATATGTAATGACCGTCCGTGGCAGACGCCACTAGCTTTGAGCGCTAAGGGTTGGCCGCCAAGCGGCGCCCTTAATGAATGAAAAAAATATATAAATTAGATGGAACGTTTCAGATCATGTCGCCTTCTCAAATTGTCGACATTTTGCGAAATCGACATTAAGAGCTGAAACTTTAAAAAAATATCAACATTTGTAATAACGTTCACAAAAAAAGGCGTTACATGATTGAGGAAGCGAAAAGTATTTCTCCATAAATGTGATCTTTCCGTTACTTTGATCAGAAAAGCTGCACTACGGGCTGGCGCAATACTATTGGCAAATATGGTTGTGGTCAATGATATTATATTACGAGATGTAGATAGGTTACATGTGCTAAAATAGTGGCACCCGAAATTAGGACTTTTGACCACCTGAGCATTGCCAGTTTTACAAATATGATTTAAATCTGGGTAGGTGTATGCTTTTTTTTTTTCAACCATTCGCATTTTACCGTGGATTTAGTTACACTTCACGGTGGCCCCAAATAATCTAGAGGTTCACACAGACTATGAACACATTTAAGTACCCAGTTTATCTAAATAAGGATGAAAAAACCCGGAAGACAGATCGAAGGCATTTATTGCATGTTAAAGGTTATAAATACTGTTAAAATAATAGTAATGTTGTTCCTATAGAGCAAGAATAGAGTTACCCCCTTATTCATAAAAACTTAAACAGCGCTTCAACAACACGTTAACTTTTGTATCGCTTTGTCTCTTTCAATCTTTTTGGTTCCGCCATTCGTGGAACCAACCAGATTAAAAATCGCGGGTTATTGACACCACGTCAACTGCTTAAACTATTCCTAAGCGTTGCGTTCGTTTTATGAATAAGGGGGTTAGAATATAAATGTAGTTAGATTAGAAGCAACACACTCCACCGTACCGATAACTGTAGAAGGAGCCAGTGCCAGAAGCCACAGAGGAGACGGAGGAACCGGAGCCGGAGGAGACGGAGCCTAGCGGAGAGGACGCAGCCGCGAGGGAGAAGGAGGCCCGCGCGCAGGCCTCCATCAAAGAGAGGGAGAAGGAGGTGCAGCGCGCGCTTGCGACCAGTCTGCGGGACAGGGACAAGGAGAGGGAGTATCATAAGAGGGATGAGTGTGTACAAGTGAGTAATCAACATAGTTGCCTCCCATAGATTTCCAGAGCAGTCGGCTGTAGGTGGCTTGCATCCACCGATATCCTGCGATCTTCATTAGGTCACCCGTCCACCTTGCAGTTGGGTGTCACACGCTGCATTCGGCTTCAAATGGTCACCATTCAAGAACTTTTTGATCCAACGGTCATCGGTAGGCCTAGTACGAACCGCTAACGTTTTGGTAATCGAAAAGTAAACGTTACTCGATTTTCCTTTGTCTTTAGAAAAAAAAGGAACTTAACTTCTTCGCGCTATGTACCCGCTAGGCTGTCGGTGACCTTAGTTCTCCTAAGGATTTATTCAGCCCTGATTCGTTCCTGTAGCGAAATTGGGGGATCTTAATCCTCCTTATGGAGCCCAAAGTAAGTGACCACGTTTCAATAGGTCTACCACGAATTTAACTCGAATAGTTATAATAAATATAGTTTAGTATTGTAAACTGAGTAGTTATTAGAAGCTGTCGCTGTAATCATTAAAATGCTAAATAACATAAAATATAGTTATATCAACCCTTTGCCCAAATGAATGTTGTCAATGTTTGCAGCATTTCAACGCTCTCCTGGCTGATCTGGTGCGGAACCCCGACCTGTCCTGGCGCGAGGCCAAGAAGCAGCTGCGCAAGGACCACCGTTACAGCCTCGCCGAACTGCTTTCCAAGGAAGACAAGGTACGGTCAGCGGCATGAGAGGCTACCTTAATGTTGACTGCTAAATAGTGTGTCCATTCATTAACATTTTATTTTACAGTGCCTCTCAATGATATTATAATAAAGGACGTAGATAGGTTACTTGTGCTAAAAAAGTGGCACCCTGAACTAGGACTTTCGACCACCTGAGCAATGCATTGACAGTTTGAGACGACATTGGGCAACATGTATCTGTTTCGTTCATGCTCTAGGAAATAATCATGCCATCTTGTACCCATCATCATCATCATCATCCTCAGCAGCCACATGATGTCCACTGCTGAACATAGGCCTCCCCCATAGATTTCCAGAGCTGCCGGTTGGAGGCGGCCTGCATCCACCGAGACCCTGCGACCTTTATGAGGTCATCCGTCCACCTTGCGGGCGGGCGTCCCACGCTGCGCTTGGCCTCGAATGGTCTCCACTCGAGGACTTTCCGGCCCCAACGGCCATCAGTCCTTCGAGCTATGTGCCCCGCCCACTGCCACTTCAACCTGCTAACACGCTGGGCTACGTCGGCGACCTTCGTTCTCTTACGGATCTCCTCATTTCTGATTCGATCTCGTAGGGAAACACCAAGCATAGCCCTCTCCATAGCCCGTTGGGTGACCTGAGCCTTCTTATGAGGCCCATAGTGAGTGACAATGTCTCAGATCCATATGTCATCACTGGCAACACAAACTGGTTGTAGACCTTTGTCTTGAGGCGCTGAGGTATGTCGGAAGAGAAGACGTTACGCAGTTTCTCGAACGCTGCCCAGCCGAGTTGGATTCGACGATTTACCTCTTTCTCGAAGTTGGACCTACCTACTTGGACCACTTGTCCTAAGTACACATACTCGTCGACAACTTCGAGAATCGAGCCTCCAACAGATACTGGAGTGGGCGTAACACGGGCGTTCGACATGACCTTCGTCTTGTCCATGTTCATTTTTAGGCCCACTTGTTGGGAGACTCGATTGAGGTCCTCGAGCATGCTGCCGAGCTCTTCCAGCGATTCTGCCATGACCACTATGTCGTCGGCAAACCGAAGGTGAGTCATATACTCGCCATTTATGTTGATGCCGAGTCCTTGCCATTCCAGGAGCTTGAAGGCGTCTTCCAATGCGGCTGTAAACAGTTTCGGAGAAATGACGTCTCCCTGTCTTACGCCCCTTTGCAAAGGAATCGCCCTCGTGCTCTGCTCCTGTACTCGGACTGACATGGTGGCGTTCGCATATAAGCACTTCAGCACTTCGATGTACCGATAGTCAATGTGGCATCGCTGGAGAGACTGCAGTACCGCCCAAGTCTCGATCGAATCGAAGGCTTTTTCATAGTCCACGAACGCTAAGCAGAGTGGCAGATTGTACTCCTCGCTCTTCTGTACAATCTGCCGCAGCGTATGAATGTGGTCTATGGTACTAAAGCCTTTTCGGAATCCGGCTTGTTCGGAATCGGAATCTTGTACCCGCGGTCAAATTATAGGTTACGTACCTATAATATAGCCAGGGGTAAATTTTTGACTTCGCGTTAGTACTGACAAAACCCATCTACGTCTTTTTTATTGTAATATCATTGGTGCTTCTATAATCGCCGAGAGACATAAAGAAGATAGAAGCAATGAAACTCTTTGGAAGTCTAGGCAAAGAAGAAGCATTATTATTTAAAAAATATCATTTAATGTTGCATGTTTTACCAATTTTCACTCATTTTCAATCTTTCGTCAACGTTTTATGTTCAGTTTAATCCGGTCCTTATCCAAAGTCGTATTTGCATCGCTCAACATGAAATTGACAAATGACATCGCCCCAAACCAGGAGCGCCTATTTTCCAGCCACACATCGGTGCTAGCAACGAAACGGCGCGACAAACTGCGCGCCTTACTGAACGAACTGAACGTGTCTTGCACCGCTCAATGGCGCGACGTCAACGCGCAGATACAGCAGGTTGCCAATGCACCGCAGTACACCGCTAAGGGACAGGTGAGGTTTTTTCATTCATTCATTACGTTTATTCAATAAGTCAACAAAAGGATCTGTAGATTGTCAACAAGTACCATTACAGATTTTTTGAATAAATAAATGCATATCCTAAATAACGTAATCACTAAAATTACAATATTACAAATTAAAAATGACAAAAAAATGATAACAGCTGTCAAAAAAATTAAAACATTAAAATTGATAATGAAAAATAATGAATGATAAAAGAAAGTTCATAAAAAGATAATAATAAATAATTAATTTTGAAGGAGAGAAAAAATGTTAATTAATAGGAAAATGCACTTGGAACAGTTGACGGTCATATTATTTTCTTGAGTACTATTTTGAATTCTCGTTACGTCTATCAATATTTCCTAATTTTGTTTCATAGTCAATGTGAAAATAATTATTGAAAAGTGCAAAAAAATGTGGGAAATTCAAAGCAATTGAAACAGTCAAATGTGAGTGTGACGTCCAAGTCTACGCGTATGTCACTGTCAAAAGCACGACAAGAAGAAGAATCTAATGGTTTGTAGGTTACATTTGTGATGTCAGAGTCCATGACAACCGAGCGCGCCATAATGGCGGCGTTTGAAACGCTTGAAAAAGTTTGAAGTTTTTAACAATTTATAAATATACTGCATTTTGCATTTTTGGTAATGAATATTATTGATCAGTCATTAAACAATATAAGCTATCATAAAAAAATATAAAAAAGAACAGGGCATATTCCCACCTGGGTCGACGGGTTGCAAATTTGGGCGTGAGGAAGAAATAGGGACCATAAACGGGGATCCACGCAAAATTTGGTTTCGATAATGAAGCAGATAATGGTCAAAGAGTAGTCTTAAAGTTTAACGAAAACTGTTAAGTCTTCGTACCCACGCAAAAGTATTTATAACAAGTCATAATTTGAACAATAAAAAGACTTAGTAATAAATTAATGTCATTCTACAACCATTCTGTGATAGTGGCTCAAAGTTTGGGGGGACTAGGAGGCTCCACATTCGCACACATTCCTCGTTAGATCAATATACCCCTAACTACTAAGACTGTCTTTGAAGCTGCCAAATTGGGAGCGCAGTTGATAAAGGGTTTTCTAGGTCAGGCGTTGCAAGTGAAGTGAACACATCAGGTAGGTACCAAGCGCATTAAACCAAATGAAGGGAAGCTCTTTATTGTACAATATGTACACAAAACAATACATTTAACTTATAATCAATACATTTTGGTGTTAATGTACAATACAGGCGGTAGCAATCTCTGGCAACTTATGGTTTTATGAAATGATTAGGGAAAGAAAGAAGAGTTTACAATTTAAACTACTAATATTGTAGGATTGAAGTATGATAGATAAAGATACATATTATTATTTATTGCACACCAAAACAACAGAGACAAGCAGTAGTGATATATTGGGAGTTCCAACTCAGCTTCGTTTGGTCGCTAATTAGAATTCTTAATAATTGTCGTTCTCAATGAAGAAATACTTACGTTAGTTTGTTAAGAGTAACAAACAAGTCTTCCTCATTTTATCGTGGTTTTGGATGGATCTATGGAAGTTTTGATGTTTTTAATTAAGAAAAAGCTTTCTTTTTCAATTATATTTATTCTATTCTATGAATAAATCCATTGTTTATTCAGATGGAACGTGAATTCCGCGACTACCAACGCGACAAGCAGAGCTCGGCTCGGACAGCTCTGAGACAGCTGTTGCTAGAGACGCGTCTGATCACGCACAAGTCGCACGCGCAGGTCCAGGAGAGTCCCGCCGCGCTGCAGCAGATCACGGACGCGCTGGGGACCGAGCCCAGGTGAAATATCATCTAATATCATCATATCATCATCAAATATTATCAAAAATCATCAGAGAGCAGGGAAAAAGCGGTCATGTACGAGGCGGACTCACCCATCAAGGGTTCTGTAGTTTTGTTTTTCAAACTACTGTACTTAGATCTAGAGATCTCGTTAAAACCAGTTTTGGTAGAAAGTTTGCATCGTAATATACATTTATATTTTTGCAATTTACCATTATCTTTTTTTAGATTTTTACCACTTTGGAAATGTATCTCGCGCGAAACCGTTTAGAAAAATATGAAGATCTATCTATAGATAACCTATACGTGTTGGTTTGATGAAAATAACAGTTCTAGTTATAGGTAACCCTCAAAAATTATTGTTTATTTGTATTTTTGTGTCAAAACCTTAATGCGGTTCACAGAATACATCTACTTAGCAAGTTTCAACAGTACCTGTAGCTCTTATAACTCTGGAAAAAAGCTGTAACATACAGGAAGACAGACAGACATGAAGATTAAGGTTCCGCTTTTCATACGGAACCCTAAAAGTAAGGCAGTTAGGGGGTAGGTAGAGACAGCTGATTCTTGATTTTGTCAATTCGTCAAAGATGACCAAATGTTTTTTTCTGGTATTCAGATCTTTAGTAAAGATACTGCATGGAAAATGCTCATAATTCGTTTTCCTTTCAGGTACACAGCCCTAGACCACATTCCCCAAGAACGAGCGGCGCTGTTAGCGAGCTACATGGAGGAACTCGCGCGGAAGGGGCCTCCGCCCCCGCCCACCGCCACCGAGCCCTCGCGCCGCTCTGGCAAGCAGTGACAGGTGAGGCCACAACATAACATACTTGAAATAACGTCCCATAACATACTTGAAATAACCTCCCATAACATTGAGATAACATACATAAGGTCACATACCATCAAATACATGAGGTAACATACCATTACGTACATGAGATAACATAACATATAGGTATGGGCCAAAATTCGTTTCACATTCGGTTCAACCGAACTTCGGTTCAATTTCGTCTGTCTGTTTGTATTCCTCTGGGACTTTCTTTCTTTCTTTGTGTAATAATGTTATTAGCAATTTTCCTGTAAGGTTGTGTTTGTTGTTATAAGAAGTAAAAAAATATATTTGCTGCTGAATTTTTGTTAAATTCAAATTCAATATTTGTTTCAAATAGACGATTACACAGTACTTTCGAATCGTCAATAATCTTAATTTAACCAATTAATGAACATAAACATAATAATGCAATAAATAGACAATACTTAAAATACATGTACATAATGTGACTCTACCACCGGCGTCGAAAGGTTGTTTCTACTGAGAAGACCCGGCAAGATACTCAAGATTTAAGACTCGAATATCTTAACAAGTGTAGCACTTAGATACATAGTGCCTTACATTTTTTGTTTGTTGTCACTTTCCCTGTCGATTGATATGCGTTTCACGACTTGCAGCAAAAACTATGTTTTTATCAAAACAAGACAAGTAGGTATGCCAGAGCCCATACAAAAATGTTGATCCTCTTTGCTTAGTTTGCCAATGGTGGAAGTAACTTCATTTTTTTTCGAATGAGCGAACGAAGAGAGCGAGTGGTGAAGAAAAAAATGTAGTTGACTTCTCAATATACACCTACTAATAACAAGTAGTGGTTTATTGAGATTTCTAACAAAACTCAGCCGCACAGTGGTCCCGATATTTAAAAAAGTGGGCTTTTATCATCTGTTGCTAAGTCCACCTTGCAAAAATTGCTACTGACAGTAAAAATGCTGATTTATATTGGTAAACGGACCGTGGTCGAATTCTTGCGCCCCTACCACAGGGCGAAAGATTTTTGTTCTATTCTAACTATTAACAACTATTTTGTTGACGACCGGTTTAGTATAATTATTGAGAAGTCGGCTTCTACACTAAACGTCGTGGGTTTGATCCCCGCACAGTACAAACATTTCTGTTTGTATGGGTCTGGGTATTTCCTATGTAAATTAAGTATATAATTACAAAGGAAAAACTATTTGAATATGTTTATCCGTTGTCTAGTATCCCATTAAAACGGGCTAGACGACGCTGTGTGGAATAATGTCCAACGATATTTATTTCTTTAATAAATGAATTGTTTATTCAGAATTAATAAACATAAACATAATAATACAATAAATAGACATGTATATTATCCATTGAACTATTTCTTTCTTTTCCAGAAACTACGCCCCGTGGGTAAACACCAAAAAAAACAGTTTAGGGTCACCGCACGCGTCCGACTAGTTGCAACAGAAATATCGCACGATTAAGTCGCAAGCTCCATCACCAACAATCCGGACAATAGGAGGTATTGAAGCATTTAAGTGTAAGAAATAGTGTTGAAAACTATTCGGTTATTTTTATAGGTCTCATGTTGGAAAAAGGTCTTATTTTTGGGTAGTTGGAGCGTAGTGACGGCACTGGGGTTTGTAGTACCGGAAGTGAGGCTTTAAAAGTTCCGGTTAAGGATTAAAGATCATTTTAGCGGTTACTGATGGGAACTTGAACTGGTGAACACAATGATTTTATAATAAAAATACAGTTTAGCAATTTTAGTAGTTAATGGTTGATTCGGAGGCCTTGAAGCGTCTTGAGAACATCTGACGCAAGGTTTATAACTAACCTTGCACTCTTTCAACGATCAAGTTGCTGAGGTGAAACCTGTGCCCAGCAGTGAGCCGTAAGCTGCCCAATTGTGACGTCACCGTTCTTCAAAATAAGACCTTAGTTCCTCAAACTATGATTCATTTCTATGTGCCGGCTGTGATGACATGAGTACGTAAGGACATATACAGTGCCTATGTGAACTCTTTGTTTTTATATTCAATGACCAATGTGGTGGAAGAATTTGACGAGATAATATGATAAGTGGAGAATTACTGATATTTGTATGATTACCGCTAGTACCACTACGGGACTGTCTTGTAGTGGTGCTACGGGTAAATTTTCCAATGGAATACAAGTCAGGTTAAGTTAAAATTAATTAACATATGGTTCCTGTGATTCCCGCTAGTACCACTACGGGGCTGTCTTGTAGGGGTACTACGGGTAAACGTTCAGATGGAATGCAAGTCAAGTTTAGTTAAAATTCATTGACTAATGGTTTGTGTGATTCCCGCTAGTGCTACTAGGTAGTTTGGTGGTATAAAATATTATGTTTACAGAGTGGTCAAAAAGGTGTTGATGGTTTGCTAAAAGCAACTGTAACATTCAATAGCGAAATTGTTAGAAGCGTAACTAAAATCGAAAACAAGTAAAACGCTATTTTGATTCAGTATTTTTTTGTTTTTTCTTTAATACTTCAGATATATTGGACCACCCTATACGCACAGGTCACTTTCACAGAATTACTCTGTGCTAGTATAGGTAAAAAAGTCAAACATAGATAGTTGTATGACGAGTGAATTTAAATGAGTTTCCAGAATAACTACTGGTTCAACAATTAATACGAATTTAACAGGATAATGATGCATTCAGTTTAAAAGTGCATTCATTATATGCATACGCTGGTAGGATTTCCTTTGCCAGGGTAATGTGTTTAGATTGTTATAAAACTTTTTGACTGTCAATGACATCCCCAAACTGATCGGTTCACTGCCACTATAGTCCATGACTTCAAATAGATTTCAAAGTTGTCCTTCGACCCGGCATGCTCCCTTAGCAATCAAATCTTTCCTAATTAGAAAGTCTGCCCTTAGCTGGTCACTGTGGACTTGGTTTTCTAATAAGTAACGATTAGATTGGTAAGGAGGCGTGCTAGGTCGAAGAAAAAGTATGAAAATTACTGCATTCTAACGCGAACGGACTACAGTGGCAATAATCTTGAACTACCAAGGCTGTGGTTTATAAACTTGACTAAGACACGCTTCTTATGAGAATAATAATAGTTTATTGTAAAATATTGGATTGCAGATAGAATCCGTTTTATTCACTGGACAACGGACCATTTTTAGCGCCCAGGTGAATGTTGAGATTCTTACTAGTGGTCCCACTGTCAGGGCCCGTACACATAAAACGTCCGTTTTACAGGATCATTTTAACTGATCCGTCGCTACTAAAGGTAATATTCACACAGCCTTCAGTGGACCTTACCCGCTGATAACATATTTGTTCGTTTAAACAGACCTGTAAAACGGATTGCTGCTTAAAAATACTAAATGGATAATAAATAAAAATCATTTATACCAAAAAACTGGTTTAGAATATTTTGAAGAGTTTTCCCGTTGAGTAGTCAAATACTCTTATAGTGGGAAGTTACTCGCAGCTTACCTGATGATTAACTTAATATGCTGCTTATTTCAGCGAATCGGTATTTTTTACTAAATCCAGAATTCTCGTACTGATTCGATCATACTGAACGATAAACTCAAGTTATGTTCTTCTCACAGTGTTTTATATTGTGATGACATTAAATGAATAGGTGAGGTTAACAAATTGTTTTTCATGTAAACTGTTACCCTGGGCTCGAAATTATCTGCGTTGTCAACTTTGCGTTTTTTTGGTTCTCGGACTTGTAAATAGGTGCAATAAAATGACAAAATATGACAGTTTTCTCGAAATAATCTGTCAATTTGGTGCACCAAATTTTTCTTGAATTGTTTTATTTTGCTGAGTACTCTGACTTGTAAATAGGTGCGGTAAAATGACAGAGAATGCCAGTTTTTTCAAGACCACCTATCATTTTCCGTCAATGTAGAGCACCTGTTTTTTCCGGAATTGTGTTTCGAAGTTCTCGAACTTGTAAATAGGTGCAGTAAAATGACAGAATATGATCGTTTTCTCAAGATAATCTGTCAACTTAGTGCACCTAATTTTTCTGACTAATGTTCTGACCAAGTCGGTCGTGTGCGGTGCCCCTAAAATAAGTGTCAAAATGTATATTTTGAGTCATTGTGTATAAGATTGAAACTAGTGATAATTTTTATTAAATAAATAAAATACATGGATTCCATTTGAGCTTTTTATTTAATAAATTAGTTAAAGTACATTTCCAAGCTCTCAGAAAAATATAGTGGTTTTACGTAATAGTATCACAGTAAGTAAGTACTATCTATCTATCTATAGGAGTAAATACGGAGTCTAGTGAAGTCAACCAGGAACAACTTCACGTGCCATCCGAAGAACGGAGATTGTGTCGCCATAAGATAATAATATACTGAAGCAGACAAACTAATCAAATATATTTGATCAGTTGCACAACCAATAATTTAAATACACCCAAGTTACATACCATTAATATCTGAACTTTAATTACTCATGGCCTTATATATCGGAACATGACATATATGTCATTCCAATCACATGAAATTTGAAATTTGCTGGCACCTATTGTGCAGATATTAGGGGTTACGATATTAATGAATGTTAACAAATTATTGGTAACTTGGGGGAACCTAACTTATTGGCTGTGAAACTGACTTAAGTCCGTTCGCGTCAAGAATGCAGTGATGTTTTGTCCTTCGACCTAGCACGCCTAACCAATCAAATCGAATCGTTCCTTAGAAAGCCAAAGTACACAGTGACCAGCTGAACGCATATTTTCGAACACAAAAGTTGTGTATCTGAGTTTTTTTGTATGCGACAGAATTAAATTTAAAAATCACTGCATTGTCAACGCGAACGGACTATAGAAGTATACGGTCACCTTGTCTGCTTCAATATATCTGATGGCGACTCTACTACTGTGGGTGTCTAGAACTCTAGGTCCTCCGGCGTCAATCGGATGCGGCGCGCCGGGACCTCCCACACTAGAAGTCGGCATTGAGCGTCGCCGCACGCGATGCGACACGACCTGAAAAAATTGTAATCATAAATAATATAAAATAATTTATAACATAAAATCCGAAAACCAGAAAAGACATTCGGTCTTGGCTTCAGGCGGGAATCGTACCCGCGTCTTTCGCAAACCAGGCGACTGCACTGACTAAAATATAGTGGGGCGTTCCGACCGACAATCCTTGAAATTTTGAAAAGCCCTATACATACACATACCTAAGGTATTTTTATTTTATTTTTAAGTTCGATAGTTTTCGAGTTATTGAATGACAAAGTTTTGCTTCTAAAGTATGCGTTGTCAACCTTAATCAACAGCTGTTTGGGACGTATTTAGGGAAAAAGATTTAAGAAGTCGTTGACCTTTTTTCTTTTAATTATTGTAGGGAAATCCTCATGAAAAAGCCGGACTTAAGTCGCGGCAATAAGTCAACCATTAGACTAAGCAAAAAAATACAGTAGGTTTGCATAGTACTGCATTCTAGAATGATACTTAAGCACTCATTTGCCCTTGAGAAGATAATAATGTGATTGTATGAACTGAGGAATACAATAACGATCTCAGCTCCTCAACTCAAGTTCCTAATTTAGGCACTTTTTTTTTAAATACCTACGCTAATTAGTTCAACTTTTGAAACAAGAATTCAAGTTCCATAATTGTTCGTGCTATAACAAAATAATAAAATTAACTAACTTAAATTCAACTTTACATTAAACATAATAAAAGCAATTTACACTATCCACCTTAAGTTTTAAGCCGGCCCTGTCTCCCGCAAACCGACGCGCACACGCCGAAAGGCGATAACAAAGAGACCGCGCCGCCTTGCCTACACGTGCCGCCTTCCTTTGCCTAGTGCCGCCGGCACCGAGCTAGTGTTGTTCTCCTCAGCCGCTTAGCTAAGTGTCGACAGTCGACTTGTCGATACCAACTGATTTATCATAATATCATTTCATTGCAATCCTAAAACCCTATGATGTTCCAACAAGATTTGATTGATTGAAAGGAATAGGGACAACTTTCCTTTACGGTGTACCTACAGTGAATCACAAAAAGAACTTAAAACTAGAAACAAAAGCACTAATTGAACTCGCCAGCTGAATGCAAAACATTGTTTAATACACATTTCTATCTTTTCTGACAAGCTTTTAGCCATTGTACTTAAAGTCGATAAAAAAAACGTGTCTTCGAGGCCTGCCGGTAACTTGTTTGGTTTGTTCGCGGTTATAGGTTTTTTAGATCAAACAAGATTTAACAAAATAATCGATAACTTTGTTAAAGCGTTTTATCGTGTTAATAATCGAAAACTTAACTTAACACTATGAACTTAAGGGCTTTGTGTTTATTAAAAGAACACAATTTATCGACGTTGGAAACGGTGCCGTCTCTACTCGCCTACTTTGCTTCTCCCTACCGGGCGCGCTCTGCCCTATTTTTTTAGTCGCTTCGCAGATTTCAGCTAGTGCGTGTGTATCGGGTGTCGTAAAAGCGCGAGTGGTTGAGTGGAGTTTTTTACAAATAATAAGTAGTGCGAGTGTTTGTGTAAGTGAGTGGCAGTTTTTAAAATGTCTTTACAAGCGCAAGACTATTTGGAATTCGCTTGGTGGGAGCGTAAATGCTGTCACGTGTGCACAGGCATACTCGATTACGTCTTCGGCTGTGCCTACTTAGAGGAGGTGGGCACATCGAGCATCGTATTTAAGGTAAGTGACTGTTGTGTTATTCACAAGTGAGACGAGTGAAATGTGGCGACTTGATCGTTTCGCGGCTTTGGGGAAAGTACAGATAGGTACTTCGTCAATAGGGTTGTCACAACGTACAAAATTGTTTTTTTTACTACTGTTTTAATATGGTCTGAATTCACGTATTGAGTACTTAAAACGCAAGTATGTGAGGTTCTTTACACGATATTTTTGTCAATGTCGGTTATTCCGCCCCACCCTGTATAGGTACGTATGCCAGGGGCCAATTTTCGACTTCGCATCAGTACCTAGATAACCTATCTACCTCTTTGTAAATATAATATCATTGGACACTAGCAACTAAGGCCCGGCGCCCACTATCGGCATCGGCAAGCCTCAGGATTTTAGGTGGCAAATAGCGATATACTATAACATAATGGCAATAAAGCAGAAATTTCCGTCATATGTGGTCGTAATACAAATATACCGCTTCGGCGTGCTTGAGGCTGCTGTATCGGCAGCCTTGAGAATGCCTCAGGATGCCAAAGCATCCTGAGGCATCCTTCGGTACGCCGCCGGCGCCGAGGCAATACTCGGGGTTTAGCGGTTCGGCATCCTCGATATCCCTAAGGACGTTGCAGCATGCCAAAGCATAATTGCCGATAGTGTGCGCTCGCATGTAGGATGCCGAAGGATCCTTTTCCTTGCCGATGGCGATAATGGGCGCCGGGCCTAAATCTCACCCGCTCTGGTTAACGGCAAGCGCAGTGACCGTCCCACTGCCCGCCAGCCCGTTGACGTTGACAACCCTTCCGCTGCCTGCGTTGTACAACCGGACCAGCTGCTTCTCCGAGCGAGCCAGGCCGAGCACCAGCACGCAAGGGTTGTTGGGGAGCCAGCTCATGCTGGACACTGGGACGTCCAGGCAGAATACCTGGAAGGTTATGCTTATGTTGAGGTGCACAATCTATTTCTAGCAGTGAGACTCGTGGTCCCATCAGTTTCGTCCTGCTCGCGTAGTAATTAAAAGCGATAGTCCTATATTCAGGCAATTGTCACTCGCCCGGCAGGCAAGTTTCCCTACTTGTTTTACTGTACTATGACAGGGCTCGAAGTCCCACTAGTAACGCCAATGTTAAGTATTATGAGATGAATAAGATTATAAGTTGGTACGGACGTACGGTTCATCGGTTCGACAGGCTATCCATTTCCGGCCATAAAGAAATGTCATTCAGCAAGAACAAGTTAAAAAGCACAAATGCGTATCCGGATGTGCCGTTGACTGTGCTTCGGTAAATTAAACTTCGAGGTTTACTACCTAGGACTAGCATTTAACTTATTTCACCATTCAAAAATACGTACACAATACTTATTTACTCCAGAAAGCGTTCTCTTCCAGACTACGTTCAGGGAGTCAGTTTTCAAGGGTAAGGCGGTATGGGCTCAAACTAAGTAAGTATAAAAAAATAACCTGTAACAAGAAAATGCAATAAAGACCCAAATACACACCTTCAAAGGGCTTCCCTGGTTGATATCATACAGCCTTAACTCCGAGTCCATAGACACCGAAGCGAAGATTCCTGGCCTCTGCAAGCTGAACGCAACGTTCAGGACGCAAGTCCCATGCCCGTCCAACTCATCGTACACTGGGTCCGCCATTCTGTTGCACGCCATCTTGTCCAATATCTGCTGGGCTGACTTGACGCGGCAGAGGTATAATTTTCCGGTTTGAGTGCCGACGACAAAGACGTCGTCTGCTACCTGGAAAAATAATCATGGCGGCTACTTCCTTCAAAGAAGCTACTATAGTCCGTTCGCGTTATGAATGCAGTAATTTTTTACTTGTCCTTTGATCTAGCACGCCCCCTAACCAATCACATCGTTCCTAATTAGAAAGTCAAGTCCACAGTGAGCGGTTGAAAATGAGTTTTATTTCATGGGTGAATTAAATTCTAAAATCACTGCATACTAACAAGAACGTACTATAGGTATAGTTCACGCATCGACCTCACAACAAATAATATCTAGTGTTTCAATCAAATATCAGTAGCAATTCTGCAAACTCCCTTCGGTCCTAAATTCGAATTCTGCTGTCTGATAAGTTTCTATACTTCTCTTTTTCACAGCTGCAAAGAGTTGCTCTCAATTATAGAACAACGAAATGTTGTAGGTACTGCGTTGTTCACAAGAGAAGTGTGAATAAATTTGTAACATCACGCATCTTTAAATGACGAAAGTAGGAAGTAAAGTATATGTGTCTACACCCAGCGGGATCCCCTGTCTGGGAGACTTATGAGTGATACAGAGAATTAGATCTGAATATGTTCTACTGAATTATGCTGAAAACAGAATTTGTTCCGTAAATTAAACGGAAATATTCGCTTCTTTAACCGACCTCCAGCCAGCGGCATATTTTCTTTAACTACGTCTGATGAACTGTAAATTGATATCAACTTTTAGATCTATATTTATTCTGTTTATTTAAAGAAAAATCAGTCTCCTAAGGTCCGTAATTCGGTCACAATCAAGCTGCAATGAAACCTCCATTCAGCGAACTATTTCATCTAAGCATGTCATTATTGCAGCTTTTACGATAAGATAAATAGATAGATATTCTTTATTGTACAAAAACATTACATTTCAAGCAAATAACACAACAACAACGAGAACAACACAATTTAGGCGGTCTTATCGCTAGAGAGCGATCTCTTCCAGACAATCTAATACAATTTAAACTATTTACGGCTCATTTTACTTAAATTCCCTATTTGTTCACCTTTCATCATCATTTGTAAGCTGTAATTAGTTTAAATTGTATTAATTTATCGTAAAAGCTGCAATAATAACATCCTTAGAAGAAATAGTCCGCTGAATGGAGGTTTCATTGCAGCTTGATTGTGACCGAATTACGGACCTTAGGAGACTGATTTTTCTTTAAATAAACAGAACAAGTATAGATCTAAAAGTTGATATCAATTTACAGTTCATCAGACGTAGTTTAAGAAAATATCCCGCTGGCTGGAGGTCGGTTAAAGAAGCGAATATTTCCGTTTATTACTTATACGGAACAAATTCTGTTTTCAACATAATTCAGTAGAACATATTCAGATCTAATTCTCTGTATCACTCATAAGTCTCCCAGACAGGGGATCCCGCTGGGTGTAGACACATGTAAAGTATCTGCCATTTCTGCCAAGTGAATTGAGTCTAAAAGGAGTTTCCAGCGCTGCTAGGCTGGTGTTCGATTTCTCGCATGAAGTCTGTCTACACTCTACAACCGGAGGAACAGAGAGGCCATGTCACTGATTGGGGATAAGGGAATTGACAATCAGTGGCATAACCCTCAGCATCGCAGCTTGCAGAAGTGGGCAAAACTTATTGCATGGATATGTAAGATGTTATCAAGCCACCCTAAGTAATCCGACTAGGCTTAACGACTGACGTCTACGACATCAGCCAGGACCAACTGCTTAACTGCCTTCCGAAGCACGGAGATCCCCGAAATACACATCATCATTTCGGTCGGGGTGGTCACTCATCCTATTTCCGACCCGGCGTGTGTTGCTTTACAACAGCGATCGACGCCGATCACTGTCACAACTGCACCACGGGCACTTCAAACGATACTTCGAACAATACGAATGATTTCTGACCGCCAGACTTACCTTCTCATCACAAGGCCGTAACGGACAGCTTTTCACAAAGTCAAAACAGCTGATATCCGGCGCTGGCATCTTCTTCGTTCTATTCAGGGAGTAACACACTACATTCTCGAAGATTCTCAAGTTAGAATTCACTTGCCACACATTAATAGTTCCATCAGACCCAGCAGAGATTAGAATCTGGTCAGAAGCGCCTCGCCTTTTGCCAGTATTCTGAATCTGCATGGTCAGGAACATATTGGCTAAGGACGCGTCAGCCCAATGCAACGCAGACACACTTCTGGTACCATGACAGCCAGAAGGTGACGTCAACTGCGTCCCTTCACTATTGCCAGAGTCTCTCAAATTGCACAGAACTACTTCGCCTAAACTGGTAGCGTATGCCAGCAGAGCAGCCACTGAAGGATGATATTTGACCACAGTCACGCAATTCTTTTCGGAAATATCTATAGAATGCACAAATTTGTCGCCAGCAGTTCTGCGGACAGTATAAACCCTTATTAAACCATCATGCTCACACCAATGTTCATGCTGGGCGTGGCCTATTGACACAGCAATAGAGTTACCAGCACTGCTCCAGGAAAGCGACAGAATAGAAGCTGTTTGGTGATCGCCACTTCCTAATCCAGGAGTATCTACGTTCGTCTTGATTTCCTGGAAGAGCTTTGCAGAAATTGCCTCTTCTTCGTCGGAATCTGAAGAGTTGTAGAGCAATTCCTTATCGTTCTGGTCTAGTTGTTCCAACATGCCTGGAACCACTCTTCTGAGGAATGCGTTGAGTCCTGGGGGTGGGTATTCCTTCAAAACATCGTCTCCAGCGTTGAGGTCGCTGGACGTCACTAAAGATCCACTTTCTTTGGTGGAATTCGTTTGAGTCCCGACTCCTGACTCACCGAATTCGCTCGTCTGAGTCGAAGCGCTGGTTTCGAGTCTCTCGCTCTGAGAGACTGAATCGAAGCCTACAGCATCACTGTCAAAGCCGCTCAAAGAAGACATTTTTAGCAATTACAGCCCTGAAAGTATTTATTTTTGTTGACAAGTATTTATCTGATGACACAAACAGTGACACTTAAGTTGTTTTTGTTTTGTTTGGAACCGTTGCCATGGCAACGTTAGTAAAGTAAAAACGTCACAACAATCATTCTCTAGTTCCTTGAAGGTTTGTATGGATTAATTTCAAAATTTAACAGGACAAAGATGAAAATTAAAACCTCGCAAACCACTTCCGCGGTTGACTAAACACGACACACCTCCCCGAGTACCAGTCGCTTTTCTCCCCAAAAATATGCCCGATTGCCTTCTCCAAGTTACACCCCAAGCCGAGGTCCGTATCCCCTCTGTGGTGCCCTTAGCTCGTTACTTTAAATATTTAGGTTGAGAGCCTTCTGCGCTCAGCCTCCAGTCCAAATACCTCGTTGCTAGGTTTGTTCCAAAATTAATCAATTAGAGTCGCATTTAATTTACATAGCGCCACCTAGCAGTAAACATGGCAAAGCTTGTACTATGGGTGCGTATACGTACTTTTTACAGTCTACAATACATCAGGCTACCCATTTCCTTTATTTCTTGCTCTTACGGTTTTCCCCATTTCTTTGCATTAAAGCAAGGGGTGGCGGGAATTAGGTAGCCTGCAATGCTGTTGACCATACATACAAACATACATGGAAAACCTCCAACCGATGCTATAATACACGTTCATGCTCATGAATGTTTGTTTATGCGGGGAACAAACCCACGACCTCTGGTGTACAGTCAGCATCAAAATGATAGGTGCGTACAGAGTGGTCAAATATGTCTGAAGTTTTAATGAAAAGCAACCTTATGACTACAGGATTAATAACGTTCCACTTGTTATAGGGTTTGCTGACGCTTCAAATTGCTTTTGTCGAACCGCCAATAACTTTTTCATCACTCTGTAAGCTCAGTCAGCATCAAAATGATGCTGACTGTACATAGATGTACTTTCTATATTTTCTTCCGATTTTTCTACTAGCTGGTCCAGCACTGCTCATACAATAAGTAGGTAGTGGTTCGCAGGGACTGTGTTATTTGATCCCCTGGTGGAGAAAATAAGAAATGAAACAAAGCCTTTAGGATCTTCACATTCTATTCTCATAAAACTCACAACAGATAGCTCGAAAAGATACAGGCCACAAAAAACTAAACCGCATTCAGTACAAATCATTTTTTTGGCGCCAAATGTCAAACTGGTCAGTCAGAGGGTTTCGTCAGTCGCCGTCGTCCGGACCGGCGTCTAAGCCACCGATATCATTTCCAGGGGCCTGACCCTGGCCAGGGCCCCCGATTGGACCCCCTGGGCCCCCAGCCCCAGGCAGACCTGTTGAAAAATATAACTCATAAACTGCCTATCACGTCCCACTAAGCACGGGCCTCATTCCAACTATAAGGTGGAGCCATACTCCAAGACACGGGCTCAGTGCAGATTGTTGGAGGGGTAAGTAAGGTTGGTAAGGTCAGTGATCAACCGTAATGTCAGATGTTATTAAGCCGCCCTAAGGCCTCCGACTAGGACGTTGCCGATACGCTGTCATAACTTTACCACGGCACGGGCACATATTAAACCAAAAGATTTGATCAAGGGCAAGGTTAAACTTTTTTTCATAAATCTGAGGTGCAGTTTTAGTTTTTGTACAAATTATCCTGGAAATTCCTTAATGCATTTTTCTATATTGCTCAAAGTTTAAAACTCCTATAAATTTGGAAACATTTTGCAAAATCACAAGGTATAAAAGTTATTGATTCCTTTACACACATCAAAACTCAGGCACAAAACCGTCGCGTTTGAACGCGAACGGACTATAATAGGCATGACGAACAATTTTGAAATCTTCTTTCGTGATAAAGGTACACATGTATTGTATACTAAAAAAACTTTATTTCGGTTTCAAAGGTCAGTTTAACAAAGTTTGAGGACATTATTCTAGTATTTTATCAACAGCGCGCGAAAACGCTCGCAGGTGTCATGGCGTCCGTGTGACGTATTTGTAATGTAAATATCAAGTGTCTGTCAAACTCACTTGTATGAAATACGACAGTGACATTTGTTGATTTCCATTACAGTGACGTCATAGTGCGTGATTGACGTTTGAGTCAAAATGGCGAATTGGAGTATTTTATCCTTTTACTTTATCGAAAATCTGATTAATCTCAGATTTTAAAATCAAACTAAATGTGTCTTTTAAATCCTTTTAATATGTATTTTCCCCTAATGTATTCAAATCGTTGATTATTTGATACTGTCGTCATGCCTATTCACAACCTAACTATCTAGGTGCTTTTGAAACAAACGCCCTGTGTGAGGACGCTCAAAGCTAAGTTGATACAATTATTTAAGAGTAACTCCTACCGCCGATGTCATCTCTGCCCCCATCAGCTCCATCGCCCCCATGACCGGCCCCCATCAGCCCCTGACAGCAAGAGCACAACAAGCAAGTGAGACACGCCGCCAGGGCCCCACAGCCGAGCGCCTGCCCCATACCGCTCTGAGGTCCTGGACCTATGGAAGACATATCTTTTACACACGCCACAAAACGCCGCCACCGGCATATTTCTTGTGGCTTTCATACATTTTAATGGACTTGCCACACGCGGTAACGCCGGTGACCACCACACGCCACATGCTACAAATATAGGAATGAATGTAAAGATAGGAAAACCAGAAAAGACATTCGGTCTTGACTTCAGGCGGGAATATGTCTGAACATTAGTGAAACCACGGAATAGAAAAAACAAGTGGAAGTGCAATGCAACCATTTATATAAGTGAAGGAACCGCTGTCGCATCTCTGTGCTCCGTGCTAGCTAAGCAATTGTTTTCGGTTGACGTCGCTAGATGTCAGCCATTTAGGCCTTTTTTTTATATTGGTTTTACGGCTTCGGTGTTAACCATACAGCCAGCTTAGGCCTTCGAAGGCCTTAGGGCGGCTGGATAAGATTTGACATTAAGGTTGCTCACTAACTTTTCACCCCTCGAACAATGAGCCCGCGCCCGCGCGGTGAGAAGAAAAACCTATTGTTAAATCAAGGCTTATGTCCAGTTGGTGTGGTGTGGTAGTATCTAGCCAATTATTTTGGTATAAAAGATTTTAAATTTTAACCTCTTCCAAAAGGGGGCTGTTGTCCGTAAGGGGGTTGCTGTCCATAAGGGGGTTGGTGTCCATAAGGGGGCTGTTGTCCATAAGGGGGCTGTTGTCCGTAAGGGGGTTGTTGTCCATATGGGTTCTGTTGTCCATAAGGGTTTTGCTGCCCATAAGGTACTCCATAGCCCTGTCAAAAAAATAAAAGTTCATTTGTATGTCTGTTTAGTTAAACAAAAAAAACAAAGGTACAGTCTACGGCATGACAAAAAATTTCGGTCATTTTACCTTGCTCTGAATAATTTTCCGAAAATTGAAATGACAACCGTTTTGGTATAATGGTTCAGAAATGAGAGCTATCACACCAGAGGTCGCAGATTCGATCCCTGCACAGTGCAAGCATTTGTGTGCATAAACATGTCTGTTTGTACTGGTCTGGTTGTTTCCTATGTATATTAAGTTTGTATTTACAAAATAAAGTATGTTTTTCTAGTTTCCCATAGCACAAGTATTCACCTAGTTGCTTAGTTTGGGGCTAGATGGCGCTGTGTGGAATAGTGTCCAGTGATATTTATTTAGTGTCTATATTGATATTTATTAAGTGTCGAGGTGTACCCTGTGGTCAGAATATGAACGTATTTGGAGGTAAATGTATGTTTTGCTAAAGTTCTAAAACTTATACTTAGATTTTACGTCCGGATACTCTACTTGCTGCATGTTGGGTTGCTGGTTCATGGGAGGTTGGTAGGGGTAGGGCTGATACTGGGGAAAAAACATTCACATCATTACTTACGGACGAAAAAATCATTTTAAAAAGAAGGTGATAAAATAAGGTGAGAGCGTCGTGGCCTAGTGGTTAAACACTCTGGCTCGGAACCTGGTGGTCCCGAGATCATATCTGGCCGTAACACACCTACTTTGTGTTCAATTTGCAGAATGAACACAAAGTAGGTGATGGAAAACACCGTTAAGAAACCCAAGCAACCCGGATAACGGCGGTGGGCTCGCCCTTTACCACGTTGGGTTCAAATCGAATCGGCGAAATGTGGGCTTCTGAATGTTCCGTTCACCATGACGGCAACAATCAGTATGCCTCTGACTAACCCATTAGTGATATGGTCGTGAGTGTGAGGGTATGTTATAAAACATGAACGGCCTATTTACGTCCCACTAGTGCACAGGCCTTAACTCAACTATGAGGGGTAGCGAGCCATACTTCAACAAGTGGGCTCAGTGCGGATTCTTGGAGGGTTGTAATAATCCTTATTACGAGTAACCTTAATGTCAGATATCAAGGCCTCCAACTAGGCTTAACAACTGACATCTAGCGACGTTAACCGGGACTAACTGCTTAACGTGCCTTGCGGAGCACGTCAATACCCGAAATACATCTCTAAAATTTGGTCGGGGTGGTAACCCAACTCATTTCCGACCCGGCGTGCGTTGCTTCACTGTCACAACTGCGCCAGCACCTCAATCCTCACCTCATCATGTCAGCCGAACGACGCCCACTGCTGGGCATAGGCCTCCCCCAAGGATCTCCACAACGATCGGTCCTGCGCTGTCCGCATCCAGCGGCTTCCCGCCTCATGATGATGTTATTCGGCCGATTTCGGTCACGGCGACTGTCTTCAACGTCGTGACAGTCGCCGCTGACGTAGGTTGACACAGTCGACGTTGAGCATCCATCCGAAGTATAGCTGTCCCTTTCAGTTCTATTGACATTTAACGGGACAGCATAAGCGTGGACGCGTGCTTAGCTTTGATTAACGTTTGTGAATTTGCGGGTAACCCAAGCAAAAGTAGGGGAGGCCGAGAAGAGTTGAAACAATTTTGATTTGAATAACTGACTTTTCGCGCGAACTATCTAAGATTGCCCAGTTAAAAGAAATACTTACAGCCATTTTGTGAACTTAGAATACAAACAATTTAAACAAAAACATTCACACGTTCACTGTAACTTAAAACATTGTTGATTTCAAAAGGTTTACCAAAATACAAACATTGTGATAAAAGGTGACAAGTTTTTTGACAACAATGACAAGAGTAATAGACTCATAGAAGAAAGTCAGACTTTTTATGACACTTACCAGCTGGAGAAACCGTTCTGAATACCTTTTTTAAGCAACCTTATATATTAACATAACATACCCTCACGACCATATCCCTAATGGGTTAGTCAGAGGCGCACTGACTGTTGCCGTCATGGTGAACGGAACATTCGGGAGCCCACATTTCGCCGAGGGAATTTGAACCCAACGTGGCAAGGAGCGAGCCTACCGCCGTTATCCGGGTTGCTTGGGTTAACCTTATATATTCTCGTGTGTAAACGCCTTTTTAGGTAGGTTGTTGATATTGTTGAAAAGCCCTCCGGCACATCCCACTGCTGGGCCCAGGCCACACTTTGAGGAGGTACCTATGATCCAAAATAAATATCGTGTAATCAGTAAAAATAAAAGCAGCCATACCAAGCCGTACCTAAGAAGCGACTTTCGTTCGTGTCCATTTCGTATTTTAACATTGGAGGTCGTTGCACAGATACCATTACACCAGAATCTAGAATTTAGACTCAATTATGTTTTGGCTCACAATTGGCTATGAGGTCGATGCAATTAGGTAACCCAACAGCATTTCCGTCTGGCCCAATGAAGAGAGAATGTTTAAGTTTTTATCAATAAGGGGGTTAGGCCACAGTATAAACATACAGTAGAAAATCTACACAAAAACGTGCCGCTCTCGGTTTGAATGTGTGTTTGAATTTCACGCACACGCGATTTTACGCACACGCTAGCATAAAATAACCTTAGATAACCTACTGTATGTTTATACTGTGGTTAGGCAGTAGGAATGGTTGTCAAACCAAGCGGCGCGGGGGCTGTTCACAATTGCTGAGATCTAAAGGTTCGTGGGTTCAACTCCCACGGTACAGCTGTATACCGATTGAAGGAGATGATACAAATTACTTACAAATGTGGCCAAAGTCTAGTTAGTAAATAAAAAAATAGGCCTATTTTTGTTGTAAAAATGGTGTTTATTGAAATATCGTCTTAATATTCATCGTGGAATGGATAGTCCGGATGATGTTGGCTGTAACGAAAGAAAATTTTGTTTTATTACATGATAGAGTATACTAAATATAGCTATTTACTTATATAGTGCGTTCGCGTTAAGAATGCAGTGAGTTTTAAATTGAATTCTGTTGCACACAAAAAAACTCAGATCCACAACCTTTGCGTTCGAAAGTATGCGTTCGACTGGTCACTCTGGACTTGACTCTCTAATTAGAAACAATTTGATTCGTTATTCGTTATTCGTTGTGGGTGGGGATGTCGCCTGAGCGATAGGCCACTGCGACCATTACTGATCTATTGTGGCCATCATCCCTTTAAAGATCACTCTCCAGGCCAGCAGCCTTCATAAACTGCACTATTTTCCCGGGAGTGATGTTCTTGGCGTCCTGGGGAGCAAGCAAGTGACTCCCCAGCACGCGGTACCTACGCTGCGATAACGCATCGCAGTCGCAGAGGACGTGGACCGGCGTTTCGTCCATGTCTTGGCAGAATCTACAGGTTGGGACCTCTGAGATCCCAATCCTGTGACCATGTTTGTTCAACCGGCAGTGTCCTGTTAGGGTTCTGGTGAGGGTTCTGATTTGACCCCTACTCATCCCTAGGGCCTCCGCGGTGAACTTATGTGAGTAGCCCTTTATCAGAGCCTTGGCGTGCACCAGTCCGTTTGTATTGGTCCAGGCCAGCATGCCAAGGGTCTCCGCCCGAGCTTTTAGTGGCTGACGCAGGGCGCAGTTGGGTATACCCACCATTGGCTCTGGGGCCTGATTGGTGGATTCCGCCCCAGCCCTGGCCAGCTCATCTGCAGCTTCGTTCCCAGGGATATTGCAATGACCCGGGACCCAGCGCAGCGTGACCCTGTTGTTGGCGCCGAGGTTGTTCAACGCTTGGGCACAATCCAGGGTAAGTTTCGAGTTGATTTCAACTGAGGCTAGAGCCTTAAGAGCGGCCTGGCTATCAGAGAGTATGTAGATACTCCTGTGCCAGAACCGGCGCTCCAGGTTTGCCTGTGCGCAGTGAAGAATGGCGGCCATTTCCGCTTGGAATACCGTGGCGTGGACGCCTAGGCTGCTAAATATGCGCGCCCTTGGCCTCTCGCCGTAGACTCCATAGCCGGCTCTACCATTCATTTTGGATCCATCGGTGTACCACACGAAGTCTCCCGGTAGGAATTTCGCGGGAGAGCCTTCCTCCCACTCGTTCCTCCCCGGGATTTCTACACTGTACCATTTTGTGAAGTGGTACTGAATGGGCATGTTGTCCTTAGGCATAAGCGTAACAGGCATCCTGTGCAGCTCAGCCTTCAGGTTGACCATGCATTTCGACTGGAACCTGCCACCCCCATTGTTCAGCACTCTCAGCATGGCCGCCTTAGCCTCCATCCCCAGATGGATGTGGAGAGGGCACAGCGACAGCATGGCCTCCAGAGCTGCCGTGGGAGTGGACTTCATGGCCCCAGTGGTTATCAAGCAGGCCAGCCGTTGCACCCTGCCGAGTAAAACACTGCTTGTAACTTGAGTGGTCTTCTTATTCCAAACCACGCAAGCATAGGCGATCATGGGTCGCACTATGGCAGTGTATATCCAGAAAGCAGCCTTGGGGTTGAGCCCCCATTTGGTGCCAACTAGACGGCAACAGATCCCCAGGGCCATACGTGCCTTCCGGGTAATGTTGCTTATGTGAGGGTTCCATGTCAGTCTCTGGTCCATGATTACTCCCAGATATTTGACTTCCTTGGAGATCCCTATGGGTTTACGGAACAAGGTAGGTTTGCGAATTCCCTCCAGGTTCCGTTTGCGGGTGAATGGTACCAGTGTGGTTTTGTCAGCGTTCACTGACAGGCCCACTTCCTGGCACCATTCTTCTACCAAACGCAGCGCCCTCTGCATTCGACCCGATATGGTGTTTTGACATTTGCCTACCACCATGATCACCAGGTCGTCCGCATACCCTTGCGTGGTAAAGTGCGCGTTGTTTAATCGATGTAGTAGGTCATCCACAACAATGGACCATTCTAGTGGTGACAGGACGCCACCCTGAGGGCAGCCCCTGGTCACCTTGACCTCTACGCGTGCATCAAGGAGGGATGTTTCTACCGTCCTTGAAGTCAGCATGGACTCTACCCACCTAAGGGTGGTTTCGTCCACGCCTTTGTTTTTCATACATTTGATGATAATGTCGGACGAGGTATTGTCAAAGGCCCCCTCAACGTCGAGAAAAGCGCATAGGGCGATCTCTTTGTCTTCCAGGGCCCTTTCAATCCTGTCCGTGAGTTCAATCAGAGCGGATTCCGTGGATCTACCGCATCTGTAGGCGTGTTGCCTCCCATGCAGAGGGTTGACCGTGAGGTAACTTTCTCTGATGTGCAGGTTCAGCACCTTTTCCATCGTCTTTAGGAGAAAAGACGTTAGGCTAATTGGCCGGTAGGATTTAGGCTGGGACCTGTCTTTGTCCCCTGCCTTCGGTATAAAAATTACCTTAACCTTGGTCCAATTTTTAGGTAGAACACCCAGTGCAAAGCTGGTTCTAAATATTTTTACCACGAATGGCAGAAGGACCTCGATGCCCTTCTGCATAAGTGCGGGAAAGATTCCATCAACACCCCCAGACTTGTAGGGTTTGAAACTGTTGATGGCCCATCTGACCTGGTTGGGTCTAAAGATCTGTGAGGCCCTCCTCCAGTCCTCCGACCTTGGCCGGGGTGCTCCAGGAATAATGTGAGGAGGGTTTCTGTCAGTGATCTGGTAGGAGCCCGGAAAGTGAACTTGAGCCAGTAGCTTCAGAGTTTCTTCCGCTGAGCTGGTAAACGCCCCATCCGCCTTCTTAAGAAGTTCTAGATGCGACGTGGGTGTCTTGGATAGTATTTTGTGTATCCTGGCCGCCTGCGAGGCGCCCTCGATTTCCTCACAGAACTTCCTCCAAGACTGTCTTTTTGCTTTCCGTAGCTCCCTATTGTATTCAGTGAGAGCCTTGGAATATTCTTCCCATACCCCTGTTCGCTTTGCCCTGTTGAACAGGTCGCGAGCTCTGGCTCTGAGCCGGGAGAGGGACTTGTTCCACCCTGGGATATTTTTGTGTCCCCGGTGGCCCTGCTTGAGCGGACAATTAGCTTCGTAGGCTTCAATCATGCCCTTTGTTATTGCCACTGTAGCAGAGT
This sequence comes from Udea ferrugalis, assembly GCA_950022985.1. Taxonomy (NCBI): domain Eukaryota; kingdom Metazoa; phylum Arthropoda; class Insecta; order Lepidoptera; family Crambidae; genus Udea; species Udea ferrugalis. The sequence continues at coordinate 7,118,967 of OX465545.1, forward strand.
TTAGCTGTTCAATTGAGCGTATGCTCTTATTGACAGCCCCTAAGTTTTCGCCTAGGCATTCAGTGTATCTGCCCCAGTTGGTCGCCTTAGGGTTCCTATAGGGAGCAGTGGGTGGAGCCTCATCACTGCCTCCTAGGTCATACCTGATATGTCTATGATCAGATAGTGAGACTTCCCCTGAGACTTTCCATCGACTTATGCGTCTCTGGATCTGCTCAGTACAGAAGGTTATGTCTAGTACTTCCTGCCTACTCCTCGTAACAAAGGTCGGCTCGCAACCCTCGTTGAGGACATACAGGTTGTTACTGAGTAAAAAATCATAAAGTATTTCGCCCCTATGATTTGTATCCGTACTTCCCCAGCTAGTGTGGTGCGCGTTGCAATCACAACCCACAACTAGCTCCGCTTCTTGCTCCCTGCAGTAGTCCACAAGTGCTTGAAGCTGAATTGACGGATCAGGAGCCTCGCCGGGGAGATATGCTGAGCAGACAACAGTTTTCCTGCCGGCAAGGCCAGGTAGAGAGATATATGCGGCTATGAGGTCGTCGCAGCTGATCTCTGGGATTGGCATGAACTTAATGTTTTTCTTAAGAACCATACATGCTCTTGGACGTGTGCCCCTGGTGTAATAAAGAACATTCCCTGCGGCAGTCAGTCCACGCACCGTGTCACCATTAAGCCACGGTTCTTGAATCAAGGCAATGCCCAAGTCCTCGCTAAGGAAAGTCTGGCACATTACAGCCGACGCTCCTCTCGCGTGGTGAAGGTTTGCTTGAATAATTTTTATCATAGTTATGATTGTGGGTCCGAAGTCAGTCCCGGGACCAGTGTTCCCAGGACGGCTTCGGCGGTGATCATGACAGCGTCGAGTGGATGAGACCTATCGTCGTCATCGATCCTACTGCATGATACCACAGAGGCCAACACGGCTTGTTCTGTGGTTAATGATAGGGGACCACTATGTTCCCTTATCTCTCCGTGAGAACCTAACCTATTCATCCAGTTCCCACGAGTAGCGTGGGAAAAGGTGGTCCACCCCCACAGAGCCCAGCATGCGGGGGTAAGGCTTATACACTCTGAGGTCGCCCGGTATCAGAGGTCCACCGTTCGAGACTGAGCACCCCCTCAGCCACGCAGCCATCGGCACGGTCGGTCACGCCTTGGCTTGGGGTTTTTTAGAGAGGTTTTCTCCTCTTGGACAGGGATAGGAAGGTTGGGAAGGATTAAGCTTTGGGCCCTCGACCCGGGCACAAAGGCACCAGGTCTGTGGTACCTAGCTACTGGGATGGGAGGGGTGGGGTTGGAAGTGGTCCGGCCTGAGTTTTCTGTTACGTCTGTTTCTTAGGGAATCAGACCAAGAACGGGCAGCAACCTCGAGAAGGATAGTACACAGGCCTTGCCTTGGGGATCATCACGACCTGCGCTCTCCCCCAAGGCCATTCGCCAGACTTAGCATCGGACAGATGCTAAGAATAGATGTGTGCCTGACTCAAGGACAGGTTGCCACGACCGTTCCCATGGGGGTCCAGCAATGGCATGCCTCTCCGCAGTCACGCCCACAACCGCCCAACAATTTGATTAGTCAGGGGGCGTGCTAGGTCGAAGGACAAGTATGAAATTAATGCATTCCTAACGCGAACGGACTATAGGTCTACTGTGGTCTTCTCCGTTTTTTCGTAGTTTCAAAGCGTATTCCTTATTATACTCTCTAATTAGAAACAATTTGATTAGTCAGGGGGCGTGCTAGGTCGAAGGACAAGTATGAAATTAATGCATTCCTAACGCGAACGGACTATAGGTCTACTGTGGTCTTCTCCGTCTTTTCGTAGTTTCAAAGCGTATTCCTTATTATAGGCAGAGCCAGTTGCTCGGCTACGTTACTGACCACTGCGTAGACTCATACTTACTCGCTCAAGCAGCACATGCGCCCCTTACACTCAAGAGAAGCAATCGATGCCAGGTCTTCTGCCTTCAGGTGGAAGTCCAGCACGTCAAAGTTGTGAGCGATCCTGGACTTGGTCACCGACTTGGGGATCACGACGAGACCTCGGTCTATTGCGTATCTGGAACAAATAATTCATACCATCACGCCTCTTTCCCAACGGGGTAGGCAGAGATCGAATCACTTCTTTCCACTTGCTACGGTCCTGACACACGCCTCCTCTACTTTCATAAGTCCTTTCATACATGCTCGTCGGTTAAAGGTACTCTCGACCTGACCCTTTCTGAGAACATCTTGAACTTGTGCAAGAAACGTTCGTCTAGCTAGGCCAACAGTTCCATTCACCCGAATGGAACGAATGTTAAGGTGGTAATGATTTTACCGAGGAACGTTGCTTCGTCGTGGCCCAGTGGTTAAAACACTCTGGCCTGGAACCCGATAGTCCCGAGATCAAATCTCGCCGGAACACACCTACTTTGTAGTCATTGTACAATTTGCGGCTAACTCTCCGGTGATGGAAAACACCGATGTAGAACCCAACCCGGAATACGGTAGGCTCGCCCCTTACCACGTTGGGTTCAAATTCCCTCGGCGAAATGTGGGTTTCTGAAAGTTTTGTTCACCGTTACGACAACAATCAGTGTCCCATCAGAGATATGGTCGTGAGGGTATGTTTGTTTCATAGTTTTTCTGCTTTCATTGGCTAATATAAATTTGGGGGGCTTTTCCATTGAGGGACCACATTGGAATTTTTGTTGGTACCCCCCAACACCCCAACAAGGAGTGAAGGCCACCGAAGCGGTTGGAGCACGCAGGCAATTCCAAAGAGCCTCAACGAGCTATGGCTTTCCAAAGCTAACAGCTACGTTCGAAGTTGTTGTAGACCAATGGCGCCTTACAATAAATTTCATTGAAAATTTCGTCGGCTTACCTGATGAGTACTTGGGGAACGCTTTTCCCGCACTTCTCAGCGATGACCTTCAACCTTGGATCGTCCATTAGGTTAGGCTCGCCAGGCTTGGCCCAGGGTCTGTCAGGGGAGCCGAGAGGAGAGTAGGCCGTCACTGCGATGTCTTGAGAATGGCAGTAGTCTATCAATTTCTGGTTATTCAGGTATGGGTGGACCTCGATCTGGGGGAGAAGGAATAGGTTTCATAACTTCAGTTTTTGGAGTCCGAAAGCAATTTGCGCAACAGGCAGATCCTAGAATTTTAACCAGGTAACATAGTGCAGCCAGGGCCGGCCATGCCTCTAGTGCAGGAAGGGCGGTGGAATTAGGGTTTAAAGAGCGCCATTTTGATTCCAATTTGACCGAGCAACATCATGCAAAAGGGTGTTACAAGAAGCCATTGATTGCACACGGTCAATACATGACCTAGGGATGTATAAGTAATAGGTTCAGAACGCGAAGGGGGTCGCGACAGAGCATACAGAATTTCGGTTTTGACTTTGCGGTAAGTAACCGTATGTTTCATCTACTTTGCTGACCTGCTGCATGGCTGGCTTAATCTTCGCAGCAGCCAACACCCTGTCCAGCTGCCGACGGTTGAAGTTGGAGACGCCGATGCTCCTCACCCAACCCTTCGCCACCAGGTTCTCCATCTCCTTCCACGTGGCTACGAAGTCCGCTGAGGATATTGCAGGCTTGTCCTCTTTGTCTTTGGGCCAGAGCTCGTCACCTTCCTGAAATAACAGGTTATTTTACCTATAACTGGAGGGTAAGTGCTATAGACCTGTATATTCTTCTTTTTACTTAAAGGACACTTTTTAAAGATGCCATTCATTCTTCTTCATCAAGTGCAGGTGTATCTAGAGGAAAACAGCTGGTACTTTAAAGAGCCAATCGACGAGTTGGTGTAAGTTATTGGTTTAGAAGAAGAGGCAACTAATAAAAGACATTTTATAGGTAAATGCTTAGGGTAAATGATACAAAAATCTTACGATCCAAGCCTGCGGGAAGTGCACCAGATACATGTCCAGATAATCGAGGCCAAGGTTGCTAAGCGTGGTGTGAGCTGCTCCTTCCGGACCAGGTCCGGGCGGTGGAAGGTGTTCCACAGTTTAGAGGTTATGAACAGGTCCTCCCTGGAAGACAAAGTCAATGAGTAAGCGTGAAAGCCTCTTAAAGCAAGCTCGTTAAAGCGGTTTACGCTAACTGCAAGCTCCAAGGACCAAAATACATACATGAAACATAAACGACCTATATACGTCCCACTGCTGGGCACAGGCCTCACCTCAACTATGAGGTGGAACGAGCCATACTCTAACACGGCTTTCCGCGACCTTGACCAAATCGTCGGTCCACCTTGACATAGTACTTATGCAGAATTGCAAACCTTCGGAGGTTTGTAGGTTCTAACCGATGGTACTCCTTTGGTATTAAACGTGTCCATAGGCTGCGATAAACCCTTATGCTAGTTTACCAACGCCCCTTTTTTATCTAAATGACTACTGCTGTTTGGTCTCAGATTGCCTTGACAGCTTTACCGGACTGTAGGGTGAGCGCAGAGGGCTCTCAACCTTAAGCAATGTGCTTAAGGGTGTCCAGAGTGGGCCAAGAACCTTGGCCTAGGGCATTACTTAGAGAGGGCAATTGGAATTGTTTGGGGAAACAAAATTGACCAGGTACGTGCCGGTATCAGTTAACGGTACAGCAATATGAGGGCGCGACGCGGACACGCGCCGGCGCGGACGCTATCTCGGTACCTATATGCAGTGTATTTATGCGAGAGTTGTCGGGCTGTGAAGAAGAAACCAACACCACTGTAGAAAATGTAACAGATGACAGATGGCCATCTCTGTTCCGTCACTACAGTCCTTTCGCGTTAAGAATGCAGTGATTTTAAATTGAGATCCTCAACCTTTACGTTCGAAGGTATGCGTTCAACTGGTCACTGTGGACTTGACTTTCTAATTAGGAACGATTTGATTGGTTAGGAGCGTGCTAGATCGAAGGACAAGTATGAAATCACTGCATTCTTAACGCGAACGGACTATAAAAGAAGTTCACCATCAAACCTTTTGACAGTCCCATCCTGGACCTTCTCCTTCAGCGCCTGCCCCACTTCTCCCTCGTTCTCGTAGACGTGTGCGCAGTCGATGTGCCGGTAGCCGACGCTGATGGCGTCCCTGACTGCTGCTGTCACTTCTCCTACCTTGGACTGGAAGAACAGTTTGGCAGGCTTTAACTTTACTGGAAACTGGGGTGACCGGAAGACCCAGCCACGTGCCTTAAGGTGCCAGGCCTGGGGGTTGGGCCACAGTATAAACATACAGCACTTAGAACATCTACATACGTGCCGCTCTCGGTTTGAATGTGTGCGTGCGCGTCGCGCGCCGTGTCGCGATTTCACGCACACGCTAGCATAAAATAGGGAGGCATAGGGCGGCGGCAGTACGGACGGGCTGTGCCGCGTCTGTGTGCACGCTAGGCTAATAACTTAGGCTAACGGCCTAAGATAACCTGCTGTATGTTTACACTGTGCTGGCCTTGGCTTAGTGCGTTACGCGGAGATCAGGCAATCGGACGTAACCGTGGGCTACGTTCAGTACCTTCAAGTTACTACATAAACGGCCTTTATTCGTCCCACCGCTGGGCAGGCCTCACCTCAACTATGAGGTGGAACAAGCCATACTCCAACACGCGGGCTCAGTGCGGATTGTTGGAAGGGTGTAAGGTTTGTGAACCTTAATGTCCGATTTTATCAAACTGCCGTAAGGCCTCCGACTAGGTTTAACGACTGACATCTAGCGACCCCAACCAGTACCAACTGCTTAACGTGCCTTCCGAAGCACGTAGATGCCCGGAAAACACATCACTAAGGGCCGGCGCCCACTATCGGCATCGGCACGCTTCAGGCTTTTCAGGTGGCAAATAGTAATATACTCTAACTTAATGGTAATAAAGTAGAAAATGCCGAAACAGAAACAGAACAAATGCATTTTGTTTTTACGAGAACACATCACGGAAATATCTACTTTATTGCCATTGTGTTAGAGTATATTACTATTTGCCACCTTAAAAGCCTGAAGCGTGCCGATGCCGATAGTGGGCGCCGGCCCTTAGGGCCGGCGCCCACTATCGGCACTTCCCACTTTATTGCCATAAGGTTAAAGTATATTGCTATTTGCCACCTTAAAATCCTGAAGCGTGCCGATGCCGATAGTAGGCGCCGGCCCTAAATTTCGGCCGGAATGGTCGCCCATCCCATTTCCGACCAGACGTGTGTTGCTTTACATCTTCTCCGTTAGATACAAAGTTACAAAGAGAAAGCTTATTGTTACCTTCCATGTTCCCAATCCTATAACCGGACAAGTGAAACCATTGTACAACTTGACCACAGGCACCACTCTAGCCGCCATTTTGTTTTCTATTTTATTTCAAGTGTAAAGGATAGACAATTGACGCCGCCGGTTCTGAGATGACTAAATAGATATTTTCAAAGTGTTTTGAAGATATTTAGTAAAAAACTTGTTTTTGCCATTGTTATTTTCAACCTTCCAACCTTTGATCTTTGCACAATGAGTAAGTATTTGAAGAAAGCATAGCTAATACAGTCAGCATAAAAATGATCCTATCTTAACACAACCAGCGCATGTGTTTTCTTCCGAAAATCCTGGGTTTTTCAAGCGGGGCGTGAAAAGGCATCTATGCAGGCCTTCAAAATGAGATTGACCAGAAAAGTAGTTCTTCATTACAGTGCTTGTCAACCCCATATCTGGACCTCACGGCTGCTTCCCATCAGGTGGAGTTAGGTTATCTTGAAGACCACAATAAAAAAAATTGAACTATGTCAAATTCACATTGTTGACGTTTTTCATCGAAACAATGAACAACATAATTCTGACGCTGACTGTACACCTACGTGGCGAAGGCATAACGTTCCAAAGACGGTCTTATTGACTAAAGACTGAGGTGGCATTCCGGCTAACATCACTTCACAAGTACACATCTCGGTGCTTCACGCTTACTTCAATTATCAATACGCTTCATTTTGAATTAGTGTTTACTCTCATTTTGTATGTTTAACATTTAAATATGTTATTTGGCTTTGTTATTTTCTGTCAAACGACTACAGTCGTCATTTTGAAGATAGGTTGTTTTTTTTTTTAAAGTAGGGGATATACCTTACGCATACCCGTCCACCGGGGGACGGACGGGTTATGTCGGACTCTCCACTGGAAAGGTGGTATACCAGTGGCCCTACCGACTAAAACCCCTACTACTCCCTCTGATCGTCCGTAGTGGGGGAACACGGTGAGTAGCGCGAGGCCTGTTACGCGTTCCCCCGGACGGGGCCCGCCTGCACGGCGGGTTGGAAGCGGCCCCGCCTTCGTGAGGGGAGGCCAGAAGGGACAGCCGAGGATGTCAAGCCGTCCTTACCAGGCAGCGGTGACCCGTTCAATGCTGGCGGCGGCATCCCCGTACCACGCGCCAGCTGGCCACCGTACGCAGACCCTACTGGGCCCGCAACTACGAGCCACCCAAGGGGCGGCTCCGCTGCCGTAACCTTCGGTACGGCCCCGCCGGGCCCCCGCCAACCGGTTGTGCGCCGCGGCTCCAACCACGCGCCTCAAGGCACCTGCAGGCCCTACTGGCCCCGCAGCTCCACGCCGCCCTTACGGGCCGCAGCGGGTGGGTGTTCAGTCCACCACGCTGCCACGCCTGGGTTCTCTTCGCTTCCTGGTGGTGCCCCTACCACCGGTACTAGGCCACCTCGCCACGCCGAGGCGAGAACCCATGAGGGGGAAGATAGGTTGTTAACTCAACACGAGGGAAGTTAGTTTTGGCGCCAACTGGAATACCATAGCTGTAACGGAAAAAAAACTTACTCTCTCTACTCATTGTGATTTGTTTACATTCTGCTGGATACAATTTCCGATAGTTTATAGTAAGTAATAAGTAAGTAAGTATTTATGTACGTTTATCCGTTGTCTAGTATCCTATAATACGAGATTTAATTAGCTCACTTTGGGGCTAGATGGCGCTGTGTGGAATAATATCCAGCTATGGTATTCCGGTGGGCGCCAAACTTAGACAATATAGAAATCTAAGGCGCCAAAATTCACTTCGCTCGTGGCGAGGTAACTTTAAAATTCAATTCCTACGCGACTGTCGTCGTTTGAGAAAAAAGAACTAAGCCAAACATCTTTTCTACTAATTCAGAGTGAAGCGTATTGATGATAATAAGTAAGCGTGAAGCACCGAGATGTGAAGTGATGTCCGGAATATTCATATTCATATTCATATTCATTTATTAATTATAACATGTGGTGTATAAAGATCTTAAATACTAAAATAAGACCCTGTAAGGGCACTATAAAATAGAGTAGGTAGGAAGGTATATAAACTTTAATAATACACTTTATTTACACATTCTTAGAGCAGAGTGCTAAATCAAGGCTTGAACTTATCAGAGAGGTATTCTGCAACAGAGTAGTAGGTTTTTTGTAGTAGATGTTTTATTAATTTATTTTTAAACTGGCGATTATTTGTTTCTTCTCTAATAGTTTGTGGAATTTTGTTGTAGATGGTTATTGACCTATAATAGGGACCTGATTTGTACATTTCCATTTTGGGTTCAGGGGGAGCTAATTGGTTTTTGAATCTAACATTTGTTTTATGCTTGTAGTATTCCGGGTGGTTGCGAACGAAAATGGCTATTTATTATTTATTTTTATAGCAGCCCAGGAATAGTATGTAATCTATCCGACGAACCAGCGAATAAGTTGTCGACAAGTCGTTTTTTGGATTCCAATGACCTAGATAGTGGAAATAATTTTAGTTATTTAATTGTTTACCCATAACCTTATCGCGTTCGTCATGTTATCAGCACTTTTGATCACATTAGTTGATGACGACACATAGGTGACACAGTACACGGTAAGAACAGTAACTTGATGAGAGAAGTAAAAGCCAAAGGCCACAGACGGAATACCCTTTTCCCGCATATTTTTTTGTCTTAATTTCATTGGGCATCTCGTTAGGCATATTTATTTTAGGCTAAATCATATTTGGGCATACTTTTTTGTAAGCATTTAAATATTGTTTAAACTTATTATTTTATTGGCCTAATTTTGACTCGCATAATGTTTTTAGGCGTCTTTTTATTTGTTTAATTGTTTTAAGGCCTAAGTGACAGTAGTTTGGAATGCGGCAGGGTAGGCCCTTTTATAAAGGAAAAGTATTTTGAAGTAATGCCTGTTACTGTGCCTAAGGATATTTAGGCTTAGTAATATTTTGCATAACAATCATTGCGCTAAAAGAAGACGCCTTTAAAAATATGCCAAATGAGTATTATGCGTAAATCCATCCAATTACCCAAACTGGTATAAAAACGTTAACATTGGTAAATCATTGGTTGTGAATAAGTTACTGCTTAAAGTTATACTGTAATGTACGACAATATGGCGACCCCTCGCAACATCGATCAAGGCCACTAGTTTTCCACTCATAGTTAAAACAGGTGATTCAGTGTTGTGTCAGAAATGATGTAGTATGACGCGCATCCTAATATGACCTGCATTAATGCTGCTGGAAAGAAAATCATTGAAAATTCCATGACAACCGTCTTCTCAGATCGATTTTTGGTGACCTTGTGCTTTCTTGAGGGCTACAGAAAGAGACACAATAGCCTTTGGAATTATTCGCGTTTGGCCCAAACTTTCTCTTTTTATGTTGTATTCGCTAGTTATTTAACAAAATAAAAAATGGAAAAGGAATTAAAATAATAATGTAAGCTAACTCTAGTTTCATGTACCTATACGCGTTAAGATTTTGAGGTCGTGAACTTTGCAGGTGGTTTTAAAGGGTTATTTGATTAAGTGATGCTTCCTTCCCAGGACACTTAAATTGTGGAACGAACTCCCTGCCGAGGTTTTCCCGATGAGCATGGTTTCTCTCAAGAACCTTTTCAAACCCCTCTTGTTTGAAAAGGTTCTTGCAGGGTCGGCAACACACGAGTAAATAATAAAAAGTTTTGTAAGTAGACAGTAAAGTACCTGCATCTTGCAAAGTGGATATTATGGAAAGAGACGTTTTACGAGATTATGAACATTTTGCAAAGTGGACATTCTGTCTCGATGGGTATAATTCGGTGGTTCTGCGTCAAAGAAATATTCACAGTAAAACCAAATTAGTCTTCAACAGCAAACAGTAATTTAAAACAATTGTCTATTGTTTGTGCATTCAGAACTAGGGCATTTCACAAAACGAGCACATTCGATGTTTGGTGCATCTAAAATTCATAAAGGTCGTTTGAGCGCTTGTTTGATCGCTCGTTTGATTGACAGAATTGTATAGTGGATAGTCGAACACTAAGTATAAAATTCCGTGAATCAACTAGCTAAAGGCTACGTAACACTATGGATTTTTGTAAATCCCTTTATGGACTTCCCGCCCTCCGGGGGAAGGGCTGGGGTGTATGAAACCCGCCGGTGACCTGCTTCAGCGCGCATCCAGAGGTCCCGGTGCTCTCTGGCCAAGAACTCAGTGCCGGTAGACCCCTGGCGCTGTGCTGGCATAACCAACCCACCTCGAGGGGAGTTATACCTCCCTTCTACACCCGCCAGTGTGTACGGCGGTGTGAGGTCACTCTTACACCGACCGTCATTTTTCGGGGTCGCTTGGAATTGAGGCACACAGCCCCCGCCGTGTGCACTCCCAGTGAACCCGAAGGCGCCCTTTAGGATTCTAACGCCCCATACCACAGGGAATTTTTTCTTTGGTTAGTAAATGTTCTCCAATTACGCGCCTTCCGATAGTAATCGCGTAATTAAACGCCTGTTTCATTTGATTATGTTCGTTCAGTGGTTATCAAGTTACATAACAGCCCTTCTGATTGTGCGTGATTAGATTACGCACAAGATACGAAACTACTTGGTCGCGATTGACTGTTTCAGAACCGATCTATCTAATGATTTGCTAAAATTCTTAAAATGTTCATCAAAACTGCCTCTCTGCAGGATAATAATACTAAGTCAGAGGCACACTGGCCGTGCCACCATGGTGAACGGAACATTCAGAAGCCCACATTTCGCCAACATCTCTTTTCCATTTTCATTCACGTTCCAAACAGTTTACATGTTTAGATACTTTTTATAAAGTCTAAATTAAGATATAACCTTATGGCATAACACCTATAAAGGTCGCCATATCCATATGAGCGTGATATTGGTTATACGGAATTGCCTTTTCTTATAAAAATAAACATACTTACCTACCTACTTACAGCCGATAGGTCTCTAATCATTAACAAAAATCTCACATGTGCCTACTTAATCAACTCATAAAGCTTACATAACACACTAATATAAAAGGTACACGCCTGTGTATAAAAACATTCCTACCATAATCAAAGCTATTGATTTTCTATCAAACAACACTTTAAAATGATAACAAAATTTCCTACTTACCTATCGTGCCTATACTAAATATTTTAGAAGCACCTTTTGCTATAGGGTTGACACGAACTAGAATATTAACTAGGTATAATAAATATCGGAATATAGCGTAGCGTCTTTTCTCCCAACATACCTCAGTCCCTCAAGACAAAGGTATATTTTTTATGTGTGTTCGCATAAAATTTAAAGTCACCATTTAACTTGGCATTGTTTTTCTTGTCCTAAGAATAGTTACGCATAATATTCATTTGGCATAATCCCTATAGGCAGAACATCTTTAAGCATAAGTTATGCATAATATCCCTAAGCCTAAATATCCTCCCGCAGAATGATATTAGTATGATATCTAAGCGCGGCTTCAAAATACACATGTTAGCAGCTTAATTAGTCGCTTACTATTGCCACATTCTAGGGCCTTACTATCAGACAAATAAAAAATCGGTATGCCTCTAATTTTAAAAATCAAAAAATTGTCTTAACTAACTTAACCTATATTTATGCTTACCAAACAGTGTGCCAAAAACTAATAATGCCGAAATATTATCATGGCCAAAAAATATGCCTTAACAGTTATCCATGCCAAATTAAATTAGGACAAACAAAATTATGCGAAAAAAGGATCCGGACTAGACAAAGTCACTCACTATGGGCCTTTTTACAGTGTCTATGGGGGAGGCCTAAAGTCAGCTGTAAAGGTCATTTGTAGGATGGGCCCATTAGACATTTTAAATTTGTAGATTTAGGTATTTAGATATGTTCCTTAGATATAACTTATTCAAATATGTAAGTACAGAGGCGTTCGCGTCAATTTTAACATAGGGTCCTTTTACGGCTAGAATGGTTTTTTAGGTAAAGTTTTTTGTAAGTACGCCACAGCACAAAAAAAACTGGTTCAGTATAGAAAGAAAGAAAGAGAAATTTATTCAACACAAAAAATAACATATAGAGAAAACATACAAACAATTATAAAAAATACTTCACTGCTAGAGGCAGCCCTATCAATTGACTAGTACAAAAATAACATAGTTTTTCTTGTCCTAAGAATAGTTACGCATAATATTCATTTGGCATAATCCCTATAGGCAGAACATCTTTAAGCATAAGTTATGCATAATATCCCTAAGCCTAAATATCCTCCCGCAGAATGATATTAGTATGATATCTAAGCGCGGCTTCAAAATACACATGTTAGCAGCTTAATTAGTCGCTTACTATTGCCACATTCTAGGGCCTTACTATCAGACAAATAAAAAATCGGTATGCCTCTAATTTTAAAAATCAAAAAATTGTCTTAACTAACTTAACCTATATTTATGCTTACCAAACAGTGTGCCAAAAACTAATAATGCCGAAATATTATCATGGCCAAAAAATATGCCTTAACAGTTATCCATGCCAAATTAAATTAGGACAAACAAAATTATGCGAAAAAAGGATCCGGACTAGACAAAGTCACTCACTATGGGCCTTTTTACAGTGTCTATGGGGGAGGCCTAAAGTCAGCTGTAAAGGTCATTTGTAGGATGGGCCCATTAGACATTTTAAATTTGTAGATTTAGGTATTTAGATATGTTCCTTAGATATAACTTATTCAAATATGTAAGTACAGAGGCGTTCGCGTCAATTTTAACATAGGGTCCTTTTACGGCTAGAATGGTTTTTTAGGTAAAGTTTTTTGTAAGTACGCCACAGCACAAAAAAAACTGGTTCAGTATAGAAAGAAAGAAAGAGAAATTTATTCAACACAAAAAATAACATATAGAGAAAACATACAAACAATTATAAAAAATACTTCACTGCTAGAGGCAGCCCTATCAATTGACTAGTACAAAAATAACATAGTACTTGGCTTCCTCTTCAGTACGCGACCAACGGGCGACCGGAGAAGTGTAACTGAATAAAAAATATAAAACTAAGTTAAAACATATAAAAATGTCGTCAGTGCCTGTGATAGTACTAAACAATGGCCATACTGTCCCAGTGCTGGGATTGGGAACATGGAAGGTAAGTTTTTTGACCTTTTTTATGCAAAAAAAATAAATTGCCGGTTCCTTGTCAGTTGTGTTTTCGTAATTAAATAATTGTTTTGGACATTTTTGTAGGCTATAAATGCGAAAGTTTTTATGTGTGGATGTGCTGTGTTGTTCTTAATGAAACTTTACAACTATGTTGCTTTTACATCTAAATAGCATATAGGCTACAATTTATGAAAACATACGACATATACCTATATTTTTTATTTTAGACGAAGTCGCGGGCGGCCGCTAGTTGTTAATGTACCTAATTCTTGAATGTTTGGTATTGTTTCAGTTTTTGTTAATAAACTGTACACAATATGCCCGTCAATCTTACAAAAAATAATGTTGTTGTAAGATTTATAGGTAAGATGTTAGCCCAGGTGTGCATTCGCACTTATTTGAATATGCAAATAACTTTTATTGCAAAACGATTAGGTACCTAGGTACTGCTATGAGTATCTACATAGGTAGTGAAATGTTATTTAAGTAATTTATTTAATGTTACCTTTTTTTTCCTTTCTTTGTATAATTTAGGTGTTACAAATAAGTGAGACCAGGCTTGCAATTCTTTCTAATATCTATCATTATCATGTGGATACCACCAAAGAACGACCACTTAATGGTCTATTCGCTCCGCCTTGAATTGTATTTATCCCTCATTTGTATCAAAATATACCTAATTACCTACAAAATTAAAGAAATTCAAGTAAATAATATATTAAGCGGATTAGTTAACTACTTATTTCGTTCTTCTCACTCGATCACAATAGCGTAGTTATTAGACAGAATGTCGAATGAAATCAAATCTCGCTTCGAATTTGCAGTGTGCACTGAGAACGACACCCCACTTAACTTTAAAACCTATGTAAAGCATTTAGTTTACAAACAGCTTTCAACTCGTAACATCTACTTCTAAGCTGAAATGGCGCGCCCTTCCATTGCATCTCCGCATACAAGCAAGCACTTTTGTCTGCGTAGACGCGGTTGAGGGGCGCGTCATTTCAGCTTGGACGATGTAGATGCCTGTGGAAGTATATCGGAAGATAAGTATACGATCACCTGCGCTGAGATAACAAGATAACCCAAGATAAGACATGCAGATCTATTTCAAACTGTTATTACCTACTAGTTATGTGTTAAGTTTGTTTACAAATATTTAATCATTAAAATTACATAACTTCGTCCACATGGACTTCCGTTTTATGAACAATATCTTTATAAATTGTAGCCTATGAGTTTTTCTGATGTTAAAGCTATACTGTTATTTTTTGTCCAAATCCCTCCAGTAAATTTAACGTAAAAGTGTAACTAACGCGCTCAAGCTCATGCTGTCCCTTTCAGTTCTATTGACATTTTACGGGGCAGCATGAGCGTGAGCGCGTGCTTAGAGTTGATTGACGTTTGTGAATTCGGGGGTAAGTCGTTTGCTAAGAGAATAAACAAGAAATGCTTAGTTAAGTGATGCATTCTTTCCAGTCCAAACCTGGCGAGGTGACTGAGGCGGTGAAGGCAGCCATCGAGGTTGGCTACCGACACATCGATTGCGCATACATCTACCTGAACGAGAAGGAAGTGGGGGAGGCCATTGCTGCCAAGATACAGGATGGCACTGTCAAGAGGTTAGTCAGTTCACAAATACATAAAATAACATAAACGGCCTATATACGTCCCACAGCTGGGCACAGGCCTCACCTCAATTATGAGGTGGAACAAGCCATACTCCAACGCAGGCAACTACGTGCTCATTCGACAGCATGGATCATCTCACTTTTCGGACTAGAGGTGATCAGCTACCACTGTTATAGCAAACTCGATACCATCTAAATTAGCCACAAGGATCCCGCTGCTGGGCTAAGGCCTCTCTTCGCTTCTTATTCTTTCTTTTCAACTTTCAACACGAATTTGAACATGTTCGTTGGCGTCAGAGGCGGCTCGTCCTAAAGAGCGCCGGTGCAGTGCACTCCCAAAAAATTATCTTATTTTCGTCAATTTATATTAGTATTTCTAATACATTTATCCTTGAGTTACAATATATATAAGCCACTGTGCCTATTTAAGTACCCATATTAAATCATTACCAATACCTATGCGAGCATTTAGCGGCAAGTTGTAACGAGCGCGGAGCGGTGCGCCAGCGATTGCGCTCCTATGAAACAAAGTTTAGTACGATTCCTAATACTGTTTTCAATGAGTGTGAGAGGGACCCCACGGAAGTGCCTGACACGTGAAACAGAAGATTTTGTATGGGAAATTAGCTTAATCTGGAGCGCCGCTCCTGGTTGCTTACGACACCTAAGCGGCGCGACCTACAAGAAGTTGCACACTAGTTGTCACTAGATGGCGTTTGATGACAATTTTGTCGTGCAATCATTACGATGTGCATTTTATTTAATAGGTACAAGCTTTATGTAGCTATGCAAATATTCTGTTCATTTATTTATTCAATAAAATTAGCTGTTAATTTACATAATTAAAGGAACGTAACCTGAATTATAACATGTTTTTGATATCTTGTCAAAATATTTTCATATAAGTACCTAAGAACACAGCACCGACGCTTTTTGGGGTGTTTCAGTTTGTATGTGGTGAACACCCATCAAAAAATGTCACGAGCCGCCTCTGGTTGGCGTGGTATCCGAACCCACGACCTCGGGGTTGAGAGTCCAACGGTCTAACCGCCACACAACGGAGATGAGAATACAAAGCTCTGTTCTATTCTTCGCTCTTCTACCGAGTTTCTTCTCGGTAGAATCAACATGTCCGAACCGTTGGTAGAATCACATATTACTTGTTTTAATTTTTACTACTTAGCGACCCGCCCCGGCTTCGCACGGGTGCAATGGGATGTTATTATACATTTATACCTACTAAAACCTTCCTCTTCAATCACTCTGTCTATCAAAAAAAACCGCATTAAAATCCGTGCATACATAGGAATATTCAGGCCTGTCTAGAGTACTTAGTAATTTGTAATCGTCAAATCTAATCGGCCTAGCAGTTTGAGTTATCTAGGTTTACGTAGTGAACGCACGCGGTGACCGACCAGATTCCCATAAGGATAATTTGATCTTCATCTTCCCGTGTAGGGTAATACTGTGGTAATACTATATTTAATGAGACCAGTAGTTCAATACGCAGCTCGCATTCTTACAACATGAGGTTCAAATTAGTTAGAATGGCAAGATCAGGAATTATCTTGCCATTCTATTTTATTTGAACCGGTCGGAGTCGCGAAGTCACAGTAGACAGAGAACAGTAAAATATCTACATACAAACGTGCCGCTCTCTAGGATAAAATACGGGGGGATAAGATGGTGGCAGTACGGACGGGCTGTGACCAGATTGGTCGTACGTTTTCGCTATTTATCTCAATGAAAAACTGCTTTAAAGAAAAAATATGTGTATTTTTGAAAGGTCAATGGCGAACAGATCAATAAAACAAAATTTATAAAAAAGAAGGAAAAACGTCAAGTCACTTGCACTCGCGAATGAGGCCGTTCGGTGTCGTCCTCTTCAGCAGCACCATAGATGGCGCTACGGGTTCCCGAACATGCCCCCGGCCTTGAAAGCACCAGCTTTCGAAACGGTTGAGGAGTTATGGTCAGCTAGTCTAGAACAGGGGACAGATCCTGGTCACGGTACGTCTGACGACTCCGGAGGCTGTGCGTATGTCTGCCACCCTTACGATGCCGTCTTCACCTGGTAGCGTCTTCTCGACGCGTCCTATCTGCCATTTCAAGGGCGGTAAGTTATCATCTTTGATAACGACGAGAGTATCTGGCTTCAGGTCGGCCGTGTTCTCCTTCCACTTGGTTCTCGTCTGCATCTCTGAGATGTACTCTTTATTCCAGCGTGACCAGAAGTGTTGACGTAGTTGCTCAACTCGTTGGTATCGGGTAAGTCGGTGCATTGGCGAGTCTCGTACATCAGCACTTGCAGGCGCGGTGAGTGACCTCCCAACCAGGAAATGAGCCGGAGTAAGAGGTAGCATATCTTGCGGATCCGAGGATAAAGGGCTCAATGGACGAGAATTCAAGACCGCTTCCACTTGTGTTAACAGTGTGGTGAGTTCCTCGAAGGTCAGGTGCGCGTTGCCCACCACACGGAGCAAGTGGTATTTGCAAGATTTTACTCCTGCTTCCCACAGGCCACCAAAATGAGGAGAATACGGAGGTATGAATTTGAATTTGATACTTTGACTACTTGCATACTCGATAATATCTGATGAACAATTTGATATAAATTTCTTAAACTCATTTGCTAATCCTACAAAGTTTCTGCCGTTGTCTGAGAAGATTACTTCCGGTTTGCCTCGTCTTGAAATAAACCGTTTCAAAGTAAGGAGATATGCGTCGGATGTCAGATTGCTAACAAGTTCCAAGTGTATGGCGCGTGTAACAAAACATATGAATAAACAAATATACGCCTTTACAGTCTTAGCACCTCTCCCCGAACGATTCAGTACGAGCATGGGACCCGCATAGTCGACTCCACAGCGCATAAACGGGTAAGTTGGCGTGATCCGCTCTACAGGCAAGTTTCCCATGATAGGGATTACGGCTTTACCTTTCAAACGTGTACAAATGATACATTGCTGTAATACCTTCTTAGCGAGATCACGCCCCCTTACCGGCCACCAGCGCTCGCGCAGCGCGAAAAGCAGCGCCTGCGGAGCCGCATGCAGCAGCCGCGTGTGCTCATGTCGGAAGAGTAAAACTGAAAAGTGATGTTTACTAGATATTAGCACAGGATGTTTTTTGTCATAATCAAAGTTAGCTGAATATTCGATGCGACCGCCTACTCGAATTAATTTATTTTTGTCAATAAACAAATTCAACTTACTCAAGTTATGATTTACTTTTATATTTCCGCTCTCCGATAATGATTTGAACTCTGTTGGAAATGATTCTAACTGTGAGAGTCTAGCTAAGGTTCTTACAGAGTCTCTCAATTCATCAACACTTAGCATGCCGGTCTTCCTCTCGTTTTTATTACGCGCGTTATGTATAAAACGAAGTACATAGGCAGCTGCGCGGCTCATACGGTTGAATTGGGAGAATCTGTGAAACGGGAAGAATGACGTAGCGGTCTGGTGATCTGCTACGAGGGAGTGTACTGCACTAGGTTTGACTTCCGGGAGCCCTTGCGTAGCGATATTAATCCCAGAAGCCGAGCAAGGTGTATAATCTGGGTTGTGAAGAAATGTAGGCCCCTCCCACCATAATGATGATAATGATGACATCGAAAGGTCAGCCAACCTGACGCCACGTGACACGAGGTCGGCAGGGTTGTCCTTCCCACTTACATTGTGCCATGGGAGGTCTTTAGTAGTTTCGTGAATTTCAGTCGTACGATTTTGAACGAACGTTTTTAATAGGTTGGGAGCCATACGTAACCATCCCAACACTACCGTTGAGTCCGTCCAGAACACCACTTGGTCAAAACTACGATGTAATGACTCATTCACTTTTACATAAAGCCGAGCACCTAATAGCGCCTCGCATAGCTCTAACCTAGGTATACTTACTGGTTTTAGCCTTTTTTCTAAAGCTAGAAACTGTCGCTCAGCTTGTGGATAAGTCTCACCTAAGGAGTCAGCTGATTCTTTGAGCGGAATTCGAACGCAAAACCTTCCTTCAACGTTGCGTGTTGTGTTGTTCATGAAAGATTGCTCGCTATCCAACTTATTATCATCAAGCGTATTCTGGGCTAGGGCCCAGAATACGCTTGATGGTTCAAGTTCCCAGAATTGGCGTAATTGCGTATCTATAGACTCACTGAAGTTACAGTGAATTGCTTTCGAAACGAATTTATTTATTTCTAACGAGCTCGACACTATCCACCCTAACTGCGTGTTTTGTAGGAATGGCCCGCTAGGTAATCGCATATTTCCTTCGATCATCAAGTCCCAAGATCGATCTGCGCCTATTAATATGTCGATATCTTGGGACTTGAGAAAGTGTGGATTTGCGAGCTGAACATTGTCAGGAATCCTGACTTGCGCGCTTTGTATGTTGACAGCTGGCAATGTTGACGTTATTTGAGGCAGAACGAAGCATGTCATGCGCGTGGTGTAGGTACTTACGCGTGACCTTACTTCTATGTCGCAAACTTGTGAACTCTGTGACACAGAATTACCTACGCCTCGTATTTCGTGAGTGGACTGTATTAACGGAATTTGTAATGAATCGCATAGAGATTTTTTGATAAAACATCTCTGGCTCCCACTATCAAGAAGCGCTCGAGCTGTATGATATTTGTTTTGCTTATCAGCGATCTCAACTAACGCTGTTGACAACAAAACAGGTTGCACGCATCGATCCCGAACGCTGGCATGCACCTCATTCAATGTTATTATATCATTGAACAATGCACTCGACCCTTCCGCTTCATTTTCTACCGCACTCGCCGAGAGTGAGGCCATGCTGGAGCTTGCGGCTTGGTCGTCATTGTGGATGAGCGAATTGTGCTTTTGGTTGCATTTTCTGCAAGCCCCGAACCTGCAGTCGTCAACCTTGTGACCAGAACACAAACAGTTCTTACATAAGGTAAGGTCGAAGGTAGGCATACTAATAGTAGGTAATTTGACAGATTTGAACACGTCCCCGCACCCAGAACCCGTCCGCACTGATCCACTTTGCAGCAAGCATTCTGCCTGAGCCAGCAGGCTGTAATAGCAATCCTCAAACACGTCTCTATGTGATAATTGGTTTTCTGAAGCATCTTCTGTAACGATCTCCTCAATTTGCGTTTGAAGACTACTAAATTCAGCATACAGGCTCTTCATACCTTGAACACGAAGTTTCAACTCGATTCGTAATCTCTCAGACAACGCATTATTTTCAAATGGAATACTATTTATGTAGGTTGAAAACCTAGTTAACCTGCCTTTAACTATGCCTCGCTTTCTAGTTAAGCTACTAAATAGGCTGGCCTGATCTAACGGATTGTTCATTCCAACCGTTAAATTGCTAGGGGACCGCGCCCTAGTTGAAGGGCCCGCAACTACATCACTAACCTCACTACGATTCTCCATTTTGGCAACCAGTAGAAAACAAGAGTACTTACAGTTTCGTGATCCACAAACTCAGGAGGTGTTAGCAACGACACACTGATGATGATCACTCACACAAGCCTCAATACTTTATCCTTCTCCGGTCGTTGAGATGTCCAACACATAGACTTGCGACTCAACAACGGAGATAATTTGCTTCTTGGTTACTCTTCTCAGCCACCCGAAGAGGTTCTCTTGCGACGAGATATGCCTCAGTCGGGCTCCATAGGTTGCGTGATTCCTAAATCCGCCTCGAAGGACCATATGACCAGATTGGTCGTACGTTTTCGCTATGTATCTCAATGAAAAACTGCTTTAAAGAAAAATTATGTGTATTTTTGAAAGGTCAATGGCGAACAGATCAATAAAACAAAATTTATAAAAAAGAAGGAAAAACGTCAAGTCACTTGCACTCGCGAATGAGGCCGTTCGGTGTCGTCCTCTTCAGCAGCACCATAGATGGCGCTACGGGTTCCCGAACAGGCTGTGCCGCGTGTCTGTGTGCACGCTAGGCTGATAACTCGGCGGGCGGCCATAGATAACCTATTTTTATGTTTATACTGTGGCGAAGTTGCCGTGCTTGCAAAGTGTGCTACGGGCTGCTACGGGCTTTAAATCAACTATTTGTGTAGTTCGTATTTAGGCATCGCAATGTTTCCATTCTCAGGTGTAAAACTGTGAAACATACGTTTATTGCCAATTTTAATTAGCACTATCGCATTCATCATGTTATCAGTAAACTGTTTTAGGGCGCTGAATGGTGCTCCGATGTTTGAGAATTACTTAGTTACCTAATAAGAAGTTAGGTTAATTTTATAGTCACCTAAAAATGTTTTTGACAAACTTATATTTTCTAATTTTTTATTTGTTATTTGTTCTTCATGTTATGTGAAAAACAATGTACCTACAAGATACGACAAATTAAGTTCAATCTGATCTTGATTGTTAAAAATGAGAAAAAAACTAAATAAGAATGATATTAAATGAATAAATAGGAATCAGGGTGCAAGACAAAAAAAAAGGCGAACAAATATTAGGATAAAAGTGTTTATGACTATCGAAATTATGAAGTTGAATGATTCGGAACTAAAAATTTAGGAAAAAAGAAGTTAGGAATTGGGATTGATAGGATGAAAAATTTAAGGAAGAAAATTTTCGTGGTTCCTATATTAGGAGTTAAAATTTTAGGTGCTTTCCATAAAATTTTCCATATTTAACTATTCCCCTAATTTGAGGCACACACAAAGCCAACGAATCAAAAACGGTCCAACAGTTCTTGAGTGAGAAGTGGCTTAACAAACACAAATCCGCCTTTTCAAATACACTAGTTTTCCCAAACCCAACGTCAAGCGGGCACACCCTATCTAGTTTGTGAGCGGGCACAAGATGATAGTCAGGGAAAAATGTAAAAAAACATCTGACGTGTCACAGTGACGGGAGGTGCCGGCTCGATGTTGTATTTTCGACGCCTTATCTAGGTTTACAATCCAATGGGATTACCGCGGTATCCTGGATTATCTGTAGACAATCCTGAAGGAACATTTTTCATGTTCCGGTTTCGGATTCTCCCCATCCGGCGTTGTGGGCGTTAACAGCCAGTGTCGAATTTATGTTGTCCCTTATGATATTACAATAAAAAAGACGTAAGTAGACAGGTTGTCATTATACAATTGTCCCCTTCCCCTGGCGCAAGTATCTATGTATAATTTGACCGTGTGTAGAATATAGTATGATTATTTACTTACTAGAGCTTAAACGAGACAGATACATATTTCGCGGTGTCGTCTCAAACTGACAATGCTTTGCTCTGTTGGTCGAAGTCCTGATTTCGGGTGCCACTTTTTTAGCACACGTAACCTATCTACGTCTTTTTATTGTAATATCATTATGTGCCTGAGTGGGCAAGTACAGAAGCCGATCAATAGCACACGTTTACATAATTGATGATTGAGGTTGAAACTATTGACAGTTGAAGGGTTGTAATTCCAGCATTCAATCGATCAAGTTTCTAATAAAAACTTCTAAAATTTGTTTTGAAAGTAATAAACAAGTACTTATTTACCTACTGCAGGAGTTAAACATCAATTTAACTTATGTAGGTAAATAGTAGATAGTAAAATGCAGCGACTTCCCTTGGATCCGAAAGTCGATTTAACCCCTCAAAGTTTACTACGGGTCTCTTTTTTACAACTGCAAAGAGTGACTGAACTGACTAACTGAATATCTTTTAATATCGGAATGTGTTAATACGCTGCGTCGTGAGACAGACGCTTGCTCGTAGTAAATTCCTACGACCACGACGCGTCGTACCGTGGAACAACGTCGCGCGTCGGGTCGTGTTATTGTATAGGTACAGGCCCTAAAGATTGTCATCCAGAGACGTCAACCGAAACCAACTGCATAGCGTGCCTTCCGAAGCAAGGAGATTCCCGACAGATACATCACTACTGTCGGGATGGGCACCCATCCTTTTTCCTGACAAGACGTGCGTTGCTACACACTTGAGCAACAGCACCCCACGTGCTTACAAATTAATTAAAAAAATAGATGAACAAGCAGATTGGAAATAAGTTGCTCATTCAGTATAGTGACGTCTATTCCAAAGATTAGATACCTACATACTTGAGATAGCTATGTTGATATATTGCTGTGTTTAGATACTTATAAGATTGATATTTTTTCCAACCAATCCCTTTTAATCTACTATATAAAAATAAGTCGGGTTTTCCTTCCTGACGCTATAACTCCAGAACGCACGAACCGATTTCCAAGGTTTTGCATTCGCTAGAAAGGTCTCGGGCTGCGTCTAAGAAAATTCAGGAAAATTTGAACAGAAAAGCGAGAAAATCTTTTCTCGGTAGTCCCTTTCTTCTCCGAATATCGTACGTCCGAAAATCAAAATCCCGAACGCGTTTTCTATAATCATCACTATCCATAATGGTCTCGTATACGAAACTTAGTTTCACCTAATAGTCCACAACTCTAATGGTTTTGTGTCATAAAATTGAGTGCTATAATAATTATACGTCCTAATTTTACTAGCTATAAAATCACTTGGTCTAAGTGTGATTTGTTATAATGAATGTTTGTCCGAATGGTGGTTCATAATAACAATGTAAGTCCGAATCCGAGGGTTAGTTATTTTTTTACAAACGCTAAAATAAAATGCATGCTGCATCCCTGCTTGCATTTTTACCTGCATGCTGCTTGCTTGCCCGCATGCTGCATGTTTGTTTACATGGTGAATGCCGAGGGCGGATCCGACATGCCCGTGATAGGTTCGAAGGTTAAGCGCAGCTCACGCCTTAGGCCCAGACTCCACTAGAGCTGAGCGGAGATGTGCGGCGTCGAGCTGTGTTTTCAACAACCAATGGAATTGCGTTATTCAGACATGGAGATTTGGAGATGTGATTCTATTGGTTGTTGAAAACACAGCTCGACGCCGCACATCTCCGCTCAGCTCTGGTGGAGTCTGGGCCTTAACCTTCGAGGGTTAGTTATTTTTTTTTCAAACCCTAAAATAAAATGCATGCTGCATCCCTGCATGCTGCATGCTTGCCTGCATGCTGCATGCTTGCCTGCATGCTGCATGCTTGCATGCAATTTTTATAGCAAAAAATATTCAGGACGGTTATTAACATTTATGCAATTTCGATTTTAGTGCTCGAAATATTAAGAGAAGAGACGTTAGGACAAAACACTATTATGAGAAAAGCAGTTAGGTTTCATAAATATTATAGATTGTGATAGTTATGGCAAAGAATTTTAGGACATATAACGTTTCGGAATTATGATTTTAGGGCAAGTGAATTAGAGACAGTAAATTAGGGCTACCTATCATTCGGACAAATGATAATTATATCAGAAAACATTATGATACGTTAAATTATGGACAAACATTTTATGAAACACAATAGAGAACCTCTTTTCTCACATAGAGCTAAGTCCACGCGGACGAAGTCGCGCGCGGGTGCTAGTATACCTATTAAAAATATCGCTTGACATTACATAAAAGCTGGACTGCTGGAAGAAATCTCTTCTTAGAGAAATGATCCCTTTTATTATTTTCATTCGTCTGTTAGAAGAAAGTAACAATTATACCTAATCGCTTTTAGCGATAAAGCTGCCTAAATTATACCTACATTTTTAAGAGTCCTTGTAGAGTATTTAATTATTTTGTGCAATAAAGTATAATTTCTTATTTTATAACCTCTCTTTATTACAGGGAAGACCTGTTCATCACCTCCAAGCTGTGGTGTACCTTCCACCAGCCGGAACTGGTGGAGGAAGCTATCACGAAGACGCTGGCTGACCTTGGGTTGGAATACCTTGACCTCTACCTAATACACTGGCCTCAGGCTTACAAGGTAATATAAAAATAATACAGGCATCATGCCTATCCAGACATTTGTCATACCTATCCCGACATGCGTCATAAAGACAGGCGTCGTACTAATCTCGCGACATATCTATCCAGATATACCTATTACGAGACCACATCCTTACCACCATACCATCCTTCCACTTAGCTTGCTACGATCCCGACACACGTCTTTCGCTACTTCTCCTCTCATTATTGTTTTCCTATGGACTCGTTGGTTAAATAAAATAATGTATAGTTCTGACGTGATCCCTCCTGAGAACAATATAATTTAACTTGTCAAAGAAACCTTCATCTAAGCCAACAAAGCCTAGTAAATTAACGTAAAAAAAACCTCGATCATAGAAACACCCAGCACTAATTTGGGTTCATTCATGGACCCAAGTTGCCCCTACGTTATAAATCGATAAATCGAATTAATTGTCATTTTGGTAAATATTTTTTTATATACCTACGTTTTTATCGAAACCGTTAAAGATATGAAAAAAGGGACAACACCTACTATTTCAGATTCATTCACTTTCTATGCCATTTCAGTCTTTAGGGGTATTTTTGAAACACCCTTTATACGTGTAGGAATAATAACGTTCGATTCCTTCCAGGAAGGCGACGCACTCTTCCCGAAAGACGATGAAGGCAAGACAATAGCATCTTCAGCCGACTTCGTGGACACGTGGAAAGCTATGGAGGCTCTGGTGCAGAAGGGTCTGACGAAGAGCATCGGCGTTTCGAACTTTAACAAGAGGCAGCTTGAGAGACTGCTGGAGGGTGCTACTATCAAGCCTCAGATGTTACAGGTTTGTTGTGCCATCTTTTGAGGTGTCCGTGGCGCAGTTGTGACGTTGTGACAGTGATCGGCGACGATCGCTGTTGTAAAGCAACACAAGCCCGGTCGGAAATGAGATGGGTGACCACCCCGACCGAAGTGATATGTATTTCGGGCATCTCCGTGCTTCGGAAGGCGCGTTAAGCAGTTGGTCCCGGTTGACGTCGCTAGATGTCAGTCGTTAAGCCTAGTCAGAGGCCTTAGAGCGGCTTGATAACATCTGACATTAAGGTTGCTCACTAATCTTACACCCCTCCAACAATCCGCACTGAGCCCGCGTGTTGGAGTATGGCTCATTCCACCTCATAGTTGAGGCGAGGCCTGTGCTCAGCTGTGGGACGTATATAGGCCGTTTATGTAAAGTAAGTCAACCTAATATGTAATTGCAATATAGCAACTGTAACAGATAGAGCCCTCTTCCTTAACATGATCACAATTACCTATCCACAATTTTATTTTTATTTCAAAATACTTTTATTCTCAAACAACAGATCGAGGTCCACCCCTACCTGAACCAGCAGAAACTCATCGACTTCTGCCGCTCCCAAGACATCACCGTCACCGCGTACTCCCCCCTAGGCTCCCCGGACAGACCCTGGGCCAAGCCTGGGGACCCCACGCTGATGGAAGACCAGCGGCTGCAGGCGGTGGCGGCCAAGTACGGGAAGAGTGTTCCTCAAGTGCTGATCAGGTGAGCTTTTGAACGTTACACAATTTAGAATCTTGTTATTTTATTCATTTATTTATTTATTCTTTATTGCACAAATTTACAAAAAAAAGTACAAATGGCGGACTTAATGCCAAGAGGCATTCTCTACCAGTCAACCGCAAGGCTTAACAGAGAGTTTAGTGTTAGTTGTTATGTGTGAAAAGTCCCCTAAATACACGTAATAGTACATTGTTATCCTCGGGGTGAAAGTAACTTATTTAGTCCCGAGACGGGTTTTGGCGCCCGGAACGAAGTGAGGGCGCCAATAGTTCGAGGGACTAAATAAGTCTTTCACCCGAGGTAAACACTGTGCTTTTCATTACAAATACGAGGAAAGTAAAAATAAAAACATGAATTTGCTAAAGAAAAAATGAGAAAAATAAATGAAGATCGAATTGCCGCTTTCCCGCCTATTTGGTTTGTTTTTTTTCTGTGGCCGGCCCGCTATTCAGCCATTATTTTTTATTTTCGTCACTGGAAAAATGGTAAATATTTTGCTCAAAGCTAAGTTATTTTAAAGAAATTGTTGAAACTTAATTATAATAAAGTTTTTTAAAACATATATATTCTCTGATCGATACTTAACTTTAAGTTATTTCAAATTTTACATCGTGGCTGTATAGAAAGTTGGAACATGGTTCAATAGATATGTGAAAAAGAACTAGTTTTTTTAAAAATAATTTGACAGCTGTCAGTTGAAAGTGATTCTCCCTAGGGATGAAAAGCGTTACTTTCAGCCCGCTTCTCAGGTCAGTAATGACCTACTTTCAGAGTATGAGTAATGAAAAATATAATACATATCCTCCTGTACAAATTGTTTGAAAAATTCCACATTGATAAATACAAGTACCTATTTTTGCGTTGTTGAAACAGAACAACGAAACATTGTTTCACTTTCATTGCGGTATCCGGAAGTAGTTCTTTACCAGAATCACCGGTTGTTGGCATAGGTAACTAGGTACATGACATCAAAATACGAAACATTTTGAGTCCTATTTTAACGATGTGAAAATATTTTATACTTACCTTCCTACTCTCTGTCACAAAGTGTAAGAATTCTCTAATGATTTAAATTATCTTCTATTATATGACTATGTTTGATTATTTTTTCAATAAGCTGTTAATTAACCGAAAGCACAGTTGAAAGTGATTTCATCACCACCATTTTATTATTTAAATTAAACCTATACCAAAGAGCGATTTAACTAAACATTGAACCACTGTTCTTCCCCCCACAGATACGCCATCGACCGCGGTCTGATCGTCATCCCCAAGTCTGTGAACAGAGACAGGATCGCCCAAAACTTCGACGTTCTGGACTTCCAACTCAAGCTGGAAGACCTTCAGGAAGTCGCGTCTTTGGAATGCAACGGGCGTGTCTGCAGTATGGGCGAGTGAGTATTTCTCTCTTCGTTTATAGCCTTCTCTTGTAGCGACATCTATCTCGCCACATAGGAACTACGAGTACAATCCTGATACGCTCTATCAACATTTTTGGAATCGATTGCGCATAGATGGAAAAAACCCAACAACAGCTGTCGGGCAGTAGCCCACCAGACATAACACCTGTCTGGTCGGAGGATCCTCCCTTCCCAAAGGGGGATAAGGAATTTAACACCCTGTTCTTCTGATCCCCAAACTCTCTTTAGATGAACATATACATACATAAATTCAGTACTACTACATGCCTAACAGGATAGTTTTGCTGAGGGAATTAGAACCCAACGTGGTAAGGCAAGCTTGCAACCGCTATCCGTATTGCTTGGGTTTGGCGTTCTTAATTAAGAAGTTGGCTAATATACATGAGGTCCATCTGTTGTCTATAGTCCGTACTCCGGTCGCGTTAAGAATGCAGTGATTTTTTAATTTAAATCTGTTGTACACAAAAAAGAAAGTATGCATGCAACTGGTCACTGTGGACTTAACTTTCTAATTAGGAACGATTTCATTGGTTAGGGGACGTGCTAGGTCAAAGGACAAGCATGAAATTGCTTTGCTCAGTTTCGGGCTAGATGCTGAGTAGATTAATGTCCAAGGATATTTATCTAACTTAAACAATGTATTATTTCTTGTTACAGTGTACATCACCCCGACTTCCCGTTCCACGATGAATACTGAAATGTTTGCAACACTCACATACCAATAGCTTTATTTATCACATACTTAACTTCAACACTTTGAAATCTACAAGTTGCACAGCAAAGAAATTATTATTTATTGCCTCACTAGTGTGATCCAAGTTGTGCACCGTAAAAAAATCAATTCACTGAGCCCGCGATTCGGAGTACTAAATGTTCGCTTAGCTTAAACCTCACAGACGACGTGTGGCCTGTGCTCAGCAGAGTAACAAGCCTATGTTTAGTTACACATCAGAACAAAAAAAAGGATTTTACAACATTTTGAGTTTAAAAAATAACAGCTTTGTTATTAAACGTTGTTACCTTTAAGTTATTTTAAGAGCTTTAAAGTTATTTTAAAAAGAGAAATAAAAGCTTTGCTTGATATATTTGTGCTTCATTTTTGTACCTTTTAGTGATAATTGAGGGGAAGATTAAGACTTTGAACATTCATTAGTCGAGTCCCAAACGACATTTACAAAAGTAAGTAGAAGTCAATGTACAATTAATTCAGTATTTCTATTTATTCTATTTTATGCAAAAAGCATTCATTAAAATCATACACTAGAAAAAATTAACTATCGATAGATGATTTAAAAGAATGTTACATCACTAAATGCTATACAACAACTCCTAATATAAGCCTGATATTGAAGAAAATCGACTGCAGATTCGGCTGTATGGTTGACGCCGAAGCCGTAAGATCAATATATTAAAAAAACAACTCCTGTTTTTGGTCGCACTATCTGTCAAACTTCAAATTACTTCAAAGTATACCCCACTCACGAAGTCGTAAGAAACGTGAATTACAAAATGTCGCGAGAAATGTGCCGGTTATGCCTCAGTGTAGACAATTTGAGCCCAATATTTGCTGAATTAGAACAATTTGAGAGATATTCGACCGTTTTGACGCTCACAACTGGTTTGAAGGTGAGTTTTGTTTTTAGTTAGGTCACGTATACTGCACTTTCTAAATTATAACCTCAAAATGCCGATGACATTAAAGTAACTTAAAATTATTATTTTTTTTGTAAGGGTGCATGGCCTATTAAGTAATAGCAATAACATTTATAATAATAGTGAGTTATGCACAATTTGATTGATGTTTTTGTATGTTTAATAATCGTTTGGCTAAAAAATTATTACCTATGTTAAATGACCCAGTATTGTCTTCTTTTTCAATCGAGTAGATAAGTTAAATTAATTAAATAAAACAAAATGTGGGATGATGTGATAATATTATTATTGTACGCTATCAGTTGCCAGGAGATTGGATTTCCGTAAACTGACCTATGTGGTAACCTGATATGTAGGGGAGAGGGGGGCATAACGGGGACGCTAAGGGAAATAAACAATAAAAAAATTAGTATGGAATATTTTTATTAAAAAGTAATCACAACTTTTTGTTTACTTATCCATTTATTATTTGGCAGTGAATTTGGTGTGGTAAAAAAGCAATTAATATTTTTTATTAAAATTTTACGGAGCCTCTACGAAAACCCCATTGTGCCCCAGGGTAGGGGCAGCACGGGGTACCCAATTCGGGGCAGTACGGGGTACACTATTTTAACTGGTACTGGTGTGGATTTCTTCTAAATCTGCGTCATCAACTCCGGCACAGGCTGTATTAGCCTGTCCACATCGCTTGCAGGCCACCTAACGCTCCGAAGACTGTCTTCCATCTACGATAGTTTTTTTTCGCTTGGTTCGTTTGGTCGACTGAGGGGATAGGGAGAATATGTCTTTAGGAGAAGCGTTTTCAAAGAAAATTGTCAAATCACGACAAACTCTTCGAATTGGAGATTGGGAAACGCAGATTTCATCTGGCTTAGATGGTCCAGGCTGAGGTTCTGAGATAGTTGACTGTTGATGATCTCTGCCGACCAACGGCGCTTATATTTTTGTAATTTCGTACAAACCTAATACAACACAAATAATATTATTGTAATATTTTCAAATGAACAGACCATACAGGGGCAAAAAGGGTACCCCATTATGCCCCTTAGCCACGTCCCCGTTATGCCCCCATGTCTAACATAATTTAAAATAATTAACGAAAAAAACAATTCAAGGTTGGAGTGATTTTGCTCAAAACACATCAAAACTTAATGCTAGTAGTTTAGTGTGCGTTCCCATTGAGGGTCCACATTGTAATTTTGCGCTTTTGAATTCGTCAATACTTAGTAAAAGTTCTCAAGCAATTGTAAATTCAATCACTCATTTGTAAAAGTAGGCACTCAAAAGTTATAATCGGTTAAAACTGGGCCCTCAATCGTGACCAGCAGCTACCCATATCTCATAATCTAGTTGAAGTTTTCCACTGCTTTAATTGTCCACACTAAGTAAAAGAATTTTACAACTTATTTTCAAAATATCGTCCCTTGCTGTTCACCGAATAAAAAGAAGTTAGCTACGAAAGGTGGTCTCTCAATTGATTACCATAACTTTACTTAAAGTAGGAACCATAATGGAATTTAGAATTTCGATGTGAGTGATACTTAGTAAAAGTACTTGAACAGTTGTAAATGCAAGGTCTAGTTTCTAAAAAAAGACATTCAAAAGTTAGAAGCGTTTAAGTGTGGTCCCTCAATCGAAACGCTTGTCATGAAAATAAAAGAATTTATGCAGCGTTTGGAGGTTCAATAGGTGAATTTTTTAGTCTATCCTTTAGTAAATTTTTTATAGTACCTATTTCTTTACTGAACAGTTTCAAAGAATGTCCTGTTTTCTTATAAATAATCATCTAACTCGTGCGAAGAAATGCTATGGTTGAGGAGACCACACATAAAGATTTTTTCAGGATAAGTTATGATAAATAAATAATTAAGTAAGTACTGTTGGTTGGTTGAACGTTTTTATTATAGCCTATTAATTGCCATAAGATGAGTTTTTTTACAACATACGAACATTTAAGAAAAACATGTTTTTCCTACACTACTATGGAATTCCAAGAACAAAATCACTGCACCTCCTTAACTAAGAGGTAATTTTTTATGAACGTTATCAACAAAGAACGAATTTTTTCTCACCTAAAACTAAAGATAATATCGTCGCAGGAAAGGCAGAATTACTGAAGCGCCAAAATAGGCATATTGAGTTATATATATATTCGGAATCAGCGATTTTTTCTGCGTCGATCAGTCTGGGTCTCATAGCGATACGAGCACTTTTTTGGCGTTTCAGTAAATGGTAAAAATAGGGGTTTTTCATCAGCCCGAGTTCTTAAGCGACACTTTTTTGGCATTTTATTCGTGCCTGTCACATAAGTAATTTTGGCTTAATACTAAATACAAAATAAGGCTTGTAAGAACATTAGTCTTTCCATTTTTATGCTGGAAGTGGCGTATAAGTAATTTTGCCTTACTGTTATTGAGCAAGTTTTTGACTTTCAGTATCTTTACTGTGATGTGATATTTTAGGAAAAGTTATAGAAGTAAAAATAGAAAGCTGGTCAAAACCTCATTTACGTCTCTAAAGTGAAAAAAATGGAGCGTATCAGTCAGTCTGTACGACAATGCCACTGAGGGTTCACGTTTGTCGGTATTTCTTGACGCTCAAATAGATCGAGAAGACAAGAGAATATTGGTGATAATGCAATAAAGAATGCCTTAATCGGACCGGCAAACGGCGGTATATCCGTCCTGAATAGGTGAACCAAATCCTAAAGGCCAGTGACGGTGACGGGCAGCAGCGTCACCGGTGCGAGAAGCTTCACCCTAAGATTTCCAACCCGCCTGCAGAGCGTGGCGATTATGGGTATAACCTCTTATGAACAGACGAAGATGGCCACGGCTCCCAGATCCCGGCACCTCCACTATTCCTGGTCATCGTGGCGACCACGGTAACGGTGAGGGAGTGCAAAGAATCTCCGGGCTACAGGAGGAAAACGCAACTGACTGACCCTGGCGACGAGGGAGAGGACACCATAACTCTCAATTCAGGCCACCTGATGTACTTCCGAGAGTGAGACCAAAAATCTTAAGGTGGCGTTGGGTTTCTGGTTAATAGGTACCTAGCTAACAACGTTGTGGAAATGTCCAGTGTGTCGAACAGGGTGGCGTACCTCATCATCAAGCTCACCAAGAGGTATAGCTTCAAGGTGCAAGTGTACGCACCAACCTCGTGACACTAGGACGATGAGGTGGAGGATATGTTCGATGACATATCGAGGGCCCTCCACTCTACTACCAAGACCCATTCCACCGTTATTATGGGGGACTTCAACGCTGCAGTAGAAGTACAAAATTGCAGCAAATCTGTAGTAGGATCCCATGGATATAGAAGTAGAAAACATAGGGGGCAAATGTTCGTCAATTTCCTTGAACGGGAGGGGCTTTTCTTGAAGCATTCTGCATTCTTCAAGAAGCAACTCCAAAGGAAGTGGACGTGGCAAAGCCCCGACACTTAAGACGAAAAATGAGATCGACTTCATCATGGGGGACAAAAAGCACATATTCAGAGACGTCTCCGTGATCAATAGGTTTGATACCGGTAGCGATCACCGACTTGTCAGAGGCTCTCTGAATATCGACATCAGAGCTGAACGAGTCTGTTTGATGAAGGCCAGGCTCCAACCAACTCTGCTTCAAACTATGATGGGATCTGAAGCGTTCCAGTCAAATCTGGAGAACCAATTTGCTGCCGCGGAAACCACAACTGACGTTAACCAGAACCCTGAAAAAATGGTTCAAGTCCTTGGGGAAGCAGGTACGAGATTTTCTGAAATGCAGCGTAAAGGCAAGAAGTCGAAGCTTACGTAAGAGACTTTAGGGCTAATGACGAGACGACGGGAAAACCCACCCGTCACTTCGCTAGGAAAATGGACTCTGAACCGAGAGATTAGTAAGCACGTGTGACGCGATCTCCGTTGCTTCAATAGCCTCACGATTATGAGAGCGATAGATCAAAACCGTGGTTCAAAAGTGTTCGTACAATCCCTCGGAAGAATTCACCTGACAAAGTTGACCATAGAAAGTGGAGAAGTCGTTCTCTCGAAGCCGGCAGTACTTTCGGAAGTAGAAAACTTCTATGGCCGGCTATACGTTTCGCATGCATCTCGACCTGACCCCGGAAATGAGGACTCTAGAGCCATTTTAACGCGCCACTACACCGAAGACCTGCCAGAAGTCAGCATTGACGAAATCGAGATCGCTCTTGGGCGGCTTAAAAATGGAAAAGCCCTTGAAGAGGACGGCGTTACAACAGAGCTGTTCAAAGCAGGAAGCAAACCCATACTCAGGGAGCTCCAAAAGCTTTTTTTACGCTGTCCTCTTAGAAGGGAGAACCCCGGAAGAGTAGAGTAGAAGTGTGGTCGTCCTGTTTTTCAAAAAGGGAGACAAAACCCTACCGAAGAACTATTGACCCATTTTCCTTTTAAGCCACGTCTATAAGCTGTTCTCAAGGATGATCACGAACCGTCTTGCGTGATGACTCGACGAATTCCAACCACCGGAGCAGCCTGGTTTTTGGAGCGCTTACGGCACCATAGACCACATCCATACAGACATCACCCCAGTCAGAAACGCGCTCCAAAGCCTGATTGAAACGCTCCATCAAACCTTCGCGACAGGACTGGGTATCCTCCGCAGTGGCCCTTGCAGTGGATTCGTATCTGTCCACTATTGTAGTGTCATAAAGTGTCATGAAGGTGTCCAAGATTTTACTCATTATAAGAAACTAGATGGTATATTAAACCGTTTTTAAATTTATATGAGAATTACTGTTCCTTCCTATTTTTGCAGCTCATAATAGAAAGTAAGAAACAGAGTTTTTACAAAACGTACGCAGCAAGACTGAAGGACGAACAGGAACCTGTAGCTGGAACATCAAAGACACCACTGATGGAAACAGTCTCAAAGCCAGCAGTAGTTGAAATATTGATATGTAAAACACCTCAAAAAAATGAGATCAATGTTTTTTCAGACTATGACAAAGACTGAAACGAACAAACCAAACAATTCATGAATAAAAAAAACTACGAATTAACAGCTAGTATTTAATTATTTCTCGAAACTATTTCCCTCTTATAGGAGGCCTTTGCCCGGCAAACTATCCATTTTAAGACCTGAGCTCTTATTAGAGGAGGGATCCCAGCTCAAACCCATCTCATTGCCCTACTAATATAAGTAATATTTTTAAAAGATGGGATTTTTTTTAATCTTAAGCAAAGGAGACTTCACTCTCACACATTGGTAATGGAATAAACGTTATTATTTATGGTTTAAGTAACTTAAATTTTGGCACTTCAGTCTTTATGTAGCTCTTATTGTGTATTAACTGAAGTTATAAGTATTTTTAAAGGTGTGGTTAGACAAAAGTGGTTATCTCTTACGTCTTTTTACTTGAACAAAACCCAAACAATAGCTTACTGTTGGGGATTTTTAGTGATTCAACATAATGAGCCGATCACTTTATAAGTTGTTTTGACATGACCACACCAGACTTTAAAAAGTTCTTTCAGTAATTTAGGATAACAAACATTACATTATCGTTACAGTTCAAGAAAATTTGTCGTTTTCCAATTTATATGCGTGAGAGTTTTAAGTGATTTTGATCGCTATAAATATTTGAATCAAATGGCGGTTGAGAAATTTTGCTTTTCTGTAAATTGGAGTCATTTTTACTTAAGCGCCACTATATCGCAAACCAGTTGTCTAATTATTATGGTTTGTACTTCTGGACATAGAAAATGACAAATTAATAAAAGTTTACCTTGACCTCATCGAAATTCGTGTTCTGGAAAAAAAGTTATGATTTAAAAACGAAAAAAAAAAACTTTACACGGCTTTTTCTCGAAATGGTCATTTGGCGCTTGAGTAAAGTTGCCTTTCCTGCGACGATATTGTGGGATCAGACATCGATATCTCTAGATATTCGAATCATTTTTCTCGAATATAGGTATCTGCTGTGATTACAAGTTTACTCAACTCAAATTGATTTTTCATTACTCATACTCTGAAAGTAGGTCATCACTGACCTGAGAAGCGGGCTGAAAGTAATACTTTTCATCCCTAGGGAGAATCACTTTCAACTGACAGCTGTCAAATTATTTTAAAAAAAAACTAGTTCTTTTTTACATCTATTAAACCATGTTCTAACTTTCTATACATCCACGATGTAAAATTGAAATAACTTAAAGTTAAGTATTGATTAGAGAATAGGAATGATATATAACTTGATAATAATTTAGTTTTCGTACCACTTGCTCAAAAAAGTGACATTCTAGCCCGCAAAAAGAGAACATAACAATAGTCATTTTTAATCTGTTAAAAACAGGGAAAGAAAATTGTACTGAATTTCATTCATCCCCTAGGGCGAGAATGTGATTTAAATTTGGTATATTTACCGAGGTTTTCGAGCGCTAATTTGAATCAGAAGGTTTAGTTCTTTATTTGTGACCTGCCAGTATTATATGTGATAAAATAAAATAAAAATATTAATAAATATTTTTTTCGCAAATAGTACGAAAAGTAGAGTATTTTCCTCGGTGATAAAGCTGTCTTAGTCTTGGGTGAACTTAAATCCCTCGCTACACTCAGCTATGCTATTCCGGTGGTCGCCGACACTCACTTCGCTTGTGCGAGTCAACTTTAAAATTCCATTCCTTCGCGACGGACGTCGTTTGAGAGAAAAGAACTAAGCCAAAAATCATTTTTTAATTATTTACATACAAAATGAGAGAAAATACTAATTCAAAGTAAAGCGTATTGATGATTGAGGTGAGCGTGAAGCGCCGAGATGTGAAGTGATGTTCGATGTGCACCGCCGGAATAGCACGGCAGGACTCGTATTAAATCCCTCGCTTCGCTCGTGATTCATGTTTTTAACACCCTCGCTGCGCTCGGTAGTTAACCTCGAGTCCTTCGTTACGCTCGCGATTTCAATCGTCACCCGCGACAGAAGACACTGCTTTATCCCCTTGGTTAATAATCTACTATTCAACAATTTCTTTAAAACAACTTAGCTTTGAGCAAAATATTTATTTATTTAATTTTATATATTTTGAAAAAAAACAAACAAAATAGGCGGGAAAGCGGCAATTCGATCTTCATTTATCTTTTTGATTTGAAGGCTTTGTTTAAATATTAAACGTATAGCAGATATTTGTACCTATAAAATGAGTTCATCTGATTCTGATATGAATTTAACGCCTGATTTTATAAGAAAAGAGGTTAAAGCGGCAGTGGAAAACTATTTTCTCATTTTTTCTGTAGCTAATTCATGTTCTTATTTTTACTTTCCTTGTATTTGTAATGAAAAGCACAGTGTTTACCTTTTTTTTTTTGAGTAGGGTAAATGCACTTACGCATACCCGCCAACCGGTGGGTTGGAGGGGTTATGTCGGACTCTCCACGGGCTACCCCAGTGGCTCTACCGACCAAAAACCCTACTACTCCCTCTCATCGTCCATGGTGGGGGAATACCTTGTGTAAGCACGTGCCTTTTACGCGTTCCCCCGGACGGTGCCCGCCTACACGGCGGGCCGGAAGCGACCCCCCCTTCGAGAGGGGGGCCAGTAGGGACAGCCGAGGGTGTCGAGCCGTCCCTACCAGGCAGTGGTGGAGGCCTGTGCAATGCCGGCAACGGTACCCCCGTACCGCGTGCCGGCTGGCCTCCTCCACCGAGGGGTGCGACGTGGCGAGCAGATGCCCGCGGTCTTCCCCACCTCCTCGCCCTGCGGAGCCTATTGGACGCGGGATCAATATCCCGCAACCGCTCCGCGGCTTCCTTGGCGGTCACCACCTCCTCGCAGAAGGTGGCGAACGCTTGCCAGGCCTCTTTGTCTGCCAGCATTGCAAGCACAATGCTGGGCAGAGAGAGGTCCTAGCCCACTTTGGTGGCTAGCGCCATGCGCTGTGGGACCCACGTTTGGCACACCGCCAGTGTGTGGTGTGCCGTGTCCTCCACAGCGCCGCACTTGTGGCAGAGTGGGGCTCCCTCTCGGCGGATGCGGTGCAAGTATGACCCAAAGCACCCGTGCCCGGTCATAACTTGCGTCATCCTATATGAGAGGGACCCATGCTGCCTAGACAGTGTTTACCTCGGGTTAAAGACTTATTTAGTCCCTCGAACTATTGGCGCCCTCACTTCGTTCCGGGCGCCAAACCCAGTCTCGGGACTAGATAAGTTACTTTCACCCCTAGGGTAACAATGTACTATTTCAATTAACCATATTTTTAGTACCCGTCTGTAGAATTAACTGCCCTCGGATATTAAAACGTCACTTATTCGTGTGAATAAGTGACATATAATCACTTTACCTAAACCACATTTAGGTAGAGTGATTATAGTATGCCACTAGGCCACAACTACTGCATGATAACGTTCGAAGTCTCGTTAACATCAATTTTCAGTAATGTCACCTTCAGGGCGAGTCCGACTCAGTCAACCCCGACACCACGTGGTACTTGTTTTGCCCTACCCCAAGAGTGTTACTTAAAAGCGCGTAAGCATGGAGGTCTGAGGAACAGGTGTCTATGAGCGAGGCGCTGCGGCTGAGGCTGGCCAGCGAAGCCAGCCAACAAGCCGAAGCTGTGGTGCTGAGCGAAAGCCATCTGCGACGATTAGCACTTGAGGAACCGCCGGAGTCCCGTAATGCTGGGGTCATGACAGAATTCTTGTGTTTTCCTTAAACTTGCATATTGAATGCTTGCACGCTGTTTGCCTACGCACACATGCTGTCAATTTCTTATTTTGTTTTAAATCCAAAAAATCCTGGTCTGCTTTTATGCTGCTTGCATTAAACCAGTAACTTTTTAATGAACTAAAAATATGGCAATCAAAACAGTGGTCTAATGATTGTCCTGGAAAACAATACTTCGGACAAGTGTCATTTCGGCCAATCATTATTAAGTCTGGCAAACGAAAAAAAACAGTTGATATTTGGTCAACTGATAAAAGTGGCATAAGTCATTTCAGGAAAATGAATAAATGCCGAACGAAAAAAAACCAAACGTTTTCGGGAAAACGAGATTAAGGAACAGAAAATTCGGTCTTATGATAAGTAAACGTTCAGAAAGGCAGGTATTTTTTTTCGCCATCGTGTTTTTTTCAGTTGCGAATTCATGCGAATTTTCCGAAAATTATTTGCTAATTTTCCGATTAGGGTCGCAAAATGATAAATACACAGACGAAAAGCTTATTAAATAAGTGTTTATACTGCATATCGACTAAAGTATTTTTATTCCAAGCAAATTAAAATTAATTTGTTGAAATTAAAAAATGCCGAAAAAAATCACTTTTCGGCTTTCACTTTCACTGAACGAATGTTTTAGTAGTTAAAAATCAAATCTGTAACCTTTTTTCACAGCATCTGTGTAAAACACAGTTTAATAATTATTTTGAAATATATTTCAGTGTGAATTATGTAATTATCTATTTACAGGATTATTTTGAACTCATAGCATGAACTTATTATCATAACATAACCTCGAGATGATCTTTTGGCTTATTATTTTTCTTACTTTGTTGTCTCGTAGAGACAGTCCGTCGTTGCCAGGTCGATGAAATTGTCATAGACAAATTGTAGAAAAATAATCAGTATTTTTTTTAGGATAGGGCAATTGAAATAATAACAGCAAAATCGATTCTGAACGGAAAATTCGTCGCCTCCCAAGTGCCTCAAAGACTGGTAGCTAAAGTTACCAGTGACAGTTGAGACGACATTGGAATTGGTAGCTCAAGTTACCACTAACATTTGAGTGGGAAAAGCGGCCTATATATGTCTCACTGCTGGGCACAAACCTCACCTCCACTATAAGGTGGAACAAGCCATACTCCAACACGCAGGCTCAGTGCGGATTGTTGGAGGGTTGCAAAATTTCGGTCGGGGTGTGTTCAAACGATCTCTTAAGTATTGTGTATAGGTTTCTCACAAACCTACACCCCTCCAACAATTCGCATTGAACCCGGCTTTGGAGCACGGCTAGCGTTACCTAAAAGTTGAGGTGGCGCTGGCCTGGGCCAGCAGTGGGATGTATAATAGGCAGTTTATGTTATGTTATCCTAAAAAAATATTTATGTGTGGTCTCCTCAACCATAGCATTTCTTCGCACGAGTTAGATGATTATTTATAAGAAAACAGGACATTCTTTGAAACTGTTCAGTAAAGAAATAGGTGCTATAAAAAATTTACTAAAGGATAGACTAAAAAATTCACCTATTGAACTTCCAAACGCTGCATAAATTCTTTTATTTTCATGACAAGCGTTTCGATTGGGGGACCACACTTAAACGCTTCTAACTTTTGAATGTCTTTTTTTAGAAACTAGACCTTGCATTTACAACTGTTCAAGTACTTTTACTAAGTATCACTCACATCGAAATTCTAAATTCCATTATGGTTCCTACTTTAAGTAAAGTTATGGTAATCAATTGAGAGACCACCTTTCGTAGCTAACTTCTTTTTATTCGGTGAACAGCAAGGGACGATATTTTAAAAATAAGTTGTAAAATTCTTTTACTTAGTGTGGACAATTAAAGCAGTGGAAAACTTCAACTAGATTATGAGATATGGGTAGCTGCTGGTCACGATTGAGGGCCCAGTTTTAACCGATTATAACTTTTGAGTGCCTACTTTTACAAATGAGTGATTGAATTTACAATTGCTTGAGAACTTTTACTAAGTATTGACGAATTCAAAAGCGCAAAATTACAATGTGGACCCTCAATGGGAACGCACACAGTAGTTTAACACACCAAACGAAATGATTGTAGTAAACTAAACACTTACCTTATTAGACACGTTTTGGTATCGACTCAAAATAATATGAAATGTCGCCGGAAAAAAGAATTGAATGTCAACACGAAACGCGTGCACTGTGGTCTCCGGTCACTGCCGTGCTTAATGTCGATGAGAAATACCATCTTATTGGCTAAAACAAAACGCGCCTAGAATGCGTAGTTACTTGTATATGGGGGTGACCCCGTCGTGCCTCGCGTCCCCGTTGTGCCCCCCTTTCCTATCTGTATACTGTGTGCTCAATAATTAAGTACATGGCCAAAACTGAACATTTTAGAGTAAATGGGAATCTAAAATTTACAGATTGAACCAAACGATGGTTTACCTCAAAAAATATGTGAAGACTGCATAGAACTGGTAAACAGTGCCTTGAACTTAAGAAATCAAAGTCATTTGAGTCAAATTAAACTTTTACAATTAACATTTCAAGAAGAAACACTAAAGAAGAAAAATAACTCTGCCAAAATTAACGCGAAATATCCTAAAGCCATTAAAGAAGAATTTATAGAAGAAATAAGCAAAGATGGTGAAGATGGAAGTGGATTTCCAGACTTCCACGTTGAAGTGGAATTCCAAAGAGTGACAGATTCCGAAGTTGGCGCCAATTCAAAAGAACAAGATGGCGGATCTATGGAAACTAACAAAATGAAAACATTGAGTAGAAAAGAAAGGAGAAATATGTATTTGGAGTTAGTGGAAGGAACTTTTGATCCCAAAGCTCCAGTTAAGTGTAAGGTCTGCAAGAAAACTGTTAGCAAATGGTCCTGTTTCATCAGCCATGCGAAAAAGCATTTGGGATTCAAATTCATGTGCGAGGTAGGTGATGTTTTTATTAATTACCTATCATGAGGCCGGGGCCCCAAGTCTTCTAATTATAGACTTATTTATTTATTTCATCTAAGCTTACATCTATCTTTACAGGCGGGCCCAATGCAATAGAAAATAGAAGAGCTACAATACAATATTCTTACATACATCAGAACTACAATTATTCACTGTAACACAATACATATAACGTTATCT
Source organism: Udea ferrugalis (assembly GCA_950022985.1). Lineage (NCBI taxonomy): Eukaryota > Metazoa > Arthropoda > Insecta > Lepidoptera > Crambidae > Udea > Udea ferrugalis. The sequence goes on from OX465545.1 coordinate 7,160,179, forward strand.
TTGTGAATTCACACAGAGAACAGTGCTATAGATCGCTTCAATTGAACCGTAATTGAATCTCAATCGGCTAATATGCCATATTTTTCATAGAAAATTAAAGACTATTGAGACTCAATTACGATTCAATCGAGGCGTTCTAAAATCTCAATGGGCACTCTTTTTGACACATTTTCTATGAAAAATATGTCAAATTAGACTATTGAGACTCAATTACGATTCAATTGAAGGGTTACAAAATTAGCAGACTTGGGGCTCAGATTGCGTCTTAGTGCGGATTTAAACAGAAATAAGGATCAATAATTATTAGTGACAAAAACACTTTACTCGAAATATTATTCCCTAATCTTGCTCTAAAAATCATTTATGACTCATGGTCATCTGCCCTATTGCAGTTCTGTGGAAAAAGCTTCATATCTTCAACGCAGCTAAAGCGACACTGCCGCTCGCACCACGGCATGCGGCGCGAGCTGGCCTGCAGGCACTGCGACTATCTTGCTCTTGACAAGCAGCAGCTAGTGGTAAGAGACGCTAGCGGCGTGGTGGTAACGTCAAGCTATTAGGTAGGCTGTAGCCAATGATTTTATAATAAAAATACGAATTGCCATCGATCGGGTGCCACTTTTTTAGCACAAGTAACCTATCTACATCTTTTTTATTATAATATCATTGAAAAAACCCATAAAACTGAACAAAACTACGACTTTTTTTATTATAAAATCATTGGCTGTAGGCTATTAGGTATACATGCCTGGCATTCTGCATTTGCGCATCCAACGTTCGAACAGTAAACTCAAAGGGAGATTGTATTTCAGCATTTTGTATAACTCAATAACTTCGCGAATGTGATCATTTAGTGACAAGAATTAAGCCTAATAACATTTTAAACCGACTGTGAGTCATAGCGTGTTAGCATGCTATTCTCGACCAATTTTCTCGCGCCAAAGCTACGAATTGCACTAGATACGAGTAATGCGTGTCAAAATTTTGTCGCGTTGCGCATCTTAGCGCGGCTGGTTACGGAGGCAAACATAGATTTTGGATCGCTGAGACAGAATATATAGAAGCCACTATGGCTTCAACAACCTATGTAAGTGCTGAACAATAGTGCAACAATAGTGCTGAACATATTGTTCAATGGCCTACGGGTTCAACGGTACGGCTAGGTTTTAATCAAAATTGGCTTTGAACAGACTTTGTTTAGAATCCCGCCTAATGTTCCATGTTCAGCATCCACGCTTGGGTCCAGCTCCTCGTAGACTAATTTGACGCTTTAAAAAGATTTACAGTATTCACGCTGCATGGGCTTGTGGCGACATATCACGCCACATAGAACAATCCTGAAACGCGCTATGAAAGTTTTCGTAGCGATTGCGCATAGATAAAAGAACCCGACAACAACCGTCGGGCAGTAGCCCACCAGACATTATACCTGTCTGGCCGGACGATCCTCCGTTTTCTATGGTGGATGATGAACTTCACAGCCTGTTCCTCACATAAAGTACTAATCTTTTATGTATTGTTCCTCCTACCCTCAGCTCCACGAGCGCCGGATGCACACAGGCGAGCGGCCGTTCGTCTGCGACGTCTGCGCCGCCTCCTACCACAGCAGGCGGTGCCTGGTGCAGCACATCGAGAGCCATCGGACCACTGCTACTGTTCAGGTGAGACGCACACCTTTCTGAAGCTCTTCTGATGCTGGGCATATTATCTCGGTATAGGTTTCCTCTTACCTTTAGGGCTACGAGCACCGGATGCACACTGACAAGAGGGCATGTAGTTTGTTTGTCTATGATTACTCGTCAAGCGTTTAGTTATTTAATTTTTGTCGCACCGCCTACTGTACGTTTCTGCTTAGCCTTATGGTTGACTGGTAGAGAATGCCTCATTGGCATTAAGTCCGTCTTTGTTGTGCAATAAAGAATAAATAAACAAGCGTCATGTTGTTTCGGACTAACGATAAGTGGGCACTTGGTCTTCTGAGAGCCAACTACTTGTCCTTGTAGCATTTGTGTGTGACGTCTGCTTAGCGATCTACCACAGCAGGCGGTGCCTGGTGCAACATACCGAGAGCCATCGGACCACTGCTACAGTGCAGGTGAGACGAATAGCATTGAGAACGAAATACATACAGACGAGAGGTTGTATGGAGTTTGCTTGTCTACGATTAGTTGCCATATGGCAACCATTTATGTGCCATCGACCTCATAGTTAATAAGCTCCAAAAGTTCGAAGATCGATCAGACTACCTACCCATTTCCGGTCAGTCCTGTTTGCTCTTTTACAAAGAAATGACATATAGAGAGCGAGAAAAAACGGAAATGGGGTAACCTGATGTGCTGTTGACTGTACCTATGTAACGGAAATGGGTAGCCGGATGTGCCTACACATATTTCTTACTTTAGTTCAGTACGTACAGTGATTGAACAAGGCGCTTAGGACAAATAACACAATTTCATTCATTTAATGAAGAACTTATTAAACGAAAACCAACCCATTTTTGTATTTTGTCCACAGTGCGAGCTTTGCCCCCAGAAGTTCAGGTCTTCCAGACATCTTGCGAGGCACCGGTACAGCGCGCATACGCGAAAGCGTGCCAAGAAACGTGACATCAGCCGCAGCTTTCATAATCAATAATATTACAATAAAAAAGACGTAGATAGGTCATGTCAGTACAGACGCAAAGTCAAAAATTGACCCCTGGCATACCTATAATTTGACCGTGTGTACAAGATAACATGAATATTTACTAGAGCGTAAACGGGACAGATACATGTTGCGCAGTCATGTCTCAAACTGTCAATGCTTTGCTCTAAGCAAACCTATGTTGCTTGTCACCTATGTAACCCACAAAAATGTATGAAAACTACAGGTCCCCCAAGTCTACTAATTTTGAATGCTTCAATTGAATCGTAATTGAGTGTCAAATGTCAAATTTGACATATTTTTCATAGAAAATGCGTCAAATTACCCAATTGAGACTCAATTACGATTCAATGGAAGCGTTCAAAATTAGAAGACTTGGGGCCCAGGAATCATGCCAGTGGCTGCAATGATATTATAAAAAAAGGAAACAGAATAGAGAGATAGGTTACTTGTAGATACTAAAAAAGTGGCACCCGAAATCAGAACTTTAATGCACCCGAGCAAAGCCTTGACAGTGTTGACAATTTGACACGATACTGCGCAACATGTATCTGTCTCGCTTCAAAATAATCAATTCAAAATGCCCATGGCATCCCAATTCGCCAGGTAATAAAATTGTTTTGAAAATGTTTTTTATCGTTTCATTTCACCTAAAACCACCAAACTTAATTAATTTAATCATAGGTATTCCTATGCATAATATCAGCGCAGCTATACAGTGTGTTTGGGAACCGGTGTCCGACCCGTTAAGGTGAAGTAATATGATCTATTTTATGAATAAATCCACCATAATTAAGCACTTTTAATTAATTTTTTTTAAAAAAAAATTTAATTTATTTCAGGTAAATTTTACCTGCGTTTCAAAGGGTCTCTGATGACAGGGTGATATTCAATTTGTCACAACTTCTAAACTATTTTACTTGGAACTTTGATTTTTGCTTCAGTGTTTAGGTGATGTCTTTGGGTATCCAAAAAGTTAAAAATAAATGTATGTTGACAGTTTAGTTTTTCTGAAAAAAAAAAAATGTAAAAAAAACTAACAAATTCTATCACAATTTTCAAGTTCAAACATTTTTTTGAGGTATTTTAAGGGAGTTATGAAAAAATGCTTTTTTGTCAGCTTATTGCCTACTTTTGTAGCTGTCCAACGATACCACTTTTGTGACAGTAGGACCTCTAAATCGGCAGATATTGCAAACTAAAATAACCCACCCGTACTCCCGAGAAAAAAAATTAAAATGGCGGCCATTTTAAAACAACTGGGGCAAAGTGCTTAATTATGGTGGATTTATTCATAAAATAGATCATATTACTTCACCTTAACGGGTCGGACACCGGTTCCCAAACACACTGTATAGAAAATTTGGAATCGACCGATTCGGTAATATTAATTTTATTTTAGCAAATCCCTTGTTCAGCATTTTCAATTTTACATATAAAAGCCTCTAGTATTTATGAACAAAAGAGAACAGAAACAAGCTTCGCTTAGTTTGCGCTAGATGGCGCTGTGTTGATTAATGTCTAATGTCATAATTAGCAATGACATTTAAAAACGTTCAATTAATTTTCACCCAAATATTCAATGTTTTTTCCAAATAAAACCACACTAATTAGTATAACGCTAATTTATTTTTACATAATTACAAACACAATCTAAAAAACGGTATTACAAGCTTCGCCTGTTACATATTACACGTTCATTTATAACATTTATATTAAACAATATAAATATCACAAGAATGATTTAAAATGTTACCATTATAGACAGATATACTCCAAACAGCTTTTAGCTTTTATGGTGTTGCTAGTTACCTAAATAATTATTTACTTATGTAACACTGTATGCTATAGTTCAGTGAGAGTTTGGAATTAACACAATTTAACAAACCCAATGATATTTTATTTAAAAAGACGTAGATAGGTTATGTCAGTACTGACGCGAAATCAAAAATTGTCCAAGGGGACGACATTGTTAAATTCGCCGTGTTTTAACGTGTTGATAAGATAGTATAATTATTATTTACTAGAGCGAAAGAGACAGATACATGTTGCACAGTGTCGTCTCAAACTCTCAACACTGTCAATCCTTTGCTCAGTTGTACGAAAAGTTCTGATCTCGGGTGTCACTTTTTTAGCACAAGTAACCTATCCACCTCTTTTTTATTATAATACCACTGAAAAAACCTATAAAACCTGAACAAAACTACGACTAACAACACCAAAAATAATACAACAAATCGACATTTAGGCCACAACGTGATTTTTTAATATATATATGTACTTTATCATTAACTTGCGAGACTTTAAGCAGTGCTTAAGACCAGATCCACATTAAAACTGATTTTAAAAACAAATCATTGATGTACAGACAACAGCACATCAGGCTACCCATTTCCGGTCAGTCCTCCTTGCTCTGTTGCAAAGGAACGTCATTTGGTAAAAGCGAGATGAAAAACGGAAATGGGTAGCCTGATGTGCCGTTCACTGTACTTAAACACTCGTCGCCTCAAGTTGCAATATACTGGAATATTAAACAAAAATTAACTGTTATTACAGAAAAGGTCCACATTTGTATGGAATTCTTAGTGTTATGTTCTAGACCAGTGTTTCCCAACCTACTGTGTTTGATATCCTAAGGGTTTCGTTGTACCTCAGCGATACTTAGGTTACAATTTAGCAAAAAGAAGTAAGTTGTTTTTAAAAATGTGTGGATCTGCTCTTCAAAGTTCCATAAACTATATCCTTATAAACTATCCATAGAATATCTTCATTATAGTCATTAAAAATAACAAACTGCTAAAAATCTAATAATTATAGTTTCATTAACATTGCAAACTTAAACAATCAATAATACGTATACAGAGAAAATAAAAATAACTTAAATTGAAAGGCTTCTTAAGGCCTTAATATTCATAAAGAGTGACAAATTCAAATATGGCGGGAATATGTCAAGTGACATTATTTCATTTTAACCCCCTTATTCATAAAAACGAACGCAACGCTCAAGCATAGTTTAAGCAATTGACGTGTTATGTCACTTACTCGCAAATGGCAGCAGCAACAAGAATGAAAGTGACAAAGCGGTACAAAACGTAACGTGTTGTTGAAGAGCTGTTCAAGTTTTTTATGAATAAGGGGGTAATCATTATGTTAAAAAAAACTTTTTCTAGGCGAGATAAAGTGATGAGGAGATTTTCAATATTTTTTATTTTGCGTTACGCTCAATGTCAACTTTTCGTATATATGTAATTACTTTTATTTTTATATTTCCTTAAATCCTATGATCATTTTGATAAAATGCTTGGTTGTCTATTCTAATAGCTACTTGTTCGTTCAAAATACTGAAATAGTAATATTTAAATATTGAAAATGGACAATACTATGGACACAGAATACAGCTAAAGCAGTAAAACAACTTATTGTGAACTTTAGCTTCTGCGCTGTAAGACCTACTGTGGTCTAGTTGCGATACTGCTTATAACTTACAATAATATATAATACTTCGCTGTAGTGACTTTTACTGGTCCGTCATTTTGATAAAAAGCAACTGCCACAGGTGAGGTACGTAAAATAGATCAGACCACAATTTTAATAAAAAATACGTACTGCTTTAGGCAAAATGAGAAAAACTGACATAGGTAGCCTGATGTGCCGTTGACTGTGCAATTAACTGTGATTCTTGTTATTTGTTTAGATGTGACCGCAGGGTTTTTTCACATTTCTGCCAATGTCGCGTCCTATACAGTTGCAAAATATGCCGTTTATCAAAAAAATCCAAGTTAGCTGCCATTTTATTATATTTTATCAAAATGGCGGTGTACTACATTGTATTCATAGACAGCTCAACTTTATTACACTAATTAATGTGTTTTGTCGATTTTTCTGCAAAAAATTGGAGTCCTAATTCTCAATTTTTAAATTTAGCTGCCATTGTGTTTAAGTTTATCAAAATGCCGGAACAGCCATAACAATTATTAGACAGTTTACGTTTACAAGACTTAAAACATTTCCGATGGCTACAGGCTTATCTCAGCGCCCAGTAGGCTCCCTGCATGACGGCTAGAGTCGCCATCTTGGCGAGCAGCACCGCTCCGGCCACAACGGCCGCCACGGTAGCCACTCGGTGGCCGTGACTTCATTCCATCCAGTCGTTGTCGAAGCTGATGCCGTCGGTGACGGTTACCTGGGAACATGCATTCATGCTGTCATTCTTGATGACTAAAGGGTGCGGAAATATGTCACGCTTACTGTCTTGATTAAAACGTAGGCGCATGAAAAAATTGTCGTGGCACAGGGGTAAACACTATGGCTCGGAACCCGGTGGTCCCGAGATCAAATCTGGCCGGAACACACCTACTTTGTGTTCACTGTACAATTTTCGGCTAACTCTCCGGTAAAGATAGGAAAACCAGAAAAAGACAATCGGTCTACCTGGCATCAGGCGGGACTCGAACCCGCATCTTTCGCAAACCGGGCGACTGCACTTTTATTAAAACCCAAGCATCCCGGATAAAGGCGGTAGACTCGGCTCTTACCACGTTGGTTTCAAACCCTCTCGGCGAAATGTGGGCTTCTGAATGTTGTGAACTACCCCATCAGGGAAAATAGTCGTAAGGGTATGTTATGTTATGTTTTTAGCTTACCTCCTCAGTGGGACTGCTGCTACTGAACCCGCCAGCCGCGGCGTACCCGGCCACGCCCCCGAGGGCCAGCGCCCCCACGCCGATACCCACCGCGGCCCCCGTGCCCACGCCCGAGCGCTGCTGCGGCATTGAACTGTAACCTTGCTGTGGGACACATACAATCATCATCAATGGCCTCTGCGTCTTTTTCAGACGATTTATGCAGTGACGTTGGAGACAGAGCACTTTTTTTTGTGACTGAAAAGGCCTATCCGCGAACGGCATAGCCTTCCGCACAAACTACATTTGAAGTTTGGGTTGGGTAAGGTAGTGTTATTTTGATGCCTTTTTTCGCGCTTTTCACCCAAGATAGAAAACCAGGCCTGGTCGTGAACAGTGCGAAATAAGTAATAAGTACAATCATAAGTGTTACATAAACAGGTGACGGTGCCTCCCTCTCTGTCCTTTGCCTGTAAAGGGCCAGGGAGGATAGGTAGTAGTAATAAAAATCACATTCTTGAGACATCCAGGAGTGTTTTACTGTAGTTTTCACAATACATTTTAATAAGGTTGGAGAGATGAATAATAAAATAACACTTTAAACTGAGATTCGAAGAATATAGATGATGATTCAAGTGTTGTTCTGATATGGAACTCTGATCTAGAACTAAATCAAAAAAGAAAGTTCTGCAGACATGCAGAACGAAATTCAAATTTGAAATAGATAAAATATATTTTTATAAACAGTAGACTTGTACAGTTCTCAGCCATCGTGGAGGTTGTAACGTCCACGAGACTGAAAACTAACGACATCGTTACAAACATAAACGGCCCATATACGTCACACTGCTGGCCCTCACCTCAACTATGAGGTGGAACGAGCCATACTCCAACACGCGGGCTCAGTGCGGATTGTTGGAGGGGTGTAAGGTTAGTGAGCAACCTTAATGTCAGATTATCAAGCCGCCCTAGGCCTCTGAGTAGGCTTAACGACTGACTTCTAGCGACGTCAACCGGGACCAACTGCTTAACGTGCCTTCCGAAGCACGGAGATGCCCGAAATACACATCAAGCACATACACCACTAAATTTCGGTCGGGGTGGTCACCCAAGTCACGCGCAGAAGAAGGCCGCCCCGGTGTTTTAGTGGGTATTCTCACACCATTCCTGGGGTGTACGTAAGTGTGCGTGAAGGCATTTCACCGGGTTAAAAAAAAGGGCATAACTCAGAAATGGCAATCCGACATAGGTCATATTTTGAGGACATTTGATTTTTAGTTATAATAATTTTAGGTAATATGCTTACCACAGCTGTTGGCGGCGGCGCTCCATAGCCTGTAACAAGTTGTTTTTTACACAATTAGGACTTGAGGGAGAAAGGTGATGGTGAGAATGGGTAGAAAACGTTTTACAACTTTATTATACCTAGATTTAACTAAGCATTTATTGTTGGTGTAGTAATCATGCTTTTATTTATTTTTTATACTTTTAAACATTATAATTCTCACTTTATCCTAATGTTCCAACTTGATTACTTACAGTAATAAATAATGAAAAACACATGCTTTGACAGCTTGAAATCTTCCATGAAAATTACGTTTTCAACGGTTTTTTTGCGAACTGTATTTTTTCAGGTCACGTGGTTTTTAGTTTGTCAAAGTTCCAACGCATCAGCAAATTGGCGAGGATTATACCTCGTTACCTCAGTATTCGATCGCCTTTTTTTTTTCATAGTGAGCTTCAAGATGACCCCACCTACCTGATGGGAAGCAGTCGTGAGGTATTAATATCATTTACCAGCTATTCCGGCAGACGTCGTTCTGTCAAATGTTATTAAACTTTAGCACCTTGTAATTGTAAACCTTCCCTGGACCTTCAAATACATTTCATAACCTAATTTATCCGAATCGGTCTAGCCGTTCTAGAGTTTAAGCGAGACTTACAATCAGCAATTAATTTTTATACATAATATATTTATTTACTGTGATGAAAAATATAATTGACATGTGACAGTGAAAAGTGTAGGTGATATTTAATGTCATTTCAATACATTATTGGCGCTTCCTACATGTCGCCAGGCGCTCCTATTCCCGTTGTTGCCTTAAGGCCGGGGACCATTCCTTTTTATTGATCCACTGGGTAAAGATCGTTTAAGCTGAAATGACGCGCCCCTCCACTGCATCCACGCATACAATTTTTTCCAATTACTTAAGATAGTAAGCGTTTTGGTTGTAAACTGTGAGCCAACAATTGTTATTGATTAAATAAATAAATAACAAGCTAGCACTCTTGTACGCGTACTTGCGGTGAAGGGGCGCGTTATTTCAGCTTTGACGATCACTACCAAATATTAATCTTACACTTTAAATGTTGTGAAGAGATGCTGACTCATCATAATACTAAAAAAGGAAAGCACGAGGACAAGGTACTGGAACCTGGGGCAGTAACTTTAAATATTTAATTGAAGTGCTGCTGCCCGCTGTCCCTGTTAGACGGGGACATTTCATACGGGGACGGGGACAACGGGAATACCCCGCCTCGCCGGGCGACGTTTTGTTCATGTCTAGCCTACCTTAATATTCCCTGATATTCGCGTTATGTCCCTTACTGTGCTTATTACACTTCAACTTGCTCGACGCCGGCCGATTTTACATTCAATGAACGACTCCAAGGCCCCAAGTCTGCTAATTTTAGAACGCTTTAATTGAATCGTAATTGAGTCTCATGTCACTCATGTGTCAAATTCGACATGTTTTTCATAGGAAATGATTGTGTCAAAATAGCCGATAGAGACTCAATTACGATTCAATTAAAGCGTTCTAAAATTAGCAGACTTGGGCCCCAGCTCTTTAGCCGATTCCGTTATTTTTTGATTCAGTCTCACTTTTTTTAAATAAAGTTTCGTTCATGTAACCACTTTGAGCCCACGACATGTTCTGCAAGTCATTTTGAAAAGACCATTGTTTCCTGGTATTTTTACCAACATCTTTCTTAAGCAGTGCGACTAGAGGAGAATGAAGTAGAATTTACATTTTTTGTTATTTTTTATTACTTTGTTTATCATTCCCAGGAATTGGGAAATATCCATATAACTCTTTCAACTGAACGTCATGACAGGTTACCCATTTCTGATAATTCCTACTTGATAAAAGAGAAATAGACTGGCTAAAAGAGTAATTAGGCAAGAATGAAAAAAAAAACGGAAATAGGTCATGGTATTTAAAAAAAAACAACCAAAATCAACATCCAATACAACTTTAATCAAATTCAAGAGATTTTAATAATACACATTGCTAAATAAATGCAACGAACGTTTTCGTTTACAACCAAAATTTTGATTACAAAAAAAACAAGAAACGGTTTAAAAATTGAACAAAAACAAAAATTAAAAACGGTGGCAGAACAATATAGGCTGCGTTCCATAACAATAGAAATTACATAAATGTCAGTCCGATCCCTATACGCGACACTACGAGATAGCATAATAATACAGATTATGCTGTAGAAGCACGAAAATGGAGCCATAAGGGAAAAAATAATAATAATAATAATACAGGTTGACCTTTTTTTTCAAAACCAACAGGTGCGATTCCTGCCTAAGAAAATAAAGTGAGTATGCAGTTTTTGTTTTTGCCAAAATCGGCCTCGAGACTCCTTTCAGCATTTTTCGATATAACTCATAGTTTAGGATTTGACCTACCACGCCCACTTGAAAATCTCATCATGTATACTGTTTACGGAACAGTACGAGTTTGAAGGGGTTCTCAACCTTGTTTGTGAATTCAGGGGTAAGTCACTCAAAGCAGTTCTAGACCTTCTGACTGTTTTGGAACGCAGCCCTATTTGTATAAACAACAAAAATATTTAAAAACAACACCAAATTATACCTTTTCTCGCAGGCAAAGGTGGTTCCAACTGGAGTTGCCAGATAATTGTTTATTAATGGATTAATCGAATCGATAATCAATTCATCCATCTTTAGTATCATTGGGGTCCGTTTTTTAAATAATGTAGCTGTGTAAGTTTAAAAATGACATATTTATCAATAATTCATTTACGTCTCCCAATACTTCTTGAAATAATAATAATATAGATTCAAAAAAGCAGTAAAACATGCTTATAAATATATTGTTTTCTAACATTTGCGCAAACACTATGCATTCAATTAAAACAACTTAGACATTAAGTGATCGCAGCTGGGTTAGATAATAAAAGAAAACACTTATGAGACCGCGAGTAGAATCCGTAAAGTTGTTTTATTTCAATGTTGAAATATAGATTTATTAAATGGAATCCATCAATTATCAAATGACACCATTATTTTTGCTCGGTTATGCTTAAAACCGTTTCAAACATTTAAAAAAAATACTGACGCAATCGAGAACTCAGAGGAAACATATTGTAGTATTTTTTCTCATTTGTTCAGTAATTAAAAGACTACTAAATAACAACAACAATTAAGAAACTGATCTTAATCTAACACATTCTTATTATTTTTGGCAATAAAGACAAATGGACGAAAACATAAAATACATAAGAATCTTACAAATTATACACATGTTATTATGTGTGTTTATTAAGTTATCATACTTAAATGAAAATACTAGATATATAACAGCCAAATGCAATATTAGGAATTTTAAATTTTCTTTTTTGGATATTCAAGTAAAATAACTTAATATATTTTTCTCAGCAGCCTGTAGTACGAGCCAATACAATTTCAGAAGGCACCTGAAAATGAAAAAAATGTAAGCACTTAACAACTCTTCACAACTGTTAAATAAAACAAAAAATAAACCAAATCTATGTTTGCTTAAAAATTAAAACGATTATTTTGAAGTCATTTTTTTGTAAACAATTTTTGTTTTGTTTTAATTTAATGAGTTGAACTACGTTTTTTTTTGTTCATCATCATCATCTTGTGTGTGAAATTTTAATATGGGCCTACATCAAATACACGCATGTCCACATTTGCTCTTTATGTTTACGATTTTTCAAATTATATTTTCTTCTTTTTATGTTTTAGTAACGTAATTTAATTTTAATTCATTGTATACTCGTACATTTGCATGTTAGAGTCGGTTAATGTGTGATCATTCCAAAAGTGGTCAAGGTAGCAGTTTTTTTTTTCAAAAACATCATTTTACAAAAACAATTGTGTCTTGCAAATCTCTAAATACCTCAAGACACAGAACAAACTGCTTGTCACATGAATGATTGTCCTAGACAAAGTTCAAAAGTTCAAAGTTCTTTATTGCACCATGTTACACACACACACACTAACACTAGTGTGTATGTAGTGTGTAGTGTTAGACACTTAATTGAAGTTCAAATCAAACCACACACAATACTAATATCTCTCGCGCACATAGCAACTAAATCTGAGTAAAATGGATGTAATATCTACCTACATTTCAAAATCTTCTTCATCTCCATAAATACTTTCTTCTTAGCGGTAGAAGCCTGCGCAAAAACAAAAAGAAACTTATAGCAAACGCCTATTGAAACAAAAAAACTAAAAAAATATTATATTTCAAATAACACAAAAAATGCCAATTCGATAAAAAAAGCTTTCTTATTTTTTTACAAAAAGCCAAAACTGAAATTCGCACGCAAACCGTCACCAATTTTAGTTTTTGTTAGTTAATTTTGTTAGTTGAAGTGTTAAAGTCACATTTTTGGTTACAAAAGCATAGAATTGTTTTGTAAAATATTTTCAAGAAGTTTTTATTCCCATCACCGACAAATAATAAGAAAATTAACTTTAAATACTGCCTACACTACATTTTTGAGTCGATTTTAGTAGCATAGGATTTTGTTTTATTTTTAATCAAAATTAGGGATTTCAAAATAAGTTTAAATTTGTGTTTTATAAATAAAAAAAATGTATAGACAGTGCACAGACAAACAGAAGTGATATAAGGTTCATAATATAACTTACCTTAAATATATACAGTTGCCTTTGAAACACTTGTGTTATAAAATGTATAATACAATTATTATTGAGGCACATAGATGCCAAAAAATATTCTGATTTTGTTGTTGACGTATACATATAAAAATGTATTTAAAATATATACGAAATGCCGTTTAAAATTATAAAAACTCCCGCGGTTTGTTAAAACCAGATCTTTGTTATAAAATTACAATAGAAATGTGGTACGTTAGTTATTAGACTACAAACTATGTTAATAAAATGCAAAATAATATCTAATAAGAAACAGCATGCTTTATTTATATATTTTTAAGGCGCATTCAAATTACGCAAAAAGGCGTGCAAAAGTACGATTCAAAGTTAATGGCGGCTCGGAAGTTAGCTGCGAGCACCGAGTGCGCAAGATTGACCTCACCTCGCAACCCGCTGACACCTTGTGTTCTGCGCATCGACTCGCGCGATGTTCACAGCGGCCATTAAGTTTGAATCGTACTATCCCGGGCGTCATATTTTGTATGCAAGATTGAAGCAGCGCGGCTTATAGAGTATAGTCCATTCGTTCTAAGAAATTACTACGTAATCCTTTTTTAAATCCAATCAAATTTTACAGACCAATCAAGTTTCAAAGCATTACATTGGTTTATTGTGAAGAGATTAGATAGGAAAATGGTCAACCATGTTCTCATACCTCAAGATTAAAACAACTAATCAATATCTGTTTTTGGCGGGTTTATAGACATATTTTTAGTAAAATATAAGTCACTACACTACAAAATAAAGCAGTAGGTATACGTATGGGTTTATGATACTACACTACAAAATAAAAAAAGTAGGTATGCCAAATAAAAAAATCGACATTATAAAGCATGCTTCTTAACAAAAAATGTTTTCAGCAGTCGAAAATAAAAACAATAAATTGTGAAGATATCTTCACAATTGCAAACCATGCAATTGGATCTATGTTTTATATTATAGTTTTTGAGCTACTAAGAGCAAAAGTAAGCTAAAACCTTTGTTGAATACCAGAACACCCCACTATTAGGCCGCAAAAACCTATCTTGACACCAAATAGTTAGTCTGTTAGTAACTAACTTATTCTAAGACTTAAAAAACGAAAAACATTATGAAATTTATGAAAATAAACATGTTTCCCCCTTATTCATAAAATCTCAAACAAAGGGCTTATAGCATAACTTTCAACTATCACATTTTGTACCTTTAATTCTCTTTATAGACGAAAAAGCGTTGGTTTAGTTTCTATGAATAAGGAAGTTGATAGCTGTCTCTTTCATGTTTACACCGTTCTGCGAATATGTCTATAAGTGTAACTATTAACAGTGATGTGCAAACATGCAATTTTATGATAGAAATAAGTTAATAGTTTTTGCAAATTATTATTTAAACACCATTATCGAATAATGGAGTTTTCGTTAATATAAAATCCCCCAACAACACCTGAGCTATTTTAAATCGTTTGTCGTCAAGGTAGACGCCACTCTTTACCAACGGGGGCTACTATTTGTGATCACCAGATGGCGCCACTATCAAGTGAGGTCCTAATACATAACTATATTTTATAACGGCGAGCTTTCAACCTAGGGATGCTCGATGATTATCGATGTTGAAAGGAAAAACGATTCGATACGAAAAATATTGTTACATCGATGTTAACGGAATCGATCATCGAAAGACGTTTTCACAAGCTGAGTCTACTCTTTATCGATGTCAACATCGATGGTTTTCAAATTTCGGTCATCCCTAGTTCAAACTGAACCATAATAATATGTAGATAAGTAAAAGTAACCTTGTACCCCCACTAACAGTGACTAGTGGAATTTCGGAATTATTACTGGACCTCACAATCCACTAGCGCCTCTAGCGGCAACATCCACAAGCTATAGCCCCCAGTATTGTGACATCACGTATCTACCTCACATTTTATACAAAATTAAAACCACCATCATTATATGATGGAGATATTATCTCCTTCTCACTTCTCGTTCGGAATAAATAATACGACGTATGTTATAATAATAATACAGAATAACTAGGTATCTTACCTTGTGGAGCGCCCCCGTAGGCGGGGGCCCCGTATGCTGGTGGTGGGGGCCCGTAATTTCCGTATGCGGGGGGTTCACTCTGGAAAATTCAAATAATCTTCATTAATACAAAAATAATATATTGTTACAAGTTCAAAGCTATAAACAAATACCAAATAGATTTTATCGATTAGTACCAGTATTTTCGATTTATTCAGTCAAATATTCTACCTCAAAGTTACAGCTATTCGAAAAATGGTTTGAGAGTTAGTAAATTCAGTGAAAAAAGTACACTTTTTATATAAAAAAAATAATGTTTAAGCCACAGCATGTTTGTTGGTAGCTTCTATAACAGACTTAATAGATTTTTTTAACATAGAATTTAAGTATAAAACTTTTTCACCATAGGTATAAGAAAATTGACATTATTTATTTACAACATCATTATGAACTTAAGTATTCTCATTGCCAAACAAATACCACTTAATTAAAGAACACAGCCATAATATTTACTTAACAAAACAAACAGCCACTACTGAACAAAGAACACACAACAAACTGAATAACACAAAACAGCTCGACTTCTTTGACAGACAACAACAGACCCACTTATTGAATAACACAGACCTATTTAACTGAAAAACACAGCACTCCTAATCTGAAGAACACAACTTCACTAAATCGAACACTACCGCCTCTCTTAATTAACAACCACAGCCTCACTTAAATGGTGACCACAGTCCCAATTAGATCGTGACCACAGTCCCACTTAAATGGTGACCACATTCCCACTTAAATAGTGACCACAGTCCCACTTAAATGGTGACCAAAGTCCCACTTAAATGGTGACCACAGTCCCACTTAAATGGTGACCACAGTCGTACTTAAATGGTGACCACAGTCCCACTTAAATGGTGACCACAGTCCCACTTAGATGGTGACCACAGTCCCACCTAGATGGTGACCACAGTCCCACTTAGATCGTGACCACAGTCTCGCTTAAATGGTGACCACAGTCCCACTTAGATGGTGACCACAGTCCCACTTGAATGGTGACCACAGTCCTACTTAAATGGTGACCACAGTCTCACTTAAATGGTGACCACAGTCCCACTGAAGTGGTGACCACAGTCCCACTTAAATAGTGACCACACATAATCGGCCTATATACGTCCCACTGCTGGGCACAGGCTCCACCTCAACTATGAGGTGGAACGAGCCATACTCCAACACGCGGGCTCAGTGCGGGTTGTTGGAGGGGTGTAAGGTTAGTGAGCAACCTTATTGTCAGATGTTATCAAGCCGCCCTAAGGCCTCTGACTAGGCTTAACGACTGACATCTAGCGACGTCAACCGGGACCAACTGCTTAACGTGCCTTCCGAAGCACGGAGATGCCCGAAATACACATCACTAAATTTCGGTCGGATGGTCACCCATCCCTTTCCGACCCAGCGTGTGTTGCTTTACAACAGCAATCGTCGCCGATCACTGTCACAACTGCGCCACGGGCACCTCATAAATAGTGACCACAGTCCCACTTAAATAGTGACCACAGTCCCACTTAAATAGTGACCACAGTCCCACAGTTTCACTTAACTGGAGACGACAGCCGCAGTAAGGTGAAAGGTATTCAGACCTACTAAATACTAACTGTTCCCACAATAACATTGTGTCTTTGCTAGAACCGCTGGTCTTGAGAATATTTATAAAGCAACTAACGTTTTTGAAAAATCTTCAAATTATGTAGAGCTAAATTTAGATTTCAGCGCAACATTTTTCATAGAGTTGATTAAGAAGACTTCAAATTTTGTTTAACAAGTTCATCAAAAAGACAGCCTTCAAAAAAAAGTTATAAAACACAGATTACGACCTATTCTCGGACTAAACAAACATATAAAATTTCATCAAAAACGGTCAAACCGTTTCGGAGGAGTTTGGCAACAAACACTGTGATACGAGAATTTCATATGGAAATATTAGATTTGAGTATAATGTTAAAACTTACAAGTTTTCGAGCAATAATAATTAAGACAACATTAAAAAAACTCGAATTCAGAGTTTAGGCCTTCATTAAGGCAGAGACCACTCCTTAATAGTTGGACTCAAATGACTTGAGTCCTAGCCAACACTTTTTCCTGTTTGGTAAACATTTCGTTTTGCAACCCTTTTGTGTCGTTTGGACACAAGTTTTCTACGCCCATGAGTATTTATGTGTGCGAGTAAGATGTAAAATATTTATCCGCAGCCGTGAAAACAAAAACAAACCTAAATTTTTCGATGGTTTTACCCGTTAAGGATGTTTTTCTACCTGACTGGACTGCAGAAGATTTATCAAATGACACAAAATGTAGTTTTTTTTATGATATAGGGAGCAAACGAGCTAGAGGGTCACCTGATGGCCTCCATCTGAAAACCAGCGTTACGGCTCCTGTCGTGTCGTATCATGTGCTGAGATGGAGGCCTTTTTTTGCTGCTGTAGCACCGCAGCCTACTTTGCATTTTCTGTGTGTTTGCATATATTTTGTAAAATGTATTTGTGGTGTGTCACTGTGCAAAAATAAATTAATTTTAATTCACTTCATTTTCTGATGTAGAGTAATCACCTCTGCTCATAGACAACTGCAACACCAGAGGTGTCACGAGATGCGTTGCTTACTTTTCAGAAAGGAAGCTCTTTTCTTGAAGCCCCTATGTCGTACCCTTTTGGAAACATTGCCGCTGGACTGTTCCATATAACTTAGTAAAAAAAAATTGAATTTTTCTTAACCAAAAGTTGCTTAAACAATAAAGACTCAACACTAAACATCCACAACCCAACCCGACAAAAAACTACAACTGAAACCAGACGTACACACAACTCATAAAGGTTAGTGTCATACCTGATACGTTCTATATCTGTTAGTATACGACGTGTAGGGGGGGCGTACCATGTAGGACTGTTGTGGGGGGGCGGCTCCTTCGAAGCCTATGAACTGGACGTGCACGTCGCCGTCCACCGTGATGTGGGAGATGCGTTGGAAGGGCAGCCGGTGGAGAAACTCGCAGAAGTGCATGCCGTTTAGTGCCACCTGGGGGAGGAAATAGATTTCATATTTGATCAACACGAAGATTTCTACAAAGCACACATAAAGTATGGGAGACATATACATGAAAACCAAAACGTAATGCTTGCGCGATGTAAAGTACTGGCAACGCCATCTATTTATTATGCCTGGAACTAATTCGTTGACGTGCGTGCCTGCAGTCATGGTTTGCTTTGTAATAGGTTCGTTAGATATAAATAAAAAAAATGGTTCATCCAGCATAATCATCATCTTCAACAGCCACATGACGTCCACTGCTGAACATAGGCCTCCAACAATATTTTTCATAGCGGCCGGTTGTAGGCTGTCTGCATCCACCGAACACTGCGGTGTTTATCAGGCATATCACAACGAGATCGAAATAGGAATGAAGAGATCCATTTGAGAACTGTCGCCGACGTAGCTCAGCAGGTTGAAGTTGTAGTGGGCAAAATTCTTCCTCTTCTTCTCTAGCTATCTAACCTTACCTTGACAGACTGCGCTGCGTGGAGGGTTAACCAAGTGGATCCTCGCAACATCTCCACTTGAGCTGAAACCTTGGTAGTACCTGGCCAGAGCCAGGCCAGTATGTATAGTCCCCAGTTAGGCCCTCAACACCTTTAGTTACCTTGACAGACTGCGGCTCACACAGCAGCAGCGCCTCGAAGGCCTGTCCGCGCACAATGGGGATCCCCCCATCAGTCTCCTCCACCCCCCAGTCCATGGAGGTGAGGTGGTTCCTGACCACGCACATCTTCACGAAGGCTATGTGCACTACTAACTTGATAAATAGAGATGTTGCTAGGAGCAACAAAGATGACCCTTACAGTCTATGGAAGCGACTGTCTTTCTCGGATCAGATGAACTAACATGACACTCTCTCTCTGATGTCACCAGATGGTTGGTTGCACCAAGCTATGCCAGTCTTGCTCGGCAGCAGGCGTAAGGTAAGTGCCTCCCATATTTTGGTCGGGCATCTATAAACATACCATCACGTCTATTTCCTCAAGGGTTAGGCAGAGATCACATCTTTACACTTGCCACGATTCTAGCTCTTCGGTTTAAAGTACTCTTGACTTGACTATTGACCCTTTCTGAGAACCTCTTGTCCAAGATCGTTCTTCTCAGGCATTTATTTCGGGGGAAATAAGCATAGACTACTCAGTTATATTCATACTTCTTCACCAGCTAGCAAAATACCCTTACCTTGACAGACTGCGGTTCACACAGCAGCAGCGCCTCGAAGGCCTGTCCGCGCACAATCGGGATCCCCCCATCAGTCTCCTCCACGCCCCAGTCCATGGAGGTGAGGTGGTTCCTGACCACTAACTTGATAAATAGAGTTGTTGCTAGGGGCAACGAAGCCGACTCTTACAGTCTGTGGAAGCCACTGTCTTTCCCGGATCGGATGAACTTGCATGACACTCTATCTGATGTCACTAGATGGTTGGTTGCACCAAGCTATGCCAGACTTGCTCGGCAGCCGGCGTAAGGTAAGTCTCTTTTATTTTGGTCATGCATTCACAAACATACATACCATCACGCCTATTACCTCTAGGGTTAGGCAGAGACCACATCTTTCCACTTGCCACGATTCTAGCTCTTCGGCCAAAGGTACTCTTGACTTGACCCTTACTGATAACCTCTTGTCCAAGACCGTTCTTCTCAGGCATTTATTTCGGGGAAAATAAGCATAGGCTACTCAGTTATATTCATACTTCTTCACCAGCAATCAAAAGACACTTACCTTGACAGACTGCGGTTCACACAGCAGCAGCGCCTCGAAGGCCTGTCCGCGCACAATGGGGATCCCTCCATCAGTTTCCTCTACCCCCCAGTCCATGGAGGTGAGGTGGTTCCTGACCACGCACATCTCCACGAAGCGGAAGTTGAGGTGGAGGGCAATGTCGTCGCGAGGGTCCGTGTTGGGGCCGCATTGCAGGTTGATGGCGAATCTGGGGATCAATTAGGTTTAGGTTAAGAGGAATGATATTTAAAAGAGATACGTTATGTCAGTACTGACGCGAAGACAAAAATTGTCCCCTGACGTACGTACGTATGATTTGACCGTGTGTACAAGATAGCATGATTAGTTACTAGAGCGTAAACGAGACAGATACATGTTGCGCAGTGTTGTCTCAAACTGTCAATGCTTTTCTAAGGTGGTCAAAAGTCCTGATTTCGGGTGCCACTTTCTTGGCAAAAGTAACCTATCTACGTTTTTTTTTATAATATCATTAGGTTATTGGTAAGTATAAATACTAAACGAGCAGAGCAGCATAGTCACAAAATACGGTCAGTTCGCACTGCGTGGATAGAAACGTTTCTAGTATTGTTAGTGGAAATTACGGTAGTTATGTGACGGTTGCTGGAAAAATTGTACTGTCTTGTGACATCTTGTCATAACATGATCACGGCTGCTGTAAAGTAGTCGAAACGATGGATTTAGAAAATAAAAGAAAAATATAACAGCGAGTAGAATCCGTAAAGTTGTTTATTTCAAAGTTAGTCCAATTTCAGTAAGCAATCTTATTCCTAAAGAAGTCATCATGTAAGCCGAACAACGGCCACTCCTGGGCATAGACCTCCACCAAGGATCTTCACAACGATCGCTCCTGTGCTGTCCGCATCCAACGGCGGCTGGCGGTGACCAGATCGAACAGCGGTGGGCTCACCCCTTACTACTGGGTTCAAATTCCCTCTGAGAAATGCGGGCTTCTGAATGTTCCGTTCACCATGACGGCAACTAACAGTGTGCCTCTGACTAACACATTAGGGATATGGTCGTGAGGGTATGGGTACGACGACACAGGTAGGCAATTTCCTATGGATGTGATGTCACTTATGGACATAGGACACGCAACGCATAGCGACGTACGCAACAAAATCAGAGTTCAGAGTATATTAACATGTTTTGTGGACCTAATGGTATATTTTATTCATCACAATCAAATGAAATAATGTTAGATTAAACCAGCAGCGTTTAAACGCTTCAAATTTTTTGTTTTGTATTGTTATTTTGTCATGAAAAACACTTTTACTTTGAGTTCAAGTTAGCTCGGCTAAATGTGGGCTTCTGAATGCTCCGTTCAGCATGACAGCAACAATCTGAAACCCTTTTGGAATAGTCTGTCGTGTGTTATGTTATATTTGAAACACTAAGACCAAGCGCAAGGAACGCGCCACCACCGATTGAAACCCATACAATATTGATAACTTTGAACTGGATTCGGTCTAGGTAAGTCGTAGCCCAGTTTGAGCTTGAGGCTAAATTTAACAAGCAGACCGATCGATAGAGGCATTTTATTCTGCAACTCGAGTTACGTAATTTGCCGACAGAACGTCAACGTAACACCTTCCTTCACGTAATGTGTGACGAGACGGCTGGGCTAGGGTGTTTTCAATGTTCCATACCTAAAAGGTAAAAACGTAATCCTATTACTACTACTATTACTGTACATCTACTACTTCAACTTTGAACGAATCAATTTGAAAGCCGCTGTGAATATCCGTGTCTTCACTTAGTGGGGCCCACTGACGTCTGAGCCTGTCTGGTCCAGGAATTAGCTGAGTGCGGTCTATTTAATTTTGAACACCGTGACACTTGCTGCCTGGAGGAAATTTTTGTTGATTTTTCTGTTAGGGTTTTATTTTTGTGTAACAATTTTTTTTGTTTGTTTTTATCTTTTATGTTTCGATGTCCAGATGCAATAAACGTTTTCCTTTCTTCCTTTTATTTTTCAAACATTTCATATGGGCTCGCCGTACACGCCTGTGTCCGCCACACGCTACAAATTATAGGAATATGCCGGTGGCGGCGTTTTGTGGCCCGTGATTGACGCACCTACATAACATACATAAACGGCCAATATACGTCCCACTGCTGGGCACAACGTCTAACCTCAACCATGAGGTGGAACAGACCATATTCCAACAAGCGGGCTCAGTGCGGATTGTTAGAGGGATGTATCCACTTAGTGCGCAATAAATTTTGAAGTTTGAAGGTTAGTGAGCAACCCTAATGTCAGATGTTACCAAGCCGTCCTAAGGCCTCTGACTAGGCTTAACCACTGACATCTAGCGACGTCAACCGGGACCAACTGCTTAACGTGCTCTCCGAAGCACGGAGATGCCCGAAATACATATCACTTCGGTCGAGATGGTCACCCACCTCATTTCCGACCCGGCGTGTGTTGCTTTACAACAGCGATCGTCGCCGATCACTGTCACAACTGCGCCACAGGTACCCCGGCTTAGTCACAGTATACTCAGAAAAATGTGACCCGTTCGCCACGTCACAACAATCAGCTGGAAGGTGACTTCCTCATTAATTCTATGATTCATACTCATGGACGTAACATACTCATTCTCAATGATATCATAATAAAAAGACGTAGATAGGTTACTTGTTTAGCACAAGGTTTAAATGTGGCACCCGAAATCAGGACTTTTGCCCACCTGAGCAAAGCATTGACAGTTTGAGACGACACTGCGCAACATGTATCTGTCTCGTTTACGCTCTAGTAAATAATCATGCTTTTTTTGTACATACGGTCAAATTATAGGTACGTTCGCCAGGGGACAATTTTAGACATCGCGTCAGTACTGACATAACCTATCTGCGTCTTTTTTACTGTAATATCATTGCTCAATCTCGTTCGTTAGCTCAGCTAGTCGATTCTCACTAACATCACTTCACATCTCGATGCAACTATGCTATTCCAGTTGGCGCCAAAACTCACTTCGGTAGTGGTGAGTTATCTTTAAAATTCAGTTTATTTGCGACTGTGGTCCTTTGTGAGCAAAGAAATAAGCCAAATACCTTTTTTTAATTATTCAGTAGTCACTGGACGAGGGTTAGGGAGGCCTTTGCCCAGCAGTGGGATAACGCAGTCTGATTGTAACAATACCTAATAATATTTTGTAAGTTCTTAATTTCTAACACATTGCATGGTCTTTTAGGTAAATTCCTTCGCTTTCTTCTCAAATCTATGAAGGGGTAAGTCTCACATGGCCTGTAGCACTAATAAATATAAAAATAATACATACCTCTGTGCACCGGGTGGCACGTTACCCTGGATACGGATCATGCGACCAGGGTACATCCCTCCTGGCAGCGGGTACACGCATGGTACGACCTGGGACCAGACAACATTTGTTAGTACTCGACAGAGTAACGGTTACAAATTAAGGGGGGGGTCCAAAAAGGCCTATAAGAGAGATCTCTAATGGGGTACAAGCTATAATCCTCGATCATTGCTAATACGCTGGAACCCTCTCTAACCAAAAACCATGTAACCTCAAAAAATACAGTTCACAAAAAAAAACAAAAAACAATATGAATTTAAATTATTTCACTAATCTTGCAATGAAAGATTTTAAGCTGTCAAATCATGTGTCTCTTCAAGGTTCTTAACAATTATTTAATACTGTATGTAAACATGTAGGAATATTAGGATAATGTGAAAATTATAATGTTTAAAAGGATTTAAAAGAAAATAAAAGCATGATTACTACAATAAGGAATAACAACAAAAATTTAAAACCTGGTAACAAATAAAACAAGATAATGAAAAATAATAACAATTGAAAAGTGCATGATTACAATTCAATTTTGCGTACTTGAAATGTCATAACTTATGTCACCAAATTGATGGCCAAGCGCATTAGCAATTGGCAAGGATTATACAACAGAGCGGGGCCCCAAGTCTATTAATTTTTGAACGCTTCAATTGAATCGTAATTGAGTCTCAATTGGAAAATTTGACACATTTCCTATGAAAAATATCTGAAATTAGACTATTGAGACTCAATTACGATTTGATTGAAGCGTTCTGAAATAAGAAGACTTGGGGCCCAGAAATGGTTGCAGAGGTATATCGCTCGTACAATATCCTAAGACATAACAAAAACAGGTCTATTAAATGAAGGTATTTTAATTTGATTAAACCAAATATGTTGATTAGTTTAATCAGTAAATACAAATGTTTGTATTAGTGCGTCATCTTTCTTTATCAGTAATAACTTTTGATATTAATGGGGCAATGAAACTTGAGTTATCAAATAAGATTTTTTCCAGTGAATAACCAAATTACGCTGAGATTGAGAGTGACTTCACTGATTGACTGGGGCCTCATTTCATTGAAGAGCCTAATGTACAGTCAAAGGGATATTAAGCTACACAGTTTTGTTTAAAATCTTGCTCTTGCCAAATAAAATTGATATTTGCTAAAGAGCAGTGGAATGACTGTAATTTCTGTTGCAAAAATTAAGAATACAGTAAGTCAAAAAACACAACATAACATATCCTCACAACCATATCCCTAATGGGTAAGTCAGAGGCCCACTGATTGTTGCCGTCATGGTCAAAAAACATCATTTTGAATATTAATCATTTCAAATCAGGGATAATGAGGCCTTTCATGCCATTGACCATACACATTCAGAGCCAAGAGGTATGATTCTGATTTTCAATGATAACTCTAAAATTGGTCAGATGATAACCCTGTAAATATGATAGCCACTTCAAAGACAGGAATATCCATGCAGATGATACAATCGCATAAATATTAAGTTGAATAACTTTAGACCACACTCAGTGGAAGAGGGGTAGGGAGGCCTTTGCCCAGCAGTGGGATAGCGCAGGCTGATTATAATAACTTTATTCATCATTCAACACCACTAATGTGTAGCAAGGTACATTTGCAAGACAAAAGTATGTGTGTCATTGGCGGCTCTGCACTGCCTAGAAAGAAACAGGAAAAAACTTGCCATGTATAGGGATTCATGGATGAACATTTAGAAGAGATGTTTTAAATGTTAAAACTAAGGTCATACAAATCAACATCTTTGAGGATACTCTAAAATGCTCATGTATCGGATTAACCAGCATCAAGAGAAGTTTGCTAAGATTGTATAAGAGGAAAATTCGTCTAAAAACCCACAATTTACCGCCTTCTTTAGCCGGAAAGGCCCAAAAGTCCTTCTAAATATGTTTATGCATAGAATTAACATTTTCTGATAAAATCAATGATATGTTGCGACATATTTACATTGTAAATAATGTTAGTAACTCCTTATTGTACCGTGCGACCTTGAGGTCGCCGAAAAGCAGCTACAAATGGAACAATTTTGCCATAACGCGCAAAAAGTAGGGTGAAAACTTACTGGATTGTAGATTGGTGCTGCCATGGTTTTGGGTTGACTTGAATGTCGGTAAACTGCTTAGTAGAAGAAGAATTTGTTGAGAACTACACTTTAATATCACATCGGATACGCCTAGCGCAAAAACAATACAAAATTCAACTGACTGAGTGAATTGCATTCGTCATACGTCATATGACATGACGGAAGGATGACGGCAGAAATACGTCATAACTTTTTTTTAAACGTTTAAAAACGAACGAATAATCATCAAGACGAACTATCACGGAAGTGAAATGCATCGACTTAAGGCCGCTCCACACTTAGCCCGCGGATCGCGCGCAATGGCTGCGAAGGGGCGCGAACGTTAAGTGTAGAGCCGTTTCGCATATTCTTCGCGGTTTCGCGCTTTGTTCCCCAATTTTGGTCGGTTTTTGGTCCCGCGTCAAGGGAGGGCGAAGAGCGAACGCGACGCGAACGTGCAGGAAGACTCCACGACGTCGGCGATGGTCAGTATTGTTCTTCGAGTCCTTCGAGTGTTCGGTCCTGCACCGTTGCTAAATTCGCGGCAAGTTCGCTCCGTGATCCGCGGACTAAGTGTAGAGCGGCCTTTAGAGCATTAAAGACTGTCTAAGTGCATCGATCGCTATTTCATGGCGTGGCTATATCCAGCTATATCGCTCAACTATACGAATCGACCTCACAGCAACTGTCACTTGTGAGGTAGCAATGGCGAGCGGTTGCCCACGCGGCCCTCAGACAATGTTTTTAATGCTCTAAGACGCAATGAAAGCATTAACGCTGCGTTAACCCCTGACTATGGCGACTGTATCAGGACACTACAGTCGCCATAATAGCATCTCATTGTTGCTTGATTTAGGTTTTTTTCTGCAATGAAGTTTTTTTTCATTTTTACCAATCCCGATTTCAAGTTTAGCTGGCAAGACGTTAGGCAAGGACACACACCCACCAGACGCTCTCTTAGCCCGGAAAGTTATATGGCCAGCAAATTTAATAGATCAAATTTTAGTTAAACAAAATATTGGTGCGCTTTCTTGTTATTAAGTACAATTTCTGTACTTATGCGTGACGTCAAAAAAAAAGAGACACACTCCTACCTGAAGGCCTCTCAGGCGGACCGGTTTTTGCGCCATAGTGCGCTGTCTAGTAAACAAAAAAAGTTACAATGTCTTTATGACAAGCAAACGTCAAAAGTTTGCCCAAGGCCCCAAGCTTTGGTTTTTGGCCATTTTGGCTGTATGGTTAACACCGAAGCCGTTAAAACAATACAAAAAAAAAAAAAAGCTTTGGTTTTTGTAAATATTCTGTTTTTTTATGCAATTCCCTTACTTATGAATTAAATTTTACTTGCACGACGCTTCTTAAAACGCGATAAATATTTTATGTTAGAAATGTGTTCATGGAATTGCTGTAGGATATGTTTAAGCTCACAAAGTTTGAACCCGATATTTCCATCATTAAATCATGAAAAATATACACTTGCAATATTTGCAACCACTGGTATTAAGGTAAAAATTAATAACTGCTAAAAACTATATGTAGTTAGAGTGTTTTTAACTTTATAGCGGCTTAACTTCATAAGAAATGTTATGAAAATTTTACTATTTATTTTACAGGTTGATTTTAACGATGATTTACCTCAACAAATGTGTTCAACATGTATTAATTTCGTGAACGAAGCCAGGAAGTTTAGGAAAACAGCGGAATTATCACAAAAAGAGCTCCACAAGAGGCTCAATAACCTCCAACATGGCACCATTAAGTTAGAACCATCGAAACTCGATACTAATTTTGTAAGAATAATAACAATTGATGTAAGTGATGAAGAAAATGATGATGACGATGAAGACAATGTGACACTGGATAACTATCAATACCCAAGTGGAATAGATAGGTTGAAAGAAGAGCCTAATACAAAAACACAGGTATGTTTCATTGAATCCAAATTAACTATTAGTCTTATATACTAAACTTACACAAACTGGCGCTTGCTGCATATGTCTGAAGTTGCCATACTTGTTATACTGTGTGTGCCTGAGGCATTCACATTCAGTCTTAGTGCAAATACACTGTTCAGACGCATTTTAGTTTTCTTTTCCTCCCGATGTCGTCCGACACGGTTGTGCATTTGCATCAATTCAGTCGCAAAGTAGCAGATTGGTAGTGCGTTGCAAATGCGACTAACATATTGTGTTAGCAGCTATGCTTTGCTGTCACAACAGCCACGCTACAAAATGAATGTGAATAATGAAAATCAAATAAAACTTGTCAGTGAAAACAGCCCAAAAAAATTACAATGGACAATAACTGTTAAGACAGAAGAGAAATAATATACTTCAATTATTATCAGTTATTTAATATTATAGCTTGCATTTCATTGTTTTCTCATCACATTTTTCCTGTAGAATTTCCTTTGCAGAAGGTTGTCAGGAAATGATTGTTTTGTAGCAATTACACAGCTTGTATTGTACAATAATGTCTGGTTACTGTTACTTGTTTTATGTTTTCTTGTGCAAAAAAAGAATTACTTATTAATTTTATTACACTTTTCAGGCAGAGTTAGAATGTAAACCACAAGATATTGACATACCAATTAAAATAGATTTTGACAGTAAAAAGAGAAAAAACAATGTAAAAGGCAAGGCAGTTAAACGGAAACCGCGTTTAAAGAAAGAGAACCAGCCTGACAGTTGCGAGAAAGAAGAGAAGAGAAGAAAAGGGAAGACAGAGAGAGTCAAAGAAGAGATAGAATGTGAGGTTTGCCATAAGATACTAACATCGAAGCACTCTTTGAGGAATCATTATAAAATACACAGTGGATTTGATGTTGTCTGTGAGGTAATTATGTCATTTATTATGTACTAGCGGCCACCCGCGACTTCGTCCGCGTAGACTTAAGTAAGAAAAAAAAGGATATTTTTTTATAAATTGTAGCCTTTGTCCTAATCCGATGTATAAACTATATTATTGTAAAGTTTTATTCAAATCCATTCAGTAGTTTTTACAACACGGCACATCCACACATACTAACTTTCACATTTATAATATTAGTAGGATTACTGCCGTATAATAGCTGAAACACCAGCTTTTTTCACCCATACTTTTCTTTAGATAGTATCTTTCTTTCCGACTGCCACTTTGCCTATGGAATAAAGTTTATAGCCAACTTATTTCAACCAATCTACTTTATGAAAATAAATCGGGTTTTCCTTCCTGACGCCATAACTCCAGAACGCACGAACCGATTTCCACGGTTTTGCATTCGTTGAAAAGATCTCGGGCTCCGTGAGGTTAATAGCAAAGGAAATTCAGGAAAATATCAACAGAAAAGCGGGAAAATCTTTCTTCACATACAGCTAAGTCCACGCGGACGAAGTCGCGGGCGGCTGCTAGTGATATTATAATAAAAAGACGTAAATAATCATGCTATCTTGTACACACGGTCAAATCAAATCATAGGTACGTACGCCAGTATTTTGACTTTGCGTCAGTACCGACATTAACCTATCTACGTCTTTTGTAATATCATTGATTTCAATAAAAACGATAAAGGGCGAAAAAAGCTATGCTATTTCTTTTCGCAAGTTCGTTAAGTACTTTTACTTTAATGTTTTTTCCAGCATTGTGGCAAGAAGTTTATAACTCGCAGACTCCTACTCATGCACTGTCGAGCTAAGCACGGATACGAGAAGACTGACAAGTGTTCTTTTTGCGATTATAAAGGCTCCAATGCAGAGCAGGTCAAGGTATGTCATAAACAACAATTTTATATGTCCCACTGCTGGGCACAGGCCTCTCTTTCCCCCTTAATTATAAAAACTTGAACAGCGCTTTAACAACACGTTGACTTTTGTAATGGGTTGTCCCCTTCATTCTTGTTGCTGTCGCCATTTGCGAATAAGTGACAATACACGTCAACAGCTTACTCTATGCTTTAGCGTTGCGTTCGTTTTTAAGAACAATGGGGTTCAAACTTTTGGTGGCGCGAGACATACTTCAAAATGTGAGTCTACTTCAGGTTCAGACTTGTTGATTCTAGCGAGAAGAAACCGGCAAGAAACTCGCTAGTTGCTCTTTTTTAATATTGTTTGTTACAATAATAAAATTGCGGGTACAGAGTAACAACAGTGAAGTCAACATACATGATGTGCAGAGGAGCAGACTTTGATGGGCACAAATTCTTGTCGTTCAAGGAATCCTTTACATGGTTATTATTGTTTTTAGCATTTTCCATGCAGTATCTTTACTAAAGAACTGAAAACCAGAAAAAGACATGTCAACCAGTTAGTGCAGTCACCCGGTTGGCGAAAGGCGGGTTCGATTCTAGCCTGATGCCAGGATGACCAAATATCTTTTTTCTGGTTTTCAGATCTTTAGAAATCCTTTACATGTTCCTATTTGTCCAGATTCACGAACGAATCCACACTGGTGAGAAGCCGTTTGTGTGTCAGGAGTGTGGAGCTGGCTTCCATCGGAGGAGCAGCTATCTGCAGCATATTGCAATACATCTGCCTGAGAAAACTGTGCAGGTAAGGTTTGTCTATGGTAACTGGCCAGGGCTGGGCAGTATAGAAAAAAAACTTTGATTGTAACAAAAGGAGGAAAATCCTCTACGTTCTTAATTCGCGAATTGATTTGAAAATAGGTCCATTGGACCTTATCTTGCGCGCGATGTTCGCGAAGTTGGTGCCGTATTTTACTCTTTTCATTTAAGCAAAGAATATAAATATTTTTTTGATCACAAACAACACTCACAACACACATAAATGGAAGAATGAAACATAGAACAGAAACAAATTGTGTTACACTGCAAAAAATAGTATTTATGATAAACAAACAAAAACCAAATCAATATAAAAATTAACAATAACCAAAAAGTACAGTCTGCCGAAACCAGGGATTGAACCAGGGACCTTTAGATCTTCAGTCTAACGCTCTCCCAACTGAGCTATTTCGGCCATATGCGGGGGCGCGAAATTATATGTCAGTTGGATTATTTTAAATACAAAATTGTTGTCTAGTTATATCTTTTTGTGTTTATCATAATTTTTATCATGTTAATTATTTGTAGATAATATATACCAAGCATAGTGAGGTGAATTAATATACGAGAACTTGTTATGTGGCTTGGTGTTGTGTTCTTAAGATCGAATTACTTTTTGCTCAAATATAAAATAATGTTTGTCTGGAAGAGATCGCTTTGTAGCGATAAGACCGCCTAAATTGTACTAACAATGTCTGGTTTCTTGTTACTTGATGAATGTTTTTCGTGCGATTGAGGGCGGCGGTCTCGAGAGACATCCAAATTGTGCTCATTGTAACAATTTGCGGCCGGGGATGGAAAATATCGATAAAAAACCTAAGCAAACCCGTATAACGGCGGTAGGCTCGCCCCATACTACGTTGGGTTCAAATTCCCTCGGTATCAAAAAAAGTCATATTTAAAAACAAAAAGTAATCGGTATGTGTTTATAAATTGTAGCCTATGTGTGATTCAGATGTAAGTTTAATAAAAAGAAAAAGAATCATTTATTCGGCTAAATTAAAATACAGAAAGAACCCCTACACAACAAGAACACCTACATGTCATGGTTTATCCGTCACTGTTGAGTTTATGATATCCTATGCAATGTTTATGATGTATGTATGTATGTATGTATATATATATAGGTATATATTGTACAATAATTACTTATCTGTGTAAGTATATTATAAATTTATGTGTGTATGTATATTGGAAATATGTATATTATGAATAAGTTCATATTATGTATTTGTGTAATTTATTTAGTAAAACACATTTCAATCCTGTCAGATTTGTGCACTTGCTTACCCTTTCTGTGTTATTTCCTTTACCTGTGGGTTGTCTGGAAGAGATTGCTTTTAGCAATAAGACCGCCTAAATTGTACTTTGTCTCTTAAATGTTTCTTTGTTAATTTCTTTGTTGTGTTTGTGTGCAATAAAGTGTTTCTTATCTTATCTTAAAGAAAAAAAAATCAATAAAAGAAAAGAAAATTAGACAAAATTTTTATTTTTAAAAGTTGCCTTATAATAAACATTAACAAAACTAAATTATTAAAGTTATGAAACTAGCCAAATCGGTCCCCAGCTCAGCTTTGTGCTCCAGGCTGGGCTGAAGCGCTGATTTTCAGCTGAGGCCGTGTTTTGAAAAATATTAGTAGGATCATTGGGTTTTTTTGAAATTATTTTTTATTATTGTTTTAGCATTTTCCATGCAGTATCTTAACTATACTACGCACGCTGAATGATGATCCCTATGACAGTTCGTTAGCGCTTAACATTGTACAGACGTCCTGTCACTACAAATCCTTTAGAGGACCATTGAAAAATCGAAAAAATCATAATTGTGTACATTTGTAAATTATAAAGATGAATATTAAGAAAATATTACTTAATGTTCGTAAATAATGGAAAAAAGCTCAATGCAAATGTACATGGTACGTGCTGCAAAAGTTACGCCGTCCAGCTGTTATCGACTAAGAAGGGACACATCGATAAACAAAATATCGATAATTTGTTGGAAAAATTTAACAAATGCTTTGAGTTTGTATATTATTTATATCAATCT
This sequence comes from Udea ferrugalis, assembly GCA_950022985.1. Classification (NCBI taxonomy): domain Eukaryota; kingdom Metazoa; phylum Arthropoda; class Insecta; order Lepidoptera; family Crambidae; genus Udea; species Udea ferrugalis. Next base: position 7,192,235 of record OX465545.1, read on the forward strand.
AAATCTGATACAGGCTCAAGCGGATCTTCAAAATCTGAGTCTGAACTGCAGCTATCCGTGACTAGACGTGACATACTGAATTAAATTATATTTGAGTTTGATTTGAATTATTAATATTAATAATTCAAATCAAAAAGAATTCTCAACTCTTTAAATTTTGCAATTTGAATAAAAATTAAACTATGTCAAAATAAAATATAATAAGGCTGTTACTTTTGTCCATCAATGCGCGTAATCTTTTTTTCAAAATGAATTAATATTGCTTATTACGTTGAATGACTTGACATTTGCCTAAAAAATAGTATTTTATCGAAATTGTTTGAACTTGTTTCGCATCACTATTACAACTGTCAGTTGAAACGTCATAGGGATCATCATTCGCCGTGCGAACTATAAAGATCTGAAAACCAGAAAAAGACATTTGGTCTTCTTGGCATCAGGCGGAAATCAACCCGCATCTTTTGCAAACCGGGCGACTGCACTAACCACTGTGCTACCGAGACCATTAACAGACCGGCCGAATCTTTCTGGTATATTTACCCTATGAGCCAGGGAAATTCCATCAATGTTTTAGGCATCCACCTCTAACTACTATGACTACTACTACTATTAGGTATTTATTTATTTATTTATTTATTTATTTAAAGACATACCAACAGTGTACATATTAAAACTATACCTACTACTATAACTACATATACACGGTCTGATATGTACACCTATTACAGGTACGTACAACATTCACCAATTTGACAACACTAAAAACTAATAAATCAAACTTAAAATTTACAATTTAAAAATTTTAATTAGATAAAACCTAACCTGCAACTAGTTCCAGCACCTTTTTTTTAAAAGAGGGTAAAGAATCGTGGAATATATCCAGATCATCCACCCTTCCGTTAAGCTTGTTAAACTCGTTGCACATTCTATATAAGGGAGCATTACAACCAAGATTCGTTTTCGCAAACGGTGTTGAAAATAATTTCGCTATAGCATGACGTGGCAATTTGTAAGGTATATTAATTGTTACTTGCTCGAGAATGTCAGGACATCTGATGCCATGGTTTCACGGAGCCATGGTGGTTGATGGTATTAACTATTATTATTGTACATACCCTCACGCACGACCATATACCTAATGGGTAAGTCGGAGGCGCACTGATTGTTGCCGTCATGGTGTACGGAACATTCAGGAGCCCACATTTCGCTGAGGGAATTTGAACCCAACGTTGCAAGGGGCGAGCCTACCGTCGTTATCCGGGTTGCTTGGGTTTTATACCGGTGTTTTCCATCACCGGGGAGTTAGCCGCAAATTGTACAATGAACACAAAGTAGGTGTGTTCCGGATTTGATCTCGGGACCACCGGGTGCCGAGCCAGAGTGTTTAACCACTAGGCCACGACGCGCTCTTTGAGTTTATACACGCGGCTGCAAAGTCTTAACGTGCTATAAGATCATGGGGGTTTGTTTGACGTCAATGCATGTGACTCGAATGGTCATGTTAAAAAGAATTACATATTTTATTAACTTAAAAAACTAACACCATTGCAGAACTGTACTGAATACACTGATACCTAATCTATTCACTAAAAACCACGAAATGTTAAAAAAATAGATCGAACATGCTTTCCGTTTGAGTACCTCTCAAAATTCTTATTGGATTGAAGTACAATTTAGAATGACACTGACAGAAGTCATAATATATTTCTTAGATTTGTGCGACTGTAAAGGTTTCTTTCTTCCTCCTTCTAGTGCGAGCAATGCCCCGCCCGCTTCAAATCCGTCACCCTAATGCGTATCCACCTGCAACGTCACCGCGCCCCCCCCTACAGCTACCGCTGCGGCGTCTGCGCCGGCAGCTTCGCGCGGAGACGCAACGTCGCCAGACACCTGCAGAGGGTCCACGCCGCGCAGCCCGACCAGACCAATGTGCAGCGGGTCACTAATAAATGATATGCACTCGACTTGGCATGATATGGCTCGTTTCGGACCGATTGGGCTCTTTTCGGACCAACTGGGCTCTTTTCGGACCGATTGGGCGCTTTTCAGACCGACTGGGCTCTTTTCGGACCTATTGGGCTCTTTTCGGACCGATTGGGCTCTACGAACCGATTGGACTCTTTTCGGACCGACTGGGCTTTTTACGGACTGACTGGGCTCTTCTTGGACTGATTGGGCTCGATTCAAGAATTTTTAGCACGTATTTTTATCTTATCGTTACTATTCTAGCATGTTGCACAGCCGAGACTTCCAAAATCGAGGCATTTAGTCCGCCAATTGTAATTTTTGTTAGTAATTTTGTGCAATAAACAATCAATATATGGCACAGTCTACCACAGCTAGTGTGTAAACCTCTCCAAGATGTCAATATGGCAACAACCTGTAGGTAACAATGAGTGAGAATGTAACAACCTGTAGGTAACAATGTTAGCATGCGTATCCACCTCTAACGGCACCGCGCCCCCCCCCCCCCCCCCCTACAGCTACCGCTGCTTCGCGCGGAGACGCAACGTCGCCAGACACCTGCAGAGGGTCCACGCCGCGCAGCCAGACCAGACCATTGTGCAGCGGGTCACTAATAAATGATACTAACTGGACTAAGCGTGATTCGGCTTGACTCAGTCATGACTTGGCTCGTTCGTTTCGACTCGGCTTGTTTTGGGCGACTTCTCCCGACTGATGTCGACTTGGGACTCAGTGCAACAACTCGAACCAACTCGACCTAAAACGACTGATTTAGTCTAATTACTGTGTTTTCTCTCTTATCGTTACTATTCTAGCAATTTGAACAGCCCAAACTTCCTAAATTCATTGTTAAGCCTTGTGATAAACTGTATTAAATACGCCATTTGTACATTTTGTTAGTAATTTTGAGCAATAAAGAATCAATTTAAGTAACAGTCTACCACAGCTAGTGCGTAAACCTCTCCAGGATGCCAATGTGGCAATGTAACAACCTGTAGGCAACAATGTTACACAATACGCCACTAACAAATAATCATCATCATCATGTCAGCCGAACGACGCCCACTGCTGAGCATAGGCCTTCCCCAAGGATCTCCACAACGATCGGTCCTGCGCTGTCCGCATCCAGCGGCTTCCCGCGACCTTGACAAGATCGTCGGTCCACCTTGTGGAGGGCCTGCCCACGGAACGTCGTCCGGTACGCGGTCGCCATTCGATAAACTTTCCGCCCCAACGGCCATCGGTTCTCCGCGCTATGTGTCCCGCCCACTGCCACTTCAACGATGCAATCCTTCGAGCGATGTTGGTTGCCTTAGTTCTCCTGCGGATCTCATCATTTCTGATTCGATCAAGCAGGGAAACACCAAGCATCGCTCTCTCCATTGCTCGCTGGGTGACTTTGAGCCTTCTTATGAGACCCATAGTAACAAATAATACGTGCCATAAAACAAAATGGTAGTTCAGAATTAGTTCGCGTTAAGAATGCAGTGATTTTTAAATTTTGTTCTGTTGCACACAAAAAACTCAGATCTGCAACCATTGCGTTCGAAAGTATGCGTTCAACTGGTCACTGTGGACTTGACTTTCTAATTAGGAACAATTTAATCTGTTAGGGGGCGTGCTAGATCGAAGGACAAGTATGAAATAACTGCATTCTTAACGCGAACGGACTATAGGCATGAATCGCTTCGGTTAGACCCGACTCGGTCATAAGTTGGCTCGATTTGATGCGACTTGGCTCGTTTCGTTCTGACTCGGCTCTTTTCTTTCCGACTCCGCTCGTTACGGATCGGCCGAACCGACTTTGGACCGACTGGGCTCGATTAAAATTCTGCAATTTGCAGACGATACTCCCTAAACTGCTATTTTACGATTGACATAACGTACTATTTCTTTAAGTTAAATATTTGAAATAATATTTCTTCCGAGTGTTAAAGGTGCCTATAACATTGATGAAATCACCCTGGCTGATAGGGTAAATATACCAGAAAGATTCGGCCGGTCTGTTCATGGTCTCGGCAGCACAGTGGTTAGTGCAGTCGCCCGGTTTGCATAAGATGCGGATTCAATTCCCGCCTGATGCCAACATGACCAGATGTCTTTTTCTGGTTTTAAATCTTATGTAAATATAAATTTGAAATTTAAACTAATCTAACATGCTTTCCGTTTGAGTACCCTCAGAAAACTCTTCTTTTTTATTCCTTACTCTAGTGCAAGCAATGCCCCGCCCGCTTCAAATCCGTCACCCTAATGCGTATCCACCTCCAACGGCACCGCGCGCCCCAGTACAGCTACCGCTGCGGCGTCTGCGCCGGCAGCTTCGCGAGGAGATGGAACGTCACCAGACACCTGCAGAGGGTCCACGCCGCGCAGCCCGACCAGACCAATGTGCAGCGGGTCACTAATAAGTTAAACAATTCAATTCAATTCAATTCTTTATTGCGGGTCACATAGGAATATGTTGACATTGCTTAGGTAGGTACATGTGACGCCCTGTATTTAAGGGCATTGCAAACATTTCATGACATAAGTTGTCAGTTTACTTAACCTAATTAATGCTTAAGAAAATTAACATTGTTCCATAAATATCTATCTATCTTACATAATATTCTTTTTAATATTTTAATATTCTTAAAACAATTCAACATCCATTAAAAAATATTGCTTTAAATTATCTGAGATCAAAGTAACAAATTTCTGAAGAAACTAAACTGACAAAGGTTACTGCATGCTATCCTCAAAAAACTCAGAGATGCTATAGCAGCTTTTGGTAATAAGATACTTTTTTAAATTAACTTCAAAGGCCGTAGCCTTTTCAATGTTTTTAATGGTGTTAGGGATATGGTTATATATTTTTATCAACATAGAATGCGGTGCAGAAGTAAATATTTTCAATTTCGAAAAAGGTGCTTTTAATTTATTATGATAGCGGTTGTTGCGTCTTATAGCTTTTACAGGGGAGTACAAGTCCACATGCTTCCTAACGAATTTACAGGCTTCTAATATGTAAAGACAGGGTTAGTATATTAAGTTTTCTGAAATAGGGTTTACAAGAGACCATCTGTTTTATGTTTGTATACTTACTCACATACTTACTCGACTGGACATGATTCGGCTCGATTCGTTGCGACTCGGCTCTTTTTCATTACTGTTCTAGCAATTCGCACAGCCCATACTTCAGAGGGTCCACGCCGCGATGCCGGACCAGACCAATGTGCAGCGGGTCACTAATAAGTGATACTTACTCGACTGGACATGATTCGGCTCGATTCGTTGCGACTCGGCTCTTTTTCATTACTGTTCTAGCAATTCGCACAGCCCATACTTCAGAGGGTCCACGCCGCGATGCCGGACCAGACCAATGTGCAGCGGGTCACTAATAAGTGATACTTACTCGACTGGACATGATTCGGCTCGACTCGGTCATACCTTGGCTCGGTTCGTTCCGACTCGGCTTGATTTGGACGGACTGGGCTCGATTCGGCCCGACTACTCCCGACTGATGTCGACTTGGGACTCACTGCAACAACTCGAACCAACTTTCACGCGGACGGACTATAGGCATGAATCGCTTCGGTTAGACCCGACTCGGTCATAACTTGGCTCGATTTGATCCGACTCGGCTCGTTCCGGACCGACTCTGCTCGTTTCGGACCGACTCTGCTCGTTTTGGACCGACTGGGCTCAATTCAACTTCTGCAATTTGCAGACGATACTGACTGAACTGCTATTTTAAGATCGAACTAACCTACAATGTTCTATCTGTAGGTACTTACTAAAATTGTGATACTATAGTGAAATAAAAAACATTATTTTAAGTGTAGGTAATATTATCTTTAATTAATTACGGACCTAGATAATTATTTATTATACTAGAATTGTAAAAGTATGGACCTAATTAAGTTATTGAATATTTCTAAAGTGTAGACGTACCAACTTAGATTAAAGTTATACATATTATATACAGACGGCCGCCCGTCAGGCTATACACTTTGGGCTTTATACTGACACCGTTCCGTATAGAACTTTCCTACTAACAAAGTTCTGCTTACGGTGGTAGTGTGTAGCGTGATGTGCTGCCGTGTGTACATTCTTAACAAAATAATAATTTGTAATGTAGGTACAGTCAACGGCTCATAATTTACTATCATTTATCAATTATACTATTATTTTATATATTTATTTATCTTGCCAAATGACACTACTTTTCTTTTAGCTAGGAGGACTGACCAGGAATAGGTAGCCTGTCATGCCGTGGACCGTACCTACTTAGATTAAGGCATATTCTTGTATTAATCAACAATAAAATCACTGTCTCTCAACAAAATAGTTTTAATTTTTATTTTACATTTAGTACTTAATTCTTTGAGGTTAACCAAGCCTCCTTGCCCTTCAGGCACTTCAGGGTATAAATTGTTTTTAATTTTTTATCTTTACCTTTTTTTAAGCAAAAATTGTTACTCATTCCCTTATAAATGTTGTCAAATGAAATCTATAGCATGCCGTTGTTACCTATAAGTAAGGCTTCACTTAGCATTATTCTTGTTAAAATTTGGAATCCTGGATCATTGTATTAGTGTAAGTCTTGTTGGTGACCTAATAAATAAATAAATAAATAATATACTTTTACTATTGTTTGAAACAAAGGCTGTTTTCAGATCTGTCGGATTTTAAGGGAAAATTCGGAATCAAGCTTGTAATTCAAAATAGGTTGAAAACCCATCTTATTTTTATGTAGGTACGGTGATCGGCATGACAGGCTACCCATTTCCGGTCATCGCTCACTGCTATTGTAAAGTATTTGGCAAGAGCATGATAAAAAAGGAAGAAAGAAAAACAATTTTATTAGACACTAAACATAGCATTAAAATATAAAAACGTAAATGGGTAGCCTGATGTGCGGTTGAACGTACAGCCAGCATTTTCACCCTACTAAAATGTGGGCAGATTTTATATACAACACTGGTTAAACTGATGAAATAAAAGACAAATAATTTTTTCAAACATTTTATTTTAAGTCAATAAATGAAACTTAAGCTATTAAATACAGTATTATTTAATAAATAAATAGTGAATTTATTTGACTAAATGTGTTTTATTCAAAATGGTGACCCCACTTGCTAAAATGTGGGTAAATTCAAAAGGTGGGCGTGAACTGGACGAGGACCTACTTCCCAAGGTAAGAACTCTTTACATGGTAGAAACTTGCACCATAAATTAATATCTATAGTCAATTCGCGTTAAGAATGCAGTGATTTCATACTTGTCATTTGATCTAGCACGCCGTCTTACCAATCAAATCGTTCCTAATTAAAAGGAAGTTCACAGTGACCAGTTGAATGCATTTTTTTAAAAGCCCGTTGCGTACCTGACTTTGTACCCGAGTTTTTCGGAATTAAATTTAAAAAATACTGCATTCTTAACGCAAACGGACTATAGTACTCTATTTCAGTTGATGAATACCGTGTTCATCTTAACGGACAACGGCTACTTGCCACAGCCACAACCGTCGCCACAAGAAGCCAAAAGCGGCTTACAAAGGTTTGTAACGTATGAAAAATCGAGTGGCGTGTGGCAGCCACCGGCGTCCATTCGGCGTTAGTAGGAAATCACCTATAGTTAGTTACGTCAAGAAAGCAGTGATTTTTAAATATAATTATTTCGCACACAAAAATACTCAGGTTCACAACCTTTGCGTTCGAAAGTATGCGTTCAACTGGTCACTGGACTGGCTTTCTAATTATAGTACGAATAATAATTGTAGTCAGCGAAATGACAACTTCAACAGTGACTGATACAAAAAAGGGTGACCCGCTACAATAGTGACGTTCGGCAATCACTAGACTAAGACATTTAGTCATGATTTATTTTATGAGGTATCAAAGCCTTTTTTAAATAATTGTAAATATTTAATAGTGTACAAAACGAATTAAATAATTACGATTTAAGAAATATGGGCCCTACCTCCATATTAAAACTTCTCACTAAAAAATTATAACCATAGCTGGAAAAAAAATGTTCAAAGAGGTTCAGGGGAATTAACAGTTGAAAGTCAGCAAAATACAAGTAATTATATACGATTTTATTCGTTACGGTTGCTATTGATTCCGACTCCGATTCTGAATTCATCTCTTCATGATAGTCCATACTATTATTATTTGATTCAAAAATAAGTAAACCGGAATCTACAAAACCTTCATCACTGCCTATATATGAAATTATAAGGCGTCGTCCTTTGCCGGTTGGGCCCTTCAGGCCTGTAGTCAAACCTTTAGAAAACACTTGTATGGAAGATTCTACTGTTGTATCCTACCAAACTTTTCCAGTTGTATGACCTGTTAATAAACGAAATTCTTACCTGTAAATAATATAATACAGAAACAAAACATTTTGAAACTGAAAATCTATTTACTAAATACAGTTTACCGAAATACCTCTATGTCTCAAAACGAAAGTCTGACCAGTGTGTGTTGCCAGTAATGACATATGGAAGTGGGACGTGGTCATTCACTACGACTTTTTTGCCAGGCTGTAATGTCGACTAACTTTTAATTGTAAAAACTCGATTTACCACATCACTATTTATTTGGGACTGAAAACCTGCCACACTGAAAATGTCATTTCACTGACTACAATTAAAAATCCGAGTATAGGAACGGTTCGATTGGTTAGAAGACGTGCTAGATCGAAGGACAAGTATGAAATTACTGCATTCTTAACGCGAACGGACTATAGGTGAATCATACCATTATTTCATTGTTGGTGCAAGCATGACATAATTATAATTAGATACATTTCTCACTCTATTATTTTCTGATAATTTCACGTTCCTATATTCACGCAGTAGTTAAAAGCTGTAGTTTGAACAATGTCAGTCGACGTAACAGATACTTCGGGTGTATCCCAATATTTCCATATGGAAATCGTGGGAGCACAGTTTTTCCTCATTATATCCCATTAATTCCATGACGATAAAAATGGTGAAAGCGTTTTTCACATAGATAACTTAAAAACGGTTTGGTAGAAGTGAGATAGGCATTTTACAATATCAATCATTAAGGTTTTAATTAGTGTCCGACCGAACTTTCGGTTTCGGTTTCGGCCAGTTTCGGCCAAAAAAACGAGTTTCGGCCACAGTTTCGGTTTCGGCCAAAATCGGCCGAAACTTTTGCCGAAACCGAAACTCACTTCGGAAGATGTCGTGCGCGCTCGTATAACTTCGTTTCCCGCGGCAATGTTATGGCAGAGTCTGGCGACCTCAACAATCTTCGGAAATTGTCGTGGGACATTCGGATGGCTTCGTAGCAACACAAAAATTGGTCAGTGCGTAATCGCCAGACACAAAACTTCTTTAGAGGTAATGTTTTGACGGAACTGATTACATGTAAGTTTTCGTTGAGACTGTTCTGTTGGGAGCTCGATTCTCAAAGTCGTTGACGAGTTTGTCTTGGCCAAATGATTCAAGTACGCAGCGCACATTGCACGAGAAACTGGGCCATCAGTTTGGGGTCGAAAAGTTTACGAGGGGATATCGTTGGAGCCAAACGCAGCGTGGGGTCCCACCAGCAAAGAAGCAGTTTGACCAGATAGAGATCGCAGGGTTTGAGTGGATGTGGGCCGCCCATTACCAGCCGCTCTGGAAATCTAAGGGGGAGTCCTGATGTTCAGAATTGGACGTCGTGTGTGTGGTTGTTGATAAAGTTTTCGTTTCGTTTCTGTACTTGAATGATGCATTGGCGGAAGTTTTAGGCAGTTAGCAAGATCCTAATGTAGAATCATAGAAATCGCCGTGTTATGTTATGCCGACGACATCGTGCTTTTCACCAACACATCCGCAGGGCAGACAATGTTCAAAGAACTAAGTGTAGCGTGCTATGGCATTGGACTGGTGATGACCCAGACAAAAACGAAACTGAAGACAAACGGCACACGAAGTAAGGAAGTGGTAGACGGACTTGGGCCTGATTGTTTCCTTTCGCCTCGTGGTATGGGGCGTTAGAATTCTGGCACGGTTCCCCCCCGCCTGTCGTAAGAGGCGACTAAAAGGGGGCCTTCAGGGTCACTGGGAGTGCACACGGTGGGGGCTGTGTGCCTCCATTCCAAGTGGCCCCGATGAAGGGCGGCGGTATACGAGTGACCTAACACCGCCGTACACATTGGCGGGTGTGTACGGCCAGAGGTGCCAGAGGGGAGGTGTTACTCCTCTCAAGGTGGGCTGGTTAGCATAGCGCGCCAGGGGTCCACCGGCACAGAGTTCTTATCCAGAGGACACGGGGACTTCTGGATACGCTCTGAAGCAGGTCTCTGGGGGGCTTAGTAAGTAACATCTGCCGCCTCACGGCAGGCGAGTCTCATACTCCCCAGAGTCCCGCCCTCGGGATCGTCCATAACCAGCCCAGTCCATAAACGGATTCCCCCCGAAAAAAAAGATAGTCTTCTTTGAGAACAGGCAGGATGAGGAAATCAAATGCCGAATCACCTAGAGGAGCTAACTTTTCAAGGCATAAGTAAATGAAGTGCCACCTTCCTATATCTTTAAAGCAAGAACTTCTCGACGTTTGCATTCTGCCCACGGTGCACAAGCCTGGTTGCTCATGAAACACCCTAAGTCAAAGCTCGGAATGGGTCCAAGCGTAATGAAGTGGAGTGTGTTAAACACACAGACAGAAAATTGTCACCACGATCCGTGCCAAAACTGACTTTCAAGACTTAGGCCAGAAACTCGCCAAACTGACAAAATGGGTGTGTGCACTGAGCAGTCTGTAAGATGCGTCCGGCCCAAATGACAACCTAATGGCTCCTATCAGAGACTGATATCATTGAACGACGAGGCCTGAAAACGATGGGGCAATCACCTGGTACATTACTCTGGCAAATGGCTGACTTAAGTAAAAGACAGGGGTAATCGAAAAATTTGGGGGACCTTTGCCCAGCGGTGAGATCTTGTGTTGAAAAAAAACAGTCTGTAACTTAGTTTTGTTGTTATTAGCAGAATAATGAGTAAATTTTTTCATAATTTAGTAATTGTAGGTATTTTACAATTGACCACGTGAGTTTCGGTTTCGGTTTCGGCCGAAACTGAAGCCTAGGCCGAACATTCGGTTTCGGTTTCGGTTTCGGCCGGAAAACCAGTTTCGGTCGGACTCTAGTTTTAATCATTTTGTCAAGTGATTTTATTCAAAGAGAAACTCTTGAAATAGTTACTGTGCACGTCGACGTATATGGACTAATGAAGGGCCAAACGAGGTGGTATATTAAGTAGTTCCATCTATGGAATACAGAATGGAAATTGTGAGTTTAATAAATATTTTCGTTGTTTTTGGTTGCCATAACACAATTTACTTCTATATAGGACATAATTATGCACTAATTTACATATTCACATACACATTTATACACAATTTTTGCTATATAATTTTATTTTTATATCTAAGTGCCAAGAAATCAACTATACAAACAATTTGATATTACTGCAATTCTATAGCAAGATTTCTCTAACTTTGTTCTAAATGACTTAAATTTACCATTTTTAAAAATCTAGGTTTTTATCTTGTGAACTGACTTACTAACTGAGTTTGCCTGTTTAACAAAATTACCATCGTCATTCATAAAATTTGAAAAGGCTGAGGAGTGTGATGTTTATAGGTTTTAAAGTATTCAATATCTACTATTAAGATATACAAAATAACCCTAAAAACAAGATATATTTCAAATTATGTTTTCTACCAACGACTCTTCAAACGCTACGAACGAGACTCCCTTATAACCTTTTTCTGTAAAACCATTTTTATAAACACCCCCAATTACATATAGAGATCAAACATCAACAATATTAACAGGCGAGCATAAATATGGAAACGAATGTGAATAAACTTCGTTGAATCAACCACACATAATTATACAGGATGTCCTATATACTGTCACAAGATTTTCTTCAGGGAGAGAGTCATCATAACAACCCGTTTAAAGAGAACTTTAGAAGTTAGGTTTTTTTTGAAATTGTCTATACTCCAGTTACATAATCACTCTTGTTTGGAAACTTGGAAACAAATTTGGCATAAAGTCATGTAAAACTATGTTATTTTATTTATTTTGGACCAACGTGAATGGGCCACCCCGTATGTAATAGATATCTTGTTTATAAAATGTGGTAATTTTTGTGACTACATATTACTGCTCGCCATTTTCTGTACTCTAGGATAATGAAATACCGAATAATATGAAATAAAATCAACAAAATCAACCAACATATTATTAAACAATTTAAAGTTACTTAGTCCTAGTTTTGTAAAAAACAAACTCTCGCGACTATCGCAATAATAAGCCTGTTTTTCACCACACCTGAGCGTAGTAGAGATGTCTTTAACAAATCTCTATATAAGAAAAAAATGATTGCTGTTCGTTAGTCTCGCTAAAACTCTGAAACTCCTGGACCGATGTGACTAAGTTTGGTTTTGAAATATTTGTAAAGGTTCAGGGAAATTTTAAAATGTGAGTTAACATAAGAAAATGCTAGGAATATAGTTAAAAACAACAATTTAGGTTCACACAGCGCCATCTAGCTCCAAACTCAGCAAAGCTTGTACTATGGGATACTAGACAACTGATAAACTTGAATAATAGTTTAAAATCTCCACAAAATCTCCTTTCTGCTCAGCCGTTTGAAAACAGGCGTTATGGCAATAAGCCTTTAAAAATGCAAAAAAAATGTAAGGATAATTCAAAAACATTGAAGTTAGGAACCACTTGAGATTTTGATGCAATATCCATCGTTTCGTGGTTATTACTGCTGTGGGCTTTTGTTCAACAGTGGGCAAGTATTTTTTAATTGTCCTTCATAGTGAACAATCTTGACATATCTTTTTATTGTTATAACAGAGTATAAAAAGAACAAATTATTATACTTTAAAGATTTTCATGTTAAATATTGCCTTATAGTTATATTTCATTGCTTTTAATGCATTTTTAATAACTAATTTTGCTGAAAAGATCTGCCAAAAATTATTCACTACAAAAAGCCAAGATAGAATTATTTGTATAAAGGCTCCATAATATTTTTTTTTCTATTTAAGGCTGATTCTTCAATAGTCTGACGAATAAATTGCAACTTAACAGATTTTAAAAAGTAAGCCAAAATGAGAAGTTGTAATAAAGGGCTTATATTTTCTGACTATTGAAAAATCTGCAAATAAATAAATAAATACATGACCTTAATTTTGACAGAAAATCGAATATTATGTAGGACTTTTTCATATTTTAGTAAACACATTTTGAGTTCATATCGTCGTAAAGAAATATCATCTTATACATTGCTAAACCATATACCAGCTAAATAAGATATTTTCCATAATTATATTGCACTAATCTCTGAACTGAATTACCAAGAAAAATCTAGTGCAAACCTCTCTCTTTCACTCTTTAGAAAATGAAATGAGACAATTTATTAAATATAGAACTATGAAAATTGAATAAGATGGATCGTTAAAATATATATTACGTTTAGTGAGATGGGGTCTGAAAAACGAAAACTGAAAAGCGAAAACTGGTCTGTTGAAGAGGTTATGTAAAACCATCAGATAGTTCACAAGTTCTAAATTAGCTTATCTCATTTTATTCGCTAGGTAAACGCCACACGTCAATAAATATCGTGATAAAAATCATGATATTTACTGATGTATCAAAACGGACCGTTTCCGTATTTCGCTGTGACTGACGAATGAAACGAAAAATAAATATCACGATCCGATTTCCGGAAATCCATCGATATATTTCTTGATCCGTCAGTATATATTGACAGATCACAATATGGATGGCGTGTAGCATTCGCCGAGTAAACTGATGATTAAATTCTATAAATTGTTTCAAATGACAGGTTCAATATAACTGTTAGTAACATCTTGCATGTAGTGTTCGCAGAGTAAACTAACGATTGAATCCTATAAATTGTTTTAAATGACAGGTTCAATATAACTGTTAGTAACATCTTGCATGTAGTGTTCGCAGACTAAACTAACGATTGAATCCAATAAATTGTTTTAATGACAGGTTCAATAAACAATACAATCTCTTCTTAACAATTCTGCTACAAATGATTTTTATTTGGTTGTCTTTATTCATCAAAACCGATATTTAGCAGGCGTGAGCTAATACAGTCCTATCTTCAGAGATAGTCTAGCAAACAAAATAAAACAACTTGACGGATTCTACTCGCGGTCTTATATTTTCTTTCATTTTCTAACCCGACGTTTCGACTACTTTACATCAGTCGTGATCACGGGATGACAAAGATGTTTTATGTCACAAAACGGTACAATTTTTTAGCAACCCTCACTTAAGAATCCGTAAAGTTGTTTTATTTCAGTGTTTGACATAGAAAACATTAGTCCTAACAAAATTAGCCTATTTATCGCTGAAAAGACTGTAGTTTCTCGCAACTGGGCGTTCTTAGTTTTTGCGCGTCGGCGTATTGGCGCGAATCGCCGAAGTTTCGCGCTTTCCACGCCATACTGTCGCGATAGTTTCGTTCGCGTTGGCAAGCGTGACGGAGACCCACTGGGAGACAAATAAATAATAAATAAATAAATATCCTTGGACATTATTCCACACACCGATCGCTGTTGTAAAGCAACACACGCCGGGTCGGAAATGGGATGGGTGACCACCCCGACCGAAATTTAGTGATGTGTTCGGAAGGCACGTTAAGCAGTTGGTCCCGATTGACGTCGGTAGATGTCAGTAGTTAAGCCTAGTCAGAGGCCTTAGGGCGGCTTGATAACATCTGACATTAAGGTTGCTCACTTACCTGACACCCCTCCAAAAATCCGCACTGAGCCCGCGTGTTGGCGTACGGCTCAATCCACCTCATAGTTGAGGTGAGGCCTGTGCCCAGCAGTGGGACGTATATAGGCCGTTTATGAATATGATTATTCCACACAGCGCCATCTAGCCCCAAGTGAGCAAATTTTAAGCCCGTTTCTATGGGATACTAGACAACGAATAAATATACTTAAATTTGTAAATAAATACTTATTATACATGGGAAACACCCAGACCAAAACAAACAAACATGTTCATGCACACAAATGTTTGTACTGTGCGGGGATCGAACCCGCGACCCTTGGTGTAGTAGCCGACTTCTCAACAATTACACCAAGACGGTCGTGAAATAGGACACATATTATACAAACATAAACAAAAATGTCCTATATAGGTACGTCCCATAGCTAGGCACAGGCCTCACCTCAAGTATGAGGTGGAACGAGCTAACTCCAACACGCGGGCTCAGTGCGGGTTGTTGGAGGAGTGTAAGGTTAGTGAGCAACCTTAATGTCAGATGTTATCAAGCCGTCGAAGGCCTCTGAGTAGGCTTAACGACTGACATCTACGACGTCAGCCGGGACCAACTGCTTAACGTGCCTTCCGAAGCACGGAGATGAAAGTTCTGATCAAAAAGCAACTAAACAATAAGTAATTGATGTCAATGATATTACAAAAAAACGTAGATAGGTTATGTCAGTACTGACGCGAAGTCAAAAATTGTCCTCTGGCGTACGTACCTATAATTCGACCGTATGTACAAGATAGCATGATTATTTACTAGAGCGTAAACGAGACAGATACATGTTGCGCAGTGTTGTCTCAAACTGTCAATGCGGTCGAAAGTCCTGATTTCGGGTGCCACTTTTTTAGCACAAGTAACCTATTTACGTCTTTTTATTATAATATCATTGATTGGTGTGAAAATTACTTACCTATATATTCTTCTTCTATAGACATCTCGAGCCTTCGTAAGGAGCCTTGGTAGTCAGTGTGGAAATTCTCCTTCACATAATATGGAACCTGGAAATACAAATGTTATTTTAAATACAGGTTGCTATTAAATCCTGCAAATTTTTTTTGAGAATCGCAAAGGCCCATTTTGGAAATACACATCTCTCTGAGTTTTTTTTTAGGAATCTATGATGATGTAATTTTTCAATTGAACCTGCCATCGTTTGTTTCTCCTACAGTGGTCATAATAAGAACTACATCTTAACTGTTTTTAACAGGTTCGGACTATCCTTTGAAGTTTGACTATGACTATTCTTCGAAGAATTGACAATACTTTGGAGATTTGACTATCTTTCGAAGATTTTTCAATTTTTCGAAAATTTGACTATCTGTTGAAGAATTGACTATCTTTCGAAGATTTGACAATCTTTCGAAGAATTGACTATCTTTCCAAGATTTGACAATCTTTCGAAGATTCAACTATTCTTCGAAGATTTCACTATTTGGATATCTTTTGAAACTTTGACTATCTTTTAACTTTTCACTGTTTCTAACATTTGGAATTGGGATACACCAAAGATTCGGCTATGTTTCTAAAACTTTTAAAGACCAAATCAGAGACCAACCTTCAAGTTAACAGTCTCCCTAGCAACCGGATACTTAGAGCTGGGCTGCAGACTGAACACGGGCTCGCTGATGAAGAACCCTGACATCATGGAGAGCAGAACGAGGACTAGAACTGGTAGGAGTTGCACGATGCCGGCGTGCGCCTCGCGCGGTTCTGGCTCGCGTTGGCGACGACGGGTGTAGACGGTGGGACCGCCGCCAGGGAACGCTAAGAGGGAATTTTAATAATAAATTGCTGATTTGGGAAATATCAACCGTAGTATAGGATACATAGAAAAACAAACTGTAGGTTAGTGAACGTAAAGAAAATAAACATATTTTATTAAAAATGAGTTTTTTCATATGATGTTACTTCCCAGAATTTGATCCTTGAAAGCCACCCTACTAGATGGCATAATAAAACAAGGTAAAGTTTTTTTTAAAAACCAACTGGTTTTGATTCCTGGCTAAGAAAAAAGTTTTTTCCTCTAAAAAAATCTCCGTATTCAGTTTTAGTATTTGTCAAAATCGAGCTCGAGACTCCTTTGACCATTTTTTTTATTCCTCATAGTTTATGATTTGGTCTACCACCCTCATTTGAAAAACTCACCCAGTATACGTCCCACTGCTGGGCACAGGCCTCACCTCCACGATGAGGTGGAACGAGCAATACTCCCACACGAGGGCTTAGTGCGGATTGTTGGAGGGTAAGGTTAGTGAGCAACTTTAATGTCAGATGTTATAACGAAAGATAAGGAAGACATCAACCGGGACCAACTGCTTAACGTGCCCTCGAAGCACGGAGATGTAAGAAGAACACATCACTAAATTTCGGTCGGGGTAGTCACCCATCCCATTTCCGACCCGGCGTTCGTGCTTTACAACAGCGACAGTCGCCGAGCACTATCAAAACTACGCTACGGGCAGCACCGGGATTTTAAAGATTCAATGATATTTTTTGCTGACACACATACAATAATAACTCCAGTGCTAAAATGAAATAATGTGTGTGCACTGTGAAAGAAAGTTAATTTTAAATAGAAAACATGTTTTATACCCAACAAAACACAGAAATGCAAAAAATAAAATAAGATTTTCTAAAGAAACAGATCCAGAGATTTAAATCGTAAAATACGGGGTACCTTATTTGTTCTGAGTTTCCCGATTTTGCGATTTAAATGTTAGTGACCATGAAGGTGTAAAGAAATATACAGATACAAAGAATAATTAAAAGCAAAACAAACAATAAAGGACAACAATTGTTTTGTAGAACGAGATGATCCCTATAAGGTACTCCGTCCACCTCACAGGTGGGCGTCAGCCCGGAAACACCACCTTCTTCTACATCCCACGGCTGGACACAGGCCTCAACTCAACTATGATATAATGAGAGCGATTCACCAACATGCGCCTAGGCACATATAGAAGTGGTGGAATCACCAGAATAGGCCAGATAACTGTTTTTTTTTTGGTTCACTATCGAAAGACGTAACATTTATGTGAAAAATTCTAAAAGTATTACTTCATTAGTATCAATACTACCTGAGTTATCACAATTTGAAATGCACATTTTTGGACTTGCCCAAAAACACTGCATACAAACGTGACTGTGATTATGACGTCACGTGCACTGTTTTTGTAATTGCGCTTACGAAAATGGTCTTCTAACATAATTGCTTCCTAATTGTATGGGTTACAAAATAGTGATATTGTTTTAGAAAAATTTTACACTTTTAAATGGACTTGCCCACCCAATTTTGTTTGTGGCCTCATTTGGGAAAAAAAAAATTTTGGTGAACATAAAAAAACTAGCAAATCATAATTCAAGCAAAATAAAAAAAATCAAACACCATATTGACCAGTGGCTCCAAAGAACATGTTGAACAGCTCTTCAGCGGTCAGGTCGGACTCGAACCCGCGAGCGTAGTACTGCTGCTGGGGCTGGTGGGTGTGCACCGGCTCTTCGCCTCGGAGGTCGTACTGTTTGCGCTTTTCTGCGTCTGTCAGGATGGCTGCGGCGTTGCCGATGGCCTGGGAGTATCATAAATATAAATATCCCTGGACATTATTCCACACAGCGCCATCTAGCCCCAAGTGAGCTAATTATAGTCCGTTTTTATGAGATACTAGACAACGAATAAACATACTTAAATACTTTTTCTTTTGTAAATATATACTTAATATACATAGGAAACACTCAGACCAATACAAACAGACATGCTCATGCACACAAATGTTTGAACTGTGCGGGGATCGAACCCGCTATCACTGGCGTAACTGCCCACTTCTGAACCATTACACCAAATCGGCCAACAATAAGATATCCACGTAAGAATAAGAAATATTGACATTGCTAGTAAATGTAATACAACCCATATAATATTATCTTATGTATCACAAGCCAAAGATAATAAATTTCTTAGGAATCATTGTCCTTAAACTTTCACTATCATTCATTATACAGTAATATCTTAAAATGCATTAACAAATATGAAGTTTTGTGAAATAATTTTATGAACTAAATTTTGCGATGCAAAATGACATCATAACAAGGAAACTTAATTACTTCGTGATAGAGGTCCATTTAGAAAAGCCTCGTTTTGTGCCCCATAGTCCGTTCGCGTTAAGAATGCAGTGATTTCATACTTATCCTTCGACCCAGCACACCCCCATACTAATCAAATCGTTTCTAACTAGAAAGTCAAGTCCACAGTGACCAGCTGAACGCATACTTTTGAACACAAAAGTTGTGGATATTCGTTTTTTCTGTGTATGAAAGAATTAAATTTAAAAATCACTGCATTTTTAACGCAAACGTACTATAGTGTAGATGCATGAATGCACATATATTTGTGTATGTCCGTAATGTTTTCATACGTTCATATAATGTTTCAATTTTAATGACATTTGGCGCACAAATAGAATGTTCTTTGGGAAGGACATAGGATAGTTTTTAACGAAAAATTTTAAATCAAAGGGTTAAAAAAAGTTCACTACGAATGCGCTATTCGTTATACATACTTTGAAAGCCTCAGCTGCCCCTGGAGCATGATTCTTGTCTGGATGGAGTTGTAACGCTAACTTTTTGTACGACTTCTTGATGTCTGAGTCAGTTGCTTCTTTGGTTACACCTGAAAAGCATTTAATAAATTATAGAACATTACATAAGTACATACGCTTACGACAATACCCCAAAAGGGTCAGACGCAGACTGATTGTTGGCGTCATGGTCAAGAAAACATTTAGAAGCCCACATTTATAACTGAATTTAAACTCAGTGGTGAGGGGCAAGATAACCACCATTACCCAGGTTGCTTGGTTTCTTACCCATGTTTTCTTTTACTGTTAGCAATTGAATGAATGTATTTTTATTTATTTATTTATTAAGCCTTTTAACCTTTACATGGTACTTATGTATATAACTTTAAGTTAGTTTTATTAGTATCTATCCTTAATACTAAGTTAGTTGTATTAGTTTCTTCTTTTTTTTTTGTATAGTCCCTTTTCGGGAGGCCTATTGATGAATGTATACAAATTACAATCTAAACCAGAGTGTTGAACCACTGGCCACAATGCTCTTAGTATAGAAACTATTAGGGAAATATAATTTTGTCACAGTAAAACTTTTTACTGACCTTATTTAAGGCGTTACTGTGTCAAAAATCAATGTAGACGTTCAAAAAAAGACTTTAAATTCCAAAGAGATAATGCTTCAAGACAGGTTTGTCTTGAAGCATTTCCAGACACTTTCACTATCAATATTGTTGACCAAATGAAAACTTAATGGAAGTTGTTCCATTAAGTTTTCATCTTCATAAATCGGACACCATTATAAACATCAATCTGTTTCAGGATATTAGGTATTAACTTTTGTTAGATTGTCAACTGTAACATACTGTTTACAATTTAACACATTGTTCAACAAGATGCTTGAAAACATCATATAGACATATGGGGAGACTAAAATTTGGTAAGTAGCCAAAATGGTGGGCTATTTAGATTGGGCCTTTTAAGATTTTGATGTTTTTCAATGATAATTAATTTCAAAATTAAAATCTAGATTCAATTGTGAACAGATAACACTGAGATCTCTACGTATTATTATAAGGAAAGCCTTGGTTACTCATTGATAAGAATGTTTTGACCTAAAACTGTCCTCCATAAAATTGCAGAACTTTGTAGCTTTTAGACTCTGAATATAGCCTAGGTTTATAGATCTACAACATGCAGTGAATTAGAATTAGACAAAGATTATAACAATAATACATTGGTGAAATATATGCAAGAGCTATGTGATTTTAACTATCCACTATTGAATATTTCTCTTATTTCTCTGAGTGAATAATTACATTTCTTTGCCCATCATTTACAGCTATTTTGGTTTGATTGCTTTATTTAATGATGGAGACCTTAGCTTAGAATTAGATGGACAATAGTAATTGCTTTGCTGATTCAGATATTTGTGTAAAATAAAAATAACAGCATAAACATACGAAATTCACACTATTTCAGCTCTCAATAGGCTTCAGAAATGTCAAGAATATTCTTTTGAATGTTTCGTTCCATATTATGACTAGAATCCTTGGCCTTGAAACCCACAAAAGACAGACAACAATGACAAAGTAATTTTTGACCTTTACCTAAGATTTCATAGTAATCTTTGCACTTAATGTTGACCCTGCGTACTGCATCTAGCTGATCTGACGTGTATTCTCGCTGAGGCGCCTGGTGTGGAGGAGGTTTTCGTCTTCTTACTTCCTCAACATTCGGGCTGCTTGGTGGAGTCCGTTTAGGCACATTTCCCGAAGGAGCAGTCGCCCTAACCCGCGTCAAAAACTCCTTGGCACGAGCTGTAGGATACAAACGCTCTGCCTTCAGCAAAAACTTCTCAGCCTTTTCAATATTTCCAGCAGAAAAAGCACTCTGGGCGATCTCTATGCACTTGTCAGCCTCGTCCTTGTTACCTTCGATCGTCATTTTCAAAGCCCCAAAAGCGGGTGAGCGCGAACTGCTTATGCCAAGTGGTTCCTAGTAAGACGTAGAAAACACTTTTAAGTTTGCTGCGCAAATTTAATTAGTGTAAATATAGTTTGATTGCGACTAATTGAACTCATATCAAATTCATCACGACCAAAAGTACATATTGCGTCAAAATAACAGTTGTGCCAACTGACAGAAGTAAAAGTTTTGACCAGAAATCAAGGTACACGACATCCAGAGAAGTATGTAAAGCTAGTAAGAAACGACAGCGAGCTACGAACTGATTTCGGACTAAAAAAAGTACAGAATAGCCCCCCAGCACTTGTAAGAGGTTCCTTGCAAAAAGTTTTTCTTTAGTGATTGTTCATTATCGTTTCAAGTTGAAGAACTTGTTTCTTTCTTGATTTGTGGAAAGAATTTAAAAAAAAGATCAGTAATTACCAACATTTATTGATCACAACAGATCACAACACACGACGTTTGCCACCGTTGCCCAGCCCGTATTTTCAGTGGCGTATACATCGACCTGAGTGAATCAGAATCAGAAATACCTTTATATAAATAGACCTGTTACAAGTGCTTTCAAATCGTCCATTTCATTTCATTTATTTATTGCTTTCTGCTTTCTCGTACGTGATAAATTGGTCTTAAAATTAATTTAAGTAACAATACGGACCCTGTCGGGCACAGCAAAAGTAGGCGTCAAAAACTTAATCAAACAAACAAAAATACACTTATTAATAGAAACGTTTTACCTACCAATAAAACGCTTATTAAGTTCTTACCTGATTCAAATCCCAATAAAATATATGAGAGGGCAACACTCTCTTCCTTCTCTTTCCCGTTCGTCAGTGACCTATATAGTGCTGTCTCGCTCGCACATCACCCCTCCACCACAGCAGCAGCGCAGTGTCGATGTCGAACTTGATTCGTTTGACATTCCTCATTGTGTCTCATATTATAGGTAATTAGTCCAGCAGGCAGGACTTCTATTATTGGGATTTGAATCAGGTAAGAACTTAATAAGCGTTTTATTGGTAGGTAAAACGTTTCTATTAAGTTATGTACCGTGATTCAAATCCCAATAAAATATATGAGAAGTGTTTGTTATCGCCGCTGGTGGTGGATGCCAATGTGATGATGATGCAAAGGCAGTAGTTTTATGAAGTAAATAAGTATAATTTAGACTTTTGTAACTAAGGTGATGTGCGGAAAATAAATGATTTTTTATTTTATTTGTTTTATGATTTATTAGCGTGTAACAACCTTAAAGTACCTATTTAGTACCAGTGATTAACATGGTTAATAAACAATTAGGCCACGGTTACCGTGATTTGGCCGTATTTGAAGTTACAAAGTACTCATTGATTTAAAGTAATATCTGCAAAATATTTACAAACGTAATGATTAATGTAATCAACTATTTTGAAATAACAATCAACACACAGGCGTGAAAAGTTTTGAGACATCACAATTCTCAGCGATTGAAGTCGTGGATCTCACAACCTCTCTACGGTAAAATTTTTTGAAAGTGTTACCTGAGCGCCAATTGCCTCTAGCCAAAATGTCATCTATCTGAAAATTGTCAGTCCAATTTTTTGATGCCACCGCTGCTCTAACGCTACCTGGTGTGGCCGTTATGCCAGCGTCTTTTAAAACTGATTGAAATCAGTTTTAAAAGACGCTGGCATAACGGTCATCCTCCGATTATTGTTCGTGTGGCTGGCTCAGCTGGACCGGTTAAGCGAACGAATAAGTTGTTGCAGTTTGCTAGTAACCTGCGATCTTTAGAGAGAGAGATAAGTCTGTTAACCCAGAAAACTGGGTCTAAGGATTTACATGTTTTATTACAGCTCAGTCGCCAACCTGACTGCCTATGAACAGATGTATCGGTTTTGGAGCCAAATGAGGGCCAGAATACTATTTCATCTTCTGATGTGTTAATTAAATGATCTGAATCACACTGCAGAAGTGTTAGGTCATGGGCTCTTCTCCCAGAACATAGTAATAGAGTTGCTGTATGTCTGGAGGTGTCGTATAAGCCAATGTTTGGGTTTATTTGAGCTAGGTGATTTGCCACTTGATTTATATCCCAAATGGGTGGTTTATTGACTTTAGGTTTTTTAAGTGCAATCGCTTTTAACACTTGCTTGACAAGAAAATGGGAACTTAGACAGGTTGACTCTGAACTACAAAAAGTGGATATTACTGATTTGTGTACTAGTATGGTGCTGTATGATAAACCCTCAATATTGTGCAAGTCAGCCAGAAATCTTGCCAGATCACCCCCGGATGGGTTGGTTACGTTTGTCCCATTTGAAAGGGTCCACCGAGTCCAGTGCTCCCATGCAGGTTTGTAAGTATTGAGAGTTGAAGATCGCCAAGATGATTTCAGTAGATCTTTTTGCGTGTCTGTCCATG
Organism: Udea ferrugalis; assembly: GCA_950022985.1. Classification (NCBI taxonomy): domain Eukaryota; kingdom Metazoa; phylum Arthropoda; class Insecta; order Lepidoptera; family Crambidae; genus Udea; species Udea ferrugalis. The sequence continues at coordinate 7,215,977 of OX465545.1, forward strand.
TGCTCAGGGCTTTAGACCACCCCCACATTTCCATACCTCCAGATTTATTTCGCTGACCCCGGGAGGTGGGCGGCGAGTCGTGACGTCTATGAGCACTCTTTTGAGATTTTTCACTGTGTGAGGGGCTGCTATGGCGCGATTCCGTAGATCTGCTCTCCAGAATACGCGTTCCCACCGCGGGACTACCACCAAGAATATTCCTGTTGCGTGGTTCATGTGTGATAGTACTCTTGGGATTAGGTAAGGGGGTGGGAAAACCCACGCTAGACGATAGTTCCATGGTTTCGCTAGTGCATTGAAAATTGCCGCCTTTTCGTCGTTCCTGTCGAAAGTTCCGTACGTCGGGACTACTTGAGCGTTTTGCGAGGCAAACAGGTCGATTTCTGGAGTACCCCATTTGCAGAAAACTTCCTGTGTCGCTTCTGGGAGCAAGTGCCATTCCGGTGGTTTCCTCTGCCTCGACAGACCGTCGGCTTCGGTGTTGTAGATACCCGGTATGTGGTGGATGGTAAAGTGAATTTGGTAGGTGTCTATGATCTCGAAGAACTTGTACGCCAGATTCATGAGGACTGAAGATCTCGTTCCCCCCTCGTTGCGTAAGTAAGCGATCACAGTTTTGTTGTCTGTCTGTATTAGGATTGAACTGTGTTTCAGGATTTGACAATGATCTTTCAAGCATTTTAATATTACCGACATTTCTTTCGCGTTGCAATGAAGGTTTTGTTCGGCTGCATCCCAGGTGCCTGAGAAATATTGGTCGTCCAAGGTCGCCCCCCAGGCAACGTCTGAAGCGTCTGTGGTTAGATAGTGATCTGGACAAGGAAATGGAGTAGAGCACGGCTTCGGCAGTTTGTTCTCCACCATTTCAGATCTTTTGTAGCCGCTAACGTCAGAGGCAACCGTTTCAGAGGTTGGTTTTCGGGCAAGGTGTTGAGCTGTTTTTGAAGACCTCGATAGTTTAGCCTGCCTCTCTGTACGACAAAACTTGCAAAATTTAATAAACCTAGGAGACTTTCTAACTCCTACCGTGAAATGTTTCTTCTTGTAAGTAATTCTGATACCGTTTTTGATACTTTTTGACATTTCTCTACCGGGAGAGCCATTTGATTCAGCCAAGGGTACCACATCACGCCTAGGTATTCCAGAGATTTTTGTGGGATGGTTACAGACTTTTCCCAATTTAACTTCCAGCCTAACTTGAGGAGGCTTTTTGTCACAATGTTTATGTGACTGTTTAAAACTGTCAAGTTCTGGCTTGCGATCAGAAAATCGTCGAGATAAACGATGATTCTGATCCCTTGGTTCCTCAGCATCTGGGCAATCCAGTTCGTTAGGATGGCAAACGTCTTTGGTGCAGTGTTGAGGCCAAAGGGGAGACACCTCATTTCGTAGAGCTTGCTCTTGTAAACTAATCGTAGGAAGCATCTGTGTGACTTCGCAATGCCAAGGTGATAGTAGGCTTGGGATAGATCTACCTTGCATAACCAGTCGTTCGGCTGCAGAAAGTTTGGAATTTGGTACATGTTTATAAGCTTGAAAGGGCTTGTGTTTATGTACTCGTTCAGAGCCCTAAGATTGAAGATTGTTCTGAAGGTGCCATCGCTTTTCAGTCTTAAGAAGAGGGTAGAAACGAAACTTGGGCTCGGCTCTACTTCCTCGATTACTTTTTCGCTGACAAGTGCACAAATGATCTCTGGCATCTCTTCGGATGTTGGCGTTTGAAATGGACAGTTGTCGAGAATCGGTTCCAGTAACGGTGGTTTTTGAACGAAAGGTATTCGGTAGCCTTGTATGATTTTCAGGATTATTGTTGGAGCCCCCATTTTTTTCCACTGAAAATGGTACTGGGAGAGCTGACCCGCCTGGAAGGGCTTGTAGTCAATGTTTGCGTTGTTTTGTATTCGCCTTATCTCTGTACGATGGAGAACCTGCCCCTCGGCCTCCTCCTCGAGATGTAGATCTTTGTCCTCTTTTTGCCTGGCAGCCGTGCTGGCCGCGAAAGGTATTTTTGGGATGGTGAGAGTAACTCCGCCCGGCGCTGCGGTAGTAGTCGGAGTCAGCTTGGTAGCCTCCGTGGTGTCCACTGCAGTATGTAGGAGCAGAACAGCCCGCGCCTTGCGCAGGCACATGGGGTTTATTTTTATTTCCACCTTGCGCAGGTTTAAGTGTTGTGGATCCCTGCGCGGGATACCTTGAAATTCCAGTATGGCCTGGTTGCGCACCAGCCTTGTTGGAATGAGCCTTTGGTTGAGACCAGAAGACTTTCTTTATACCACCCGCCTTCTCAAGAGCTGAACACAGAGCATTCGGTTCGAACAGGAAGGAGCACGTTGGGGGTATTTTGCGGAGTGTGCTTTTGATGAGTGCATCTTTTGATGAGGATAGGATGCTTTCGCGTCGTTGTTCCACAATGTCCGCCCTTCTGCCACACACAAGTTGCAAAGCGTTTGTAGATACCTGCTGATAATCGCCTCCTAGGAATGCATCGTTTAGTTTACCCGTAATGGACTCGATGGTCAAATTGTCATCCGCTGCACTTCGTATCCAGGATAAAAATTCATTTATACCAGCCTGTAGGCATTCTTGCTGTTTAATTAGAGCTAGGGTCAACGCCGCGTAGGTTCTCTCGGATAGCTGAAGATGGCGCGCCCCCTCAAAGGCTTTAACTTCCTCATTACATTCCAACTCGATAAATCCAGGAGAATGAGATAGACTTTTCTGAGCCTCTGCATATCGAATGCCGCTCCATTCAGCGTTGCCAAATCTTTGTATGGCTTGCAAAGTTGCCAAATGCTCGGAGGTTGCCTTTGGTACCGACGGTTCTTTGACACTAGTACTGAGCGTTAAGTTAAAGTCAGGAGGTGAAGGAGAAGACGTCCTTGGAAAGTTTTCGTCGTCAAACAATTGTCTACTGACATCAAGATCAATGTCAGGAGCATCGGCGTGCCCCTGACACGATGTGGCACTTTGGTTATGGGAGTATAAGTGATTTTGCAAATCATTTACCTGCTTTGTCAATTTCTCGAGAAGAATATCATTGCGCTTACGACGTTTGCTTCTTTTATTCTTGCCCCTGTGTTTCCGTGCAGGTGAAGATGAACTTGATCTCGAGCTAGTTGACGACGAACTTGACGAACACGTTCGTTTTTTACGAGCGTCAACATTTTCGCCCGCAACTTGGCTTTGTTGCTGATCCATATCTGTTTAGGTAACTGTAACAGCACTTTTTATGAAGATATGATTAAACACTTGAATAACGATTTCCAATCGTGAGGTTTACAGTTAACGAATTTAATTTTCAAATGCTTGTTCAAGAAAAATGATTGCAAAAAGAAAATGGCGGAGTCATTTCTTTTTCTAGACTTACATTTTTTTTTTTTCTGTTACCTGAGCTGTGTTAACCTGATGCGTGATGCTCAGTAAATTTTAGTATTCTTGTTGCACTTAAATAAATTTTTCAAAACTTACGGAAATAGGTCACCTTTTCTGACGAAGATTTAATTTGGTCGTTAGTTTGAATTAATTCAGACGCGACCGCTCCGAGAAGGAAATCGGATGCCAATGAGGAATGTCAAACGAATCAAGTTCGACATCGACACTGCGCTGCTGCTGTGGTGGAGGGGTGATGTGCGAGCGAGACAGCACTATATAGGTCACTGACGAACGGGAAAGAGAAGGAAGAGAGTGTTGCCCTCTCATATATTTTATTGGGATTTGAATCACGGTACATAACTTAATAGACTGAAATATTATAATAGAAATAATAAATATATACACAGTATACAAACATAACGTGACTCAACCACCGGTGTCGGAAAGTTGTTTCTGTCCTGAGAAGAACCGGCAAGAAACTCAGCAGTTACTCTTTTCAATATGTTCTGTACAATAATCAGTTAGTAAATTACAATTTTATTAAGTACCTACAGTTATACAATTCAAAGAAAATATGTAGTTTAAAAATACAACATTGTGTTAAATAGAAGTAAACAATATACAATGTGACCGATGGTGGTGTGAGCCCAGGGTAGAAAGTCGGCAAATGCCACGGGCCTCTAGCAGTCCTGCAGGAAGGGGCCGGTCAGTGGAGAATTCCGCCTCTGAACATTTGAATTTTTTATCTGCGTTGGGGGCGCATCGCATCCGATAAAGGTTAGCCTCGAACGGCAAAGTTACGCCTAGCTCTGCTACGCCGCCATACTAATACTTCCTAGACACAATATCTTCTACAAAGTGTCACGTATGTACAGTCAAAAGCATATCAGGTTACCCCATTTCCGTTTTGTCTCTCGCTCTTGCCAAATGTCATTTCTTTGCAATAGAGCAAAGAGGGACTGACCGGAAATGGGTAAAGTGATGTGCCGTCCACCGAACCTGGTAGGCAGGTACACACCTACTTTCACATTAGGCTAATTTGTTCATTTGCTCTGTAATAATAACTTGCATAAATTATAGAACACATGTGAAGAAAAACAGACTTCACTTGTAGAGTTTAGCTATATAGTTATAAAACTTACTGACATAATAATATTATGTTATCATACCGCCCTAAGGCCTGGGACTAGGCTTAACGACTAAGCTCCACCTGGTTGGGTTGTCACCCTGCTATCCGATCCGGCGAGCGCAGCTTCATATCATTCAATATTGAGTGTCCACTTAGACAATATAGAAATGGACTCGCGATTGGGCCGCCCGTCAATGCAAAAAAGTCTGTCCCTTTTTGCGGGGGCAGGGGGAACACTCACACAAAGAAACTTACCTCTACTATAACAGAAGAGGCTTGTTGGCACAATCGCACACAAACCTATTTAAGCAACACAGGGATATTTTACACATACATGTCAATAAAATGATTCACACTACCACAACTTTTGACATTAGTTGTGTCTTTACACGGTACTTATGTCAACTTGGCTAGTGCTGACCATAACACAGCTATTGGATGTACAAAAATAAATTGAACAAATGTTTCGATTACAAATTGTGAATTATATTATGTATTAGAAATTACGCACTTTCCATAATTTCTAAGCCTGATTTTAACTGTTGCCGTGGAGAAGTCCACGTAAACAGGTAAAATCAGGCTTTTTACCTTTATGAATATTTACTTAAAACTATTAGACGAATATTTTAAAATACGAACTTATTGAAACGTGTAGATTCTTCTAATCTTTTAAAGCAATATAGCAGTAAGCAATCATTAAATAAATTATTAGAGTAAAAATTTGGACTAAGGAAGGACCAATTTAGAGGATTAAAAACTTATCAGACCTATTGGTCTGATAAATTAACAGGTTCACTATCCACAAATATAACAATTAAAAGCTAATTGTTCGCAGCCCATATGTGGGCTGTGGACTGTGAACCGGTTAACCTTTTATTTTTAACCTTTAATAGCGCCGCAGATTTTAAAATCTACCTGTGACTAGTGCATAGTCTGAAATGGATGGTCCACATTTAGATTTCGTAATTCAATATTTTGAACCAGAGAACCAAGGTTATCGACATAGCCCACCGGATTAGCAAGCTGAAGTGGCAGTGGGCTGGCCATGTTAGCCGTAGAACCGACAACCGTTGGAGTAAACGTGTTCTTGAGTGGAGACCGCGTCTCGGCAAGCGTAGTGTAGGACGTCCTCAGGCAAGGTGGAGTGATGATCTGCGCAGGATGGCTGGCAGGAGCTGGATGCGAGCAGCCGAAGATCGAGTACAGTGGCGTGCAAAAGGAGAGGCCTATCCCTTTCGCACCTGACTTATACGATCGTGGGTTCAAACTTCAAAAAAATCTGAGATCACGCGTAACCTGTTTCGTCGCGCGCGGCCGGAACCACATGATCGTGTGTTTGTCAAATAACCAATTAGAAGCCGTTTCGCGTCATTCTCGGGTCAGTATATTCGTTGGTGTGGCCAAAATGGCGGTGGTTCTCGATCCCCGAAATAAGCGCCGTAAGTACTTGTATTAATTTAATAGTTTTAATGCTTTGTTTGATTAGATACATATTTCTACTTAATCTTTATTAATATGATAATCAATTAGTATAGAGTTATTTAAATTATTTCACATAACCGTCGACTTGCTTCGTGTGAAAACTTGGAACTCACGAACGTGAGCTCCAGGGTTTATTTGTACCTACTCACGAAAATGAGTTGCGTATATTTATCTTTTCTCACTTAGTGAATTTAAGTATTATTTTATTTTTCAGGTGTGTTATTGAATCATGAGCACATCCTTGACAATTCCAGGAACGGAGAATGCTTAGATATTGACATTGATGAGGCTGACGAGGAATTTTGTGCGTGAGTGAAGATGAAACGCCTGTAAAAGAGTATACCTCTTCACAGGGTTCAAACAAGAGATATATTATAATTTAGTACTTCTTAATCATGATCTTGATGGGTTCTCACGATCATCATCATCATCACAGACCAAAAAAACAAAAAAGAAACAAGTAATACAAACAATAAAAACATTTTAAAGTGAAGAGCCGCCAACGTGAAGCCTGAGGAAGAAAACCGATATTGATAAATCTCATGACTACCTCATCATCATCATCATCATCATAAGCCGTACAAAGTTCGATCACCTGTCAAATATATTGTTTAGCTATGATGACAATGATGATGCTCAACGCTCGAAAGCTTAACAAGCTATAATTCCATGGGTGGGTAGCGTAGACGTTCTTGATCAGTCCATGGAATATTACCGTTCTGAAGTGGCGTGACAGTATCACGGACTTGGCTATGGTAAATGATGTGATATGTTGGCAACTGGACTAATTCAATAACCAGAGGGATAAAAGACCTAATCAAAGTTTCAGGAACTGAAAATCCAAATGAGAGCACTAGGATTTGGAGCTGCTGTAACTTTGATTAATATCTCCGATAGAGAACAGCATGCTCTATCTCCTATCATATCTCGATCATCAGCAGCAGGAAGATACGAGTACAAGCCTGCAAATAATCTATCCCAGGGAAAGAAATATGATTTAACCATTTTCGGTGAATTGAAAGATCCTCGAGTTTCTCGTCACAAATCGCGTACTAAAATTGGATGATGAAAATGCAACGTGCCCTTACCTATGTATGAGTCGCGGTAAAGACTGTTTCTACCTCTATCACGTTAATTCCTAAAATCAAGGGACTGATGAAGTTATATCAAGCACTTGAATGTTAATTTTGATCTCATGTAATTAGGTATATGTGAGAAGACCTAAATTGTTTACTGCCTAAAAGGCATCTAAGCTCACATCTATCTTTACAGGCGGACCCAATACAATAGATGAGCTACGTAACCATCCTTCTGCATCCCCCATTAGAAATCTTTAATTTATTTAGCGTAACACAATACCTATGTGTAGCGTTATCCTTGTGAATACACACAGAGAACAGCGAAATAATACCAACATGTTTTTAATTTAATGTTAATCTCGTTTACTTATTCATATTTTAGAATACCTACACTGTTAGTGCAGCATAAAGCATGTTTTATTGTTTGTTAGTTTATAACTAACTATGAAAATACTCTAAATTTTTTTTAAAAATATGTAAAGACTGGCAATACAACCTAAAAAGTAGAAAAAGGCAAATTTTGTAAAATACTAGTGTGTTATGTCTAAATTAGCAAAATAATCGTTGATTTTAGTGAATTTATTGTTTAATTATAAAACTATGAAGTTACCTAGCCAATAGTAATGTAAAATAATGAGAAAAACATACTAAAACTCTGTAAAGTTAACCTAACTCACGATCGTGCGTAGGTTGAAGTAAGCCCGGGAACTCACGATCGTGCGGCATGCTTTCCTAAAACCCTGCATTGGATGGATTTTTTTCACTATTTTTCCCTTAATCTGAAGGCCCTAAGTATTATTATTTTTGATAAATATAGCCGTTAGGAGGGAGAAAAAGTTTCAGGTGCGAAAGGGCTATGTTCAGCAGTGGACTACAACAGGCTGATGATGATGATGATGAATATTTTGAAATCTGCCGAGTTGTTATTTGTTCATCCGATAACTTTGATCTAACTGTTGAATAATCTGCCCTAACTGAAACGAGCTGTATGTATGTTTCTACTCTAGGGCTTGACAGACTGCCTAAGTTAGTAAACTTGATATTATGTGATTGGAAACATCGTTTTTAAATGCATGCTTTCGTATTGTAAGATAATGAAGCTTACAGCTGGACAAATAACAAGTTTTATTTCAAACAGTGTTACCAACCTCACCCACAGTATTTTTTTGGTTAATATTTGAATCACTTCTCTTAATTAATCAACTGATAGAAAATCATTTCATCCGATTAATTTCTATAAATGAATAGGATAATATCGCACCCTTAGAATGAAAGTGACCGAATCCAAAAAACTCAATTTGTGGGAAATGAGCATGAAAGTCTTCAAAAAAGTGTAGTCTTGGATACAATTTACTATATCTCTTTAGTGTTCCGTCGCATACGATTGATTTCAAGCAGAATTATTGATTGATCTTTTGAGTTAACAGTGGCAGAGTTTTTTTTTTAATTATACTATATTTAATATATAATTAGACATAAAATAGAAAGTAGTTCTAAATTGGGTCACTTTATTACAAAATAATTTTGTGTCTGATTATATTTTTTTTGAATTAAGTCTGTTTATGACGTATATTGCAAATGAATACTATAACATAATTTAGTTTAGATACAGACCTATATCGTATAAGGTCACTTTATGCCAAGAAAACTTGAACTTACCTTTACCGTATTTTTGCAATAAACAGACACAGTTCGAGCTCCGCCTGTGTATTACATTTCCAATCGCAAGCACCGCCGACTTAAAACTAGTTCTGCCTCTTTCACACAAAATGCATCCACGAAAAGCAGGAAGAGTAAAAGAGACCGAAGTATGCGCTGCCCTGTTTTACTAAGAGATAGGTCACTTTATCTTTACAGGGTTATAGAGCATGCTTTATGAGGTCAGTTTATGGTAAAATCGAGTGTAACAGGAATTTTGAGTTAAGTCACTTTCATTCTAAGGGTGCGATATGATGTTATCATAGCCATTAAAAGTCATTTCCTAACTGATTTGTTTGCTATTGACGTGATATCGCTCACTGCACAAAATACATCAGCAAAGTAAAAAACACATCTTTATTATTGTAAGCATTTACAAACACTCACCTATTTATTTATTTACTCAGGACATGACAAAAATCTAAAAAACAAAATGTGACTAGGAACCCCTTTGTTCAGGCGTCACTTTACTTAGCAAGAAACTCGTTCAACATAGTTTTGCTAATAATAATTAAAATTCAAAATAAAGCAACAAATAAAACAAAACAATGAAAACCGCAAACCACAAAAAACCGCAAAAAAGCTGCCTTTTGTCGTGTCGGTTTGTTTCGAGAGCACCCCATTAACTAACGCAGCCAATATCGGAATTCTCGGTGTCGACATATCGAGCGAAGTCCAGTTTCGTGGCCACCTGGAGGGTAAGGCTAAAATAGCCTCAAAGAAGCTCGGCGTGCTCAGCAGATCGAGACGGTATTTCACACCGGCACACCGCCTGCAACTTTATAAGGCGCAGGTTCGGCCTCACATGGAATACTGTTCTCATCTTTGGGCAGGGGCTCCCCAGTACCAGCTTCTCCCTCTAGACCGCATTCAACGGAGAGCAGCTCGAGTTGTTGATTGCTGCGAGGTTTCGGATAGGCTTGACTCCCTGGCACTGCGTAGAGATGTAGCTTCGCTTTGCATTCTCTATCGCATTTACCATGGAGAGTGCTCCGAGGAACTGTTCGGGCTGATTCCCGCCACCTCTTTCCGCCATCGATCTACGCGACAACTCTACCACCCCCACTACCTCGACAGTTGGCAGAGCACTACTGTTCGTTTCAACAGAAACTTTCTGCCCCGAACCACGAAATTGTGGAATGAGTTGCCGCATGCGGTATTTCCGGACAAATACGACCTGCAGTCCTTCAAGAAGAGCGTACTCCCATTTAAAAGGCCGGCAACGCATTTTGTAGCCCCTCTGGTGTTGCAAATGTCCATGGGCGGCAGTATTCACTTTCCATCAGGTGATCTGTCTGCTCGTTTGCCCCCTATCCTATAAAAAAAAAAAAAAAAACAGAACAAAGTAGCAACAAACAGCAGAGTAAATATTTGTACGTCTAACTTCTAAATTTCTAAATTTACACATTCAGGAAACAACAATTTGAATGTATATTTATTTTGATCAACACGCTATTGATTTTTAAAATGAATGAGTTTTGTTTAAATGTGTCTAATACAGTTTTGTGGGTTGCTTTGTTTGGTGAGGAAAGATATGCTTGTATCGGAATATTTCCTCAGGACTGACCTTGCTAACTCCACGTTATGACTGACTAGTACATCAAAATCATGACAAGGTATGCTCGGAAACAAATTTTGACAAATTTTATTTAGGTTGGGTTGCACCATCTGACTTTAACAATAACAAACATCAAAATTTCAGTTAAAGTTAAAGTTAGGCCCAAAAATGACGTCAAATTGTCAAATTTGACAAAAACTTTAACTTTAACCTTAACTTTCACTATGGTGCAACTTACCCTTAATCTTTTTTTAAAATGAATTTGAATGTTTTTTATATTGTTAGGCCCAGTATCACTTTCGCAGTAATTACAAATCTAACGACACATCTCAAGCTGAAATAAATCGAGCCGTTCAGGCTGCAGAGCGTGTCAAACACTATTACATAAAAGCATACTTACATATATACATACATACACTCGAAAAACATAACCCACCTTCGCTAGCTCAGTCGGATAATAAATAAATGAATCATTAGAAACATTATTCTTACGTCAATCGAACTAATTGAAATATTTTATTCGAGTGCAATCGGAACTTGCCAATCGATTTTTCTTGACATTAACCCCAACACTAGTGTGATTACGAAAAAACTCAAATGTCATTCCAAACAATGTTTCAGGTGTTTTAATTATTAGTGATTTTTGCAAAAGAAACATGAAATTGAACCAAAAAAATACATACGGATGAATCATAACATTATCCTTCTTCCAATTTGAGTTTCTCGAAGTGTTCTTACAACTATCTACAGCACAAAACGGCATTTTTGAAGAGCTCTTTACTCAGCGACGTATGACTCGTTATGTCAAAATTTCCGAGTTTCAAGTAGTTTTGTTCAACGTTCGGATTTTTAATCGTAACGTGGGCAGAGGGGTAATGCACGTAAGGCATCTCCAGTTCTTAATGCTCTAAGAGTGTCCACCACCAATTAAATAGTTATTCCTACTCCTTGGTACCGTTTTGTAAACTCAATTACTATAGACACTGTTGTTAGAGATAAAAGTAGTGGCAACCAATAGAGAAAAAACTCAAAAAATTCAGATTGCCGAAACCAGGGATTGAACCAGGGACCTTTAGATCTTCAGTCTAACGCTCTCCCAACTGAGCTATTTCGGCCATACATGATTGCGCGAAATTATGAGTCAGCTAGTTTGGTATGGTTTTGAAGCTTTCTTAGAATAAATGTTAAATATATTAGGTACATAATAAATGTAATAAAAATATGGTCCTGAGTTCCTAAGCCGAGTAAACAATATATTCTTCAACGACTTCAAAAAAGATTGATCGACAATCAATTACTTTGCGTAGGTAACGCTATCTAGCGAAATTATTAGGCATCTCTACTTACACCGTTTGATGATTCAATCAATCTGCCAATGATTTGATATTCCAATAGAGGACGCTGTAAATGCTACTAGCTTTCCTCGGATCAGAATCTATCTGAACCTCAGATGGAGTTTTCACACACCGCAAATATTTCGCTAGTTAGCACCTTCGATGCAGTTTGCCGTATTTCCGCCGTGTGTCGACATACACATAAATAAAACAGTATAAAAGGAGCCCTACACTCACCCAAAACGCCGATAAGTCACAACTATTCAATATTTTCCGATATCTTGATTTTCCAATTAAAATAGTTAGTAAGGCGGCCGCCGCGGGAAATCGTCCATTTGTAGTTGAGAAAAATCTTCAGTGACAGCTGATTTTGCCGCCAAATTTAGCGTTGCCCGCCCATAAAGAAAAGAGTGCGGGAGGGAGATAGAAATACATATAAATGAATACTAGACAGGGACAGTATGTGTGTTGTGTGAATGCCGCGAAAATAATAACTTTTTAATACAGTACGATTGCTAACTAAAGGCAATGATATCAATAAATCCAAAGCGTAAAAACTAAACATCCCCCCGCCCGAGAAAGGCTAAAGCCTTTATCAATACCGCAAATCATCCAAAAAGATTACAATACCGCAATAAGTAACACAAAATTATAGCACAGCAAAAATAAAATTAAAACACCGCAAATCATCCAAGATTCTAAACCCGCAAAATACCACTAAACATTAAAAATTATAACTCAGTGAAAAATAAAGAAATCTATACCGCGAAATTCAAAACTTAATAATACCGTAAACCTCAAAATATAGAACTGTGTAGTATAATAACACAAGGTAATCTAATAAGTTAATTAAAAAAAGGCCGAATACTTACAAGAAAAATGAATATGCATTTATGCAACCGAAAACCTTAGCTGTTTACATAACAGTCTTCAACATGACTACTCTAATTACACTACCTTCACAAATTAACAACTAACCAAATCAAAATAAAATTTTACCGCGTTTACATAACCAAACGTACCTTTTCCCCCTGTACGAGTACAAGACGACCAATTTTAGGTGAATCAATAAGCCGAAGTCCACCTATTTCATATTAAAAAACCGTTTGATATAAAACAAAATACCTATAATAACAACTTTTAAATTTATTAAAGTAGATAAATACAATTAGCGCACTGTGTCAAAAGAATTCAAAACTCGTTTTGAATAACAGTTTGTAAGGCTGTTGTCCCTACGTGGTCTTGAATTCTTCGAAAATGATCTAAGATCCGACAATTTGCTATAAGGCACTTTCCGTTGGCCTGGCAAATAAACATTCCTACAGTCATCGTGAAAATGTTTGTACATTTTCCTGGATTCAAAATCTTTGTAAACCCTACGCCTATCCCACTGTTGATCCGCAACAACATTGGCGTGAGAAGTCCTATACCTTTTTACTTTGCTACTATTTACAGAAAAGGAAACCGCATTACTAACAGGCCCACTTACAACATAACCAAAAATAGTGTTCGTCACACGAGGCAAATTATCACTAATTTTAATTGATCCGCTCAAAACAATATCTCCCATGAGATCCGCTCCGATCAAAATTTCAACCTCCCGGCTTAAATAAAACTTATCGTCCGCAAGATAAAAGGCTGTATAATTATCAGCAATAGAAGCAGGTAGGTTGAAATTAGGCAAATTATATGTAATTTTTGACAAGACTGTAGCTGTAGTTTCAAGAACAGGCTTGTCTGCATGACAAGGACTAATGGATAACATAACGCCGCCCCTGCAACCGCTAACAGGAGCGCCGCTAAGTCCAGTAACATTTCCAACATTCGACTTAAATCGCCGCAAGCCCAATCTTTGAGCGCAGCCTTCCACAATGAATGTGCTCTGACTCCCAGGTTCCAACAGCGCGCGCACGGTGTGATAGGTACCGCAACCATCCCTGACACGCACCATGGCCGTTGAGAGCAAAACCGACCGCTGATATGTTGAAGGCAAAGTAGTTTGTGACGTCAAAGCCGCCCCGCTACTGCCCGGTACTGGAGAATTCACTCTAACCGCTTGGCTGTCCAATACCGGTACATCCACCCTAGATGTGGCTGGTGTCAAATTAATTTTATCAAAATGTAATAAATGGTGATGTTTGTCAGACTTACACTGAAAACAATGACCATTTGAACCGCAATTATAAATATTATGGGCCCCGAGGCACTTAAAGCACAACCTATTCTCAATAACATACTGCTTCCGTGCAGCAGTTTTTAAGGATAAAAACTTGTCACATTTAGATATGTGATGACTACCGTTTTCACATAGTTTACATCCAGGTGGCGACGCCACACTCTGTTCGTATGAAACAAGTGACCTACTAGGAGTGGTGGTTGGTCTACTCACCCGCACATCTGAGCTAGTCTCGAGAATGCGCACCTCATTTTCTAAAAAGTTAATCAAATCCTTAAAACTTGGTAGTTCCTTACCAACATGTCTCTCTTCAAATTGATTTTTTAATCCAGAATCTAATTTTTGGAAGTTAATATAAAACAGTAAATATGACCATTCAAGTACTGGGAAATCCATTTTCTCCAGCGCCTTGGTATTTTCCAGCAGAGAGTTCAAAAAATGTTTTAAAGAATTCAAATTTTTATTCACATGAGTAAAATGTAAGAAATTGTTTAACAATTTATCCGCTAACAACCTTTTGTTGTGGTACCGTTTCTTCAAAAGCTCTAAAGCAACCGAATAATTTTCACCAGTTATAGACAAGTGCTGGACTAAAGTTTTAGCCTCGCCTCCTATTGAACTAATCAAATAATATAATTTCTCAGTCTGAGACAAAGAAGAATCACTCCCGATGAGAGATTCAAATAAATCAATAAAAGAAACAAATTCTTCAAATTTACCTGTAAAGGTGGGTAATTGAATTCTAGGGAGAAACACGTTCCTAGATTTAGTATGTTCATCTCTAGAGCTGGTGGATTTGAAACTCTCCTCTAACTTACACTCAGGAAACAGATCCAAATATTTACACTTTACAAAATAATACAATTTATTCCATCTTTCATAATTTAATTTATGTTCAGCCAAGTTGAAGTTCTCATCTGAATGCAACTGAATTTCCAGATGAGAAGCTGATAAATCTTTAAATATTCTTTCAATGTTCAAATACCGCAATTTAAATTCATTAAGATCACATTCAACGTCAAGTGATTTCTGGGAAAGATCGTGAATCATATCCAAATCCTGCAAAGCAGTTTGATATTTAATTTTAGCAATATTTAATTTCCTAGCAGCCATTTTTACTATTTGAAGAAACACAAAAAATACAAGAATTATGTTACCTTTACCTAACCAATTACAGGCCCAAAGTTATCAAGATATTAAAAAATAAGCTAGGTTTAACTTAGTTCACTTCAAAAGCTAACAAATGACACAATAACTTTATTAAATAGGCACCTTTCAATAAGTACCTACCTATCCACAACTAAACCTTGTGAAAGTAGAAAATAATGAAACCATACCTAAACCTTAAATAAACCGCAATACCTATGTATAGTTATGTAAACAAAAATAAACCGCAAAACTTTTGTTACAAATCCATGTTCAAATAAATATTAAATTAAGAATTTAAAATTAAAAGAAAACTTAGGCAAACCGCAAAACCTATAGTAATTTTTTAAAAGTTTACCGCTAAACGTTTGTAACTACCAACAAAAAACCAAAAAAAGGCAAAAAACACAAAACAAATAAAATGACCGAGAACCGAACCTACAACCTATGGTCTCCGCGCGACTAGCCTACACCTAGTTATAACAAGCAAACCTTCCTTCTTGTAAGTAAATTCCAATGAAAATTGTTAAATAAAACATAAAAACCGCTAATAATCACAAAATAAACAAAATTGGTAAGTAACCCCAAAAGCTAATTACGCTGCATGAACAAAAATCTTGCAATAAACCGCAAAATTACAAAATTAAAGTTAATATCATTGTCCGATTTAGTTACCAATTGCACGTATAGATGGCGCTAGTTGGCGTACCTATGTTTTGTGAATGAACAAAAATAATGTTTAACATAATAACAAGAAACAATAAAAAGGGACTATTGGAGGGCATAAAAAATAATAATAAGAGTTACCGTGTGCAGTGTAAAAGGTGTGTATCACTTTTTTCACTCAAAGTTGGAAAATGTATCCGACAAATTTTCCGTGTATTTTGTTACGAACGAAAATACGGGAAAATGCATCAAAAATGCTAATCCACGACTCGAAGGACCAAATGTAAATGCTACTAGCTTTCCTCGGATCAGAATCTATCTGAACCTCAGATGGAGTTTTCACACACCGCAAATATTTCGCTAGTTAGCACCTTCGATGCAGTTTGCCGTATTTCCGCCGTGTGTCGACATACACATAAATAAAACAGTATAAAAGGAGCCCTACACTCACCCAAAACGCCGATAAGTCACAACTATTCAATATTTTCCGATATCTTGATTTTCCAATTAAAATAGTTAGTAAGGCGGCCGCCGCGGGAAATCGTCCATTTGTAGTTAAGAAAAATCTTCAGTGACAGCTGATTTTGCCGCCAAAAGCCAATGTCTGAAAATGGCGTCTTTTTTTTTTTCTTGCGGCCAGCGACCAAACCTTATTTTCTAAATAGAAAATATTGCAATAAACCATACTTACTATGGCATGTAGACTCCTAGATCAGTCCGAACTGAGTTATGGGCTTTAGAAGTTTTGTGATTTTACAAACTAGATATTTTTTCTTTTGCGCGCAATTTTCACAAAAATCGCAACAAAATAGAGACATTATACGAGTAAACATTGTGTGTGATATTTTTCGCAAATGGAAAAATATCTTATATGTCATTCGTAGTTTTTTCGGGTGGTCATCTACCAAACCTTCCTTTTAAGATTAAAAAAAGTGTAATAAACCAAACTTACTATGACATGTAGACCTCTAAACGCAGTCCGAACTGCGTTATGGGCTTTAGAAGTTGGCTGATTTTTCAAACTACATTTTGTCCTTTTGCGATCAAGTTTCGCATGAATCGCAACTTAATAGAGCCATTGTACGTGTAAACATTTTGTGTGTGATATTTTTAGCAAATGGAACAATAATCTTATATGTCAGTCCTTTATTTTCGGGTGGTCAGCAACCAAGCTTTGCTTTTATGATTTAAAATAGTGCAATAAACCAAACATACTATGGCATATAAACCCCTAGCTCAGTCCGAACTGAGTTATGGGCTAGAAGTTTGTTGAATTTACAATCTAGATATCTTTCTTCTGCGCGCATTTTTCGCATAAATCGCAACAAAATAGAAACATTGTATGTGTAAAGATTGTGAGTCATATTTTTCGCAAAAGGTAAAATATCTTATGTCATTCGTCTTTTTTTCGGGTGGCTATTAAACCTGTTCAGGCACCTATGATCCTGGACCCATGCATCATATGGGGAACGCGGACATTGCCTGTTTGGTCGCGACAGTAGTTACGTTACGACCGACGTTGCGATGGACAATACAAATTGTAATAACATTCTAAAATATACCAAGTTGATAGAAGAAAACAGAGTTTCATTGGCTCAAGTGTGTCAGGCAAAGACAAAAACAATCTTATTAAAGCAATGAAGACCTCTAAACGCAGTCTGAACTGAGTTATGGGCTTAAGAAGTTTGCTGATTTTACAACTAAATCTCATGGGTATGCGATTGACCCCAGTCAGCCATGATGAGGTCGTTGCTGGAACAGGCTTACCCAGAAAATGTCTATTCACTCCTACCATGAAGACACCAAGGTTGTGGGCACAGGCTAAGAAAAAACGTTCCATTATTGGTTTATGTGCCTTCAGGAAAGTAGGAGTCAAATAAATGGACTCTATTTGGCGAAAAATAGACTTGCTTGAGTATTGTTGGCGTTAAACTCAACGAGGTCACGATCGCACCAGTCGGACACTGCTTTTAACGCATTCATCCGCGTTGAGTTCATCTGCTCATCCATAGCCTCTCTAAGGCTAAATATAAGATATTTTGCCCTTTGCGCGCAAGCTTTGTAACAAACTGCAACAACATAGTGAAACTGAGCGCCGATGGAGACTCAAAGATTCCCGGACCAGCACAAATGTTTGTGGATAACACTTAATATTTGTGCTGGGTCTTGGTGTTGATGAAAGTATATGATACTTATGTGGTTTTTTATTTTATTCTGTGGTATTTCGTGATAACGGATATTATTTTACTTTTAATCATAAGATAAGAGCAAACTTACACATTAAGTGGAACATCGGCGAATTTAATTAAGATTTAATTAATTGATGGCCTCACGAAAAAAAAGACGCAAGGCATATAAGATATTTTTTCTTTTGCAGAAAATATCACAATCAATGTTTACACGTACAATGTCTCTATTTTGTTGCCATTCATGCGAAACTTATTTGCGTACGGATAAATATTATTTTTATATCGGGTTTTAATTGTTTTTTCTTTGTGCAATAGAGTATATCTTATCTTATCTAGTTCGTAAAATCAAAAAACTTGTAAAGCCCATAACTCAGTTCGAACTGAGCTAAGGGCCTATATGTCATAGTAAGTTTGGTTTATTGCACAGTTTGGTTGCTGATCACCCGAAAAAAAAACGAATGACATTATAAGATTATTGTTCCATTTGCTAAAAATATCACACACAAAATGTTTACACGTACAATGGCTCTATTTAGTTGCGATTCATGCGAAACTTGATCGCAAAAGGAACAGATCTAGTTTGTAAAATCAGCAAACTTCTAAAGCCCATAACTCAGTTCGGACTGCGTTTAGAGGTCTACATGCCGTAGTGAGTTTGGTTTATTACACATTTTTTTTATCATAAAAGCAAGGTTTGGTAGATGACCACCCGAAAAAACTACGAATGACATATAAGATATTTTTCCATTTGCGAAAAATATCACACACAATGTTTACTCGTATAATGTCTCTATTTTGTTGCGATTTTTGTGAAAATTGCGCGCAAAAGAAAAAATATCTAGTTTGTAAAATCACAAAACTTCTAAAGCCCATAACTCAGTTCGGACTGATCTAGGAGTCTACATGTCATAGTAAGTTTGGTTTATTGCAATATTTTCTATTTAAAAAACAAGGTTCGGTCGCTGGCCGTAAGAAAAAAAAAAGACGCCACTGCCCCTAACAAATCCGTCATTGTCCTTTAGCGTTGCCCGCCCATAAAGAAAAGAGTGCGGGAGGGAGATAGAAATACATATAAATGAATACTAGACAAGGACAGTATGTGTGTTGTGTGGATGCCGCGAAAATAATAACTTTTTAATACAGTACGATTGCTAACTAAAGGCAATGATATCAATAAATCCAAAGCGTAAAAACTAAACAGACGCCATACGCAATTTAACTGAAATTCTATTGAACATCATGTTGACTGTGTCGAGAAAGACTGATTACGATCAGTCTTTCTCGACACAGTCAACAGCATGACTTCCTTCCAATTTTTAGATAATTTGGCAAGAGCGAGATAGAAAAAACTGAATTGGGTAGACAGTCTGATGAACTGTGCATCTAGCATACCTAACCTGTCAACTGTCCAACTGTCGATAAGGCTCATTAGTACAACTTAATAATTAAATGAGTAGAGGTGCCTGTGCCGTGGCAGTGATCGCTGTTCTAAAGCGACGCACACTAGGTCGGTAATAGGATGGGTGATCTTGCGCTATATCTGGTAAAGGCGCGATATGCAGTTGGTCCCGCCGGAAGTCCTTGGATGTCAGAAGGCTAGGCTTAAGTCGGAGGCCTCAGGACGGCACCTGAAAGCAAGGTTTCCCACTAGTTTTAGACCTACCTGTGCTCGCACCAACTTATAGTTTGGGTATGGCCAGTGTGTGCCCAGCTTTGGGACGTATAAAGGTTGTTGTTTGTTTGCTTAAATGTGTAAACGACGAGGGTTCAAATATTTGTGCTGGGTCTGAGCACAAATATCTGTTTTACAAACAAACATTCGTGCAGTGCAGGAATTGAACCCGCGATTATTTGCGTCACTACCAATTGGAACCACTGAACTAAAGAGAAATCATACTCTTGATAGCAGTTTGCCGCCCAAAGCGCACATGTAAACAAAAACAATAAAACCGTAAGGCGGTGTACACACATCAGCATTCTCCTAAACACCTACCTTTAAATGGAAACAACGTTGAAATAAAAACACCAAAACATAAGTCATATAATATCATCTGTTTATTTTTGCAAAATCACAATTAGTAAATAAGTTGGTAGATATATTATAGACAGGCGCAACCTGTCTTTCGGTTTAAAACAATTTACAAATGCTGAATCTTCATATCATTGAAAATGGCAATGGAAAAGATTTTAGGATCTATTCATGTAGTGTCTTGGATTTCAGACTGTTGTAGATCGCCGACTTGTCCACTAATAAACTCAAGAGAAGGTAACAAACTCATCTCGCAAGGTTCTCCTAAGCTCATGGCGCGGACCTCAGGTGTCCGGATTGCGAAGAAATAAGTCTCTACCTCAGTCAGGACAGTCAAGAGTCCACTTTCACACCCGGGTGAATAGAGTGGAATAAACCACAGGGTCGGACAAATATAGCACAACTATTAACCCTGACGGTAGAGCAGATCATCAGACTCTGTGAAGCCACGCTTAGACGGAACGTCGTGATGATGGGACAACATGAGGCTCCCACGGAGCCTGGGGAAATGGGTGAAATGGCCCTAAACAGGCGGCCTGACCTGGCCTATACTGCAGTTTTTGTGTCTAGTTGGACTTTCGTGGAAGAGGACGAGACGGATTCATCACCTGCTCATGTAATTTTAAAATGATAGGTAGTAGGGTTTTTTGATTTGCTTGTCTAACACCCGAATTCACAAACGTAAATCAAGGGGGCGGTGTTTCCGGAAGGGTATGACACCGGGCCTTCAAGAAAAGAGCGTACTCCTTTTTGAAAGGCAAGCAACGCATCTCGTGACACATGTGGTGTTGCAGTTGTCCATGGGCAAAGGTGATTGCTTACCATAAGGTGACTCTCTAGCTCGTTTGCTCCCTATTCCATAAAAAACAAAAAAAAAAGGTTAAGCATCCCTCAGAAGTATGTGTCCTTTTCAATTCTATTGACATTTTACGGGACATGAGCGTAAGCGCGTGCTCAGCGTTGTCTGGCGTTTGTTAATTCGGGCGTAGTTCAGATTTTGTGCAGTGTTTTCTTAGTTGTGGAGTCGCTGCTCGTTGGTCTCCAAAAATACTGAAATTCTGTATAAACTTAGTGCTGTTCTAAGTCGCTCTGAAAACTTGGATAAATCGTGCGGCAATACTTTCAGGTGTTGCGCATAGGATTTTTCTGTGCTTCCCCTTCGTCAAAAGTTCCGTTTTCACATAGGAGTATCACCAGTTAGTTATCATTTTCACTATATTCTTTAAATCTTCCAGTTTGAGGGATTCCTGGTGATATTTTCCTTGTTGTTTGTCAAGGAGTGGTTTGCATTTTTTGATGCTCCATTCGTCTGTTTTAGCAGTGATATCGACCATGCCTGTTAGTTTCACGTGTTAATGGGCTTTGTTCGCGAAATAGAGTATCTCTCCCTTAGGAATGTCCAGCACTTGTGTCTTCTTGGTTTTGCCTGTGCGGGTTTGTATTTCCACACGAATGAGAGAGAGACCTGAACGATTTTTTATCTTCCTCGGTGAGAATGTTCCTAAGTGTTTGACGATTGGCATTGGGATTCAAATACTCAAGCAGATACTTGATACATGTAATCTAATTTTATGATGATGATGATGATGATTGTGCACCACACCCAGCCAGGACAAGCCCGATCCGGTCAAACCGGCAAACCAGGGGACGCGTATTTTTGGGGAGTGACACGCTCTGGGATGGGAGAGGAAGGCCGACTAGCCGCAACCGGTCGACCACAACCAGCCGGATAATTCATCCTTAGAACCAGTATAGGAGAGTTGGACTGGGTAGGTTTATTGTTTTAGGAGAGCGTTGATGAGGTGGTGGGCAGTCTAGCCTTAGATGTTGTTAGGTTTCTTCCATGCCTTGTTGATCTTCTGTATGTAGTGTTTGTCCAGTCTCTTCATGATCACTGCCGTAATAACGGACTATAATTAGCCTACTTGGGACTAGATGGCGCTGTGTGGAATAATGTCCAAGGATGTCCAAGGATATTTTTGTTCAATTATTTTTTGAGATGTTTACAGGTTGGTTCCTGCTGTGCTTATCAAATGCTGAATCTGAGTGTTGAAGGGCTCCAAAATTACTATTTTAGTTTTTGTCTTATTAATTTCTTGAGATGTTTTCAGGTTGGTTCCCATTGTGCCTAATAACTGCTGAATCTGAGTGTAGGAGAGCTCCTGATTGATCATTTTTGGTTTTTGCTACATTCGTTTCTTGAGCTGTTTTCAGATTGGTTCCCGCTGTGCTTATTAAATGCTGAATCTACGTGTTGTAGGGCTCCCAAATGACTATTTTTGTTTTTGCTTCATTATTTCTTGAGACGTTTTCAGGTTGGTTCTCGCTGTGCTTATTAAATGCTGAATCGAAGTGTTGAAGGGCTCCCAAATGACTATTTTTGTTTTCGTTGCATTATTTCCTCAGATGTTTTCAGGTTGGTTCTCGCTGTGCTTATTAAGTGCTGAATCTGAGTGTTGAAGGGCTCCCAAATGACTATTTTTGTTTTTGTTCCATTATTCTTTAGATGTTTTCAGGTTGGTTCCTGCTGTGCTTATTAAATGCTGAATCTGAGTGTTATAAGGCTCCCAAATTACTATTTTTGTTTCATTTATTCCATGAGATGTTTTCAGGTTGGTTCCCGCTATGCTTAATGAATGCTGAGAGTGGGTCCCGAATGACCATTTTTGTTTTTGTTTCATTGAATATGTAGAATTTAGGCCTACTATTTTCAAAAGATCCTTTTTCCGTCCAATGTGTGCATGTTTGTGTCAATTGTTAAGAGTACGTCTGCAATTCTTGTTCATTGAGCTTCAATTCTTCGTTTTGGCTTTTTTTTCCCCCGCTTGACGATGAATTTAATTTGCTGACCGTACCATTTAATGGCGGCCTTTCTTTGATGCTGGCTTCAATTATTCTTAATGTATGTTTAGCGCTTGTTGTGAGGATGTCTTTAGTGAAGTTCAGATAGATTTGACACCTAGAGGTGTCAATTTTTCTATGTCTATGGCTACCACGTATGTTTTGGTTTCTTCTCTAAATATAATCGTCTGTTGACCGGTTTCTCAGGAAGGTCGCTTGGGTTTTTGGGTTCCTAGGGTTTAAATGGTTTGATCCAGTCGTAATATGAGGAAGCGCCTCTGCTCCTTCCATCGCATTCAGCAAAGTCTGAACAAATTCTTATTGATGAGATTTTTCCAATTAGCTTCCTTGTAAGATTCTATTATGGTAAGTGGTCTTTAATGTTTGAAACAACTGTTTCTGATCAGTGTCGTTGAATACTTATTTGGGTTTTGTAAGGTGGTTTTGTGATGTTATTTTTTCCGGATGTCCAGGTTTTCATGAAGCTTCCATCCATTTTTGAAAATTATCTTTTAATTTTGTCTGCCAGTAAATCTCCATCGACGTGAGTGTTTTGTGAGAGTATATCAGTTAGTATCTGGTCTATTCTAAAAGAGCGTTTATCCCCTAGGATGATCAGGTTTGCTGTATTAGATTTTTCCTCTTGATATACTTAGTTGTAAGTTGTTGGCAAAGAATATTCGGTCGATAGCTGTTCTTTTCTTGGGCTTCGCTGTGCTCCTAACTTCATTCTATGTATAAAAGAGTTGTGTGGTTTATTGTTGTGTGGTAGAATTTTGTTCCTTAAAGTAGTTTCTTCCTTAAATTGGTCCGCTATGTAGTTGAATCACGAGCCTGGCATCAGTGAAATGACTTGCTATGGCGTTCCTCGTAATTGTCCTCCTCCTGATTGTCATTCACGTATTTGACTAGATTTTGCCTGATAACATGATGGTCAAGTGTTAGGTAGAACACCTCATTAACTCAGTGTTTGCAATGGCTCTAAAAGGCAATTACTTTTCTCCAACTACACTGACTTTAATCTTATTTCTGTAAGGAAGGACTTAAAACTAGTTAGTTTTCGTGGTTTTGAGTGTTTTGTAAGTGTTATGGGATTTGGTGGTGAGATAGCGGGTGTAAGATTTACGTTTTTTGCACTAACTCTGAAACCCTCGAGTGTTCTTTGAATTTCGACTGTGTATGTTTGCCAGATGTTGAGGTAGGACCTCATTATTGGTCAAAATAAGGATTTCGGTGTTTCGGGTTGCGTTTTTGTTAAGACCCCATTGTGTAGACGACTAATGGTTACAGCAGTAAAGTAATAAATTGCATATTTTACGATGTGTTTTTTCCCTTCGTGCGTACTTATTTACCAGATGTTGGTATCTTACCCAAAAATTCAGACGGATAAATAACTAAATGAAATTTAGAAATTGCACGCAAATCCTAAAAGAGTATTGTTTCAAAGTTTTTACACTGGATCCTGGCGACGCTTTCTTGTTGAGGGTTTCGGAGTTTTTTTGATTGGTAGTTTCTCTTCTGATGCTTTGTTACCAGATGTTAGCACTTTGTATTCTCAGATGTTTTTACCGAGTTTTTGCTGTTGCCCGTTGTATGGCTCCGATGGCCCTATATAAGTGGTATATGTGCTGGTTATACAAGAATGCCGGTGTTTGTCTAGGTGTGAGTGTGGGTGTATGTAAGTAATGTAGCGCTATGTACTTAGTGACGTAGTAAGTATATTTATTACAATATAAGAAGGAGAAATATTGGATTCTAGGAAGAGTCTGATCTGAGAGCGTAAGTTTTAAAGTATTTCAAGATTTATATTTATGAAAGTGAAAGCAACATATTTAAATATACAGTGGCCTCATAAGTTATTCGAGTTTTACCAGACATCAGAGTCGTCAACTATGGTCTCAACATCTGTGTCTGATCGTTTCCACACGGCAATCAGGTGTGTAGGTAGTGTTGGCAAAAAATACTTTGGTTAGTTTTTGAGCTCTGATCACAAGTAGACGGGACTTGCATAAATAGGTGTTCAATGACATACCCTCAGATCTCGATTAGGTGAGGTGTAGTAAACAAGTTGTATGAAATTAAATGGCAATATACTCGTATCATTTGGAACGGCAGTTGCAAAGATGTCTACAGATCGGTCGGCCTTCCTTGTTGGTGATGTTCTCGTAATTAGTATAGATATTGCAAATCAGAACGGGCTCACCGGGTTTCAGCTCAGCTCACGCCAGTCGGTCGGTTGGAGTAGGTATGATATTCTCATGACAGAATGGTGTAGAGGAGAATGAACGGTCGGCGAACGTTGCTGTCAGCCACACTCAGAGTCCACCACGCAAACCTCGCTATTCTTGATATCGTATACAACTTTTTCCAAACGATGCAAGTGTTGATTTAATAAAGTAAAAAAAAATAAGTAAGCGTTGTTTTCCAATGATATAAGTTTTTTTTTAATATTTATAACTATTATTTTAATTAAATTACACATAATTAAGCAGCTTTAATTCAACGGATTGATAACTTATAAAGATATTTTGGTATCCGATTAAGGGAATTTATTTGGTTTTATGTATTCATATTTTGGTTAGAACAACACTGCACTGGCTAATTTATAGATTATGATTATTGCATTTGACAGCCACTTTTTAATATTTTGAGATTATTGCACGCGGCGGTAATATTGATTTTTTATTTAAGTTAAGACAAATTCACACTACACTTTCCGCTTTCCTGATACATGTAATCTAATTTTATTATGCTTAATCCACCATAATATCCCCACGCTTTGTTGATTAATACGTAGATATTATGATCGTGGATGGATGATTCCCGTATGCTTACTGAAGAGTTTTGAGCTCGCTTCGCTCGCGCAGAACTGACCTAATCTACTTCAATGGTACCCGCTCCCGTATTTTCCTAAATCATCTCTTCTCTCTGTCTCGCTGGGGGATATAGCAACTTCTTTCTCGATGTCTACCATCTGCATTGTGCCATAGGCTTTTTTTTATTTTGTATTTTACTGACTTAAATTGTTTTTATTTATTTACTTTTTTTGACGATCGCAATATTGATTCATGTAATTTGACACCAAACTGATTAATCTAATCTAAATTGAAATAAATTAATCTAATCTAATCACCCAACTAGCACGAAGCTGCACAAAGTAGCTATAGAACAGCTGACAAGACTTCATGTTGGTTTCAGATGCTGACAACCCTTTAACGGGCATAAGCACTAGGTATATTTAATTGGTTTTCAACCTTTTAATCAACTTTTGGTTCAGATTATGGTGGATTTTCCTTCTCCCTGCTAGAGGTTCAAAGTACTGGCTACAGCTCTTTTAAGTGCAAAAAGAGACCATATTAAGCCGCTTCATTCCTTGAAGAGGAAAACGAACTTTTGGATGTCCCTTTGACGACACCAATTAGTATGCCTATGAATGATTTGATTGTGATATAGTTTTGCACAATGATATTTAAAAGAGGTATAGATAGGTTATGTCAGTACTGACGCGAAGTCAAAAATTGACCCCTGGCGTACGTAACTATAATATGACCGTGTTTACAAGATAGCATGATTATTTACTAGAACGTAAACGAGACAGATACATGTCGCGCGGCGTCGTCTCAAACTGTCAATGCTTTGCTCAGGTGGGCAAAAGTCCTGATTTCGGATGCCACTTTTTTGCACAATTACCCTTTTTACGTATTTGTATTATAATATTATTGGTCATGCGCGGATTATATTTAGATTAAGCCTTATTATGATGCTTCGTGTTAGGACAAACGGGAGTACGCAAACTTTTGATTCCTCATACCCCTTCAGAAGGGTTATAGTCAATCGATCAATGAGAACAGCTCAAGTGTTGCCAAGGTTAACATTTTTTTCTTTCTCCAATATTGAAGTGTGTATCTGAAACTGAAAACCAAAATTATGTGAAAAGGTGCCTGGCAATTCAAAGTGTGACTATCTGCACAATAAAAATAAGGAAAATACAGCCCTACTAATATCACAAATGCGAAAGTTTGTATTTTTGTACAGTATATTGAATTTATTGTTTACATTTAATATTATTATTAAGTACAAGCGGCCGCCCGCGACTTCGTCCGCGTAGACTTAAGTTGAAAAGTAAAAAGTATTATTTCTTTATAAATTTTAGCCTATGTGTTATTCAGATGTATAAGCAACATTATTGTAAAGTTTCATCAAAATCCATTCAATAGTTTTTACGTGAAAGAGCAACACGGCACATCCAGACATACAAACTTTCGCATTTATGATATTAGTAAGATGTTTTGTTTGTTAATTAGATTTGACGATTTAAAAGTACTTTGGTCAATTTAAATAAAGTTATTTTTGACTTTGATTCGCCCTGTATAAACGCAAATATGAAAAACATTCACTTCATGTGATTCTTGCAAATGAATAAAGACAACAAACCTCAACCTTCTCAATAGCCCCCTGCTGGGCGCGCCCCACACCATGGCTCCTCATCAGATGCTGCCGCACGTTCCCCGGCCTCGTGAACAAGTCGCGGCAGAGGGGGCACAGGTACTTGAACCTCTTCGGCCGGTGGACCTTCGACTCGTGCAGTTTGAGAAGCTTGTGCGATTTCTCGCGCTTGTTGCATAATGCGCACTGTGGGATGGGGTTAGAGTTTAACATTTGTTTTTGGTACGATAACTGGACTAAATATAACATAACATACCCGCACGATCATATCCCTATAGTCCGTTCGCGATAAGAATGCAGTGATTTTTTAATTTAATTCTGTCGCACACGAAAAAACTCAGATCCACAACCTTTGCTTTCGGAAGTATGCGTTCAACTGGTCACTGAGGACTTGACTTTCTAATTAGGTACGATTTGATTGGTTAGGGGGCTTGCTAGGTCGAAGGACAAGTATGAAATCACTGCATTCTTAACGCGAACGGACTATGGACTTAATATAACATACCCTCACGACCATATCCCTAATGGGTTAGTCAGAGGCACACTGATTGTTGCCGTCATGATGAACGGAACATTCAGAAGGGAATGTCATTTCACCGAGGGAATTTGAACCCAACGTTGTAAGGGGCGAGCGTACCGCCGTTATACGGGTTGCTTGGGTTTTATATCGGTGTTTTCCATTACCGGAGAGTTATGTAATTAGAATGTATTGATACCAAATGTTACCTAGGTTAAGTTTTTATTCAGAATAAATTTTCACCTTACTTTAGTTAGCCACAAATTGTACAATGAACACAAAGTATGTGTGTTCCGCCCAGATTTGATATAGGGACCATCGGGTTCCGAGCCAGACTGTTTCACCACTGGGCCACGACGCTCTCTAAACTAACTACCCAACTAACTAGACTAAATGTATATAATATACTAAGTAATTTATGTCGGAAATACGGGCTTTTTTATTAGCTGGCAGCACAAAAACTAAGGCAAGGGCACTAGTGTTTGACGAACTTATTGTTAATTTTTATATTAAATAAGTAGATATTTAAGGTTAATTTTTATTCTTGTGATTTAATATAATTCACAAAGAAAACTTTGAAAAATACCACCATGTCAACCACTAGTGCTCTTTCAACAAGGAAACATAAACGCCTATTATGCATTCTAATTGATTTAAATAGTTAATGTTCGTATACACAAAAATAAACAAGTCACCTACCAAAAAATACAATAATTTCTAAGCAACTAGTCAAAAAAGTTGAAAAATGTAGGTTTTTGGAGAATAGTAGCTATATCGCAGCCTTGAGTAGGTTTAAAAAAGATTAACTTAAACCGTACCTACTAATTTAAAAGTAAAATCTGTTTTTTTCGTATTATGTGTTGCAGCTGTAGATACCCGGCATGAGAGCACAATATTAGTGACAACCATTTTGGTTTGTGCGTCACACAATTTCATATAAGTTTTACTCTGTTTTTATTTTTGCGTTTTGTTGTTTATTTCTTTCCTGTTATTTTATTCTATTCTATTCTATGCATACCAGTAAGAGAAGACATGACATTTATTAAAATAAAAATAATTCATAATCTACAAGCAAAATATTATTCTTTGACTCATTTATGTTTCCTTGTGGTCTTAAAAATATGTCCAATATAGGGTACATGTCAATAACTAGTGCCATTACCTTACCTTACAGTGCGTCTTCTTCTTAGCAGGAGCCGAAATCACCCAAACCCTGTGTTGCTGTTGTTAAAGTCTGGGTGTTTGGGTAAAATTTTATTTCATAACACATAACATAACATACCCTCACGACCATATCCCTAATGGGTTAGTCAGAGGCGCACTGACTGTTGCCGTCATGGTGAACGGAACATTCAGGAGCCCACATTTCGCCGAGGGAATTTGAACCCAACGTGGCAAGGGGCGAGCCTACCGCCGCCTATTATTTTATTTCATAATAGGGTAGATGACTATGAGTGATTTTGCATGTTTTTTTATGTTCCCCAAAAATAATAATTGATTTCAAATGTTATTGTAAAACCACAATCGAAATTCGTTTCAAAATGAGGCTACAATAGGCCTGCAAACTTGGGTGGGCAAGTCCATTTCATATGTGTTAAATTTTTGTAAAACAATATCAGTTTTTGTAACCCAAACTATTATGAAGGAATTATGTTAGGAGACCATTATCATAAACGCAATATTTAATACAGCTGTCGAACGAAGTTATTACGCGCTCGTTACAAAAACAGCGAGAGTGACGTCACTATCGCTGTCACTTTTGTATGGAGCGTTTTTGGGCAAGTCCAAAAATGTGCATTTCAAATTGTGATATCTCTGGTGGTATTGATCCAGATGAAGTGATTCTTTGAGGATTGTTTACATAAATGTAAGGTCTTTCGATAATAAACAAAAAAAAATTACAGTCATCATGCCTATTCAATGGAAAAGGAATTATCTTCGTTTTTACAATTTATTCGTTAATTTCTTGCTACGAGTACTTGAGATTAGATAAGTTTTCTTCCATAAAGATTATGAAAACAATACTCATTTGAATAACATTTTTATTGCTGTTGTCGTCAATGGCATTAAAATGAAAAAGAGGTAGAAAGGTTATGTCAGTACTGATGCGAAGCAAAAATTGTTCACTGCCTACGTACTATAGGTATACGTATGGTACGTATTGAACCGTATGAACAAGATTGTATGATTATTTACTAGAGCGTAAACGAGACTGATACATGTTGCGCAGTGTCGTCTCAAACTGTCAAAACTGTAAAGCATTGACAGTGTAAACTATTCGTACACCAGCTATGCTATTCCGGCGGACGCCCAAAACTCCCTTCGCTCGTGTGAGTGAACTTTAAAATTCAATTTCTTTGCGACTGTGATCATTCGAGAAAAAAGGACTAAGCCAAATAATATTTTTGAATTATTTACGTACAAAATGAGGGAAAATACTAATTCAAAGTAAAGCGTATTGATTTGAGCGTGAAGCACCCAGATGTGAAGTGATGTCCGATGTGCACCGCCGGAATAGCACGGCTGGTGTACGAATAGTTTTGTTTACGAGTGCCACGTTTTTTAGGACAAGTCTATCTACCTCTTTTTATTGTAATATCACTGGTTGTCTTGGTCAACATTATTACAGCTATAATGAGACAGCGAGTAGAATCGGTAACATAGTTTTATATAAATCTGTCGACTTTTAATTTATTTATAAGCACATGAAGACAGTTTATAACAACGCAAGATAGATTGTGAACTGACGGTGTTATACGGCGACATAAATAAATAGCTTGATTTGATACTTAATAATGATAGAATTTAATTCAAAAACATAATAAAAAATAAGTTGAGACGTATGTACTTATAAGTCCGTTCGCGTTGAGAATGCAGTGATTTTGAAATTCAATTTTGTCGTACACAAAAACACTCAGATCCACAACCTTTGCGTTCGAAAGTATGCGTTCAGCTGGTCACTGTGGACTTGACTTTCTCAATTCGGAACGATTTGATTGGTTAGGGGACGTGCTAGATCGAAGGACAAGTATGAAATTACTGCTTTCTTAACGCGAACGGACTATAGGTATTTATTAAATAACTTTAAATACATATGGCAGATTTTATAACTAATTATTGGCTAAATAATATATTCACAGAGATCATATTTAATATCATATAGTTACAGAACTAGGTATACATTATTGGGAAAAAACCTAAAACCATTTTACTGATAAAATGTGACAAATTAATTTACAATAAAACACTATACAATTGTTCAAAAGGTATATGAATGCGCAAATTCGACTCTCCTCCTATAGTTTTTATATGTATACTTAAATTATCAAAATAATAAGTAAATAAATATAAGACATCAGTCTATCACATACGTTGAATAAGCTGGTATCTAAGTAAGGTTTTAAAATCGAATTTTTAAAACGCGTGTCCTAAATAATAAGCCGAAAAGAATCAGGAAATCTTCAACGCAATAATAAATTAATAATACTATTTACAAAAATGATTATTTACATTTTGAGCATTATTTTTAGTTTCCTAGCTTAACTAGTATTAATTGAAGCTATGAGTACATACAATATTTAGGCAATATGTTAATTGAATACTAAGCGCCTAGGGGCGCCCTAAAGGTCGTAGCTCACTAGGCAAGCACGGCAACTGCACGGCTCCAACCCAGCAATTATCTTACCAATTGAAACCTTAAGTGGAGAGAAGTACAATCTATATTTTGCAATAAAAGTATAAGAAAGCCAATGTCAAGTCGTCAGCGCGTTCGCTGCTACTACACTCAATTCGCAGCTCGAGTCCTTAACAAATTAGGCTCAAATTTGAATAGCAAGATAATAGGCATGACGACAGTATCAAATAGTCAACGATTTGAATATTTTAGAAAGAATACATATTAAAAGGATTTAAAAGACACGTTGAGTTTTATTTCAAAATCGGAGATAAATTAGATCTTCGATAAAGTGAAAGGATAAAATACTGCAATTCGCCAGTTTGTCTCAAACACCAATTACGCGCACTGACGCCACTCCCTAGGATCAACAAATGTCACTGTCGTTGTCTTAAAAGTGAGTTTGACAGACAAGTGATATTTACTAAGGAGTGAGGTCACAGCGGCCGCCATGACACCTGCGAGCTTTTTTCGCGCGCTGTTGAAAAATAAATACCAGAATAATGTCCTCAAACTTTGTTAAACCGACCTTCAAACCAAAATAAAGTTTTTTTCGTATACAATACATGTGTAACTTTATTACGGAGGAAGATTTCAAAATCGTTCGTCATGCCTATTGCTGGGTCGGAGCCTTACAGTTGCAGTTTTTGCTAAGTGTGCTACAATCTTAAAGCTGCACCCTAACAATCGGCCCCTGCTGGTCATCCGGCAGCGCGTGCACACGTCGCAAGTGTGCTCGCACCTTATTAGGCTTCTCGAAGCGATGGTCGCACACTGAGCAGAGATAGCCGTAGCGCTTGCCCGTGTGTGCGTTGTGCTTGTGTATCTGCAGGAACTTGCGCGACTTGAGCCGTTTGGGGCACATGTCGCACTGGACGGAGATTTGCAAGTTAGATAACAGTTGACAATCGATACATTGAAGTTACATTAATAATACTAGAGGCGAGCTAAATTGACAAACTCAATAGCATACGCACTACCTACATGTCATACCTCAGTGTGACATACAGGATTCAAATCTAAATAGAGAAATAATGTAATTTCTATCCCAACAATAACGATCAATTAGGATACTATTCCGGTTATTTGGCTAACAACACTGGCAAATAATGGCTAAGAAAATGACATTAAAATTTCACTTGTTTTTCTAGAAGTACCTAGCTTTAAGAGCATAATAATGAGAGCGCTAGTGGACTGGTTACTTATAATACACACGGAGCAGAGATAGCCGTAGCGCTTGCCCGTGTGTGCGTTGTGCTTGTGTATCTGGAGGAACTTGCGCGACTTGAGACGCTTCGGGCACATGTCGCACTGGACGGAGATTTGCGAGTTAGATAACAGTTGCCAATCGATACCTTGAAGTTACATTAATAATACTAGAGGCGAGCTAAATTGACAAACTCAATAGCATACGCACTACCTACACGTTATACCTCAGTGTGACTTAAAGGATTCAAACCTAAATAGAGAAATAATGTAACCTATTTCTATCCCAACAATGACGAAACAACGAGGATATTGTTCAGGGCCCCTAAGTCTGCTAATTTTAGAAAGCTTCAAGTGATTGATTGGGGCACAGGTTATTTGGCGAACAAAACTGGCAAATAATGGCTAAGAAAATAGCATTAAAACTTGAATAGTTTTTCTAGACGTTTCTAGCTTTGACAGCATAATAATGAGGGCGCTAGTGGACTGGTTACTTATAATACACACTGAGCAGAGATAGCCGTAGCGCTTGCCCGTGTGTGCGTTGTGCTTGTGTATCTGCAGGAACTTGCGCGACTTGAGCCGTTTGGGGCACATGTCGCACTGGACGGAGATTTGCGAGTTAGATACTGTTTTGGTGGTAAATTGGCTAAGAAAACTGTAAATAGCTACTAATTGTTCATCCCTGGACATTATTCCACACAGCGCCATATAGCCCCAAGAGGAGCGCATTAAGGCACTTAATATACATAGGAAACACCCAGACCAATACAGACATATTCATGCACACAAATGTTTGTTCTGTGAGACGTTCGAACCGGCGACCACTGTTGTAGTAGCCCACTTCTGAATCCTTACAACTAATCGGTCGTCAAAACAAAGAATGAGGATAGTAATAATTAAACACACAATTGGCCAATCTTCTAGAAAATATGTCAAATTAGCCGATTGAGACTCAATTACGATTAAATTGAAGCGTTATAAACTTAGCAGACTTGGGGCCCTGGTCATTTCGTAAACGAAACTAAAAAAAGCATTACAAATTTCAATTGTTTTCCTAGCTGTAAGAGCATAATAATGAGGGCGCTAGTGGACTGGTTATAATACACACTGAGCAGAGATAGCCGTAGCGCTTGCCAGTGTGTGCGTTGTGCTTGTGTATCTGCAGGAACTTGCGCGACTTGAGCCGTTTGGGGCACATGTCGCACTGGACGGAGATTTGCGAGTTAGATACTGTTTTGGTGGTATATTGGCTAAAAAATTTGAAAATTACTACTAATTGTTTATCCTTGGACATTATTCAACACAGCGCCATATAGCCCCAGGATGAGCTCATTGAGGCACTTAATATACATAGGAAACACCCAGACCAATACAGACATATTCATGCACACAAATGTTTGTTCTGTGAGGCGTTCGAACCGGCGACCACTGTTGTAGTAGCCCACCTCTGAATCCCTACACCAAATCGGTCGTCAAAACAAAAAAATGAGGATACTAATAATTAATAACACAATCGACACATTTTCTATAAAATGTTGTAAAACTAGCCGATTGAGACTCAATTAGATACGATTAAATTGAAGCGTTATAAACTTAGCAGACTTGGGGCCCTGGTCATTTCGTAAACGAAACTAAAAAAAGCATTACAAATTTCAATTGTTTTCCTAGCTTTAAGAGCATAATAATGAGTGCGCTAGTGGACTGGTTATAATACACACTGAGCAGAGATAGCCGTAGCGCTTGCCGTTGTGCTTGTGTATCTGGAGGAACTTGCGCGACTTGAGCCGTTTGGGGCACATGTCGCACTGGACGGAGATGAAGATGTTAGATACTTTTATTTATTCGATTTAATTGACAATTAATTAAAAAGTAAAAAAAGTTATGTCAGTACTGATGCGAAGTCGAAAGTTGTACCCTGGCGTACGTACCTATAATTTGACCGTGTCAACAATAGAGTATGATTTTTTACTAGAGCGTAAACGAGACAGATAGATGTTGCGCAGTGCCGTCTCAAACTATCAATGCTTTGCTCAGGTGTTTGAAAGTTATGATTTTGGATGCCACTTTTTAGCACACGTAACCTCTTTTTTATTATGATATCATTGGTTTTGGTGGTAAATTGGTTAAAAAAACTGAAATTAGCATTAAAAATTTCAACTGTCTTTCTAGAGGTACCTAGCTTTAAGAGCATAATAATGAGGGCGCTAGTGGACTGGTTACTTATAATACACACGGAGCACAGATAGCCGTAGCGCTTGCCGGTGTGTGCGTTGTGCTTGTGTATCTGGAGGAACTTGCGCGACTTGAGACGCTTCGGGCACATGTCGCACTGGACGGAGATGAAGATGTTAGATACTTTTATTTATTCGATTTAATTGACAATTAATTAAAAAGTAAAAAAAGTTATGTCAGTACTGATGCGAAGTCGAAAGTTGTACCCTGGCGTACGTACCTATAATTTGACCGTGTCAACAAGAGAGTATGATTATTTACTAGAGCGTAAACGAGACTGATACATGTTGCGCAGTGTCGTCTCAAACTGTCAAAACTGTAAAGCATTGACAGTGTAAACTATTCGTACACCAGCTATGCTATTCCGGCGGACGCCCAAAACTCCCTTCGCTCGTGTGAGTGAACTTTAAAATTCAATTTCTTTGCGACTGTGATCATTCGAGAAAAAAGGACTAAGCCAAATAATATTTTTGAATTATTTACGTACAAAATGAGGGAAAATACTAATTCAAAGTAAAGCGTATTGATTTGAGCGTGAAGCACCCAGATGTGAAGTGATGTCCGATGTGCACCGCCGGAATAGCACGGCTGGTGTACGAATAGTTTTGTTTACGAGTGCCACGTTTTTTAGGACAAGTCTATCTACCTCTTTTTATTGTAATATCACTGGTTGTCTTGGTCAACATTATTACAGCTATAATGAGACAGCGAGTAGAATCGGTAACATAGTTTTATATAAATCAGTCGACGTTTTAATTTATTTATAAGCACATGAAGACAGTTTATAACAACGCAAGATAGATTGTGAACTGACGGTGTTTATAATACGGCGACATAAATAAATAGCTTGATTTGATACTTAATAATGATAGAATTTAATTCAAAAACATAATAAAAAATAAGTTGAGACGTATGTACTTATAAGTCCGTTCGCGTTGAGAATGCAGTGATTTTGAAATTCAATTTGTCGTACACAAAAACACTCAGATCCACAACCTTTGCGTTCGAAAGTATGCGTTCAGCTGGTCACTGTGGACTTGACTTTCTCAATTCGGAACGATTTGATTGGTTAGGGGACGTGCTAGATCGAAGGACAAGTATGAAATTACTGCTTTCTTAACGCGAACGGACTATAGGTATTTATTAAATAACTTTAAATACATATGGCAGATTTTATAACTAATTATTGGCTAAATAATATATTCACAGAGATCATATTTAATATCATATAGTTACAGAACTAGGTATACATTATTGGGAAAAAACCTAAAACCATTTTACTGATAAAATGTGACAAATTAATTTACAAGAAAACACTATACAATTGTTCAAAAGGTATATGAATGCGCAAATTCGACTCTCTTCCTATAGTTTTTATATGTATACTTAAATTACCAAAATAATAAGTAAATAAATATAAGACATCAGTCTATCACATACGTTGAATAAGCTGGTATTTATGCAAGGTTTTAAAATCAAATTTTCAAAAAGCATGTCCTCAATAATTACCCAAAAAGGATTAGAAAATCTTCAA
Organism: Udea ferrugalis; assembly: GCA_950022985.1. Lineage (NCBI taxonomy): Eukaryota > Metazoa > Arthropoda > Insecta > Lepidoptera > Crambidae > Udea > Udea ferrugalis. The sequence continues at coordinate 7,252,287 of OX465545.1, forward strand.
CGCAACGCAATAATAAATTAAGAATACATAGTATTTACAAAAATGATTATTTACATTTTGAGCATTATTTTTAGTTCTAAGCTTAACTAATATTAATTGAAGCTATGAATACATACAATATTTAGGCAATATGTTAATTGAATACTAAGCGCCTAGGGGCGCCCTAAAGGTCGTAGCTCACTAGGCAAGCGCGGCAACTGCACGGCTCCGACCCAGCAATTATCTTGCCATTCAAATTTTAACCTTAAGTGGTGGGTGTTACAATATATTTTGCAATAACAGTACAAGAAGGCCAATGTCGAGCCGTCAGCGCGCTCGCTGTTACTACACTCAACTCGCAGCTCGAGTCCTTACAATTTAAGGTTCAAAGGAGAACATGCATTATCGTACCCAAAAATGTAAGTGCCGGCCAGACAAAGATAATACTGCAATCTTATTAGAAATGACGCCTTGAAAGTTTCTTTCCAGCACAGGAAGCGTCTGCAATTAACCCTTAGACTCGACATTGAAATAAAAAAATATTATTATTTCCCAGGATTAATAGATGAACGGATTTCAGCTTGTAAGGTGTCGTTAGATTCGTATTTTTACTGTAAGAGTGATTAAAAAATTATCATTATTTCCTAGGATTAATGGATGAACGGATTTCAGCTTGTAAGGTATCGTTAGATTCGTATTTTTACTGTGAGTGACACTGGGTATATCAAAATAAAATAAAAAACAAAATGGCACGTTTGGTGTCAAATTCAATGTTTTCACGTTCTGCAGCCTGAACGGCTTGACGGATTTTAGCTGAAGAGGTGTCGTCTGATTTGCATTTACTGTGGGAGTAACACTGAGTACATAAGAATCCCGTATAATGATTTGTCTGGCTGGCACTTTTGGGTAAAATTTGTTCGAGTCCTGAATGTTCTCCTTTGAATAGCAAGATAATTGCTATTTCAGAGCCGTGCTGGCTTGTGCTACAATCTTAAAGCTGCACCCTCACAATCGGCCCCTGCTGGTCATCCGGCAGCGCGTGCACACGGCGCAAGTGTGCTCGCACCTTATTAGGCTTCTCGAAGCGATGGTCGCACACTGAGCAGAGATAGCCGTAGCGCTTGCCTGTGTGTGCGTTGTGCTTGTGTATCTGCAGGAACTTGCGCGACTTGAGACGCTTCGGGCACATGTCGCACTGGACGGAGATTTGCGATTTTAGATTCTTTCAGTTATTTGGCTTAAGTAACAGTTGAAAATGGACACATGTATATGTTACAATAATATATACGCGCTATTATTATCGCACAGCCTTAAAGGATTCAAATCTAAATAGAGAAATAATGTATATTTCTATCCCAAAAATGACAAAACAACGAAAATACTGGTCAGGCCAACGCTTCAATTGACGTATTCTAAAATTAGCAGACTTAGGGCCCAGGTTATTTGGCTAACAAAACTGGCAAATAATGGCTAAGAACATGGCATTAAAACTTGAATAGTTTTTATAGAAATACCTAGCTTTAACAGCATAATAATGAAAGCGCTAGTGGACTGGTTACTTATAATACACACGGAGCAGAGATAGCCGTAGCGCTTGCCAGTGTGTGCGTTGTGCTTGTGTATCTGGAGGAACTTGCGCGACTTGAGACGCTTCGGGCACATGTCGCACTGGATGGAGATCAGTTATTTATTCTTTATTGCACATAATAAAGTACAAATTTAATGGCGGCCTTAATACCAGTCAACCACATGGTAAGACAGAGAAATTAAGGCGGTGCACAAGATTAATGCTAAAACATTCTTCATTACAATCATTGCAAGTTAGACACTGTTTTGGTGGCATATTGGCTAAGAAAACTGGAAATAGCTACTAATTGCATATTCCTGGACATTATTCCACATTTTCTAGAAAATGTGTAAAATTAACCGATTGAGACTCAATTACAATTCAATTGAAGAGTTCTAAAATTAGCAGACTTGGGGCCCGAAATTTCGCAAACGAAAGTGAAAAAAGCATTACAAATTTCAATTGTTTTCCTAGCTTTAAGAGCGTAATAATGAGGGCGCTAGTGGACTGGTAACATATAATACACACAGAGCACAGATAGCTGTAGCGCTTGCCGTTGTGCTTGTGTATCTGGAGGAACTTGCGCGACTTGAGCCGTTTAGGGCACATGTCGCACTGGACGGAGATTTGAGAGTTAGATAACAGTTGACAATCGATACATTGGAACTTAAATTAATAGTTGTTTTCTAACGGTAGGGTATACATCTGGGCCCGGAATCTGTAGAGAACTCAATTCTCAAAATTGTCCTTGACCAAGTAATCAAAGTTGGCAAGTCCAATTTAGAGAATACTAGAAACGAACTAAATTGAACTCAATAGCATACGCATTACCTACATGTTATACCTCAGTGTGACATACAGGATTCATATCTAAATAGAGATATAATGTGACATATTCCTATCCTAACAATGACGAAACAACGAGGATACAATTCAGGGCCCCTAAGTCTGCTAATTTTAGAACGCTTCAAAGTCTGCTAATTTTAGAAAATTAGCATTAGCGTTCCAAAATTAGCAGACTTGGGGCCCAGGTTATTCGGCTAACAAAACTGGCAAATTATGGCTTAGAAAATGGCATTAAAGCTGTCTACACACCGGGGCCGCCGGCCCGGCGGCGCGAGCCCGGCGGGTTAATGCCGGCGGGTAAACCCGGCGGCTTCTACAAACCAGCCACGAACATGCCGCCGGGTCAGCGGTATGATATTCGCGGCATCGTTCACAATTAAAGTCGAAAGTCGGCGGGCAACTGAGCGGGGAGCGCCGGGCGTGCCGCGCGCGGGCGCAGGCCGCCGGGCCGGCGGCTTTGGTCGTTTCAAAATCAGGCCGCCGGCCTTGCCCGCCGGGTTCGTGCCGCCGGGCCGGCGGCTTTGGTGTGTAGACACCTTAAAACTTAAATAGTTTTTCTAAACATACCTAGCTTTAACAGTATAATAATGAGGGCGCTAGTGGACTGGTTACTTATAATACACACTGAGCAGAGATAGCCGTAGCGCTTGCCTGTGTGTGCGTTGTGCTTGTGTATCTGGAGGAACTTGCGCGACTTGAGCCGCTTCGGGCACATGTCGCACTGGACGGAGATTTGAGAGTTAGATAACAGTTGACAATCGATACATTGGAAGTTACATTAAAAAAACTAGAGACGAACTACATTGACAAACTCAATAGCATACGCACTACCTACATGTCATACCTTAGTGTGACATACAGGATTCAAATCTAAATAGAGAAATAATGTAATTTCTATCCCAACAATGACGAAACAATTAGGATACTATTCCGGTTATTTGGCTAACAACACTGGCAAATTCTGGCTAAGAAAATGACATTAAAATTTCAATTGTTTTTCTAGTAGTACCTAGCTTTGAGAGCGTAATAATGAGAGCGCTAGTGGCCTGGTTACTTATATTTATTTATTTATTAAACACAATTAAACGGGCTTAACCCAGCACACACACATAATACACACTGAGCAGAGATAGCCGTAGCGCTTGCCCGTGTGTGCGTTGTGGAGGAACTTGCGCGACTTGAGCCGTTTGGGGCACATGTCGCACTGGACGAAGATTTGCGAGTTAGATAACAGTTGACAATCGATACATTGGAAGTTACATTAATAATACTAGAGACGAGCTAAATTGACGAAATCAATAGCATACGCACTACCTACATGTCATACCTCAGTGTGACTTAAAAGATTCAAATCTAAATAGAGAAATAATGTAACCTATTTAAATCCCAACTATAACGACACAACGAGGATGCTGTTCAGGGCCCCAAGTCTGCTAATTTTAGAACGCTTCAATTGAATCGTCTCAAGCGGCTAATTTGACACATTTCTTATGAAATATATCTCAAATTAGACTATTGAGACTCAATTACAATTCAATTGAAGCGTTCTAAAATTAGCAGATTTGGGGCCCTGATCATTTGGCAAACGAAACTAAAAAAAGCATTACAAATTTCAATTGTTTTCCTAGCTTTAAGAGCATAATAATGAGGGCGCTAGTGGACTGGTTACTTATAATACACACGGAGCACAGATAGCCGTAGCGCTTGCCTGTGTGTGCGTTGTGCTTGTGTATCTGCAGGAACTTGCGCGACTTGAGCCGTTTAGGGCACATGTCGCACTGGACGGAGATTTGCGAGTTAGATACTTCCATTTAGTTAACTTTAATAACAGTTGAAAATTGATACATTTATATGTAACAATAATAATACATACGCACTATTTTTATCGCAGTGACTTAAAGGATTCAAATCTAAATAGAGAAATAATTTTACCTATTTCTATCCCAACAATGACGAAACAACGAAAATACTGGTCAGGGCCCCTAAGTTTGCTAATTTTAGAACGCTTCAATTGAATCGTCTCAATCGGCTAATTTGACGCATTTCCTATTAAAAATATGTCAAATTAGACTATTGAGACTCAATTACAATTCAATTGAAGCGTTCTAAAATTAGCAGACTTGAGGCAAATGTTATTCGGCTAACAATACTGGCAAATAATGGCAAAAAAAATGGCATTAAACATTTCAAAGCTTTAAGTGCATAATAATGAGTGCGCTAGTGGACTGGTTACGTATAATACACACGGAGCAGAGATAGCCGTAGCGCTTGCCCGTGTGTGCGTTGTGCTTGTGTATCTGGAGGAACTTGCGCGACTTGAGCCGCTTCGGGCACATGTCACACTGGACGGAGATTTGAGAGTTAGATAACAGTTGACAATCGATACATTGGAACTTAAATTAATAGTTGTTTTCTAACGGTAGGGTATACATCTGGGCCCGGAATCTGTTGAGAACTTAATTTTCAAAATTGTCCTTGACCAAGTAATCAAAGTTGGCAAGTCCTATTTAGAGAATACTAGAAACGAACTTAATTGACAAACTCAATATATAGCATACGCATTACCTACATGTTATACCTCAGTGTGACATACAGGATTCATATCTAAATAGAGAAATAATGTGACATATTCCTATCCTAACAATGACGAAACAATCAGGATACTATTCAGGTGATTTGGCTTTCAAAACTGAAAATAGCATTCAATTGTTTTTCGAGCCGTACCTAGCTTTAAGAGCAAATGGCAACGAATGACGCAGCCGAGATCGCCAAGTTTTGGTCGGGTTCTATTTGATGCCATTGACACGAAAGAAGAAGAAGAGCATAATAATGAGTGCGCTAGTGGACTGGTTATAATACATACTGAGCAGAGATAGCCGTAGCGCTTGCCCGTGTGTGCGTTGTGCTTGTGTATCTGGAGGAACTTGCGCGACTTGAGCCGTTTAGGGCACATGTCGCACTGGACGGAGATTTGCGAGTTAGATACTGTTTTGGTGGTAAATTGGCTAAGAAATTTGAAAATTACTACTAATTGTTTATCGTTGGACATTATTCAACACAGCGCCATATAGCCCCAAGATGAGCTAATTGAGGAATATACATAGGAAACACCCAGACCAATACAGACATATTCATGCACACAAATGTTTGTACTGTGCGGCGATCGAACCCGCGACCACTGGTGTAATAGCCCACTTCTGGATGATTACACCAAATCGGTCGTCAAAACAAAAAATGAGGATACTAATAATTAATAACACAATCGACACATTTTCTATAAAATGTTGTAAAACTAGCCGATTGAGACTCAATTACGATTAAATTGAAGCGTTATAAACTTAGCAGACTTGGGGCCCTGGTCATTTCGTAAACGAAACTGAAAAAAGCATTACAAATTTCAATTGTTTTCCTAGCTTCAAGAGCATAATAATGAGGGCGCTAGTGGACTGGTTATAATACACACGGAGCAGAGATAGCCGTAGCGCTTGCCGGTGTGCGCGTTGTGCTTGTGTATCTGCAGGAACTTGCGCGACTTGAGCCGTTTAGGGCACATGTCGCACTGGACCGAGATTTGCGAGTTAGATAACAGTTGCCAAACGATACATTGAAGTTACATTAATAATACTAGAGGCGAGCTAAATAGACAAACTCAATAGCATACGCACTACCTACATGTCATACCTCAACGTGACATACAGGATTCAAATTTAAATAGAGAAATAATGTAACCTATTTCTATCCCAACAATGACGAAACAACGAAAATACTGGTCAGGGCCCCTAAGTTTGCTAGCTTTTGAACGCTTCAATTGAATAGTCTCAATCGGCTAATTTGACGCATTTCCTATTAAAAATATGTCAAATTAGACTATTGAGACTCAATTACAATTCAATTGAAGCGTTCTAAAATTAGCAGACTTGAGGCAAATGTTATTCGGCTAACAATACTGGAAAATAATGGCAAAAAAAATGGCATTAAACATTTCAAAGCTTTAAGTGCATAATAATGAGGGCGCTAGTGGACTGGTTACTAATAATGCACACGGAGCAGAGATAGCCGTAGCGCTTGCCCGTGTGTGCGTTGTGCTTGTGTATCTGGAGGAACTTGCGCGACTTGAGCCGTTTAGGGCACATGTCGCACTGGACCGAGATTTGTTATTTATTTATATATTCTTCATAGAAAATACAAATTTAATGGCGGACTTAATACCAGTCAACCACATGGTAAGACAGAGAAATAAGGCGGTGCACAAGATTAATGCTAAAACATTCTTCATTACAATCATTGCAAATATTCCGATAATAGACACTGTTTTGGTGGCAAATTGGCTAAGAAAACTGGAAATAGCTACTAATTGTATATTCCTGGACATTATTCCACATTTTCTAGCAAATGTGTTAAATTATCCGATTGAGACTTAATTACGATTCAACTGAAGCGTTATAAACTTAGCAGACTTGGGGCCCTGGTCATTTCGTAAACGAAACTAAAAAAAGCATTACAAATTTCAATTGTTTTCCTAGCTTTAAGAGCATAATAATGAGGGCGCTAGTGGACTGGTTACTTATAATACACACTGAGCAGAGATAGCCGTAGCGCTTGCCCGTGTGTGCGTTGTGCTTGTGTATCTGCAGGAACTTGCGCGACTTGAGACGCTTCGGGCACATGTCGCACTGGATGGAGATTTTCGATTTTAGATAACAGTTGACAATCGCTTTACTGGAAGTTACATTAATAATACTAGAGACGGACTTAATTGACAAACTCAATAGCATACGCACTACCTACATGTCATACCTCAGTGTGGCATACAGGATTCAAATCAATTAAATAATAAGCCAATTTGACACATTTTCTAGGAAATGTGACAAATTAGACGATTGAGGCTCAATTACGTTTGAATTGAAGCATACTAAAATTAGCAGACTTCGGGCCCTGGTCATTTAGCAAACGAAACTGAGAAACGCATTACTTTCAATTGTTTTCCTAGCTTTAAGAGCATAATAATGAGGCCGCTAGTGGACTGGTTATATTACACACGGGGCACAGATAGCCGTAGCGCTTGCCCGTGTGCGCGTTGTGCTTGTGTATCTGGAGGAACTTGCGCGACTTGAGACGCTTCGGGCACATGTCGCACTGGACGGAGATGAAGATGTTAGATACTTTTATTTATTCGATTTAATTGACAATTAATTAAAAAGTTATGTCAGTACTGATGCGAAGTCGAAAGTTTTACCCTGGCGTACGTACCTATAATTTGACCGTGTCAACAAGAGAGTATGATTTTTTACTAGAGCGTAAACGAGACAGATAGATGTTGCGCAGTGCCGTCTCAAACTATCAATGCTTTGCTCAGGTGTTTGAAAGTTATGATTTTGGATGCCACTTTTTAGCACACGTAACCTCTTTTTTATTATGATATCATTGGTTTTGGTGGTAAATTGGTTAAAAAAACTGAAATTAGCATTAAAAATTTCAACTGTCTTTCTAGAAGTACCTAGCTTTAAGAGCATAATAATGAGGGCGCTAGTGGACTGGTTATAATACACACGGAGCAGAGATAGCCGTAGCGCTTGCCCGTGTGTGCGTTGTGCTTGTGTATCTGGAGGAACTTGCGCGACTTGAGCCGTTTGGGGCACATGTCGCACTGGACGGAGATTTGAGAGTTAGATAACAGTTGACAATCGATACATTGGAAGTTACATTAATAATACTAGAGGCGAGCTAAATTGACAAACTCAATAGCATACGCACTACCTACATGTCATACCTCAGTGTGACATACAAGATTCAAATTTAAATAGAGAAATAATGTGACATATTCCTATCCTAACAATGAAAAAACAATGAGGATGCTATACAGGTTATTTGGCTAACAAAACTGGCTAAAAAAATGGCATTAAAAATTACGAATGTTTTTCTAGACGTACCTAGCTTTAAAAGCATAATTATGAGTGCGCTAGTGGACTGGTTACTTATAATACACACGGAGCAGAGATAGCCGTAGCGCTTGCCTGTGTGTGCGTTGTGCTTGTGTATCTGGAGGAACTTGCGCGACTTGAGACGCTTCGGGCACATGTCGCACTGGACCGAGATTTGAGATGTTAGACACTTTTAGTTGTTTGGCTTAAATAAAAGTTGATAACGAAATTGATGAAAAAAAAAAGAAAAACATTTAGCTTTTTAACAATTTTCAAATATAGCTATGCAGAGATGGACTCTTTCATACATGATACATTTATATGTTACAATAATAATACTAAAGACGAACTAAATTGACAAACTCAATAGCATACGCACTACCTACATGTTATACTTCAGTGTGACAAAGAGAAATAATGTTATTTCTATCCAATGACGAAACAATGAAGATACTATTCCGGTTTTTTTCTAACGAAACTAAAAATAGCAATAAAAATGACAATTGTTTTTCTAGAAGCCTACCTAGCTTCAAGAGCATAATAATGAGGGCGCTAGTGGACTGGTTACTTATAATACACACGGAGCAGAGATAGCCGTAGCGCTTGCCCGTGTGTGCGTTGTGCTTGTGTATCTGCAGGAACTTGCGCGACTTGAGCCGTTTGGGGCACATGTCGCACTGGACGGAGATTTGCGAGTTAGATACTGTTTTGGTGGTAAATTGGCTAAGAAATTTGAAAATTACTACTAATTGTTTATCCTTGGACATTATTCAACACAGCGCCATATAGCCCCAGGATGAGCTCATTGAGGCACTTAATATACATAGGAAACACCCAGACCAATACAGACATATTCATTCACACAAATGTTTGTTCTGTGAGGCGTTCGAACCGGCGACCACTGTTGTAGTAGCCCACCTCTGAATCCCTACACCAAATCGGTCGTCAAAACAAAAAAATGAGGATACTAATAATTAATAACACAATCGACACATTTTCTATAAGGCTGGTTTTAGAGTCACGCGGATGAGCCGGCCGTCCGCGCGCGGTTCGGTATTCATATCCCTTTTGGTAAGGCGTCGTCGGCTTAGGCCAGAAAGGAAGCCAGCAATGCATGCTCGCACACGCACGGACGAGCCGCGGTCCGCGTGACTCTAAAACCCGCCTAAAATGTTGTAAAACTAGCCGATTGAGACTCAATTACGATTAAATTGAAGCGTTATAAACTTAGCAGACTTGGGGCCCTGGTCATTTCGCAAACGAAACTAAAAAAAGCATTACAAATTTCAACGGTTTTCCTAGCTTTAAGAGCATAATAATGAGGGCGCTAGTGGACTGGTTATAATACACACGGAGCAGAGATAGCCGTAGCGCTTGCCCGTGTGTGCGTTGTGCTTGTGTATCTGCAGGAACTTGCGCGACTTGAGCCGTTTGGGGCACATGTCGCACTGGACCGAGATTTGCGTGTTAGATACTTTTAGTTATTTGGCTTAAATAACAGTTGACAACAAAATCGATGAAAAGAAAAAGAAAAAGATTTAGGTTTTTAACAATTATCAAATATAGCTATGCAGAGATGGACTCTTTCATACATGATACAATATATATGTTATACAGGGTGTTTCAAAAATACCCCTAAAGACTGAAATGGCATAGAAACTGAATGAAACTGAAATAGTAGGTATTGTCCCTTTTTTCATATCTCTTATGGTTTCGATAAAAACGTACATCGAAAGTTTACAAAAATATCGATATTAATTCCCTCACTACCTGACAGCTGATAAGCGGTCATACCATGTCATCGAACCCATTTGCGTCATCGACCCATAGAGTTAAAAAAAACAGAATGTAACTTATCTGTACTTTGTGCCTACCTCCTTCATCAACGTGTAAAAATGATGCTTGGGCCTTGATAAAAACAGCTAACTTGAAATTGGTACTCAATACCACTTCACATGTACGTAAATTTGAGAAAAAAATGTAAAAACTTCAGCTATTAAAGTCAAACCACTTGAAATGAATTAAGTTCGTACATGAATCATTCTTCCGATAGCCACATAATTATTGTTAACTGCGTTAATATTCCAAATACTGCGGAAGAAATAATTAAGTAATATTTTAGGTAGCTTGCTTTGCCGTGATTTCGAGCGACTTATCTGAAGTTATTCCATCTTTAAATGCCATTTGCCCTAGTCCTTTAACCTCCTCCGATCGGTACCAGGAGTAAGACTTTCATTGAGTTCCGTATCAAAATGAGCACGCTTTCGAGTGTGGAGCGGCCTTTTTGGAGCGCGGAACTCCATTTCAACTATTATGTGGTACGAGCCATACCCTAACGCAGGCTCTGTGAGGATTATTGTAAAGATGTAAGGCCAATGATAAACCCTACTGTCAGAGGTTATCAAGCTACCCCGACGAGTCTTACTTAACGACTGTCATCTGAGAAAATGGATTACCTACTACATTTCCATCCAATCACCCTAGCGTCCGTTGCCTAACATGTTATCGTATCCGATGCACTGTTACCACTGAGCCATGGACACCTGTAATTAGTGTTATTTCGTCGTGAATTTGATTTTTAAAGCTGTGACACCGCTCTCCAAGGAACATATTTACCAGGCACTGCTCACGATTAACGCTTTTTTACGCAATAGGACCTACTACTACGACACACGTGCTTAACACAGAAAATCGCGCGGCGCCCGCCTGACATACGAGTAGGTACCTACCTACGTATCAACCTTGTTGCAATTGCGATAATCAAATTCAAAACAAAAACACACGAGTGATTTGGAAAATCGCATTTATCATTTTAGGCAAAAAGGCTTTTATTTCTTACCTGAGGTTACGTGTTAGTTCAATAATAATTGTTCTAAGTGGCCGCCTTCCTCGAGGATAACACTATTTTGTTGTAATCCCAGCTAATATCAATTCACATCTCGGTTCTTCACGGTTGTACTTCAATCAATTATACCTACGCTTCACTTTGAATTAGTATTTTCAAATGAAAAATGTTATTTGGCTTTCTTTTCTCTCAAACGGCCACGAAAGAAACTGAATTCTAAAGATAAATAAACCATTAATCTCTTCACGAGAAAATTCACACAAACACACTGCAATCCAATTAACTTGACGGACCTAATTTACGTAAAAGTAATAAGGTCATCACATTTACCGTGTTCACGGTCACGTCACGGGACGCGGCAAGTGCAAAAACAAACTGAAGTCGGTTTTCACTAAGTTTAGGACATATCCTTGTCCTTGGGCACCTCTGATTGGTGGGGGGTGGGGGGTGAGGCGAATTTCGTCTCTTTGCGCCCGTGTTACGATTCATATTCATATGATGGGTTTCTTTGGTTTCGTTTCCCTTTTCGGCATTTGCTTTGCGGCGCGGGCGCGGCGGCGCCCTTTGACATAGCTGGTAGGTAAGTACGGCGTAAGGAAAAGTGTATTCCCTATCAGTTCTATTGACATTTTACGGGACAGCATGAGCGTGAGCGCGTGCTTAGCGTTGATTAACGTTTATGAATTCGGGAATAAGAGATGAATATTCTATTTTATTACCGTTTACTTAGCTTTACTGTAAAGTTTTTGTTGTAAAGTGAATGTTTGATTGGCAAAATAGTTTTACGGAAGAAATAAATAAAACACACATCGTCCGATTTTCAATTTTACCTTACAAAATTAATGTGTAACCGTAACACAGCCTATCCTAGTACCTACCTAGTTTGTCAATTATTCCGGTTTCACACGTAGAGGTAAAAACTGGAATCTCCACTGGGACAGGGACATAGTAACGCAAATTCATGAAGTCACAAGCACAAAGTTGAGCAGCTTAGAACCGCGTTCTGGGCTAGAGCTACCTCGTCATCAGCTGTGCGTGCAGCAGGATCCCCACAGCATCAGCGCTGATGCAAACCTTTTTGATTTCAGTAACACAAAGTAAAACAAATTCATTAGAACGATAGCAAAAAAGTATGGTCGAACGGCATGACAGTCTACCCATTTCCGCTCAGTCCTCCTTGCTCTTGGCTAATAATGTCACTCTGCAAGAGCAGGATAAAAAACGGAAAGGGGTAGCCTGATGTGCCGCTGACTGTGCCTGTAATTAGACATTTCAATATTCAGGCACCGCATTGTCTGCTTAGAAGGGCAACGCAGAAGCAGAAGTACTAGGGAAACATGAAGTAGCGCATTTTGGTTTTTTACCATTTTTACGAAACCATAATTTGGCAGAGATCGATAACATTTGCAAATTTTTCACCGAGATACAACTTAAAGTTGGCTTGCTATAAAAGTTTTTAGAAGTTTACGACAACATGTTGTAGGTACTGTAGGATCGTATTGTGTCAGTGCTTTATACCACCATTCGAATATTTGTTGCAGAAAAAGGAAATAGTAAAGTAGAGATCGTCCAAGCTGAAATGACGCGCTCTACACAGCATCTACGCATGGTACCAATACACAAAGACATTGGTTCTTCAGTTGCCGGTTAGGCTCAAAAAAAGGAGCACGTACCGTTCGATCTCAAAAGTACTGTCAGCATGTCTTCAAGAACTCATCTACGGAGCCAACAGATACTTAAATGAAATATTTCGTCAAACAACTTATTTGATTTTTATCTTGTTGAAAAAAAATACACCGTACTTAAATACTAATGTTATATCGCTGCTTGATTTTTTAAAATAAATTATTGGAAAAGTGTACCATAGTATGAAATATGAAGCGGAAAACGCTAGGTGGACGGTAACGGTCTAACGTGATGATTAAAAAAATACCAAGTACTTTATTAATAAAGACACTGCACATAATGGCACTAATAAATTAACGACTCGAAATGAGTACTGTCAATCGATCAATCAATCGGCATGTTGAAGACACAGAATGTTGTATTGCTGTGGAAACACTTCAGCGGGAAGCTCATTCCACTCCCTTGCTGTTCGCATTATGAATGTTGATGAACCAAAACTGTTGGTTGGAATAGGGTAGATGACTATGAGTGATTTTGCATGTTTTTTTATGTTCCCCAAAAATAATAATTGGTTACAAATGTTATTGTAAAACCACAATCGAAATTCGTTTCAAAATGAGGCTACAATAGGCCTGCAAACTTGGGTGGGCAAGTCCATTTCATATGTGTTAAATTTTTGTAAAACAATATCACTTTTTTGTAACCCAAACTATTATGAAGGAATTATGTTAGGAGACCATTATCATAAACGCAATATTGAATATAGCTGTCGAACAAAGTTATTACGCGCTCCTTACAAAAACAGCGACAGTGACGTCACTGTCGCTGTCACTTTTGTATGGAGCGTTTTTGGGCAAGTCCAAAAATGTGCATTTCAAATTGTGATATCTCTGGTGGTATTGATCCAGATGAAGTGATTCTTTGAGGATTGTTTACATAAATGTAAGGTCTTTCGATAATAAACAAAAAAAAAATACAGTCATCATGCCTATTGCTGGGATGTCAAGAACATAGGGGTGGAAAGCTAGTCTGCGCCTAGTGGTCCGATGAAGAAAAGGAGCTGGTGGAATCAGGTCACGCAACTCCTTCGCACACTCTCCGAAATGCAACCTGTAGAAAACCGACAAACAAGCTACCACCCTCCGGCGGTGTTCAAGATCTTGTAGCTTATCTGTGATGTCAGCGTCCCTCACAAGCCTCAGCACGCCTCTCCACCGAGTCTAAAGCGGCCAGCTGGTACTTGGCGGATCCGTCGCAGAGGTGACAGCGGTACTCCATGCATGGAAGAATTTGCGCTTTGATTAAGACTATGATTAAGACTGACTGATTACTGTCCATCAACGTGTTATGTTAAATGGCTGCAGCTTTTGGGGGCCCAATAATAATAATGTTTGTGTCCAGAACCTTCAACACCGTTTTTGGGGCTGAAATCAAACCTCAATCGCACTTTTGAAAGCCAACCCATCGTTATCCCATTCAAGAGAAACGCATATCCAGAATACAAGCTAGTAAAATTGCCATTCGTTGAAAGTCCTACATAATCTTCCCTTGCCTTACAACGAAAAAAAAGTATTGAAAATACCAAAAATGTTATTCACCTCTAATTGGGAAAAAACCCGCACAACACAATGACACAGACAAAAGGAGTGGGCGGGGCGGCCGGAAACACGATATTATTACCTTTCTGTTATGGCGCGAATATGAGTGTGGCCATCTTTCTCTTTCGAACACTCGCGCGCCGAAAGGCGACGAATGGCGAGGCGGCATCAGTCAAAGAGACCGCCGCGGCCTTCACCTTTATTGCCTACCGAGCTGAGCCGCTCTGGTTTGTTTACATTTTTTTAGTTAGTAATGTCGCAGCGCGCAGCCGAGCTAGTGTGTACGGATGGCGGATTCGTGGAAGTGGTGGAAGCGCGAGTGATTATGTGTAGTTTCGTAATTAAGTATTGGTATTAGTGCTTGTGTTTTGAAAAAACTAAGTGCGTGTGTGAGTTAATGTGCGCGCTATCTCACTTTTTTTTTCTATGACGTCTTCGCAAGCTAATGACTATTAAGGATTGATAACCTCTCAATGTAATTGTAACGTCTCAATCTCAAAAGCTTCACGGGCGTTCCGGCAGTGCCACGAGAAGGTGGTCTTAGCGAGCAACGTATTTAGGTAGGTACCTATTAATTTTAATTAGGGTGGCAAGACTTAGTAGGTACACAAAATACATACCATAAGGACACGTAACATGTAGCGACTTGCCGTTTTGCGGAGCGATACAGATAGGTACCTACGAACCTACCTGCATACTTGTCTCAACGTAACGATAAATATCCTTGTGTTACACGATTCAATGGATCAGACAGACAAGGAATATGTAGTACAGGGCCGTACTGTATTATGCTGATGTGCCGTTGACTGAACAATTAGTGATAATGAAAACGGCACCAGAGGTTGTGTGTTCGATATCTATCTACGATTTCTAATACGTACCTACCTATGAAAGTTTTGGCCTAAATGTCTCCGGTTTGATTGACTACATACCTACCTAACTACCTACCGGTTCGTGTTAAACTTGTTACGTTGATAACAATACGAATTTATTTTTTGCGGTTGAAATATTTGAGGCGTTCACATGAAAGAAGCACCTTATGCTGCTGGCTCAAGACCCATTTGCAATGATGGTCTTGAGGCGTCACATAAACCTTTTTTACGTAAGGCACCTTATGGTGCTAGCTTAAGACGCATTTTGCAATGGTTTTGTACAGGTGAAGCAGAGGCGATCGTACAGAGGTACTAGGCACACATAACTTATTGTTTGGCTGCCGCTACTTGAAGTATTAGAAAGAGAGACAGTTAGAAAACGTAGGGGCGTGAACAATGGAGGTCGCTCCTGGTCACTCCCGGTAGGGTCAACTCGGGTTCATGAACCCGAATTTGTGCTGGGAATTTCTATGATCGATGTTTTTATTTTACGTTAATTTACTCGAAATTCTAATTATGAGCTACGACTCTAAGAAATTACCAAGGGACTCCTTTCAGGAGTTTGTATAACCCACTTCAGTTATTAGGGGTATTTTTGTAACACCCTGTATATGTTACAATAATAATACTAGAGAAGAACTAAATTGACAAACTCAATAGCATACGCACTGCCTACATGTCATACCTCAACGTGACATACAGGATTCAAATTTAAATAGAGAAATAATGTAACCTATTTCTATCCCAACAATGACGAAACAACGAGGATACTGTTCAGGGCACCTAAGTCTGCTAATTTTAGAATGCTTCAAAGTTTGCTCATTTTAAAACACTTCAATTGAAGCGTTCTAAAATTAGCAGACTTGAGGCTCTGGTCATTTCGCAAGCGAAAGTGAAAAAAGCATTACAAATTTAATTTTAACATTAGCATAATAATAAGAGCGCTAGTGGACTGGTTACTTAAAATGTATTATACACACTGAGCACAGATAGCCGTAGCGCTTGCCAGTGTGTGCGTTGTGCTTGTGTATCTGGAGGAACTTGCGCGACTTGAGACGCTTCGGGCACATGTCGCACTGGACGGAGATTTGCGAGTTAGATACTGTTTTGGTGGTAAATTGGCTAAGAAAACTGAAAATTACTACTAATTGTTTATCCTTGGACATTATTCAACACAGCGCCATATAGCCCCAAGATGAGCTAATTGAGGAATATACATAGGAAACACCCAGACCAATACAGACATATTCATGCACACAAATGTTTGTACTGTGCGGCGATCGAACCTGCGACCACTGGTGTAATAGCCCACTTCTGGATGATTACACCAAATCGGTCGTCAAAACAAAATAATGAGGATACTAATAATTAATAACACAATCGACACATTTTCTATAAAATGTTGTAAAACTAGCCGATTGAGACTCAATTACGATTAAATTGAAGCGTTCTAAAATTAGCAGACTTGTGGCCATGGTCATTTCGCAAACGAAAGTTAAAAATGCATTACAAATTTCAATTGTTTTCCTAGCTTTAAGAGCATAATAATGACGGCGCTAGTGGACTGGTTACTTATAATACACACGGAGCAGAGATAGCCGTAGCGCTTGCCCGTGTGTGCGTTGTGCTTGTGTATCTGGAGGAACTTGCGCGACTTGAGACGCTTCGGGCACATGTCGCACTGGACGGAGATTTGCGAGTTAGATACTGTTTTGGTGGTAAATTGGCTAAGAAATTTGAAAATTACTACTAATTGTTTATCCTTGGACATTATTCAACACAGCGCCATATAGCCCCAGGATGAGCTCATTGAGGCACTTAATATACATAGGAAACACCCAGACCAATACAGACATATTCATGCACACAAAAACACAATCGACACATTTTCTATAAAAAGGTTGTAAAACTAGCCGATTGAGACTCAATTACGATTAAATTGAAGCGTTATAAACTTAGCAGACTTGGGGCCCTGGTCATTTCGTAAACGAAACTTAAAAAAGCATTACAAATTTCAATTGTTTTCCTAGCTTCAAGAGCATGATAATGAGGGCGCTAGTGGACTGGTTACTTATAATACACACGGAGCAGAGATAGCCGTAGCGCTTGAATGTGTGCGCGTTGTGCTTGTGTATCTGCAGGAACTTGCGCGACTTGAGCCGTTTGGGGCACATGTCGCACTGGACGGAGATTTTGATGTTAGATACTTTTATTTATTCGATTTAATTGACAATTAATTAAAAAGTAAAAAAAGTTATGTCAGTACTGATGCGAAGTCGAAAGTTGTACCCTGGCGTACGTACCTATAATTTGACCGTGTCAACAAGAGAGTATGATTTTTTACTAGAGCGTAAACGAGACAGATAGATGTTGCGCAGTGCCGTCTCAAACTATCAATGCTTTGCTCAGGTGTTTGAAAGTTATGATTTTGGATGCCACTTTTTAGCACACGTAACCTCTTTTTTATTATGATATCATTGGTTTTGGTGGTAAATTGGTTAAAAAAACTGAAATTAGCATTAAAAATTTCAACTGTCTTTCTAGAGGTACCTAGCTTTAAGAGCATAATAATGAGTGCGCTAGTGGACTGGTTACTTATAATACACACGGAGCAGAGATAGCCGTAGCGCTTGCCCGTGTGTGCGTTGTGCTTGTGTATCTGGAGGAACTTGCGCGACTTGAGACGCTTCGGGCACATGTCGCACTGGACGGAGATTTGGATGTTAGAAACTGTTTTGGTCAATGATATTATACAAATAAGATAGGTTACGTTTGTACTGACGCGGAGTCAAAAATTGTCCACGGGGTACGACGTAGTCAATTTGGCCGTGTTATTACGTGTGAACAAGATAGCATGATTATTTACTAGAGCGTAAACGAGACATATACATGTTGCGCAATGTCGTCTCAAATTGTCAAGGCTTTGCTCAGGTGCACTAATAGTTCTAATTTCGGAACCCACTTTTTAGCCCACGTAACTTCTTTTTTATTATAATATTATTGGATTTGGTGCCAAATCGGCTTACGAAACTGAAAAAGCCATTTTCAATTGTTTTTCCAGAAGAACCTAGCTTTAAGAGCATAATAATTAGGGCGCTAGTGGACTGGTTATAATACACACGGAGCACAGATAGCCATAGCGCTTGCTGGTGTGCGCGTTGTGCTTGTGTATCTGCAGGAACTTGCGCGACTTGAGCCGTTTAGGGCACATGTCGCACTGGACGGAGATTTGCGATGTTAAACACTTTTAGTTATTTGGCTCAGATCGGCAGATTCATATGTTACAAAAATAATACTATTGTTATTGTTAAGAATGCAGTGATTTTTAAATTTATTTCTGATGCATAAAAAAATAATCAGATCCACAACCTCTGCGTTCGCAAGTATGTATGCGTTCAACTGGTCACTGAGGACTTAACTTTCTAATTAGGAACGATTTGATTGGTTAGGAGACGTGCTAGGATAAAGGACAAGTATGAAATTGCTGCATTCTTAACGCGAACGGACTATAGAACGACTATAGAAACCAACTAAATTGACAACCTCAATAGCATACGCACTAGCTCAGCGTTACACACAGGAATGAAATTAAAAGAGAGAAATAATGGGAATACTGTTTACGTTATATGGTTAACAAAACTGAAAATTGCATTAAAACTTGAATTGTTTTTCCAAACGTACCTAGCTTTAAAGGGCGTATAACCCTTCCACTAGCACCCTTATTACATTATGCGAAATTAATTAAAGAATTATCTAAATTCATAATTTAACCTATGTCGTTTCGTTGTTTTGATGTTGTGTACTACTTTAATACTTGCTATAGTGTCTGTATGGTGCATTCTCCTAGATCAGCAATATCGATCAATGTTTCCACCTTTATTTTAATTTAGTTCAAGTTTTTAACTACATCAGGGCGGACGCGACTTCTATCAACATAACATTTTATCAATAAACCTCAGCATATCAACTATCAATCAACGTCTTTGCATCGTACATTTTTATGGTCCTTCGAGCCGGATTTGAACCAGCGGCCTGTAGGTGATAGGTACAGAGTTACAGACGCTTTTAGACTAAAGTTACCCATCTTAGTTGCGAAATCGCGTATAACGCTTTCGGTTACGGTATTTCTTTTAATAATATTCTGAATAATAAATATTCCTTTCAAACTAAAATATTTTATTTATTCAAAGATAGCAATGATTTAAAATATTGCTAAGCATGACGGAAAAAAAATTGTCTTGGCAAGATTCAAACCCACGACCACTGAGTTACAACATTGCTACAAGTACGAAATAGATATTTAACTAACTCGAGAACGTAGGTAGGAATCTTTACGGTTACACACTCAACAAGGAAACCGAAAGCATAACACGCGATTTCGCTACTAAGACGGCTAACATAACATAAACGGCCTATATACGTCCCACTGCTGGGCACAGGCCTGACCTCAACTATGAGGTGGATTGAGCCATACTCCAACACGCGGGCTCAGTGCGGATTGTTGGAGGAGGGGTGTAAGGTTAGTGAGCAACCTTAATGTCAGATGTTATCAAGCCGCCTTAAGGCCTTCGACTGGGCTTAATGACTGACATCTAACAACGTCAGCCGAGACCAACTGCTACAGGACTAAGACGGGTAACTTAAGTATAAAGGCGTCTGTACATTTTGGCAATAGGGAATATGAACTTGAAACAGATGAGCGTCATATTATTTTTTTGAGTAGTATTTTGAATTATTATTACGTCTCTTTCAATATTTCCTAATTTTATTTCTTTGTAGATGTAAAAATAATTATTGAAAAGTGCACAAAAATGTGGGAAATTCAAAGCGGTTGAAACAAAGTGGGTCGAGTGACGTCACAGTCTAGGCGTATGTCACTGTCAAAAGCGCGACAAGAAGAAGAATTCAACAGTTTATAGGTTACATTTGTGTTGTCATAGACTCGCGTGACGTCCAAGTCCATGACAACGGAGCGCGCCATAATGGCGGCGTTTGAAACGCTTGAAAAAGTTTAGAATTTGTAACACTTTATAAATATACTACATTTTGCATTTTTAGTGATGAATATTATTGATCAGTCATAAAACGATATAAGCTTCCATAAAAAAATATAAAAAGAACAGTGCATATTCCCTATTCTACCTGAAGAGCTAAAGAAGCCAGATGGAGTAATGACTGACCTGGAAGTTCTTCTCGGGCAGGTGTATCGCGATGTGCTGGACCAGGTTCGACCTCCGGTGGAAGGTTGCGCCGCAGTGGTCGCACACGTACGGCCGCTCGCCTGTGTGGCGTCGCTCGTGGATCTGGGTGTTACAAAAATACCCCTAATAACTGAAGGGGAAACAAACGCTTGAAAGGAGTCCCTTGTTAATTTCTTACAGTCGTAGCTCTTAATTTGAATTTCGAGTGAATTAACGTAAAATAAAAACATCGATGATAGAAACACCCAGCACTAATTTGGGTTCATGGACCCAAGTTGGCCCTAACCGGGAGTGAGTGAGAAGAGACCTCTTTTGTTCACGCCCCTACGTTTTATATCGATAAATCGAATTAATATCGTCATTTTTGTAAATATTTGATGTACGTTTTTATCGAAACCGTTAAAGTTTAATGAAAAAAGGGACAACACCTACTATTTCAGATTCATTCACTTTCTATTCCATTTCAGTCTTTAGGGGTATTTTTGAAACGTTCTGTATAGCAATCTCATCGTACGATCGAGTGAAGGTGACGATTCATCACGTTTGGATCACATATGAAACTCTACATTATTTCTGAGTAACACAGGCTAGGTAAAGTCGCGGAATGAAACGGTTGACCAGTTTTCATTTAAATTCATTTACGCGTTGCAAGCACATGACACCTTTTTAAACTGTGTAACAGGCTGTGTATGTCGAAAAGTATACTTTATTATTTGACAATAAAATTAAAATTCGATTAGACGTATGCTCCTTTACGATTAACAGTTGAACCAATACTTTTTATTGGTTTGATCTTGTGGTCAACCCTTTCATTCCTCGACTGTACATTTTACCTGGAAAAACCTATATCGATATCATAATCGTTTTGATTGCCATAGAACTAACTTAATTATAACGTATGATATTTATCGCACTATCTTGTCGCCACAAAACGCCTTTTTTATTTTTTTAAACTAGTTGTTGTTTGACGACAACAGGTCCAACACTTACAATGAGCGCCTCCTTTGTGGCCGAACTATACTCGCAGTACGCACACTTGTGGATCCGGCCAAGCCCGTGCCGCGCCCTCTTGTGTTCCTGCAGCTGAATGTTGTTCCGACACCGTTTGCCACACGTCTGTCAACAACGCAGCATTTTTATAATTACGGTTTTTAAACACAATTTGTGCAGGACGGCCTGGTACATAACGTTAGTACATAAGTAATAAATAAGAATAACTAGTTTTGTATAAAGTAAATGGAAAATTGTGTAAGTCTAGCGTCTAAGCAAATAGCGTTGTTTTATATAGCTGCTCTGCTCTAACAATTAGTACTCTTCTAACAGTTAGCACTCTTCTAACAGTTAGTACTCTTCTAACAGTGTAAATGTGTAAAGTATACCCATAAAGTTTTAGTAATTGTTGTAATGTAGCTTAAGACTGGCTTATTCCTATTTCTGTAAGTTTGTTGTGTACTATTGAATTGGTGTAGTTTTAATACCCTAATTAGGTAATTAGGAAGGCTAAGAGAACTAAATCAGGTAGGAAACTGTTTAGGAAATCCAATAAGAATACTAATTAGGTAGGAGACTAATTAGGTAAGAAATAATAATTGAAATGTACAAAATAGGAATAATGTTAGCTTAAGTTTTAGCAATAAAGGAAAAACAAATCCTCTAGACTCAAGTTTGCCTAGGTAGAGATAGGAATATGATGCTGTCTCGCTCGCAACTAGTGCTCGTCCATTCGCACACATGCGCCGTCCCGCTCTCGCAGAGATGCTGCTGCGCGGCGTTCTCCCGCGCTGCGGTTGGCCGTTGGCCGGGCGGCGTAAAAGGTACTGCGGATGAGCGTTACTACTTGCGAGCGAGAGAATGCAATATAATTGGGCCAAAGCACCCCGAAATTGTGTGTTACACCCAAAGGTAGAGTCAAACCTAGGTCCCTTAGAGTAGGGTTTTTCAATGCTGATGGTTTATCCAAAAAGCATTCTTTAGTAGCTGATTTTGTCAAAACCCACCAATTAGATCTCTTTTTAGTTCAGGAATCTTTCCTAAAGCCCTCTAAACGGGATCCCAGAATAGCTAATTATAACATGGTCCGTAACGATAGGTTAACAAACAAGAAGGGTGGCACCCTTATTTATTATAAACGATCTTTGCATTGTACACCCCTAGACCCTCCTCCCAATCTCAAATGGTTAGAGACCTCTGTCTGCCGTCTCGGTATGACTGGTCATAGCCCTATTACCATTGTCTCCGCCTATTTAGGGCCGAAGCAACGCGATAACGCTAAAGATCTTACCAAAGAGGACCTTCAGATCATAATGAATCTCGATAGCTCGGTTATTCTGGCGGGCGACTTGAACGCCAAGAGTGGCGCGTGGGATTGTAATTGTACAAGCCCACGCGGCAGGGTGCTCGAGTCGCTGGCCACCTTAATTGGCTTCGATATCATTGCTCCCATGAGTCCCACCCATTTCCCTAAAATTGAAGGCCATAGACCTGACGTGCTCGATATAGCACTTCTAAAGAATATAAACCTACGTTTGTCTTCTATAGAAGTGCTTCACGAGCTCAGCGAATCAGACCATAGACCTGTGATCTTAGAGCTCATCCCCCGGATAGGACCCCCAGACACAGGCTCCCCTGCCCCTGAAAAAGTAATAGTGGATTGGAATCGACTGGGCCACAGCCTCAAGTCTATTCCAAACCCATTATTAAACTTAGCTTCTGGAGATTTATCCTCCATCCAAGACACAGTAGGTCGATCGATTCTCTCACCAGTCACGTACAGAGCGTCGTGGAGGACTGCTCACGGCGGGTCCCTGTGTTGGGTCACCAACGCTGGAATCTGCCGCCTGATGTACGTGCGCTGTTGACGGAAAAGAACGCCGCCACCCGCGCTTACGACTCTTATCCCACTGACGCTAACCGTCGTCGCTTACGGTCTTTACAGAGGGACGTAAAGCTCCGTATAAGCGAGTTTCGGAACTCTCAGTGGGACGAGATGATTAGTAGTTTAGAGCCCTCTCATCAAGCCTTCTGGCACTTAGCCCGAAAGCTTAAATCCGACACCATTTCCACAATGCCTCCCTTAGACCGTCCCAATCTGCCCCCGGCTTTCGATGACTGTGAAAAGTCTGAATGCCTCGCAGATAGCTTAGAAGCTCAATGCTCCCCCAGTACCCTCCCAGTAGATAACGACCATGTCTTGAAAGTCGACTGTGAAGTCGCACGTAGGGCAAGCCTCCCACCCTCCGATCCTCCTCTCGCTAGCGTCACGGTCGAGGAAGTTCAGACTATCGTCAAGGACCTCCACCCCCGAAAAGCACCAGGCTTTGACGGGATATCCAATAAAGTGCTCAAGCACTTCTCCACTCCTCTTTTTATAGTGCTCACTGCGATATTCAACGCAGCTTTGAGTAACAACATCTTTCCGCAAGCATGGAAAGAAGCTATTGTCATTGGCTTTCCCAAGCCAGGCAAACCCCGATCCAAACCCACTAGTTACCGCCCCATTAGTCTCTTAAGTTCCATAGGGAAACTTTACGAGCGTATCATCCTTAGACGACTCAAGGACTACGTAGAGTCCAAGAGCCTCCTTCCTGACGAGCAGTTTGGCTTTAGACCCAAACACTCTTGCGTCCAGCAGGTGCATCGCATAATCGAGCTAGTCCTAACCGGTTTTGGTAGGCAAAAGTGCCACAGAACCGGCGCCCTCTTTTTCGATGTAGCGAAAGCGTTTGATAAGGTCTGGCACAATGGCTTGATTTACAAGCTATATACACTTGGTGTCCCAGATCGTCTCGTGCTCATCATTCGAGACTTCCTTTCAAATCGCTCTTTTCGCTACAGAGTGGAAGGCATTCTGTCTCAACCACACCCCATAAGAGCCGGAGTCCCTCAAGGCTCCGTCTTGTCCCCCATCCTGTTTACGCTGTTCACTAGCGATCTCCCAACCTTTGATTGCCCTCGGGCACCTATTAAGATAGCTCTTTTTGCTGACGATACAGCTCTGTATTGTACGCACCCCAGACTAGATCTCATTCTCAAATCTCTCCAAACCGCCGCCGATACAATCGGTGACTGGTTTAGGAAGTGGAGAATTGATGTCAATCCTGACAAAAGTGCCGCTATCCTCTTCCAAAGGAGCCGCGATAAAGACCCACCCGAACTCCCTAAAATCAAAATGTTCAAACAACCTATTCCCTGGGTAAAGACAGTTCGTTACTTAGGCGTCCACCTTGACAGTAGTTTGAGCTTCCAAGATCACATTAAAAAAGTCCGCGATCGTGCCGCCTTTGTCCTAGGCCGCCTCCACTGTCTTATCAATAAGCGTAGTAAGTTGTCCCTTAGAAATAAGGTTCGACTTTACACGTCTTGTATCCGCCCCATCATGACCTATGCTAGCCCCGTGTTTGCACACGCCTCCTCCCGCTCTATCCATAAGCTACAGACCCTCCAGAATAGGTTCATGCGCAAGGCCACGGGTGCCCCGTGGTTCTTACGCAATGAAAATCTCCACTTAGACTTAGATCTGCCTATCATCCAGCAGTATCTAAAACAGTTGTCCTCTAAATTCTTCGACTCTACCATGACCCACCCAAACCCCATAGTAGTCCAAGCCTCTAATTATATCCCTAGGCCCCTTAAGGGCAAGAAGTCCCGAAAACATCGTCGTCCCAGACATGTCCCACTAGAGCCCGATGATGCCATCACCCGCTTCATCGCCTCCGTCAAACAGCTCGCGCCAAGCCAACACTCCACAAGACCGAGATATCGTCCACGCCGGCGTGGACGCGCGTCGCGGCCCCAATCTTTTAGTTATGCTTCGCGGTACCGGCACGTCCCCGGCCGCTTCTCTCCCCAAACTTACGTTAGATTACCTAGTCCCAGTAACGCCCTAAGCCGAGGCTCGGCCCCCCCTGGGGGCACCCTTAGGCCTGTTACTTAACTGTTAGGGGTTGTGAGCCTTCCGCTCACCCCATTGCCCGGTAAAGCTGTGAAAGTCACACCTTGGACTAACAGCTAGTCAATTCAAAAAAAAAGAAAAAAAAAAAGAAATTGTGACAGTCCTGAAGCAACCGTGAAGATAAGGCGAACCCCTGCCCGACCGAGAACCGAGAAACCGCGCTCTTAAAGTAGTTGTATTAGGTGTCAGCTAGATAGCAAGTTTCATAGTATAACACAGCTTCGAACCGACCTGAAGAGCGACTGCGTCCCGAGAATTTGAGAACGTTAACACCCAGTGACCGGCAATCACGAACAAGAGTTATATGAGTCTAGAGGAGGCGTGTATTTTTAAATACAACCACTCTTTTACTATTTCATATCCCCCACTCTCACAACCGACAGACCAAGTACGCTTGGCCTGTACGTACCCACCGCATATCCGTGACGGCTAAAGTTACCGAAGAATCGGGCGGTGCGGGTACACAATTATTAATTAACGTATTTTTTCATATTATCCATGTAATAACAGGAAAAGACCTAGGACACATCCTTGAGAGACTCCCATCTTAACAGGAAATATGTGAAACAACACTTCTTAAACATTTAGCTTTTAAATTCTGAGGCTGATGTTTTACAAAGTTAGTATAAGTACAGCATCCTTTGAACTGTAGTGTAGAAGCTTTGCTGGTGATCTTCACTATCAAAAGCTTTGGAGAAATCACAAACCTGACATGATTTCAGAAAATGTTACTTAGTGACGAGCGATGAGGCCTTGCCAGCATAGGTATTAAAATCAAGTACCTGGTTAGCCACACTTTTGGGGCAAACAAATATTTTTTCTATCTTTTGTTCATTGCAACAAATGCAATTTACTATTGAATTGATACTTATATAAAGTGTTAAGCTGTCTTATAAGGGTCAGTTGTTTTGAATAAGGCTAGACTCGTTCAACACCATTCTCACCCCATGGTTTCCAACCTGTTAACTTAAAATCATAGCAAATTAAATCGCAATACCTCACAAACACAGTAGTTAGTGTGGAAGCGCGTATGAGCCTTAAACGTCGCCTTCATCTGAAACTCCTTATTGCACGTACTGCACTTGTACGGAGGTGCATTCGGTAACACTTGGCGTTTCTGCTTCACTTTTGTTTTCTGTAAATAAACACACCTATGCCAAATACAATGTCTAATTGAATTAAAACTAAACCTGAAGTTGATTGGTTTTGGGACAAAAGTAGTAAAGTGCTGATGCAACTTTTAATAAAGGGAATCTAACATAAAGTGTTAGTAGTGTGGTGAAAAATTGTTGAAGTTATTCCATTGATCATAATGAACTACAATACTGCAAATGGTTTAGTTCATACAAAATGAAAATGTCACTTTGCTTTGAACCTCAAACCTCGTGTATTCTTTAGAAATAATAATGTTAAGTAAAGTAAAAATATTCTTTATTCATGTAAACTTACTAAAAAGCACTTATGACAAGTCACAACATAAAAATTTAAAAGTAATAATGTGATTCTACCCCCTTCTAATAATCTTCTAATAATCATCATCCTCATCAAATAGGTAATTGTTTGAGTTAAATCCATTCCAGAAAGGAAGACATTGCAATATTAGACATGGGTATCACCTGTGCATTTAGCTTATTTAGATTTACAATTGAAATGTTTAGTTTGTTAGAATTACTTACAATTTTAGTTTTATTTTCACATTCACCTTCCTTAGCTAAATTAAAATCACTTTCAAAAGCATTTCGTTCATTCAGTACAATATCATCATTATAATTATTAGTGTCCTCATAATCATCATTCTGAAAATCATCTCCTGCACCAAGGTCATAATCAGGATTAATAACTTCTGCTTTTGCTGCTTTCTTTTTCTTTTTTGAACCTTTTTTCCGAAGTTTGGATCTCTTTTTGCATTTCAATCCAGAGACCAACTCAAGCAATGCTATCTCTGCTTTTTTGCTAGATCGTCTGAACATTAGCACTTCATTTATTTTTAATATGCATTCGCTGCAAATTTTCTGCGATAAACCATCATCTATTTTGATCTGAAAGATAAGATAAGATATTAAACATTTACCTGTACTAAATCTTCTGCTTCTTGAATAACTGAAATCATGTAAAATAACTATCAAAAACTAGGCAGGATTATTCATAAAATTTTAATTAGCTTTTCCTAAAAAAATATTTTATATTTCCCAGTAGGCAGGGTCAGTGTGAATTGTTGGATGGAAGGCAAGATTAGTGATAAACCTAGCTGGTATCTTGTTGCGCTTTTTGCTTGCTTGTAGATAAACATATTGTTGATTTTTCTCATGTAAGTATTATTTAAGGATTAGTCATTTCACAGTAAGGAAAACCTTCTAAACTCAGACTTGTTGTTAAACTTAGGTGAGGCCTATGTCCAGCAGTAGACCACTTATTATTAAATAGATATTACCATGAATTTTAGGAGCAGACGAAGCCAAACTTATACAATATTTACCTCTAGACCAGTGACCACCTTAAGCTCGTGCGAACGTTTTTTCTCATGCTCTTTACTAAGGAATATGGCCTCCAAATCCTCTGTGCTGAGACAAGTTCTGCACACCACCTCAGGCGACATAATATCATCTATCGTAACATTCTTAGGTTTAGGCTTAGGAAGATTTTGAGTTCGAGCCTTTCGCCTTTTCATTGTCATGCGGTTCAATAACAATACCGCTAGCATTTTAGCTACGTTTCTAAACTAGATACGACCTTAAAAACTATAACTATTAAAGAATTCAAGTAACGGAAGCGTTATCTGAGTTTTCAAAGGATAACTCGATGTAATTACAGTGGATAACGACAAAATCGTGACTGGAAAATAAACAACAACAACACGGCCGATTTTCTTCCTTTAAAAAATAATAGCATTAAGGTTAAGCTTGTCTATGGATGCTTTTATAGGAAATGGTAGCTTCCCCTCCTCCCGCGGATGATGAGGTTTCTAGTCTAAGGATTGTCTTTGGTTTGTAACCTAGGTTACGCTTTTGTTGATTGTCATTTGTGTCAAGTATTGTCAGGTTGGTTTTTATTTCATTGTGTCAACAATTATATTTTTTTCAGAAAATATAAATGCTTAAAAGAAAATAAACTTACCTACCCATCAGAAAATGCGGTAAGATTGTTTGGAAACATAATTGTAGAAGACAATCAAGTTTTGGAAAATAGCCCACATCAACAGGGTTTAATAAAAGAGTTGAAACATCAAATTCAGTCCAAGCATTCATCAGCATTCATATGATTCTTTGGGTTGTAAGCAACACAAAAGTGTAGTTGCGAAAAGCTGTTTTGATTTAACTCTGCGATTAACTGTGTTCAATTGGTGCAACATTATAAACAAAAATCTCAAGGTACGGATGTTTGTAGATTGGAAAAGACGATTTTGCCCTGTATGCAGCGTAAAGCATTTACTAAATATTAAACAAAATTAAGAAATAAAAGGCATACTAAGTGAAAATTGTTTAATTTATACCCAATTTATATTTCCAAAGAAAACAAGCAGAATTTAGGTAGGTACCTATAATATACGTGGATTTATAACGGTAAGCGTTATAAATCCACAAATAAATAACAAAGGTTTAACATAAAACCTTTTTGTATTTATTTGTGGATTTATAACGTTAACATCGTTGCCGCATTATGAAAAAACAATTTAAAAAAAAAAGCTATCAAAATCTTTATATGCGGAAATCTCTATGGATCATAAGGCGAGTTTTTTGCTACGGAAGTTACCCGTCTGAACCTGTTCCCTATCTAGTTTGTGAACAACAACAAGACAACCATTTTAGTTTTTACTTTTTTGACAGTTTTGTTTTTTACAATATTTCGCACACCTAGACCTACGGTCCGATTTCGATTTATAAAGCAATCGAGCACCATCGACAGATCAAATAGGCGGTCGGTGTCTGTCAACGGACGGACAGAAAAAACAGTGCAAGCGCAACACTGCGGACCCACGATACCCCTGGCGATACCCCTGCGGGGCTAGCATGCACGCCGCGAGTAAATCCGAGAGAGCAAATAGCCAATCACAGGTCGCCCTGCAGCCATTTCTCCATTTTCTCTACTGTTGCTAACATGGCCGCTTAATGTCAGATTTGAAATATTGTAAGGAAAATACGTATTTCTCGACAAGCCCTAACATGGCACCACTGTTTTATCACGGATTTATCGATTTTTGACATTTCTGTTGGCTTAATTACTCGTCGATCGGAAGGGTGGACGAGAAGTGACGAGACGAGTGAAATTGTATGCGAAACTATTAAAATACAACGCGTGCAGCTTTGTCAAAAAAAGAAAAGGATCAAAATACACGTCAATGCTAAAACGATACGACATAACCTTTTAGAATTCGGCGTAAAAGGACATTATATTTTTAAAATTTGCTTACCATCATTAGAGTGAATTAAAACGGGGCCGCAATACAACCCAACTCCCATTCGGTGTCACATCACATCACAATAATTAAAGATAACATTACAAATATTCGTTCAACAACAATAAAATGACAAGACCGGACTACTTTTATATGGAAAGGAATCTTCACAGATGGCGCCGCTAAGCCCAAATTAAAAGTTCTCCAATTAAAGAAACTTTGACAGGCGTTGTCTAAACACCCTATTGCCGTTGCTTTTATACCATTCATAATTAAAAAGTAATTTTCACATATCAATTTCTTCAATAAACACAAGTTTTATTAATGAATGGCAATGTGAACAAAGAGCAACTGAGATAACAGTGTGCAACTTGATTGTGGCAAGTGGCGACACAATTAAGCGTAGCTACGCTTACTTGGTCCCAGTCGTGTTCTAACATCGCATCGAGTTGCTCGTCTCGCGACAACTTCATATTTCCGTAGTTATGCCGTATTGCTCCATTTTGGAGTGCAAAAATGATAGTAGGATAAAAAAACTTCAAAATGTAGGTCTTTCCTACCATCGCTAAGTACTATTCTATTTGTTTTCTAATGAAATTTTGTTAATTTCAATAGACAGATAGATATCGACCTATAACGCAAATTTCAATCTTAATGCTTACACGATCAAATGTATTATTGCTCCCAATAGAGAATACCGCCATTTATGGTCGATCAACGGAGTTAACTCGTCAAGCGAAACTAAATTGACATTAGATTAGAAAAGTCGTAAATACTGTCAGCAGTAAAGCACAACTAATATTATCTGTAGAGTGTGAAGGATTATTTCCGGATGTACGATCTGTGAATTAAGCTAATTTGGACTAGAATTGAAACAACCAATCAAACGGCTTTTTTCTTTGTAGTGCATTATATTACTTTCAATATATTTGTGTGAGTTTGGCGACAGCGGTTCCTTCACTAATGCTGTTGCATTGCACTTCCACTGTTTTTTTTTGTTCCGTGATCTCCGTAAAGGCCGCTCTACACTTAGTCCGCGGATCACGGCGCGATCTCGCGGAGCGAACTTGCCGCGAATCTAGCAACGGTGCAGGTCCGAACACTCGAACGACTCGAAGAACAATACTGACCGTCGCCGACGTCGTGGAGTCATCCTGCACGTTCGCGACGCGTTCGCTCTTCGCCCTCCCTTTGACGCGGGACCAAAAACCGACCGAAATTGGGGAACAAAGCGCGAAACCGCGAAGAATATGCGAAACGGCTCTACACTTAACGTTGGCGCCCCTTCGCAGCCATTGCGCGCGATCCGCGGGTTAAGTGTGGAGCCTTAGATTAAAGGAAAGAGGAAGATGCGGCAACGGCTAGCCGCGCGCGGTCCCACTAAACTGAGTACAGTGTACTTGGTTTGCTTCAGTCTGCGTTGATGCGCTGCGACTTGATGCTGTCTTACTCGTTGACAAGTCGTTGACATTAAAATACAATTTTTCATCGAATTAACGCAAAAAATGCCTGGCTGTGCCTTTATTCAGTGCACAAATAATTCAAGGCGTAAAAACAAATCACAGGGAATCACTTTTCATGCGTAAGTACACCAAAGTTATATTTTTAAAGAAAAAAATCTTGATTCTTTTCCATAAAATCCGACATTTTGGAGTGACAGAGACAGACTATACGGGATGTGCGCGTTAGACACGATACGATAGATGCCTGAAAAGACAGGTTTTCTTATGTAAGGTCAGCAATGTCGGCAGCAAAAAAAAAGTAATCATTTAATAACAATAGTGTAAACAAACTATGTTTTATAAAATTTAATGAAAGTGTTTAAAATAATTAGGTACGTTATATATGGTACAGTTACAAAAAATATGAAAAAAAAAACATTTACAGCTTCCCTCAAGATGAAATTCGGAAGCAGAAATGGCTTAAGGTTGTTCGAGATCAGAGGCGTGAACATGACTGGATGCCTTCTGAATATAGTAGAATATGTTCAATACATTTTAGACCAGACGATTTATACAAGACCAATAAAGGATTGACAAGAATAATAAAGGGAGCCGTACCTTATTTTAAGGT
Organism: Udea ferrugalis; assembly: GCA_950022985.1. Taxonomy (NCBI): domain Eukaryota; kingdom Metazoa; phylum Arthropoda; class Insecta; order Lepidoptera; family Crambidae; genus Udea; species Udea ferrugalis. Next base: position 7,284,159 of record OX465545.1, read on the forward strand.
ATTTTTATTTAACACTAGCTGTCTCAACAGACTTCTTTCTGTTGTCAAACATTCAGTGTCACATGACAGGTAGGAACAGTTGCTATGAGAAAACTAAATTGTGGTTTTTCCCTATATTCCTAGCATTTTCTCATGTTTACTCACCTTTTATACCTTCCCTAGTCCATCACAAATATTTTAAAACCATGATTAGCCAAATCGGTTCTGCCGTTCCCGAGTTTTTGCGAGACTAACGAACAGCGACCCATTTTAATATATAGAGATTAGCTTCACGAATATCTTATTTAATTTCATTTGCCGTTCACTTTTTACAAATATACACATTTTTTTCATCCCAATTTATTGTCTGGGTATAACATTTCATTTAACATTTTATTTTTCTGGTAACTGCACATTTTAAAGCGGAAAATCAAATCTTAAAATTAAAAATAAACATTATCAAGTCATTTGTGTACTCAAACATCTTGTCGAGTTTGGAAATTCATTCAACAGAGCAACCGGTCACTTTTAATAACAGAACACATATATTAAGGGCAATTATTGACAAATATTGTAATGTCCGGCTTCACTATTTACATAAAACAGACCCAAAAATATCGAAGGTGACCAAAAGACAGAAACGAAACAAATTATCTTTATTTGAAGGTGTTTAAATTGATTATGTTAAATAAAAATAAGTTAATTGAAATTGTAAGTTATATTTTAGTCATTTAAAAAAAAACAAATATATTTTTATGTGAAATGTTTATTTATTTTCCATAGTGATCTTGCTAACGCTACTTCAAAAGTAGAGAGTTCGCGGATTCCCCGACGTTCTCCGACGTGGCCCGAAAGACGGCGTGGCGTGACATACTTTTCTCGCTCGCACTATTTGAGAAGCCCATCGCTCTATCTTTATCTTTTGATGTCTTATTATTTCGTTCATATTTTGCGTGTGTGTTCGTTTGGATGTAGTGTGCGTGAAAGCCCATATTTTAGTTGACAATTATAAGCGCGTACCGTATCTTCCACTTTCCTTTAATCTAAGTGTGGAGCGGCCTTAAGGTGTCGGGTGACAACGATACGGTAGATATTTTTTTAAACCTGGGTTTGCATTACGGCTATTATCATCTCACATCTTGGTGCTTCATGCTTACTTTGATCATCAACACGCTTCAGTTTGAATCAGTATTTTCTCCTAATTTTGTATCTCAACTGAATACTATTTTAAATGATGTTACTGCGCGTCGTAGTCTAGGACGGCCTCAGGCAAGGTGGAGTGATGATTTGCGCACGATGGCTAGCAGGAGCTGGATGCGAGCACCCGAAGATCGAGTTCAAAGGAGAGGCCTATGTTCAGCAGTGGACTGTAACAGGCTGATGATGATGATGTCACTGTATCTTGCATTTAAATGCTCAATGGAGTTATTCACGGCTAATATCAAAGTTTAGGGATTTTTCGGAGATGAGTAACCACATAGTGACTGGACTTTTGGGAAATAATAACCCAGTTTTATATTTACAAAATGGTTATTGTATTTTCATGAAGCTATCAGAAAATGATTGACACCAGACAGTCAAAATTGACAGGCGTTCGAAACTTCGAAACGCCACACCACCCCCCCACTGAGACGGTTAAGAGAAAAAAAACAATACTTATTTATAATCATTATGAAAAATAAAAGAACCCATTGTTTTTATTTGGTTTAACGACTCGGCCAGATCTAGTAACGAAAGGTTGTTTAGAGACAGGAGCAGCAGGAGTGACAGGTTGTGATGCAGAAAAATCGCCAGAAACCGGAATGACGCGCTGATGTGTTCGAGTTGAGGGTTCTACTGAGTCATTCTCAGTGAATGCAGGCTTTACCCGATCAACACTCACAACAACCTCCCTACCCTTAATATTTAATGTCAACGTTTTGCCATCCTCTGAACGACTTATAATATGAAATGGTCCAGTGTAGGGAGGTTGCAATGGGCGTCGAACCGTATCGTCTCGTAAGAATACGTGAGAGGTGGACGACATGCTCTTAAAAATAAATGAATGCGGCTTGCAGTGCCTAGAGGCGATAGCAGGACGCACATTTGACATTTTACGTCGCAATTGAACCACAAAATCTGCTGGTTCTACTAATTGTTCATTAATTACTGGAGTCAGCATCTCCCCTGGCAAACGCAGAGTTTCGCCGTACAGCATCTCTGCAGCGGTCGCTCCAAGATCTTCTTTGAGAGCAGTTCGCATACCAAGCAGGACAATTTGGAGGGAACGCACCCAGGTGTCATTGTGGCAAATGAGAGCTGCCTTTAACTGGCGATGTACTCGCTCTATCATGCCATTAGCGCACGGGTGATACGATGTGGTTCTGATCCGCTTGGTGGCGAATTGTTGCATGAGTCGACGGAATAAGTCTGATTCAAATTGCGTACCCTGATCAGTTGTAATAATAGATGGAACCCCAAATCGAGATATCCATTCCCTAGTAAAAGTATCTGCTACCTCTTCCGCTGTAATGGATCGCATAGGCCAGACCTCGGGCCATCTGGATACTCTATCTACAGCCGTTAAACAATAACGGTAGTCGTTGCAGACAGGCAAGGGTCCAATAATATCGATGTGGACATGCTCGAAGCGTCCAGACGGTTGATTGGAAATTCCAGGGGGAGCAGAATTATGCCTTGACACCTTACTTCGTTGACATGCTTCACATGTTTGCGCCCAGCGTCGACAGTCTTTTTTCATGGAAGGCCAAACAAATCGGTCAGTCAAAAGCCGAGTGGTTGCACGCACACCGGGGTGTGACAAGTTATGCAGCTTGTCAAACGCCGCGCGGCGAAATGGAGGGGTCAGATATGGACGAGGTTTCCCAGTAGACACGTCACAGAGAACAGATACGTTAGTGCCTGGAATAATTACCGGAGTAAGATTGAGACTAGAGTCACTTCCACGTAATTCCTCAAGTTCCCGATCCGTCTCCTGCGATTTGGCAAGTGCCTCATAGTCCTGTTCTAAGGCGATAGCGTCAACCCGAGACATAGCATCAGCCACAATATTGTCCTCTCCTCGGATGTACTGAATATCAGTTGTAAATTGTCCAATAAAAGACAACTGATTAAGCTGCGGTGGTGGAAACTTCTCTCGGCGCTGTACAAAGGCATTGAGCAATGGCTTATGGTCGGTGTATATAGTCACATGCTGGACTTCCAAAATATGTCGAAAATGCTGTACGCTTTCGTACACCGCCAATAACTCCCTATAGTAGGCAGGCCATTGCGCTTGCTGAGTTGTCAGTTTCTTGCTGAAGAAAGCTAAAGGCCGCCAATGATCCCCCACTTGCTGTTGTAGACAAGAACCTATATGAACACTTGATGCATCTGTAAACAGGCCAAGAGGTGCATCATTGACGGGGTGTTCTAACAGCGTTGCGTTTGATAAATTAGCCTTGCAATCTTTGAAATGTTTTAATAGGTCAGGTGTCCATAAAAATGGCTTCGCACCTTTACCGTTAATAGAGACCAAAGCATTTATCAAGGGGGCTTGAAACTGCGCGGCGTGAGGGACGAAACGGCGGTAATAATTCACCATGCCGAGAAAACGTCGCATGCCCTGAACAGTCTTAGGTGGAGGAAAATCCAACAGGGATTTAACTCGGTCTTTGGGTGGCCGAGTTCCTTCAGCACTAATTAAATAGCCCAAGAATAACACTTCTTTGGCACCAAACACACATTTGGACGGGTTGATAACGACGCCGTATTCTAGCAGGCGTTGGAACAAAATCCGCAAGTGCTTTTTATGTAGGATCTCATCTTTTGAGTATATCAAGATGTCATCTACGTAAGGAAAAACGAAATCAAGGCCCCGAGTGACCTCATCGATGAACCTCTGAAATGTTTGACCAGCGTTCCTTAGTCCAAAGGTCATAAAAGGGAACTCGAAAAGGCCGAACGGGGTGATGATAGCGGTTTTATCGATATCCTCCTTACGCACGGCAATTTGATTGTTGCCTTTACAAGGTCAATGGTGCTGAAAATAGTGGCACCTGAGAGATTATGGGCGAAATCGTTAATGTTGCGCACCGCACAGGGCACGATAATCACCGCACGGACGCCAGGACTGATCTTTTTTTAACGTCATATGCAATGGGGATGACCAAGCACTCTTAGACGGCCTTGCGGTGCCATTTCTGACCATTTCCTCAAATTCCTTTTTGGCAGTAATAAGTTTCTGAGGTGCCAAACGGCGAGAACGAAATGGGCGGTCCAGGTGTCGTCTGAATATGGTGCACTGTGCTATGTTTGATAACACGAGGCAGTCCAGGGGGTCGTGTTATATCTGGAAATTCGGCAAGGACTTGTGCATAAGATTGACTCAATGAAGCTGATGTAGACCGGCCAGTTTTACCATCTATGAGACGCTTGTGTCTGCAATCCGGAAGCAGGTTGTAATAGCTTAAAAAACTGATCCAATTATTGGACTAGATACATCAGCCACAACGAAATTCCAATGGAAGTCGCGGCGAAATCCTAAATCAAGGTGTAATGAAATAGTGCCGTAAGTTTTTATAGTACTTCCATTGACAGCACTGAGTGAATAGTTGCTGGCGATGCGTCTAGCCTTTACTAAGCGCCGAGGGTAACAGCAGAGGTCAGAGCCAGTATCAATTAAATACTGGAGCTTTGACGTCTGATCTGTTACAAACAGTCGGCGGCCAGAAAGTGAGGAGCAATCAGCTGCCGCTACTACTGACTGTCCTGGGAGTTTTCCGATTCCCAGCTGCATGGTAGAGTACACCTGGTAGCCTTGGCACCGAACTTCTTATGGTACCAACACAATTTTAATGTTGCCCCTTTAATTTTGCGGAAGGAGGATTGTTTTCTGCTAGGTTGACTGTTATGATGTGATTAACCTAGGGCAGAAACTTGCGACGCTAACTCCTCAATATTACTTTGCAATTTTTCCAAAGTCTGTTGCTGTGCTAGAGCGATGCTAAATACACTTTGGGGCGCGGTAATTTCACAAACTTTATCCGCCAAGTGAGCTAGATTGTCTAAGGACTGACCAGATTGAGCGGCAAGGATGGCTTGTACAGAGGCTGGAAGACGACGCATCCACAGGTGACATAGGAATTTTTCATCAGTCAACACCGTACCAGCTAGAGAACGGAGATGTCGTAGGAATTGTGAAGGCCGACGTTCTCCTAGTTCTTCTTCGTTGATTAGCTGACGCACGCGCTGTCCTTCGGACATTGAAAGGCGGTGTATGTATAAGCGCATATTTCAACGTGCTATATTTTTGCTCAGGTGCAGGAGGGTTGGAAATTATGTCTTCCACCTCCACTACAAGTTTTTCATCCAATTGCGAAACAATGTAACTAAATTTTGTAGAATTATAAAATTGTTTAAATAACAATTTGACATTGCGGGTATCACAATACCCGTAATGTCAAATTGTGCCTCTGCCTGTGCGAACCATAAGGCTGGTCGGTCGGACTAAAATGATGGTAGTTTAATTGCGACTCTAGACACTGCCAGCGCTGGAGTTGTTTCAATTGATGAACAGGATTTTGTCAACTGCTGCTGAAGGGCAGCATTTTCCTGCTCCAACTGTCTCAAACGTACCTGTAGTTCTGCCTCAGCCATGTTTGGTAATTTACAGCAATAGGAACAATAACGGCTCAAAAATGTGTAAAAGCCTTAGAACGGAAGAACTCTTTTTTCAAAAACAATGAATAAATTGGATACTTCTTCTCAAAGCAGCAAGCTTCTTCAGTCTTGACAAATCTGCCTCCGCCGATAAAACTTCATAGGTTGCATGCTTTCTTCATCAGATGCGCAAAACACAGTTGGCGAACATGAAACGCCTTCAGCAGGAAAGGCAGGCACAAAAGGTAGCAGTCGTGACAGATTACGCTGTGGCCCAACTCTTTACAATCTAGAGCATCGAGATCGTATCTCTTCTGTTCTTTAATAAATCGGATATCTTGGTATAGCTTACATTACGTTCCATCACGTCGGGGTCACCAATTTGGGAAATAATAACCCAGTTTTATATTTACAAATTATTATTGTATTTTCATGAAGCTATCAGAAAATGATTGACACCAGACAGTCAAAATTGACAGGCGTTCGAAACTTCGAAACGCCACAGACTTAAATGGTCATGTTCATAATGTTTTTTTACTTTTTCCTAGTTAAAATTTCGATTTTCCTATAGAAGTCCTCGGGGTTGTGAGCGGACCGCGGGGTGTCCTGTCACTGTCAGTCAACCCAGCTGTTGCCACAGATTATTAAAAAAGCCCAAGATTTCAACACAGTTCATTTTTCACTCGAATAATTCTTATTTTTAAGTGGTTTAAAGAGAAAAAGCAGTTGAATTTAGTCTTTTAACTAGCACAGTGCAAGATTCTCTAGGACTTATTTAATAAATTGCGTCCAAAATGCTTGCAGTTCTCCTGTTAAACCGTATGCGAAGTAGGCGACAAAAAAAGTTGCCTAAACAAAAGGTAAAAACGCCTGAAATAGTCCGTACAGAAGCCCCAAAGGAGTACTGTAGGACTTGCCTATGCAACGACGACCTAGTGTCGATATTCTATAACAGTGAAACGGCGGACAAGTGGACGGAAGACTTAAAACTTGTGACTGGTTTGGAGGTGAGATTCCCAATAAAAATATACAATGATTAAGTCCCTAATGGGAGCCAACCCGATGTTAATGGGTTATTGTGGCCTGTACTAGGTGGGCAAGTAGTTCTGGCTGCGGCAGCCATTAAAACACGCCGATGATTAAATGCTAGCCAGTTCAACCAGGAGGAATGCTAATGTCTATAGTCAGTGTCAATGACTTGTTGAAGAAGCCAATTTATCAAACAAATAAACAGCTAAATAAAACAACTTTACGGATTCTACTCGCGGTCTTATATTAGAAAACATTAAATAAACAGCTTTTATACTCCCAACTGCTGGGCACAGGCTTTACATAAACAATGAAGTGTTCCAGCCATATTCCATCTAATGTCAGATGTTTTCAAGCCACCCTGAGGCTGCTAAAACTGGTTTCTGTACCTGGGGTCATGACATAACATTTTTGATCAAGTTATGTTTCACTTTAACAGTACCAGTACCAGTCTTATGCCCTAATTCATTATAGTTAATTCAGTACTGCATCATAAGTGCTTGCATAAGTGTTGCAATTGAGGCATATATGTAGAATCAAAGACAGCTAAACGACAATACGACTTATAGGCACTTAGTTACCTTTGATTCTATATCAATTGTAGTGTCCTATCGTTTACTCTACACATCAAATTCAGGAAATTGGTTGTCTGTTAACTTCGGTTTATCATATGTGTCATGTTTTTTCGTGCATGCAGCTGGCTCCATCAAATTATAAGACGTTGTCACGTCAAAAAACAAAAGTTTACAATTATGAAAGTGGTTCTGTTTAATAATTTCCAGAAGCTAATCTGTTTGTTCTTACTTGCAGATAAAAATTAAAGATGGCTTGTCCCAAAAGATATGTCTAAATTGTATTGAAAGTGTCAACCAAGCGATACAATTCAGACTAAAGTGTGTGAAAAACGATGGAAAAATAAGAAAACAACTTCAAAATGGTTCAGGAAGTATAGAATATTATTTAGAAGTTAATCAAATGGATGATAATGGACGTGATTTAAGGAAAGGTGTATACAATGATAAAATGGATGAAAATGATTTGTCTTTAGTGGGTGATTTTCAAACTGATCATGATTATTTGGACCTTGATGCAGATGCAGAGCCTATAGTGAAACAGGTACAAATGACATTTAATTATTATTTCAGATAGAAATACCGGGAAAAACTGTTCGGTCTAGGTTTCAGATGGGAATTAAGCAAATCTGCTTACTGGGAGACTTAATACTAAGCTACTCGTCTTTTTCTGGTATTTCTATATTCAACTAGCAGCCGCCCGCGACTTCGTCCGCGTGGACTTTTCTGTTGAAATTTTCCAGAATTTTCTTTGCTATAAACCTCACGGAGCTCGAGACCTTTCCAACGAATGCAAAACCGTGAAAATCGGTTCGTGCGTTCTGGAGTTATAGCGTCAGGAAGGAAAACCTGACTTATTTTTATACAGGGTGTTTCAAAAATACCCCTAAAGACTGAAATGGCATAGAAACTGAATGAAACTGAAATAGTAGGTGTTGTCCCTTTTTTCATATCTCTCATGGTTTCCATAAAAACGTACATCGAAAGTTTACAAAAATATCGATATTAATTCCCTCACTACCTGACAGCTGATAAGCGGTCATACCATGTCATCGAACCCATTTCGGTCATCGACCCATAGAGTTAAAAAAAAACAGAATGTAACTTATCTGTACTTTGTGCCTACCTCCTTCGTCAACGTGTAAAAAGGATGCTTGGGCCTTGATAAAAACAGCTAACTTGAAATTGGTACTCAATACCACTTCTCATGTACGTAAATTTGAGAAAAAAATGTGAAAACTTCAGCTATTAAAGTCAAACCACTTGAAATGAATTAAGTTCGTACATGATTCATACTTCCGATAGCCACATAATTATTGTTAACTACGTTAATATTCCAAATACTGCGGACGAAATAATTAAGTAATATTTCAGGTAGCTTGCTTTGCCGTGATTTCGAGCGACTTATCTGAAGTTATTCCATCTTTAAATGCCATTTGCCTTAGTCTTTTAACCTCCTCCGATCAGTACCAGGAGTAAGACTTTCATTGAGTTCCGTATAAAAATGAGCACGCTTTCGAGTGTGGAGTGGCCTTTTTGGAGCGCGGAACTCCATTTCAACTATTAGGTGGTACGAGCCATACCCTAACACGCAGGCTCTGTGAGGATTATTGTAAGGGTGTAAGGCCAATGATAAACCCTACTGTCAGAGGTTATCAAGCTACCCCGACGAGTCTTAACGACTGTCATCTGAGAAAATGGATTACCTACTACATTTCCATCCAATCACCCTAGCGTCCGTTGCCTAACATGTTATCGTATCCGATGCACTATTACCACTAAGCCATGGACACCTGTAATTAGTGTTATTTCGTCGTGAATTTGATTTTTAAAGCTGTGACACCGCTCTCCAAGGAACATATTTACCAGGCACCGCTCACGATTAACACTTTTTTACGCAATAGGACCTACTACTACGACACACGTGCTTAGCGCAGAAAATCGCGCGGCGCCCGCCTGACATACGAGTAGGCAGGTACCTACGTATCAACCTTGTTGCAATTGCGATAAACAAATTCAAAACAAAAACACACGAGTGATTTGGAAAATTGCATTTATCATTTAGGCAAAAAGGCTTTTATTTCTTACCTGAGGTTACGTATTAGTTCAATAATCATTGTTCGAAGTGGCCGCCTTCCTCGAGGATAACACTATTTTGTTGTCCTCCCAGCTAACATCAATTCACATCTAGGTTCTTCACGGTTGTACCTACTTCACTTTGAATTAGTATTTTCAAATGAAAAATGTTATTTGGCTTTCTTTTCTCTCAAACGGCCACGAAAGAAACTGAATTCTAAAGATAAATAAACCATTAATCTCTTCACGAGAAAATTCACACAAACACACTGCAATCCAATTAACTTGACGGACCTAATTTACGTAAAAGTAATAAGGTCATCACATTTACCGTGGTCACGGTCACGTCACGGGACGCGGCAAGTGCAAAAACAAACTGAAGTCGATTTTCACAAAGTTTAGGACATATCCTTGTCCTTGGGCACCTCTGATTGGTGGGGGGTGGGGGGTGAGGCGAATTTCGTCTCTATGCGCCCGAGTTACGATTCATATTCATATGATGGGTTTCTTTGGTTTCGTTTCCCTTTTCGGCATTTGCTAAGCAGCGCGGGCGCGGCGGCGCCCTTTGACATAGCTGGTAGGTAAGTACGGCGTAAAGAAAAGTGTATAAGAGATGAATATTCTATTTTATTCCCCTTTTTTTAAGTTTTACTTTAAGTTTTTTGTAAAGTGGCTTGGTGGCTAAGGGGAAACTATGTGAAGGATGTGGTTTTAGAATCTTCCTATCTCTAACCGTTTTTACGTAAACGGGAAAACAGTGATTTTTCCTATTATGACAAGGTTCTAACACAAAAAAAATTAATAGGAAAAAGTTTTTTCCGTATTCGGAAATTACAAAAAGACGCTACACGCTTTAACTAACAAACTATTAACACAATCAAAAATTTTTACTAAAACTTATATTAACTAAACCAAAGACCTTGGTGGTGCCGAGGGTTCCAGGGGGCTGGTGTTGAATCAGCTGGTTCAGCTCCTGGGATGTTGACAGCAGGCTGCTCGTACCGATTCCTTTTTCCTGTCTCGGAGATGTAGGACGATTGAGCTGCACGTGCTGCCTGGAGCTGGCTTGATCCCTGGTAAGGCAGTTGATTCCTCGGTTTTCCGGCTGTGTCTTGGGCCACCGGAGGGGTAGCTTCAAGGACGTGGCGGGTCACGCTGTCCAGTCAGGGTCTTCTTGCCGTGTCGTGGTTTCGGGGTCTCTGCCGCCTCTGGTTCCTGGGATCCGTTGCCGAAACCCTCTTAAATCGAGGAGTTCAGCGCCGGAGTTTGGTTCCTACTTCAAAGGGCGTAACAGGGATCACGAAAGCACTTTGGGTCTTTGGTCAGCAGTCCTGGGTTCCGCTGTCCAGGATTCGTTTTTTGGTTTGTTTACTTATTTTAACCTATAATTTTCTTAAACACTAACCGCATTATAACTGTTATAACTTCTTTGTTTGTTGTCCGAAAATTCTAATTTTTGGTACACTTATTGGTTACGAGTCACACTATTTTTGCACAGATTTTCGCTCAGGGTTGTCACTGAAGAGTTAAAGTTATGAATTTTCGAAAAGTGTCCAGTTTTTTCGATTTTTCAAATGTCTCTAACTCCGTTGTCCTGCGTGCTAGCGTCTTGCAAAAAACTACGCCGGGCTCGTCTCACGGTTGCGCAGCTGGTCCAGGTGGTAGCTTTTGGCTTTTCACCTGGAAGCATAGAACCGCGTTCTGGGCTAGAGCTACCTCGTCATCAGCTGTGCGTGCAGCAGGATCCCCACAGCATCAGCGCTGATGCAAACCTTTATGATTTCAGTAACACAAAGTAAAACAAATTCATTAGAACGATAGCAAAAAAGTATGGTCAAACGGCATGACAGTCTACCCATTTCCGGCCAGTCCTCCTTGCTCTTGGCTAATAATGTCACTGCAAGAGCAGGATGAAAAACGGGAATGGGTAGCCCGATGTGCCGCTGACTGTGCCTTTAATCAGACATTTAAATAAAGGCACCGCATTGTCTGCTTAGAACGCAAAAGCAGAAGTACTAGGGAAACATGAAGTCGCGCATTTTGGTTTTTTACCATTTTTACGAAACCATAATTTGGCAGAGATCGATAACATTTGCAAATTTTGCACCTAGATACAACTTAAAGTTGGCTTGCTATAAAAGTTTTTAGAAGTTTACGACAACATGTTGTAGGTACTGTTGGATCGTAAGTATTGTGTCAGTGCTTTAAACCACCATTCGACCATTTGTAGTAGGTGGCAGAAAAATGAAATAGTAAAGTAGAGATCGTCCAAGCTGAAATGACGCGCTCCTACACAGCATCTACGCATGGTCACAATACACAAAGACATTGGTTCTTCAGTTGCCGGTTAGGCTCAAAAAAAGGAGCACGTACCGTTCGATCTCAAAAGTACTGTCAGCATGTCTACAAGAACTCATCTACGGAGCCAACAGCCAGATACTTAAATGTAATATTTCGTCAAACAACTTATTTGATTTTTATCTTGTTGAAAAAAAATACACCGTACTTAAATACTAATGTTATATCGTAAATTAAATACTAATGTTGGTGCGAATTGCTGGGATGTCAAGAACATAAAGGTGGAAAGCTAGTCTGCGCCTAGTGGTCCGATGAAGAAAAGGAGCTGGTGGAATCAGGTCACGCAACTCCTTCGCACACTCTCCGAAATGCAACCTGTAGAAAACCGACAAACAAGCTACCACCCTCCGGAGGTGTTCAAGGTCTTATAGCTTATCTGTGATGTCAGCGTCCCTCACAAGCCTCAGCACGCCTCTCCACCGAGTCTAAAGCGGCCAGCTGGTACTTGGCGGATCCGTCGCAGAGGTGACACGGTACTCCATACATGGACGAATTTGCGCTTTGATTAAGACTATGATTAAGACTGACTGATTACTGTCCATCAACGTGTTATGTTAATGGCTGCAGTTTTTCGGGGCCCAATAATAATAATGTTTGTGTCCAGAACCTTCAACACCGTTTTTGGGGCTGAAATCAAACCTCTATCGCACTTTTGAAAGCCAACCCATCGTTATCCCATTCAAGAGAAACGCATATCCAGAATACAAGCTAGTGAAATTGCCATTCGTTGAAAGTCCTACATAATCTTCCCTTGCCTTAAAATGAAAAAAAAAGTAAAAAATAAAAAATACCGAAAATGTTATTCACCTCTGATTGGGAAAAATCCCGCACAACACAATGACTCAGACAAAAGGAGTGGGCGGGGCGGCCGGAAACACGATATTATTACCTTTCTGTTATGGCGCGAATATGAGTGTGAGTACGAACATTTTTCTCTTTCTCGCGCCTTCGAAGCGAGCCCGCGACCGCTCACGGACCTATGCGATTTTTCTAGAATAGATCGCCGTCTCTATCTTGTACGTACTCAAAGCTACATTGCCGTCCCATTCTAACTTGTGCGGGCGCACTATTCCCGACTAAAATGGACTTGCCCACCCAAGTTTGCAGACCCCTATTGTCACGATGTGGCCTATTTTTGAAACAAATATCGATTATGGTTTCACAATAACATTTTTACTTACAAAATACCTACCACCTAAGGTTTAAGCCGGCATTGCCTCCCCCCATGCTGTAAATTCAAATATTGCGCCGAAAGGCGACGAGTGTCGAGGCGGCATCAGTCAAAGAGACCGCCGTTGCCTACCGAGCCGAGCCGCTGCTGGTTTGTTTACATTTTTTTAGCTAGTCGTGTCGCAGCGCGCAGCCGAGCTAGTGTGTACGGATGGCGGATTCGTGGAAGTGGTGGAAGCGCGAGTGATTAAGTGTAGTTTCGTAATTAAGTATTAGACCGTGGTATTAGTGCGTGTGTTTAGAAAAAACTAAGTGCGTGTGTGAGTTAATGTGCGCGCGCTATCTCACTTTTTCTATGACGTCTTCGCAAGCTAATGACTATTTAGGATTGATAACCTCTCAATGTAATTGTAACGTCTCAATCACAAAAGCTTCACGGGCGTTCCGGCAGTGCCAGTGGTCTTAGCGAGCAACGTATTTAAGTAGGTACCTATTAATTTTAATTAGGGTGGCAAGACTTAGTAGGTACACAAAATACATACCATAAGGACACGTAACATGTAGCGACTTGCCGTTTTGCGGAGCCATACAGATAGGTACCTACGAACCTACCTGCATACTTCGTCTCAACGTAACGATAAATATCCTTGTGTTACACGATTCAATGGATCAGACAGACAAGGAATATGTAGTAGAGGGCCGTACTGTACTATGCTGATGTGCCGTTGACTGTACAATTAGTGATAATGAAAACGGCACCAGAGGTTGTGTGTTCGATATCTATCTACGATTTCTAATACGTACCTACCTATAAAAGTTTTAGCCTAAATGTCTCCGGTTTGATTGACTACATACCTACCTAACTACCTACCGGTTCGTGTTAAACTTGTTACGTTGATAACAATACGAATTTATTTTTTGCGGTTGAAATATTTGAGGCGTTCACATGAATGAAGCACCTTATGCTGCTGGCTCAAGACCCATTTTGCAATGAAGGTCTTGAGGCGTCACATAAACCTTTTTTACGTAAGGCACCTTATGGTGCTAGCTTAAGACGCATTTTGCAATGGTTTTGTACAGGTGAAGCAGAGGCGATCGTACAGAGGTACTAGGCACACAGAACTTATTGGTTGGTTGCCGCTACTTGAAGTATTAGAAAGAGAGACAGTTAGAAAACGTAGGGGCGTGAACAATGGAGGTCGCTCCTGGTCACTCCCGGTAGGGTCAACTCGGGTTCATGAACCCGAATTTGTGCTGGGAATTTCTATGATCGATGTTTTTATTTTACGTTAATTTACTCGAAATTCTAATTATGAGCTACAACTCTAAGAAATTACCAAGGGACTCTTTTCAGGAGTTTGTATAACCCACTTCAGTTATTAGGGGTATTTTTGTAACACCCTGTATAGTAGATAAAGATACAGCATTGATAATGCATAATGATGAACAAAAGTTTTTTTTTTCTTATAATGCAAGTTTAGATTTCATTTAGCATTATGCAACCTATGTTGGTCAACATAGGTTTCAGTTTTGGTCTACTAGAGTAGGTTTCGGCTGAATTTGACCAAACTTGCAGCTTGCTGGAACATAACTTAACATAACATGAACAACCTATGTAAGTCCCACTGCTGCAACTGGGCACAGGCCTGACCTCAACTATGAGGCCATACTCCAACACGCGGGCTCAGTGCGGATTGTTAGAGGGGTGTAAGGTTAGTGAGCAATCTTAATGTCAGATGTTATCAAGCCACCCTAAGGCCTCTGAATAATAACCAAACGAATAAGGCCTCTGACTAGGCTTAACAACTGACAATGAACATTGCTTGAACGTTGTTGAAATATTTTCCAGAAACGGCCAGTGAGGCAAAAGTCCCCAGATCGACCAGGCAAGGTATACAAGTGCCACATTTGCGATAAGGTATACAACAGGAGGTTGTCCTACAGAGCGCATGTCAACCGGCACACCAACTATTTTGTTTGCGAGGTACGTAGGTATCATAGAAAATAGTAAAGAAATACACGCCACACGCCACAAAACGCCGCCACCGGCGTATTTTCTGTAGTTTCCATACATTTTATATGGACTCAGCACACGGTCACGCCGGTAGTGGCCACTAGTGTACTGTGCTAGCGATGCCAAACTATCGTTTAAGTCGAAAAACATGTACCCTAACGATAGGCTTATCGATAGCACGGCATGTAGCGGCATTTTGTGGCACGCGTGCGGGGAAACTAAGGTTAGAACTATGAATTCACAGGAGTGCGGTAAACGCTGCGTGAGCAAGACAATTCTGCAATTCGATAGTTTTACTATAGATTTTTTAGGTCGAAAAACATGTACCGTACCCTATGGATAGGCTTATCAATATTATCGATACTATGGATAGCACAGAACAATGCAATACTATCCATAGTATAGCTGGTCACGAAAAAAAAACTTTCAATAATATTATATTTTATTACTGTTTTTAGCATTTTCCATGCAGTATCTTCCTAAAGAAAACCAGAAAAAGACATTTGGTCATGTTGGCATCAGCCAACATCATTGTTGTCTTTTTCTGGTTTTCTTTAGAAAGATACTGCATGTAAAATGCTAAAAACAATAATAAAATATAGTAATAGCTTTTTCATCTTAATCGGGAGTTAAATATTAGAAAAAAAGGTTTCTTCCGAGTGTTAGAGGTGGATGCCTATAACATTGATGAAATCACCCTGGCTCATAGGGCAAATACATCAGAAAGATTCGGCCGGTCTGTTAATGGTCTCGGTAGCATAACTGGTAGTGCAGTCGCCCGGCTTGCGAAAGATGCGGGTTCAACTCCTGCCTGATGCCAACATGACCAAATGTCTTTTTCTGGTTTTCGTTATCAATAGTATTGTTCCTCGTAAATGAAAAACTATCGGCAACACTAGTTGCCACGCGCCCCACGCTATAAACTAAAAGATGTCGGTGGCGGCGTTTTGTAGCACGGGGAAACTAAGGTTAGAACTATGAATTCACAGGAGTGCGGTAAACGCTGCGTAAGCAAGACAAATCTTTTAGAACACAAGCGAGCCCTGCACGGCCTGGCTCGGATCCACGTCTGCCAGCACTGCGACTACAGCTCGGCCACCAAAGCTGGCTTGTTGGTGAGTAGAGAACCACTTACAGGCTATTATATCTTAAGTTAAGCATCTTATATTAAGTTAAGCATCTTATCTTAAGTTAAGCATCTTATATTAAGTTAAGCATCTTATCTTAACTTAAGCATCTTATACTAAAGATCTGAAAACCAGAAAAAGACATTTGGTCATGTTGGCAACAGGCAGGACACGAACCCGCATCTTCCGCAAACCGGGCGACTGCACTAACCAACTATGCTACCGAGACCATTAACAGACCGGCCGAATCTTTCTGGTATGCCTGATGCCAACATGACCAAATGTCTTTTCTGGTTTTCAGATCTTTAGTAAAGACTACCTGTCCCAACAGACTTCGTTCTGTTGTCAAAAATTTAGTGTCACGTGACAGGTAGTAACATTTACTAAGGGGAAACTAAAATTGTGATTTTTACTATATTCCCAGCATTTTCTCATGATTACTCATCTTTTATACCTTCCCTCGACCATTACAAATGCTTCAAAACCAAAATTAGCCAAATCAGTCCAGCCATTCCCGAGTTTTAGCGAGACTAACGAACAGCAGTCCATTTTTATATATAGAGATACTGCATGGAAAATGCTAAAACAATAGTAAAACATATTAAGCATCTTATCTTCCTAGACCCACAGTCGAAGACACACAGGCGAGCGTCCGTTCGTGTGCTCGCACTGCGCCGCCGCGTTCCACTCGCGCGCAGGACTGCTGCAGCATCTGCCGATACACCTGCCCGAGAGCAACTTTGAGGTTAGTGTGGAAATAATTAGGATGGGGTTCTCCTCTCGTTGAGGTTACGATAATTTAAAGACTAGACTTTTTGCATCTAGGTACTAACATGTGCGTGTGCATTGGGTGAGCATCCTCTAAAACCATTAGTTAAAACAGTACAAATTATGTATGCCATTTAATTGCTAATTCGCTAAAATATCAGCCCTTTTAATAACGTGAGGATTGGGTGAGCACAAGAAATCATTTTGTTAGGTATTGGGACGGGCGGACACAAGTGAAACACAAGACTGCTGTCAACGCACTGCGGTATATTTTATCATAGGCGTGGGCGCAGCCACGCTACTAACCTATAGATCTATGGCTACCTACATAACATTTCTCCCCCAACAAGTAAGACAACATCAAAAGAAACGCTTATAGTCTATGATGGGACGGGCGCGTCTTGAGCCCTCCTCAATCACGGGTTCCTCGACCTCCGCAACATCATGAAAATCATCATCATCGTCTGATTCTGGTGGTCGTCGCACGCCTCTGCTCGTTGTCACAAACGAGTCACTCGGCAGTTCCGTGGCTTCATCAGGTGATGGAGGCGGTGGCGAGGATGGTGAAGCCGTCGAAATTTCACCACTTTCTTTTTCCCCTCCTCTGTTGTTAGGAGTCCTCGTTTGCGGGGACCCTGCCTGAGGTTGTGGTTGTGATGTTGCGATATCATCGGCGAGACAACCATTGTCTTTATTACATACGACACTGTAGCTGTCACTCAGTAGCTGGTCATGTGAATTTACGTATGAACCGTTACAAGATAACATTTGGTTAATGTGTTTTTTAACTTGGTTTAAGGTGGCACAGTCTTTGATTAAAAATAATCTGTTTCCTAATCTCTTCTCAATAACTCCCTTCACCCAAGAATATTTATTATTACTCGAAAACTTCATATACCACACATATTGTCCTACGGTAAAGTTCCTTTCTTTGCCTCTGCGTTCCTTAGTAAGCGAACACTGTTTGGAAACAACACGTTCAGCGAGTGCGGCAGAAGAGGGCGTCTCCGACGGCGCTCGCGGGCAGATGAGGTCGAGACGCGATCTCAGCTGGCGGCCGAACACTAGTTGAGCCGGTGACGCTCCCGTTGTAGAATGAACGGAATTACGATAGTCAAAAATGTACTTTAGTAAATTTAATCTACTTTCCCTTAAATTGTTACTACATTGCAAGCTACTTTTTATTCCGCGTTTGACAATTTTCACGTATGATTCAGCTTGGCCGTTACTAGCGGGGTGGTAGGGTGGTGACGTCATATGAGAAATTCCATTTAATTCACAAAATGCTTTGAACTCTTGAGCACAAAACGACGTCCCGTTATCAGATACTAAGGTATGTGGCAACCCAAAACGAGACATAAAATCGTACATTTTTTCTATAACGTTAGTCGTAGTGCAATTATTCATCTCGTATAATTCTAGCCATTTAGTGTAAGCGTCTACAATAACGAGGTACGTCCGCCCATGAATCGGGCCTAAAAAATCAAGATGAATGCGATAGAACGGCTGCGAAGGATAGGGCCACGGGGACACGGGCGCGCGTGGCGGCGCGGCGCGCATGTGTGCACACACCTCACACGCTCTTATCATTTGTTCTAATGCACCATCGATACCCGGGAACCAAAACCGCGCTCGAGCCTCCGCCTTTGTCTTCACAATACCTAAATGGGATTTATGGAGTTCCGACAAAGCTTCTTCGCGCAAAGATTCCGGTATAATTATTTTATGGCCGCGCAAAAGACAACCGTTTTCATACGACAGTTCATGTTGGCATAACTTATACGGTATCAATTCCAAATCAGCAACTGATTTTGGCCAGCCGTTTAAAACATATTTAATAACTTTGATTAATACGCGGTCATTTTGAGTTGCATTACGTAACTCGTCTATAGTTATCGGAAGTGAGCCGTGCACGACGAAACACACGTAGGCAGCGCGGTCGCATAAGTCCGCCTCCCCGTCCTGTGCGCTCGCGCCGGCGTCTCCCGTCTCATGTTCTGTCTCGCTCGGCAAACTAGCTCGCGATAAGAAGTCCGCGGTATTGTCCGCACTTTTGATATATTCTATGTTGTAATTATAACCACACAAAAATAAGGCGTACCGTTGCAGACGGTTCGCAGATACCTCTGGTATCCCCTTATGTGGGCCAAAAATTGAAAGGAGTGGTTTGTGGTCCGTGCGCAAAATAAATGGTATCGACCGCCCGTACAAATATTGGTGAAATCTCCTGACTCCGAATATAATGGCAGTAGCCTCCTTTTGTATTTGTGAATATCGTCGCTCGGCATTATTTAGCGTGCGTGATGCAAAAGAAATTGGTTTTTCTAACCCATCTTCGCATATTTGTGATAAAATAGCACCTAACCCGTTAGGAGACGCGTCTACTGTTAGTATAATCCTTGCATTGGGATTAAAGTGTGTTAAGACTTGGTCTGAACCCAGTTCATTTTTTATTTTAAAAAATACCTCGTCTTCTTTTTGGCCCCAACACCACTTAGTATTTTTTTTCAAGAGCTCATATAGAGGGCTTAAAATACAGGATGCACTGGGAACAAAACATCTATAGTAGTTCACCAATCCCAAAAACGACTGAAGTTGATTAACATTTTTTGGGGTTGGTGCATCTAGTATGGCTTTCACTTTATCAGCTGATTTTTTCAATCCCTCTTTGTTTATCACATAACCTAAATAACTGATTTCGTCTTGAAAAAAATCGCATTTCTCGCGTTGCAATGTTAACCCTGCATTTTGCAACCTTTGTAGGACCTGGTTAAGCCTCTCCAGGTGCTCTGCGCGATCGCAGCCAGTCACAAGGACGTCGTCCAGCAGGACTAGCACGCCGTTTATGCCTGCGAGCAGACTTTCCATAGCCCGCTGGAATATTGATGGCGCGCTGGCTAGCCCGAACACTAAGCGCGTGTACGCAAACAGGCCACGGTGTGTGTTGATGCACGTTAGCCTCTGTGACTCCTCGCTAAGGCAGAATTGGTTATAAGCCATAGAAAGGTCCAGTTTTGTAAATTGGGTTCCACCATACAATTTAGAAAACAACTCGTTTACTGTCGGCAAAGGATACTGATCAACATTTAGCTGCTTGTTAATAGTTACAGAATAATCAGCGCAAATACGCACTGAGCCATCGCGCTTTAAGACCGGCACGATCGGTGACGCATACTCGGAATGATTAACCGGGCGAAGGACGCCTAAGTCGACAAGACGTGCTAACTCCTTCCCGACCTTATCCCTTAACGCAAAAGCAACCGGGCGCGCCTTGCAAAATACTGGCTTTGATCCGTCTTTTACTGTTAGATTCACTTCGTATAAGTTAAATCTACCTAGTTTTCCTGAAAACAAATCGGGGTATCGTAAATTCAATGACTTAATTGTGTCATCGTTATAACTACAATGGTTTACCGGACTAAGCTGTAATTCGAACTGTGCAATAAAATCACGGCCGAGAAGCGGTGGGCCGCCGCCTCGAACCACATACACATCTATCTTGCGCGTACGGCCTCGCCACTGCAGTGACATCTGTGCGCAACCTAAGCATCCCAGCACCTCGCCCGTGTAACTTATAAGTTTTTTATTCGTCTTTGTTAATGGAAGGTTATCAAAACATAATTTAAAAGTCCTTTCCGATACGACTGTCACCGCTGAACCACTATCAATCTCAAATCTCAACTGCTTTCCGTTAACGTACACCGACTCAACCAGCGGCTCACCTTTAACTGAACGAATATTGAACAACTCACCGTCGTCGTCGCCCTCGTTTACCTCACTCGTAGACGTTGCAACAAAATTCACTTTAGTGCACATGCGCGCTAAATGACCTTTCCTATTACACTTCCGACACGAATAATTGGCGAAACGACACGAGTCGGCCTTGTGGTTACTATTACCACAAACGGAACACTTCACTCTCTCACTATCACCACGACGAGACCCGGCCGTCGCGGCCGCGGGCGGGCGCGCGATCCTGAACAGCTGATCGGTGGCGGGTGTGGCGGACGCGGCAGCGGCGCCTGCGGCCGCCCGTGCGCTACGCAGACCTTCGGCCAGCTCCACAGCTTTAGTCAGAGTCAGCCCTGCCAACTCCAGGACGTACATTTTCTCCTTTTCCGGCCCAGCTAACATGCCCATTATGAAACGGTCCCTCAACACTTCTTCGACATTGGAAAATCCACAATTTGACGTGAGGCCACGTAACCTGGCCGCCCACTGCGAAGGAGTCTCCGTGGCGTGTTGGGTCGCAGCGTAAAACCGATGACGCTCACTGAATCCGACTTGTTTCGGAGTAAAATGCGCGTCGAGCAGTTTCACAATGTCTTCGAATGGCACGCTATGCAATTCCTTGGGCAACGCCAGGTCTTCCGCGAGCTTGTACGTGCCTTCCGTGAGTGCGCTGAGGAGTATTGCCCGTCTCCTCTCCCCCGTTGGATCTTTCTCGTTGCCGATCTCGTTTGCAATAAATAATTGCATTAATCTGCACTTGTATGTTTTCCATGTGTGTACTTCATGGTCAAAACAGGACAAAACACCAAAATTCGAAAACGACATTTTCTTATTTTATTTTAAACGCGGGTAAGATCTCGTCGCCACTGTTAGGTATTGGGACGGGCGGACACAAGTGAAACACAAGACTGCTGTCAACGCACTGCGGTATATTTTATCATAGGCGTGGGCGCAGCCACGCTACTAACCTATAGATCTATGGCTACCTACATAACACATTTGTATTTTTTTTATTACGGATCTTGTGAAACTGAATTTTAAAACCCTAGTTAGAATAGATTTTTACTGAAATTCAGTACACTATTGGTATTTGTAAAGTCATTACATACCGAGATACGGCTGCCCCTTTGTGAGAACTGGGTGAGCAGACATTTCATTAAATACCTTTGGTTCCATCGTTTTACAAATTGCACGATTACATTTACAATTGTTTTAGACCTTCAACTAAATGGTGAGAACATTTTTATTAATTTTTAGAGGGTGCTCACCCAATGCACACGCACACGGTACTAACTACATTTCTTTTTAGATACCCACGCACACAACACACACAAACACTATAAACAAACAAACAAACAAACAAACAAAACATTTATTTGCAATGAATACAAGTGAGTCAATAATGGTCTTAAAAATATCTAGACATAGTATTCGGCCTGCTAGCAGGCGTGCAAATTATTAAAAGTAAGTTACAGTTTAAGAATACCTAGTTTAAACTATGTAAAAAGAATTTGGTACATTATACCTATTTGCAATTTGCAATATTAACCTAAAACTAATACTTTAAACAATAATACACTACAATATACAAACACTACAAATATACAAAATTATACAAATGTTGTAATAATATAAATCTATGGCTTATCTATTTAAATACCTTTGATAATATTTACAAAAATAAAAACATTAAATAATAAAGGAATGAAGATGCCTATGTAATATAATCTTTGTCATGAAATAAATATTCCTTTATATCATAAAAACAGTTTTTTATCAGCCAATCGGTGAGAATATTTTTAAAGCTATTTCCATCTAAATTTTTTATTTGTACAGGTAATTTATTGTAAAGTAGTAAGCACATATTATGGACATTTTGTTTGTAAATGTAGCATTGACTAGGTGGTTGGTGTAGTAAATGGAGGTATTGAGTTCGTGGTTGTCTGCATGAGACTTCAGTGTGCTTCTGAAAATAGTGAGGGTGTGATTTCACGAAGCAGCAAATGTCTCTAATGTACAGACAGGGCAATGAAAGAATCTTCAGTTGTCGGAAAAGTGGTTTGCAGCTATCTAAAAAGCCAGCGTCACAAATAGCCCTAATACATTTTTTCTGCAGTTTGAATGCCCGTTCAAATTCTACCGAGTTTCCCCATATAATGAGTCCGTAACTCAGGACAGAGGATACGTATCCGTGGTATGCAACGATTGAGGCCTCGGTAGAAATTGTTTGCCGCAAACGTTTTAAAGCGTAGACGTAGCGTTCAAGTTTTTTGCAAATTGAATCAATATGCTCTTTCCAATTTAGGTGCTGGTCGATTATTATCCCCAAAAATTTAAAGCACTCAACTTGGCCTATTTCAACATCATTATGTTTTACTTGTAATTTTAGTTTCGACGTGCGGTAAGAACGGAACTCCATAGTTTTTGTTTTAGCAAGGTTTATGTTTAAGTTATTTGATTTTAGCCATTGTATAATATCTGAAAGAGCTTTGTTAACTGTGTTTTCAGTGGAGTCGTTCTTTTCACTTTTAATTAGTATTGTGGTATCATCGGCAAAGAGTATGGATTTATGTTTTGTTGAATTTGGTAGGTCATTTATGTAAACTAAAAATAACAAGGGGGCAAGAATACTGCCTTGGGGAACGCCGGTATGGTTTGTCAAATAAGCTGATCGGTGACTTTTTTTAACCAAGGTGTTTCTACAATTACTGATTTGCTGAATCTCAGTGCACTGTAGTCGGTTTTTCAGATAACTTTGTAGCCAATCGTAAGTTTTTCCTCTAATACCATATTTTTCAAGTTTCTGGAGTAAAAGATCATGATCTACAAAATCGAAAGCCTTGGACATATCGAGAAAAATGGATAAAATGGTTGTTCTACTATTAAGACTTTCAGTGATATATTTGACCAAGTCATAGCAAGCGAGAGTGGTGGAACTACCTTTTCTAAAACCAAACTGCTGTGCATGCAAGACATTAAACTTAATAAGAAAATCATTAATTCTTTTGAACATGGCCTTTTCTAACACTTTGGAAATTATTGGAATAATTGTTATCGGTCTGTAATTATCTAAATCTAACTTATCTCCTTTTTTTTTAAATAATGGTTTGACAATTGATATTTTCAATTGCTCTGGAAAATAACCCTCTTCGAAAGATAAGTTGATAATGTGGGATAATGGACGACACAAAATATTGGCAACTAGCTTTAATATTTTAGTGATGATGTCGTCATAACCGCTGGATTTTCTGTTTTTTAAAGCCATCATTATGTTATAGGTTTCGCTGTCAGTTACTGGTGTTAAATAGATAGTTTTCGGATTATCTGTAATGGAACTTTGTAGAATATTAGAGTGACCCGAACCTTTATTCGTAATATTGTTAAAGTAATTATTAAATACCTCACAGATTCTTTGAGGATCTTTGTACATATGTCCATCAAAAATAATACTATTTATATCATTATCGTGTTGATTATTAGATATCGTGGTTGAAATTGTGTTCCAGATCGTTTTAGGATTTTTACCATTATTTTGTAAATATCTTTTATTACTATTTTTTTGTGAAGTATAAATACATTTTTTTAAAATGGTGCAATATTTTGTATAAGCAGAGTTTAATTGTTTTTTTGTGTATTTATTATGTTTTGGAACAGCACAGTATCTAAGATAGAGTTGACGTTTATTGCGACATGATTTTTTCAAGCCTTTGCTTAACCATTTCAGCTTACTGACTCTACTATTTATTTTAACTTTTATACATGGAAAACACAAATTATAAAAAAGTCGGATGGTGTCATGAAAAACATTAAAAGCTTCATTCGTGGTTTTGCTTTCTATAACTTCCGTAAAGGAAAGAGCCGTTATGGAGTCAATAAATTTTCTTTGATTATCTTCATTGTAATCTCGTCTGTATTCGAACCATGTGGTAAACGACTTTTGTTTTTTTATGTTTAAGTATAATAATTGAGCAGTTTCATGGTCAGAAAGGCTTAAATATATAATTTCAGACTCAACGCTTTTGATGTTGCTGGCTATCTGGTCTAAACATGAACTTCTTCTGGTCGGCGATTGAATGTGAGCATTGAAATTATGGTTATTTAAGACGGCTATGAGGTCCTTTGAAGAAGAGCTTTTTTTTAATAAATCAATATTCCAGTCGCCGCATAGCACAATTTTTTTCTTTGTAAATTTAGATGTTAAGTAACTCAACAGTTGATCTAGTCTATGAAGGAAATTCATAATATGGGACGAAGTATGATTAGGAATTCTATAAATTGTAACAACTAGCAAGTTAAGGCCGACTATTTCTACACCACAGCATTCGAAGACAGATTTCAGGGCTAACTTTGGTGGGATTAAAAGTGGTTTAACTTCCATCATTTTTTTAACTAGAATGCAGGTCCCACCTTTACTTTTTTCGCGGCAAAAAGAGCTTACTAATTTATAATAACTAAGTTTCACGTTGCTTTCTGTTCCCTGTTTAATATTTGTTTCCGAAAAGCATAAAATATCTACATCTTTACATTTTTTTTCTAGATCGTTTAGCGCAAATTCTATCAATTCAGCCTTGCCGCAAATTCCGGCAATGTTTTGATGCAGTATTGTTATTTTATCACCTCTTTTATTATTGTTTTTAGTTAATGTGTTTAAGGCAGAAGTAGAATTACAATTTTCGTTCGAGACATTAGCTTCTTTAGGCACGAAAAAACATTTCTTGGCTTTCATTAGATGTAAGTTCGGAGCTGTTGCTATAAATAGTTATAAACCATATCCACTAACACGCAGACTTTTGAACATTAATATTTTAGTTATTGGTACTTTTAATCATGTTTACTCCTTCATTTAAATAGTATGAAGAAATATTTGTGTGTTTTTAATGTGATTTTAAAATAAAACAAATAAATAAATTCGGCCACCAGCTAATAATATTTTCTGTTTGAGAGTAATTGAGCCTCATAAGCCAAGACTCAACTAAGCCTTGACTCTTTAATGTTTCAACTAAACCTTGGGAGTTTTTAATCCGAAAATGTGAGCGGTGTGTGCTAGCCATACTGGTCTCAGTTCGGCTATATCAATCCAAGCTATCTGATACTTATGGTTATTATTGTTTTTAGCATTTTCCATGCAGTATCTTTACTAAAGATCTGAAAACCATAAAAAGACATTTGGTCATGTTGGCATCACAAACCGGGCGACTGCACTGCCCGGATTGTGAAAGATGCGGGTTCGATTCCTGCCTGATGCCCACATGCCCAAACGTCTTTTTCTGGTTTTTAGATATCTGATACTTAGCTAACCTTCAATCTCCCTAGTGCGCAATCTGCCAAAAGCGCGAGAAGTCCAAGCGCCTCCTGCAGCACCACATCCACAAGTCCCACCGCCCCCCCCGCAGACGCTTCGCCTGCCCCCTCTGCGGGGACGTGTTCCGGAGACCAGACTCCGCCAGGATGCATCTCACACGCACTCATGGGGTGAAGAGGGAGGAACTACCGGCGGTACACACTTTACAGGTAAATTAACTAAGGTAAAGATAGGAAAACCAGAAAAAGGCTTTCGGTCTTGGCATCAGGCGGGACTGTTTAAGGTATATGCCTAAACATTGGTGAAACCAACCTGTCTGTCAGGTATAATATACCAGAGAAATTCGTCCGGTCTGTTAATGGTCTCGGTAGCATAATTGGTAGTGCAGTCACCCGGCTTGCGAAAGATGCGGGTTCGAGTCCCGCCTGATGCCAAGACCGAATGCCTTTTTCTGGTTTTCCTATCTTTAGTAAGATGATAATGCATTATCCCTAATGCTAAAAATAAAATAACCTATAATTAACTAAGGTACCCGTGGCTCAGTTGTGACAGTGATCGGCGACGATCGCTGTTGTAAAGCAACACACGCCATGTCGGAAATGGGATGGGTGACCACTCGACCGAAGTTTAATAGGCCGTTTATGTGTTTATGTAAACCAAGGTGCAGTCAAGTTGGGTAACTTTGAATTTCAGTGTAACATTGAATCCACTGTTTAAGAACAGTAAACGTACCTACATACTGTTGTTTATGGTTTGTTTTTATTCCAAACCCCTCATAGACTCAACAACATCTTTTAGTTGGAGTACTTGTCTGCAAAGTAGTTTTCAATTACTGTGCTTGTCAAGCCCATATCTGGACCTCACGACTGCTTCCCATCAGGTGGAGTGAGGTCATCTTGAAGACAACTATAAAAAAAAAAAAAATGTTACAAAACGAGTAGTGTTGTGACTTTTACCCTTGGTGAGAAGAAAGAGACAGAACTATAAAAAAGAAAGAGAAAGCACAAGAGCGATAGAATGGTTTCAGGAACGCTATCGAGTTTTTAACAGAAGATTGTTTTTGAACGGCTTCGGGTAAATACCGTAAATATGTCACTGTTTTCAAGCAGATGAAAATCTGCGTAACGGTTGAAGTAATTTATTAGTATGAAGTAAATAATAGTATTAAAATACTATCTGAATTCATTCAATAGAACTCTAAAATCAATGTTCAGTTAGTCTGACAAAAGCTATCCAACATAAGGAAACTTTTACCTTTTAAAGACTGCCAAATCTCTAGTAGATATACTTTGAATTACAGAAAGCACTTGTGTTTCAGATTGAGACCCCCGAGACGGATGCTGAAGAGACCGCAGAAGAATTTGAGACACAACAAGTGATATTTGATATAAAATAAAAAATATTTACTCTAATTTTTGTTTGTTATAAATAAGTATGAAGCAACATCAAATGCAGTACACATCGTACTTATTTTATGGATTGTTGGAGTATGAAGGTTAGTGAGCAACCTTAATGTCAGATGTTATCAAGTCGCCCTAAGGCCTTAGGCTTAACGACGGATATCTAGCGACGTCAACCCGGACCAACTGCCTAATGTGCTTTCCGAAGCACGTACCATCATCAAGTAAAAAATACTTAAAAATAACGTTTGTTGAGAAGCCTTTTTCTGATATTAACTTCAATTATATATTTAATTCTGTGAAAATTTTAAGCGTCTACCTGTTACCAATAATAATAATGATGTTAATATTGAGCGAAAATACGAAAAAAACAAGTTTATTATCTTTAGATATTGTTGATAGCGGTAATGCATAACTTGTGAAAATGACAGTTTTCATGGATTATGATATAAAGCCTGGTGACTACCTACCTACCAAAGTCCAAAATTATGGTGAAAATGTCTTAATAGCATTAAATTCACCTTTCGTGGTTCACAGCGAAATAAAAAACTGCAAGTATAAGAAATAACGTTTATTATCAATAACTTTTATTATTATTAACTTATTAGGACTAAATTGTGTATTCGAGACACAGCTCTGTAGTTACGTAACATAGCGCTTTGGCAAAAACAATATCACCTTTTTATCAATCTAATAATTTAAAACATTATCGAAACTAAAGGAGATTTAGTTTAGAATAAAACATTGACTTCACAGCCTTCAGACTCCTTATTAGCCAGCAGTCTGTTCTCTGATCAGACTTATACGTCTGATAACGTAATCTACCCATTCTATCTGCGATTCGCTTCGCTCCCAGTTTACAATATTGTTACGAATAGATTATAAATGCGTTGAATTGAAAACAGATACACAATTCATGATAGTTTATAATATGGCGATAGATTAATCTAACAATGATCACAATGATAGGGTGACTTAAAAGCCAGTTCACTGCCCACTAGCGCCACCAAGTTTTTTATTCATTGTGGTTTAAATTATCTGTGTTTAAATAAACCAAATTGTGATTTATGCTTGAATACTCTTTAATACAATACTTTTAGCAATATCTCAACTGGTAACATCTTTAAATACAGAAAATATATCATTTTATGATCTTATTCTATACAGTTTTTGTTTAAATATTGGTGGCGCTAGTGGGCAGTTAACTAGCTCTTAAACATCAAGTTTTTCCTAACATTGGCTAATATCAATATGACTAATATTTCTTTAGAAATAGATCTGAATTACGTCTATAGGTATAATCTGATAGTGATTATTTGTGACATCCATATTTTATTTCTATTTGTGACTTTAAACGACATACAGTTGAAAATTAGATCTAGTTTTTGTAAGGGTTCATACATTGCTGATTGTGGGGCAACATGCTTTTCAAACATGTCACTAATTTTTTATCTAAAGAGCACATTAGGGTGGTTAAACACATAACGTCGTTTAAGATCCAACACCACGTATGTAATTTTTAGCAACTTTTCAGGAGAGCCAAAAAACCGAATTGACTTACGTACTGTTTCCATAGGATAGTGGCTATCCTGTTGTTACTTTTTCGTTATTTAAAGGGAATCTATTGGTCGTACCTGGATTCTGATTGGACAAAACGACGCATCTTTAGATGATTTAGCGAATGGCATCAAAATGTCAAAACCGCCAAAAAATTACATACGTGGTGTTCGATCTTAAACGACGATAACCCACACAGCCGGGCAGTAAAATTGCCCAGTGATTGCTTTGGGTTTGCCAAACACACAACACAAACTAAAAATTTTCTTTGAATCTTTGAATCATATTAATTATTATATTACCAATTTGCTAACTGATCATTGTACAGAACATATTGAAAAGAGTAACTGCTGAGTTTCTTGCCGGTTCTTCTCAGTACAGAAACAACTTTCCGACACCGGTGGTTGAGACACATATGTTTGTATACTGTGTATTTATCTATTATTTATATAATAGTATTTAAGTCTATTATTAAGTGTATTATTGTTTGTTCTGTTGACGATTTAAAAGCGCTTGGAACAGGTCTATTTAAATAAAGATATTTTGACTTTTGAACCGACTATGCCGACCCGCTTATGTGTGTAACCCTAATGTGCCTTTATTACCCACATGAAGATATAGCTAGAAACTTCGCAATTGAAGGACAACTTTATATTCGACTTTTCGATATGATAAGTCTCAAGATTAGAAAATATAAATAATGACAAATATTTATTTTTAATTTGGCTATCATTATGCTAGAGACAAACTAAGGCTACGTACGTAATATATGCGATGCGATATTTAAGACATCTGAGTAACATACGTAACGTATGTACATACGTATGTAAAAAAATAAAATTTAAAATTCACTAGAAGTCACTAGATTTTATTTGGTCTAAATCAAGAAAATGACACCAAAGACATGAAAACACACTAGATCTATAGTCCGTTCGGGTTAAGAATGCAGTCATTTCATACTTTTCCTTTGACCTACCACGCCCCCTAACCAATCAAATCGTTCCTAATTAGAAAGTCAAGTCCACAGAGACCAGTTGAACGCATACTTTATAGACAATTTTGGTTAGGGAGCGTGCTAGATCGAAAGACAAGTATGAAATTACTGCATTCTTAACGCGAACGGACTATATACACACTAACTTCGGCATTGTATAATGTTACAATGGCCGAAAGACTTGAATTCTTTAGGTTGTTTTTTCTTAAAATCTAGCGACTTAAGAATATGTTTTGATGAGTTTTTTTTACTCAAACGGCGACACTATTTGTATGTTTTTCAAGCCAACGGCTAGCATACACGAATTTACCTTCACTTTTTCACGTGACTTTTTTACTGAGTCCCTTCTGATAATTGACAATACCGTTTGACGCCACGCTGCGTACAGTAAACAGCACATCAGGTTACCCCATTTCCGTTTTTCCTATCGCTCTTGCCAAATTTAATTTCTTTGGAATAGAGCAAGAAGGACTGACCGGAAATGGGTATAGTGATGTGCCGTCATAGGCCCAGTTTATCTTTAGCATAATTCACAATAATTAAGTGGCAACACTGAATATATGTCTCCTAAAAGTTACCAAGTGTCACTGTGATGAAAAACCTGGTATTAATTTCTTGAAACTACTACTGCTGTCTTCGAACAGACTCTTCACGAAGAATACCTGAAAAGACATGATTTAGTTATTTAAGACCATAACAAGATACAAACTAACGGATATTAGGCCAACACGTTCATATTGTTAGCAATGATCTAATTATAATTAAATATTATTATGAGATAAATAATGTCGCGCGAACTTCCGCCAAAAACTTATTGAGCAAATGGAGAAATTTTATAATGAACAAAAAGTAGGTGTGTTCAGGTCAGATTTGATTTCGGGCCCACCGGGTTCCAAACCAGAGTGTTTAACCACTGGGCCATGACGCTCTCATGTATAATTAAATAAAATACTAAACTTCGATTTAAAGGGAGTATTTAATTAATTATTACCTGTGTTATTCCCACTAGGAGCATCAGAACTATCTGCCACATGGACCATGTCATCACCCTGAAATCAAATACATATTGCTATTATTATTTTTGTAGCATTTTCCATGTAGTATCTTCACTAAAGATCCGAAAACCAGAAAAAGACATTCGGTCTATGGCTCCAGGCGGGAATCGAACCCGCGTCTTTCGCAAACCGGGCGACTGCACTAACCACTATGCTACCGAGACCATTAACAGACCGACCGAATCTTTCTGGTATATTTATCCTATGAGCTAGGGTGATTACATTAATGTTAAAGGCAGATAAACCTTCATTATTTTCATCATCATTGTTTTTTTTTTTAAATATATGTTTTTTTTTGTATTAATACACATTGGTATTAAAAAAATACGAGGAAAATTTCACATAAATGGCCTATATACGTCCCACTGCTGGGCACCGGCCTCACCTCAACTATGAGGTGGAACGAGCCATACTCCAGCACGTAAGGTTAGTGGGCAACCTTAATGTCAGATGTTATCAAGCCGCCCTAAGGCCTCCGACTAGGCTTAACAACTGACATCTAGATGTCAGCCGGGACCAACTGCTTAACTTGCCTTCCGAAGCACGGAGATGCCCGAAATACATCACTAAATGTCGGTCGGGGTGGTCACTCATCCCATTTCCGACCTGGCGTGTGTTGCTTCACAACAGCGATCGTCGCAGATCACTGTCAAACCTGCGCCATGGGCACCTCCCCTTAACCTTAACCTTAATAAATTATGTTAATAATGTTCACACGGTTAAACAATGATAATGACCCAGCACCGACCTGGCACACATATCCTCAGCCAGATTCCTATCCCTGGCCTCATGAGCGGAGTGCAACTCCTGCAGCCGTCGCGCCGTCGATACGTTGTCCTTGACGCGAGTCACCGACTCTGATATGTCCTTCACTCGCATCATGTAGGTTTCTGCCGAATTACCTAGGGGGGCAAAGGTTTTTTATACATTTATAACAATTATATGAAATATTAACTTTGCTGTCAAAAGCTATCAAGCCGCCCAAAGGCCCCCCCTGACACGACTTAACAACTGACATCTAGCGACGTCATCCGAAACCAACTGCTTAGTGCCCCTTCCGAAGCCTATGTCCCAGCAGTGGGACGTGTATTGGCTGTTTAGGTTATGTTATACAGGTTGAGTTTTTCAAGTGGGCGTGGTATGTTGTATGTGGTGCGACATACCAAAAACTACATCACGCTTTGCCAATTCATTTGCTTATTCTACTGGGCTATGAATAACTTACCAAGTTCCATTTCTTTAACATCATCATAGTCTTTCTCTTGATTGTCTTCTGCTTCCACCAAAATGTCGAAAAACACCTGAAAATTTTAATTAAATTAATAATTATTATGTTTTTTGTTTTTCCAAACCAAAATCGTTTCAACTTAATTTACCCTCACGACCATATCCCTAATAGGTTAGTCAGAGGCACACTGATTGTTGCCGTCATGGTAAACGGAACATTCAGAAGCCCACATTTCGCAGAGGGAATTTGAACCCAACGTTAACGGGCGAGCCTACCGCCGCTATCCGGTTTGCTTGGGTTTCTTAACGGTGTTTTCCATCACCGAAGAGTAGGTGTGTTCCGGCTAGATTTGACCTCGAGACCACCGGGTTCCGAGCCAGTGTGTTTAACCACTGGGCCAGGACGCGTTCCAAGAGTGCCTATTTGTTCCTTTCTTTCCATGGGAACTATGCTAGAACTATATATTTCGAACAAACACTTTTGTTCCAAATCCGTAACTAGATTTTCGGAGAATATCAGAATACATTCCGAACTTCTAACTCAAAATAACGATTTCGACAAAATGAAAACCTCCTCCTTTTGATGACGGTTAAGAACACAGGGTCACCTTGTCCATGGAGTTAAGAGACACACGTCATAAATTACTGCAGTATCGTTTCGTGTACAGTCAACTGCACATCAGGTTACCCCATTTACGTTTTTGCTCTCGCTCTAGCCAATGTAATTTCTTTGCAATAGAGGAAATGGGTAGGGTGATGTGCCGTCCACCGTACATATTTCAGTTGTTTTAAAAGATAATTTGTAATTGTTTCGTTGTGCAAAGTATAAACAGACACACGTCGAGAATTTATAAATATTATTAAAATGTATCTCTGTGGCGAGAATTGTATAGGTTTCGTATTTTGTTTGTGATATTTACTTTCCAGCTAAAGGACTGAAAATTGCAGATTTTTTCGATTGCCGATACTCAAAATTATGAAATAATTGCGGGCCCGCGGCCCTGACTGTTTATTATTTATTATTATTAAGGTCGTAGCACATTACACCGGTCGTAGCACCGTTACCGCAACTGCACGGCTCCGAACCAGCAATTATCTTGCCATTCTTTGAGCATAAAATTGTAAGGCTTACAATTCTGCAATATAATGAGAAAGCCGACAGCGAGCTATCGCTATTATACCACTCAACTCGCAGCTCGCGTCCTTACACCTTAAGGTTCAAATGGCAAGTTGTGTGTGTATGTATATGCAACACACACACATAATCTATATATATAAAAGAAAGTCGTGTTAGTTACTCCACTTATAACTCAAGAACGGCTGAACCGATTTAGCTGAAAATTGGCATGGAGGTAGTTTAGAGCCAGGAGAAGGACATAGGATACTTTTTTTTTTTTTGTTTTATTTATTGCCCTTAAGGCGGAACAAAGTTCGCCGGGAGAGCTAGTCATGAATATTGATAACTTTGAAAGCGCGGTAACTTCCTAATAAAGTTATTTCTATACTTAAAAGGAAAGTTACCACAATATGTTGTTAACGTAATTTATTTAAGAAATAAATCATTTTTATTTATATTTTTGCAGTTTCTAAATTATTTAAGTATGGGTCATCGTGCAGTTACTGTGCTGGCATAATATGCTATGAGCTTAAGAAGTTAACCTACCGTTTTCTGACTGAAAGTGCTGAACGTGTTGTCGAAACAGAACCGGTAGTCCCCCTCCGAGGCCGCAGTATGTCTGTGAGCGTTCTCAGGCTTCTTGTAATCTGCCACGATGATCCTGCCGACAGGGTCTGCCAGTTGGAACGAGATGTCCAGCTCTCCGTGTGTTGCGTCAATCACCTGTTGAGAGGAGCAATGATATTGTAATGAAAAAAAGTAGACAGGTTACTGGTGCTAAAAAAGTGGCACCCGAAATCATAAATTACAAATAACTGAGCAAAGCTTTGACATTGAATGATGATGCTGCACAACATGTATCTGTCCTGTTTATGCTCTAGTATATAATCATACTTATTTATTCACATGGTCTGATTAATTATAGGTACTTATGCCAGGGGTTTTCGACTTTGCATCAGTACTGACATAACCTATCTACCTCTTTTTTTATTCTAAAATCATTTGAGGGGAAGCAGGAATCCAAAAAACACTGGATATTGGCAAAATAACCTCTACATGAGAGGATGCAGGCCATTGACTTGACAACCAGTTTGGTGTTATGCTTAAGAAGTTGGTTACCAATGGTTGTGGGGGTTCAATCTCGGCACAGTACAAACATGCGTGTGCATGAACATGAAGGTCTGTACTGGGCTGGGTGATTTCTATGTTAAACATAAAACACATCTTCCACCAAAATCAAGATGACAAAAAGACAGGAATAAACCGCCCCAATCTGAGACAACCTGTATAGCAAACACCGTTTTCTTTTTTTCTTCTATAGGATATTTTACAACCAATTAAAAACAATCAGCTGCGAACAAATGCAACTGTGTTAAATCGTTGGCAATAACAGGCCAATAAAACTATACAATCTAATCAGAGAAAAAGTAAGTAATACAATAATAATGATTAGCAATCATACAAACAAGAGTAACTTTATTTAAATAGACCTTGGGCCTTATTATGATCCTTTTACAGCTCAGTTTTAGCTCAATATACGTCTTTTCATTGTTTGAAATTTTACTAAAACATCCACATAAGTTACTGCAGCTATGATGAAATATCAAAGTTTCTTATTGACACTATTTACCACACAAAACACAACTTGCAATGATAAATATGCAGCTCAAAAGATGGTTTCAGTGACTGAAACTGTCAGGTTATGAGGGATTGTAATACCTAAGTCCCCAGGACCTTAGTTTATCTGAATTTCGATTCGAAAGTAATTTAGTAAAACCTACTTCATTTATTGCTAGATCTTACAGCCCGATTGAGAGTAGAATTTTCAACTTTATGAAAAGATCCTTTTCAAGCTGAGAATGTTAATTATATTAAGTTCACGAATTTGTGTATTAATAAATTTGGGAAGCCAAGTAGAATTTTAATATTTTAGTGTGGAATCATACGGTTCTTAATATCTTCCACCTAAATATTACCCAGAAGTAGTAGGTGTGACAAACAAAAGTTTAAAAGATAAATAAAGTGTTACCTGGTATTCTATGTCGATTATTTCATTCGGAACTACTTTCTGGTAAAAGCAATCAGTTTTTCCGGCTTGAACTGTAAAAGTTATATCTTTTTCATACCCGAAAACTAAACTGAATACAGTGATAAGAAAAAACGATCTCATTTTGGCGTTTTAAGGCGAACTTAACCAGACCAAAACGGTTACTGACTCAGGGGAGTCTTCGGATGTTATTTATAGACTGGATAAGATAAGTTCGTGTTTATAAATAGAGTAAAAGAACTCAATTATTTTGCCAAATAAATAAACCACGGCCTGCAGTCAGGTTGACAGATGACAGATGTCAGAAATATGGTGCCGTTCGGAAATTGTCGGAACGCAAAAGACGGCTGAGTGCTAACATGTGCTAACCCAACAAACGTCAGTTTAATGAAGCAGTGCCAAAGCAGAGCTGGGCAGAGCCTTGACCATTAACAAGACCTTATACAACATAGAAATGCTCTTAGAGCAGAGCACAGTTTAATTTTGTATACACGAGTTCACATTGTGGCTCGTTGAAACGGGCTCATTTCTTTGGTCTACGTGTAAAGAAAAGATAATTACATATTAGTGTATCCTTTGTTTGGGGTCATTATGACAGTAACGACTAGATAGTAAGCGTAATAACTACTTTTTTATCCTGTTGGTTTATGTATCAAATAGGTTCAACTAACTAATAATCGAATGTTAAGATGTTTGTTATACTAAGTTTGCAAATAAATACTTTGACTTTGTTGTATTCCTTCCCTCACTTTACTCTTACTCCAAGTATTTTTGGTACTGAATGATTACTTTAAAAAAAACCTCTCTGTGCACTACTTATTTAACCTGTGGGTAGGTTAGCGCTAGCAACTTTCAGCAACACAACTGTCATTAATTTTGCTATTGTTGGATTTCTAACCTTTAATTGCGCGATGTTGCTATTGAAAGTAATCGGCTATAGTGTTAAAAGCGTTTGAGTTTTGTGTTGTGAGAAAACTGTTTGTGTAAACTTTCTGTACGCAGTGTTAGACTTTGCAAATAAAATGGAAAGCTTTACAAGAGCAAAGGCGAAAACGTCTATAATTTGGAAATACTTTGAACCTATAAATCCTATAAAAAGAAAAGCAAGATGCAATTTTTGTCGCAACCTTTTTTCGTACAAAAGCACAATAACCAATTTGAAATATCACTTGGAACATCAACATTCGAATGAGTTCGAGGAATTTCAGCGACTCATGTTAGCTACAGAACTGACAAAGTCTACTTACACCAGTGAAAATAGTAAGTACCTACTTACCTTCTATAAATCTTGTAATCTTGTAATCTTGTAAGCATGGTTGTAAAACCCTAAGACGTGAGTTTGACTCTGACACAAGCAAAACCCATTGTTGATAAATCCGATGTATTTGTGTGTATGCAACCCACCTATGTTGCTGTAGTTTCTTTAGCACTAACAAAAATCAATGTTCATATCTCAATTTCAATACTAGAATGTGTACAGTTATTTCTGGTGCTGACTATACCTAGCACGCACGCGCCATTTTGTTTTAAGAAGCAATCTGTCAAGATAGCAGTTTTACAATAACAATATATTAGGAAATAGCATGGCAGTGTATTTTTAAATGGTGCTATTTATATTGCTCACCAAACACCTTGACCGTTCAGACGAAAGATGCTTACTTAGGTGTGAACAGTCAACAGCACATCGGGCTACTTATTTGCGTTTTTATCCTGCTCTTGCCAAATTACATTTCATGCCTTAAAGAGCAAAAACTGGTCGAAAAAAGGTTGCCTGTCATGCCGTTGACTGTACCTATCTTTCCCTATTTCTTCGTGTTTTGTTGTTTCCAATTTTAACCACTAAGTAATGAGAAAACCTTTCTTTGAGACCAGACACAAGGAAATCGTTTGTAATAATGTGAAAAACATAAATAATTGAAATATTATTTTATTTATTATGCTTAAAAATAATCAGTTTATACATTAGTAAAATACAAAATTCAAAAATATACAAATGTCTTATTCCTATAAGTTTAGGTAAGGTAACATATTTTTCTAATTATGGACCAATCAGATCAAAATCCTATTACAATATCATAACTTTCAGCTCCTTCAGATCAAAGTGTTTATGAAAATATACTTATAATTGTCTCATAATCGTATTCTATTTTTCAAAATACACAAAACCTACTATTGTTTTACAGGGCCGAAGTTTTAGTTTCGGCCAAGAAGTTGGCCGAAATTTTGGTTTCGGTCCCAAATAGAATATTTTGGTTTCTGTCCCAAATAGACTATTTTGGTTTCGGTCCTAAATCAAATATTTCCGTTTCGGTACCAAATCGAAAATTTTGGTTTCGGCCCCAGGTGGGCTGAAATTTTGGTTTCGGCCTCAAATCGGCGAAGCATTTTGCCTTATACTGTACTCGAGATTTTGTGACACATTTTGTACATTGAAGAGATTTATTTCTTTGTTGAAAAGTTAAATTCAATTCAGTTTCTTTTTACTAACAACTTTCCCATTGTTACATAGAGTAAAAACCCACATCTACAATATCCTCATGTTACAGTGTTTGTTACCAAACTGCTTCGAAACGGCTTGACCGACTTTGATGTTTTTTGGTATGTTTGTTAAGTCGGAGATTAGGTTGTTATCTTATCTTAACTTACCGTTCATTTACTTGAGCGTATTTGTTTGTTTGTATACCTTTTTTAAATAAATCTAAAATACCGCAGACAAAGTCACAGCCACTAGTAATCCTATAAAAACTCATGGTCCTTCAACACGCTTATCTTCAGCTTGTACTCCGGCCACGTCAGAGTGAGAGGCAAAGGCGGTGCGCTGTCTCGCTCCCTCGAATCATTTTCGCTGTCAGACTCGGAGTCTGCGTCAGTGAGGGATGATAGTCTTGACACTTTTGATGACATGTCTTGTGCTAGTTCCTTTGGGATTAGGACCTGGAAAATATGAAATTGACTGTTACTTTCTATATACTACAACATATCTATATAACCAGATACACACACATTACTTAAATCTAAGAGTATTTTTTATTCATAGTATACATGATTTTGATTCATTTACTGTGAGAACCGTGTGACATTATTGTTTACATGGATATGACCATCACACTCAACACATTTTTAAGTCAATCTAAAGTCTAAAGGCTGACGTAGCTAGAATCATCATTTATCCTAGTCGGAGGCCTCAGGGCGGCATGATTCTAACATCACTTACTTGTGCTCTATTTGAATAAACATATAAAATACAATATGTATTAATCAAAAGATGAATTTATTGTGCTTACGGACAGCCTGTTATCCTAATGGTCAAGTAAATATCACTGGACACTATTCCAAACAGCGCCATCTAGCCCCAAACTAAGCTACTAAATGCTTGTGATACCAGACACTTAAATAACTATTTAATATACGTGTGTTTGGGAACCGGTGTCCGACCCGTTAAGGTGAAGTAATATGATCTATTTTATGAATAAATCCACCATAATTAAGCACTTTTAATTATTATTTTTTTAATTTATTTCAGGTAAATTTTACCTGCGTTTCAAAGGGTCTCTGATGACAGGGTGATATTCAATTTGTCACAACTTCTAAACTATTTTACTTGGAATTTTTATTTTTGCTTCAGTGTTTAGGTGATGTCTTTGGGTATCCAAAAAGTTAAAAATAAATGTATGTTGACAGTTTAGTTTTTCTGAAAAAAAAAAATGTAAAAAAAACTAACAAATTCTATCACAATTTTCAAGTTCAAACATTTTTTGAGGTATTTTAAGGGAGTTATGAAAAAATGCTTTTTTGTCAGCTTATTGCCTACTTTTGTAGCTGTCCAACGATACCACTTTTGTGACTGTAGGACCTCTAAATCGGCAGATATTGCAAACTAAAATAACCCACCCGTACTCCCGAAAAAAAAAATTAAAATGGCGGCCATTTTAAAACAACTGGGGCAAAGTGCTTAATTATGGTGGATTTATTCATAAAATAGATCATATTACTTCACCTTAACGGGTCGGACACCGGTTCCCAAACACACTGTATACCTAATATTCCTACATAG
Organism: Udea ferrugalis; assembly: GCA_950022985.1. NCBI lineage: Eukaryota > Metazoa > Arthropoda > Insecta > Lepidoptera > Crambidae > Udea > Udea ferrugalis. Next base: position 7,323,377 of record OX465545.1, read on the forward strand.
GAAACATGCACACAGATGTTTGTATTGTGCGAGGATCGAACCCGCGACCACTAGTGCAAAAGCCCACTTCTGAACCATAACAACAAATTGGTTGTTGTGAATAAAACCTACTGTGATTCTTATGTATGTTGGGTGATGAGATGAACGCCTCTCTATTCCATATGGCTATGCCTACTGTCCACGAATGGACCCTTTTTGGAATAGTTTTACTTTGATATTTTTGTGTTCTTTTTTTATGTTCTTTTTTTATGTTGTGTATAAAAAAAGAACACAAAAATATAAAAGTGAAACTATTCCAAAAAGGGTCCATTCGTGGACACCTACCAAGGCGCATGTGTACTTTTGGTGCTAAACCTATTTATTTATTTATTAGAATAATAATTGCACAATATTACACCAAAAAAGTAAGTCATTGAACAATTTAATAGGATACTTTAGCTACACAATTACTGGTTATCACATTTTAAATAAAATTTTACTAAGTGCAAGACGAGACACAGAATGCAGTACGCTCACAGAACGTCAGGCATAATTTGGCAATATCCTGGGGATTGTCAGCAAACAAATCGCATGGTGTTGTTGCCAGAAGCTGATTCAAATCAGTGAGACCACGCACAAGGGGCGAGAAGCGACGAGCTTGAGTTCTGGTTAACGGAACCGCAAGCAGGTTGTGTCGCCGACTTCTTGTATAATTGTTAGGCGCAAATAGTCTGAATACGCGCATTATCATTACCTATGTGTTTCTAGTTTAAGGTCACATGTAATGCTATTGTATAAATAAATAAATGATAATCTGTTACCTGTAGCCAAGCTCCCCTCGAGGCGTAAGGCGTAGTGGGGGTCACGATAGCCCCATCCACGGTGGGGGGGAGCAGGGTAATGGCGCGCCCCCCTTCCCGCCACGTGAAATGTCGTCCGTGTCGGACGCGACCGCTACAAATACAAATGTTTTATATTCTTAATAAGACCACAGTTTATGTATAAAATCACAGGTTATTGATGAAGGAAAGATATTATTTTATGGTCTCAGGTGCATATTTTGAAAAAACAGAACAATAGCAGTTTGAAAGCTAGTGCAAAAACACATTATCATTTCCACCAAGATCATATTATGTTACTGCATTATTATTTTACTGGATTAAGTCCGTTTAATTGTGTTGAATAAATACATTAATTATGGCACATATGCACTGAGCCCAAACTAATCAGAACTTATTACTATGGTGGTTACAGACAACAACCGATAAACATCCTTAAATATGTGGAATATTTTGTCATTGATTAAAACAAACAGAGGGAGACACGACAAGAGAATTCGATAACTGGGACATGACAATGACTTAACGTAAACGAGTCTCCGTCATATTGGCTTGATAAGAGGTCCACTGGACCGGATTTGTAGGGCCACTTTCGGTATGCGGGTGCCGTATCTTCCTCTCTTTGTTTTAATCGAAGTATATAGCCCATGACAGAGTTGTGACAGTGATCAGCGACGATCGCTGTTGTGAAGCAACTCACGCCGGGTAGGAAATGGGATGGGTGACCACCCCAACCGAAATTTAGTGATGTAATTTTAGGGAATCTCTATGCTTCAGAAGACACGTTAAACAGTTGGTCCCGGTTTACGTCGCTAGATGTTAGTCGTTAAGCCTAGCCAGAAGGCGTAGAGCGGCTTGATCACATCTGACATTAAGGTTGCTCCCTAACCTTACAGCCCACCAACAATTCGCACTGATCCCGCATGTTGGAGTATGGCTCATTCCACCTCATAGTTGAGGTGAGGCCTGAGCCCAGCAGTGGGAAGTATATGGGCCGTTTATGTATGTTATACAGTGCTAAACACCTGAATACTCACTCGATTGCAAGGGGAAGCAGGCTGGCTCCTTCAGCATTGAATAATATGTGAATTCCATCATAATATTCTGTACTCTCCTCACCACGCCACGAACCCTAAGTAACAGAATTAAATAATGAACACACAATATATTGGTGGAAGTGCAAATGAAATGAAAAGATCTCTTTTAAGCACAAATCATAGTATTCTGTACTCTCCTCACCACGCCACGAACCCTAAGTAACAAAATCAATAATATGAAATAAAAAGCTCTCTATAAGCATAAATCGTTCACTCGCTTTATTGCAATTACCTCTGGGTATGGAGTAAAACATATATTTCATTGAATAGCTAGTAAAATCGTTGTATTTTCCAACCTGCATTAGTTCAGGAACGATGGGCAGAGCTCTCTCCATGCTGGACATTTCAAAACTGTCCGTCGACATGTGACCTAGAATAAATCTATACTTATAATAAATCTGTGGAGAGGCCAATTCTGTACATGAAATATATTTAAAAAATAACAATCAAGGGATGATTAGGGATCGCCACTGATGCCAAAAATGCAATCAGTGAAATTTTTGTCTGTCTGTCTTTCTGTCTGTCTGCTGTATATTCGTTATAGAAACCAAAACTACTAGACGGATTTTAACGAAATTTGGCACGATTATTCTTCATACTCTTGGGCAGGTTATAGTGTACTTTTCATTACGCTACGATCAATAAGAGCAGAGCAGTGAAGGGTAATATTGGGAAAACGGGAAAAGTTACTCCATTTTGTACACGTGAAAACTACTAGATGGATTTAAATGAAACTCTAAAATAATTAGTTAATGCATCTGAATAAGACACCTAATTACAATGTATAAAGGTATATCACATTTTTTCAACTCAAGTCCACGCGGACGAAGTCGCGGGCGGCCGCTAGTAATTTAATAAAAGGATTTTAGCAATTCCCGCTGAAATTGATAGATAGATAGGTATATTCTTTATTGCCCACCAAAAATAACATAAATAATCAGTTAAGAAATACAAATTAAGGGTAATGTTCAATTAAAATGTTCAACTTAAATCTCAATCTTTTTAAAAAAGGGTGCTGGAACTAGGTGCATGTTAGGTAAAAATAAATAAATCCTTTATTGGTCTCAATTTTACAATATCATAAAGCGTGATTGGGAAATTTTAAATAAAAAAAATATATATAAATTATTATTATTTAGGTTTCACCATATTCAAAATTTTCGATTTTTAATTTTATATTTTCTCTCACCAACTTTTGCTGTACCCGACAGGATCCGTATTGCTACTATAATTACTCTTAAGACTAATGTATTACATACGGGAAAGCAAAAAAATAAATAAACAAAAGAAATTGGGTGTCAGTTAACATTTTGCGATGACGTAACGTGTGAAATATGATTCACGCTACCTAATAGTTCGGGTGAGGCCTGTGTGGGATGTATAAAGGCAGCTGCTTACCTTCAGGACCGGTTCTCTCAGTGCTCATACTGCTAAGTCCTCGTTGTAAGGTATCTTTGATCTGCTGCTCAACGCCGGCTGGAAGCACGGGAGGGCTGGCGGCGGCCTAAGATAAGATAATATACTTTATTGCGCAAAAGAAAATACATAACAATGTTTACATATATTTAAGACGGACAATTTAGGCCTTATCGCTAAAAGCTGAGGAAGATAAATGCCTAAGTGAATAAAGACAGTTGAAGCCAATGATATTTTAATAAAAAAGATGTAGAAAGGTTACTTGCTAAAAAAGTGGTACCCGAAATCAGAACTTTCGAACGAACACCTGTAACAACGTGTATCTGTCTCGTTTACGCTTTAGTAAATAATCATACTACCTATCTTGTTCACACGGTCAAATTTTAGGTACCTACACGTAGGTACGTAAGCCAGGGGACAATTTTCCACTTCGCATCAGTACTGACATAACCAATCTAACTCTGGTAAATATAGTATCATTGGTTGAAGCCCAACAAGTGAAGGCGTGACCCTATTGCGTGTTGTTCAAGGTACAATTCCAAGACGAACCGCAGACCGCAAACTGCAAGCGACACACTTTCGTTCCCAAGCATGCCACGCTTGGAATCACCTTCTGAAGATTCATAAAAACTAGTAGGGTCTAACTTGGAATGGGGTAGATGACTATGAGTGATATAGCATGTTATTTTATGTTCACGTGTCATACATTTTTATGTATATATTATGTGTTTGTTTTAAAATAAGCCACAATAGGTCTGCAAACTTAGGTGGGCAAGTCCATTTCAAATCTGGTATTTTTTTGTAAAACAATAATACTATTTTGTAACCCTTTAAAATAAACATTTGGAGTGTTATTTGCAGTAATTAAAATATCTCTTTCTTATTTAAGGTTATGCTGAAACATCAATTCAATTTCAAGGTAAGTAAGAGTTGCTTTACTGTATTTTTTAACGAATGGTCAGTTATAACTGTTTAATTAACAAACAAAAACAGTTAACAATCTGCAGTTAACTGTGAACCAATGTAAAACTTTCGAAAGCGCATCATTAACATCGTCTAAGAGGTTTTTATTACTATCATTGTTAAAAACTAAAGATGTGTCATCTGCAAACAATACTATATCACATAGGTCTTTGACATAAAACGGTAAGTCATTAATGTATACTAGGAACAGAAATTAACCTAGAATAGATCCCTGTGGAACCCCTAATTTGACTGGTGATCCAGAAGATAATACGCCATTAATATGTAGATATTAGTGGCGTATTATCTTCTGTTGTTGGGTTCTGAAACTAACATATGATAGAGTCAAATCTAACGCAGTGTCCTTTAACATACATAAACGGCCTATATACGTCCCACTGCTGGGCACAGGCCTCATCTCAACTATGAGGTAGAACGAGCCATACTACAACACGCGGGCTCAGTGCGGATTGTTGGAGGGGTGTACTGTGAATGAGCAACCTTAATGTCAGATGTTATCAAGGCGACCTTGGGCTTTTGACTCAGCTTAACGGCTGACATCTGGCGACGTCAACCGGGACCAACTGCTTAACGTGCCTTCCGAAGCACGGTGAAGCACCGAAATACACATCACTGAATTTCGGTCGGGGTGGTCACCCATCCCGTGATGATGTTCCATCCCATTTCCGTATGAGAGTTCCGTGATCGACGCAATCAAACGCCTTGGATAAGTCACGAAAGACGTCAACCTTCAGCAGCTGTCCCTACCTGTCCCTGTGTATCCGTGGTCCGTACCTGTCCCTGTGTGTCCGTGGTCCGTACCTGTCCCTGTGTATCCGTGGTCCGTACCTGTCCCTGTGTATCCGTGGTCCGTACCTGTCCCTGTGTATCCGTGGTCCGTACCTGTCCCTGTGTGTCCGTGGTCCAGCACTAGTCCCTGTGTATCCGCGGTCCCTACCTGTCCCTGTGTATCCGCGGCCCCTACCTGTCCCTGTGTATCCGCAGTCCCTACCTGTCCCTGTGTATCCGCGGTCCCTACCTGTCACTGTGTATCCGCGGCCCCTACCTGTCCCTGTGTATCCGCGGTCCCTACCTGTCACTGTGTATCCGCGGTCCCTACCTGTCCCTGTGTATCCGCGGTCCCTACCTGTCACTGTGTATCCGCGGCCCCTACCTGTCCCTGTGTATCCGCGGTCCCTACCTGTCACTGTGTATCCGCGGTCCCTACCTGTCCCTGTGTATCCGCGGTCCCTACCTGTCCCTGTGTATCCGCGGTCCCTACCTGTCCCTGTGAATCCGCGGTCCAGCACTAGTCCCTGTGTATCCGCGGTCCCTACCTGTCCCTGTGTATCCGCGGTCCCTACCTGTCCCTGTGTATCCGCGGTCCCTACCTGTCCCTGTGTATCCGCGGTCCCTACCTGTCACTGTGTATCCGCGGTCCCTACCTGTCCCTGTGTATCCGCGGTCCCTACCTGTCCCTGTGTATCCGCGGTCCCTACCTGTCCCTGTGTGTCCGTGGTCCAGCACTAGTCCCTGTGTATCCGCGGTCCCTACCTGTCCCTGTGTATCCGCGGTCCCTACCTGTCCCTGTGTATCCGCGGCCCCTACCTGTCCCTGTGTATCCGCGGTCCCTACCTGTCACTGTGTATCCGCGGTCCCTACCTGTCCCTGTGTATCCGCGGTCCCTACCTGTCCCTGTGTATCCGCGGTCCCTACCTGTCCCTGTGTATCCGCGGTCCAGCACTAGTCCCTGTGTATCCGCGGTCCCTACCTGTCCCTGTGTATCCGCGGTCCCTACCTGTCCCTGTGTATCCGCGGTCCCTACCTGTCCCTGTGTATCCGCGGTCCCTACCTGTCCCTGTGTATCCGCGGTCCCTACCTGTCACTGTGTATCCGCGGCCCCTACCTGTCCCTGTGTATCCGCGGTCCCTACCTGTCCCTGTGTATCCGCGGTCCCTACCTGTCCCTGTGTATCCGCGGTCCAGAACTAGTCCCTGTGTATCCGCGGTCCCTACCTGTCCCTGTGTATCCGCGGTCCCTACCTGTCCCTGTGTATCCGCGGTCCAGCACTAGTCCCTGTGTATCCGCGGTCCCTACCTGTCCCTGTGTATCCGCGGTCCCTACCTGTCCCTGTGTATCCGCGGTCCCTACCTGTCCCTGTGTATCCGCGGTCCCTACCTGTCCCTGTGTATCCGCGGTCCCTACCTGTCCCTGTGTATCCGCGGTCCAGCACTAGTCCCTGTGTATCCGCGGTCCCTACCTGTCCCTGTGTATCCGCGGTCCCTACCTGTCCCTGTGTATCCGCGGTCCCTACCTGTCCCTGTGTATCCGCGGTCCCTACCTGTCCCTGTGTATCCGCGGTCCCTACATGTCCCTGTGTATCCGCGGTCCCTACCTGTCCCTGTGTATCCGCGGTCCCTACCTGTCCCTGTGTATCCGCGGTCCCTACCTGTCCCTGTGTATCCGCGGTCCAGCACTAGTCCCTGTGTATCCGCGGTCCCTACCTGTCCCTGTGTATCCGCGGTCCCTACCTGTCCCTGTGTATCCGCGGTCCCTACCTGTCCCTGTGTATCCGCGGTCCCTACCTGTCCCTGTGTATCCGCGGTCCCTACCTGTCCCTGTGTATCCGCGGTCCCTACCTGTCCCTGTGTATCCGCGGTCCAGCACTAGTCCCTGTGTATCCGCGGTCCCTACCTGTCCCTGTGTATCCGCGGTCCCTACCTGTCCCTGTGTATCCGCGGTCCCTACCTGTCCCTGTGTATCCGCGGTCCCTACCTGTCCCTGTGTATCCGCGGTCCAGCACTAGTCCCTGTGTATCCGCGGTCCCTACCTGTCCCTGTGTATCCGCGGTCCCTACCTGTCCCTGTGTATCCGCGGTCCCTACCTGTCCCTGTGTATCCGCGGTCCCTACCTGTCCCTGTGTATCCGCGGTCCAGCACTAGTCCCTGTGTATCCGCGGTCCCTACCTGTCCCTGTGTATCCGCGGTCCCTACCTGTCCCTGTGTATCCGCGGTCCCTACCTGTCCCTGTGTATCCGCGGTCCAGCACTAGTCCCTGTGTATCCGCGGTCCCTACCTGTCCCTGTGTATCCGCGGTCCCTACCTGTCCCTGTGTATCCGCGGTCCCTACCTGTCCCTGTGTATCCGCGGTCCCTACCTGTCCCTGTGTATCCGCGGTCCCTACCTGTCCCTGTGTATCCGCGGTCCCTACCTGTCCCTGTGTATCCGCGGTCCAGCACTAGTCCCTGTGTATCCGCGGTCCCTACCTGTCCCTGTGTATCCGCGGTCCCTACCTGTCCCTGTGTATCCGCGGTCCCTACCTGTCCCTGTGTATCCGCGGTCCCTACCTGTCCCTGTGTATCCGCGGTCCAGCACTAGTCCCTGTGTATCCGCGGTCCCTACCTGTCCCTGTGTATCCGCGGTCCCTACCTGTCCCTGTGTATCCGCGGTCCCTACCTGTCCCTGTGTATCCGCGGTCCCTACCTGTCCCTGTGTATCCGCGGTCCAGCACTAGTCCCTGTGTATCCGCGGTCCCTACCTGTCCCTGTGTATCCGCGGTCCCTACCTGTCCCTGTGTATCCGCGGTCCCTACCTGTCCCTGTGTATCCGCGGTCCCTACCTGTCCCTGTGTATCCGCGGTCCAGTGCAGACGCGCCGACACGCCGGCTAGCTGCGCCGGCGCCGAATGAGCGCTCACTCGCGCTCCAACAGCTGATACTCTTCGGTTGGCTCGGGTTACTAGCCAGGAACCTGCACCACATCTGTGGAAGATTTAAATGTTTGATTTTCGATCCTTTTAGATAGATAAACACTATGCACACAAAATAACACATTTGTAAGGAATACATGTTCACATGAATGTACAATTTAGGCGGTCTTATTGCTAGAAGCAATCTCTTCCAGACAACCCACAGGCAGAGAAAATATGATAGGACGGGTTTGCAAGTGCACAATTAATTCAACATTGTTTACTTTTGTTTACTTACCTACCTATTACCTATTACTGAGGGATCAAACATTCACTTTGTACAGCCGGGTAATAAAAGGGTTGACTACCCTAAGATCTGCTTTTGCTTGCTCTATGATGACATTGACAAGATCAATCGGTTCAACTGTCAATCGTGAAGGAACATACGTCTAATCGTATTTCAGTTTTATTGTCAGACATTAAAGCATACTTTTCGACATACTCTAGCCTGTTACACAGTTTAAAAAGTTAACACATTCAGTGTTAGAAAACTAGTCTACCTTTTCATTCCGCGACTTTACAATTAAAGATTAGACGATTTAAAAAGAGTAACTGCTGAGTTTCATTGTCATCTCAGAAGAAACAACCTTCCGACGCCAGTGGTGGAGTCACATTATGTACACGTGATTTAAGTATTATTTATAAATCGTATTATTATTGTGTTAAAATTATGATTTTTGGAGATTGAATTTTGAATTAAGGTTTATTTGTTAATTCAAAATTCTATCCTTTTCAATACCACAGACATTTCAGCATAAACAAAAAAAAATACAGTCATCTAGCCTATTAAAATTGAATTCATCCAAGTTTTAGATTCGTGGAAGTTGGTAGTCAAAAACATGTTTCCGAGCTGGAGTATACTTGCCTGGGATCTTCACCGATGAGTTTGAGAACTTCGAACCCAGACCCCCTCTGGGCTGCCTTGAGCTCCCGCCCAGTACATCCCACCATCTGCAATGTTTATAAAATATTCCTAAAAGCCTTTATTAGGGTTTAGCCTAAGAATGGCCGATTCGCGAAATGACTACATGGTTTATAAATACCCCATTCTTGAAACAACCGATTCTCTAAATGACTGATTCTAGACCGATTCTATATTCGGTCGATTCTGTAAATTACTTTTTTTCATGATGTAAGTAGTTTGAATAGGAATATGGTAAATAAAATGCTTCGTAAGGACTGGCAAATCATTCCTTTCAAATAGTTTTAGTTGAAATTTTAAAAAGACGAAAACAATACTGAAAAATTGAAAAAAATAACGATATAATGTCTTAACACTACTTAGTACCACATTTTGTAGCGCAAAAGTGAAAGCTGATTAGGTTTTTTTCTAAAAATCAACGATTATCTCAAAATAATCAAAATTTCACTCAGTAATATGTATTTAAATATAACACAACATCCATACAGAATTTTATTTACCATACTCCTATTTAAATTACTCACTGCTCATGAAGTTAAAAAGTCAGTCGTTAGTAGAATCAGTTAATTATAGAATCGCTCATTTATAAAATCAGTCATTAAGAGAGTTGATTGTTCTTAGAATTGGTCATTTATAGACCATGTAGTCATTTCACGAATCGGTAATTCCTGACTAAATAAGGTGGTCAATCTCATCTAAAGGCTTAAAAGGAAGTTGCAGAAGGTCCGAAAGATGTCCATACTAAAGATAGAAAAACCAGAAAAAGATATTCGGTCTACTGCATTATCCCTAATGCTAAAAATAAAAATAACCCATGTCCATACAAACCTGCAGAAAGTCCACAGTCCCATGTGGAGTGTTGACAGAAGCCAGTTGAGGCTCCTGAGCCACCAACAAGTGTCGGATGCGAGACTTTGAAGCAGCGCCCTCTAGCGGCGCGTGCCAGCTTATGTGGTCACCTGCCATGAACTTGTTGCCAATGATATTATAAGACAAAAGAAGGTAGATGGGTTGTGTCAGTACTGACGCGAAGTTAAAAATGGTCCACGGGGTACGACGTAGTTCATTTGGCCGTGTTGTTACGTGTGAACAAGATAGTATGATTATTTACTATAGCGTAAACGAGGCTGATACATGTTGCGCAGTGTCGTCTCAAACTGTCAACACTGTCAATGCTTTGCTCAGGTGTAGGAAAAGCTCTGATTTCGGGTGCCACTTTCTTAGCACAATTAGTAACCTATTTACCTCTTTCTTATTAAAACATCATTGGGAGCCAGTTCACACCTAGCGTTTGTTGGGCAATTTCTCGGCGTTCTCGCTGCGTTTATATTATCGCGGAACTACCGCTGCAAGATCACCTGCTAGTTTCATAACGCTTCAATTGAATCGTAATTGAGTCTCAATTGTCAAATCTGACATATTTTTCATAGAATATGTGTCAAATTAGCCGATTGAGACTCAATTACGATTCAATTAAAGTGTTTTTAAATTAGCAGACTTGAGGCCCAGGCTCTAAGCTTGAAAAGCTCATATTAAAGGCTGCAAAAAAAGATGCATTGGTCTTATAGATGTCCATACAAACCTGCAGAAAGTCCACAGTCCCATGTGGAGTGTTGACAGAAGCCAGTTGAGGCTCCTGAGCCACCAACAAGTGTCGGATGCGAGACTTTGAAGCAGCGCCCTCTAGCGGCGCGTGCCAGCTTATGTGGTCACCTGCCATGAACTTGTTGCCAATGATATTATAAGACAAAAGAAGGTAGATGGGTTGTGTCAGTACTGACGCGAAGTTAAAAATGGTCCACGGGGTACGACGTAGTTCATTTGGCCGTGTTGTTACGTGTGAACAAGATAGTATGATTATTTACTATAGCGTAAACGAGGCTGATACATGTTGCGCAGTGTCGTCTCAAACTGTCAACACTGTCAATGCTTTGCTCAGGTGTAGGAAAAGCTCTGATTTCGGGTGCCACTTTCTTAGCACAATTAGTAACCTATTTACCTCTTTCTTATTAAAACATCATTGGGAGCCAGTTCACACCTAGCGTTTGTTGGGCAATTTCTCGGCGTTCTCGCTGCGTTTATTTTATCGCGGAACTACCGCTGCAAGATCACCTGCTAGTTTCATAACGCTTCAATTGAATCGTAATTGAGTCTCAATTGTCAAATCTGACATATTTTTCATAGAATATGTGTCAAATTAGCCGATTGAGACTCAATTACGATTCAATTAAAGTGTTTTTAAATTAGCAGACTTGAGGCCCAGGCTCTAAGCTTGAAAAGCTCATATTAAAGGCTGCAAAAAAAGATGCATTGGTCTTATAGATGTCCATACAAACCTGCAGAAAGTCCACAGTCCCATGTGGAGTGTTGACAGAAGCCAGTTGAGGCTCCTGAGCCACCAACAAGTGTCGGATGCGAGACTTTGAAGCAGCGCCCTCTAGCGGCGCGTGCCAGCTTATGTGGTCGCCTGCCATGAACTTGTTGCCTACAAATACCACAATATTATCAGCCTGCGCTGTCCCACTGTTGGGCAAAAGCCTCCCTACCCCTCTTCCACTGACTGTGATCTAGGGCCATGTTGAACCAGCCTTCCAAATGCGAGTCTAACACTAGTCTACTCAGGCCCGCCGCTAGCAGTTTCGCCGCCCGCGTGCAATACCGAAAATGCCGCCCCTTATAAGTTTTGACAAAAAAAGGATATTTAATATTTATTAATGAAATTGATAAGCGGAGCGAGCGCAATTTTTTGCTTTAGAATGGACTGGATTAGGCCGATCTATTGGCTTTTTATAGCAATCCTCGCAAAAATCTGTTCTCATCTCGATGCCCCTTAGGTGAGGCTAACTTCGATTTATGGTAATCATTTTAAAACCTCACCTCATGCGGGATTGTGTCGTTGCTAAGACTAGTCGCCATAAGCACCAGCCCGAAAAATAGTAGAGTAGCGTCTTTTAAGAAAGTCAGAGCGAGCGAAGCGAGCTCGAGTTTTTATGAGGTGAAACGAGCCTTTATTTTAAAGATACACAAATCTTTTTTACGTTGCTTTTAAGCTGTTTTAATAGCTTTTAAGGGAGTAGGCCCTGGTTGTTTTGGCAATTCAATTCACGTTTGTCTCAATGATCCACAGTTAAGATAAGAAATTGCGCGGCTCCCTGGACATCCCTGAACATTATTCCACACATCGCCATCTAGCCTCAAGTGGGCTAATTATAGTCCATTTTTATGGGATACTAGACAACGGATAAACATACTTAAATACTTTTTCGTTTGTAAATACATCCTTAACATAGGAAACACCCAGACCAATACAAACAGACATGTTCATGATTTTTTGGTTAAAATGGGCCAGATTAAACTAACCAGTGCGTAGATAAGCGGCACCGCGGCGGTTTAAAGTGTTTTTTTGCATTTATTTGCCGCCCCTAATATCTGGCGCCTGAGTCTTAGGCTGGTTTCAGAGTCACGCCATCGCGACGGGCCGGCAGCGCCCGCCTGTTTCAGTATTCATATCCCCTTGGCGAGGCGTCACCCGTTTAAAGTACGATTAATAATTGTAGTCAGCAAAATGACAACTTCAACAGTGACTGATACAAAAAAGGGTGACCCGCTACAATAGTGACGTTCGGCAATCACTAGACTTAGACATTTAGTCATGCTTTATTTTATTAGGTATCAAAGCCTTTTTTAAATTCAAAATATTTAATAGGTACACAACGAATTAAAAATACGATTTAAGAAATATGGACCCTACCTCCATATTAAAACTTCTCACTAAAAAATTATAACCATAGCTGGGAAAAAAATGTTCAAAGAGGTTCAGGGGAATTAACACTTGAAAGTCAGGAAAATACAAGTAATTATATACGTTTTTATTCCTTACGGTTGCTATTGATTCCGATTCCGATTCTGAATCGGTATATTCAGAATCGGAATCGGAATCAGTTTCATTCATAACGAAGGAATCCACATATTGGGCTATAATGTGGTCGAGTTGACACATTTTATCTTCGACTTTTATGGCATGGTGTATGCACTGTCTCCAATTATCAGGCGTCACCTCTTTCAGGCCTTCTTCAAATAATTGTTTTACCTCTTTTATTTTAAAAGTTTTATTTTTCCTGGCAAAGTACCCCTTTGATAAGGTGGCAGACGCAGGATTGTGACACCGTATTCAGCGGCCAACTCTTCCACAGCATAGCGTTCGTAATTCGATTTTTATAATTTTACTATTTCGATTAATTTAGCCGTTGATATTTAATTTGTTTTTCATCTAACCACTGAACAATATCAGCCTTCCGCTTGAAGTGGGGATACGCTCGACTTTTCTTGAATGGTACGGTGCGTTATCTAATACCAACACCGCATTTGGTTTTGGCAAAATGCTTTTAAGCCATTTCTCAAAACACTCTGAATTCATCTCTTCATCATAGTCCATACTATTTTTCTTCGATTTTAAAAATAAGTAAACCGGAATCTACAAAACGTTCATTCAGCCTATATGTGAAATTATAAGGTGTCGTCCTTTGCCGGTTGGGCCCTTTAGGCCTGTAGTCAAACTTTTAGAAAACGCTTGTTTGGAAGATTCTACTGTTGTATCCTAACAAACTTTTCCAGTTGTATGACCTGTTAATAAACGAAATTCTTACCTGTAAATAATATAATACCAACAGAAACAAAACATTTTGAAACTGAAAACCTATTTACTAAATACAGTTTACCGAAATACCTCTATAATAATAATAATAATAAACAGGAGAACACATTATACCCATGGATGAAAATTCCACTTACAAATACTTAGGGTTCCACCAATCAAGACAGATCCATCAGAAACGAACAAAACAGGAACTTAAGCAAAAGTTTACTCGCAGATTGAAATTGATACTTAGAACGCATCTTAATTCCAAATATATTATAAAAGCAATAAACACGTATGCCATTCCGATTTTAACTTATTCGTTCGGGATTATCGCGTGGTCAAAAAGCGATTTAATATCTCTCCAGCGTACTATTAACACCTTAATGACTAAGCACAGGAAGCATCACCCCAAAACTTGCACCCAAAGGCTCACCCTCCCCCGTAGTGAAGGAGGACGAGGTGTGATTGATATTCTCAATTTACACAATAAACAAATATCAACTTTAAGAAATTTCTTTCATGCTAAGTCTGAAACATCAACACTTCATAGTTCAATTACTGCGATAGACCAAAAACTAACCCCTCTTAATTTGCACGACAGGAAAAAACAAAGCAATGAACATATTAGTACCAATCAACAGAAAATAGATGACTGGAGCAAAAAGTCACTGCATGGAAGGCACAGAGCCGATCTCAGCCAACCATTCGTCGACAAGGAAAAGTCGAACGCATGGCTGAGAAAAGGCGAGTTATTCCCAGAGACAGAAGCTTTTATGCTGGCGATACAAGACCAAGTCATTCCAACAAGAAACTACCGAAGATATATTACAAAAGAATTACAATCTGATTTATGTAGATACTGCAGCAGCGCCCCAGAAACGATACAGCACATCACCGGTGCTTGTAAAGCATTTGTACAATCAGATTATAAACACAGGCATGATCAGGTAGCTGCAATAATCCATCAACACTTAGCACATACACACAAGTTCATATCAAAACAACAGCCTTATTATAAATACACTCCATCTACGGTACTTGAAAATAGACATGTCAAACTTTACTGGGACAGAACTATCCTCACTGATAAAACAATACATTACAATAGACCGGACATCACGTTATATGATAAAGCAAATAAAAAAGCTTACTTAATCGATATTGCTGTACCCAACACGCATAATGTTCAATCCACTGTTTCTGAAAAAGTTACCAAATACCGAGATTTAGCAATAGAGTTGAAAACACAATGGCGAGCTGAGACTGTTTACATAGTTCCTATTGTTATATCCTCCACTGGCATCATACCCGACAGCCTTAACAAAAGTATTGAAGCTCTCAAAATACCATCTTACCTTATTTACACCCTTCAAAAAGCTACAATTCTTAACACCTGTCGCATCACTAGAAAGTTTTTGTCATCTGGGTTGACATCAGTAGGACTCCATCCTGCTACGCTTGACTGAGGTCCGCGTAGCAGGTTAATAAACCCACCCCTGTAGGTACCAGGGTGGAGAAATAAACATTGACCAAAAATAATAATAATAATAATAAAATTGTTTATTTCTCACCACAAGCCAAAACAGGTAATATTATAGAAACATGCTTAAATTATTTCTATTACAATTTGTTTGGTTGTGGATCGCTATGTCTCAAGACTAAAGTCTGACCAGTGTTTGTTGCCAGTAATGACATATGGAAGTGAGACGTGGTCATTCACTACGACTTTTTTGCCAGGCTGTAATGTCGACTAACTTTTAATTGTAAAAACTCGATTTACCACATCACTATTTATTTGGGACTGAAAACCTGCCACACTGAAAATGTCATTTCACTGACTACAATTAAAAATCCTAGTATAGGTAAATCCGCCACTGCCCCTAACATCATCAGCCTCGTTTTCCATAGGCTGACAGAGACGAGGTTTGGTGTTGTATTTTAGTTTTGACGGATGCCAATAGATGACGGTGTTAACTTCATTTGTTCAGATGTTTTTACATGCTATGACTTAGTTTTTTGTTTCTTAAAACAAGTACCAATAAATTAGCTCAATTTGCCGCCCCCTGTGCGTGCCGCCCGCGTGCGGTGCACGCGTTGCACGCCCGCTTGCGGCGGCCCTGAGTCTACTAGTCTTTTAGAAATAAAAATAGGAAAGGAGAACAACCATTTCGTACCCAGAAACGAAAGTGCCGGCCAGACAAAAATAATACTGGCATCCTATTGAAAATGACGCCCTGAAAGTTTCTTTATAGCACAAGAACCGTCTACAATTAACCCTTAGACTGCTACTTGAGTTTCAAATTAAAGAAATATTATTGTTTCCCAGGATTAATGGATGA
Source organism: Udea ferrugalis (assembly GCA_950022985.1). Taxonomy (NCBI): domain Eukaryota; kingdom Metazoa; phylum Arthropoda; class Insecta; order Lepidoptera; family Crambidae; genus Udea; species Udea ferrugalis. Next base: position 7,339,318 of record OX465545.1, read on the forward strand.
ACGGATTTCACCTTGTGAGGTGTCGTTAGATTCGTCTTTATGTCAAAGTAACACTGGGTATATCAAAATAAAAAAAAACAAAATGGCGGATTTTTTGGCGCTAAATTCAATGTTTTTACGCTCTGCAGCCTGAACGGCATGGTGGATTTTAGCTGTAGAGGTGTCATCTGATTTGGATTTACTGTAAGAGTAACACTGGGTACATAAAACTAAGAAAATATATAAATGAAAGAAATTGAAAAAAGGTATTATTTTTACATACCTGGAGTCACTCTCACAGTAAATTCGAATCTAACCCCTCCAGCCAAAATCCGCCTAGTCGTTCAGGCTGCAGAGCGTGAAAACATTGACTTCAGCGCCGAAAATCCGCCATTTTGTTTTTTTTTTATTTTGATATACCCAGTGTTACTCTCACAGTAAAGACGAATCTAACGACACCTCACAAGCTGAAATCCATTAATTTATTTATTCAGAGAATTAATGTTATTTTTAGAATTTCAAACGGAAATAGCAGTCTAAGGGTTAATTGTAGATGGTTGCTGTCCTAGTAAGAAATCCTCAGGGCGTCATTTTCAATAAGAATCCAGTATAATTTTCGTCTGGCCGGCACTTTCATTTTTGGGTATATTTTGTACGAGACGTGGTTGTTCTCCTTTATTAGCAAAACCAAGTGTTAAACAGGATCCTAAATTAAAATAGGCACTATCTACTTAGTTACCTTGTACAGGTGTAGCTAACGTTCATTTGGAAACATTCTTGAAGGCTAATTATAATTTCCAAGTTAGTATTTATTAGTTAGGTATTCTTCTGAAGAGTAAAAGTAATGTGCAATTTTTAACCTATTTGTGAAAGAGCATTTTCATGCATTATCTCGATATTATTGTTACATACATTACATAACAAATAAAAACACATAACATAACATAATAAATAACATAAACGGCCTATATACGTCCCACTGCTAGACACAGGCCTCACCTCAACTACGAATATCAGCTGTTATCAAGCCGCCCTTAGGTCTATGACCAACTGCTCAGCAGTTAGTCCCAGTTGATATCGTTAGATGTCAGTCGTTAAGCCTAGTAAGAGACTTTAGGGCGGCTTGATAACATCTGACATTAAGGTTGCTCACTAACCTTACACCCTCCATCAATCCGCACTGAGCCCGAGTGTTGGAATTTTGCTCTTTCCACCTCATAGTTGACGTGAGGCCTGTGCCCAGCAGTGGGACGTCAATAAGCCGTTAATCTAATAAAACTCACCAGTAGTGAACATGTACCTAGCCAACGCCTGTAACAGCGCTGCGGGCCACAGCGGCGGCTGCGACACGCCGTCCGCGTGGAGACGCATGCTGAGCTCTAGACCGAAGCCCGAGGGCGAAGCTCTGGCGGCTGGCAGGTGCACCCGCCCGTCGCCGTGCAGGTCTGATAGGCCGAAACTGCATCGAAGTGGATAGGGTAATCAAATATTCGGATCACAAATTTAAATTCAAATTCAAAATATCTTTATTTAAATAGACCTGTTACAAGGTGCTTTTAAATCGTCAAAAACTAAATCAAACAAACAAAAATACACTTTATAATAGACTTAAATACTATGGAAAGAAACAACAAATAAATGTACAGTATACAAACACGATGGACTCAAATAGACTTAAATACAGAAATAATAAATAAATACACAGTACACTATCATGATGGACTTAACCACCGGTGTCGGAAAGTTGTTTCTGTACTGATAAGAACCGGCAAGAAACTAAAAACTTTATTTGCCTCCATTAGAAGGTTTAATGTTTAATTTAAGTCTGGTAGCAAAAGTGACCCATCTAATTTTAGACCTATTTCCATCTTACCAGCTATTAGTAAAATTTTTGAAAAAATTATATTAAATCAACTTCTTTCACATTTTGCCTGTAATAAATTATTACATCATAAACAGTTTGGATTCACCAAGAATAGAAGCACTACTGATGCAGGTGTTGCGCTTATCAAACACATATTTGAGGCGTGGGAAGCCAAACAAGACGCAATAGGGATTTTTTGTGATCTTTCAAAAGCATTTGACTGCGTTAATCATGAAATCTTACTGATTAAGTTGAGACATTATGGTGTATCGAATGGTGCAATCTGTCTTATTGAATTCTATCTTACAGATAGAACACTAAAAGTGAGTGTCAACGGAACTAACTCTTCCGGTGCCACCATGCGCATGGGCGTGCCCCAGGGATCGATATTGGGACCCCTACTCTTCCTAATTTATGTAAATGACCTTCCTTACTTTGTAAAGGATTTATGCGAGATTGTATTATTTGCTGATGATACCTCGTTGATTTTTAAAGTAGACAGAGGCAAACAACTATTTGACGATGTAAATAATGCTGTCGCAAAAGTTTTGCAATGGTTCACTAGTAATAATTTATTACTTAATGCAAATAAAACAAAGTGTATAAAATTTTCTATGCCTAACGTGAAACAGGCAGATACTTTTGTTAATATGAATGGTAAACCCTTAGAATTCACGGATTCCACTGTATTTTTGGGAATTACTGTGGATTCTAAGTTACAGTGGGGTCCGCATATTACAACCCTGGCAGGGAGACTTAGTTCAGCTGCTTTTGCAGTGAGAAAGATAAGGCTCTTGACGAATGTTGAAACTGCTAGATTAGTGTATTTTAGCTATTTCCATAGTATAATGTCGTATGGTCTACTACTGTGGGGCTCTGCGGCAGATCTTAACACCATTTTTGTTCTTCAAAAAAGAGCCATCCGCTCTATTTACTGCCTTAGACCACGCGACTCGCTTAGGGAGGTATTTAAGGAGATAGATATTTTAACTGTATACTCCCAATTTATTTTTGATAATATAATGTATGTGCGTAAAAATTTGCATCTTTTCCAGAAAAATAGTGATGTTCATAAATTAAATACTAGAAATAAAGCCAAACTTAGAATACCTAATCTTAGACTACACAAAGTAGGCAAATCATTTGTTGGCCAATGTATAACTTTTTTTAATATGCTACCTCAAACTCTTATTGAGCAGCCTCTTTACAAGTTTAAGTCACTGGTTAAAGCGAAATTAATGAAAAGAGGTTACTATAGTGTAAATAATTATTTGAATGATAAGAATTTGTGGTCATCATAGACATAATCTGCTCCTCTGCACATTTTGTGTCTTGTCTATACTTGATATGTAACATATACTACTATTGTAATCAAACAAGATTGAAAAGAGTAACTATCGAGTTTCTTGCCGGAATCTTCTCGATAGAAGCAACTTCCGAACCGGTGGTAGAGTCAGTTTGTTCATTTTGATTTTCTGTCTTGACGTGTCATAAGTGCTTGTGAATAAGCTTACATGAATAAATGATTTTTTTACTTTACTTTACTTTACTTTTACTTTAATGATTTTTATAAATTCGATTTATTTATTCACTCAATATTATAATTAGTATTATTACATACTTATCACTGATATCAGATGCGACAAATAAACTGTCAAACTATAACATACACAGGCAAAAACATACAAATAATAGTGTCCAACTAAAGTTTTTGATTTGGCTGAAATATATGTTTCGGTATCAACCTAAGTTTTGGTATCGGCCTAAGTTTCGGTTTCGGCCTAAGTTTCAGTTTCGGCCTGAACATTCCACAGAACTTAAACGTACATTTACACATTCTTCGTTTTTGTATGTGTTTGCGAATAATATTACAATAAAAAAGACGTAGATCGGTAGTCAGTACTGACGCGAAGTCAAAATTAATAAGTAGAAGGGCACGACGCAGTTAATTTGACAAGTTTTTCAGCACAAGTAACCTATCTACCTCTTTTTTGTACACATAATATCATTGATTTATATGTCATGTATCTGTTAAGAGGCTAACAAATAAATAAATAGTTTGATATGTCCGGAGAGCACTTACCTGACGTAGTGCCAGTGAGGTGGAATATTCTCCTCTGGCTTACCAGGATTCCAATACATGCTGATGTAGTCTAGAGGGTCATGTCCACCCAACCTGTAAACAAATATAACATAACATAAACTGCTGGGCACAGGCCTCACCTCAACTATGAGGTGGAACGAGCCATACTCCAACACGCGGGCTCAGTGCGGATTGTTAGAGGGGTGTAAGGGCAGTGAGCAAACTTTAATGTTAGAAGTTATCAAGCCGCCCTAAGGACTAGGCTTGACGACTGACATCTAGCGACGTCCGCCGGGACCAACTGCTTAACGTGCCTTCCGAAGCACAGAGATGCCCACAATACACAACACTAAATTTCGGTCAGGGTGGTCACCCATCCCATTACCGACCTGGCGTGTGTTGCTATACAACAGCGATCGTCGCCGATCACTGTCTTAACTGCGCCACGGGCACCTCCAAACAAACACTGAATGGCTGTATGTAATCCTTTTAGCAATATTTTGTGGGTTGATTCCTCATTCATGCATGATTGAAGGGTTGAGTACAATAAAATATTACATTAATTTATTTTTGTTTATTATGATCGAACATTTATATATTACTTACTAGCTGTCCCAACAGTCTTCGTTCTGTTGTCAAACATTTAGTGTCACGTGACAGGTAGTAACATTTATTAAGAGGAAACTAGAATTGAGTTTTTCACTATATTTCCAGCATTTTCTCATGATTACTCACCTTTTATACCTTCCCTCGACCATTACAAATATTTCAAAACCAAAATTAGCCAAATCGGTCAAACGAACAGCAATCCATTTTTATATACATATAGAGACTACATACCAATATTTTAGCCTCGTGGTAACTTGTAAGGGGTTGGGCTGGTCCGGGTAAAGTCTGGAGTACGCCTCACATAGCGCCTTCAGCCCCGCAGGAACTGTTATCCTATCTGAAATGTATTTATTTAATTTAATTATACAGGTTTTGTGACCTACTTACATAATAAAATACATTTCTGGTGCAATTCACACAATAGATTTACAAAACTTAAATTAGACCTTACAAACTAAGAGCAGTGCTTTAATGCCAAATGCCATATTAGGGGGCTGCCCATTAATCACATAAGGCTCGTAGGGGGGTCCATAAAAAAAACACGAAATATCACAAGGGTAGGGTGTAGTAAATAAATCACTTGTTTTTATTTTTCTGCATGATTTATTTTTTGTCTTAAAACCTCACGTATAAGTAGGTATTACCAAGGTGATGGGTCCAAAAATGCCGAAAGAAAACATCAGCCGATTAATGAACTACACACATCAAAAGTGTCTAGGGATATCTCAAGCATTTTCATACAAAGTATAGCTATTGGGGAGGCTGTAAAAATTAAAATATTGATACCAACGTAGAAATTTTTAGGAGACAGAAACTGCTATATCTGCCCTTTCAGATTGTATAAAGAAATTCATTGTGGTAGCATTATTGTACAATCGTAAGGACGTTAAAAAAGACAGATTTTTCTTTTAAAAGGTTTCAAAATTTTAGCAAAATCAAAGATATTAGATAATGCTTAGCATTATCTTAGAATAACTCGAGGAAACAGGCATAAGATAAAGGTTAAGAATATTACAAAAAAACGTTTGATTTTGCTAAAATTTTGAAACCTTTTAACAGAAAAATCTGTCTTTTTTTTAACGTCCTTACGATTGTACAATAATGCTGCCACAATGAATTTCTTTATACAATCTGAAAGGGCAGATATAGCAGTTTCTGTGTCCTAAAAATTTCTACGTTGGTATCAATATTTTAATTTTTACAGCCTCCCCAATAGCTATACTTTGTATGAAAATGCTTGAGATATCCCTAGACACTTTTGATGTGTGTATATCAAGTCATTAAAACTTACACAGCTCTTTGTTAACCGACGTTAAATTTTTTATTGCTTTGTCACTTTCATTCTTGTTGCTGCTGCCATTTGCGAGGAAGTGACATAACACATCAATTGCTTTAACTATGCTTTAGCATTGCATTCGTTTTTATGAGTAAGCGGATGTGTTAAGTCAAAATCTAGTCTGTTAAAGTTGCTCATAATGTGGGTATGTTTGGGTATAAGGGCAACTGAAACACAGTTAGCAACAATGAAAATCAGGGTCTGAGTTTATCAGGCCCATATTCATCTGATCAACAACTTTGACTATCCTACATTAGCTTACGTTGATAGCACATTTGAACTAAAAAATATTTACGCTGTTATCCCTAATGTAATTTATTCTTTTAATCAAAATAATTTGGATCATAATGTTATTTGTGGTTTTTATTAAACAAAGTTAATTTTATTTTTTTGGCGTTTGGTTCTATTTTTCACCAGAGTATAGCAGAATGGAATGGGTGAAGATCAGACAGCCATGTCCTGAGCAGCTGCACACATCTCCACTCCACTATGCTTTGGTGGATTACAGCCCTGGCAGTTTTAGCCACGGTGTAAATAAATTGTCGCATGAATAGTGAACAATCTCAAAGTCAGGTAACTTCGCAGAAGAGCAATTTAAAAATTAAACCATTAATACAAGTTTGGCCGTCACTCTTATTTTTTCAAAATAATTCAATCCTTCAGCCCATAAAATACCTTTTTGTAAGTAAGTAGTTTGTAGTTAAGTATTTATAAAGCAAAGTCATGAAAAATTATGTGAAAACCAGAAAAAGGCATTTGATTGTCTTGGCATCAGGCAGGAATCGAACGCATGCACTAACCACTGTGCTACCGACCATCAGTGTGCAGATCTTTAGTAAGGATACTGCATGGAAAATGCTAAAAATAATAATAGTCATTAAAATTGTTTTTTAAATTAGTCATTTTGACTTTAGCGGCTAAATATTAGTGCGAAAATGTTTCCAAAAACTTCCGTGCTTCAACAACACACACATAACTACACACCTTGCCCCATTTGTTCCCGAGACGTGTCCTGCATACATTCTGGTCCTTGCGCCTGCGTCGCTGGGCTCGCGACGAACTCTAGCGCACTGTTCTTCACCACCCCGCCCCCGGGGCTTGAGGGGCCCGCACCAGCTTGCGACATTATCCGTCTACAAGTGGTGGAAAAGTTCGCTCAAAGTTAAATTGTGAAGGAAAGTCGATGAATAAAAAATACAAAGCCAACCAGCCTCTTTTGAGTTTGTTTGATTGGACTGACAGTTGTTTGAGCATTCATGACGTTTGTTTGTATGACATTGTTTTTTTTTATATGTTCGGCTTTGAGACACGGTTAACACTTGTATCGTTTACTGAGGTTATTTTGTTGAATTGTCTTGTCTTATTAAGTTACAGCCTGGCAAAAAAGTCGTGAAATTAATAGGGGCGCCACCATCGTCGATGTGGTCACCCCGTATACTACGACACAAACGGTTTTGATAATTGACTTATTCAAATATTTTTTTTAGAGAGAATGGCTATCTAGTTAGTCGTGGTCCATGAACTAAGTTCACGCCAATAGATACCAATTATTTGAGTCGCGCCAATGCATCACGTGATCCCCTAATCTAGTTCAGTATTTTCTTATTCTTATAGCGTTTTACCAGGAAAACGCCTTACATTTCTTTAATTCCACATTATTTAGCTTTATCTTCGTCTTTTGTCTCTTCTCTTTCTTTTATCTTCGTTTTCTAGAAGTAGTCATACAGACACTCATATAACGGCTTTGTTTTTCCCTCTGGGCTGATAGGTCAGGTAGGAGTGGTAGTCTGTCCACCGGGATACAACAGGTCAAAAGGGGGAACCGTTTGGTGGTAAAAATGGAATGGCGGTGGCACCAATACAGTCGATCCCCACCACATACAACCACATTATCAGGACGTTTTTCTACTACCAAGAAAAGAAATAAAAGAAGAAACTAGCAAAATCATATTATAATTTTAATTAATGTAAAAAAAATCTTCATCCATGGCTCGACCCTTCTCCAAAATTCTAACGTTCACTTTGTTCCCATGAGTCACTCATGCTGCTATTGTACGGTCACTTCATCTTGCAGGTTTATGATTACCTGTCGATTTGCTCATTTGAAGTTTGTCCGCGTTGGTATTATAACGTGTCATCATGATTTTCTCCTATCTTTGGGAGAAATATTCTCAAAAGCTGGCGCCGCCGCTGCCTAAAAAATTTAAAAAAAAAAAAAAAAACAATATAAAAGTACAATCCAAATCACATAAACTCGGATTTTTAATTGTAGTCAGTGAAATGACATTTTCAGTGTGGCAGGTTTTCAGTCCAAAATAAATAGTGATGGGGTAAATCGAGTTTTTACAATAAAAAGTTAGTCGACATTACAGCCTGGCAAAAAAGTCGTAGTGAATGACCACGTCTCACTTCCATATGTGGAATGTGGTATTCCACTGGCAACACACACTGGTCAGACTTTCGTCTTGAGCCATAGAGGTATTTCGGTAAACTGTATTTAGTAAATAGGTTTTCAGTTTCAAAATGTTTTGTTTCTGTATTATATTATTTACAGGTAAGAATTTCGTTTATTAACAGGTCATACAACTGGAAAAGTTTAGGAGGATACAACAGTAGAATCTTCCCTTCCACCATCACTTATTTTTGAAACCACCTTTTCACTGTGAGCTCAACCCAATAGAGTTAGTTTGGGCTCAAGCAAAGGGGTACGTTGCCAGGAAAGGGGTACGTTTTTTTAAAATAAAAGAGGTAAATAAATATTTTAAGAAGCGCTGGTGGCCCGAACCTATTACAAGACGTCGGACTACCTAGAGGACGTCAACGTCTGGAAACAAACGTTATAATAACTTTATTTTTGTTGTTTGCTCCTAACATAACCACAGTTAATAATTAAATTATTATATTTATGTTGTTTTTCATAGACTCACCAACAGCCTTGCATTGTATAACTTCCAAATCATACTTTGTTTGTTCAGTTTAGACTAACATTTGATTTGTTTGTTTCTTGTGAATTTATATTGTTTCCTATAAACTACCCAACAGCCTTGCATTATATAACTTCAAAATCACACTCAGTCCTACAGTTTAGACTTACAGTAGCTTCTTTTGTCTTTTGTTTTACTATGAGTAACTCGAGCTAGTCATGCTCACTAAAATGTTTCTGGGGTGGTGGCGTTGTGTGACGGGTCATTCCATTCCCTAAAATATGGTTGAGTGGGATGATGGCTGGCTCACACGTCAACTTGTGAACAGGTGCCACCTTCGGGAACTGGTCTGCTCAAGTTTACTTAGTTTACCCAAGTTAACTTGTTAATTTCCTGTTTTATTTATTTTCATGTCAAAACTGTATGACTTGGTTGGTTTATTCAAACATTCACTTTGTACTGTAAAACATTGGACGATTTAAAAAGAGTAACTGCTGAGTTTCTTGCCGGGTCTTCTCAGTAGAAACAACCTTCCGACGCCGGTGGTAGAGTCACATTATGTGCATGTATTTTAAGTATCGTTTATATATTGTATTATTATGTGTATGTTTATTAAGTGGTTAAAATTAAGATTCTTGACGATTCGAAAGTACTGTTTATTGGTCTACTTGAATAAAGAAATATTGAATTTGAATTTGAATTTGAAGGCCTGAAAGAGGTGACGCCTGATAATTGGAGACAGTGCATACACCATGCCATAAAAGTCGAAGACAAAATGTGTCAACTCGACCACATTATAGACCAATATGTGGATTCCATCGTTATAAATGTAACTGATTCCGATTCCGATTCTGAATATACCGATTCAGAATCGGAGTCGGAATCAATAGCAACCGTAACGAATAAAAACGTATATAATTACTTATATTTTCCTGACTTTCAAGTGTTAATTCCCCTGAACCTCTTTGAACATTTTTTTCCCAGCTATGGTTATAATTTTTTAGTGAGAAGTTTTAATATTGAGATAGGGTCCATATTTCTTAAATCGTATTATTTAATTCGTTGTGTACCTATTAAAAATTTACAATTTAAAAAAGGCTTTGATACCTAATAAAATGAAGCATGACTAAATGTCTAAGTCTAGTGATTGCCGAACGTCACTATTGTAGCGGGCCACCCTTTTTTGTATCAGTCACTGTTGAAGTTGTCATTTCGCTGACTACAATTATTAATCGTACTATAGATGTGCTAACTTGACAAATTGTTTTTCGTAAACAAACGTCAAAATAGGTATTCACATTTCAACGTAAAATATCACGTAGTGGCGCTGAGGATTGTTTTTCTCTTTTTCGAAGATTTATCTTGATTTTACACGATTCTTTATTAGTTTAACATAAAGAAAACACCTGAATACACTAATAAACGATCTTCGATAAACAAATTTGACACACCATGTACTAGCTAGACGTGATTGACAAGTGACAGCGGGACTATTGCCAGTGATAATATTTTTTAGTTCTCTTTCAGGACTTTTTTGCCAACCTATAATATTTTTTTGATTTACTATCAATTTCAATGAGGCATTTACTGCAGATTTTACTTGGTCCTGCTTTTCTACAAATTTCTATTGCTAAACCACTCTTCATGACATTCCCGATTTTTGGTAGTTTTGAAAAAATCTAAAGATGACTATTTTTTAAAAGATGTTATGAATGCTCGAAGGGTCAGCTAGTATTAACCCTTTAACCGGTAGAACATGTTGTCATTTTTCGTTGGTTTTGGACCCTATTCCAATCATCTAAGGTTCAAAATGAGGTGGCAACTATTCAGCCACTACCGGTTAAAGGGTTAAATAACAAAACTATAAATAGTAAAATAGCATTTGTTCTCAGCTAATATTATGTCAATCATCTCAATTTAAACGTGAAATTCCATCAAACATTGCATTTACTTAAAATGCTCACATCCTTTGAAAAATAACTTTTTTTTTAGTAATACTAATACTTTTTTTATATGGGATAGGGGGCAATCGAGCTGACAAATCAAAATGATGGAGAGTGAATACTGCCGCCCATGGACATTTGCAACACCAGAGGAGCTATATCATGCGTTGCTGGCCTTTTTAACTCTTTCAGTCTTGGTGGTTAGTTTACTAGCCACATATTAAAATTTTTTTTTCTTCGTTTTGGCGCTTTCTTTTGCGGAATAGTGGTACTAAGTCGTATATTTACATCGTCTTTGGCTGTTTGACCGCGCAACTTCGGCGCCCCGCGCGATCGTTGGATAGTTGATAACGATTAAAAAAATGTGCTGTGTGATTTTTCAAAATGCAGTACCAAGAAAAGTCCAGTACGTACTGTCTGGCAGTGTAGCACCTGCAAGGTACCTCTTTGCATCCAAACAACAATGTCATGTTTTTCAGACTTTCATAAAAAATGATTATTCTGTTGTTTTGTATGAAAATATTAATTTTTGTTTGCCTCATGATCACAGTGGTTAGTAAACTAACCACCCTATTACTCAAAAGCCTTAAGTATTAGATTTTTTTTATTGCATTTTTCCTGCTAAATAAAGCATGGTTAAACCATATATTGTGCTGTTTTACATGTCATTTGAATTTGAAATATATGAAAGTGTGACTGAAAGAGTTAATAAGAGTAAGCTCTTTTCTTGAAGGTCTGCAGGTCGTATCTGTCCGGAAATACCGCATGCGGCAACTCATTACACAATTTCGTGGTGCGGGGCAGAAAGAGGATTGAACATTTTTGGATGGGCTCTGGCACACCTACTTGTCTGTCATTCTGAAAAAAACATGTTTCGGCGGCATGTCATGAAACGCATGTCAAACTATAGAGGGAGTGATAGTGATATATCTCAAAAACCGTATCCCATAGTGCCCCTACATTATTTGTTTGTAATCACTTCCTCTATCGATGCAACGAAATCCGTCTGTAGGCGATAAGTGACGATTTGAGACCATTTGCTTGGGTGCATTCGGATGACGTGTCCTACCCACTCCCACTTCAACTTCACAGATTTTTCGCCCACATCTACTTACTATGCCTGTTTTGGAGCGTATAATGTGGTTATTTATTCGGTCAGAAAGCTTCAAACCGAAAATGCTTCGCTCCATAGCTCTCTGGCAAATCTTGGGTTTGGACTTCTGATGTTTTGTTTATTACTTAATTACTACTGATTTACAGCCTGGCAAAAAAGTCGTGAAATTAATAGGGGCGCCACCATCGTCGATGTGGTCACCCCGTAAACTACGACACAAACGGTTTTGATAATTGACTTATTCAAATATTTTTTTAGAGAGAATGGCTACCTAGTTAGTCGTGGTCCATGATTAAGTTCACGCCAATAGATACCAATTATTTGAGTCGCGCCAATGCATCACGTGATCCCCTAATCTAGTTCAGTATTTTCTTATTTTTATAGCGTTTTACTAGGAAAACGCCTTACATTTCTTTAATTCCACATTATTTAGTCGTTCTCTAGAAGTAGTCATACAGACACTCATATAACGGGTTTGCTTTTCCCTCTGGGCTGATAGGTCAGGTAGGAGTGGTAGTCTGTCCACCGGGATAAAACAGGTCAATAGGGGGAACCGTTTGGTGGTAAAAATGGAATGGCGGTGGCATCAATACAGTCGATCCCCACCACATACAACCACATTCTTCTTCTCTATCGTTTCGCTCTTGGCAGAGCGGTCGTGGTCACTTTGAGGTAGAAACAGCTTTCCGCACGATCTCCCGCCACCTTTTCCTGTTGGTAGACTGTCTAGCGCAGTCAGATACGCGGCATCCCACTGCGGATTTTATTTGGTCGGTCCATCGCATTGGCGACCTGCCACGCGGTCTTGTCCCTTCCACTTTTCCCTGCACGACCAGCCGTTCTATGGAGTCATTTTTCCGCCTTGAGACGTGTCCGAAGTATTGCAGTATGCGCGACTGTACTACGGCCGATAAACGCTGCTTGATGCCGAGCTCCTGGAGTATGGACGCATTGGTACGGAAATCAGTCCACGGTATCCCAAGCATCTTCCTCCAGCACCACATCTCCAAAGCATTTATCTTCCCCTTTTCCAACTCGCGCACTGTCCACGTCTCTGCTGCATAAAGAAAGATGGGGAATACAAGGGTTCGCACGAGCCTGATTTTGGTGGCTTTAGTAAGGTTGCGATTCCTCCACACTCTCCTTAACTTCTCCATTGCAGCTCTGGTTATAGCCATCCGTCGCTTTATCTCATCTGTGCAGCCGCCGTTATTCGAGATTAAAGCACCAAGATAAACGTAGGTCTGAACTACGTCGCAGTTCGCAATTTGCGTCACTTCCGGCGAATTGTAGTTCACGCGATCCACGATCATAACCTTCGTTTTTCGTACAACCACATTAACAGGACGTTTTTCTACTACCAAGTAAAGAAATAAAAGAAGAAACTAGCAAAATCATAATATTATAATTTTAATTAAAGTAAAAAAAATCTTCATCTATGGCTTGGCTCGACCCTTCTCCAAAATTCTAATATTCACTTTGTTCCCATGAGTCACTCATGCTGCTATTGTACGGTCACTTCATCTTGCAGGTTTATGATTACCTGTCGATTTGCTCATTTGAAGTTTGTCCACGTTGGTATTATTCCTTCTCTATTTGAATAACGTGTCATCATGATTTTCTCCTATCTTTGGGAGAAATATTCTCAAAAGCTGGCGCAGCCGCTGCCTAAAAAAATGAAATTAAATTTAAAAAATAAAATCAATGAAAAAGTATCAAAATCACTTAGATGTGATAACTTGACAAATTATTTTTCGTAAACAAACGTCAAAATAGGTATTCACATTTCAACGTAAAATATCACTCGTTTGTTGATAGTTACTTGACAACTAAGTTAAAACACGCGTGGTTGATTAAATAAAACCTCTACATACCAGTGATTTCTGCCGTTCTGGTCTAATCATCGTTTATTTTATATAAAACTGCCCCAGCTTCGTGCTCAGCTAAATAACGTTTGAATACTTCATTACGACTTCTCTAGTGGCGCTGAGGATTGTTTTTCTCTTTTTCGAAGATTTATCTTGATTTTACACGATTCTTTATTAGTTTAACATAAAGAAAACACCTGAATACACTAATAAACGATCTCCGATAAACAGATTTGACACACCATGTACTAGCTAGACGTGATTGACAAGTGACAGCGGGACTATTGCCAGTGATAATATTTTTTAGTTCCCTTTCAGGACTTTTTTGCCAACCTATACTATAGATTTCAGTACTTATTTAGTTTTACTAACTGGTCACCCTTCCATCAGCTGTCTGTGACATTTGTGACGTGATTTCTAGTTTCGTTTTAATAATAACCTCTGTTTAAGGTTATAATATCGCGATAAATCGTTTAAATATATTTCTAATAGTTTTTAACCGTGCAAGTGTTCAAAGTTATCACTTAAAAACATTATTTTCGTATGTAAAATGGGTAAAAAAGGCAGTTTAATTTGGGAATATTTTAAACAATGGGATCTAGACAATAAAATCGCCCAGTGTAATATATGCAACCGAGAGCTCTCGTATAAATCAACAACAACTAACTTAAAAGTTCATTTGAAACTAGTGCACCTTGTTTTATATAAAGAATTTAGGGCAAAGTTGCTTGGACTTGAAAATGATAAATCTTCAGCAGAGACGAGTTTTAAAGGTAATTTTTTTTTTTTTTTTTCCTAACCTGCATCATCCCACTGCTGGGCAAAGGTCTCTTCCAATCCCTTCCAAACAGTCCGATCCCGTGCCAGGCTCTGCCAATCTTTCTCATGATGTCTCAAATCATCACTCCAACGTTTTCTGGGCCTTCCCCTGCAACGAAAACCGTCTGTAGGCTGCCACAGAGTGACGATTTGAGACCATTTGCGTGGATGCATTCGGATGACGTGTCCTGCCCACCCCCACTTCAACTTCGCAGATTTCTCGCCCACATCTACTATGCCTGTTCTGGAGCGAATAATGTGGTTATTTATTCGGTCAGAAAGCTTCAAACCGAGAATGCTTCGCTCCATGGCTCGCTGGCAAACCAGGTAAATTTTACACAGCATTTTTTTATTATTTTAGCTTGAGAGCCGTAATTTTATCTGAATTTCACTAACAATCGTGCATTTTTATTGTTTTTTCGTTTTGACACCAGCGCCCCCAAAAATCGCGCGGTGAAATGGAAACTACTACGTCACGCAAGTTGACAGCTGTCATGATGGCATTAGTCATTAGTACTCATAGTGTCATAGTACGTAGTGTGATAATAATTTAGTGTGCTCGTTATAACGTTATTGTTAATAATATGGATCTTTGGAACTATTTCGAAAAATGTCATAGAGACAAATCGGGGCAAAAAAGAGCTACTTGCCAAGTTTGCTTGAACACATATAGCTACACTACGACAATAACTAACCTAAAACAGCATTTGTCGAAGAAACACAATATTGAAATTTTACCTGATCACCCAAATAAGAAGAGAACCAAAATCCAACCTCGAAGACCCAATAATCCTACATGGAGATATTTTACTATTCAAGACAAATACCAAAAAATAGCAAAATGCATTGAATGTGAGAAAAACTTATCGTTTAAAACCACGACAACTAATTTAAGGATTCATTTAAAACTTATACATCCTGAATTGTATGAGAAGGTGCAAGAAATTTGTGAAAATAATTATGATGAAAATACAACAGCTTCGGACGGTGAAGAGTTCTCACAGTTTAAGACCGAGGAACTAGGTGAGGAATATATACAAACAATAACGATGCAAATCAAAATTTCGCTTAAAAAAAGCACCGTTTTTCCATAAATAGCACTTCGTATTCAACTTTTACTAATTCTGCATTGCTACATTTCGCCACTAGATGGCGTTACGAGTTTCGTAGTGCAACGGTCATGGAATAAAATTTGAGTTTCTGTACGACCGTGTTTGGCTTAATTTTTAATTGGATTTCGCCATGTTTTTTGAATAGATGTCGACAACCATTTTAGTTTACTTTCTAGAACATTGATAGGTATTTTCGTTCTAACTAGAACTTGGTGTTCACAACAAGCAAGGTACCTATCTGTGCATGTCGTGATTTTCTTCACGTACGATACTGAGCAGTCTCTACAATTCTTCAATCAAATAGAGTCCGTACTCTTTAGATATAAAGCATAATTTTCAATATTGCAATTACTTGTTTACATCTTTTGTACGTTGTAGAACGTCATAATGGACGGCCAAGCTTATTAGAATTTCAACTCTAACTCAGTTAAAATTAAGCTCAGAGTATATTGATTGACATTCAAGTTGAATGGCTAGGCAGCGCGGCGGTCTCTATGTTTTTAACGGTAAGAGCGGCAACGTCGCGCGAGGAAATCTGTATTGATCATTTTCTGTTTATGCCTACAACTGAAGATATTATGCCTAGATGTCCTGGATAAAAGTAGGTGATATTAAAATTAGGTATAAACGGCCCAAATGCATCCCACTGCTGGGCACAGGCCTCACCTCAACTATGAGCTGGAATTGGCCAGTTTTTAGGTATATGGTGTTATGCCAAATGCACTTATCGCATGTGTTTTATTTCATTTCCCATTTTTAAGTTCTTGGAAAAGGTCTCGATCCTCGATGGAACACATATAAAGGCATTGCATTCTTCCTCAATGGTGTGGTTTACGGTGTTGAAACTTGTTCCTTGACTAAATCCTAAAAAGCCCAACTTCAAGGTTTGCCAGAAAGCTTCACAGCAGGTACTGCAACGAAACTGCTTTGACTGAGCACTTAAATCACCGAGACATGGGCTGAATCGTGAACCAATTTTGGGATTAAACTGGCCATATCTGCCATATGCTGGACTACTGGTGGGCTTAGCTAAGATTAACGCTTAGGCAGCAACAAGAATTAAAGAGACAAAGCGATACGAAATTTAACGTGTCCTTGGAGCGCTTTTTAAGTTTTTATGAATAAAGGGGTGAGTACGATACGTTTTTACGATTCGTTAAACTTTGCCCAGTAAAGGCGACTTTTCCTCTTCTTGGTGTTCATTTCTACCACTCACGACCTAGCAATAGCACTTAAGAACCAATTGAAAACATTAACCGTATCATCATCATCAACCTGTCATCGTCCACTGCTGGACATAGGCCTCTCCAAAAGTGCGCCACAACTCCCGGTTCTGAGCCTTCGTATACTATTGGCGTAATTTCCAAGAATTATGTCTAGGAAATTCCTGTCAAAGCTGTTAAGCTTGGCCAAGTAAGAACTAAGACTCAGATTTTCCACTCACATCCACATGTTGCGATAGGTGGATGTTTGTAAGAGTTTCATCAGATCTTAAGTGATGATGATAGTCTTAAGATCCTAGTACCCTGCTGTGTCTTTTATTATATTTCTTTCACCTGGTGTGAAACAAGTTTCAAGTGATCTTTTGTGCTGAAAGTCAGCTCGCTTGGCTAGCGGGTTGGAAACGCTCCGTCTCTTAATATGACAAATTCAATATTTCTTTATTCAAGTAGACCATTACACAGTACTTTCGAATCGTCAAGAATAAACATACACATAAATAGTACAATATATCAACAATACTTTGTTAAAATACATAATGTGACCACCACAGGCGTCGGGAGGTTGTTTATATTGAGAAGACTCGGCAAGAAACGCTGACGCTGGATCAATCACGTCCTAGCTGTTGTCACACCTCTAGGCGTTTGTCTGTTAATTATACTTGGTCTTTCAATGTTTTAAAAGGTTCGAATGTTGCAGCGAACAGAGCTTAGTACCTAGTTCTAAGATCATGCACATGAATACTTGCTAAATCTACATTTACCTGTGGTCTGACTTTTGAGATAGGTATATCGAAAGTAAGAAAAAACGTTTATTGATTTTGAACATCGCATCGTATAAAAATCATACAGAACAAGGTGGTCTTTTGTTTATGCCCGAGGTTGAAATAGATGTAAGAATACTTTCAGATCTTGGTACATATTTATGTATTTAAAGCCATGCCAGTTCCACATTTTGTATAATGAACAACCGTAAAGTCTTTCTTTACATAGTTCATGGGAATCTACGATGGGAAAATACGATGACGAGAGAGGGCCGGGCCTGCTCCGATGGAGGCCTAAGTCCAAAAGTGACCTGCAATAGGCTATTGATGATGATAATGATGACGACGATGATAGTGTTTTAACTTGTGTTTTGAATACCAATCCTAACTAACTTTCCTATTCAAAAGATAGTTCCTATTCATAGGAAAGTTAGCAATTATTATGGTTCAGTGAGATACGAGGCGAGGGCATAATTTGGTTGGTGAATTTGCATTTTATGCATTGTGAATAATGACTATATCACACTCGCGCTTTGTTCTTATGACCTTAGATTCCTTTGTCTTGCGAATGAAGGCCTGACTTTGATTTAACAGGTGGAACCCTCCAAAGCTTGGAAATTTTAGGGCTTGGGAGTGTAAGGATACGGAAAATTTCGAAAGGGTTCTGTTTGATGGATGAATGATCTTCAGTAATCTCATTAAATAATCCTTTCACGTGCTTTTCTCGTGTCAAGTCACCCTTTCCTTTAATCCTATTATTGCTGGTTGCTACCTCGTATATAGTAAACAAGACTATTTTTAGTATAACTGCGCAGTACGATCTAGAACATAATACATATACACTTGGATGGTTGTGTTGTGGTTGTTATTCAACGAAGCAGCGGCCATGTTTCGGACTCTGTGTGGGATAAAGGGTAAAAATAGATCTCTAGGGTGGTAATTGAGTGCTATATCATTCTTAGCAAGTAAACGAGCATTGCTGAACTTGGGCCTCATCCGGAGTTTTAGTTTGGGAACTTAAACAAATCTTATTATTTATTTATTTATTTAATCTTTAATGCACAAAAATAGTACAAAAGGCGGACTTAATGCTAAAAGCATTCTCTACCAGTCAACCATCGGGCGAGACAGAGATGCTGTTGGCGGTGCAAAATTCCAAATCTTCTGCCTACCTTGCTTTTCTACACTGTTTTTTCCATCAAATTTCAGAGCAATCCTAGTATTTCCTGTCTGTCCTACTATGCCCATATAGCCAACGATTTTATTCGTCTTAAGGCCTCACTTCAGTAAACTTGCTGAAGTCACTAGGCTAGTCGAATCGTTTACATATTTACATAAGATGGTAACAGTAGAGTTCCAACAAATCATGTTGCGGTTATGAAACACCCACTTGAATGTATGTAGATTATTTTCATATTAAATCTAGGTACGTGACGATAACCCGTGGTTGAATGAACGTGACAGCCAGAAAAATCATTAAGTCTCTTGACTTTCTGTATTACTTTTAAATAGGAAGACTAAAATATGCTGTTGTTTCAATTTGAAATTGTCTTCAGTATTGCCTTCTTATTTAATGAGTTTAGGCGTTTATTAAAATAATTGTAAGTTGTTTGTCCTAAATAACGCCTAACAAAGTATGGACGCCCCTAGCGGGCCTGACCAGCCATCACCTCCCGCCTTGCGTCACGAACTGCCATGTTTGTTTGCACAGAGCGGCAACGTCGCCTTTCTCTTGAATGACAAAAATAACCAGACCCCCGATAGCAAGGCTAACCCATACCATGTAGGTGTCAAAAATTCTGGCCGGCCAATAAACGTTAAGTCCCATAAACTAGCTACGACACGACCAAATCATCAAGATCCGCCATTCAATTCGGCTTCTAGCTTAATAAGGGTCGTAATAATTCGGGCACGTCAAGTAGTAATCCAAAATCAGTAAAGCTTCGATTAGAAAGACTTAAAAAGCTTTCAAAGCTCCAGTGAGTTTGGTCTAGTTAAGCTGTAACCCGTTTGAAAACATGGCTGGGTTGGGTGGGAGTGGGACTCAACGGCTCGGAGAGAGTAGAAATTCGATTTGAATAAATTTTAAGATAATTCAAATCGGAATACCTACTTACCTATCTAAGTAATGAAGTTTGAAAATTATTTCATTTACAGTTGAAAAATCTCCATCCCACACTGTCTAAGGCCTTTGCTCTGCAGTGGGACGGAACGGGCTGATTTAGATTTGGTTGAAAAATAGAGAATAATTGGCGTCAAACTTAAAAAAAATATTTTCCGCAAATATTATTTGGCTTAGCTTATCTAGGTAGGTAATTTCGTTTTATATCTCACGGTTACCGACTGTACGTTTGGTGCGCTCCTTATAAGACACTACAAAATGCCAACACTAGAAATCAAATTGGTAAGTACAGCGTACCGTGTGTGAAAAATCGGCCAAAAAATCGGCCTTCATTTTTGTAAACCGTGGAAACCGGGGAGAGCGTCGTAGCCCAGTGGTTAAACACTCTGGCTTGGACCCCGATGGTCCCAAAATCAAGTTTGGCCGAAACACACATAGGTACTTTGTGTTCATTGTACTTACAATTTGCAGCTAACTCTCCGGTAATGAAAAACCCAGATATAAAACCCTAGCAACCCGGATAGCGGCGATAAGCTCGCCCCTTACCACGTTGGGTTCGAATTACCTTGTTGAAATGTGGGCTTCTGAATGTTCCGTTCACCATGACGGCTAACCCGTTTAGTATATGGTCGTGAGGGCATGTTATGTTATGTATACCGTGACGCGAATTTGATCTACAGCCACTAATTATCATTTTATGAATAAAGGGGTAATCTATTAATTTAGTTCTTCGTGCTATAAATGCAGTTATTAATACGGAAACAAAAGACTGGCCTTCGCTTCCTAAGGGGAATGGATTGTTGATTTCCTGACTGTCGCATCGCTTCCGCTTCAGGATTCGTATCTTCGTTATTCACATCGTCCGTAGTTGTCTTAAGAGAAAAAAAAAACAACAGCCTCTTGACATCCCACCGCTGGACATAAGCCACACCTCAACTAGGTACGAAGTGTCGCGAGTCACACTCCAACACGCTCGTCCCGATAATAGATACCGGCACGTGCCAGGTCGTTTTTCTCCCCAAAAATATGTCCGATTGCCCTCTCCAAGTAACGCCCTAAGCCGAGGTCTACCCCACTATGGGGGCCCTTAGCTCGTTACTCTAAATATTTGAGGTTGAGAGCCCTAAGCGCTCACCCAACAGTCCGGTAAAGCTGTCAAGGCCATCTGAGGCCACACAGCAGTAGTCAATGAGAAAAAAAAAAAAAAACACTACAACACGCGGGCTCAGTACCGATTAGGTTATTTTATTTTATAGCATTAGGGATAGTGCATTATCATCTTACTAAAGATAGGAAAACCAGAAAAAGGCATTCGGTCTTGGCATCAGGCGGGACTCGAACCCGCGTCTTTCGCAAACCGGGCGACTGCACTAACTGTTAATGGTCTCGGTAGCATAATTGGTTAGTGCAGCCGCCCGGTTTGCGAAAGACGCGGGTTCGCCTAATGCCAAGACCGAATGCCTTTTTCTGGTTTTCCTATCTTCAGTGCCGATTGTTGGAGGGGTCTAAGGCTAGTGAGAATCCTTGTTCAGTCCTTTTATATCAAGGCGCCCCAAAGGCCTCTGACTATGTTTTAATGACACCAACCGGGCTCAACTAACTAATTTCGTGCCTTCCGAAGCATAGAGATGCCGGAAAACACATTTCTAAATTTCGGTCTAAATGGTCACCATCCTATTTCTGAAACGGCGTGCATAGCTTTACAACGTCAATCCTTGCCGATCCGCTGTTGCCGCCGCGCCACGGGCACCAGGTTTGACTTTAGGCTCATAGCACATCATACCGGCCGCAACGGCACGGCTCTGACCTAGCAATAATCTTGCCATTCAAATTTGAGCATTAAGTTGTGAGTGGTAAAATATATTTTGCAATATCAACATATGAAAGACAACAGCAAGCTATCAGCGCGCTCGCCACTACTATACCACTCGACTCGCAGCTCCTGTGCTCTGAACTTAGGGTTCAAATTTGAATGGCAAGATAATAATAGATTGCTCGCGCCAACTATTAAGTTTAGAAAAAATATTGCAAACCTTAAAATATTTTTTTAAAGACCTCATGGATACACCCTGAGGGATACGTATGGGTTTGATGACTATTTTTAATTGAGTTTCAGTCCTAAGTATGGGGAAATCCCAAACAAAATCAGTTGTTTTTTTTCTATTTTTGTGTCAAAATCATAATGCGGTTTACAGAATACATCTACTTGCCAAGTATCAACAGAATAGCTCTTAAGGTTGCGGAAAAAAGTCGCTGTGTAATACGGACGGACAGACAGACATGTTGAATCTTTAAAAATAGTCCCTACTCACACCACATCCTCAATTTCTAATTTACCCAACAAACCTCCTTACCAAAACTGTCTGTTTTGCCCACAGAAGAAGACTACGAGTCTTCAGACGAAGAGCAGAAGCTGAGGACCAGCGAGGACATCGGCAGCTACTTCGAGAAGGAGACGGGAGGCCGGGCGCGCTGCGCGGTCTGCCGGCTGAGCGTGCCCAACAGGGATAAGGCGTTGAGGGACCATCTGCGGGCTAACCACCCGAAGCTGCTGCCTGAAGGGGAACAAGACCAGGTATACAACATGCTCCCTTACAGATTTCTGTCGAGTAGACATTTGTTGTCCAATAAAACTTTCATTGGCCTTCATGGACGGGTGTTTTGTCAACCGTCGCCGCCCTAGGATGCACGCCTGCGACCCAGCAATTATCTTGCCATCGCTGATAGATATTTGCTAGGTCGCAGCAGAGCAGTTGTGGTGCCGGTATATTAGGGCTATGACCTTCAGCGTGCCCAACAGGGATAAGGCGTTGCGGGAGCATCTTCGTGCTAACCACCCGAAGTTATTGCCTGAAGGGGAACAAGACCAGGTATACACCATCCTTAAAACAGGGAATAAACGGCGGCTAAGGCTCCCTGCAAAGATACCTTTACAATACCAAATTAGTCTTATGTCAGCGGTGTAAGGTATGTAAAGGTTGATATGAGACGAAGAACAGAAGCTCAGGACCAGCGAGGACATCGGCAGCTACTTCGAGAAGGAGACGGGGGGCCGGGCGCGCTGCGCGGTCTGCCGGCTGAGCGTGCCCAACAGGGATAAGGCGTTGAGGGACCATCTTCGTGCTAACCACCCGAAGTTATTGCCTGAAGGGGAACAAGACCAGGTAATATACCATGCTCACTTCTTCTAAACACAGTGTAGACATTTGATGCCCAATGAGACTTTCAGTGCCTGATCTGCCGCCTTCGACCCAGAAATTATCTTGCCATTCAGAACCATAAGTTGTAAGGACTCTAAAGTCTCTCAGCGCAACCTGGGAGTTGAGTGTCAGCGCGCTGTTAGCTGGCCGTTAGCTTTCTTAAATTAATATTGCAAAATAAATTGTACCACAACTTGATGCTCAAATGTGAATGGCAAGATATTTGCTGGGTCGCAGTAGAGCAGTTATGGTGCCGGTATAGTGGGCTATGACCTTAGCGTGACCTACAGGGATAGGTCATTGAGGGATCATCTTCGTGCTAACCACGCGAAGCTACTGCGTGAAGGGGAACAAGTCCAGATATACACCGTGCCTTTTTTAACCCGGTGAAATACATTTACGTACTTTCCGCTGCTTGGGGTAAGGCAGCGGAGGAGTGTGGGGCTTACACACTGCAGAAGGGGGTGGGAGTACTCTCTAAAACAACGGGGCGGCCTTATTCTGCGCGTGACCAGGGTTTCCCGAGAACTCTCCCGAGGAAGCACTCTCCGGTGAAACAATACACCATGCCTAATTCTTAAAAACACAGTGTAGACAATCCATCCCCAATTAGACTTTTACTGCCGCCTTCGACGTAGTAATTATCTTGCCATTCAAATTTGAACCTTAAGTTGTAAGGACGCGAGCTAGGAGTTGAGTATCAGCGCGCTGTTAGGTCTCCCTTAGCTTTCTCATATTGATATTGCAAAATATATTGTACCACTCACGACTTTATGCTCGAATTTAAATGGCAAGATATTTGTTGGGTCGCAGCCGTGCAGTTGCCGTGGCTGGTACAACGGGCTATGTGAAGGTCACACAGGGACCTACAGGGATAAGTCATTGAGAGAGTAGCAGTGGGGATGCAGGAAAGTTACAATTCCAAGACGGACTGCAGACCGCAAACTGCAAGCGACACACTGTTGTTCGCGATCTTATTCCAAGCGCGGCGCTGCAGTCAGCTGGGACAGCATCACCTCAGGACCTGATCTCACCTGGTGAGATGAGGCCTGTTCCCGCTTGAACCGTATTAAGACAGGTGTTTGTTCGTATTTTTAACATCTCCTATCTTTATTCAACAGGAATTCGAACATCAAGAAGAATATCTTGACAACGACATATACACAGAGGTGGTATACCTCGAAGAGCCCAAAAATAGAACTCCTGACGTTAAAGCCAATCCTATAAAGAGAAGACGGCGGTCAAGTTACAAGGAATTCACACCTCGTCACAGATCACCCTTACGCTCGAGTTTCCATTCATCAGAAAAGCCTAAAAGAAGCCCCGAAGATGAAGAACTGGAAACGTTCGGTACATACGTCACCTGTCTCCTGAAAACATTGTCTAAAGACGAATGCACAGCAGTACAAAGAGACATAATCAACATCATAATGAACGCAAAGTTACGTAAAACCAATCAGAATAACGTGGTCGTAGAGAGTCATCATGTCACACCTGTGATCATGAAGACAGTACCGCAAAATAAAGAAGTAACTGTCATTCAAAATGATAAAGTATCGAGTGATAAAAGCGTGCGGGATGACGATCCGAATCACAGTTATTCGTATACGGTAGGTGAAGACGGGGACATCTCTAAAACAGACGAGGCGAAAAATGTTGACAGTTGAAATCTAAGTACCTATAGTACGGTAGGTACATATCGACGATATGGTAATCGGGGTATGAGGCAAGGTGTGGAGGGGGGTCGCCCCGCACACCCGCGCTGTCTTAGTTTTAGTGATGTCTGAGTGCGCATCGATTTCGTTTATCGATAGTCTTTTCGCTCGCGATGATGTTTTGTTTAATAATTTAGTTGCTTCTCCGTCTTGTGTTGAATTAAACTTTATTCTACTCTTAAGTTCAACTAGCAAGAACAGTATTAGAAAGTTATGTCATTTAGAGTAAAAATAATCGTTAAAAATATCCCGTCGAGCGTTTTCGATACATTTTATTTTCATTGTGATGAATTAAATGCGTACACTCTTTGTTTTTTTTTGCGTAGGTTAACCCACTTATTCATAAAACCTTAAACAGCTCTTCAAAAACACGTTAACTTTTGTAACGCTTTGTCTCTTTCATTCTTGTTGCTGCCGGCATTTGCGCGAAAGTGACATAACACGTCAATTGCTTAAACATTGCTTTGGCGTTGCGTTCGTTTTTATGGATAAGGGGGGTTAATTTTGCAAATTGCCATATTGCAATAAATAAATGTCAACCTGTCGCATGCAATTATTTTACTCAGTGACAGATACAAAGTTGTGACATCACATAAGGCATTAATGTCGTCTTCGTAATCCTTGGGCCTTTCTTACTGCAGAATATCGCCTCGAAAGACCGACTGACTGATTTGTTTTTATTAATAAATAAAATAAGGTTTTTAGATTTTAAGCGAAGTGAAACCTATAAAAAACCTGAAAAAGTTGTATGAAAACTGCTATCGAATGTGTGGAAAGAACAAAATGATTGTACCTATTTATAGTAATAAAAATATTTTTGGAACTTAAACGTTTTATTTCCACTCCAGAAGTTTCCTTATGTTTGTATGAATAGTTAGTAAGGATAAAGAGAAGGTAATGTATGATATAACTAAACTGACACAAATAATGCTGTGGTGTTTTTAAATGACATGTCGAAAGGACCTCGCCACGTACCAGCCATAAAAGAGTACCTATAGTCCAGTGTAGAATGCAGTGATTTTTAAATTTATTTCTGTTGCACTCCAAAAAACTCAGATCCACAACCTTTGCTTTCGAAAGTATATATTCAGCTGGTCACTGTGGACTTAACTTTCTAATTAGGAACGATTTGATTGTTTAGGGGGCGTGCCAGGTCGAAGGACAAGTATGAAATCACTGCATTCTTAACGCGAACGGACTATAGCTAAAAGATACCAAAATCAGTTTTCACGGTCATTTTCTTCACCTAGAAGGGAACTATCTGATTTACATGCGTCTATTCGGGGTATACCGTAACAATGTTATGAGTATTTGAATTCAAAACCACGTGAGTGAGTTACATCTTAATTTATAACAAACCAAAAGAAGCGTGATCGCCAAGATGACTCACTTCTCGAAATGTTAATTTGGCAATGCTTGCTCACTGCGTAAACAGATTGTATTAAAATGCTAAAAATATCTAATGACAGGGTTAAAATTATCCTTTGGAAAGTGGGCGGGAAAACATTCCGACCTTGACTGCAATCACACGGTCCCCGGTCAAACAAGACGAATTTAATTTCGGTTTCAATATTATTCTTATTATGTCCTTTTGGCGATGTTCTATTTTCAGAGCGGATGGGCACTTTTCTAAATTCTTTCGCGTTAAGAATGCAGTGATTATTAAATTGATTTCTGTTGCAGACAAAAAAAACTCAGATCCAATAACTTTGCGTTCGAAAGTATGCGTACGGGTGACTTTGGACTTGACTTTGTAATTAGGAACGATTTGATTGGTTAGGGGACGTGCTAGGTAAAGGACAAGTATGAAATCACTGCATTCTTAACGCGAACAGACTATAGTGTTGTCATCCCATAGTAAGTCCCGTTTGTGAGGACCAAATTCTGAAAGGTTTCTATTTTTTCGATTTCTATGTAAGTATTAGTATTAACATTCGATTTTTTGTATACGCGGCTTAGACAACAATATTTTGTGCCTAGACTATGGCCGAATAAAGGTCATAGCTCATTAGGGAAGCAAGGCAACTGCACGGCTCCGACCAGCAATTATCTTGCCATTCAACTTTAAACCTTAGGTTGTGAGTAGTACAATAATATGAGAAAGCTAGCGGCGAGCTTTCAGCGGGCTCGCTGCTACTATACATCTCGCAGCTCGCGTCCTTACACCTTAAGGTTTTTTGAATGGCGAGATAATTGCGGGGTCGCGGTCGGAGCCATGCTTGCAAAGTGTGCTACAAGCTTTATTATATACCACTGGCAGATTGAAGTATGTGTATGTTCAGTGGGTGTATGTTAAAGTTTATTTCGCAAACATCTTGCACTTACGTTGAGGTTACGTAGGTAAGGTTTTTCTTTGTCTCAGCTGCGTAAACACAAAACATAGAAACCTGTTTGAACAACTGCATAATTGCGACAACAAAACGTGTTTAGGAAGTAGATTACAATGCTAATTCATAAAATGACGTTTTCGAGACGCTGGTGTTATGCAAATATTTTTAAGGTTTTACCACGACGCGTGTTTTTAGCAATGGTTTTTAGGCAGGTAGAGGTATAATACGATTCAAACTTAATGGCGGCTCGGAAGTTAGCTGCGACCGCCGAGTGCGCAAGATTGACCTCACCTCGCAACCCGCTGACACCTTAATTTGTGTTCTGCGCATCGACTCGCGCGATGTTCACAGCCACCATTAAGTTTGAATACTACTAAACAGAGCCTCAGTCTGCTAATTTGAGAACCCTTCAATTGAATCGTAATTGAGTCTCAATCTGCTAATTTGACACATTTGCTATGAAAAATATGTCAAATCAGACTATTGAGACTCAATTATGATTAAATTGAAGCGTTCTAAAATTAGCAGACATGAGGCCCAGTAGTTTCAGCTGTCCGTTGATACAGAGTACCTACAAGCTCTGCTTATCTTCTCTCTTGGTGTGTAGGAAAGATGTCACTATTTATTTATGTAAACTTAATGACAGTTAGTGGTAAGCTAATCTTCTGGGTTCTGTTTACGAGGGTACGGTCAACGACACATCAGGCTATCCATTTCTAGTCAGGTCTCCTTGTTGTATTGCAAAGAAATAACATTTGGCTAGAGCAGGATAAAAAAAGAAAATGGGTAGCCTGTTGTGCGCTTGACTGTACACGCGGTCGCTGGTCACTTTGCAACATTTGTGTTATACCGGGTGGTAACTCGCACAGAAATCACACTGCACGCGGTCGCGGCGCGGGCCCGTGTCGCGTTCCCAAGAATCGCTACCGTCAGGTACTTACCGAGTCGCTTTCCTATCCAAACTTGTTAAATCAGATTGTCTTCTCCGAGTATCGCCCTACGCCAAGGTCCGTGCCATCCTCCGGAAGCGCTCTGAGGCACGTTACGTTAAATATAGCAGTTAAGAGCCTTTTCGCTCATCCTACATTCCGGGCCATTGAGCTTGAAGGGCGCTTAACGCTCACCACTGTTCCGGGCTAAAGGCTGTAAGCTGTCAACCATTAGCAGCTAAGCAGCAGTAGTCAGTTCGGAGATAAAAAAAACAAAACAGGTGGCTCTCAACAGAGCCGGAAGTTGATTCAAGATTTTGCTTTTAGTCTAGTCTTTAAGATTTTGGTTTTGGTCAATTTGTGACATGAATATACTCTAAGGGTCATTACATAATGGGTATTTGACCTGTCATTCGAAGATAAGACCTTCGCAATAAAATGAAATCGAAGAGCATGCGTGATCCTTAATTAGATTCATTCATTTATTAGCGAGGACAGTCACGTAGACCGATTTATATCATGAATTATACTGTTTATTGGGCACGAAGTAATCTTTTGTATGTAGCGTCATAGCGTCATTCGTGTTATTTTTTCATTGATGTTCGGCAGCTGTTCGGGTTAGGGCCGGCTCACAAGGTGTTTTGGCGGCTGTGGTCACAGTGGCCAATCTCTCGTGTCCGTTTAGTTAAGCGCTTAGCTTTAGATAGGGTGTTTGGGACTGTTAAATAGTAAATAAATCCTATAATAAAACATCTGTCATTTTGTGTCAAATCTAACCTTACTTAAAAATTTTTTTTTGTCTTTTTACCTGGCTATTTCTGACAAATTACCTGTCAGTACTCAAATACTGACAGGTAATTTGTAATAAATACTAATAAATTACCTGTCATTATTAGCCATGTGATTTTCTGTTAAATCACCTATTTGTTGAAGTAGTGATATTCTTTGTCGAATTAGCAGGTTCTATCAAATACACTGCTGTAACGTTTATTCTTTCTTTCTAACTTTGTGTCAAATGACATGTTGTCAAAAACCTAATAAAATGGTAGGTGGATAGGTTTGGACAGATCATGGTATGATCTGTCCAAACCTATCAAATTAAAATTGTTTAATGTCAAAATACCTTTCATTTAAATAATATCATGAATAAAATAAAACACACCGTACTCTAAACAGTCTTTATTAGCTATTCCCTCCCTCGGGCGCCACGCAAGTCTCCCCCTCCAGCCTCGCCTCAGTTATAGTGATCGCGTAACCATTGCTCGGCCCGACCACAACCTTCTGCGCCTCGTACTCCAGCTGTGACGTCATCACTTGCTTCACAAAATCTGCTTGTAGCTGGTTCGACAGCTCTTTAGGTAGTTGTTTCAATAACGACACTAAATATTTGCCGAATTGTTCTATACTGTCATCTTTTTTGCGTACGAATTTCTTTTGAAATGTCACTTCGTCCTCGGAGGTAGAATTGTCTATGCTCATGTTGTCGTATGACCGTTTACGTGGGGACGGCTTTGGTTTTCTTTTTCGCTTTTTCTCTATGACTTCGTCCTCGTAGTCGTTGAGGTATATCGTGTTAACCTCCATTGGGTCCGTCTGTAAGAGGAATGGTATATTACGTGGTGTGGTACGGTCGACAGCATGACAAGCTATCCATTTTCGGTCATTCCTCCTTGCTCTATTGTAAAGAAATGTCATATAAGGAACCGACATGGTTAAACAAGGAGGGGACTGACCGGAAATGGGTAACCTGTTATGAAGTTAGCTTAAGTGTAGTGTGGTACATCACATTACAAAAGCGGAGGGTACCAACATTCGAATTGTGAAATGTGGTAATATAACCGAATGTTTGGTAATTGTACGGTATACGTGTGTATTTTATTTATTTATTCTTACACAAGCAGATATTTATAGTGGTACAACATTTAGGACAGAACAAGTACAGGTAAGCTTATCTCTAAAAACATATATATAACATAATACATATATTACTGTACGGTATCTGTATGTCATGTCAAGCCTTACCTGTTCCGGCTCCTCGTCATCCTCAGTCTGTTCCACCTTCGTAGCCTCTTCAATCTCATACAGCTGCCCGTCGCTGGATATAATCATTTTGTTGGTCTGTGACGAAAACATCATTTAAGCATCAAATAGACGGTTGCCAACAATGATATTATAATAAAGAGGTAGATAGGTTATGTCAGCACTGATGCGAAGTCGAAAATTAACCCCTGGCGTACCTATACATATAAATTCACCATGAACAAGATGGTATGATTATTTACTAGAGCGTAAACGAGACAGATACATGTTGCGTAGAGACGTCTCAAACTGTCAATACTGGCAATGCTTTGCTCAGGTGCACGATCGTTCTGATTTTGGGGTCCACTATTTAGCACAAGTAACCTATCTTCCTCTTTTTTCTATAATATCATTGGTTGCCAACCAGCCACTCTGTTGAGTTGAAACATTCCAGGATCCCAAATCCGTTAATTTAAGAACGCTTCAATTGAATCGTAATTGAGTCTCAGTCTATAGTCGAATTTAACATAATACTTTTCGTATAAAATGTGTCAAATTAGCCGATTGAGACTCAATTACGATTCAATTAAAGCGTTCTTGAATTAGCAGACTTTGGGCCCTGCTGTGTAGACAGTTGTTGCCCGATTTGACTTTCAAT
The DNA here is from genome assembly GCA_950022985.1 of Udea ferrugalis. Taxonomy (NCBI): domain Eukaryota; kingdom Metazoa; phylum Arthropoda; class Insecta; order Lepidoptera; family Crambidae; genus Udea; species Udea ferrugalis. The sequence goes on from OX465545.1 coordinate 7,369,926, forward strand.
GTTATAATGTCGAGCGCCAAAGAACTCTACAGTGTGAAATTGAAGACATTTTATAGGATGTTCTAGATTTGCCATACATTCATACAGAAATAATTCTTATTTTAATAAAAAGTCTGCTGTGAATCCGACTAAAATATTTAAGGTGACCTCACAAAATTAATGTCTAACAGAAACACAACCTACCCTAAAAGTTTGACAATTGTTTTCAGTTTCACCCTGAAGTGTAGTGTGACCCTTGCAAGAGAATCTGCAGCATTTTCATTAAAACTACCAAAACGTTCTCTTGATAAGCCAAAATATTATTTTGTAAAGATTGGATCGCGTCATGCGACACAGTCATGATATTTTAAGTATCATGTAACGGTCGCTTTTTAGGTAGTTAAGTAAAACTCTAAACGACGTTAACAAAATAGTTAGATTTATTAGAAATACATAGGTAGGTAGATGAGCACTAGGGTCGTGGGCGTAGGGCTCGTCTGCTTGCCATCACCACCACCTCACATCTACTTCTGTCCTGGGGCTTGGCTTGGTGATCGCGATCAGACGCTGATCTTTTGTGCGTGGCTCACACTGCTGTTTTCTACAGGGTCCACCTCCAGGGTTCGAACACCACCTACCATCCCTTCTACCATCTTGGCTGCTGAGCCACTGCCACGCACCACATCGTTCTGCTGCGTCCCAAGTCGGCCACCCATCATCTCGGCCACCATCTGCAGGGAAGTCCCAGACCAGCGAAAGTGAACACAATCAGACGGGCCCTACGCCCACGACCCTAGTGCTCTGTTTTTCTACAAATAAATACCTACTTCTAATTTGTTAACGTCGTTTTAAATTTCTACTAACTACCCAAAAGCGACCGTTACAATGGCCCTTCGGTTCCGCTTTTCCTTGCCAGTGCTGCTGCACGGAAAATGCTAGCTGCCCAAGAATTGTTCACCCCGCGATCCTGAGTTGCCGTCACGTCATCGCGCCCAGGGGAGTGGTTGGAGATTGAACTATTGGACTACTCAGTGCTATTTTTATTAATTAAAGAACCTGCGACCTTTGCTCATCTAAGCGATTTATTTAGTCGTTTTATTTATAACTGGCTACCTCCAAGTGACAAACGTCACAATCACATTTAGTTTATTATTTTAGAAAGAAAAATAATTTATAATTTACAGTAGCCACGACCAAATTTGAAACTAAATACAAAAAAAAGATGACTTAGGTGAAAAACAATTAAGACCAAATATCTTACATTTTTAGTTAAGGATCAAACTGCAGAGGCGCTGGTATTCTGGCAGGGCCTTGATCTATTGATTGCACAAAAAATTAAGTTCACAGTTGGTCACTTATAACGTGGAATAACTATTTGTATGTTAACTACGTCTTTTCCCCTGTGAATAAGACCCTTCGGCCGTATACACAATTAAGAAAATGAGGTTGTGTATTTGAGTGCAGAAATACTAGCTTTTTATAAAAAAAACCGGTTTTTTTGGTAACTTAAGTAAAATTTTAGCCATGCCAAGATGAGTTTTTCTTCAAGTAGTGAAATAACAGTTAAAAAAACAGCAGTACTAGTTGAATTATTATTTCAAAGCTTCAAAAAATGATAAGCGTATGTGGTTAAACAAATACAAAAAGAAATAACCAAAAAAATCTACTCACATCTTTTGACCCAGTAAGCGTGACCCCAGGGTGTTTCCTCAACAAATGCTTCTTCAAGTTGCTTATAGAGGAGAAGTGTGACAGCCTCCTCTTGCAGATCAGGCACATAGCGACTTTGGCCACCTTGTCAATGCACTTGAAGTACAGCCACAGTGAGGACCTCAACATCCCCCTTCTGTCTGGACCGTTGTCTGTTTTTCTGTATTTATCATATCAGTCTACTACAATTATCTTAAGATTACCAAGAAGATTACATTAAAAATGGTAGAGACAGTCTAAGCTAAAAACGCGCTTGCAATCGTACTGATATTATAAATGCAAATCCATGTGTTTGTTACTCTTCCACGTTAAAACTACTGGACGATTTTTCATGAAACTTTACAGTGATATTGCTAAAATATCTGAATTACTCTCCCCCTTATTCATAAAAACGAACGCAACGCTAAAGCACAGATTAGACGATTGGCGTGTTTTGTCACTTACTCGCAAATGGCGGCAGCAACAAGAATGAAAAGGACAGAGCGATACAAAAGTTAACGTGTTGTTAAAGCGTTGTTTAAGGTTTTATGATTAAGGGGGATAGTCTACAATTTATAAAGATATTGATCAAAAACATGTCAACGTGGACGATGTCGCGGTGGGCCGCTGGTGTGTTCATATGCGTACAAACATTAATAGTAACCTTTTTTTTAAATCTTGATAGCAAATTGAGGCAGTTTAGATGTTCATTTACTAACTTATATGGTCTCACTTCGATCTATGATTCTTTGGGGTAAAAAACGCACTATGTCACGCTTTTTCTCGCGCTAAACGAGATACGAGATATCCCATGATTAAATTGGCCGGGCTATTGATAATTTCGAAGCGTCGTATTCTTAATGATAGCTGTTGAGGAAGAAACAGAGATCAAAGTGCATTGACAAGATGGCTAAGATTGACTTGTGCTTGATTTTCGAATAGCTATCAAACTCCTTCAAAACCAACTTGAAGAAGCTTTTTAACTATCTGAGTAAAACTTTTGGTAATTCCTTTATGTGCCAAATTAAAAGTACCAACAGTGGACTTAATATCACAATGATTTCACAAGGTTGAGGAGAAAATCGTTTTATACTTACATTATTCGACCCCGAGAGTTTGATCCCAGGGTGTGTTCTCTTCAAATGTCTCTTAAGGTTAGTTAAGGAGGAGCACGAGAGCCTCTTCTGACAGATCAGGCACAAGGCGAACTTGCCCACATTGTCCACGCACTTGTAGTAAAGCCAAACTGACGAACGATTCTTCCTAAACTGCTCCGGTCTGTTGATATGGCATTCAAAATCAGTCAACAGCAAATATAGCACTTTTTTAATACACCGAACAAGTAGTTGAGTTTAGTGGAGAGAGCTATGCCTAGCAGCGGACTTCTACAAAATTATGATCATGGTAAAATCTCTACTGACTTAAAATCCTACATTCTCAAATCCAATATGACTTAAAAAAAACATATTCGTCCCACTGCTGGGCACGGGTCTCACCTTAACTATGAGGTGGATTGAGCCTTACTTTAAAACGCGGGCTCAGTGCGGATTGTTGGAAGGTTAGTGAGCAACCTTAATGACAGAATTTATCGAGCCACGGCCAAGGCCTCCGACAAGGCTTAACGACTGACCTCTAGCGACATCAACGGGGCTAAAGGCTTAACATGCCTTCCGGAGCACGGAGATGTCCAAAAGTTACATCACAAAATAATAATTTCGGTCGGGGTGGTCATCCATCCCATTTCCCACCTGGCGTCGGAAAAAACTCACTTCGTTCGGCGTCGTCATTAAAAATAACTATTTATGGTGAAGTTTATGAACCCTCCTCTGTTTTAAGAGAGATTCAAACCCTCGCTTACATGAAACACTCGTCGTCCTCGACAGCCGGTTCGCCCCTGTGCTTGCGCTGGACATGCTTCATCAGGTTGGAGACTGAGGAGTTGAACGAGATCTGAGTGTCGCACAGCTTGCAAGCGGCCACGCGTCTGGACTCGTCCACGACGGTGAAGTACTCCCATGCTGCGCTGGTTCTGACCACCTTTTTGCCTGAAGCTGATGTCTCGCTGTGAAGTGGAAGATGAGCGTTGGCGGTTTCCATCTAGTAGAGACGACCTGGACAGGCAGCTTGAAGCTAAGGGGAGACCTTTGCCTAGCAGCAGTGGGCAGGGCACATAGCACGATGGACTGATGGCCTTTGGGACCGGAAAGTCCTCGAGTGAAGAACATATGAGGCCAAACACAGCGTGGGACGCCCGCAAGGTGGACGGATGACCTAATGAAGATCGCAGGGTTTCGGTGGATGCAGGCCGCCTACAAGTGACCGCTCTTGAAATCTATGGGGGAGGCCTATGTTCAGCAGTGGACATCATGTGGCTGATGATGATGATGCCTAGCAGTAGACTTCAACAAACAGATGATGACTACACCTCAACTAAGTTTAAAACCTAAATTCTCTTCATCCATTATAAAGACAAACTATTTATAGTATTGTTTTCGAAACTTGCCAAATTTTTAAGAGACCCGAAATCTCGTTTTTTGATTTTCGAGAAAGCCGAGCTATTTAAAAAAAGGGAATGGCAACATTGAGAGTGCCCTTCACACATACCCCCTTATTCGTAAAAACGAACGCAGCGCTAAAGCATAGTTTAAGCAATTGACGTGCTGTGTCACTTACTCGCAAATAGCGACGGCAACAAGAATGAAAGAAACTAAAAAAAAAAGAATAAAAGAGATAAAGCGATACAAAAGTTAAAATGTCGTTGAGGAGCTGCTCAAGTTTTTATGAATAAGGGGGATAGTGTTTCAACCTCATTTAGGCTCAGTTTATTGGAATATTTTCCAGTACCATTCACGAGGTTGAGTGCCATGAAAATTGATGACACAACCAAAGATTCTGAAACCCCCCAAAAATGCAAGTTTTGAAACCAGGCAAAGACAATAGACATACTCGTCCTCTTCTTCCACCAGCTCCTCCTCGTTCTCGTTGAGCAGGTGCTTCCGGCGGACGTGCTTCATCAGGTTGGATACTGAGGAGTTGAAGGAGCACTGAGCCTCACACAGCTTGCACGTAGCCACGCGTCTCGACTCGTCCGCTACGGTGAAGTACTCCCATGCTGCACTGGTTCTGGGCGCCTTTTTGTCTGCTGATGTCTCGCTGTAAAGGAGCGATCGGTGAACAAGCCACAGTCACAGGGTCTCATCTATACCTAACATACATACACCATCACGCCTCTTTCCTAGCGGGATAGGCAGAGAGAGACCACTTCTCTTAACTTGCTACGATCCTGGCACACACCTTGCCCACACTTTCATGAGTCCTTTCATACATGCTCATCGTATCTATACCTAAATGCGTGTCTTGGTGGCTCTAGCAAGTTGCACAGCCCAAACTCCCTAAGGCGCAATACACATTGAGCCCGGCGGGCCGCCGCCAGCATCTTTTTGTCGGCGGCCTAGTTGGCGGCTTCACTTCTTACAAGTCGGAAAATTTGGTCGGCGACATTTCGGCGGCTTGAGAGGAGAACTTTATTTGGCAGTCAGTCATTGCCACGTGTCTTATTGACAGTGTGGTTGTGTGGTTTTGTCATATAAAGATAAAGATCAATTAACGTAAGACATTTTTCGTCGCCCCACACTATGTCTTAAAGAAATACAAACACGTCACCACAGTTCGAGCGGCGGCCGGGCGACTGAGCGCAGGCGTACCCAAGCCGCCAACATGTCGGCGGGTAACACGCGCGGGCGCATGTTGCCGACATGATTATTTTCATACACCTGGCTGGCGCTGCCTACAGCCAGGTGCACGAAGTCGTTGATATTTTTACTTGTTCCTTGAGTGAATTCGAAAAAGTTGTTACAAATGTATTGTGCTATAACAATTTATACCTAAGTAGATAATAAGTAATATAGTTTGTAGATATACTATCGCATTGGGTACCTACCTGTAATGTTAGTATAAGAATGTTATATAAATAAATAAATAAATACAGGCCGCCGGGCCCGCCGGGCTCAATGTGTATTGCGCTTAAATTCTCTGTTATACTTTGCAGTTGACTGGTAGAGAAGGCCTCTAGGCAACAAGTCCGCCATTTTTCTTGAGATTAGTGCAATGAAGAATTAATAAATAAATAGGGGCTTACTTAGATCGCAGCTTAGAAAACAGTAAAATCAACTTCAAGTTTCACATTTAAATTAACTAGTCATTTGAAGTTGAACAAAATGAGCATCGGAGAACTGAATGTACTATTTGAACTAGTCTTCACTTCATCATCATCATCAACCTTTCGAAGTCCACTGCTGAACATAGGCCTCCCTCATAGAGCGCCACACCGAGCGGCTTTGGGCCGTTTGCAGTTTTGCCTTTAATTTTTTGAGGAGGTTTTGCCGTAATTCCCACGCTTGGCAGGCGTCTTGGGGATCGCAGGGCGTAGTTGTCGCACCGATAACGCTGCTGCCCGTTAACGGCCTGAAGCACTTAGCTACGCCAATATGGGCGATGGTTATTCCGCCATCTATCGGTCCCAGGGCCCCGTTCGTTGTCCAGCAGGATGACCGCGTGCAGGTAGGGGTTGGTTTGGAGCTGGTGGTGATATTTTCTCCTTTCATCCCATCTTCCCTTATTACTTGAAAGTTATTTTAATTAAATTTATCCTACCGCTTCTGTACTTTTCTGCTTGGCCTCATGGTTGACTGTTAGATAATGCCTAATATGCATTAAGTCCGCCTTTTCTACCATTCATTGTTGTGCAATAAATAGATGGAACACTCAGTCAGCACTTTGAAAATAATATTTTGAGTATACGAGATTATTTTTTGTTTTCAAGAGGTAATTTTAATTTTATGTACAGGATAGTTACACAATCACATTATGTCAAGTTTCCTGTAATGATAGTTGTAAGAGGTGATAAATAAATAAATAGATAAATTATACAACTCGTGATTGTTCTATCTTGCATACTACATTATTGAATTAGGGTGCCCACACACGACAGACATTTTGTGGGACCTATTATAATCGGACCGAAAATCTGCGATATTTCTTTCTTATTTCTGACAGTCTTTTAGTGCGTAAATCACATCAGTACGTTCTATTTTTTACCTACAAAATCCGTCGCCTATTATAGTGTGTTGCAAGCCTTATAAAAATAGGGCTCAACTCACAGCATGGACCAATAATGACATTCATTTATTTCAAATGTATTTGTATTTATTATAGTTTGGTAAGGCTCATAGTGATATTTACGTGGAGCTGTCACCATTTCTTTGACATTCATTTTTGGCTAAAAAGTTGCCTCTGTTTGAAGACAGGCTATAAAAACGTCTGGATTGCTGAATAATAAACCGCAGTTTACTGTATCACCCCATATGTATCATAGATTGACACCTGGAATGCCCAACTTGCTATCAAGATTAATTACTTAATATTACTTATACAGGGTGTTACAAAAATATCCCCTAATAACTGAAGTGGGTTATACAAACTCCTGAAAAGAGTCCCTTGGTAATTTCTAAGAGTCGTAGCTCATAATTAGAATTTCGAGTAAATTAACGTAAAATAAAAACATCGATCATAGAAATTCCCAGCACAAATTCGGGTTCATGAACCCGAGTTGACCCTACCGGGAGTGACCAGGAGCGACCTCCATTGTTCACGCCCCTACGTTTTCTAACTGTCTCTCTTTCTAATACTTCAAGTAGCGGCAACCAACCAATAAGTTCTGTGTGCCTAGTACCTCTGTACGATCGCCTCTGCTTCACCTGTACAAAACCATTGCAAAATGCGTCTTAAGCTAGCACCATAAGGTGCCTTACGTAAAAAAGGTTTATGTGACGCCTCAAGACCTTCATTGCAAAATGGGTCTTGAGCCAGCAGCATAAGGTGCTTCATTCATGTGAACGCCTCAAATATTTCAACCGCAAAAAATAAATTCGTATTGTTATCAACGTAACAAGTTTAACACGAACCGGTAGATAGTTAGGTAGGTATGTAGTCAATCAAACCGGAGACTTTTATAGGTAGGTACGTATTAGAAATCGTAGATAGATATCGAACACACAACCTCTGGTGCCGTTTTCATTATCACTAATTGTACAGTCAACGGCACATCAGCATAGTACAGTACGGCCCTGTACTACATATTCCTTGTCTCTCTGATCCATTGAATCGTGTAACACAAGGATATTTATCGTTACGTTGAGACGAAGTATGCAGGTAGGTTCGTAGGTACCTATCTGTATGGCTCCGCAAAACGGCAAGTCGCTACATGTTACGTGTCCTTATGGTATGTATTTTGTGTACCTACTAAGTCTTGCCACCCTAATTAAAATTAATAGGTACCTACCTAAATACGTTGCTCGCTAAGACCACTGGCACTGCCGGAACGCCCGTGAAGCTTTTGTGATTGAGACGTTACGCGGCCCTGCGTTGTTTCGCGGCCTTTCTAAGGACCAACCGCATAAAAATTAGAATAACAAGAATACTATCTCACCCTTCCGAACGTGTTGTAGGACTTTAAAAAGTAGGATAGTTGCGAAACGTAATGCCTTTTCAAGTTGGTCGGTCAACCTTAACCACGTGCTGGAAATATATCATCAATTTTGCCTGCCGCACTCTCAGCGCATACACGTAGGCAAAGCTGCCCAAAAAATAGTGAATAGGTTTCGCTTCGAAAGTAAGTATTTCAAATTTACTATTACTTATTACTATTTTGTTTGTTAATGGGTGATCATAGTTATTTTATTTACGTCATTTTGCATTTATTTTGAAAGTAAATGACTTTAATAACGGTTTTATTTGGTGGCCGCCAACCAACACTTTATTTTTTTACTAAAGTTGGTATACGGCCGGGTGGCCGCGGCACTAACTCATTGAGTGAAATAAATTTTGCTCTTTCTTATTATTAATGTATTTAAAGTCTCGTTTTGTGCAACAGTTTTTTCATTGTTGGGATTGATTTGAATGCTATGGTTAGTTCACGGCCGCCAAAATATAATTTTAAATGCATCTTTAGCTATTATATGGCCGCCAACTGAGACAGCCGGTGCAGACAAATCTGGTTAGCGGCCGTCTTTAAATTCATATGAAAAATAGACGGCCGTTAACTGACTGTATGGTCAGTTTACGGCCACTTCTATCACTCTCAGTATTTGGTTGGTGTTTAGCTAAAATTTTTGATTACAGATGTCTACCAAAAAACAGAAAAAAAAGACTGTGACTAATACGCCTGAATCTCTACAGCAAGCACTAAAGGAAATTCGCGAAAACGAAATTCCGATCAGAGAAGCATCTCGTAAAATTGGGTTTAGAGATGCACAATTCAAGATCGATTAAGTGGCAGAAAGGCTTAGGAACTGAAAAAAAAAACAAGGCCTAGAACTGGTTCAAGGAGAAAAATCATCATCATGTCAGCCTAACGACGCCCACTGCTGGGCATAGACCTCACGCAAGGATCTCGACAACGATCGGTCCTGCGCTGTCCGCATCCAGCGGCTTCCCACGACATTGACAAGATCGTCGGTCCACCTTGTGGCGGGCCTGCCCACGGAACGTCGTCCGGTACGCGGTCGCCATTCCAGAACCTTTCCCCAACGGCCATCGGTTCTACGCGCTATGTGTCCCGCCCCCTGCCACTTCAACGATACACTCTTTCGAGCGATGTCGGTTACCTTAGTTCTCCTGCGAATCCCATCATTTCTGATTCGATCAAGCAGGGAAATACCAAGCATCGCTCTCTCCATTGCTCGCTGGGTAACCTTGAGCCTTCTTATGAGAACCATATTGAACGACCACGTCTCACTCCCATATGTCATTACTGGCAACACACACTGGTCTAAGATTTTCGTCTTGAGACATTGAGGTATTTCGGAGCTTCCCGAACGTTGCCCATCCGAGCTAGATTCGACGAGAGATCTCTTTCTCGAAGTTGGACTTACCCCCAACTGGACTGGACTGCCTGTCCCAGGCGGGTGCAACATGGGCATTGAACATTATTTTCGAATTGACCATGTTCATCCTAAGACTCACTCTTTTTGAAGCATTACCGAGATCTTCGAGCATTATGTTCAGGTCTTCCAACGTCTCAGAAATAAGAACTACATCATCGGCGAATCGTAGGTGTTTTAGGTACTAGCCATTGATGTTGATGTCGCGTCCTTTCCAGTCCAGAAGCTTGAAAATATCATCCAACGCAGCTGTGAACAATTTCGGGTAAATAACGTCTCCTTGTCTCACGCCCTGCTGCAGTTGGATCGGATTAGAGCTCTGGTTCTATAATCGGACCGACATGGTGGCGTTTTGGTAAAGGTACCTAAGAACCTCGATGTACCTGTAGTCTATTTGGCACCTTTGGAGAGACTGCAATACTGCCCAGGTCTCAATCGAATCAAAGGCTTTCACATAGTCCACGAACGCTAGGCACAGTGGCAAGTTATTCTCTTCGGTCTTCTTTATAACTTGCCGAAGTGTATGAATGTGGTCTATGGTACTATAGCCTTTTCGGAATCCGGCTTGTTCGGAAGGTTGAAAGTCGTCAAACCTGCGGGCGAGACGATTCGTAATGACTCTCGAAAACAACTTATAGATATGGCTCAGAAGCGAGATGGGTCTGTAGTTCTTCAAAAGAGTTTTGTCACCCTTCTTGAAAAACAGCATCACATCGCTTCTGCCCCACGCCTTTGGCGTTCTGCCCACGAGGATAACAAAACTGAACAGCATCTTGAGGACCTGAGTATCGGCCGACCGCCCGCTCTCAGGAGCTCAGTTGTTATTCCGTCATCACCCGGGGCCTTGTTGTTTTGAAGCTGCTTGAGAGCCATCCTAATCTCGTACAGGCTGACGTCCGAGATATCCTCGGTATAGTGTCAAGTAAGCTTGGCTCTATGGTCTTTAGCCTTGCTTTCAACAGGTGTTTGCGTAGAATACAGCTGTCCATGGAACTCTCAATCTCCCTCGGGATTTCAGGTAGGACATGAAATAAAGAGAACAAAGGGAAAATTTACTGCAGTAATTAAAGACCAGGGTATGTTAGGAAGGCAAATGTGCTGTGGAGATTAGAGATACGATGTTGAATTGCTTGACCACATATTATAAGTAGCGTACCTGGGAAAACGTGAAATGTTGGAATAGATGTAAACTTTACACTAGTTGCACACTTGCAAAGGTTAAGATGACAAAAAAGAGATGAAAATTGAGGGGAAACATGATTTTTAGGATTTAAGTCATCTAGTCATAATCGGGATCCAATACCCAATGATGTTGAAATTCAGGATTAGACCAAATACTGTAAAGAGGCTACGAAAACATTATAAAAGTCTGAACCAGTCGCAAGTCAATATTGTATGTAAAACAGACGGCCGCGAACTGATCTCAACGTGGCCGCCAACTGAAAAAAATGGCCGCCAACCGGCATTTTGGGTAACATTTAGTTATTTATTTTTTTTAAAAAAAACCAGAAAAATATCCCTTTAATGATCATGTCAACAAAAAAGTTGACTATATCTGCAACGCCTACAGAATCAATTGGAAGTTGAATTATGGACTTATCAGACCGATTTCGTGGAGCGAAGTTGGGAAGGCGACTAAAAGGCCGCAAACCGGCGCAATGACCCCTACATTGAGAGGTTATCAATCCTAAATAGTCATTAGCTTGCGAAGACGTCATAGAAAAAGTGAGATAGCGCGCACATTAACTCACACACGCACTTAGTTTTTTTCTAAACACACGCACTAATACCACGGTCTAATACTTAATTACGAAACTACACTTAATCACTCGCGCTTCCACCACTTTCACGAATCCGCCATCCGTACACACTAGCTCGGCTGCGCGCTGCGACACGACTAGCTAAAAAAATGTAAACAAACCACCCAAGTAACACACAAGCATGATAAAAGTACCAATGCGACTCATAACACAGTTAATAGTTCCGTAACATTTGTGTTACAGTTAAATAAATAGCTTCATTCTGACTAACGTCGTATTACGGCTTTTATACTTTTTTAAGCTTAGTAACTTTTTAATAATTTCGGCTTCTTTCTTAAGGCTTAGTAATAACTTTTATCCCCAATATAACACAAACGTTTCTAAGCTTACAGAGTTGCACATAGCTTTAATTTGAATAACAGTAAGCTAAAAGATAACAAGCTGAATAAACATAATGTACATTACTATTATACAATCATTATTAAGCTTATTGCTGTTAAAAACGCTATATTCTGTATAAAGTATCCTTAGCAACTAGATGCTGAATAACAGCTTTAATATTATTTTGAAATCTTATAAGGTTCTTTATTTTACCAATTATTCAGCTGCTGATAAAAAGTACTTTCTGGGTTCTAATTAAGCTTATATTGTTATAAAAGAAATGTAGACTTGGTTTATAACTCAATTATACATACTTCTATTCTTATACCGAAACTAGCAGTTTTAAAGTTAGTTATACAGTATTTACACAGAAAAATGCTGAATATTAATGAAGGAATAAAGCGGTCAAGCTAACCTTAACAGTCAAGTGTGATCGTACGCAGAAGAGTGTTCCGTACCAGCAATTTCAAATACATAATGATGATTACGCATGTAGTGGCCATGAATTAGATAAGAATATTAACGAATTTAAAAATACTAATTTTCGCAATAAGCTAAAATAATGGGCTATGAGTGAAAACATATGGCAAGTGACATTAAAAGAATTAATAGTAATACTAAATGGGAATACCTTAATTTACCAATAGAACCTAGAACCTTTTTTACAAACTTCCAGAAATGTTACCATAAAAAATATTTGTGATGCGGAGTACTGGCTTATAGGGCTAACAGAACCATTGAAAATGTTTTGAGTGAATTGGAGGACGTACCAACATAAATGGTATGCAGTACATACGAGTGGTTAATTCAAGCTAGACTTATTAGGTACGTAAGTTAAAAAAAACATGATCACCTCAGCATTTTTTCTAGATAAAACAAAACAAAAAAACATTAATTTATCACATTTAACATCAATTTTTACGATAGATTGGTATAAATACAAAATGCTGATATCAAAAAAAAATAAAAACTCTCATCAAAACCGTTCAAAAACACTAGAAACGTAAAAATTAAAGAAGAAAAAAAAAGAAATTTTTATAAAAAAAATTAATGTTACATCAAAACTAGAACGTGATTACACATGACATGACATGATCACCGAGCAAAAAAAAACGATGATAGAGTCTTTAAATAGTTAATAACGCCTGAAATAGTTCACTTGAAGCTAAGATATTAACATCAGTTTTTAGGTACCGGTAAGATGGGGTTAATTGGTATCTGGGTCTTAATTGGGACAGGCCTTTGAAGATGTTTCAAAGCTTTATTTTTCTTAATTTCTTGAATGTTTTTATATTCACTACAGGTATAAACAAAAACACCCAAAAATAAAATAAATACAGCACTTCTCTCGAGCTTTGAAACATTTTCAAAGTACTGTCCCAATTAAGACCCAGATACCAATTAACCCCATCTTACGGTAATGATTTAGTGCATCTAATAAAATGAAAAAAAGGTATCACCGCCACGGTCTAATTTTTATGTAACATTGCGTTTCTGAAACATAAAACTAATTTTTTTCTAAAAATTTCACGTTTCGAGTGATTTTTAAAGGTTTTAGTGGGAGTTTGATATTTTTTTCATGACAACATATTGTCTACTTTTTCAGCTGCCCATCGAATCCTTTTCACGCTTATGTGTCCTGCACATCGGTAGATATTCCTAAATATATGAACACAACCGGGTTCGGCGAAAAAAAACAATTGGCCGCCATTTTGTAATAGAAGGAAATAAAATATTTTAAAAGTGGATTGGTCGGTAAAAATGTATTATATTAATGAACCCTCACGGGTCCGATACCGGTCAGACAGACTATATAATAAAGTTCGATCGATCACCTAATCTTTTTGCCACGAAATGCTAGTTTTTGATTGTTCTGTTTTGAACCCTAATAAGCTGTATAACAAAACATGTGAACAAATACTCAATTGTTATTCAGAAATGATTCCGCCATACCGCGCTTTGCCAAATAAAAGCTTAGTAATATGACGTAGCAAAACTATTATTCAGCATTTCTCAGTAAAACAGCTCCGTGAGCAGCTTATAATCAGATTTATAGGTGCCGCCATTATAACCTCAAAAACAATATTTTTGGAATTGTTTTTCCTATCAAATGCTGTGTTTTATGGACACAGAGACAAATTCGAGTATTATACATAAACTAATTATTGCTTTTAAAACACTAAAATAAGGATTTACGCAAAAAGTTTTTTTTTGCCTTATTTCTATCTTGCACAATAACTCATTTCTATCATTAAACGTCGATATTGAAGCGGCGCGTTAAACCAATCGTTACAAGACATACGTTATTGACGACAAAATTACTTGCGCAACATCATTTCATTATGTCTAAATAGCTAAAACATTTATTTAAAAATTACTTCTCAATTCCAGTACCATTTCACATCAATAACTTAATAAATATTTATGATGTCAACAATTGTTTGAAGGAAACACATTTTGTTTGAATTATTGTGGTACAAATGTGCTTATAACTGGGTAGTTTTTGAATATCACAGCCACGAATATTTATCTGAATAAACATGATAAAATATCTGTGTATAAGTAACGACTGCCGTTTTTCAGACGTTATTAAGTTGTGTGGACCATTACATTGCTACTTGTCAGATTTTATATTGCTATTATACAAATTAAAGCATTTAAAAGTGTGCCCAATTTGCTTGAATAAGAGCTGAGTACTCGTTTACTCAGACGTTAATCAACAGCTTTTTAAGCTTAGCGCTCCCGGGTTTGCTGTTACTTACTAAGACCTTATACTGCTAGCTGTGTTACTTGGGCAGCGGCTCGGCTCGGTAGGCAACGGCGGTCTCTTTGACTGATGCCGCCTCGACACTCGTCGCCTTTCGGCGCAATATTTGAATTTACAGCATGGGGGGAGGCAATGCCGGCTTAAACCTTAGGTGGTAGGTATTTTGTAAGTAAAAATGTTATTGTGAAACCATAATCGATATTTGTTTCAAAAATAGGCCACATCGTGACAATAGGGGTCTGCAAACTTGGGTGGGCAAGTCCATTTTAGTCGGGAATAGTGCGCCCGCACAAGTTAGAATGGGACGGCAATGTAGCTTTGAGTACGTACAAGATAGAGACGGCGATCTATTCTAGAAAAATCGCATAGGTCCGTGAGCGGTCGCGGGCTCGCTTCGAAGGCGCGAGAAAGAGAAAAATGGCCACACTCATATTCGCGCCATAACAGAAAGGTAATAATATCGTGTTTCCGGCCGCCCCGCCCACTCCTTTTGTCTGAGTCATTGTGTTGTGCGGGATTTATCCCAATTAGAGGTGAATAAAATTTTTGGTATTTTCATTACTTTTTTTTTCATTTTAAGGCAAGGGAAGATTATGTAGGACTTTCAACGAATGGCAATTTCACTAGCTTGTATTCTGGATATGCGTTTCTCTTGAATGGGATAACGATGGGTTGGCTTTCAAAAGTGCGATAGAGGTTTGATTTCAGCCCCAAAAACGGTGTTGAAGGTTCTGGACACAAACATTATTATTATTGGGCCCCGAAAAACTGCAGCCATTAACATAACACGTTGATGGACAGTAATCAGTCAGTCTTAATCTTAATCAAAGCGCAAATTCGTCCATGTATGGAGTACCGTGTCACCTCTGCGACGGATCCGCCAAGTACCAGCTGGCCGCTTTAGACTCGGTGGAGAGGCGTGCTGAGGCTTGTGAGGGACGCTGACATCACAGATAAGCTACAAGACCTCGAACACCGCCGGAGGGTGGTAGCTTGTTTGTCGGTTTTCTACAGGTTGCATTTCGGAGAGTGTGCGAAGGAGTTGCGTGACCTGATTCCACCAGCTCCTTTTCTTCATCGGACCACTAGGCGCAGACTAGCTTTCCACCTTTATGTTCTTGACATCCCAGCAATTCGCACCAACAGTTTTGGTTCATCAACATTCATAATGCGAACAGCAAGGGAGTGGAATGAGCTTCCCGCTGAAGTGTTTCCACAGCAATACAACATTCTGTGTCTTCAACATGCCGATTGATTGATCGATTGACAGTACTCATTTCGAGTCGTTAATTTATTAGTGCCATTATGTGCAGTGTCTTTATTAATAAAGTACTTGGTATTTTTTTAATGATCACGTTAGACCGTTACCGTCCACCTAGCGTTTTCCGCTTCATATTTCATACTATGGTACACTTTTCCAATAATTTATTTTAAAAAATCAAGCAGCGATATAACATTAGTATTTAAGTACGGTGTATTTTTTTTCAACAAGATAAAAATCAAATAAGTTGTTTGACGAAATATTACATTTAAGTATCTGGCTGTTGGCTCCGTAGATGAGTTCTTGTAGACATGCTGACAGTACTTTTGAGATCGAACGGTACGTGCTCCTTTTTTTGAGCCTAACCGGCAACTGAAGAACCAATGTCTTTGTGTATTGTGACCATGCGTAGATGCTGTGTAGGAGCGCGTCATTTCAGCTTGGACGATCTCTACTTTACTATTTCTTTTTTCTGCCACCTACTACAAATGGTCGAATGGTGGTTTAAAGCACTGACACAATACTTACGATCCAACAGTACCTACAACATGTTGTCGTAAACTTCTAAAAACTTTTATAGCAAGCCAACTTTAAGTTGTATCTAGGTGCAAAATTTGCAAATGTTATCGATCTCTGCCAAATTATGGTTTCGTAAAAATGGTAAAAAACCAAAATGCGCGACTTCATGTTTCCCTAGTACTTCTGCTTTTGCGTTCTAAGCAGACAATGCGGTGCCTTTATTTAAATGTCTGATTAAAGGCACAGTCAGCGGCACATCGGGCTACCCATTGGTACCCCAAAAACGAAAAACCACGTGTGGCGTGGCCAGGGTTTCCAGGTGAAAAGCCAAAAGCTACCACCTGGACCAGCTGCGCAACCGTGAGACGAGCCCGGCGTAGTTTTTTGCAAGACGCTAGCACGCAGGACAACGGAGTTAGACACATTTGAAAAATCGAAAAAACTGGACACTTTTCGAAAATTCATAACTTTAACTCTTCAGTGACAACCCTGAGCGAAAATCTGTGCAAAAATAGTGTGACTCGTAACCAATAAGTGTACCAAAAATTAGAATTTTCGGACAACAAACAAAGAAGTTATAACAGTTATAGTGCGGTTAGTGTTTAAGAAAATTATAGGTTAAAATAAGTAAACAAACCAAAAAATGAATCCTGGACAGCGGAACCCAGTACTGCTGACCAAAGACCCAAAGTGCTTTCGTGATCCCTGTTACGCCCTTTGAAGTAGGAACCGAACTCCGGCGCTGAACTCCTCGATTTAAGAGGGTTTCGGCAACGGATCCCAGGAACCAGAGGCGGCAGAGACCCCGAAACCACAACACGGCAAGAAGACCCTGACTGGACAGCGTGACCCGCCACGTCCTTGAAGCTACCCCTCCGGTGGCCCAAGACACAGCCGGAAAACCGAGGAATCAACTGCCTTACCAGGGATCAAGCCAGCTCCAGGCAGCACGTGCAGCTCAATCGTCCTACATCTCCGAGACAGGAAAAAGGAATCGGTACGAGCAGCCTGCTGTCAACATCCCAGGAGCTGAACCAGCTGATTCAACACCAGCCACCTGGAACCCTCGGCACCACCAAGGTCTTTGGTTTAGTTAATATAAGTTTTAGTAAAAATTTTTGATTGTGTTAATAGTTTGTTAGTTAAAGCGTGTAGCATCTTTTTGTAATTTCCGAATACGGAAAAAACGTTTTCCTATTAAATTTTTTGTGTTAGAACCTTGTCATAATAGGAAAAATCACTGTTTTCCCGTTTACGTAAAAACGGTTAGAGATAGGAAGATTCTAAAACCACATCCTTCACATAGGTTCCCCTTAGCCACCACTTTTCCTTACGCCGTACTTACCTACCAGCTATGTCAAAGGGCGCCGCCGCGCCCGCGCTGCTTAGCAAATTCCGAAAAGGGAAACGAAACCAAAGAAACCCATCATATGAATATGAATCGTAACTCGGGCGCATAGAGACGAAATTCGCCTCACCCCCCACCCCCCAGAGGTGCCCAAGGACAAGGATATGTCCTAAACTTTGTGAAAATCGACTTCAGTTTGTTTTTGCACTTGCCGCGTCCCGTGACGTGACCGTGACCACGGTAAATGTGATGACCTTATTACTTTTACGTAAATTAGGTCCGTCAAGTTAATTGTATTGCAGTGTGTTTGTGTGAATTTTCTCGTGAAGAGATTAATGGTTTATTTATCTTTAGAATTCAGTTTCTTTCGTGGCCGTTTGAGAGAAAAGAAAGCCAAATAACATTTTTCATTTGAAAATACTAATTCAAAGTGAAGCGTAGGTATAATTGATTGAAGTACAACCGTGAAGAACCGAGATGTGAATTGATGTTAGCTGGGAGGACAACAAAATAGTGTTATCTTCGAGGAAGGCGGCCACTTCGAACAAGAAAGGTAAGAAATAAAAGCCTTTTTGCCTAAATGATAAATGCAATTTTCCAAATCACTCGTGTGTTTTTGTTTTGAATTTGTTTATCGCGTTGATACGTAGGTACCTGCCTACTCGTATGTCAGGCGGGCGCCGCGCGATCTTCTGCGTTAAGCACGTGTGTCGTAGTAGTAGGTCCTATTGCGTAAAAAAGCGTTAATCGTGAGCGGTGCCTGGTAAATATGTTCCTTGGAGAGCGGTGTCACAGCTTTAAAAATCAAATTCACGACGAAATAACACTAATTACAGGTGTCCATGGCTTAGTGGTAATAGTGCATCGGATACGATAACATGTTAGGCAACGGACGCTAGGGTGATTGGATGGAAATGTAGTAGGTAATCAGATGACAGTCGTTAAGACTCGTCGGGGTAGCTTGATAACCTCTGACAGTAGGGTTTATCATTGGCCTTACACCCTTACAATAATCCTCACAGAGCCTGCGTGTTAGGGTATGGCTCGTACCACCTAATAGTTGAAATGGAGTTCCGCGCTCCAAAAAGGCCACTCCACACTCGAAAGCGTGCTCATTTTTATACGGAACTCAATGAAAGTCTTACTCCTGGTACTGATCGGAGGAGGTTAAAAGACTAAGGCAAATGGCATTTAAAGATGGAATAACTTCAGATAAGTCGCTCGAAATCACGGCAAAGCAAGCTACCTGAAATATTACTTAATTATTTCGTCCGCAGTATTTGGAATATTAACGTAGTTAACAATAATTATGTGGCTATCGGAAGTATGAATCATGTACGAACTTAATTCATTTCAAGTGGTTTGACTTTAATAGCTGAAGTTATCACATTTTTTTCTCAAATTTACGTACATGTGAAGTGGTATTGAGCACCAATTTCAAGTTAGCTGTTTTTATCAAGGCCCAAGCATCATTTTTACACGTTGACGAAGGAGGTAGGCACAAAGTACAGATAAGTTACATTCTGGTTTTTTTTAACTCTATGGGTCGATGACCGAAATGGGTTCGATGACATGGTATGACCGCTTATCAGCTGTCAGGTAGTGAGGGAATTAATATCGATATTTTTGTAAACTTTCGATGTACGTTTTTATGGAAACCATGAGAGATATGAAAAAAGGGACAACACCTACTATTTCAGTTTCATTTAGTTTCTATGCCATTTCAGTCTTTAGGGGTATTTTTGAAACACCCTGTACATAGTACGATTCAAACTAAATGGCGGCTGTGAACATCGCACGAGTCCATGCGCAGAACACAAATTAAGGTGTCAGCGGGTTGCGAGGTGAGGTCAATCTTGCGCACTCGGCGCTCGCAGCTAACTTCCGAATCGCCATTAAGTTTGAATCGTACCTATGATAACGCAATATAGATAGTTTGAAGAGAGTAGTTCTTAATTAGATAAAGATCTTAAATATCCTTATTGGAAACTATCCAAACCTAACGCATGAACTGAAATAATTTAATACTTATCCATATCTACACAGTAATATAATAATTCCTATTTCCAAATTCAATCCATATAAAAGTTTTATAGCCTGGGCCCCAAGTCTGCTTGTTTTAGAATGCTTCAATGAAATCGTAATTTAGTCTCAATTTTATTGTCAAACTTGGCATTTTTTCAAAGAGAATCTCGTCTAATTTGACACATTTACTATGCGAAATATGTCAAATTTGACAATTGAGACTCAATTACGATTCGATTAAAGCGTTTTTAAATTAGCAGACTTGGGGCCCTGACCTCCGATCGTTGTAATGAATAAAATAAAAAACTTACTTTTTGTCGTATGAATTGTCTTTAGCTAATGGATTGCCTTCTTCATCCACTTTCTCAAACTCTATGAAATGCCTTCTTTGCAAATGCTTCGTAAGATTTGTCGAGGTTGTCCGGTAGGACAGCTGTTCTCGGCAGAGCGTGCACGTTGCAATCTTCTGGTCTTCATCAGAGACTTCAAAATACTCCCAAGCCCCATTCCTGAGTATTTTCCGTTTGTCAAATGATACGTCTTCTTCTCTAAAATACCAAGCAAGATAAAGACTTCTAAATTTAATTTAGCTAATAAATCTAGGTAGTCATTTCAGTATCACGGTTTTGGTATATGGTGTCAGCGGTAATCAAGTCATTCATTATCATACTGGACACAATTTGCTACAAGTGCACGGAATCCTATCAAACCCTAAACTAAACAATGTTTGTGTTGTAGGATACTACACATGGACAAAGATAGTTAAATAGGCACTTATTCTGTGTAAATACATACATAGGTAACACTCAGCCCAATACAAACACACAATTTTATTACTAATGATCTGAAAACCAGAAAAAGACATTTGGTCATGTTGGCATCAGGCAGGACTCGAACCCGCATCCTTCGCACCTTCGATCCTTCAATCTTTAGTAAAGATACTGCATGGAAAATGCTAAAACAATAATTAAAAAAAACACAATATTATTGTCTGTGCGGGAATTGAACCCACACCTCTAGTGTAGTAGCTAACTTCCTAACCATTACCCCAAATTGGTATTCATTCAAAATTTTAATACACTTTTTTGCTACCTCTTCAATTATTATTATTTGTGAGTTAGGATGAACATACAAGGTTGAGGGTTTTCAAATAAAACTGTGATAAAAATAAAACAGTACAAGTACAGAGGCGCACACATCAACCTTTACATAGTGGCACTGTATGCGGCTGACATAAGACCCATTTTGCAATGGTTATGTAAAGGTTGATGTGTGCGGCACTGTACATGCAAATCCCTAATAATTCGATTTAGCTAGTATTTCTGAAAGTTCTTGTTTTAAAGACTAGTTCACCTCACACTGGCCAGAAACACTGTCACTAGATATTTTAAAAGGTTAGCAGTTTGTAAACACTCACTCAACTTCTTCTTCCAAATAAGTTATTTCCTCGATAGTCTGCTCCTCTCCCTCCTCATCAGAAGCCTCTTGCAGTTTGCTAATCATCTCACTTTTGTTACCAGAATTGATATTGTGTGCTTTATAATGCTTCCATAAACTTGCGAGGTCAGTCTTGTACGAGAACTTTAGGTAGCATAATTTGCATCTAGCTAGGCGTAGCTCTTTGTCAACAACCTCAAAATACTCCCAGATTTTACTCTTGTAATTGAATTCTCTTTCAGTGTCTTTTATCTCTTCTGCAGGATCGGTTTCACTGAATTAATGCAAAAATCAGTCACGTCAATGGTGATTGTAAACAAATGCAAATGTCAACAAATCGCGTTATAGAAAATAACAGATATTTTGGAGCTCTAGTATTGAGTATTTCAGTGAATTTGATACTTACTTCTCGCTACCGGTGCTCGTCGTATCGTCCATTTTGACTTTTGAGCTAGTGTTGCCATTTTATGGTAACACTAACATGTTATTTTTAAGTTTAAGAAAAAAAAGTATCGTCCGTGACAACAAATTAACCTTGTTTCGGTCTACGTTTTACTGCGCCTACTTACAAAATATGATGGTTAATGTAAGTCTGAGTAACTATTTAACAAGCATTTCTATAATGGCTAAGCGGTTTATGTCTTTTAGCTAGTAGAATAAAATAATTGAATAACGCTACGTATGAGTTAGTAGGTTCAAGTTCTGAACCAGGGAGGGTTTTTAAAGTCCCTTGTTTTGGGATAATGTTGTCAGAACACCCGACACACAGACAGACAGACACAAACAGCGAGGTACAGAGATTTTACTACGGCATTCGCCGCAAGAGGCGCTAGTGTAGATATGAGGCTCCCGGCCGCGCGCAAAATAATAATGTCACTGGAGGATAGACCAAACTTTGAAACTGGACCTTTTAAAAAACCAGATCAGGGCTAGGGGTGAGCACAAATACGGCAAACCCAGTTCATAAACTGTAGGTACCTACAAAATGTTGTCTGAAGTAGCGCAGCGTCACACAAATCTAGAACTAGTGACTACCGTACTCCAATAAAGTTGGGTTTGCTTTCTAAAATGTTAAAGGATGTTTGGTTTGAGGTTCGAGCATTGACAACTCTGAAAGAAAATATAGTTTTGATGCTGACGGTACAAGCTCTACTTTGAAGCCATTGTAAGTGCAAGCATTTGCTTGTTAATTGAAAATAATTTGTTCAAAATGTAACTCGATGCTTTTCCTATAGATGATGGTGCCTAGTTATCACCATCCGAACAGCATTCGTCATTTGAAAAAAGTGTTGTACAAAATTATGTAAGGACAGTAGGACAGACAGGACCTACCTGTTTACTCAATGGTACTACTCACTACCTTTTTGTTTCGCTTTACTGACGCAAACTGACCTTGAAAACGTCACGCTTGCGTTTCACGTGACGTATCAATTGTGTAAGGTAGTAAAATGATTAACCGGTGTTCCCCAGAGTACGGAAACTGCGGGTGAGACCCATTGTTTATTTGGTACGAGTATGTACGTAATAACATCATTAACATCAATTATATTATAGTAAAAAATAGGTTATGTCAGTACTGATGATGTGGATTCAAAAACTGTCCACTGCATCCGTAACTCCGTGTCTGGCCTACAAAAGATACCTAGTATGATTATTTACTAATGCGCAAACGAGACAGATATATGTTGCGCAGTGTCGTCTCATACTGTCAATGCTTTGCTCAGGTGCACTAAAGTTCTGATTTCGAGTGCCAGTTTTTTAGCGCAAATATCTACCTCTTTTTCATTATAATATCATTGATTAACGTGTTTACTTAGCAGTCTTTTTTAAAGAGAAGACAAGAGGACAATCAACAAGCTTTATAAATTTTTTTGATAAAAAAAAAAAAAATATAAAATTTTATTCACCAAAAATTTACAACAACTTAGAATTACTAGTAGTCCCCAAACTAGGTAGTCCTGTCTTTTGGGAACTTGAGTTGATGAATTACAATTCAAGGTTTACGGCGTTGAATATCGTGATTAATTACATATCTATCAAAATTACAATTTAAATTTTAATTACAATATGGCACAGTCTATTTCTCTCAGTTATCCAATATAATCAAGTTCAAGTTTCTAATGTAAATGTGTGTATTTACGTGTATGTGTGTTTGTGTTTATGCTTGTTTGTGTGTGTTGTGTGTGTGTGTGATGTTCCAGCATTCCACAGAAACGTACAGTCGGCATCTAGAAAAAACACCACAACGGAATTAAAATTCCGTTTTAGATTTAAGTGACGCCTCAATACCACGGTAACAGGCCTAATGCGTTTTAGTCACATTATTTTGATGCTGATCTTAAAAACTCTAAATAAGGTGTTCCGACCATATTATGTGAGTGGTCTTTACGAGTTCCAAGCAAGTGTGTTTAAACTTTAACACGACTAACCGATGTCTTCCTTCTAGGCCACTTAATGATTGTCCATAGGCTGCAGAAACGCTTACTATTCAACAACAACCATTTTGTCCTCGCTATCATTTGTTTCACAGGGTCACGCCTTAACCTGTCGGTTAAAATCGTGTTGAAGGAAGATGAATGACGATTAAACTGGCCTACAACTGTACTTCCTGCCCTTACATACAGTTCGTTAACTTTGCCAAGAATTTCACAATCTTGAAAATTACGTGACACATACTAAATATTTTTTGCAAGCGTGTTGCGCAAGCGCCTCTAGTGTAGTTCCGTTGGCGAATCACAAAAATCGAAGTCAAGGCCGCCATCTTGGTTTACAATTTAAATCACAACACGGACGTGGTTAGAATTTGGTAAGGAAACGCGAATGACGTAGAAAAACCGATTGCGAACAAAAAGTTAAAAGTTTTTTTACATCAACTAATGAGTTGCGGGTTGGGGCCGTTGGGGGGCGTTCGCCCTGTGTGCTGTGTGTGTGTAAGGTCCCCTTACCATAAGTTATGCAGTCTGTGCTTTGACCGAGTTTTGGGCACAGGGCCCCCACCACCAACGTGTCCAAAATCCAAATTCAAAAGACCTGCTTACCGTCTCACCAGCCCATTCTAACAAAAAAACGCTTTGGCAATTCGTACGGAGAACTCTCTAGACCTCACATGACTGTTATTAATCATTACCCTTAACTGGCCAGTCGTTTTTTTCCGGCGTAGTTGGCTGTTAGCCAGCATTTTTCTATCACCTTCAACACTCAAAACCTGAAAACAAGTTTTTTCTTAGTATTTCTATCTTCAGGAGTTTAGAGTTTTAGACACTTTTGGATGTGCGCTTGAGATAGAAATACAGCAGTGGGCTAGCGACTGTTGGGCATCGCAAGGTTGGAACAGGCTTTTAGGGCGTAAAACAACCGAACCAAAATTGTAACTCTTTTTTTTTCTAAATTATCAAATTGGCAGTTCATTAAAAAAAAACTTAATGTGGTGGTAATTACTTAAGTATCTGCGGTTTGAATTTGGTTACGTTTTAATTCGGTAAATACAGGCTGTAGTTTTCTTTCAAAACTTAATTTTTAAGGGGGATTTGCAATGACGCTTTTACTGAAGATTTTGGAAAATTTAATTACGCTACTTTTTACCAATTTATTGATGTTCAAGAACTCCGACTCATTTAATGACCGATTTGAAAAAAGATATGAAATTTTCTTATTTTTTGGTTTTCTTTAATGTGATAACACTACCCGCAAAGAGTCACTTAGTTAAAAGTGCTTCAATTAGAAACAAAGTTTGAAGTTTAAAACATAATTCAAAATTTTAAGATAGGTATCTAGGTACTTTGCCCTAAACACAATCTAGGTAAAGGACGGCCTAAAAACAAAAAAGTTACATCTAGATTTCAGAAAAAACTCGTTTTTAATTCTGATAGGTACCTTTTTTAAGTTTTAAAACAACACCATTGAACATAATTAACCTAACCTTAAAAACACGTTACGTCGTGGTCGGTCTCGCTGCTACCTCATGTTGCGTGTTTTGTAGAACGCGCGACCATACCAGAAAACTCGCGAAGCTTCCTCCAGCCACCGAACGAGCCACTCCGAGTGTTACCAACAATCATTTTAAAATTTTGTCAACTTTTTTTCGAAATGAAATCTTAAGTGATGAATGAATGATCTTAAGTGATTAAAACTCCGTTACTTAAAGCTTAGTATGTACAATATGACAACACATACCCACTGAACTCACATACACACACACACACACACACTCATGCACACAAACACACACACACACACACACTACTTTAGCCCTTTCTCAGCAACAGTCTAGAATTAATTATTTTATTGTTATGTCTAAAAAGTAAGAACCTGTTATTGGCAGTCAGTTTT
Organism: Udea ferrugalis; assembly: GCA_950022985.1. NCBI lineage: Eukaryota > Metazoa > Arthropoda > Insecta > Lepidoptera > Crambidae > Udea > Udea ferrugalis. Next base: position 7,395,361 of record OX465545.1, read on the forward strand.
GTTTTAGTTATTAAGTTTATATTGTATTTATACTAAGTGCTGTTGGTTCTATGATCAATAAATAAAAAAATAAAAAAATAAAAAACCGTCAGAAATCAGTTAATCCTCGCATTTTTCGCTTAGAATAATCCGTCGAATTACATAATAAAATTAAAGTAAATAAAAACAATAACTAAACGTTGGTATAAGCGAATTTCTTTTTTATCTAAGCATGCAATATGGATTTTTATTAAAAGCGGTCTCTAGACTCCTTTGAGCATTTTTATATAACCCGAATTGTTATTATTTTGGCCTTCAACCTACCTCCAACACTCATCTGAAAGATGATTCACCCTGTATATCAATTGTAATTTGTTGTTGTGCAGAATGCATTTTGCGAGACAATTTTTAATATTGGATGAGAACAACAACCCATAAAAAAAACATCGAAAATGTACGAAATTAAATGATTGTTGTTTCAAATCAAACTCTAATAATACCAAGGTGAGTGGTTTTACAGCGTAAGTGCTTTAAACGAATTAAAATAAATCTGTCTTTATTTGAGTACAGACAGTGATGATGACAGTGAAACTTTGAAACAATGAAGCAAAAAATTGAACTGTTCTTAATACAATAGGGTATTACACCAATTTTTGAAAACTGATTAAAATCAATCTTTGGGCCGTAATTTACTACCAAAAATTTTATTTTAATTTTTAAATAGCGATAAATGGTCTAAATTTATGTTTAAAATTAGGACTTGACATTGACGTGCGAAAACGCTAGCCGTCATGATGTTTCTTCGCGTGACGTCACTCGGATAGTAAACAAGTAAACAATACGTACAACATTTATCATTTAATCTGAAAATAATGAGTTCTGGTCCATATCATTGGTGTCTGGTTCCTGAATGCAAGAACACAAGTGTTAAAACGCCACAAAAACTATGGATTCAAGTGCAGAGTGATATCAAACTGAGAAATACTTGGTTAAAACTGGCTAGAAGAGATCCAAAATCATTATGCACAAAGACTAGACTGTATTTCTGTGAAGACCACTTTGATGTAAGTGATAAGAACTATAAATAGTAGAGTAATAATCTAACAGGACAGACAAAGAACTAAATATGAGGCTTAACCTCTTATTTAGTGGTTTTGTCTGCACCTAGTGCATTTATAGGTTAAGTTTTTGTACATAAGTTATGTAATATTATTTCATGTTTTAGCTAGAAAATTACACAGGGTATAAATAAATGGGTTCTGTCAAACGCATTCGGATGAAATCAAACTGTGTACCATCCAGAGTTGATTGCCAAGTGGAAGGGAAACATAAGTGAACACCAAGTGAACCTCGACCTGCATTTTACAAAAGGCAATGATTTTCTACCATAATGGAAATTGAAGAAACTATGAAAGAATAAGGAATGTGATATCTCATTACCTTCTTGTAGTCAAGGTACTTATTTCCTTTTAAGTTGTTTATTCAACATTGCCACTTAGACCGATATTACAAACATTGACTAAACTTTTCTATTATTTTCAGATTTTATGGTTCTTGAGATGATTAAGAATAATGGTAAAGCAGTCCGATAGCACCAACTCAGGAACACAAGTCCATTGAAGTCGGATGACACACTTTAATCGTTATAATAAATATTTAACTAAGAGTAATTTTTTTTTTTTTTTTTTCCTAACCTGTATCATCCCACTGCTGGGCAAAGGTCTCTCCCAATCCTTTCCAAACATTTCGATCCCGTGCCAGGCTCTGCCAATCTTTCTCGTGATGTCTCAAATCATCACTCCAACGTTTTCTGGGCCTTCCCCTGCAACTAAAACCGTCTGTAGGCTGCCACAGAGTGACGGTTTGAGACCATTTGCATGGATGCATTCGGATGACGTGTCCTGCCCACTCCCACTTCAACTTCGCAGATTTTTCGCCGACATCTACAATGCGTGTTCTGGAGCGAATAATTTGGTTATTTATTCGGTCAGAAAGCCTCAAACCGAGAATGCTTCGCTCCATGGCTCTCTGGCAAACCTTGAGTTTGGACTTCTGATGTTTTGTTAATGACCATGTCTGCGCACCGTAAGTTAGGATCGGCAGGATACAAACATCAATGAGTTTGCGCTTAAGTGATATGGGAAGGTCACCCTTCATGTAAGCCTTCATGGACCAGAAGCTCTTCCAGGCGTTGTCGATACGGCGATCGATTTCTTTATCTTGCCTGTTTTCGAAGGAAACTATCTGGCCCAAGTAAATATACTCATTGACGTATTGTATTACCTGCCCATCAACCACTACCCTACTTTCCGTGCTATTAGTCATAACTTTTGTCTTAGTCATGTTCATCTTCAGTCCAACCTCAAGGCTTGCTACTACTAAGAGTAATTATTGTTTTATAATTTATAAGTATAATTTATGAATTTCTCCATAATATTTCGGCATAAACGTAGCAATAAAAGAACTCTTTTTTTATAAAATAGATATATTTTGATAAATATCTACAGAAATGGCAACTATTAACTATGAGTGCACGACGGGGTTCCGGTTCGGCGGTGTAACCACAAAAAAATGCAACACTATGTTTTCAACCACCTTCTGATGAGGCACAATCGTGGCACTTGACACTAGTCACAGATTCTTCCTCTTCATTAACAATACTGTTACTGCATATGGCTTGGTACGCACTTTATGTTCAGGGCATACCATACACTTAACCAAGCATGTGTTTTGAATTCGCTTGACCTGCACATAGCCTATTGCGTCGTGTATTTAACATTTCTCAACTCAGCAAAACAAAAATCGGGATTGGACACAAAGAAGTTCGCCACCATTATCGAATATTTTTTTGGCAGATTTGTACCATCTGCTTTTACAAAACCGTCTTCCATGCTGAAATTTTTTATAATTTATCCAAAATAGTTTAAACAATGTAGACTAACAACCAAATAACTGAGAAAAATTAAAATTTATCACAGAACACAAACGAAAAGTTACTTGTTTACTATCGGAGTGACGTCATATCGGATTCCAAAATGGCGTTTGCTGTTTTTGACATATTAAGAACAGATTAAAAATGTCGATTCTTAAAATTAAATTATCAAATTAAAACATTTGATTTTGGCGAAACATCATCGTTTTTCTATTTTTTTTGTTCAAAATCTATCACATAAATGCATTGTTATATTTTTTCTTACATGGTGTAAAATACCCTATTTCTTCCGTTTCTGCCTAACATGACGGAAAATCCGTTACGTTGGCAACCCTGCGCGACTTTACCAGTGAACTCGCGAAACTTCCAGCCGACGAACGACTCACGCGCCGACGGGCCGCCATGTTTCTTTACGCAACGCGTGACGTCACGTGCTGTTCTGTGGTAAGTCGGTCAGCAAAGCGCAGAGTCACAGATTAATGTTTTTAAATGGTTGTATCCTGACAAATGTTATGAGAGTCAAAGGCTTCGTGACATGGCAATTTTTGGTAAAAACACTTTGTCACTATTCTAGAATCGTGGTGACGAGCCTGGATTTTATTTTCGAATTGATAACTATTAGCCTAAAGATGGCTGTATGAGGTAACAATAGACTCTAGGGTAAATTAAGTGAGAGCAAGACACTGCAAGGCTCATTTCTGTTTAACTAACTAGCAGCCGCCCGCGACTCCGTCCGCGTGGACTTAGCTGTATGTGAAAAAAGATTTTCCCGCTTTTCCGTTGAATATTTCCTGAATTTTCTTTGCTATAAACCCCACGGAGCCCGAGACCTTTCCAACGAATGCAAAACCGTGGAAATCGGTTGGTGCGTTCTGAAGTTATAGCGTCAGGAAGGAAAACCCCACTTATTTTAATATAGTAGATAAAACAACAGCCTCTATACGTCCCACAGGCCGCACTTGGAGGGATGTAAAGTTATTGATAGACCTTAATGTCAGGTATGATCAAGCCGCCCTTAGCCCTCTAAAAATACATCAAGACATTTCGGTTGAAGACGTTATTCGACTCGCATTGTGAATCAGTATTTTAATTCTGTACCAACTAGGTTGCTTTTTTCACAATACCTACGTTTAATTACGTAGGAAGAAAAGAACAATTGTTACTTAAGTACTTCAGACATATTTGACCTGTCTGCACGCACTTGGTTTGCCAACTTTTTTTACTAGAAACAAAGTATATTTAGGTCTCAGAAGGATATTAAACAGTATATTAGTAAAATTAACAGTATTTTATTTATTTATTGTCTAAAATACATATTTTTAACAGATTTTCGCACTTTTACACATGTTTGCAGACTTTGATGCTGAAAACAGTATTTTGTAGGTATACTTTATTTTTGTTCAACAGTTAATAGTACTTATAATTTGGCGAAAAACAGTATGGTTGGCACACATCATTTTGACGCCGACTGTACCCAATAATAGTTTGTAGGGGAAATTCATATTCCCACTTTCTCTGATAGATCGAATCCCACGCAAGTGCCGAGTGAAGTCACGGGCGCAGCTACTATAGCTAGTTATCTTATAAACAATAGGCGTATAATGCTAGTATTGCACACTGGCACAGGCGCCGCGCTGCCTTTCTAAAACTTTGAGCTGCTAGCGATTTCTTTTTTATAATCCTGGCACGGCAAACAAAACTACTTAATTAATTTTGCACCGCTAACAGTATTTCTGTCTCGCCCTACGGTTGGCTGGTAGAGAATGCTTTTAACCATTAAGTCCGCCTTTTGTACTGGTTTGTGCATTAAAGATTAATAGTACATTGTTACCCTAGGGGTGAAAGTAACTTATTTAGTCCCGAGACGGGGTTTGGCGCCCGGAACGAAGCGCCAATAGTTCGAGGGATTAAATAAGTCTTTAACCCGAGGTAAACACTGTGCTTTTCATTACGAATACAAGGAAAGTAAAAATAAAAACATGAATAAGCTATAGAAAAAATGAGAAAAATAAATGAAGATCGAATTGCCGCTTTCCCGCCTATCTTGTTTGTTTTTTTTTTCTGTGGCCGGCCCGCCATTATATTCAGCCATTATTTTTTGTTCTCATCATTGGAAAAATGCTAAATATTTTGTTCAAAGCTAAGTTATTTTATAGAAATTGTTGAAACTGAATTATAATAAAGTGATTAAAGAAATATACATTCTCTAATCAATACTTAACTTTAAGTTATTTCAATTTTTCATCGTGGCTGTATAGAAAGTTGGAACATGGTTTAATAGATATGTGAAAAATAACTAGTTTTGTTTTTAATAATTTGACAGCTGTCAGTTGAAAGTGATTCTCCCTAGGGATGAAAAGTATTACTTCCAGCCCGCTTCTCAGGTCAGTAATGACCTACTTTCAGAGTATGAGTAATGAAAATAAATAAACTAGCATGGTATTATGTTTGTACGGTGGACGGCACATCACTACCCATTTCCGGTCAGTCCTTGCTCTATTGCAAGGAAATGACATTTGGCAAGAGCGAGAGAAAAACCGGAAATGGGGTGACCTGATGTGCTGTTGACTGTTCAGGAATTCATGACTCATCATATCCTTTTGAGACTTCGCTCGTGTCAGTGTAGATTGACACACAGTTGTGAGTTCGAACTTCGGTTTTAACTGGTTTCCTTCGACAATACTTAGTTTTTACTTGAGATTCTGGTAGTGTGTGTTGGTGAAGGGTTACTAAAACAAAAAACAAGTTATATACGTAAGTATTTTTTAATAACCTAAAACCTAGGAACTTGGTGAGGATGAATATTCCTCCCAAGCCCCCTGATCCCCCCGATGATATTTCTATGTCTCCACCAATGTTTTCGGGTGAGACTACCGATAGGCAGAATACAGGACCACCAAGAAAGCATAAGCTGGCAATAGAAACTCCTAACATATCCAGTAATTTAGAAAAACGAACCAGAAATGTTGATGATGTTGACTCCTCGGCATTTCAGCAAACAATCTACACTCATCCAAGCCTCATGGAATCCCGTACATACAGCCAGACTGATAATGGCCCATTTATTGTCCACTTGGCTCGTCTTGAACCCGACCCAGCTGCTGGGACTGCTATTCGCCCAATTAAAATTGGTCAGATGCTACAAAAACATCACGTAAGAGGCATTGTTAGAGACGGTGTAAAAAGCATAGGACGCAATAAAATCTCAATTGAGTTTAAGTCTAGCTCAGAGGCTAACATCTTTGTGCTGGCTGATTTCATCCCACTCAATAAGTTCAAAGCTTCCATTCCCACGTACAACATCACACGCATGGGCATCGTTCGAGGTGTCCCTGTCGATTGGACCTTGGAAGAATTTATCGAGTCTGTTGAAATTCCTGAGGGACACGGTAAAATATTAAAGGCACGTAGACTCAATAGGAAAACGGTAGTGAACGGAAAGATTTGCTGGTCCCCCACTCAAACACTAGTACTGACCTTTGAAGGACAAAATCTACCAGAGAGGATTTACTCGTACCACACATCTTTGATAGTCAGCTTATATCTGCTACCCACCATTCAATGCCACAACTGTTGCCGCTTTGGCCATGTTAAGAACCAATGCAGATCAAAACCTAGGTGCTACCGATGTGCGCAGGAACATGCAGGCGATACTTGCCAAGTGCTGGAGGATTCTTCGACATGCCTTCTATGCACTGGTCGACACTTTGCGACCAACCCTATCTGTCAAGAGCACGTTAGACAAAAAGCGATCAAAATGACGATGTCACAGGAAAACATTTCTTACCAGGAAACCAGGAAGCCTCTGCTCGTACCCCAAATGTAAGACGTCCATATAATGACACAGCCAGGGACGTCGCGCCCTCCAATTTCAGATCCCCACCGACCCCGATCCCCAACTACATAGAAACACAATCCAGCCAACCAAATAATAGGAAGGTGACATACAAGAAAGTAAAACCCCAAAGTGCTCCACCCCGAAACCCGCTTAACTAAGGCTACAACAGACAAGCTCACTATAATATAATCTCCACCCCCGTGTCGTCACTTAGTAATGGCTGCGCCATTCAAGACCCATACCCTTCGACAGACAATGATTGTTTAATTGAAAGCATGATCTCCATGCTGACATCAATAATTGCCAAATTTAATGATGCTATACCGCCCAACGTTGCCAGCAAACTTATTCACATGGTTAATTTACTGCCTACCCAAAACACCCATAATGGCGACGGAAACGAGCCAGTTTCTTCAGTGGAACTGTAGAAGTATCCGCCCAAAAAAAACAGATCTTATTTATCTCCTCAACAAATACTCCATAGCCGTCGCTGCCATCTCTGAAACGTGGTTGAGACCTGGTTCCCACTTTAGGGTTCCCGGTTATGCTTGTTTCAGGGATGACAGAGACGACCGTGGTGCAGGAAGTCTCCTCCTCATAAAAAGATGCCACATCTTCACTCAACTACCAATCCCTCCCCATTCCCCAGATTTCCATATTGTAGCTGCAAGAGTGATGAACATATCCATTGCCTCAATCTATATTCCCCCAGACCCGACCCCCTCACTTATCCCCGAGTTACGTACTGCCTTCTCCTCTCTCCCCCCCCCCTGTACTTATTCTGGGGGACTACAACACTCACCATGTATCTTGGGGCTCGCATAAGAGTGATTCTTTTTCCCATCTCCTACTGGATCTCTTGGAAGACCTGGATCTATGCATCCTTAATGATGGATCCCCTACAAGACGGGTTTATCCTAACCAAAACCCGAAATCAGCGGTTGACCTCTCGATCTGTTCCCCCATCCTCGCTCCTCAGTGCTCTTGGTCGATCCTTTCCCAATCGCAAGCAAGCGATCACTTCCCTATAGTTATAACCAAACCCAACTCCGTTATTCCTCCTACTTCCCACCCCCCTCTTCTTAAGTACAAGACTCAATATGCTGACTGGGACAAATTCGCTGCGGACTTGGGAAGCTTCCTTATAAAAAACGATAACATCTCCAGCAATAACATAGAATCCAGATACAAAGTATTCACTGAGGCACTCATATCGGCCGCCGATTCAAGTATGCCCAAGAAGAAACCCAACAGAAGACAGTTCTCATCCCCTCCTTGGTGGGATGCAGAGTGCTCTTCCATGATCGCTTCACGCAAGGAGGCCGAAAGAGCTTATAACTCGTCGGCGACCCAAGAAAACTTTTCTAACTACCAACTGATTGCTGCCCGTACTAAAAAAACTCTATCCAAGAAGAAAAAGAAGGGTTGGATTGATTTCTGCGAAAACCTTTCCCCTAGAACCCCTTCTCAAAGGTATGGAAACATATTAGGCGGTTTCGTGGTTCCATGTCCAACACAACTCCCACATCAAACGACCCATCAACATGGCTCAATGACTTTGCAGACAGATTATGCTCCCCCCCTTTGCTCCTAATAAGGATTGTATCCCTTCACTTAATCCAACTATTCACAGTGACAGCAGATTCGATCAACCTTTCTCTTCCTTCGAACTTAGACTTGCCCTCCGAGGTCTAAAAGACTCTGCGCCAGGAGAAGATGGTATACCATACTCCTTCCTTTCCCACCTGGGTTCAGCAGGGGAAGGATTCTATCTGGAACTAGTTAACCTCATTTTTCAGTCAGGCCAAGTGCCCGAAGCATGGAAGTCCCAGATGGTCATTCCACTGCTGAAGCAGGGTAAAGACCCAGCAACAGCCTCCTCCTACAGACCCATAGCCCTCTCCTCCACCCTGTGCAAAGTCATGGAACACATGATTAAAAACAGACTAGAATGGCTAGTCGAGCATAAAAATATCCTAGCCAACAGCCAATTCGGATTTCGGAAGTCCAAAGGCACCACCGACAGTTTAGGCATTTTAACCACAGACATCAGAATTGCGTTCACAAAGGGTCAGTACCTGGTAGGTGTTTTCCTTGATATCACAGCTGCTTATGACAATGTTCAACTTCCGGTGCTCAAAGAGAAGATGCTTCGTATGAGTCTCCCTGTGAGGTTAGTTCATTGTGCAACAAACCTGCTAATGGGCAGAATGATTAAAGTCCGTTCATCCGACCACATGCTGCCAGCTAGATTCGTCTGGCAAGGCCTGCCACAAGGATCCGTGTTGAGTCCTATGCTTTACAACATCTACACTTATGACCTCGAGCAATGCGTCTCGTGCTTTTGTAACATCCTCCAATACGCTGACGATCTGTGCCTTTACTCGACAGGCAAGTCCATAGATGATATAAATTCCAGACTGAATTCAGCTTTATACTACCTTTCAGAATGGTTGGGGGAACATGGGCTAACATTATGAGCTCCTAAGAGTACCACTGTGGTTTTCACAAGAAAGCGTTCTATCCCTGATGTTGATATTTCATGCAATGGCCAAACCATCCCAGTTACTAACAAAGTAAAATTCCTGGGTGTCACTCTCGACTCCAAAATGACTGGTATTCCACATCTCAACCACATCATCCAGAAATGCGAGAAAAATATCAACATTATGAGATCCCTCTCTGGTGTCTGGTGGGGGTCCCACCCATACAGCCAGAAGCTTGTTTATAACGCACTCGTTCGCAGCCACTTCGACTATGCTTCCTTTCTTCTGGAGCCCTGTAGCAAGGAGACATTAAAAAAATTAGAAAAAGTGCAATTGAAAGCTCTCAGAATTATTCTGGGGGCTATGAAATCTTCACCCACGAATGCGTTACAGGTGGAAGCAGTAGACCCACCATTAGACTTACGCCGTCAATACCTATCGGACAGATTTATCTTTAAAAAGAACCAGATAATCAGCCACCCTCTTTTATCCCGTCTGGCAACCCTGTCTGGCCTAATCTCTGACCCCTCATACAAATATTGGACACATAAAGAGCCACCCAGAATCATAAAAAGTCAGCAAAAACTTGCTTCTCTGTCGTCTCCCGTATTACAGTTTAACCACAACCCACTTTTCGAAACCGCATATGATGCCCTAATTTTAGAACCAAATATCATACTGGACTTTGGTATTGTCAAAAAGGACCCTGGCGCTGCCTACAAATTTGAACAGCAGTTAGCCAAAGATTGGCAACAGTGGCTACCCATCTACACAGATGCTTCGAAGCACACCGATGACGGATATGTAGGCAGTGCAGTCTGGATTCCTAAATTCCAGGTGCTATTAAGTTTTAAATCTCCTTCAGAGTCCTCGATATTTACAGGTGAAGCTTTGGCCATATTAGAAGCCCTCCTCTACATTCTCTCTCATAAATTAAATAGGGCAATCATTTTTTCTGATTCCAAAAGTTCATTACAAGCATTACTAAGCAATCCGTTCAGATCCAAAAACATTTCCCCAGTTATTTTAAAAATTAAATGCTCTCTCCTCCAATGCCATCAACAAAAACTCCAGGTAACTCTGATTTGGATACCTAGTCACAGCGGCATATTAGGCAATGAACAGGTAGACATTTGGGCGAACCAAGCTATAAGTAATGACACCACACGCCAAGGAAATTACGCAATTGATATCTCACCTAGGGCTGCCAAGGATCTTAAAGAGTCATGGCAAAGTCACTGGGAAAATTCATCCAGAGTCAAGGGCCGCCATTACAAGAACATCCAGTCGCAAGTCCCAACTAGACCTTGGTTTTTTAAACACAAATCTTCCAATAAACTCCCAGTATCAGTTGTGTGCCGCCTACGCCTTGGACATGTCTGTACACCCGTATTTTTAAATAAAATACGGATCAGAGATAGTTCTCTGTGTGAATGCGGCTTGGACGAGGGTACCCCGGATCATATATTTCTTAACTGTCAGAAATACCCTCTATCCCTTTATGACATTTTACCTTTTAAAATTCCCCGCCCCCTTAATTTAAACTTTTTGTTAACTAACAATAAATATTTAAAGTATCTATGTCATTACATTAACACCTACAATATTAAAATTTAACATTTCCCTTTTCTTTTTTTAAAAAACATGTTTTGTGTGTGACGTCCTTGTGTTGTCTTTGTTTTAGGTGGTGTAAAAGGAACTCAATAAAGACGAAGTATCCAGCAAATATCATGCTTAGTAGTCATCTCCACCGGTCAACCTCCACTGTGTCTCCTTAAACATTGAGAGTCGACGAAGTTTACTGTGTGTAAAATCAATTAAGCATACACAGCGGCCAAAACTCCCAAGTTAAAATTGAGCACCACTTGACATTGTCAGAATAATTATGCTGTTAAAGCACGATTGAGGCCAAAAAAAAAAAAAAAATCCTTTTGACAGGTTGTAAATAGTACATTGTTATCCTAGGGGTGAAAGTAACTTATTTAGTCCCGAGACGGGGTTTGGCGCCCGGAACGAAGTGAGGGCGCCAATAGTTCGAGGGACTAAAATAAGTCTTTCACCTGAGGTAAACACTGTGCTTTTCATTACAAATACGAGGAAAGTAAAAATAAAAACATGAATTAGCCAAAGAAAAAGATTTAAAAATAAACGAAGAGGGGCGGGCAACTGTCAAACTGGCGCTAGCAGAGCACCGACCCATAACAAACACGGATTTGTATGAAATTTGTTGAAAATAATTAATTAGAGGCGATTATCAAATAAATGCCCAGGTGTTGTGTACCAAAGTGCAGAGAAACTGAAGGCCACCACTTTCCTCGAGATGAGCAACTTAAAAAAATGTGGCTAAAAGCAATAAGGCGAGTAAGTTCGAGCCTAAAACCGGGGCGAGGGTGTGTCATAACCACTTCGAGGCCAGTGATTATGAAATAATCAGTAAATACTCAGGTAAAGTACCTACATACATAAGGATTCAAATTGATTATTTTCTGTTTGTCTAGAAGGCACAAAACTATCGTCTATTTGGTGCGTAACAGAGAGGCTCGCCACCTTGAAGTGAAATTTAATAAACCTCAGGAAACAGGCAGCCCATAAAAATAAACAATTGAATGGTTAATAGTCTGCCTTACTAAGTTTGTGGTCAAGTCTGGCCTTTTGGGTCCACCAAAAATTCACTTAATTCTCTTTGATTTAAAGGTTACTTATATGCTAAGGTTTTTCTCACTTTTTCAGGCACCATAAACCAGCACAAAATTTTGAAGAAGTCTGTCATCCCTTCAGTGTTTCCATGGAACGTAAAGCAGGGCCCCACATTAAGAGAAGAACGCCTGAGGACACAAAATTTGAGAAAAAAGCTTGTTTCAAGATGAGAATTTAACTACTCATCACATTTAACGACTTCAATCATTTTCAGCCACTTGAAGAATTAGATGATGCAAATGTTTCCCACAGTGTTGATGTAACTGAAATTCAGTCCTCAAGCTCGGATCTAGCTTCTGGGTCTGGAGAAATTTGTACAAAAGGGACACAGACTTGTAATATTTTGAGATTATTCTCTACAGAGCAATTGCATAAATACAGGAAAAACAGGAATTTGGGAGAGGTTGTTGTGGTTGGGTATTTTACAAATAAAAGAAAAATGATTAAGAAAACACATAACAATTTATTTAATCAATACTTGGTATTCCCCCCCTAGCCCTTAACACTGCTTGAAGTCGATTCTTCATTGATCTGATCAACTTTTCGATGTCCTCTTGAGTTATGTTATCCCACTCTTCCAACAATACTGTCTTCAATTCTTTTACCGTGAAGGGGCTTGATTTCTGGCTCGTACTCTTCGTTTTAACTGGTCCCATTAATGCTCGATCGGATTTAAGTCTGGACTGCTGCAATACTTTGTCCATTTTCTTGTCAGAGCTGTAAGAAAATGAAAAAAAAATCTGTTAATTAATGACTTGTATGTGGTTCATGTTTAAAGTTTAAACAGGTCTCCACACATTCTCCACTGTCTACCTTGTTCTAAAGGTGTAGGCTGACACTGTTGAAGGTTGCGGCACTGAACGCCTGAACAGGTTGATATACCTACTTACATCAACCAAAATCTAGTATTTTCTCATGCCAGTAAATTGATTCTGACTTCCCAGCCCAGATGGAAGTAGTTTTGCTTGCTTAAATAGCTCCTTATAATCGAAATAAGACTTACATAGATAAGTAATGCCGTATTTGAACTTTATCTAGTGGAGAAAGCTTGGTGTTGCTGTTGATGTCTCTGTAAGACTCATTGGGTGGAAGTTCCATTGAAGGCTCGCCGTCCACAACTTCAGGTTTCCCAAAATTGAAGTTTTGGTCATATGACTCTAATCTGTAATACGAAAAGTATATTTGAAAACGTTCAGACTTGAATTATAACCTCAAACTTTAAAAGTAAGGAAATATAATGTTTCGTGTTTTCAATTGTCACTAAAATGATACAATGGTTACATACTAGCTAGACTATCACAGGTAAACATTCAATAAACTTTAAAACAAGTTACAAGACCTTCAAGTTGACAAAATAAGAAGGAATTTATGGAACACAAATTACCTTTCAATTTAGTCAGTTTTCCTTCCACGTAAAGAGGCACCTCTTTTTCTCAATTCTTCTTTTAACGCGCATATTTTCCAAGTGAAATACATGTTTGAAAGTGAGGAATAAACGAGAATTAACGCAATATGTTAATCGAAATTATTGTTTACCATTCAACAAGGGTGGGTGCTAGGGTGGCGCCATCTGAGATTAGCTTTGCCTTGTAGGCCCCATTGGCGCTATTTTGTTTGTTTTTTTTTTCTGTGGCGGGCCCACTATTCAGCCATTACTTTTATTTTTTTCATTGGAAAAATGGTAAATATTTTGCTCTAAGCTTAGTTATTGTGAAGAAATTGTTGAAACTGAATTATAATAAAGTTATTTATAAAATATACATTCTCTAATCAATACTTAACTTTAAGTTATTTCAATTTTACATCGTGGCTGTATACAAAGTTGGAACATGGTTCAATAGATATGTGAAAAATAACTAAGTTTTTTTTAAATAATTTGGCAGATGTCAGTTGAAAGTGATTCTCCCCAGGGATGAAAAGTATTACTTTCAGCCCGCTTCTCAGCGGGCCTAGCATGCGCAACATCGACAAAATAGCCATCTCCCCCTCTTTCGCTCGAGAGAATGGAAGGGCGTGACTTGACTTCGTTGCTTCTCGACAGTGCTGCCATATTACAGAAAAAAAAATTAGAAACTCCATTTTTTTACTGGTAACACTTGTAAAATTAATTCACACAAAGACTCAATCAAGAGTAAGTAAAATATTTTGTTACTGCTTATCTCATAACAAAAAATAGAAAGATTTTGTTTTTAGATTGATTGTGTGTTTGAGACGAAAATTGGCCGAGTATTTCGACTCTAAAGTAAAAAGCAAGCACGCGTGCGCCATCTGTCGCCACTTGCCACAATCAAGTTGCACACTGTTATCTCAGTTGCTTTTTGTTCACATAGCCATTCATTAATAAAACTTGTGTTTATTGAAGAAATTGATATGTGAAAATTACTTTTTAATTATTAATGGTATAAAAGCAACCGTAATAGGGTGTTTAGACAACGCCTGTCAAAGTTTCTTTAATTGGAGAACTTTTAATTTGGGCTTAGCGGCGCCATCTGTGAAGATTACTTTCCATATAAGGGCCGGCGCCGACTATGCATTGCATGCAATGCAATGCATTTTGTTTTTACGAGAACACATCACGGAAATTTCTACTTTATTGCCATTATGTTAGAGTATATTACTATTTGCCACCTTAAAAGCCTGAAGCGTGCCGATGCCGATAGTTGGCGCCGGCCCTAAAAGTAGTCCGGTCTTGTCATTTTATTGTTGTTGAACGAATATTTGTAATGTTATCTTTAATTATTGTGATGTGATGTGACACCGAATGGGAGTTGGGTTGTATTGCGGCCCCGTTTTAATTCATTCTAATGATGGTAAGCAAATTTCAAAAATATAATGTCCTTTTACTCCGAATTCTAAAAGGTTATGTCGTATCGTTTTAGCATTGACGTATATTTTAATCCTTTTCTTTTTTTGACAAAGCTGCACGCGTTGTATTTTAATAGTTTCGCATACAATTTCACTCGTCTCGTCACTTCTCGTCCACCCTTCCGATCGACGAGTAATTAAGCCAACAGAAATGTCAAAAATCGATAAATGCGTGATAAAACAGTGGTGGCATGTTAGGGCTTGTCGAGAAATCCGTATTTTCCATACAATATTTCAAATCTGACATTAAGCGGCCATGTTAGCAACAGTAGAGAAAATGGAGAAATGGCTGCAGGGCGACCTGTGATTGGCTATTTGCTCTCTCGGATTTACTCGCGGCGTGCATGCTAGCCCCGCTGGTCAGTAATGACCTACTTTCAGAGTATGAGTAATGAAAAATAACTTCCACCACAGCGGCCAATCTCAACGAGTTTAACCGGGTACGCAGGGGTAGGTTTGGATGAGATCGCTTTTTGCGACAGGCCGCCCAAATTGTACATCACCGTTAATCTATAGGTATTTCTTTACGCTTTATTTCTGTTGTTTTGGCGTGCAAAACAGAATATATCTGTACCTTCGTGCACAAGTGAGTGCGCAATACACAGGTGCACTATCTCTACTAGGTTTCTTCACCTTTCTATGACCCCATGGGATGACAGATCTACAGACGAGAGGTGAGGGGCAACGACTATAATGTTGAAATGCATAATAGACAAATATACAAATGGATCATCTTTTCGGACAGGAGATGATCAGCCTCCACTGTCTAGCCAACACGAAAGAACCACACAAATATGAACATGTACGGTCAACGGCACATCACGCTACTCATTTCCGATCAGTCGTCCTTGCTCTTTTGCAAAGAAATGTCATTTAGCTAAAGCAAAAAGAAAACGAAAATGGGTAGCCTGATGTACCGTTGACTGTACCTAAATACCGACTACCACCACCACGACCTACGGGTTAAGAGTCCTACAGTATCTCACTCCTCACTCACCTCAATGCCTTAAGGGGCCTCTGTAAGTGAAAACGTCAAAATGGACTGTTATCTATGAGCTATAATTGAAAATATTGAATGTTTTTCGCACTGAAATTTCTAATATGTATTACAGAACGTATGTGTGATGGGATGACTGTTTCCAAAACACGATTGGAAAAACTTTGCTCCATAGAAAAAAATCCTGAAGTTACCTCTAAAATATCATATAAATGCTCATTACAACCGCATTGTACGATAATAATTCATATAAAATCGCAAAAACATAGGTATTTACCTTCTCGATTTCGTGACTGTTTTAGATTTAGAAAATACTAAATATTTTCATTCACTTTTTGATAAAACTGTGAATGGCGCTTACGATTTTTAGTTTCGAGCACGTTGATTTCATACTAAATGCGGACGCTCACCTCCTCCCCCACCCCCTTACCACAGGCGAATTTCGCTGACTGCCTAACCCCCCTTAACTGTTTTCCAATGTTTTGTTACACTTAGTGTAACCCTTTAATCTAGCTGTTGGATACTATCATTACATTTCATCAGCACGGATAATTCTTTGAAAACTTACACAACCCATTTCTACCAGGAAAATGTCAAAATCCAATTTGAATCCAATACGATTCCTATCTTGAAGGTTTTTTTTATTTAAAACAAACCAATATGTACTTGTATAATAGCTATCTAGCTAACCCCTTGCTTACCTCATAAAATATCCAAAAAACCGGAATCACCTGGCCTCTTAATTAATTTAGCTTATTAGCTGCGATTCAATATTTCTCAACTCTCTAAATCTAAGTACACACATCAAAACTGTCTAGGGATATCATAGGGATATAATTTTTCAAATATTTCATAAAGTTAAGTTTGTTTACAAGTTGAGCATTATCTTAGAATAACGCGAGGACAGAGGCATAAGATAAAGGTATATTACAAAAAAAAAAGGTTGATATTGCTATAATATTGACACCTTTTAAAAGTAAAATCTCTCTTTTTTTAACGTCCTTACGATTGTACAATAATGCTACTACAATGAATTTCTTTATACAACCTGAAAGGGCAGATAGGTATAGCAGTTTCTGTATTCTAAAAATTTCTACGTTGGTATCAATACTTTCATTTTTACAGCCTCCCAAATACACACATCAAAAGTGTCTAGGGATATCTCAAGCATTTTCATACAAAGTATAGCTATTGGGGAGGCTGTAAAAATTAAAATATTGATACCAACGTAGAAATTTTTAGGACACAGAAACTGCTATATCTGCCCTTTCAGATTGTATAAAGAAATTCATTGTGGTAGCATTATTGTACAATCGTAAGGACGTTAAAAAAAAGACAGATTTTTCTTTTAAAAGGTTTCAAAATTTTAGCAAAATCAAAGATATTAGATAATGCTCAGAATTATCTTAGAATAACTCGAGGAAACGGGCATAAGATAAAGGTTAAGAATATTACAAAAAAACGTTTGATTTTGCTAAAATTTTGAAACCTTTTAAAAGAAAAATCTGTCTTTTTTTTAACGTCCTTACGATTGTACAATAATGCTACCACAATGAATTTCTTTATACAATCTGAAAGGGCAGATATAGCAGTTTCTGTGTCCTAAAAATTTCTACGTTGGTATCAATATTTTAATTTTTACAGCCTCCCCAATAGCTATACCACGGTAAAGTAATATAACAGTAATATGACTCGGCCCCGTCCTTGAGTTAAGTGCCTACAGCCGCGCGGTCCGTCGCCACGCGATAGGGCTGCCGCCTGTAGTATTTGAAAACATCCGGATAGGTACTTGTTTCTTTCTTGTTTTGAAATTGTATTTTGTGATGGTAAATATTGTATTTATATTTAAAGAAATGAAATTCGTATGTGAATGGAAACAGGATATATTCCATAAAGCACGCTAAGTTGGTTTAAAATTTTGTATTTAAAACGCGAAGTTATAACTTTGACACATTAAATATTGACTATTTTATCTTAATACCTACCTGCAATCAACCTAATTTTGCGGCGGACTAGCTATATAAGAAAACTATTGCGTGAGCTAAAACTATCCTTTAAGTACTCGAAGAGTAGATATTATGTAGGTAGGTACATAATCTTACTACCAATTATTGATACGTATCGTGCGCACAATGAAACTCCGACTTAAGGACATTCATTCACCCGGTGTTGAATTAAACTATAAACCCGCAAATTTTAATGCAAGCGTGAAGTATCACGAATTACCTACTTACTTATCTAACCTGCCTATTTAATCTTCCGCGGAACCATCTATTTCACTTGTCTGTCACTATCCTTTCAGCCTGTCTACTCATGTATTCAATAATCCAGGTGTAGGTATTACTTGGAGGAAAAAACGAAATACCTGTACCTGTCTTTAAAAAAAATAAAACAAATTACGTGCTATTATGTAGGTACGTAACGAAACATTTTAAACTTACCTTTCGGAGTTTCCAGGTAATTTAAAGAATGATATCTCTGGGTGCGTTCTTGATGAATTTAAACAACCAAACACAGCACAATAAACTCTTTTAGACTGCTCTGACATAGTACATTTACAATATTATGTTTCCAAATTGCACAAAACACACAAAACTGTCCGTCCGATACTGCACGGCGCGCGGCGCATTCGCGCCTGAATCAGCCTAAGATCAGCCTAGCGCCGGGGCGCGTAGGTATAACTGGCGTTCCGCCCGCTTGTATGTAGTCATGTTACTGTTTATTACTTTACCGTGGCTATACTTTGTATGAAAATGCTTGAGATATCCCTAGACACTTTTGATGTGTGTAGCTATATACTTTGTATGAAAATGCTTGAGATATCCCTAGACACTTTTGAGCAGTGTGTTTTGTTAAGTGACAAAAAACTTTCAATAGATGCCAACATGAAAACTGAAATTTCCAAGAAACTTAACCGATGTTGCAAAGAGCTTTCTAGAAACTGTACCCAGTTCATAGACGGGTCACAAATGTTTTGTTAAGTACATGCATCCATAAAGTTATTAAATAATTTTATTCATCGCCACATACCTACTGATAAATAGGTCGGGCCATATCTAAAGGTCTGCCTGGGTTATCAAACAGTAATAAGGTCATGATAATTCGTTATTTTCGTTTAGAAGCCTTTGTATAAAAATATCTTGTTTTTGTCCAAGTTTCGATAAGTGTTAAAGTGAATTATCTTTAAACACACTGAAACTGTTATCAGAATTTCAGCTTTGGGCACTTGGAAGGCACATTAATACGGAGGTGTTTTTTTCAAAAACAAAAGTCTTCATTCATGGCTAGGGAAAAAGATAAGGCTTTTCAAAATCTGTGTTAACAGTGTAGATTTTTGTCAAAATCCACTTTAGTCTGTTCGCTTTAAGAATGCAGTGATTTTTAAATTTTATTCTGTTGCACAAAAAAAAGTCAGATCCATAACCTTTGCGTTCAACTGGTCACTGTGGGTGGACTTGACTTTCTAATAAGGAATGATTTGATTGGTTAGGATTTATTGCACACTTAATTTGAATTATGAAACATACAATCGCTCAGCATGAATTAATTATTTTCAGGTTTTGTTGGATATCCAAATTTTAGGTGGGGATGGAGGGAAGTTATCTTATAGTACAGAAAACTTTAAATCTTATTGGAAATAATTTGTAAAGGAGGAAATACTTTTTCTCTGTACCAATGGTCCTGAGATCAAGAATGGCCTGACACGTACTTTGTGATCTTTGTACAAATTAAACTAGAAATGGGCAGACTTTTGTCTTTTGCCGTATTCGGCATCTCAGTATAACCTATTTATCCCAATTAGAAAAGAAAGATCTGACCACAATTTAGTCAAAAACTATTTTCATTGCGATTTCGCTTGTTTAACTATCCGGCTCTTGAAAAATACCGAAAACCAACCCAACGGAAAACGGATGCAGGCTCGACCCTTACCACGTTGGGCTTAAATTTGCTCAGCGAAATGTGGGCTTCTGAATTTTCCGTTCACCATGACGGCAATAATCAGTGTGCCTCTGAGAATTGACCGACTGACTGAGCGGAAGTTATAGGATAAATAAAAAATAATAATAATTATGAGTTAACTTAGTAGGTATGAAGTTTCTTACGGCCTTAAGTGGTTTTAAGTACTATCAAATCCTTATCAACATATATTTTCAGATCTACTACGAGTACTATTAAACATGATTCATGTTACAATAATCCTAAGCATTGTATACTACGCTGACTTACTCATAGGCACTGATTAACCATGGTATAATGGGGCCATTAAGGATAAAATGAAATAAAAATGCTATTTTTAGACCGCGTTCTAGGCCGAGCGACCCGCCAAGTTTAAAGTTATTATTGCAACGACGTTTTTCAAGCGTTTTACTTGAAAATAACGCGAAATCCTAGCCACAGGGTGGCTAGGATTTCGCGTCATTCACACACACATCACACACATCATTTTGCAATCCAAGATATTGAGTGTGCATTTTTGGGAATAATCACATGGTCTTATTTATTTCCAAGGTTTCAGTGTCTGAAGGACACAAGTTACATTGATTTTCAAACGAAAAATAGAAGGAAGGGTTAATATCAAAGTCTTCGTTCAGTTAAAAGTTGTTATTTAAGTTGAAAACATGAAAATTGTGTATTTAGTCGCTAGCGCGAAGGGTAATTCCCATAGTTCGATGACGGAACTAGTGGTGATTTTTTATACAGGGTTACTAGAAATGTGTTGTATTCCTGTAAGGACGTTACAGGTCAAGCGAGTAAAACGACAAGAGAACAGACTTATTCTGTTTAGCCCAGCTAATGGCTTAGGAGTTATTTTATTTTTGAAATAATCATTCAGATTTGACATATGGAATATGCAAAATTGATAGGAACACCTGAATTCCAGCTGTTTAAATGTTTTCCCAAAGTAAACAGTCTTGTGTTACCAAAGCAAATAATAATCTGATCAGAAACTACAGCACCTTCTATGAATATGATCTGTATATGCCTAGGCTGGCTGTGGCAATGAACCCAAAATAGACAAAAGAGAGTTGATCGAAGCTAGTACTTATGGTGCAATGAACACCTGATCTGGCAGACGCGAAAGACTGAAATAAATACTATATTAAACTAAGCCTGACATTGACATACCATCGTGATATGGCAAGTAGCCTAAAGAACTTTCAAAGAGATTCATGTTTTTCAATAGCATAATAAAAATTGACGACCGTTTTGGTGTAATTGTTGAGAAGTCTGCTACTACACAAAAGGTCGCGGGTTCAATCCCCACACATGGCTAGATGGCGCTGGGTGGAATAATGTCCAGGGATATTTAAAAAGGGTAAAATGCAGTGGCACCCTGATAAAATATACAGGGTTTCAGGGGAATAACTTGGAGATAGATATAAAATATTTCTGGACTGGAATAAAGTTTAAATTGAAAAATGTAACTTCAAAGCTATTGTTTAAAATTAGCCACCCTGTATTTGAAACTCCTCTTCGATTGACCTTTTCAAAGTAATTGTCTCTGTAGCAGCCTATTTGAATAGATATTTTACAATTTAATATTAGGATCACAATAATAAAATTGAGTATAAGTTAAATGACATTAAACTTATACCTACTTCAATACTGATGAATCATGATAATTTGTGGTAGAACATGGTAAGGTAAGGTATTAAGTTAATTCAATAAAAATCTTTAATATTAAGCCACAAAAAAATATGTGCAAAGGCTATTTATTAGTTACAGAACCTTTAACTTTGGTAAATGGCAAAAGATGTTGAGCCGTTTGATCTTTGATTGAGGAGTTTTTTCAAAAATAAATATTTTGGGTTTGGAATTGATGAAGCCAATAATGAAATACATGAATGATTTTAGTTAACTATTTGTGTGTGAAATTGATTAGACAATGATGTAAGGAGCCTTTATTAAACCACAACTCACCAGTTTTCTTCATGTAAACAGCAATCTTCTTTTTCTTCAATTAGAGCCACCAGTTATTCAAGATTTCATTTCTGTTTCTTCTCATTTCTTCTTTTAGTAAGAACTACTTCATCTTCTTATAAATTCAGTCTTCTTTCTTGAGCTAAAAGGAAATAATCTCTACTCATAGAGTGGAGATAGACTCATATCTGTCGCATGAAATTTAGAACCATTTGTCGGACTCCGAAGAGTCCTGGGATTAGGGACGGGACAAAGGATGGGAATAGGTGGGACAGGGACGCTGCGGGCAGTCCTCAGGGCAGCGGCAGGAAGCCGCCGCTCCACCATCTTCACTTAAAAGTAACTATACAAACTAATTATAAAAAACTTGTAAAATTCTCATATTTCTCGTTTTTTTTGTACATCACAGAATCCACGCTGGATCTGTCCGCAGCTGAGATCATAATACTCTCTGTACAAACGTATATAATCTTCAATCTATAACAGTCGGCCTTTAGAATAACCGTATCGTAAGATTTTAGTCTAAAACTAGAATTAGGAACGTCCAGCCGACCGCATCTTACAAATTTATTTTTTTAAAGCTCTGTCCCGGCGAGGTAGCGACTCCAGGAGCGAGTCTTGAGGGGGACCTCTCGCCGAGCGGGGCTGGACGTTGAAATTAAATACATTGGTCTCGATAAACTGAACGATACGACTAGGGGGCCGGAGCCCGGCCCGGCGCGACGAGCCTCACACTACACTTAGTACAAAATATAATAAAACGCGTCATTTATAAATGAAATGCAACGTTGTGCGCCTTGCATCGGCAAGAACTGGCCGAACCAACAATAATAATAGGGAGTGGCGGCGCGCGTCGCCCGCCCCGCGCCGCTTTTACTAATTTTTAAACTTAAGTAGAGATACATCAGTCGGATTTCAACATAACCTTCTCTGTTCGAGAGAGCGGCGACGGGGCGGGCGCCGGGGAGCGCCTGGGCCGCTTGGGGGTGCAAGGCGAGGCGAGGGGCGAAGCGCCGGGCGGCCGCGGCCCGCCGTCGCCGCACCAACCTCCTCATTTTTTTGTGTTTTTCTCTTTTTTAAAACGGAGGCGCGCAGCACTGCGGCGGCGGACCGAGGCCCTCTGCTCTTAACTACTAAAATTTTCACAAAATAATACCTAACGCCGGAATTTTGTCGACGCCGGGACGACCGCCGTGGATAGAAACAACATTTTCAATCTTGAATTTAAGCCCACGGCGGCGTCTCGGACGCGATTCTTGACGCGCATCGCGTTACGAAATAAAAAACTTAGCACGATAGAAACGAGGGCGCAGCCCGAGAGGCCAGGCTGCGTCCCCGCGACACTAACACTAATGTCCATACGCGTGGGAGCGGCGGCGGAGGCCTACGCTGTCACGTTGAGGAGCATCTCGAGTGAGTGTGCGCGGTCGGGCTCGGGTCGACAACGGCCCTCGCGGCGCCAGTGCGTGGGCGGCGGCGGTAGTGCTGCTGCCGCGGGCGCTGCGCCCCACTTGGAGCCTGCGTAGCGCTCCTCGCGCCGATCTCGGTCTCGGTCGCGCCGCGCACCCAGAACGGGAAGCGGGGTCCTCACAACTCTGCGGCGGACCCTCGGCCCTTGCGCCTGGCTGTTCATTCTTCTTACTCCACGCGTCGGTTCCTACAGTTCACTTATCACTTTAGCGGTAGCACGGCGACGGAGCAGAGCGCACAAAAAACTGATCACAAAATGGATGCCTCAATTCGCGGACACTGATGTTGAATTAAAAACCGCCGTATCTCGGCCTCGAACTGCTGTCGATCTAAAGATGACAAGTCGAAACACTCCACTGCTTTACTTTCACGACTACGAGTCGGCGGTCGCGCTGCTAACTCCGGTGATAATCGATTTTTAAAACGTAATGCGGACGACACCTCTCCATTATTCACTCCTTCACCTCTCGATTTCGACTACGTGACGTCGGCGGCGCTCGCTGTATTTATAACGTAATGGCGGCTGCGCAGTGAACCTGCGTGGTGGGGATGTAAAGCCAGCAGCGCATGGGACTTTTATATTACTGCAATAAAATATTAATTTTAGTAAATTACTTCTAAGGAAATTAAAATACCTCGTGCGTTTTATAGATAAATGAAATATGATATCTCTGCCTACTTACTTTTTTACTTTCAGCTATTGAAATTTGCAAATAAATTTTCCTGTTTATAATAAATCCATTACAGACTGATAAGCTGTAAATGACTGCTTTCTTCGATTATAAAGCTGGTGATAGGTACATATAATCAAAATAGCTTCATTCATTTCCATAGTGGTCATGAAACAAAAAAACATTCCACTTTCGTCTATCTGATACGTGAAAAAGGGTGGAAATAACTCCACATAGGCACAAACGTTTGTGTGCATGAACATTTAATCTGATCATAAACGGTGTTTTCTAGGTATTTTATGAATGATTTCCAAAAACAAAAGGTATTCATTGTTTGGTAGTTAGTTACCAATAGTACAAACTTGGCTCAGTTTGGTGTTAGTTGGCGCTGTGTGGTAAACCACTGGGTTACACCAGACGCTCTAATCGAAAATTGAAATGCCGTTATAAATCAATAAATACCTATCTTTTAATAACCATCTTCCTTGCACCATCACATCTACTTCTTTTTCCAATTTCTCTTCTTGAAGGTTGTCTGAAAGAGATTGTTCTTAACGATAAGGCCAGGCCACCTTAATTGTAGATCCCAAATATCTGTAAGGATTGTTGTGAGATTTGCTGCCTTTTTGTATTAAAGTATAAGATATATTGAGGATCTTATGTTAAACATACGTTCACCCTAAATTTAAACTATTTTTTTTTCATAGTTTACTTTTGATTCATACCATCATTTTCAATCCGATATGCTTTACACAGGTATTAACTAATTCGTCAAGACCTAATTAGATTGACACCTTTCTAATACCGAAACCTATTAATACTAATCATATGTTAATTACCTCTTGGTGCTTAGTAAGCAATACTTATTTAATCACCACTCGGGTTGCATGTGGCATTTGTCGCTAACCGAATAAATACCACGATGAAATTTCACCATGTTATTTTATTTTATGTAGAATTGTAAAAACTGACTGAAACAGCAACACAGATTGTAAGAGCTAATGAACTCTTTGTTCCCATAACTGCAAAAAGCGTTAGCAATATTTACCCATTCAATTTCGTTCCAATTTATTTATTGTTTTATTTCCCTTTTGTAATATGGACTTTGGGATGCGGGTCTGTAAAATCGAATCCTTTATTTCATAAGTCTGGGCAGTAGCAAAATAATACATTGTTAGCCTAGGGGTGAAAGTAACTTATTTAGTCCCGAGACGGGGTTTGGCGCCCGGAACGAAGTGAGGGCGCCAATAGTTCGAGGGACTAAATAAGTCTTTCACCCGAGGTAAACACTGTGCTTTTCATTACAAATACGAGGAAAGTAAAAATAAAAACATGAATTAGCTTAAGAAAAAATGAGGAAAATAAATGAAGATCGAATTGGCGCTTTCCCGCCTATTTTGTTTGTTTTTTTTCTGTGGCCGGCCCGCTATTCAGCCAATATTTTTTATTTTCATCATTGGAAAAATGGTAAATATTTTACTCAAAGCTAAGTTATTTTAAAGAAATTGTTGAAACTAAAAATAATAAAGTTATTTAAAACATATATCCTCTGATCAATACATAACTTTAAGTTATTTCAAATTTTACATCGTGGCTATATAGAAAGTTGGAACATGGTTCAATAGATATGTGAAAAAGAACTAGTTTTTTTAAAAATGATTTGACACCTGTCAGTTGAAAGTGATTCTCCCTAGGGATGAAAAGTGTTACTTTCAGCCCGCTTCTCAGGTCAGTAATGACCTACTTTCAGAGTATGAGTAATGAAAAATCTATGTCATTAAAAGTTGATCAATTTTAACGTGAATTGTAACCGGTCCATTTGATTTGCAGGTATTTTTGATTTGTGTTTTTCCAATGTATCTATAATATTATGAATGCGAAAGGTTGTATGTATGTTTGGATGGATTGATGGATAAGTGTAGCTCTTTCACGTAAAAACTAGCGAATGGACTTTAATGAAACTTCACGATAATATATAGCATTGCATCAGAATAAGACATAGGCTACGATTTATTAAAAAATATAAGTTTTAAAAAAAACATAAGTGGACTAGGTCGTCGGCAGCCGCTAGTAATAAATAATTATTTCATATTTTCTCCCAATATTTTGAGTAAAATCTAATTTAGATCCTCGGTTACATAACCATTCTATTTCATGGGTCTATTTCATGAATTTTATCATGCATCAATAATGATTAATTATTCCGAAAAGACCTTTTTTCACTTGAAAATGAAAAAGTTTATTTGGTGAAGGTGAAGCTACACGTAAAATACAAAATAATAACAAGCGTCTTTTAGGTAGGTACATGGTTAGTAGTAGTAATACCAAAATGATCCCCGCTCACCACCACGAGGCTGATATTCTGCGGATGCCTAAAAATTTTTTTTAAATAAAAGTTTTAAATAAACGTAAGTATATTTTAAAAAATATATATATACATATATATTGCATAAGTATGTATTAATAATTATATAGAGAGTAACATTATTTGTGTATGGTATTTATGGTGTAATTTTTTTTTTCGGGCTTGAGTCCCGCCGTTTTTCCAGGCAAGATTTTGAAAATGCCTACTTTCAGTCAACAACGCATAAGATGAAGCTTTTGCAGTACCTAAATGTGATCTTAACTTTTTTGTATGGCTTTCCATATGAATAAAAAACAATTGATGTGTGTTATTGTGAAATGGCTGAAATTAAACGATACTTTTCACTAATTAATTAAATTCGTTAAAATTAAATATACTCGTATATCATGCAAAAATAAGTTTGTTTAGGAGGTGTCTGTTTTATTTATACAGGGTGTCCCGAAACGTGACGTCAAGCGGGCACGGGATGATAGGCTAGGTTATACCGGCTCTGGGAAAAATAAGAAAAAAAATCTATGTCACTTGTTTTAGTAGTAATAATAATATTTTTGAAAATTTTGGAAATCGACACCCTTGACTAAGTTTTCATGTACTGTACTCACAAATGACCAAATTTCACAGTGTTTTATTTTTTATGTAATTCTAGAAAACTATGCTTTCGATTATAGTCACTTTTATGATGATGAATATTGGACGATTCGTAAAAAAAATAAGTTCGACTGAGTCACAGTTACGAATTTTTTTGTCAGCTAACTTCATCCCTTATTTCCTTAAAAAACATTATTGTAGCATCCTTGGCAAGTTGTCTATAAAAATAGCCTATTTAATCAAGATTTCAAAAAGGTAAAATACTTACTATTTTCTTGTCTTATGTTTCCATGAAAAATATTATTAACCATAATGGGTCGTTCAAAACTTGAACTAGGTGAAGTCTACATGCCTTTCTTGGATGATAAAAAGTGACCGTTGGTTAGTGGCAGCAGCAAAAATGGAACGTTTATCTGTTGCTAAGCATTCCATGATTGCTCGGTTAATGTGATGGTTGACCACTCCAAACATTTCGAACATTTAAAATCTTTTATAGCTTCTCCGTCCTTCGAAGGCACGCTAAGCGGTTGGTCCCGGAAGACGTTGCGTGTGCCCGCTGCGGTTAAGCATAAGTGTCACCAGTCGAGGTCATACTTATGCTCAACGATCACGCTTAAGCTCAACGCAACTATCCTGTATTGCTTCAATGTCATACCCTAACATGTGGGCACAGTGTGAGCTAAGAGTGGATTGTGGTACAGTCACCGGCATGTCAGGCTACCTATTTCCGTGTTTTATCGTGCTCTTGCTTGATGAAATTTCTTTTCAATCGAGCAAGGAAGACTAGTAATGTGTTTTTCCGGTATCTCCGGGCTTCGCAAGGCACGTTAAGCATCTCTGGATATCAACCGAGACTAACTGTCAATGTCAGTCGCAAAGCTTAGTCGGAGGTCTTAGGGCGGCTAGGTGACATCTGAGAATTTTTTTTTTTCGCTGAATTTACACCCATACATCAATCCGCACTGAGCCCGCGGGTTAGAGTATGGCTAGTTCCCACCCTTATAGTTGAGGTGAGGCCTGTGCCCAGCTGTGGGATGGATAAAGGCCGCTTATGTATGTATGTAAGGAGGGCTGAACGCAAATGGTAAGCGTGATGTCGCATTTACCGTAAAAGTATGATACCAGAGCTTCTATTGAGCTATGTAGTCAGATGTTGTTAAGGTGCCCTGGTCCTAAGGCCTCTGAATAAGTTTCGCGGCTGACTTCTACTAGCACCTTCAACTGGGAAAAACTGCTTATTGTCATGTGTACGGAGATGCTATGAAAAAAAAAGCGAAATGGTCACCCATCACATTAACCGACCAGGCATGGAATGCTTAGCAACAGCAATCACTTCCTATTTGCTACCACCACTAACTTATGGTCACTTTTTGTTTCATTAACCAACAATAGCGTACTTTAGACTTCACCTAGTTCAAGTTCTGAATCACCGAGTATGGCTTATAATATTTTTCATGGAAACATAAGACAAGTAGATAATAAGTATTTTACCTTTTTAAAATCTTGATTAAATAGGCTATTTTTCTAAACAACTTGCCAAGGATGCTACAATAATGTTTTTCAAAAAAAAAAAGGGATGAAGTTAGCTGACAAAAAAATTCTTAACTGTGACTCAGTCGAACTTATTTTTTTTTACGAATCGTCCAATATTGATCATCATAAAAGTGACTATAATCGAAAGCATAGTTTTCTGGGATTACATAAAAAATTAAAACGCTGTGAAATTTGAACATTTGTGAGTACAGTACATGAAACTTAGTCAAGGGTGTCGATTTCCAAAATTTTCAATAATATTATTATTATTACTAAACCAAGTGACATAGATTTTTTTCCTTATTTTTCCCAGAGCCGCTATAACCTAGCCTATCATCCCGTGCCCGCTTGACGTCACGTTTCGGGACACCCTGTATACTGGGCCCAAACCATGAGCTCTAATAGCAGGATTGTTCAGTGTCACTTTGCTTTTTCGTACCATGGCGTCTTTAAAACAATCCTTATTAAATTCTGCTGATTTTGTTTTTGGCGAATTATGTCATTTAAAATAACCCAATGCCTGTACAACCAACCCTATGAAATGTCCTGTGTCATTGTCTATATGGACCAAGGTGCCTTTTTTCTTTTTCTTGTTACACCGTCCAAAAACATTTTTTTACGTTCAAGGTGGTCCATCGAACAAATCTTATTATTACAACTATACCTACAAACACTGTCAAAACCGAAACAGCTGTTTTGAAAAACAGTTTTACTTTTTATTCTTCAAATTTTTGATAACTATTTGTTTCATCATTCCTTCGTTTTTCTATTCCTACTGTGCAAAGAGGTTTTTTACTAAGCAAACAGACATAATATTTCTAACACATAGAATCTAGTTAAATTAATTTCAAGGAATAACATTGTCATACGCGCGCGTTTCACTACTTACCAGCGCGCCCGTATCGTAGTCGTTTAAATCGAGCCATAGGTGTTCTGCCAATTCAACGCGATCACCGCGCTATCACAGGATGCGACAATTGTGTTATAGCAAAATTTGGTAGAAAAAAATGAAAGACCAAAAAATTTTTTTGGTCTTAATAAAACGTGAATGTGCGCTCACGATCCCACCGCTCACTATCCAATAGCTCACTATCCAATAGATCAATATATTTGATCGTCTATTAGTAGGTATGATGGTCGCATCGTTTGATCGCGCGGTTATCGCGATGTTTTAGGACAATGCCATACTGTCTTTGGATCACACACACTGTGCACAAGCTTTTTGTTATCGATTCGATGCCCATGCGTAGCCAGCTTTACATTGAACGGCGCTCGGCCGATCGCGCACATAAAAAAAAACTCAACGAAAACACAAGACCATGCAAAAACAAGGAGGTTGAATCATACCCGACCAAATTGCATAGCACGCACATACAAAGATTATGCGTATGTTACCATGTCTTTTGGTTTTATTCGTCTTCTGAAACATAACATGGTTGTACTCTCTATGTTATTTACGTCCTCCGATTGCTCTCTCCCAGCCCAGTAAAACCCTAAGCATAAGTCCATGCTCCACTTTGGGACGCCCTTAGACACGTAACACAGACTTTGAAGTTTGAGAAAAGAGGCCTTCAGCTTGCCCTATAGTGTGAACAAAAATTTGACTGTGTTATTCAAGTTTCAGGAATGATAAGGCTTGTTTGTTTTCATTCTAGCTCCGCTTGCAATCCGAGGTTATGATAATATGCTTATTATGTATGCCCATTACCAATTTAATTTAACCATGTTCGTGTTCGCTTCGCATCAACGCGTCGGTCCAACAATATCTAATTTTAGCCCTGTTAGGTAAATAGCACTTTTATGTAATTGGGCGTCAAAAATCCTGGATTTAAAATGCACCGCTTACGGTTTTGTGAAAACTTACCTATCACGAGGTAGGTACGCTCACAACCATAGCCATAATGGCTTAGTCAGTGGCACACTGATTGTTGCCGTCACGGTGAACGGAACATTCAGAAGCCGACATTTCGCGGTTCGCGGAGGCAATTTGAACCCAACAACGTGGCAAGGGGCGAGCCTACTGCCGTTATCCGGGTTGCTTGGGTTTTATATCGGTGTTTACCATCACCGGAAAGTTAACCGCAAATTGTACAATAAACAAAAAGTAAGTGTGTTCTTGATCTCGGGACCAGCGGGTTCCGAGCCAGAGTGTTTAACCACTGGGCCACGACGCTCTCGCTTATTAATTAATATTTGATGATATTCTGTGTAATTTGCGTTCAATAGCACCGTATGTAAATAATTTACGCAGAGGCTGCGTAAAAACCCTCGGACGCTGGCTGTGACCTTCACGGCGAACGGAACATTCAGAAGAGCAATTTAAACTAAACGTGCTAGCACCCGTTATCCGGGTTGCTTGGTTTTTTTATCATTTTTTTTTACCGGAGAATTAGCCGTAACCGTAACTTGTAATTGTAAGGTGTTAAGTTAACTTACTTATCTATGTTCGGTTCGGCCGTGTTTATTCTGGCCATGTTTATTCTTAACTCTTACATTTTGAGAGAACGTCGTGGCCCAGTGGTTGAACACTCTTGCTCGAAACCCGATGGTCCCGAGATCAAATCTGGCCAGAACACACCAACTTTGTGATCATTGTACAATATGCGGCTAACTCTTCGGTGATGGAAAACATCGATATGAAACCCAAGCAACCCGGATAACAGCGGTAGGCTCGCCACTTACCACGTTGGGTTCAAATTCCCTCAGCGAAATGTGGGCTTCTGAATGTTGCGTTCACCATGATGGCTACAATCAGTGTGCCTCTGACTAACCCATTAGGGATATGGTCGTGAGGGGTAGGTTATGTTTCATTTTGGGAGGTTATAGGTGTTCCGGACGGCCATAGTTTAAGTTTCTGTAAAATAGTTTGTTTAAGTTTATAGTTTGTTTTTTAAGATTAGTCTGTTTAAGTTTATGTTTATTTTGTTATATTTTATTGAATAAAGAATGGCACGGGGCAGATTATTAGTAACCGTAGGTACACAACCTCACATAGGTCGTGAGGACATAGGGAAAAAAGAGATAGATAGGCACCGCTCTCAGGTAGCTTCCTTGACCTTGAAAAAAGAGACCCGCTATATCACCATAGGCCAGAACTTGTGTGAACTCGTCACACAAGTAACTACTTGATGGCAAAAAAAGGGTATAACTTTGGGTTCAATCCCCATAGAATCGAGTCAAGTTTGCAGTCTACGAGCCAAAGGAACAAGGAAGCTACCTGGGAACCGGAAAAATAGGAAGACTGAATAGGAAGATAAGCCCTAGAAGACCTGGACTATCCAGAACTTAGAAGACCTAGAATACCTAGAAGCCGTAGGATACCTAGGGTACCTAGAATACCTAGATTACCTAGAAAGCCTAGAAGACCTAGAAAACACTACTCTACACAAATAGTGAAGAATATTAGTGAATAGTGAACAGTTATAATAGTGATTGTGATAGGAACTGCCGCCAAATTAACAATAGAAAGTGTTTTATTCCGGACCCCAGTGATAGACTGAACTACATTACAAATAGGATTGGATTAATGAACTCTGGTGTTGTGAACAAAGTGTCGTGGAATCAAGCAAAGCGATCTCGGATTAGGAAGACAGGTGCATGACAGCGCAATCCAGTGATAGGTGCATACGGATCACAGTTTATAGAGAACTAATAGTGAGTGGTCCGGCACATTTGTTGGTCCTTCGAGCCGGATTCTCGCAGTCAAGATGCCTGTCACCAGATCTCATACCAGCCAGCAAAGAACACGAGTGCACACAGAAGAGTCATCGACAACGACGACCGAAGTTACTGGCACAACAGCAGCGGATACGTCAGCAACTAGTCAAGAATCCAGTCCAACCGAAACTCCTGAGGATGGTCAACCACAACAGACTTCACAACCAGTGCAACCACAAATAGAACAAAAGAAAGCAACTGGCAAAGAACATACTGTGAAAACAAGATCATCAATCTCGGCGTCGAATAGAAAACGTAGACTTCTAAAAGCTAAGGAAGAATTGTTAAGAGTGCAACTTGAACTCGCTAACGCTAAGGTAGCAGCTATAGAAGCAGAATCGGACTCTGAAGAAGATATAGAAACAGTGATGGAAGATCGTGAACAAAATGTGAGAGTGGATAACTGGTTGGAGAATAGTAGATCGCACCTTTTGGCAATCTCCAACGAACCGCACAATCACCCATTGCCATTACCTCCGGCGGAACAGCAGCAGCAACAGTTAATAGAAAATAGAGAAGCTGCCCCAGTACCGGCGGGAGTAGAGACAAGTGAAGTGACAAAGGCACCCGTCAGCAACCAGATAGACCTTACAGCTCTGGCGGCTGCCATAGCTCAAGCGGCCAAATCCGGACACCAGCCAGTTTCCAGAATGTTCAGTGAGTTACCTTACTTCGGAGGAGCATACCAAGAATGGTTATCATTTAAAGCTGCCTATCAAGAATCCCAGAACGGCTTTACAGACTTAGAAAATTTAACGCGATTGCGTAGAAGCCTGAAAGGGAAAGCAAAGGAAGCAGTTGAAAGTCTTCTCATATATAGCTCCAATCCCAGAGAAATAATGAGAACCTTAGAAGCAAGATTTGGAAGACCAGACGCGATAGCATCATCTGAGTTAGAGAGAGTGAAGTGTTTACCCCGCTTGACTGATGCACCCAGAGATTTGTGCATTTTCGCCAGCAGAATATCCAACATAGTGGCGACTCTGAGTGCTATCAACAAACAGCAATACCTCTATAACCCAGAGCTAACAAAGAGCACGATAGAAAAGCTGACTCCAACTCTTCGCTATCGATGGTACGACTTCGCTGCAGAACAGCCAGCCGACGAAATAGAAATAGTAAAACTGGCGCGTTTCCTGAATAGAGAAGCTGAAATATGTGGACCATACGCACAACCAGAAGGAGTGATTGAAGTGAATAATAGCAACAGAAGACAGAAAACTTACAACACTCAAGGTATGAAAACTAATAGAAATATTCCTAATAGCAATAACTGCTCTATGTGTGAAAAAACTGGTCATAGTATAACCAGCTGTGAAGACTTTAGAAAAGCAGACTCTTCTAAGAGATGGGATATAGCGAAAGAGAAGAGACTCTGTTTCCGCTGTCTTCGATATAGAAATAGAACACATAGCTGCCGTGGAAAGAGATGTGACATTGATGACTGCAACAGTTGGCACCATCAGCTGTTACATTATAAGAAAAAAGAAAACAGTGAAATAGTCAGTTCAACATGGACATCAAGAGGATCTCAAGCCTTCCTAAAAATAGTGCCAATCCAAATAGTGGGACCGAAAAAGAAAATTGACACTTTCGCACTTTTAGACGACGGGTCAACAGTGACATTGATTGATGAAGACTTAGCACAGCAAGCCGGCCTACGTGGACCTCAACAGCCACTCCATATAGAAGCAATAGGAAACACAAAAGTGGACACTTCCACATCGAGGAGGCTAAGAGTTACCATCTGCGGATCGGGAAATAGACATACAATAGCTGCTAGATCAATTAAAAATCTGAAATTGTCACCACAAACCGTCAGAGGGGAAGACATAGAAAACTGCAAACATCTTGAAGACCTCGAACAGAAGATAAAATACAGCGTTGCGAGACCTGAAATCCTGATTGGGCAAGACAATTGGCACCTACTACTGGCCAAAGATAGTCGAATTGGAAAGAGGAATCAACCCATAGCTTCACTGACACCTCTTGGATGGGTGTTACATGGAGCATGCAGTCGAGCAACAGGACACAGAGTCAATTTCCTTCATCAACCAATAGAAAATATAGACGCAGACTTGAAGCACTTCTTTTCACTGGAGGCACTAACAATAGCGCCAAAAACGCCTCGCAGTGATCCAGAAGCTCGAGCTCTGAAAATATTAGATGAGAAAACTAGTAGATTAGAAAATGGTCGATATGAAACTGGATTACTCTGGAAGAAGGATGACATCAAACTGCCTGACAACAAAGAATACGCATTAAAGAGATTAGAAGCAACAGAGAAGAAAATCAATAAGAACCCAGAATTGAAGAAAAGAGTTAGGGAAGAGATGAACGCTTTGATAGAAAAGAATTACGCCGAGCCTGCCCCAGAAGATAGAAAAACAGACAGAACTTGGTACTTACCGTGCTTTCCGGTCACCACTCCGATGAAACCGGGGAAAGTCCGGATGGTGCACGACGCGGCGGCAGTCTCAAAGGGCATAGCACTAAATGATGTCTTACTCACGGGTCCTGATCTTCTACAATCTCTACCAGGCGTATTGATGCGGATGCGACAACACAAGATAGCGGTGTCAGCAGATATAGCAGAGATGTTCCTCCAAATAAAGATAGTTGAAGAAGATAGAGATGCTCTGAGATACCTCTGGAGAGATGGAGATTCGACAGCAGAGCCAAAAGAATATAGAATGACGTCACTTATTTTCGGAGCGACGTCCTCTCCAGCAACAGCGATTTATGTGAAAAATAGAAATGCCGAAAGATTCTCCGAGCAACACCCGGATGCAGTATTGGCGATCAAAAATAATCATTATATGGACGATTATATCCAGAGTTTCGAAGATGAAGAGTCGGCACTCCAAATAGCACATCAAGTAAAACAAATACACAGTGAAGCGCACTTCCACTTAAGAAAGTGGTCATCGAACTCAGAAAAAGTGTTGAAAGACTTAGACGCTGAAGCTTCCATCTATGGCACCGAACTTGAAGTTGGACCGAAGACGGAAAAAGTACTTGGGATGGCTTGGCAGACATCATCCGACACACTCCAATACAATTTGAATTTTTCGAGACTTCCAGAAGACATACTACAGCGAACGCCAACAAAAAGACAAGCCTTGCAGATTGTCATATCACTCTTCGATCCGCTGGGACTTGTCTCACCCGTCACCATGAAGGCGAAACAGATATTACTAGAAGTCTGGAAGAGAAGCATTGGATGGGATGAAACACTCGATGAAAACTTAGCCAAAGAATGGCACGAGTGGACTGATAGATTGACAGAATTAAAGAACATCTCCATCCCGAGAACATACGTCCAATACAGCCAAGGAAAAAATCTACAGCTTCATGTGTTCGTAGATGCTAGCGAAACAGCTTATGCCGCGGCCCTCTACTGGCGAGTAGAAGATGAAAATGGAGAAGTATACATCTCACTGATCTTGGCCAAGGCAAGAGTAGCGCCATTGAAAACCACCTCAATTCCGAGACTGGAATTACAAGCTGCAGTCATGGGAAGTAGAATGGCATCATGTGTCCTCATGGAACATGACAGGAAACCAGAAACACGCACATTCTGGACAGATAGTAGAACAGTTTTATCCTGGCTCAAGACCGGCTCTAGGTCTTACAAACCTTTCGTCGCACATAGAATAGCCGAGCTGGAAGAAAACACCAAAACAGAAGAATGGCGTTGGGTTCCCACAAAACTCAACGTAGCCGATGATAGCACCAGAGAAGTTCCAAGAAATTTTGACAATAACCACAGATGGTTCTCTGGTCCGCCATTCCTAAGAGAAGATCCAACCAATTGGCCTCGCGAAAAATCGACACTCAAAATAGTCAGTGGAGAGGAGAGAACAATGAAAATAACAGAGAGAAATTCAACAATAATAGCGACTCCAGATTTTAGAAGATTCTCAAGATGGGAAAAGTTGATACGCACCACAGCCAGAGTCCTTCAATTCATAGAACTTTGCCGTCAGAACAAACAGACCACAGCTTATGCAAGAACAAGAGCGAACAAAATAGAAGATCCATCCTGGGGAAAGAAAAAAGAGAAACAATTAGGGAAGAAAAGGAAAATTATAGAGAAAACAGACATCTACAGAATTATACCTGCTGAACTTTTAATCAGAGCTGAAAACTTAACAGTCAGAGTAATTCAAGAAGACTGTTTCCAAGAAGAAATAGAAGACTTGACGAAGAATCGTCGAGTGTCAAGCCACAGCAAACTAAAGAAGATCGCCATAGAAATAATCAACGGAGTTATCGTAATCAAATCGCGAATTGATGCAGCAGCAGAAATACCTGAAGTTACGAAGAGACCACCGGTTCTTGATGGAAGACATCACATCACCAAATTATACATCGAGCACTTGCATCGCAGCGGTCATCACCAGGGCGTGGAAGCCACCATAAATCACTGTCGCCAAAGGTTTCACGTCCTGGGTCTCCGGCCGACAGCACGCAGCATCATACACCAATGCCTGCCTTGCAGAAAAAGAAGATGGACACCACCGGAACCACCGACTGGCAACCACCCGGCCAGTCGACTTGCTCATCACCAACGTGCCTTCACATTCACGGGCATAGACTACTTCGGGCCACTGCAGACGACATTTGGAAGAGCAACCAGAAAAACTTACGTAGCTCTCTTTACCTGCCTTACTACCAGGGCAGTCCATTTAGAAATGACGAACTCACTGACCACAGACTCCGCGGTCATGGCACTCAGAAGATTTATAGCAAGGCGTGGCTGTCCCAAAGAAATCTGGTCTGACAATGGGACGAATCTACATGGCGCCGAGAAAGAATTGAGATTGGCAGTCGAAAAGGCAACCGAAATAGAATCGTCAAAGAGAAGAATCAGCTGGCGTTTCATCCCTCCTGGGGCTCCATTCATGGGCGGAGCCTGGGAGCGCATGGTGAAGACGGTGAAGATAGCACTCGCAGCGGTTCTCGACAATCGACCAACCTCCGAAGAAATCCTCATGACTCTGCTTGCTGAAGTCGAGATGACAGTGAACAGTCGACCACTGACTCATGTATCGGTCGACCCAGAAGACCCCGAGACGCTGACACCCAACCACTTCCTTCTGTTGGGGCCAGCCTTTGAACCACCGATGGGCGACTTCGCACCTCAAGACTTGCTGGGAAGAAGACACTGGCGAACATCCCAGAGACTAGCAGATATGTTCTGGGCGAGATGGCTAAAAGAATACCTACCAGAACTTCAGAACCGGCGGGAGCCCCACGGCAAGGGACCCTCACTCCAACTGGGTAACATTGTCGTGGTGGCAGATAACACCATGCCCCGCAATACATGGCCTCTCGGTAAGATAGTCGCAGTGTTCCCGGGACCAGATGGAATAGTACGAGCAGCAGACGTCCAGACGAAGGGAGGAATAATGAGAAGACCGACCAAGAAGCTGGTACTTCTTCAGACTGACGAACCAGAACCTGCCGTCCAGACTACAAGATGATGCGTCGTAGACTTCGCCACTACGCACGGCGGGAGAATGTTCCGGACGGCCATAGTTTAAGTTTCTGTAAAATAGTTTGTTTAAGTTTATAGTTTGTTTTTTAAGATTAGTCTGTTTAAGTTTATGTTTATTTTGTTATATTTTATTGAATAAAGAATGGCACGGGGCAGATTATTAGTAACCGTAGGTACACAACCTCACATAGGTCGTGAGGACATAGGGAAAAAAGAGATAGATAGGCACCGCTCTCAGGTAGCTTCCTTGACCTTGAAAAAAGAGACCCGCTATATCACCATAGGCCAGAACTTGTGTGAACTCGTCACACAAGTAACTACTTGATGGCAAAAAAAGGGTATAACTTTGGGTTCAATCCCCATAGAATCGAGTCAAGTTTGCAGTCTACGAGCCAAAGGAACAAGGAAGCTACCTGGGAACCGGAAAAATAGGAAGACTGAATAGGAAGATAAGCCCTAGAAGACCTGGACTATCCAGAACTTAGAAGACCTAGAATACCTAGAAGCCGTAGGATACCTAGGGTACCTAGAATACCTAGATTACCTAGAAAGCCTAGAAGACCTAGAAAACACTACTCTACACAAATAGTGAAGAATATTAGTGAATAGTGAACAGTTATAATAGTGATTGTGATAGGAACTGCCGCCAAATTAACAATAGAAAGTGTTTTATTCCGGACCCCAGTGATAGACTGAACTACATTACAAATAGGATTGGATTAATGAACTCTGGTGTTGTGAACAAAGTGTCGTGGAATCAAGCAAAGCGATCTCGGATTAGGAAGACAGGTGCATGACAGCGCAATCCAGTGATAGGTGCATACGGATCACAGTTTATAGAGAACTAATAGTGAGTGGTCCGGCACATAGGTATATAGTTGGTTAGATTACAAGTTGTTATTTTAGAGCTAAGCTCGTGTCAGTGACCAACGTTTCAAATTGATAAGATATAAAGTGTCCTTAACATAGTTCGCTTGATCAAATTGACGCGTGGAATATTTTTTATAAAAAGAGCTATTTTCTGAAAAAATTGAAAACTTTTTATTGTTTTGACTGAGAACATTTTTCATATCTGAATGAACGCCAATGTTACAGCGATTTCAAATCGTGTTAATTGTTTTTATTGTGGATTTTATTTCGCTTTTCCAAACGACATTTTATTTGGCATCGTAAAATTTACTGAAACTGAAAAAAAATAGGCATATGTATTATTTTTTTCACTGGTCTCCTCGGATAGATTTTGAAGCAATTGTTTTCGGTTCGGTTTACAGATTAGTCAGTGTTGGTCTGATGACAAAATACACCATGTGGTTATTCTCGACAGTACTTGGTCCAACATTCATACAAAGACTGTCAATCTTCTTTATTGACGTTAACTTTCTCGAGTAGCTTGAACGACGAATCTCGCACTGGGCACTTAGATATTTTAAAAACATTTTTATTAGTCCATTTATAATAATTTTATTATTAGTGATGAAATGTTCGCGTGTTTTCGAGATTGCATGCATGACGTACCTCGATTAAGTCTTAGATAAGATAAAATCATTGATTCATTCAAAAGCACGATTATGACAAATATACGACTCATTTCCTGTCTAAATATTGTTTTTCTTTACTAATAGTAGGTAGGCTCTGTATTTCGTGCTGCTACTTACGCATCCACTAAAAAAAACACACGACTTAAACCCCCCATTTTCGAACGTCAATCATTGATGAGCACGTTTTCAAACTCATGATGATGCCGTCCTGACTGAGTCCCTATAGAATTGAAAGTGCCCCAAGTGGGTATAGCTGTGCCTACTTGGGGCTACTTAACTTTAAGGCTTATTTTTGACAGTGGTTCAATCGCCCTTGTATAGCAACACAAGAGTCAAAAGGTGATGGGTGGGCGACCACCCCGACCGAAATCTTCTTTTTAAATAAAGATGGATTGCTATTCGTTAGTCTCGCTGAAACTCGGGAACGGCTGCTGGACGGACCGATTTGGCTAATTTTGGTTTCGAAATATTTGTGAAGGTCCAGGGAAGGTTTAAAAGCTGAGTAAACATGGGAACATGCTAGGAATATAGTGAAAAACAACAATTCAGTTTTCAGCAACCTTTTCTACTTGTCACGTGACACTGATTGTTTGACAACAGAACGAAGTCTGTCGGGACAGCTTGTTTAGTAACAGACTTTTCGGACATCTTGCTTCTTAAACGAACCTAAAGCGGCTGTCGTCGCTAGATGAAGAAGAAGGAGGCCTTGGGGCGGGTTGATAACATCTAACAGTAATTTTTATTAACCATCGAACTATATGCACTGAGCCCGCGTGTAGGAGTAAGGCTCGAGCCACCTCATAGTTTAGGTGAGGCCTGTGCCCAGCAGTGAGACATAATATTATAAACGCTGTTGTTTTAAGTACCTATTCACCTATAAGGGATCGAACTCTCAACTACTTTCGCCCATGGAATGTGTAGGTAGCAGGTGGGATCCTCCGACAGTCGCTGACACACACGTTGTCAAAAACACGCTGGCTGTTAGCCGTCATGGTGAACGGAGATTCAGAAGCCCACATTTCACTGACGACGTCTCCCCCTCTAGAGTCTGCTGCCATTGCCCGGGTTGCTAAGCTGTCTAAGAACAAAAGACAGGTGGCAGCTTACTGGCTGGCAATAAAGTTTTATTTGAAATTACCACGCTAAACTAACGGGAATTAACAGACTGGTGTTTTATGATGAGGTAGGAATTTTAATAAGCCGACTATTCAGACTGAGTTCTAAAAAAGGTTCTAAACAGGTATATAAGATACTGAATTATGATTATGAATACAGCCACCGGATGGAATTACGGCAGACATTCCAAAAGGTAAACAACAAACAACACATGCGTCCTGCTACAGAACCCTCGGACCTCTCGCTCAATCCCACTTTAGTGAAAGAGACAGGCTGTAAAAACTTGCTTCTCAGTAGAAGGCATCAGCTGGTAGCTTTTTTTTAACCCACCTAACAGGACAGGTTTATCAAAGACAGCTGATCCCTTTTTTATCTGTGCTCCTTTTCGTCGGAGGAGGATTTCTCCTAAGGAGTT
This sequence comes from Udea ferrugalis, assembly GCA_950022985.1. NCBI lineage: Eukaryota > Metazoa > Arthropoda > Insecta > Lepidoptera > Crambidae > Udea > Udea ferrugalis. The sequence goes on from OX465545.1 coordinate 7,435,993, forward strand.
TTTGTTTCAAAATGATTTAAGACAGAGTAGTTCGTAGGTGCACCCATGGCTTAATTTTGTACATTTTCAGGAGCGCATGTGAATAACATCTGCTTAATAAAGGTGTTCATTTATTTTGGGGCCGCCAACGCATATGCTCATATGTCTGTTTCGTTATTATTACCACAGAACACTGTTATTATTACCGAGAATAGATACTGTTGGCATTAAAAGTGATTCTGTACTTTCTTTCTATACCTACTTAGAATATTGTCAATATAGGTAAAAATAATATGGTCTTCACAACGAGTAGGTAGGTGACTTTTTGTCTAGTGTTGTTTACGCGGTAATGTTTTGCGTCACAGCTTATTGCGAAGATATCACAATCATATTTCTTTGTTCTGCATGTTGTGTTATTTTATTATCAGTCAAGCTCAAGATTGTAAAACATAATAAGATCCTTATGTAAACATTGATAGTGTGTAAGTCCAATCGCCAGCGTACGGGCAATGCACGTGGATACTCATTTTACATTACAGGTGGATTGCGATCGTCCATATAATATTTCTTTGAGCCAGTTTACCTACTTGAATTAATTTAGATCAGGTAATCATTAGCAGCCGCAGGAAGTCCATAGCTTAACATAGGCACAGACACAGGCCTCGATACGTCTCCTTGTAAAATATAGGTGCTCAAATTTCAGTCGCTACAATATTTGTCCTGGGTGATGGTAGGGGGTCAATCCACCACTCACCTCGGCTCTATCTCTCACCTAAGACAATATACCTAGAAATGCTCTAAGCTGTAGACCCATCCAACTACCTACTATCTTACCTATTGCATAGCTGAGTGGGGTCCATATTATAATTTAGTGACACAGCTGCCTGATGAAAATTTTGTTATTTTCTATCTATTGTTAAGCATTCATTTTGTCTAACAATTTTGTTTTGTTTGTTTTTATCTTTTAAGTTATGATATCCGGAGTCGATAAACGTTCTTTCTTAACACTGGCTGGTCTCTTCCACAAGCAAAGTAATTGTAAATGGAGTACCTACCTACAATGTCTTCGGGATTGGGACTTAAACATCAATTGGAAATACAACATGGCCGCGGTGTGGTAGTTAAAGCTAATAATAGCAATGACGTTGTTTACTTCGCTGTACGTCAGGTCACGTAGGCATTTCAATGCGCAGGTCAGGAATATTGAATCAATGTTTCAGGTACAGCAGGAAACATGCCAAGCAAACATAGTTACATTGTTTTAATGCATTAGTTGTCGTTGAGGAAGATTTCTTTGTTTCCCCCTCAAGTTCTATGGTCTAGGCTTGTCGTGGCGAAGGGGCTGAGTACCGGTGGTGGTGGCAACCACCGGGGAGCTATGAGAACTCTGCTGTGGCATTGTATTGGGCTCACGACAAGTGGCACGACAAGCAGGCCCAGTGTGGCCTGCGGGCGCCCTGAGCCTCGTGGTTGCGGGCCCAATAGCGTACGGTGGGAGTCAGCTGGCCGGAGTGCAGGGGTGCTCTGGCTTGCATTGCACGGCGTCCACTGAGACGGTGGGCCTCCCTCCTTTCTTGGCGGGTGGTTGGAGGGGGCCCCGTTAGTAGCTAGCACTGGATGGCGGCGGAGCAGTGCGGTAAATCCATTATGGATCGAGCTTTACCTCCAAAGTGCCACTTGCAAGTGGCACAAGTTCCTTGCTCTATTGCCAGGAAATGTCACTTTGTCATGACAAAGTGACATTTCCTGGCAATAGAGCAAGGAAGGCTGACCGGAAATGAGTAGCCTATGATGCCGTTAGTGGTCAAAAACGTTTGACAGTTTGACAAAATGTAATTCAACTAAGAGCCATTTTGCGATTGTTTTGTAAGGTAAATGTGAACGCCTCTGTACACTTAATCTACGATTGACTGTACCTTTGATTTAACTAAATTAAGAAAACACGGGCTTCATATTACGACTTTGTAACACATAAATAATAAAGTTACTAACCGCTATACCTAGTAGTCTGTGGTATAGACTAGTGCTCCATTTTTAACCGATTTTTCAATTTGACCTGTAAGTGACTCTTACTTAAAAACCTAATTCTGCTTACTATTTTCCTTCGACCATAGAAATTATAAAAGTGTGCAGCTTTCGATCCGTCAAACGAGATTATTGTGCCCCTATCGTACAATACATAGGGGTACATTTGGTTACAGCTTTAGACAAGGGGTCTGCCGGCGAGTGGCTTCCAACCGGTATGCTTGGGGTGAATGACACTTTTATAGCAGGCAACAACGAGGGGTGTGTCCTAACTAGGGCTAAAAAGTGAAAGTTGGACTTCTATTTTTTTTAGGAATATCTAAAAAACAAAGTCGTGTTTCTTTGTTACAGCGTTTATTAGTCGAGATCTGCTAGATCATTCATGGTTTTTGATTTTTGAAATCACTTTCCTAAATACATAGAAACCAGTGTCGCTTGCAGTTTGCGGCCTGCGGTCCGTCTTGGAATTGTACCTTTAAACGCAATGATATTACAGATAAAAAGGCGTAGATAGGTTATGTCAGTACTGACGCGAAGTCAAAAATTGTCCACGGGGTGCGACGTAGTTAATTTGACCGTGTTAAAACGTGTGAACAAGACAGTGCGATTATTTGCTAGAGCGGAAACAAGACAGATACATGTTGCCCAGTGTCGTCTCATACTGTCAATGCTTTGCTCAGGTAACCGAAAAGTTCTGATTTCGCTTGCCATTTTTTCAACACAAGTAATCTATCTACCTTTTTTATTATAATATCATTGTTAAAAAAACTGCAAACCCTTGTTGTATGTTGCATATTGAAATTAGGTTGATATACTTAACTTATAAGTAGAAGACGCTTCAGCAGGGCTAAGCAGAAAAACAACAAAAAACACTTAACTTACTTTATTGACTAGATAATAAAAGTCACACCTTGAAACGACATTGACGTAAGTGCAACAAAAACATTATTTTGTGAGGCTAAATGAATTCAAATATTTGCCTGGGCGATACAAAAATTGACGTAATTATCACTTTTGAGTTTGCTTACTCCGTACCTGGCGTATACATTTAGCGCTAAGGTGAAATAAATAAATAAATATCCCTGGACATTATTCCACACAGCGCCATCTAGCCCCAAGATGAGCTAATTTAAGTCCTTTTTTATAGGATACTAGACAACGGATAAACATAGATACTTAAATACTTTTTCATTGTGCATGAACAATGAAAAAGTATTTAACACAAATGCGTGGACTGCGCGAGGATCGAACGTGCGACCTTTGGTCGACTTCTCAACAATCACACCAAAGCGGCCGTCCGTCTATCGTATTAAATATCGTAAGTGCATTTTTTGGTTTGCAGTAATGGCGTATTTCGTGTTTAAGCTCCGAGCCTATTAATACACCGATACTGACTTATTCTGTCCGTACTCTGTTTTCATGGTCAGTAAATAATGAAACTGATTTATTACTTGTAAACTTTTTGTAAACTTTGTAAACAAGTGTTAATAAATGAATGTTTCTCTTCTGTATTTTCTAATACAATTTAAAAGAACAAAGACGTAACTGACGGAGATTCCTAACGCGTTCTTAGCGATCGATATTTGTATGTTCTTGTGATTTTGATGAATTCAATATTACTTCCATGAGTTCAGTAACAATATGATGACAGTCTTGTTTTCTTGCGTTAAAATTGTCGATATCAACTAAGAGCCTCGTATTAGGTTTATATGAGTTTTTAATTTCATATCATAGCTTAGCATTCTCGAGTTAATCCAATCAATTTTTAGAGTTTCCTAACCACAGAATATCGTCAGTGCAAATATTTCAAATGTGCTTTATAATGCTTTATCAGCATTTATGTCAATGTCGTTCCCAATTTGCTAGTTATTTCAAAAAGAGTAGAGACTTAAAGGACGACAGGTCGATATCGCAAACGGTGTATGTGAACCGCGAAGGAAGAATGTTCCAGAATATAGTGTTATTTTCAGTCAATCATACGCCGGTATGTAGAACATAGAAAATTAGAAATTAAAAATTCGTATCGTATTATAAAAGTCGACGAAATCGGTGACAAGAGATTCCTTACGTGTTTTAGTTACTATACATTCTTGTTGTTTTTATGAATTCAATATAACCTACATAAGATCAATAAAAATGGACAATATCAACTTACAGCTAGTGTTTTTAGTCGATTTCACAGCGTGGCGATCTCGCAGCGATAGTTCAGCGACAAAACAAACGCCGCGAGATCGGCACGCCGTGAAATCGCCCAACAAACGCTAGCGTGAATAGGCTCTAACCCCCGAATTCACACACGTCAATCAACGCTAAGCGCGCGCTCACTCTCATGCTGTCCCTTTCATTTCTATTGACATTTTACGGGACAGCATGAGCATGAGCGCGTGCTTAGCGTTGATTGACTTTTGTGAATTCGGGGGTAAGTGTTTTAAATCAACCTGCGATTTTATATCAATAGAGAATTTGTCATGTCAACCTGTCGCGTACAGTTTTTAATCAATTCATTTCAAAAAAGCATGATACTCAGTTACAAAAAAATGCCTTATAATAAAACATATCATTAACATACACTATTTATAACATGGAAATTATGTAATCAGAAAGATTTGACTATACATCAGCCGTTAAAGAGTTAAAACAGTATATCTATAACAAATTGATTTTAAACTTTGATCAGCCTATTTGTGGTAATTACAAAATATTTTGTTTTAGGAAGAAAATGGAAGGGTCAGGTGTAGCTTTACAATTATTGCCGATCCACTGTCACAATAGACCCATGGGCCCACACATTAGTTCTCACACCGTCCTAAGTAATGATATTACAATAAAAAAGACGTAGGAGGTTATGTCTACTGACGCGAAGCCAAAAATTGTCCACGGGGCACGACGTAGTTCATTTGACTATGTTAAAACGTATGAACAAGACAGTATGATTATTTACTAGAGCGTAAACGAGACAGATTTTTTTTTTTTTTTTAAATTAATGGCATCACCCTTTTGCCTCTTTGGGCGAGGGTATTTTGCCAATGTCGAGTGATATGCCTTTGCATGTGTTCATTGAAATACTGGTATCATGTATTTCAATGCTTTTTGGAGTTTTTGAGGTTATTCACGCGTCTGCAACTTCTTAACATGCCATGTGGTCGTGGTGGTTTGTCTGACGACAAACCATGCGACTCAAATGGTCATGTTAAAACGATTTATTTCAATAACTTATGTAACTAACACCACTGCGGAACTTTACTGAATACACTGATACCTAATTTATTCACTAAAAACCACTAAATGTTAATTAAAAGTTAAAAAATAGATCGACCGTGCTTTCCGTTTGAGTACCCTCAAAAAACTCCAACGAGACAGATACAAGTTCCGAAATATCGTCTCAGACTGTCAACACTGTCAATGCTTTGCTCAGGTGTCCGAATCATTCTAATTCCGGTTCCACGTTTTATCGCAAAAGTAACCTATCTATCTATTTTTATTATAAAATCATTGGTCCCAATTGCTTCTCACTCTAAACGCGCATTTTAATCGTAACTCATAAATAAACACATTTACGACCTTTTTTTTTTTTTAGCATTTTCCATGCAGTATCTTTAAGATCCGGAAACCGGAAAAAGACATTCAGTCTTGGCTTCAGGCGGGGATCGAGCCCGCGTCTTTCGCGACTGCTGAGACCAATAAAGACCGCCCGAATCTTTCTGATAAATTTACCCTATGCGGCAGGGTGATTCCATCAATGTTAAAGGCACCTTCAACCAATGAGATTATAATAAAAAGAGGTAGATAGGTTACGAGTGCTAAGAAAGTAGCTTCAGAGCTTTTCGTACACCTGAGCAAAGCAGTTGACAGTTTGAGACGACACTGCGCAATATATATCAGTCTCGTTTACGCTGTAATAAATAATCATATCTTGTTCACACGTTATAACACGGCCAAATTAACAACGTCGTACCCCGTGGACAATTTTTGACTTCGCGTCAGTACTGACATAACCTTCATAAGTCTTTTAAATTTTAATATCATGGCTCACTCACTACACAAAATGTACTCAGAAATTCGCGCTGATTCAGTATCAAAACATTTAAGCCACTGTTCCAATTCTCACTTCAAACTCACAACGTCACATCTGTTCAACAATGATTGGTATTTCGTGATAATACCGGATGATGACAATCGCCTACAAGACGAACATCTCGAATATCATGTCGAGAATGCTAAGCAGCTTCAGGAAGCGAGGTTTGTTGTTCTCTTCCGATTTGCGGGTAGCTGGCTTCTCTTTTCCACGCTTTTCGATTTCTGGAAATGTGCAAGGTGAAGTTTTTACTCATTTTATGTGGTTTATAATAATGTGGCACTACAGCTGGTAGGCGCCAAAACTCATTTCGCTCGTGGTAAGTTTACTTTAAAATTCAATTATTTTGCGACTGTCGTCGTTTGAGAGAAAATAAATAAGTAAATAACTTTTTTATTTTATTTTCATACAATATGAGAGAAAATACTAATTCAGAGTGGAGCGTATTGATGGTTGAAGTAAGCGTGAAGCGCCGAGATGTGAAGTGATGTCAGCCGCAATGCCACCACGATCAAATGGGAAAAGTTACGTTGACAAAATGTTTTTTCTTTAATTGACTACTTAGTTGTTACCCCTTTTGTGTTCTTAGCTTTATCGCACAGTCGGGGATGGGAAAGAAACAGTTAGCCGAACGCGTTTAGAATCAGGCCAGCCTGCCGCCGTTATCCAAATTGCTTAGCGATAATAATTGTTGGTTTTTAGGGTTCCGTACCTCAAAAGGAAAAAACGGAACCCTTATAGGATCACTTTGTTGTCCGTCTGTCCGTCCGTCCGTCCGTCTGTCAAGGCCCTTTTTCTCAGGAACGCGTGGAGGTATGAAGCTGAAATTATATCAATTACTCAGGTCTACTGTCCCTTGAAGCTGTGAAAAAATCAAACTTCTAAGCCAACGCAATCAAAAGATACAGCCGTTTATGCCGCAAATTTTCGACACTTGCAAGGGAATCAAACCCTACAGGGTGCTTCCCGTGAACTCAGAATCTTGAAAATTTGGTACGAAGCAACGTCTTATAGCATAGATAAAGGAAAAATTACGAAAACCATAAATTTTTAGTTACATCACATAATATATTTTTTTTAATAATTTTAAACTTACTACCCATTTCCTCATAAACGCGTAGAGGTATTAAATTGAAATTCATACCAAATACTCAGGTCTATAATACCTTTAAGCTGTAACAAAATCAAACTTCTATGTCAACGCAATCAAAAGAAACAGCTATTTAAGCTGCATATTTTGAAACTCGCAAGTACTCGCAAGGGAATCAAAACCTAAAGGGTACTTCCAGTCGACCTAGAATCTTGAAATTTGGCATGAAGCAATGTTTTATAGCACACATAGAGGAAAAATTCCGAAAACCTTAAATTTTTAGTTACATTACAAAATATATATGTCGGAGAAACATAATCCTTGCCGACATCAGGGTTAATGGGCACGAGCTTTGTGGGCGTCATCTGGGTGAAATGCTAGCACAAAACACAATTGTCACGATTCCACAGTATTTATTGTAGATTTAAACAATATTCCGTTACTTCACCGCTTAGACAAAAGATAATGTAGACTGAGCAGCGGGTTCAAGGCACCTATCTCACTTCAAAACTCTCTATTCAACAATCCAAGATCCAACTCGATCCTTTAGCGTCACTTCACCAATAATTCCAATAATGCTCCGAAAACGCTGACACTCTGTCAGCCTCACTGAAAACAAGATGGCGCCTCGACCCCACTCGAGGCACATGCTCTGCTCTGATTGGTCCTTACGGGAATTACAATATTCATTACTTTTATTAAATTATTTTTGTTTCAAAATTATAGAAGAACGTAACAAATCAAATGGAATTAAATTAAGGCTTTTAACAATAATCAAATCTTAAACAAATAATGATCTTCCCAATCAACTTATAGCTTCCGCTTCCTCCGACATATATTTATTTTAACGAACTTTGTAAACCTTGCAGGTTTGTACGGAACCCTCGGTGCGCGAGTCCGACTCGCACTTGGCCGGTTTTTATTTTTATTTTATTTAACTTCAAGAAGTGTTCCATAACCATACTACTACTATACTACAAGTTCTGACAGCGAAAATATGTATTTGAGTGAAGCTACCTTGTAGAAATCAGTGGTCAGAACCATTTCAGCACTCACCAGGTCTCTCGCCTGAACTCTGCTGTGCTCTCTCGATGGCCAGCAGCTGTTCCTCGCTGATCACCGCCGACGTGTCTAGGAACACCTGGATGCTGTACTCCGAGAGGTAGTGCGACCAGTGACCGAAGACGCCTATGCCTGGAAATTCAAACAAATTTTCACTCATTGCATTACAATCGCCTGAAATGGTCACAAACTTTTTAGGAAAATTTATCTTGATTGAACACAGAGCCATCTGGCCCGAAACTAGTATTCAATAGTACGGTAATGTTTTCTTTGTAAATCCATAAAAACCGATTTGGTGTAATGGTTCAGAAGTGGGCTATTACACCAGAGATCGGAGGTTCGACACCCGAACAGTACAAACATTTGTGTGTTTGTACTGGTCTGGGTGTTTTATGTACGTTAAGTCTAGTCTAGTTTTAAATGGCACAAGTATTTAGTTGCTTACTTTGGGGCTAGATGGCGCTGTGTGGAATAGTGACCAGTGATATTTATTATCTACTACTAGATAATAAATATCACTGGTCTTATCCGTGTATAGTTAGTCATAGTCATAGGGCCTACTAGTCCCTATGACTATGACTAACTATACACGGATAAGACCTCCACAGACCTCATCTTTTGTCCTACTACATACAGACGACAAAGAAGTTGAGACCATCTTAATGAGCCTGAACTCAGGGAGCTGACCTGGTTGGGATGGCATTAGCACTAGTTTTCTTAAGCATGCTCGAGCCGTTGTTGTTCCGTACATACGCTACCTCGCTAACCTTTGCTTTGACACCGGTGTTTTTCCCAGTGCTTTAAAGAGGTCTATAGTCAACCCTGTGTATAAGAGTGGGGACAGAGGAGATGTAAACAATTATAGGCCTATTTCAGTACTTACTACCATCTCTAAAATAATTGAAAAGTTAATAAACAGTAGACTGGTTGACTTCCTCAATAAGTTTAACTTACTCTCCAAATCCCAATATGGTTTCAGAAGGGGTCTTTCAACTCAGGATGCCATTCTTGATCTCACTTCTACTATTGTTAGTGAAGTGGACAAGGGTAAGAAATGCCTTACAGTCTTCTTAGACCTTAAAAAGGCATTTGACACCGTCTATGTTCCCATTCTTATACACAGGTTGGAACGCATAGGTATTAGGGATACCCCACTCCTGCTTTTAAAAAGTTACCTTCACGGCAGAACTCAGGAAGTTAAAATTGACAATTTTCACAGTGACAAAGCCATGCCTAGCTTTGGAGTCCCGCAGGGGAGTGTCCTGGGCCCGACTCTCTTCTTGGTTTACATAAATGAGCTGTGTAACCTACGGGAAGTCGGGGGCAGGATATACTCCTACGCGGACGACACTGCGATTGTATTTACTGGCGGCTCCTGGGATTCTGTACACGAGAGTACCGAGAGGGGACTAGTCTCTGTAGCTGATTGGCTCCGAGATAACCTTCTCACCCTGAACACCCAGAAAACTACCTACATCTGCTTCACACCTTCCAACAAATCCCAGCCTGACCAAAACTATAAAATTAAAATCCATACATGCTATAACCCCGGAAACCAAATTTGCAACTGCTCCACTATTGAAAAAGTCAGCCAAACTAAATACCTGGGTATAATTCTCGACCAACGACTTAGCTGGCATGCACATTTGGAACTCATAACAAACCGCACTAGGAAACTCATCTGGGTATTCAAATCCCTACGGCAGGTTATGTGTAACAAGCTTAAAAACAGGATCTATGTGGCCCTTGCTCAATCAGTACTCTCCTACTGCATCTCGATTTGGGGAGGAGCAGACAAAACACATTTTCTTGCGCTCGAAAGAGCTCAAAGATCACTTATCAAAGTCATCTACTCCAAACCATATCGATTTCCAACTGATACACTTTATAGAATAAGTGGCCTCCTCTCAGTCAGAAAACTTTACATCCTTGACCTCATCTTAACCTGCCACAGATCTCTGCCTTATAAAGACCTGAGCCACAAAAGAAATAAAGATGCCGTTGCTCACATTACTCCTGCACGTACTGCTTTCGCTAGAAGGCAATACACTGTCCAGTCTGCCTTTATTTACAATAAAATTAGAAAATACTTAAAATTTTTCCCATGCCATCTTACACCTGCAAGAGGACTCTAGCTATTTGGTTGGAAACACTAAATTATGAAGAAATTGAAAGACTTCTAACAAGAATTATTTAAAAACTGGCTTAACATATTTTGGTACCTGTATGCGGACTACCTATACCGATCCCAAGGAACCCAATCCGTAGGGCATACAGGAACCCCACACCTATGCATGCACTCCCAAACACACACATACACACACACCCACACACACACACTAAACCCACTTTGTAAGCTCTTTGGCATAAGATTGCCTAGTTTGTCGTATCTTTTCATTTACTGTCATAATCCTTGTTAAAGCTGTTATCCATAAGATGTAACTTAGTTTACTAAATTTACATTAAGCAAACCGTAAGGGAAGCTGCGAGTTATTCCCAATACGAGTGTCCTAGACTACTCCAAGGGGAAAACTCGGCTATAATCACTGTCACAAAGATTTTTGTTAATAAAGGAATTATTATTTTTTATTTTATTTATTTATTTATTTATAAATATACACTTAAAAATATTTGTGGACACTCCTGCGCGATAAGTTGAGGCCTGTCACAGTACTATGTCGCAATCTAGCAAGTCACAACATATTGAGCACATGTACGAATTTGTTTCTTTAAACATAATTTAGACAAACTGTTGTGAATTTGGTAACTTTTCGATCATCATATGAACCTCACCTACGGGTCTAGGAAAATCAGCAGGTATGTTGACTACATCAGCACCACATGTCACCGAGCTGAAGTTGTTTTTGTCCACCTCGTAACTTGGCCTGGAACAGTACAAATTGAAATATTAGGACCCAAATACTTCCCTTTGTTCACCCTTTCTCTTGCTCTCTCTGTATAGCCACTGCCTCTGCAAAGACAATCTGAATGATTACCAAAGACAAGTATTGTTTTTATCTTATTTTTTTAATGAAAATTATTTAGTGACTTTTGATAAACAGTTTGCATGCATGCCTATGAAATGGCTATCATTGCACTCACTGGGAAGAACAATGGCATAACTGTGTTTCTTGCCTTCCTCTATAGATTCAGATATATGTATTATTGGTAACAGGTATAATACTATTTTTACCAGTATGGAATGCCTAGAAAACACACAGAATCTACCCATTTTGCCAGAGTGTTCAAAGATTAGGCCACATTAGGAACTTAAGGGTTAACTGAATGTCTTTTTCTCGATTTCGGATCTTTAGTAAAAATAATAATAATTGTTCTTTTTTGTTAAGAATTTTAAAAAATGCAGACATAAATGAATTAACTTACAGTTGATAGTACAAATGTGGGTGTACAGGGTGTTTAAGGTTATTCCCAGGAAAGAACACCGGAAAAAACCTTGCTTATTGTCTAGGTATTCATATTAAATGTTGGTCCTAGCATTAACTATGATGTTTCAATGAATTGTTCGTCTTAGGAAAGGTGGGCACGCTGCCAGCCACCTAATTATAAATTATGTGGTATTTCCTGTAATACGAACACTAGAAATAACAAGCACTTTCTAGATCTACCAACAAATGCTGGACAATGTTAAAATTGTTATTACAGTGTTTTAGCTCATCGTTAGGTGTTGGCAGTTTATACAGCACTTTATTAACTCTTAATGAAAGTCCAATTACAGCATTTAATCTACTAAAATTATAATATAACGACCTAGAAACTTGATCACTGAACGACAGAAAGACTCTAAAGAAAAGTGATCTTCATAGTTAAATATACACTTTTGGGTACATACCTGACAGTATCTGATACGTAGAGGTCTGCATCGCCAGATATAGAGGTCAAACCAACTAAAAGAGGACCTGTATGCCCTAATTGCCAATAAGAAAAGTTGCCCGCACCAACAGCTCCAACTACTGTATCTAAAAGTACTCTGTCGGTCTCAACTTGAACATAACCTGATAGTAAAGACGACAATGTTGAAATACATATTATTCCTAATAAAACTAGGATGAATTCTCTCCGCATTTCTATTACACTTTTGAGGAAATACGAAAATAATAATACAATCTGCTGAAAAGAGCAAAGAAAATTCTTGTTTTGTTATTTTGACGTTTGACTGTCAAAGAGACAGCTTTCTTTTTAATTTGTTGATATTGTCATCGGCCTCACAGCAGTCGCAGTCACCCAGCCACCAAACTCTCATCTATCATGAGGTCGTTGCCTTTCATTGTTAATTTTATCTTATAAGGTTTTCGTATACGAAACTAGCAATGATACCTATTATCATGGACCTTACAACCACAAGATGCGTTATGTTTGATTTCTTGTATGAAACTGATTTACACAAATGAACGGCACTGCTTGGTCAACACGCATAATGTCCAATCAGTGACGTTCTCCCTTAACAGCTCACAGTAATGGCGGAAACTCATTGGGTGGTAGATTCCGAATGCTGACGTATTTGTCTGACTTTGTGACCATAGCCTCTCGCCTGTCATTAAGAGTCTATTGGTTATGAGGTCGATGCCTAAAATAAAAACGAAGGGTACATAGTGTTCCTAACCCCCGAATTCACAAACGCCAATCAACGCTGAGCACGCGCTCACGCTGTCGCGTAAAATAACTGAACTGACAGCATGAGCGTGAGCGCGTGCTTAGCGTTGATTGCATCCTTAGGCTCTGTGTCACAGGTGCCGGCAGAAGGCGCGGCGGTACCTTGCCTCAGTGTGCGGAGAAGCGATCTCTCCCAAAAATCGCTAGTGGGCACCTAGATGTCAGTCGTTGAGCCTATTCAGAGGCCTTAGGGCGGCTTGACAACATCTGACATTAAGGTTGCTCACTCCAACGATAGGCACTGAACCCACGTGTTGGAGTATGGCTCGTTCCACCCTATAGTTGAGGTGAAGCCTGTTGCCTCTGAGTTCGGCTAGTCACAAAGTTTAGTTATGCGTTATTCAATAAAAATCATAATGGAAGTGTAAGTAATTTATTATATCATTATTTATTACATTATAATACCTAAAATACTTATTAGCTAAGCGTTTGTGAGGCTAAGGCTTGCCTCCCTCGCTGTGACTATCCAGTGGAGTTATTTTAAGGAAATATAAATAAATATTGCTTCTAAAACATATCCATTTCGCAAAATGACCAAAAGTGAAAGATTTAATGGTAATCTTGTATGTAAGCCACACCTCTGCGGGGTATCATTGATAAATGCATATTTTTATGAACTCAGCAGTCATCACATATTTTTTTGTCTTTACCAAAAAGTACCTTTCAAATACACTTTTTAATTTATTAGTCAAAGTAAACTAGCATCTAGCAAGGGAGGCGAATACATTTAATGTAAAATTACATTTATAGATTTTAGGCAGTTCAGAATCACTCAATACATTTTGAGTTTTTTGTTCATCATAGTTTTACCCCCGAATTCACAAACGTCAATCAACGCTAAGCACGCGCTCTATTCATGCTGTCCTGAAAAATGACAATAGAGCTGAAAGGGACAGCTATACTTCTGCTCAGCATTGATTTGCGTTTGTGAATTCGGGGGTTAGACACCTATACTCTGAACAAAATTACAAAATAAATTAAAGTTTTTCAGAAAAACATAAGGATAGAAGATAAGTTAGAAGGTTCAGCCCATCATGGGGCGCCCCATGCCGCGCCCCGGCATTTGGGGCGCTTCACCGCCGCCCTTCACGTTCTTTATTGTCTCGTCAACGGAGAGGATCTGCGAATAAAATTAATATTGTTATTGATAACATAACATACACAGCCTCACCAATGATATTATTGTAAAAAGATAGATGGGTTACTCGTGCTAAAAAGTGGCACCCGAAATCATAACTTTCGAACACCTGACTCAAGCATTGACAGTTTGAAACGACACTGCGCAACATGTATCAGTCTCGTTTACGCTATAGTAAAAATGCTATCTGCCAAGTTATAGGTACGTACGCCAGGGGACAATTTTCGACTTGACATCAGTACTGACATAACCTATCTTTCACTTTTTTATTTTTCACTCTTTTAGATAAGTTACTTTTGACAAGTACGGCAACTATAGTGCGATTAATAATTCCAGTCAGCGAAATGACAACTTCAACTGTGACTGATACAAAAAAGGTGACCCGCTACAATAGTGACGTTCGGCAATCACTAGATTTAGACATTTAGTCATGCTTTATTTTATTAGGTATCAAAGCCTTTTTTAAATTGTAAATACACACATCAAAAGTGTCTAGGGATATCTCAAGCATTTTCATACAAAGTATAGCTATTTGGGAGGCTGTAAAAATTAAAATATTGATACCAACGTAGAAATTTTTAGAACACAGAAACTGCTATATCTGCCCTTTCAGATTTTATAAAGAAATTTATTGTAGAAGCATTATTGTACAATCGTAAGGACGTTAAAAAAAGCCAGATTTTTCTTTTAAAAGGTGTCAACACAAAATCAATCGTTTATTTTTGTAATATTCTTAACCTTTATCTTATGCCTCTGTCCTCGCGTTATTCTAAGATAATGCTCAACTTGTAAACAAACTTAACTTTATGAAATATTTGAAAAATGATATCCCTATGATATCCCAAGACAGTTTTGATGTGTGTATTTAATAGGTACATAACGAATAAAATAATACGATTAAAGAAATATGGACCCTACCTCCATATTAAAACTTCTCACTAAAAAATTATAACCATAGCTGGGAAAAAAATGTTCAAAGAGGTTCAGGGGAATTAACACTTGAAAGTCAGGAAAATACAAGTAATTTTATACGTTTTCATTCGTTACGGTTGCTATTGATTCCGACTCTGATTCTGAATCGGTATATTCAGAATCGGAATCAGTTACATTTATAACGAAGGCATCTGAATATTCGTCTATAATGTGATCGAGTTAACACAATACATTTTTCATTACTCATACTCTGAAAGTAGGTCATTACTGACCTAAGAAGCGGGCTGAAAGTAATACTTTTCATCCCTAGGGAGAATCACTTTCAACTGACAGCTGTCAAATTATTAAGAAAAAAACTAGTTATTTTTCACATATCTATTGAACCATGTTCCAACTTTCTATACAGCCACGATGTAAAATTGAAATAACTTAAAGTTAAGTATTGATTAGAGAATACATATTTTTAAGTAACTTCATTATAATTTAGTTTTCATTACAATTTCTTTAAAATAATTTAGCTTTGAGCAAAATATTTACCATTTTTGCAATGATGAAAATAAAAAATAATGACTGAATAGTGGACCCGTCACAGAAAAAAAAACAAGCACAATTGGGGGGATAGCGCCAATTCGATCTTCATTTATTTTTCTATCTTTTTCTTTAACTAATTCATGTTTTATTTTTACTTTCCTTGTATTCGTAATGAAAAGCACAGTGTTTACCTCGGGTGAAAGACTTATTTAGTCCCTCGAACTATTGGCGCCCTCACTTCGTTCCGGGCGCCAAACCCCGTCTCGGGACTAAATAAGTTACTTTCACCCCTAGGATAACAATGTACTATTGTCTTCGACTTTTATGGCATGGTATCAACCATCAGTGCATCAGCACTGTCTCCAATTATCAGGCGTCACTTCAGGCCTTCTTCAAATTTATTTTTGCGTCTTTTATTTTAAAAGTTTTATTGTTCCTGGCAACGTGCCCCTTTACTTGAGCCCAAACTAACTCTATTGGGTTGAGCTTAGAGTGATAAGGGGGCAGACGCAGGATTGTGACACCGTATTCAGCGGCCAACTCGTCCACAACATAGCGTTCGTAATTCGATTTTTGAAATTTCATTTTGATTAATTGAGCCTTTATCATTGTAGGTTGAAATTGAATATGTTTTTCATCTAACCACTGAACAATATCAGACTTCCGCCAGTTTGAAGTGGGGAAAGCATCGACTTTTCTTGAATGGTACGGTGCGTTATCTAATACCAGCACCGCATTTGGCTTTAGTTTCGGCAAAATGCTTTTAAGCCATATCTCAAAATACTCTGAATTCATTTCTTCATGATAGTCCATACTAGTTTTCTTCGTTTCAAAAATAGGTAAACCGGAATCTACAAAACCTTCATCACTACCTATATGTGAAAATAGGCTTAAGGCCTGTAAATACCTTATAATAATACCTTTAGAAAACGCTTGTTTGGAAGATTCTATTGTTGTATCCTCCAAACTTTTCCAGTTCTATGACCTGTTAATATACGAATTTCATACCTATAAATAATATTATACTGAGAAAAATACATTTTGAAACTGTATATACTGAGAAAAATACATTTTGAAACTGTAAAACTATTTACTAAATACAGTTTACCGAAACACATCTATGTATCAAGACGAAAGTCTGACCAGTGTGTGTTGCCAGTAATGACATATTATTATGGTAGTCAGACGTGGTCATTCACTACGACTTTTTCGCCAGGCTGTAATGTCGACTAACTTTTAATTGTAAAAACTCGATTTACCACATCACTATTTATTTGGGACTGAAAACCTGCCACACTGAAAATGTCATTTCACTGACTACAATTAAAAATCCTAGTATAAAAGATGTTGTTGAGTCAATGAGTGATCAAAAACAAACTATAAACAACAGCAGGTACTCTTACTGTTTTTAAACAGTGGATTTAATGTTACACTAAAATTCAAAGTTTCCCGCTTGACCTTGGGGTCTAAAAAGGCAACATTTTACGACGTGACGTTTCATCTAGAGCGCGCTTCGTCTTGAGTCAAAACTGATAATGGCGCGCTCACACGCGTCCCGAATTGATAAATTGTATGAGCGTGAGCGACGTCAGCGCGCTATGATCTCTAGATGAAACGTCACTTATGTTGCCTTTTTAGACCCCCTTATTGCATAAATAAATATTTAGTGGATGTTACCTGAGCGGCGGCTTCGCAGGCAGCAGTGATGGCGTTAATCTTGACGATGGCTGGCTCCCACACGCAGGCCTCGAAGTTGTCACTGATATCCTCCTTCTGGATGTCCACACCGAACCACACTGAGCCTGGGGGAGGGGAACGTTTGAATTATACAGATGAATAAACTGCTTATTTATTGCCCTTGAGGCGGAACAAAGTTCGCTGGGTAAGCTAGTATTTTAATAAAAAAAGGTATCTAGATAGGTTACTTGTGCTGAAAAAGTGGGAACCGAAATCAGAACTTTAGTGAACATACCATTTCGCCGTTTGACACATTTTGGATGTGTCTTAGACAAATTGACGAACGGAACATTCAGAAGCCCACAATTCACTGAACGAAACATTCAGAAGCCCACATTTCACTGAACGGAACATTCAGAAGCACACATTTCGGATGTACGGAAGGCCACATTTCGAAAGTGACATTGAGAAGCCCACATTTTGGAAAAGTGACACACTGAGAAGACTACATTTCAAAAAAGTGACATTGAGAAGACCAATAAGGAGCAATCAGAAGCCCACATTTTAAAAAAAGACCAAACAGAAGCCCACAGTATACAGAGGTGTCGTAAAGTTGTTTCTGTACTCAGAAGAACCGGCAAGACTTTTCCTAAGTGTCTTAGCCTAAATGAGGAACGGAACACACAGAAGCCCACATTTCACTGAACGTAACAGTCAGGAGCCTACATCTTGCCTAATACCGAACAACAGCCGACAGGAGCTCAAATTCTTAGAATAAAGTCTTGGATGTGTGTAAAAGTCTCTGAGAAGGGGTCAATGGTCCTTGTATAGAAGGTCATTGATCTCAGTATCTTCGCCTGTGTCTTTCTATCTCTTTCAGAGGTCGATGGCCCTTGTATAGAAGGTCATTGATCTCAGTCACGTGGCCTGACTTACCCTGGTGGTGCCTTTGGCGCAGTTTGTTCAATAGGTTAGTGGCGTCGAAGCCAGCGTTGTCGCACAGCTGGCGCGGGATCGCTTCAAAGGCGCGCGCCGCGGCCGCTAGCAACAGCTGTTCCTTGCCAGCCACGCCCAAGGAGTACTCGCGGAGATGCTTGGTTAGCTCCAACACTCGACTGTTTAACTACGAGGACCGACGAATGGGACATTTGGAAGCCCACGTTTTGAAAAAGGACCATTGAAAAGCCCACATTTCAAAAAAGTGACATTGAGAAGCCGAAAAAGGAGCATTCGAAAGCCCACATTTTGAAAAAGTGACACCGAGAAGCCCACATTTTAAAAAAGGACCATTCAGAAGCCCACATTCTAAAAAGTGACATTGAGAAGCCCACATTTCAAAAAGGACCAAATAGAAGCCCACATTTTACAAAAGTGACATTGAGAAGCCCAAAAAGGAGCATTCGAAAACCCACACTTTGAAAAAGTGACACTGAGAAGTCCACACTTCAATAAAGTGACACTGAAAAGTCCACACTTCAATAAAGTGACAATGAGAAGCCCACATTTCGAAAAGGACCATTTAGAATCCCACATTTGACGAGCGATGCGTTTTTGTTTAAGAATGTCAGAAAACGATTTGACAGGCGTCATGACAAACAGAATGTTGTTTGTTATGCCTAGATTTCCCCTTGCAATAAGTGTGAGGTCAATAGCCGTTGTATAGAAGGTCACTGATCTCAGTCACGTGGTCCTTGTATAGAAGGTGATTGATCTGAAACACTATCTATCTCCCTCTTACCTTGGTGGTGCCTTTGACGCAGTTTGTTCAATAGGTTAGTGGCGTCGAAGCCGGCGTTGTCGCACAGCTGGCGCGGGATCGCTTCAAAGGCGCGCGCCGCGGCCGCTAGCAACAGCTGTTCCTTGCCAGCCACGCCCGAGGAGTACGAGCGGAGTTAGATAGCGCTGCCGAGAGACTGTCTTACTAAGAGACGCGACGGACGGGACGTATGGAAGACCACATTTTGAAAAAGGACCATTGAGAAGCCCACATTTCGAAAAGGGGACATTAATAAGCCCAATGAAGAGCATTGGAAGCCCACACTTCAAAAAAGTGACTTTGAGAATCCCACATTTAAAAAAGGGACCATTCAGAAGCCCACATTTCAAAAAAGTGACACTGAGAAGCCCACACTTCAAAAAAGTAACTTTGAGAAGCCCACATTTCAAAGGTGACACTGAGAAGCCCACATTTCAAAAACGGGACCATTCAGAAGCCCACATTTCAAAAAAGTGACATTCAGAAGTCCACATTTCAAAAAGGGACCATACAGAAGCCCACATTTCAAAAAGTGACATTGAGAAGCCCAAAAAGGAGCATTCGAAAGCCCACATTTTGAAAAAGTGACTTTCAAAAAAGTGACAATGAGAAGCCCACATTTCAAGAAAGTGACATTGAGAATCCCACATTTGAGGAGCGAAGCATATTGAAAGTGTTAGAAACCGTCATGAGGAATGGCCCTTGTATAGAAGGTCAATGATCTGAAACACTATCTATCTATCTCTCTCTCTTACCTTGGTGATGTCTCTGTCTCAGCTTGTTGAGAAGGTTAGTGGCGTCGAAGCCAGCGTTGTCGCACAGCTGGCGCGGGATCGCTTCAAAGGCGCGCGCCGCGGCCGCTAGCAACAGCTGCTCCTTGCCAGCCACGCCCAAGGAGTACGAGCGGAGATAGATAGCACAGCCAAGAGACTGGCTAACTACGAGGCGCGACGGACGGGACATGAGGAAGACCACATTTTAAAAAGGCCATTTAGAAGGCCACATTCCAAAAGTGACACTGAGAAGCCCACATTTCAAAAAGTGACACTGAGAAGCCCACATTTCAAGAAAGTGACAGTCAGAAGCCCACATTTGACGAGCGAAGCCTTTTGAAAGTATCAGAAACCGTCATGACGAATGGAATATGTGAGGTGTGAGGTCGATGGACCTTTTAAAAGAAGGTCAATGATCTCAGTCACATGACCTGTGTATATCTATCTCTCTCTTACCATGATGGTGTCTCTGTCTCAGCGCCAATGATATCGGTCACGTAACCTGTGTATATCTATCTCTCTCTTACCTTGGTGATGTCTCTGTCTCAGCTTGTTGAGAAGGTTAGTGGCGTCGAAGCCAGCGTTGTCGCACAGCTGGCGCGGGATCGCTTCAAAGGCGCGCGCCGCGGCCGCTAGCAACAGCTGCTCCTTGCCAGCCACGCCCAAGGAGTACGAGCGGAGATAGATAGCACAGCCAAGAGACTGGCTAACTACGAGGCGCGACGGACGGGACATGAGGAAGACCACATTTTAAAAAGGCCATTTAGAAGGCCACATTCCAAAAGTGACACTGAGAAGCCCACATTTCAAAAAGTGACACTGAGAAGCCCACATTTCAAGAAAGTGACATTGAGAAGCCCACATTTTAGAAAAGTGACACTGAGTAGCCCACATTTCAAAAAAGGACCATACAGAAGCGCACATTTTTAAAAAGTGACATTGTGATGCCCAAAAAGGGACAATCAGAAGCCCACATTTCAAAAAGGGACCATTCAGAAGCCCACATTTCAAAAAGTGACATTGAGAAGGCCAAAAAGGAGCATTCGAAAGCCCACATTTTAAAAAAGTGACAATGAGAAGCCCACATTTCATAAAAGTTACATTCAGAAGCCCACATTTCAAAAAACTGACATTGAGAAGCCCACATTTCAAAAAGGGACCTTTCAGAAGCCAACATTTCAAAAAGTGACACTAGAAGCCCACATTTCAGAAAAGTGACAGTCAGAAGCCCACATTTGACGAGCGAAGCCTTTTGAAAGTGTCAGAAACCGTCATGCCGTCATGGAATCTCAAGCCTACAGTTCCCGTCGCAATAAGTGTGAAGTCAATAGCCGATGTATAGACTGTCAATAACCTCAGTCACGTGGCCCTTGATCTGAAACACTATCTATCTATCTCGCTCACCCTGATGGTGCCTTTGGCGCAGCTTGTTCAATAGGTTAGTGGCGTCGAAGCCAGCGTTGTCGCACAGCTGGCGCGGGATCGCTTCAAAGGCGCGCGCCGCGGCCGCTAGCAACAGCTGTTCCTTGCCAGCCACGCCCGAGGAGTACGAGCGGAGGTTAGATAGGCTGGCTAACTACGAGGCGCGATGGACGGAACATATGGAAGACCACATTTTGAAAAAGTGACATTCAGAAGCCCAATAAGGAGCACTCGGAAGCCCACATGTCAATAAAGTGACATTTAGAAGCCCACATTTCCAAATAGTGTCATTCAGAGGCCCACATTTCAAAAGGGACCATTTAGAAGCCCACATTTCGAAAAAGTGACACTGAGAAGACCACATTTCAAAAAAGTGACATTCAGAAGGCCACATTTCAAAAAAGGACCATTCAGAAGCCCACATTTCAAGACGGACCATTCAGAAGCCCACATTTCAAAGGGCAACTCATTTAGAAAGTGTCTTAGACAAAATGGGGAACGGTACACACGGAAGCCCACATTTAGTCAAACGAAACATTCAGAAGCCCACATTTGACGAGCGATGCATTTCGAAAGTGTCAGAAAACGACTTGACAGGAGTCATGACAAACAAAATGTCGTTATGCCTAGATTTCTTGTTGCAATAAGTGTGTGTCATTGATCTCGAGTCACGTGGTCCTTGTATAGAAGGTCAATCATCTTCACGTGGCCCTTGAGCATGTCTTACCCTGGTGGTGTCTCTGTCTGAGCTTGTTGAGCAGGTTGGTGGCGTCGAAGCCAGCGTTGTCGCACAGCTGGCGCGGGATCGCCTCGAAGGCGCGCGCCGCGGCCGCTAGCAACAGCTGCTCCTTGCCAGCCACGCCCGAGGAGTACGAGCGGAGGTGCTTAGATAGTTCCGGCAAGACTGTCTAATTACGAGGCGCGACGAACGGGACATAAAGAAGCCCACATTTCAAAAAAGGACCATTTAGAAGCCCACATTTCAAAAGTGACATTGAGAAGGCCAATAAGGAACATTCAGAAGCCCACATTTTAAAAAGTGACACAGAACCCCAAATAGGAGCATTCAGAAGCCCACATTATAAAAAAGTGACGTTGAGAGGCCCAATAAGGATCATTCAGAAGCCCACATTTTGAAAAAATTACACTGAGAAGTCCACATTTCAAGAAAGTGACATGGAGAAGCCAACGTTTCAAACAAGTAACATTGAGAAGCCCATAAAGGAGCAATCAGAAGACCACAATTCAAAAAGGAACCATTCAGAAGCCCACAATTCAAAATGTGACATTCAGAATCTTACATTTGACAAGCGAAGCCTTTTGAAAGTCAGAAAACGACTTAATAGGCGTCGTAACTAAGTCAGAATGTTATAAGCTAGATTTACCCTTTGCAATAAGTGTGAGGTCGATACACCTAGTAAAAAAGGTCATTGATCTTAAGACACTATCTATCTCTCTTACCTTGGTGATGTCTCTGTCTCAGCTTGTTGAGGAGGTTGGTAGCGTCAAAGCCTGCGTTGTCGCACAGCTGGCGCGGGATCGCTTCAAAGGCGCGCGCCGCAGCCGCTAGCAACAGCTGTTCCTTGCCAGCCACGCCCTTGGAGTACTCGCGGAGATGCTTGGATAACTCCATGTCGATTGCTCCGCCACCTGAATGGGTGAATTACTAAATATTTAGGTGGATATTGAATTTGGCTGTATATAAACTTACTTACTTACTGATCTGAAGCAATGGTTAACAATGGTTAATATATTGTCGGTGTGTTTGATGTTCTGTGAGAGATCTGCATGTGTGTCCCGAATAAATTATTAACTTTAATTATTGTAATTGTTAAGATAACGTTATAATTGAAGTATAAATAAATAAACAAAAAAAGGTAGATAGGTTACTTGTGCTAAAAAGTGGGACCAGAAATCACGATTCGTACACCTGAGCAAAGCATTGACTGTGTTGACAGTCTAAGACGACACTGCGCAACATGTATCTGTCTCGTTTACGCACTAGTAATATTGGTACTGTCTTGTTCACACGATATAAAACGGTCAAATCAACTACGTCGTGCCCCAGTGGTCAATTTTTGACCACGCGTCAGTACTGACAATCTATTCACGTCTTTTTTATGGTAATATGTGGCCTCATTTCTACTATCGTAATCCACACCAATGTTTCAGTAATTGGATCCGTATGTTTATAATCATTGGCCAAAATTTATTATAATTCCTTCAGATCTGCGTAAAATGACCTTGGTTTTTTAACTTTTTATGTGAAGCATAAATCACCCAATTAAGTTTCTGACAGGTGAATTCGAATTCAAGATTGATTCTAAATCCCACTATTTGCGGGAGACAACCTGCAAAACCTTTATACAGGGTGACTCTGCAAGGTGTGGCTTAATTTTTAAAATAAGCTCTGCAGAACAAAACTACTTTTTACATCTTTTTAGTAATCATCTTTAAAAGAAATAGTTTTCTTTCTTAGAATGTTTTAAAATATCCTAAAAAGTAAGTAAATATAGGATCAGGCTTATTTTCACGCACAAAAATGGTATCTGAAATTAACTAAATCATAAGATTATTTTTTTTCTTTAGCATTCGGGATAATGCATTATCATCTTACTAATTCGGAAGACGCTGGTTCAAGTCCCGCCTGAGCCCAAGACCGAATGTTTTTTTCTGGGTTTCCTATCTTTGACTAAATTATTAGAGGGTAAAACGTGAAACAAGAATGTTCTTCACCCTGTAAAAATTTGCTAACTACTTGCAAAATCATCCTGTATGTGTTGCAAATGAACTAATAAATGACATACCAGCAACAACAGCGTCGTTCTTGATGGTCCTTCGCACGATCATGATGGCATCGTGTAGAGAACGCTCCGTCTCCTCGAGGAACTGTTCGGCTCCACCACGGAGGATCAGGGTGCAGGTCTTGGCGGCGGGGCAACCTGGAACACAAAGGGTGAGTTGGTCATTGTGGTAGTAGGCAGGATGGTCAATATGCTACAGCCTTTAGTCCCACCAATGGGCATAGATTTCAGCTTAACTATGAGGTGCTGCAAGAATATTTCCAATTTTTTTAAAGGGGGGATAAATCTTGCTGTCAGGTGTTATCAAGCCATGTTTAAGCATCCAACTATAGTATGCACACGTAGAAAATGCAGCCATTTTTAAATTTAATTCGGTTACAACAAGAAAACTCAGATACAAAACCGAGGTCAGGTACACTGTGAACTTAGCTTTCTAATTAGGAACGATTAGGGGGTGTGCTAGGTCGAAGGACAAGAATGAAATGACTGCACTGTTAACGCGAACGGACTATAAGCTTAACATCTGACATCTATCGACGTCAGCCGGGACCAACAAGTTTCAGTTGTCATAATCAGCTGCAAGACTCCTTTAGAGTTCTTTTCTGTGTTCTTCATAGTTAAGGATTTGGCCTATCACGCACCTTCTGGCACCAAGTCTGCTAATTTTAGAACGCTTCAATTGAATCGGAATTGAGTCTCAATCGGCTAATTTGACACATTTTCAATGAAAAATATGTCAAAATAGACTATAGAGACTCAATTACGATTCAATTGAAGCGTTTTAAAATTAGGAGACTTGGGACCCTGTTGTAATTTATTGGTCTGATAAATTTTATCTGACTATTGAAAATTCAGCCCTTAAATATACAGTTAAAGCTAACCTTTAGGTGCATCGGCCTTATCTTTATAACCTGGGGAAATAGGAAGAGGTTAGGGTTGGGAAATATTATACAAAAGGATCAAAGGTATTATAGGTATAGGTAATATGGTTGGAAAAATGGTTATTTATGAGGATTGATGAGGTAAATCCAAATTCACTTGGACCATGGTCCATTCGAAAGTACTTCATACAGTACTCTAAATATACATACAGTACGTTCAGTATTCAGTACATTCTGTATACACTACTTTCAAATCGTCAAAGTACTTATTTTTTTAGGATAATATGACTCCAATAATACTGAAAATGACTCCACTACCAGTTTCGTGAAGTTGTTTCTGCACTGAGAAGAGCTTGCAAAACATGTTTGTACATTGTGTAGTTATTCATATTATGTATTGTTTACTGTATTTTCTCTGTTTCATGAGTTTATTACGATTCAAAAGTACTTGTAACAGGCATATTTAAATAAATATATTTTAGATTTAATTTTATTTGCCATAACTTAAAACATAAAAGTATTCGAAATAAGGTTTCAAAACAGCAGATTCCACCTAAAAAGCTCTTTACTTTACTAAAGTATTGAGTGTGTTTTTGCAAATCTGTTGCAATTTTTGTAAAAGTTCTTTTTTTCTTGTAAGTCTTCTCTTACAAGTATTTAATCTATCTTTTGATTTATCTGAGTTTCTTGCCGGGTCTTCTCAGTAGAAACAACCTCCCAACACCGGTGGTAGAGTCACATTATTAATTTATTTATTTATTATATATATTTTTTTTTTTATGTACATGTATTTTAAGTATTGTATTATTATGTGTATGTTTACTAAGTGGTTAAAATTAAGATTCGGGGGGACGGGGACATTTCCACATATTTGGCGCTCTGCTTTCGTCCGTCCTCTTCCCAAAATTTCTAACCCTTGTCTCCCCAGTCACTTTCGCCCCATCTCTATTCTTCCATTTATTTCTAAAATCCTCGAAGCCGCTGTTCATAAGCAATTTTCTAAATTTATTCTAAGTAACAACCTCATCAGCAAGCACCAATCTGGTTTTAGGCCAGGCCATAGCACGACCACTGCCCTTCTAAAAGTGACTGAAGATATCAGGGCCGGCTTAGAGGAATCTAAACTCACTGTTCTTGTCCTGATAGACTTTTCAAATGCTTTTAATGCTGTTGATCATGACATCTTGCTCTCCATTCTTGCCCACTCACGTGTCTCTTCTACGGCTCTGGTTTGGTTTGAATCATATCTTCGGGATAGGCAGCAGGTTATCCGGGTCAAGCAGGAAACTTCAGATTGGTGTGCTCTAGATGCTGGGGTCCCTCAAGGAGGCATCCTCTCCCCGCTGCTCTTTTCTGTTTTTATTAATTTTGTTACTCACAATCTGCGCTGCTCTTACCACCTTTATGCGGACGACTTGCAGCTTTATAATAAATGTACCGCCGATCAGTTTGAGGATACTGTTGCTGCCCTAAACGAGGATTTAAACCTCCTATACAGCTGGGCCAATAATTTCGGAATAGCAGTAAACCCTTCCAAGTGTCAGGCTATCATTGTAGGTACGCCACATCTCTTGGCAAAGATAAACAATGGGGCAAACGCGTCACTGAAGTTCAACGGAGCTGTTATTCCTTACTCGGAACATGTTAAAAACTTAGGTCTCTTTATTGATAATACCTTGAGTTGGGACAAACATGTATCCGAGACCAGCCGGAAGGTTTCGGCTACTCTCAGGGCTCTCTACCGTCTCAAGAACTTTCTTCCTTCTAGTACCAAGGTTCTTCTGGTTCAAGCACTGGTGTTGCCCATTATTGATTACGCTGATGTTTGCTGTTCGAATCTTTCCCAGTCTTCTCTAAATAAAATAGATCGCCTCCTTAACAGTTGTCTTCGGTTCATCTTTGGAGTGCGTAAGTACGACCACATCTCTCCATACCGTGCACAACTCAAGTGGCTCACCATTCGCAAGCGCCGGGAGTTGAGGACTTTGTGCTTGCTTTTTAGTATATTAAGTGATCCGAATGCTCCTGAATATTTGAGGTGCAAATTTCAGACGAAGGGTGACACTAGTTCACGTAATCAGCGGTCCTGCAATAAGCGTGATCTGGTGACTCCTGCTCATAGGACGAGCCATATCGAGCACTCCTTTACGCTGGCAGCCATTAGGCTGTGGAATAAAATCCCTGAAACGGTCAAATTGGCACCGAGTAAAGCTGGTTTCAAAAAATCTTTACGAGAATATCTTTTAGATTCCGTTTAATCTCCACAGTTCGTCATCTACCTAGCATTTTTTTTTTTTTTTTAAATTAACCATGTATATATTTTTGATATATATATATATATATATATATAATTATATGTATGTACTGTTATATCGTATTGATTATTTTATGTATGCTTATTTTCCAAGACTTACTTTTCATATTGTAATATTTTTATATGTAGTTTGTTAAGCTAGGTTTATCATTGAAATAATTATTTCTAAATTGGAATTTTGCACCGCCAACAGCATCTCTGTCTCGCCCGATGGTTGACTGGTAGAGAATGCTTTTAGCATTAAGTCCGCCTTTTGTACTATTTTTGTGCATTAAAGATTAAATAAAATATAAAGATTCTTAACGATTCGAAAGTACTGTGTAATGGTCTACTTGAATAAAGAATATACAATTTTCTTCCTTTGTTTAAACTCACCAGTAAAGATGTTATATCTCTCCCCCCCAACCTGGTTCTCGGTGAAGTGTTTGCAGTGTCCCAGCGAGTCTGCCTTCAGATCCCGCACGGAGGTCAGCACGGCGCCTCCACAGGCCCTCTGGGTCCGGCGGAGGTCCTCTTCGGGCACTCGGCCCGCGCAGAACATGTCTCTGTTGGGAAATATTGAGATAAGTATGGTAGGAAAGAAAAAAAAACTTACCAATTTTCCGACCCCCCCGGACCTATAATGTTTATTTATTTATGTAATGAAATTATGCACATTTACCTCTTCTTTATTTTTTTCTCTACCCGTAGGATCCCTGGAAGAGATCGCTATTAGCGATAAGGCCTCTTCAATTATGCAATGCTTTTAATGTATTACTAAAATGCAAGTTTTTAATGTTCATGTGCAATAAAGAATATTACCTATCTATCTATAACATCAGAAACAAATAAAAATAAACATACCATGTGGCAATGTTACGATAGTACAACGCCAATGATATTATAATAAAAAAGACTTAGATAGGATCCTTGTGCTAAAAGTGGCACCCGAAATTAGATTTTCGAACACCTGAGCGATTGACAGTTTGACTGCTGACACTGCGCAGTATCTGTCTCCTTTACGCTCTGGTGAATAGGCTAGATGACTATGAATCATTTTGCACGTTTTTTTATATAAACCAAAAATAATAATTCATTTCAAATGTTATTGTGAAACCACAATCGAAATTTGTTTCGAAATGAAGTCACAACAGGCATGCAAACTTGGCTGGTGGCTTCCATTTCAAGTGTTACATTTTTGTAAAACAATATTACCATTTTGTAATCCATATTATGATGAAGCAATTATGTTAGGGGACCATTTTCATAAACGCAATATTTAACATAGCTGTAGAACAAATTTCTTACGCGCTCCTTACAAAAACGGGTACGTGACGTCACGCTCTCTGTCACGTTTGTATGAAGCGTTTTTGGGCAAGTCCAAAAATGTGCATTTCAAATTGTGATATCTCGGGTTGTATTGATCCTAATGAAGGGATTATTTTAGGATTGTCTACATAAATGAAAGGTCTTTCGATATTAAACAAAAAAAAATTACAGTCATCTAGCCTATTCATAGTAATTCATACTATCTTGTACAGACGGTCAAATTATAGGTGCGTACAGTATCCGGCAAACTTCTTGAGCATTTGTAGTCGTAGTAAGGGAAAGTACGCGCATTGTACACTCACGAACAAAAAAATAGATACTCTTTTTTAACTGTGAAATGCTCATATTTTTTATGGCCCTCTGAGTGCGGCGGAGGTCTTCTTCGGCACTCGGCCCGCGCAGAACATATCTCTGTTAGAGGGAGATATTGAGATATGTTGAGAAAGGAATATAAATTGCTTGTTGATTGAGGACATCGTCACTCTAATAGGGTAGATGACTAAGAGTCATTTTCCATGGTTTTTATGTTTTATTATTGTTTTAGCATTTTCCATGCAGTATCTTTACTAAAGATCTGAAAAACCAGAAAAAACATTTTGCGAAAGATGCGGGTTCGATTCCTGATGCCAACAAGACCAAATGTCTTTTTCTGGTTTTTCAGATGGTTTTTTATATTCTCTAAAAATAATAATTGATTTCAAATGTTATTGTGAAACCACAATCGAAATTTGTTTCAAAATGACACCACAATAGGCCTGCAAACTTGGGTGGGACTAATGGACTTGCCATTTCAAAAGTGTAAAATTTTAATACCAAGAGGAAATCTCTAACAGTCAAATATTGCCCATTAAAAACGTTCGGACTTAATGCCAAAAGGCATTCTCCACCAGTCAACTACCATTTTTATTTTTGTTTTTTTGCCAGTCATAAAAATTTTAAAGAAAATACTGCCTTTTGGACCTAGTCTCACCTGTCAGCAAAGTACTGTGTAGCAACGTCTCCAATAGGCAGTTTGCTCAGCACCACATTGGCACCACTGGCATGCAGAGCCGCTAGCTTCTCATACAGGATCTGCCACTCAGCGTCCACCACTTTCTGGTATTCGGAGACATTGTCCACGCGAACCTGGGAGACAATCATAATACACACTTTATCGCTTGTTAAAATACATGTGGCGACATCTATCTCGCCACATGCAAACTACAACTGACGTAACCTGAATCGCGCTATCAAAATTATTCAAGCGACTGAGTATGTACAGAAACCCGACATCAACTGTCGGGTCTGCTCAGAAGATCCTCCCTTTTCTATGGTGGATGAGGAATATAACACCCTGTTACTCATATCCCCATATACATTTCAGTAATCCACATACAAAGTGGAGTAGTGGTGGGGAGGCCTTTGCCCAGCAGTGGGACACTACTTTAGGCTAACAATAATAATCCATGTAGACCTTGGAGAAAAAAAAAGGTAGCTAAAGCATGTTAAAATATGAATTTCGTCATTAAACAATATCACACATAGCCCTGTATAGCCCTAACCAAGCAAAATTTTTATTAAGGGATACTGGATCTAACTGTCACGAAGTTTGAAAAAAGGGCTTCTTTCTTTGCAAAATTTTAAAAAGACGGTTTGATGCAACGGCAATCCCTTCCAAAAGGCTTTAATGCCAAAATGCAATCTCTTTCAGTCAGTCTCAAATGACAAAGAGAAATCTCTTCCTTCCGGACTTAATGACAAAAGGCAAACTGCCACATATTTGGAGTATTGGTTAAAAAGTTGGCTACTACACCAGAGGTCGCGAGTTCGATCTCACACAGTACAAACAAACATTTGTGAAAATGAACATGTCTATACATATGTACTCCCATGACGTAAACTACAGAATATTGTTAAGGAAAGAATATCCACCGATTGAGTGCCCCAAAACGTAAAGAGGCCTCGCGACAGACCTAGAAGGCGATGGCGGGACACCTACCTAGAAAACTGGTCAACCATAGCTCTGGACCGTACAAAGTGGAGAAGTGGTGGGGAGGCCTTAGCCCAGCAGTGGGACACAACTTTAGGCTAATAATAATATTGTTTAAGTTAGATGTCGCTGTTTGGAATTATGTCTGATGATATTCATTTATATTCCCTAAGAGTTTTCTCTTATCTTTTGGCCTCATTTCTACTATCGTGATCCACACAGAAGCTTCAGAAATTGGATCCGTTGTTATAATCATTGGCCAATTAACTCTAGTGTATACGTAACAAGGGCTTGGAACTTTTTAAACCTTTGAATTGGGATCGCATCAACGAGCTTGAGAATCGAGTCCCTCCAAATATGCTGAAAACAATCAAGCAAATACACTCAAAGAGAGAAAGAGACAAACCTCAGCGTTGTCCCTCTCTGCCTTCAGCTCCAACTCAATGTTCAGTAGAGCAATGGTGCAGTCCTCATAGGTCTTCGGCTGCATCTCGAAGCCAGCATAGGAAAAGGTCTTCTTGAAGGCCACACCGGCTACTAGGAACGAGTCTTCTAGGGCACCGCCTGATACCTTCTTGATGCCTGGGAGTTACCATATAGATAGATTTGGAAGTTTTCTTCCGAGTTTTAGTAAATAAATCGTTTGTTATATTTATTTACATGAAAAATCAAATCAAAAATACTAAAGATCTGAAAACCAGAAAAAGACATTTGGTCATGTTGGCATCAGGCGGGAATCGAACCCGCATCTTTCGCAAACCGGGCGACTGCACTAACCACTGTGCTACTGACTGGCCGCATCTTAATGATTTGTTAATGGTCTCGGTAGCACAGTGGTTAGTGAGTCGCCCGGTTTGCGAAAGATGCGGGTTCGATTCCCGCCTGATGCCAACACGACCAAATGTCTTTTTCTGGTTTTCAGATATTTCTAGGTATTTCATGACACAGTCCAATATCAGTATTATTACACAGAACGTGTTGTGAAACAGCTAATAAATGATTATCTCACCAATCATATCCAAAGGCAGCAGCGGAGCGTCCAAAGACAGTACAGCATCCACCACCATCTTGGAGAAGTGTCCCTTCTGCTGATGGATCAGCTTCGAGGACATAGCGGTCTGAGCGCACTTGATGAGCAGCTCCCTGAGATGATGTTTTTAATTAATAAATAAATATTTCTAGACATTATTCCACACAGCGCCATCTAGCCCCAAAGTAAGCTAATTAAAGCTTGTGTTATGGGATACTAGACAACGGATAAACATACATAAATACTTTTTCTTTTGTGAATACATACTTCATATACATAGGAAACACCCAGACAAATCCAAACAGACATGTTCATGCACACTAATGTTTGTACTGTGCGGGGATCGAACCCGCGATCTTTGGTGTAATAGCCGACTTCTCAAAAATTACACCAAGACGGTCGTCAAATCGTGTTGGTAGATCAGTGGTGGGGTTAGACGGAGGGATTTGAGTGGGTGGGGTTGAGGTTCATTGATTTGTTGTCCACAGAGGTTTCGGTGATTGGATCCGTTGTTTTTAATCATTGTAAAGTTTCATAATCTCTAAAAATGGATTGCTGTTTGTTAGTCTCGCTAAAACTCGGGATCGGCTGGACCGATTTGGCTAATTTTGGTTTTGAAATATTTGTGTTGGTCGAGGGAAGGTTTAAAAGGTGAGTAATCATGAGAAAAAGCTGGGAATATAGTAAAAATCTCAATTTTAGTTTCCTCCTACCTGTCACGTGACACTAAATGTTTGACAACAGAACGAAGTCTGTTGGGACAGCTAGTAATTATTATTCATTTATTCTTCAGGAATCATACAGTATTTGAATTATCTACAGCTATCACTTATAAATTTCACTATAACCAATAAATTAATAAAAAGAAGGCCTCTCCTCCAATTTGCTATGAAATGACACTTCCCTGAATTTATCCTTTTAAGCGACACTATGAGATGACGCAATAATACAGAGAGAGAGTTTCTATCAAAACCACTAGGTTCGATTCCTGGTTAGTTTTAGTTTCTGTCAAAATCGGCTCGAGACTCTTTTAAACATTTTTTAATATTGCTCATAGTTTAGAATTTCGCTTTACTTCAAAAATTAGTGAATGTCAAAAAATACGTAACTATTCATTAGTTTCCGAGGAGCTAAAGTTCCCATATCTGCTATTATCCCCTGGAGTATCGGAGGAGCTGATTCAGCCCATAAGGAAATTGGAGCAGTTCCAAGCGGCAAGTTTAGGCCTAGTATAATTATGTCTTTCGCGCTAAAAAATTAACCATTTAGGCCAATGGCATTTTGGCATTTGCGCCATTTTGGCGCCAAATAATGACGCGCTACGATCTACCGTCATTTTAGTAAGATTCGGCGATAACGCGCCTGACAGCTCGTATGTCTCCGACACTTGAAGGATTATCATGCTACAAGCATCACAAATGTCCCTAAATATACAAACCTCTGTTCCTCCGGGCTCTTGTTCTCGATCTTGACGGCCAACTCGCCGACGCGCGCCACCGCCAAACGCGCCGCTGTACGCACCGCGCGTACTATTATACGTGTTACGTAATGTAAAGTTTGCTAAAAGGGCCCCTATCTGCTATTATCATGCCACAAGCAGCCCAAATGGCCCTAAATATACAAACCTCTGTTCCTCCGGGCTCTTGTTCTCGATCTTGACGGCCAACTCGCCGACGCGCGCCACCGCCAAACGCGCCGCTGTACGCACCGCGCGTACTATTATACGTAATACGTAATGTAAAGTTTGCTAAAAAGGCCCCTATTTGCTATTATCATGCCACAAGCAGCCCAAATGGCCCTAAATATACAAACCTCTGTTCCTCCGGGCTCTTGTTCTCGATCTTGACGCGCCACTGCCAAACGCGCCGCCGTACGCACCGCGCGTACTATTATACGTGCTACGTAATGTAGTTTGCTAAAAAGGCCCCTATTTGCTATTATCATGCCTCAAGCATTCCCGTGCCCTAAATATACAAACCTCTGTTCCTCCGGGCTCTTGTTCTCGATCTTGACGGCCAACTCGCCGACGCGCGCCACTGCCAAACGCGCCGCCGTACGCACCGCGCGTACTATTATACGCGGGTGCACGCCTGGAATAGATTTAACGAATTAGTTTATTGGCTAAAAACACACGTTAATTGTAACAGTAATGTTAAAGCCTCATTTTAACAGGTTATCCTCACAACTGTTCAGTAATTGGATCCGTTTGTTTTAATCATTGGCGTTTAATGGGTTTTTTTTAAATCGCTTTCTTTTTAAGAATCTCTTGAAATAAAAATGGATTGCTGTTCGTTAGTCTCACCAAAACTCGAGAACCACTCTACCGATTTGGCTAATTTTGGTCTTGAAATAATTTTGAAGGTCCAGGGAAGGTTTAAAAGGTTAGGAAACATGGGAGAATACTAGGAATATAGTGAAAAACAACAATTTAGTTTTCCATAGCAACCGTTTCTACCTGCCACGTGACACTGAATGTTTGACAACAGAACGAAGTCGGTTGGACTTTGTTCTGTTGTCAATTGTTTCAATATTTTTTCGATATCCCTCATGGTTATGGAATGTCGTGTCTAGTTGAATAAATCACCCCTTACTTGAGGACGAATATGAATTAGCTTATGTGGTTTATTTGAGCGCCAAAATATAGCCCTAAACAAACAATTCTTCAAACTACTGAAACTTCTTCTCACAATAAGATGGGTAATTTTAAACTTAAAATAGTTTTGATGGATGTAACAGTGACCAAACTAAGCATTGCCTTTTGACAAGTAATGCAAAGAGCACCCTTTATAAGTTAACTATTTCTGCCTCACAATTTAAATAAATTAATCACTTGACATTATTCTGAACAGCGCCATCAACTACGAACTAAGCAACTAAATGCTTGTGCACTGGGATACTAACAATAATACATATTTCTAAACATAGGATACACCTGGGTGTAAATACCTACCAGACCAGTACAAACAGATATGTACATGCCCACAAATGTTTTTGTGCGGGGATCGAACCCGCTACCACTGGTGTAATAGCCCACTTCTGAACCATTACACCGAATCAGTCTTCAGCCTTCATTAATTTATACATACCTTCCTCAACAAACGGCTTCAACCTCTTCAGGAGTTCTCCAGCCAGGATGACCACAGAGGTGGTGCCGTCGCCGACCTGAAACACCCTAACACTTTAGATATAAGGTACATTTTGCTATATCAGAGATATTTGAGATGGAAGTTATCATAGATACGTTCTTTCCTCAAAAATATTCGGAAATTGGATCCGTCTTTTTTAATCATTTAGTTTTGAATAACTGTGATTAATTACATTATGTTAGCTGTTCCGTTATGTAGAATGTTACGTAGTCTGGAGACATAATCCTACTAATATTATAAAGGCGAAAGTTTGTATGTGTGGATGTGCCGTGTTGCTCTTTCACGAAACTACTGAATGGATTTTGATGAAACTTTACAACATTGTTGCATACATCTGAATAGCTCATAGACTACAATTTATAAGACTTTGTTCAGGCGGACGAAGTCGCGGGCGGCCGCTAGTTTCTTTATAAATTGTAACCTATGTCCTATTCAGATGCATAAGCTATATTTTTGTAAAGTTTCATCAAAATCCATCCAGTAGTTTTTACGTGAAAGAGCAACACAGCTCATCCACACATACAAACTTTCGCATTTATAATATTAGTAGGATTTCGTAACCTTAAATGAGGTTCAGTTCTTTTTTTTGCTCCAGTGTAATTTTTTTCAATTTGTTGTACCAAGTGCCACTAAATAAATTATTTTTTACTTTTACTTTACTTTAAAAGACTTAAAACTTAAAGTCTTAAATTCAGGTTTACTGCTCCTAATTCCGGCAAGTCAGGTCTACATTTTTTTTTTTTATTTGTTTAAAGGAAACATACAGCATGATTTAGTACATTGAATTAAAACTATACAAATATTGCATAAGCCAAAAAAGTTTCCACAGCTAAACACAGCATGCAATTGAGTAAACTAATTCTCACTAAAAAGTAGAACAAACTACTTAAGTACTTATAAATTTCTTAAAAGTTAATCTTAATTAGGTGCAAATATTTTACACGAATATAATGCTAAATGGAGCCAACAAGTTTTTAAAATTTATACAAATTATAACTAAAAATATCGATCTGTTGATACGATTTATCAAAAGCACTACAAGCTCTTATGGTAAAGCGATTTTTGGCGTAATTTGTGCGACAAAGTGGAGGTGCAAAAGTATTAGCGGACCTGCGGCTACCACCAGTACATCTATAAGAAATTCTGCTGGTAAGGAAAGGAGATTCGACTAGGTTATTTATTAATTTAAACAGAAATACTAGATCGCGTTTCCTCTCTTTCGTTACATATAGGTTCTCTTTCGTTACATATAGGTAATAAGACAGATTTTCTTTCATAAAACCTGTTGTTTATAAATGTTTACAATATTACTAACCTCGGCATCCTGAGACTTTGCGATGTCGACCAGCGTCTTCGCAGCGGGGTGGACGATGTCCAGCAACTGGAGAAATAAAACAAGATATTGCACTTAACAGTTCCAAAGATAATAAATTGTCAAAATATCTTTATTAAAATAAATTAGTTCAAAGTGCTTTTAAATCGTCATAAACTAAATCAAACAAACAAAAATACACTTAATAATAGACGTTAATACTATAATAGAAACTATACATAATATGTAAATAATATACAAGAACTCTATATTAGACTATAGTCCATTCGCGTTAATAATGCAGTAATTTCATACTTGTCCTTCCACCTAGCACACCCCTTTAACAATCAAATCGTTCCTAATTAGGAAGTCTCCACAGTGACCACTTAAACGCATACTTTCGAACGCAAAGATTGTGGATCTGAGTTCTTCTGTGCGCGGCAGACTTGAATTTAAAAAATCACTGCATTCTTAACATGAACGGACTATAGTCTCTTAACTGTAGTCTGACTTAATAAAGTGCTCACTGTGCACCTATTTGATTTTAGAAAATGACAGATTTTTCAGGAAAGTGATAGTTTTTCTGTGATATAAACTGATCAAAAGTCCTGAGTATCTTAGTTGGCGTGGTTTTATTTCTAAACAACTACAAAAAGAAGGAAGATGTACTGAATTCGGTTGTAATTTTTTAGTTTGTTTGAATAAAATAAATAAACAAATATCCCTGAACATTATTCCACACAGCGCCATCTAGCCCTAATTAAAGCCCGTTTCTATGGGATTCTAGACAACAGATAAACATACTTTTTCTTTTGTAAATACATACTCAATATACATAGGAAACACCACAACATACCAAACAGACATGTTTAGGCGAACAAATGTTTGTACTGTGAGGGGGATCGAACCCGCGACCTTTGGTGTAGTACTTCTCAACCAACGACCAAATCGGTCATCAAATAATCTTAAATAACCATACCCAGCCTGTATAATATTACCTTCATGATAGTAGCCCCATCGTTAGATATGACTGCCTTGCCTGAGTGGTCCACCAGCAGCTTATCCATGCCACGGGGGCCCAGGGTCGTACGAACCTATAAAAATAATCATTTCATTTTAAACAAAACAGTAAATAAAGCTCAATTTACAACCTAATTTAGGAAAACTGTTACTTGAAAAGTGGCAATTTGAGAAAGAGAAAAGAAGAAGGACTTTCAAAGAACACTGAGTTGTGTACAGTGTCAGAATTTTGTCTTGGGTTACCTTGGGCAATTTGTATAGTTTTGGTGTGATAAACCAGCTTGTAATTTTAAGCCTCTCAGGAGCCACTCAATACCTACACTAGAACCCTTTAAATAGCCCTTGCAAAATAGTGAGTACCTTATTTTACACCTTTTAATTGAAATAGGGTCCAAAACCAATGAAAAATTATAACTTGCTCTGCTGTATTAAGAGTTAAACCAGAGCTGATTTTTAGATCAATATTCTTTTCTGATGGTCCAGTGTCTACTTGTGACCCACCAAATGAGCAACCTGGTCTTTAAAGAACAAATCAGTGCTTCCTTTAATAAGTCACCAGGTTTTAAAATAACTTCTTAACATGTTCCCTGTCTTTTAATGTACATTTCCAGAAAATAAACTTACATACGGTACTATTAAATATTACAATTGAAAAGCCATTGTTATGAATCACATGTGACTTATGGGTCAGGGAATGTGTTAAAGGAGGTACTGAAATCCAAAGTGAATGCACTAACCGCATCGACGACCAGCTGGCAAGCATTGATGTTTGAGATCAGCTGAGGCTTGCCCTGTGACTGGTCTGTCCCTTCCTTCAGCACGAGGATCTGTGGTTGCTGGAAACATCAATACAATTATTTACTACTAACTTCACATTATATTAAAAACATGAGAATTGGTTCACTGACATTCACTGACGTTCACTTTTTTGTAACAACAGTGTACAAAATGAAAAGTTTTTCTTTCTTTCATCAAGTTTTTTCTACTATTCCACAGATTGCCATTAAAATACTATTTATTTATCAACACGAACCAAACACACAATATAAACTTCTACTAATTATTACACTTAAAAATTAGGCTAGAACATATTATTCCTCAAAAATTGTAGGACTGAAGATAATTATCAGCCATAAATTAGATAGTAGCTTCAATTTTTTTTCAACACTCAACCCTTGACTTCTTACTTTCTACATCCTTATTAAATAAATTCAAAAATTATTACTTTGTAAGTACATAGAACCTATACACCATTTAATTTAGTGTTCATAGGATTAGTATTGAAGGTATCATGCTGATTTGGGTCTGAAGTATAGCAGAAGTTATGGTTAAGTATGTTGAGAATTGTGCATTAAATACAAAAGTTATTATGATTCAAACATTTATTTCTTAAATAGATAAATCAGTATTAGCTTCAATATACAGCTTGAAACTGGTTCAAGAGTTCTTCGTTCTGGCTGACAATGTCTAGTCTCCTAAAATGTCCAATATGCCAAAGAGTCCAGTGTCCTATTACGTCTAGTCTCACAATGTCCAGTGTTCTAAAACGTCTAGTCTCACAATGTCGTGTTATAAAACGTCTAGTCTCACAATGTCCAGTGTTCTAAAACGTCTAGTATCACAATGTCCAGTGTTCTAAAACGTCTAGTATCAAAATGTCTAAAATGTCTATGTATTTATCCTTTAGGAACATAATGTTGAATTCTCATAATGTTGAATTCTCAAAAAGTTGGATTCTCAAAATGTTGAATTCTCAAAATGTTGAATCTCAAAATGTTGAATCTCAAAATGTTGAATTCTCAAAATGTTGAATCTCAAAATGTTGAATTCTCACAATGTTGAATCTCATAATGTAGAAAAACAAATGAATGCTGTAAAAACAAATGAACATCGGAAAAACAAATGAACGTTGGAAAAACAAATGAACATCGGAAAAACAAATGAACATCGGAAAAACAAATGAACGTCAGAAAAACAAATGAACTTCAGAAAAACAAATGAACGTCGGAAAAACAAGTGAATACCGTAAAAACAAATCATCATCATCATGTCAGCCGAACGACGCCCACTGCTGGGCATAGGCCTCCCCCAAAGATCTCCACAACGATCGGTCCTGCGCTGTCCGCATCCAGCGGCTTCCCGCGACCTTGACAAGATCGTCGGTCCACCTTGTGGAGGGCCTGCCCACGGAAAGTAAAAAAAAAAAACAAATGAACGTCGAAAAAACAAATTTCCGTAAAAACTGAAAATGAAATAAAAAAAAATATTTTTTTCACAAATGATTCATGTCGACGTTCATTTGTTTTCACGGTATTCACTTGTTTTTCTGACGTTTTGTGTTTTCGATGTTTATTTCTTTTACCGAAGTTCATTTGTTTTTCCGAAGTTAATTTTTTTCCGGTGTTAATTTTTTTTTCCGATGTTCATTTGTTTTTATGGCATTCACTTGTTTTTCCGACGTTCATATGTTTTTCCCACGTTCATTTGTTTTTCCGATGTTCATTTGTTTTTCCAACGTTCATTTGTTTTTCCGATGTTCATTTGTTTTTCCGATGTTCATTTGTTTTTCCGATGTTCAAATATAAAGCTGAGTTACGATTGTTTCTTTCTCCCTACCATCCATACACATCGGAAGGTAGAGTAGTCATCCGTGTATGATAATGATAATATATTTTTTTTTGATAAGTACGATAAATATCGAGCGTGTAGAATATCCCTATGGTATAAAAATTTCTTTATTCTAGATCGATTGTTTTACATAAATTTACCAGAGCATAGAATCGAAGCTTCCGAGTTTTCTAATTTTACATTATGTGACACGCTGAACATTAGTAATTCTGATATACTAGACATTATGGGACTGGACGTAATAAGACACTGGACATGTTTGGACACTTGTCATTATAAGACACTGGACATTGTGAGACTAGACGTAATAGGACACTGGACTCTTTGGCATATTGGACATTTTAGGAGACTAGACATTGTCAGCCAGAACGGAGTTCTTGTAGTCTTGTAGACATATAGTTTTATTATTGAAGAAGTTCTACATGGCTTAGTAACTTGAAAGAAGAGCGCAAAAGTTGATGTAGAAAATTAAATGTATTAAATATTCCAAAAAAACTAGTTAATATAAGTAAATAATATACGAAAACGATTGTTTACAGCAGTTGTAAGCGAAATACACCGTAATATTAATCACGTGATGATTTTTTAAGTCAAGTTTTGCAAATCATGTGAGCAGTTGGTAAAATGACAAAAGACTATCTGCCGGAGTGCCGAATCCAACAATATAATTAAAAATCTAAAGAATCATGTTACAAATTCACAATAAAAATATAGATAACCTGAAGTTAATGAACCATTGTTACCGGTACACATTATTCCAGTCGTTTACGTTTAGCACAGCACAAGAAATAAGATCAAATAAACATAACTTTAACCTAAAACCCGAAATCACTTGAATAATCGGTATAACGACTTTAACGCTAAAAATATTCGTTTGAGTTAGTAAATTACTAGCACTAGAGTAATGCAGTAGTTAAACATTTGTGATTTAATAAGGGATTCAAGTAATAACTTCGAATTTAATTACCATTTTGGTTTTTCAGACCCACTTCAATTCACAAATAAATCCGAATTTTGACAGCCGCGATGGATGGCTGACAGATGGTGGGTGAATCAGGAAAGTGACAGTGACACAAGCATTCGACAATAATGTTGCTGATAACAGCTAAATTCCACTTATCATGGCAACTTACATTACATCCGTTATTTAAGTGTTTTTAACCGTATCATTGATTCCATAATCTTTCTGGAGATGAGATGAGATGCAATGCGTTTGCCATAAATATTATATAACTTGAGCTAAAGCTACTTCCTCATTTCCTCACCATTTTTTTCATACTTAGATACTGCTTACCAAATACGGAAAACGAGTAAGTTGAGTTAAAAGTATTCAGAACGTTTTTATTTCAGGTTTTCAATCTGCTTAGGTTCAATCTGGACTTGCGGACGGGAGTTACGATTCCACTAATCAAATTGAAACACTAAGCACCTAGTCGCTCACAAAACACAGACAAGTTACCATCGCAGGAGGAAAAAAGTGGTTTTTTATTTCCATCAGTCAGGGTCCATTTTTATCTAAAATGCTTTTGGAATCCAATTTCATGAGCATTTGTCGCACTAAGAACTGTATTTGACAGTAATTAAATTGTACTTTCTTTTTTCTCCGACGTTGTCAATTATATTAATTACATTACATTGTGTATTATTATTATTGGCTTCACGATCGCGTTCACGCTATCTGGCGCTAGTTAGCGCGAACACGAGCTCAAAGCTAAGTTCAAATTGCTGAGTCGGGGCATGTCGTAGCGTGTCAAACTTATTTAAGATGGATGTGTGAGGAGAT
Organism: Udea ferrugalis; assembly: GCA_950022985.1. Taxonomy (NCBI): domain Eukaryota; kingdom Metazoa; phylum Arthropoda; class Insecta; order Lepidoptera; family Crambidae; genus Udea; species Udea ferrugalis. Next base: position 7,477,320 of record OX465545.1, read on the forward strand.
CGTGATTGCGTATTCACGTTCTTATAGGACGCCTCAATCACAGTATAAACCATGCAGTAGGTTATCTAAGGCCGCCTGCCGAGTTTTTAGCCTAGCGTGCACACAGACACGCGGCACAGCCCGTCCATTTTGTAAATAGATGGGTAATAAATTAGAATTCAATTGAATTTTAGGCATATTCAAAAAGTAAAGTGGTAACATTGCTAACCTATGCTGATTGGTCCAACTTTGAATTGTAGGGATGTAAACAAATCGCAATTGAATACGTAAATAGCTTTTGAATTTTATTTCGATTTTTCGATTGTGGTCATAGATTTAACGGCACGTACAGCTTGGCAAAGAAGTGAACTAACCTGAAAGGGAACTAAAAAATATGATCACTGGCAATACTGTGTTTAAAAAAGCAAAATGGAAAGTTGGCACATTTTAGATAATTGATACTTTTCAATTGATTTTAGGTTTTAATTTTGATTTCTATTTTCAAGGCAGCGTCTGAGCCAGCGTTTGAAAATATATCTCCCGAAGAAAGGAGAAAATCATGACAACACGTCATTGAAATAGAAAAGGGTTATTACCAACGAGGACTAACCTTAAATAAGCAAATCGACTAGTAATCATAAACCTGCAAGATGTCGGTATAATATTAGCACATCGGAACGAAGTAGAATTTTGGAGAAGGGTTGAGCCAAGAAATAGATGAAGACCTTTCTGGTTTCGAATATTTAGACAACAATTTTTTATACTCTAAATGTAATACATTGTTAAAATTTTGCTAGTTTCTTCTTTCATTTCTTTACTAGGTAGTAGGAAACCGTCCTGACAATGTGTTTGTTTGTAATGGGAATCAACTGTTTGGTGCCATTGCCTTTCCGTTTCAGCCACCTAACGGCTCACCCGTGCATGACTACTTCTATTTTTCTACTGGATAACGTGGGATTGGGGAAATGTGAGGCGTTTTCCTAATATAACGCGATACTTTGATGAATGAGAAATTACTGGTCTAGAATTAGGTGTGCAAATGCATTCGTGGGACCGCGAGAGCAAACATATTAATGATAAAGGAGTGTCATAACTGTGGTTCGCGTGATTATTGCGTCAGGGAATTAGGTCGTGGGGAGATTGTATAATTCTATCTAAAAAAATTGAATTAGTAAACTATCATAACTGTTTGGTAGTAGTATAAGGGGTGACCACATCAACTATAGTGGCGCCCCTATTTATTTCAGGCTGTTTTCATCTCAATTCTGTCTTCTTCCGTATAGATGTGAATACTTACAACAGATACTCATCAAGGATTAAAATTCATTAGTTAAGTTACCATTGCTTAATTTTTTTGTAGATAACCTTTCTTAATTTTGATATATTTTTTTAATTGTTTGTCGCTACATCATTTGAAATTTCAATTGAACTGTTCTCATCAAATGCAAACTTACAGGACAGGTGACGTCACTGCACTAGATATGTCACTCTGTCAGATTGTCAGAAAAGAAAACCGATAGCGGTGCTCGTGTGCATTAATATTTTCCAGATTAAATACCTACGTTTTTATGTCTTTATTCATTCTAAAATTTTAGAAAAACGTTAAAATGAGTAGGGAAATAGACGTGAAGGCTCTTGTATCGCACCTAGTACGTGGGGACGGTGCTGATAAATGCAGAATATGCCTGGGCGATACGTCAGAAGGCCAAGTTTATCTTGGAGACACGGTTATGATGGACGGGGAGAAGCCCGTAACGCTCGCAGAGCTATTGGAAGTCATTACAGGAGTTGAGGTGAGAATTTGTATTGATTCCTAAAGTTCAGCATCAAACTAATTGTTTATTTTTTGCGAGTAACGGAACGCGTCGTTCCCGCGTTGTTACAAGAATTCAAAATGGCCGTCGCGTTTGTACTTTGGGTGCGGTCCGTTTTTAACCAAAGGTGATAATAGCGCGCTCACGCTCATGAAATTCTTCAAATTCGAGACGCGCGGTGAGCGTGCTAATATCATTTGACTCAATACGGACCACACCTTTTGTTTGGAGTAAAAGTAGTTAATTATTTTTTTGATTTTAGTATGATGTTGGACTTAAAATCATAGTCATAGGATAATACACACATTACAGTCATCTAGATCAGGCAAATCTGTTGTGTATTAGGTACTACTGTAGTAACACTTCTTCGAAAGCTAAAAATCATGCATCTTTGGTTTTTTATTCTAAAACTTAAATCTCTTCTCATCAGGTACCAAAAAAATTTACTGTGCTGAGTTAAGCAACTCTGCCTACATACTAGGTAGAATCTTAAAATAAGCACCTTGAACATACTTTCACTTACTTTTACCGTCCAGACATACTCCAGCTTAACCACCAGGGTTTCTGGGGGATGTTCAAATGGAATAAAACAATTGGCTCACCACCAAGCCAATTCCCAGAGAAGAGATGCAGCCTCTGCTTTTATTTGAGTTTATTTAGGGATCTAACAGTTACCATTCATGTTGGTCTAGCTAGCCTTCTTTCTAATATTATTTATATGGCTTTGGTGTCAACCATACAGCCAAATCTTCACTGTACAGATAGCCACAAATTAAGTGTTGGCAGTAAGAAAATTATGATACTAAACGTTTCAGTGGCTGTGCCCTAATGTTGTGCAGCCTTAACATGAGTCCTCATGGCTGCTATTTCTTAACCTCTGACGTGAAAAGGTTATTGTAATAATACAAGTTAAAAGGAGACTGGCCACTTATGAATTGGAAGTGGCCTGTGAACCTATTGCAATACTGTTGTGATATTTTATGTAGGGACACCTCATTTACTCCCATTTACTTATTATACAAAAATAAAAACATAATACATCTATTGATGTTTGATAATATGTTTTACTATTATACTTCAAAGCTTCACTGGTTTGCCGAAGTTTGCCTTTATTATAAACAATAGAAAATATTTTGTCGGTGGCAGCTTGAAATGCCCTCAGGTAGGCATAAACAGGTTAAGGGTTTCATCATCATTATCATCAGCAGCCATAGGCTGTCCACTGCTGAACATAGGCCTCCCCCATTGATTTCCAGAGCGGCCTGCTGTTTCCTTATGTGTTTACATCAAAAAAATACACGAAAAAAATCTAGTACATGCAGAATTTATCATGTTAAAAACAAAAAAAATATTAAAAACGAAGGAAAGAAAGAAAGAAATAAAATATATTAGACACCAAACTAAAAGATAAAAATAAAAGTGTGTAGTCTAAAGTTTGCCTTTCTCGAAACTGCTGATCTTTTCCTATCTGGCCCTTCAAATGTGTAGTTGGGGTGTCACATAAACATCACAACAGTATCACTATTGGTTCACATATCATTTTTGCCCAGAGTTTATTAATTACTTACCAATATAGTAGAACATAATTATACTGTTGGCGATCCTAATTCCTTAAATAAATAAATAAACTGTCATGCAAATCACTACTCTGACTCTATTTTGAGCATGAAAGGAACAAAAATGTATTTTAAAAAAAATGTTTAAACGGTTTTTGATTGATACGAAGTCCAAATTCGTTAGTTTAGTAATAAATAAGGACAATTCATATAAACCAAATTGAGAACACTGAAAAAAAAAAAGCTTTTGCACTCAGCTTGTTCTGCTTAATACTTCTGTAAAAAAATACCTACAAGAAAGGCACATATTATCGTGGACCGTTGACTGATGGGGTGCTTGCAGGTATCGGATGCTGGGGACCTGCCAAACAGCCTCTGCTCAGTATGCTCTGGAGCAGCTGTTGATGCTGCTAATTTCTCAATCCTCTGTCGAAAGGCTGACAGTAAGTGGAATATGACAGTGCAGCTTCTAGGGAACCTTCCATGTGATATCTCTAAAAAGTGTAAAGCACTTTATGGATTTTTAGAAGATAATCAGATGACGATTACAACAGATCTGGGGCTTACGAAAAGTCCTGATGATAAAGATACAGAGTCTAAGAGAGTAAAGATTTCTCTGTCTCCACATGAGTCAAAGCAGATGAGAGGGCGTAGAAAATTTGAAATTTTGCATTGTCAATGTCCTCTATGTGGTATAAAGTTTAAATTTGCAGAACACTTATCGCAGCATTTGAAAGAATCATCAGATAATAACAGGGCTTGTCATATTTGTGCTAAGATTATGTTTAGAAATGACTTGGTTAAACATTTGAAAAAAGTTCACAAGATCAAGCCGTTTGACTGCAAAAAATGTCCAGCACTATTGAGCTCTAAAGCAGAGTTAGTAAGGCATATGGTTGTAGATCATGCTAAGGGTGCCGTGCATTGCAGTGACTGTGGACGCAGCTTTCAGTCTCCACAAGCTTATTATCCTCATCAAACCGTGCATATGCTAAATAAATGTCCAAGCTGCAACAAAGTATTCCGTAATAGAAGATGCTACTTGCACCACGTCAGAACATGTTGTGAATTGGATAAAAATCGTCTGGATGCTCGTAGAACTAAAACAAAAGTCACAGTTGCTGTTGAAAATAAATTAAGTAAGCGAAACGTTCAAGTCGGACTCAGAGGGGGGGCTCACAATGAGTGTATCTGCGATTATTGTAACAAGAAATTTGCTGGAAAGAAGTTTGTCGCAGCTCATATAAGTATTGTTCATATGCAAAACACTCACAGGCCATGTCCATACTGTGGAAAGTCCTTAGCTGCAGCTCGGATGGGTGCACACCTCAAAACCCACGAGACAGGATCTGTATATAAATGCGAACATTGCAATCTTGCTTTGAAAACAAAATTAGGCTACATACAACATTTACGTCTCCACACTGGTGAGAGACCGTATAAATGCAAACATTGCGGAGAGACCTTTTCGGCATCTTCTAGAAGATCAGAACACATCCGCAAGACTCACAAGTCCGAGGCATTGGTGAGGCATCCGTGTAAACTTTGCTCCGCGTCATTTGATCAGCCGTTCCGATTGAGGAAGCATATGTCAGTAGTCCACAGTGAAGATGCAGAAAAAACTGTTCCGTTTGAATGCCCAGAGTGTCATGAGAAGTTCAGCAGTTGCAGGGGTCTTATACATCACAGCCGAAAGCATCAGAAAGGAATTATCAGGAAACCTAAAAAAAGAATAATACCAATAGATGTTTTTAGCGAAGAAAACCAAGATTCCATACATAATGATGACTAAACTAAAATGACTGTGTTTGAAGTGGTTTTTCTGGTAAGATGTTACTGTAAAACAGCTTATAAGGCTTAGAAATTTGCCTATTTTAGTAAAAAGATTTAAACCGTGTGCTACTAACATAACATTCAAATAAGGACCACCATTTCTGTAAGCCAATAAGTATTGCTCATCATAGTAATGAGTTTGATTGACTTAACAATAACAATTATAATAACAATTATGTAGGTAGTGTTTGTTTCTGTCGAACTCTATGCATTTCATTCAAAATATGAAAAGTTGACAATCTACAAAACTTCTAATTACTATTCTCCAGTTCAGAGGCATCGCAAAGCCCGATGGGGCCAACTCGGAAAAATATTCATAGTAAATTTGGAATCACATTATTCTTTAAAAAAACTTTCTAATACGATAACAAAGAACAATTACTAAGACGAACGTTTTGATTTCAGCCCATTGTGTACATATCTCCATTTTCGATGGTAGTTGCAAAGATGTTGCTAACTATATTGATATTACTTACATAGAAATCCGAATTGCCTGGTTAGGCGGTCTGAGTCCATCGAAAGCCATCCAAAGCTTAACCCTAGGGTAGAGCATGTTGTATTTTTTCATTGGTTTTGAATTTTATGTCAAAAGAATACATTTAAAAATATGGTGTTCAATATCGACAGAGAAATGTTTTAAGCCGCCAATTCTTTGCACTACGCTGCCCTACTGCGATTCTTGTTGTATTGTTGTATTCGGCTCGGAGCCCGCTGGGATGCGGACGCGTATTTCGTTATTTTACCCAAATCATGGAAATTTAATTTACGCAATTTTGTCAAAAATGTGTGCGAACAATAAGTGCATTAAGAACTAAAGTGGAGTGAACTTTTTGTGAATATTAATTCGCGAGTGTATTATCGCGTGTGCTGCGTGACCTGAGGTAGGCTCTTCCTCACCTCGGGGGACAGAGACGGGCTCAGCGCGAGATATAATTTCGTCCTTGTCGCACTATAGCGAAGCAGGGCCGACCGGGAGACGAGTGATCGGCAATCTTCGGGTGGTCACTCTTTTTGGTCTGAGTTTTGGATATTATTCAAATACCTACGATGGTGAATAATAATTGCAGCGCTTGTTGTTGTTCAAGCATATCGGGTAATGCCTTTATGGAATGTTCGAATGAAAAATGTAGGAAGAGGTATGACTTGAAATGTCTAAAGATTGCGCCTGACAACTTTAAAGCATTTACGAGTGCTTATAAGAAGAAATGGGTTTGCCCAGAGTGTCTTTGCTTGAACTGGAAAAGCGGGAATATGGAAGCATCGATTAGAGCTGCCGTAGGGCCATCCGGCTCCGCTTCTAATACGCCCGTTAGCAACGTTAACACTCAGCGCGGAGGCCAGGCTAGATTTTCTCCAACCATGTTGGAAGGAGAGGCGGATTCTGACTTGCTTTCAGAACTTAGAAACATCTATTCTGATATTGTTGCCCGGCTAGATAACCAAGCGAAGGCAATAAGTGTATTACAGAATGAGTTCTCAGAAAGCAAAAGTGAACTCAGTAGTTTATTAAAAATAATGACGGTCATTGAAAAAAATGTCAACTCAAAATGCGCTAATCAGCCGCAAGAATTAGTTACTAACGTAGTAACGGCCCCTCCGGAAACATCTGAAGTTGTTATCAGCCTTAATACCGATATAAATAAGGGTATCAAAACGAATGCGAATAGACAGAAAACAAGCAAAAGTCAAAAGGTAAACAAAGGTGGGGCCACGAAGTCGGCAGTGCTCCAGGCAGACGTTATTAGCTCTCCCACAAACCAAACAAACAGCCAATTAGACCATGACGTTGACAAATCGGAATGGACCACAGTCACAAAAAAGAAGAGTAGCCGGCGTTCTAAGAATGTTAGTGTTGGAAAAAATACAGAGTTAATGATAGTAGCCACAGAAAGAATGAAGTATTTGCATGTATGGCGTTTACATCAGGACACTACGTTAGAAGCCTTGACCGATCATGTCAAAAATGTATGTGGGCCAGATGTAAAAATGGAAATAGAAAAAATCACTCATAAAACTGAGCGAGGTTATTCTTCTTTTAGAATAGGAGTCCCGGAAAGAGTGTATGAGAAATTGAGCAACACAGACAACTGGCCCATGAACGCAGAGTTTAATGAGTGGATTTGGTTTCGGAGACCCACGAAAAACCAGTCTAGTAAAAAATAACAAAAAGACACTTATAGCTATATTTTACCAAAATGTCAGAGGTCTGCGAACAAAATTGGACAATTTTAGAAACAATATACCATCATGTGATGCAGACTTATACGCAATCACAGAATCGGGTTGCAATGAATCCATTCATGATGCGGAAATCGTCCCACAAGGATATAAAATACTACGATGTGATCGAGCGGACGGACGCAAACAGGGAGGCGCGCTTCTCGTGGCCACACACCGGTTCGAGCTGCGACGAGTGCGCGTGTCAGATGTCTCGCTGGATGACTGCGTGTTTGAACTAGTGTGCGCAACTGTACATTTGTTAAATCGATTTTTGTTCTTATGTTGTGTCGTTTACATACCCCCGGGAAGTGCGGAGAACGATTACATGCTTTTGTTTAGAATAATTGAAAAATTGTGTGATAGATATAAGGTAGTGGTATTAGTCGGAGATTTTAATTTATATTCTTGTCCTGTAAATATTAGCAATTATTACGAATGTTTCATGTCATACTGCGAATTCACTCAAAGTAACAATATACCCAACCATTTAGGCCGTCAATTGGATTTGGTTCTGAGTACAGGCGTGGACGTAGCGGTCGCGGCGGCGGACGAGGAGCTGGTGCCCGCGGACGCGCATCATCCGCCGCTGGCGCTTAGCGTGCGGCTCGCCGGCTCCCGTCCCGCGCCGCCCGCGCCGCTCGCGACACCGACAGCGCCCTCTAGTAGACCGCAGTGGAACTTCTACAAGGCCGACTATCCCTTGCTGTATTCTAGTCTGAGTTCTATAGATTGGAGTGCGATGTATGAGATGAGTGAGTTAGAAAACATGTTGGACTTTTTCTATGATCGTCTTTACTGTGTTTTAGATGAGTGTGTACCCAGAAAAAAGCTCAATGGCGATAGCTCTAGGTACATATATCCCGAATGGTATACAAAGGACATCATTGAAAGTATTAAAAATAAAGCTCGCCTTCACGCGCGGTATAAAAGGACTAAGCTAGATGCTGATTATAGGGAGTTCGCAAAGTGTAGAGCACGAATTAAAAAGGACGTACAAATAGCACACAGGGATCATACCAATCAAATTCAATACCGATTTGCGAAAGATCCAAAATCTTTCTGGCAATATATTAATTCTAAGAAAAGTAGAATCCATAGACAGATTGTGGTAAAAGACGGCGAACATTTGAATGGTGAAGAGTGTGTTCGGGAGTTCGCGGAATACTTTCAGTCGGTGTACAACCCGGAGCCCCCGCGCCTGGACGCGCGCGCGGCGGCGGCGGCGGCCGGGGCGGGCAGCGCGCGCGTTCACTTAGACTCCCTAAGCCTTAAGGAGGTAGAGAAGGCGCTCTTCAAGCTGAAACCAAAACGTTCGTGTGGCCCTGATGGCTTACCTGCTTTTCTCTTTAAAGATTGTGGCTGTATACTTGCAGAGCCGCTCTTTCGCATTTTTAACACCAGTTTAAAGCAGGCGACGTTCCCGCCACGGTGGAAGATAACGCGGGTGGTTCCTGTTCCCAAGGGTAAATCTGGTTCGGACGTGAGTGGGTACAGGCCGGTGGCGGTACTGTCAACGCCGGCCAAGGTGCTGGAGTCTGCGGTCCAGAGCAGTTTGCAGGGACAGGTGGCGGCGCGACTAACAGACGCGCAGCATGGGTTTTGCCCGGGGCGAAGCACTGCCACCAACCTGCTAAGCTTCATGGCGCGCGTGGTGCCGGCGGTAGATGCTGGAGGGCAGGTAGACGTGGCCTATTTTGATTTTAGGAAGGCGTTTGACACTGTCGACAATGACATCCTGCTGAAGAAGCTAGCTGAAGTTGGCTGCACTCCACATCTTTTGCAGTTCTTCGCGAATTATATGGAAGATCGACAGCAGTACGTTGCATACGACGGTTTTGAGTCCGAGCCGTATTTTGTCAGGTCTGGTGTGAGCCAAGGTAGTAACTTGGGACCTCTCGAATTTATCATAATGATAAACGATTTGCCCGAGGTCGTTAGAAATGGGCTATGTTTATTGTTTGCAGATGATCTCAAGTTGCTACTGGAAGTCAAGAATCAGTCGGATTGTGAGCGCCTACAGGAGGATATAAACCGAGTAGTGAGGTGGAGCCACGATAATAAACTCCACTTCAATGTCTCCAAATGCTCGGTGATGACGATTACCCGGATGCGAAGCCCTGTGTGCTACGAGTACAAAGTAGATACGACTCCAATGCAACAGGTATCTCAGGTCCGAGATTTAGGAGTGAACGTTACACCAGACCTAAATTTCCGTGACCACATCGTAAAGATATGCAAAAGAGCGTTCAGAAACCTGGGCTTTGTACTCAGGCAGTCGAAAGGGTTTACGAACATCGCAACACTCCGAGTACTGTATGATGCGTTGGTTCGAAGCCATTTGGAACACAGTGCAGTAATCTGGGCCCCCCATGAAGCGAAGTACAGTATAATGTTAGAACGGATTCAGAACAAGTTCACAAGATACTTGTACTTCAAACTTTATGGGGTATACCCATTCTACCCGCTGATGTACCCGACGTTGTTCGTGTTGGGTATGGTAGGGTATAACCAGCTCAGGGTACGAAGAGACTTCGCACTCATCGTGTACGTGGTGAAGGTACTGCGGGGGATAGTGCACCACCCAGAGCTGCTGTGCTACCTGCAGCTGAGCGTGCCGGACCAGTACGTGTTCAGGCGGCGGCGCCCGCGACTGCTGGCCGTGCCTGTAGCCAGAACCAACCTACTGGCAAGAACGCCACTCATTCGAGCGTTCCATACCATCAACGCAATTCATGAAGCGTTGGACGTTTTCTCATGCGCTTTCAGTGAATTTGCCAAGATTGCACTTAATATAATTTGTTACCAGTTAAGTTAGGTTAAGTTTTACAGATTTTATATAGATATATTTATAACATTATTATTTACTAATTATAGTTAGATTTTAAGCAAAGCTAGGTTGTATTGTAATGTTAATAATAATTTTCTTTTAATTATAAGGATGGCTAGGCTATCGCATTAGGTTAAGAGACCTGTAATGGTAGTTTAAGCTTTTTATTAATAAATAAATAAATAAATAAATAAATAAAAATAAATTGTTATAGGCGGTTCTTCTAAATTTGTGGCTGATTCGAAAGTCAGAATACAAGTAGTCCTCCTAATGTTATGAAGTGAAGTGTTGATATTTTTAGCAATTTACGTAAACAATTGCTCTTAAGTGGATGATATTATGTATTTTATACATGAGTCGAAAAAGAGACTTGTAATGCATTCGTAATATTTTTTTTCCTTCAACTTTAACCAATATAAAATTAAATATTTTATATTAGTAGGTACTGATATGGATTGACAATAGTTTTGTATTTTTCTATTGTTTTCTAAGGTCATCCTTTAGATAAACAATAGAAAGTAGATAGAACTATTCCTACCGTGTTAAATAACGCCACAAATATCATAGCTTATTTTTAATTTGTTGATAAAACATTTTCAAATACTTTCTTATTTTTTAGGAATCATTTCATACTTAACAGTCTTAAAGTGCACTTGAAATGTTAATAAATTGTTTTATTTTATCACAAACGCCGAAATATAGGAAACAGAAATATAAATTTGCAAAACCAAGTGCTTCGAAGGATCATATAAATAAAAAGGGCACTTTCTACTGACAGGTGTAACAAAAATTCATTTGAACACATTCAGATCTAAAATAACAGTGATGATATCAAATTTTGTACTATTAACAATGAATGATGTAGTTTCATATCTTGGATATTAAGACTTGTTTACTGCTCCTTCGCCGCTGACACGATTATTTTGGTCAAATGTTTGTACTATTAACAATGAATGATATAGTTTCATATATTATCTTGGATATAACGACTTTACTGCTCTTTCGCCGCTGAAACGATTATTGAGAGAGACTATAAGCGCTGAGTGACGATCGTTGTTGCAGGTGGACCTCGCGCCAGCCCTCCCGGCGGCCGCGTGCGCAGCCTGCGTCACGAGCGCCACCCTGGCCGCGCCATTCGTGAGCCTCTGCCTCGCCTCCAACCAAAAATGGCACCAGATCACTGAACACCTCTCTGAAGTCGTCCCAACACCCAAACAAACCAAGTTTGTCTTCATCGGCGATTACATCGAAACCGGATTTGTGCCGACGCCTTGTAAAACTACAAGACAAGCCTTAAACATTCTGAATAATGTACCAAAGAGGAAACGAAACAGTTTTAAGAAATTGTCAATTAACGCTAACTGTCCTGACTGTGGGAAACATTTTACATCTATGCATTATATGAATAAGCATTTGAGAGTACTTGGGAAGGCTATGTGTCCCCATTGCAAAGAAATACTTCCTTTCGGATCTTTTGAAGCTCATGCCAGACAACATGGAATTGAATTGTGTATGTGTAAGCGTTGCAATATGGTGTTTCGATCTAAAAGCTATTTCACCCTTCACAAATGCGTCAAAAAAGGAAACCGTGAGTGCGTAGTTTGCAGCAAGCGTTTCCAGTCGGAAAGCAAATTGGTTACCCACATCGCGCTCACACATAACTGCCATATCTGCGAAAGTTGTGGCAAGAAATTCGTCGGTAGAAACTGTTTCAGATACCACTCGCAAAAGTGTGCAAATTCAAAGAGAGCCATCCACACTAAATACACTTGTGATTACTGTGGAAAATCGTACGCCGTGAAAAACTCATTGAGGGTGCATATAAGAGTGGTTCACGTGTTTGGCAAGGAATATATATGTGAGCAATGCGGTAAAACGTTCTCGAATCCATCTCATTTGATAGAACACGATAACACTCATAACAAAGTTGTTGATAGATACGTCTGCGGGCTCTGCGGCGGAAAATATAGTACAAGGAGAGGATATGAGAGGCATTACAAACGTCATTTCGATGTTAACGGTGTTAGAATCCCTCCAGGCGAACCGCTGAGGGTAGACGCTAGAGTGCCGCGTGATGGGATTATAAAGCCACGGCGAGTGGTTCGACTGTTATGTGTTGTTTGTGGTTATTCAACCCGTAGAAAGAAGGACCTAATTAGACATAATGCTATGAAGCACAATATTATGGAATTTGCAGAAACGCCGCAATAGGTACTTGGACAATGGTATGCTGATATTAAGTGTTGCAAGGAATCGTTCTTAATGACATTGACCCCGGAAAATCCTAAATTTTTGTGAAAGAGTGGCGGAATCGTGTGGTTTTTTATGTTATAGCCGTCTTAGGTTCAAATTAGACCATTAAGTGATCTACTATACTAGATTAAAGTTATCTTTTATGCCAAAAAATTACTTACTCGCATAAGTTTATTCACTACTACTTTCAATTTGATAAGTTAAACAACTTGTCGCATGACAAGCGAGAGCGAAACATGGTAATTAATATATAGAAATTTAGTTAGGCCTTTAAGTTATTGTCATCCATCGAGCACTTGTTTATCATTCGGTGACACAATTTTTACTCAACTACATAGACAAAGTTGTATGCGCGTTCGACAACGTACGATATCCATTAGTAGTTGGATAGGGTCGCACCATGTAAGTTGAAAAACAGACAGGTTCAGCAATAGAGACAGGCGTTATAATGTTAAATTTAAAATTATGTATGAGCTTAAGAATTCCATAGTTTATGCATAAATCTGTATATACGAGTACTTGGGCAACTGTAAGCCGGTTGTTCAATTTTATTGTTGTATGAATAAATGAATAAAACATCTACATAGCTGCCGAACCTTTGAAATTAAATCGTGAAAAACCCTTAGGTGACTGCGGCTAGTTAAGTGTCTCAGAATAATGCTACTAGATGGATTAGATACATGCAAATTATCCAAACAAGGACTAGTTGATTATGTTTGCAAAAATATAGTTAAATTTACTATTTATGTTGACCCAATGAGCTAAAACAACAGAGTTAAGCTAAAGTACTTAAGTTATGGAGGCAACAAGAGGAACAGACTGATGATGGCGTCGTTTCAGGTGGAGGAAGACGCCGCCTTCCCTGGAGGTGTCTGCCGCGACTGCTCGGAGGGCGCTCTGGGGGCGGCCACCTTCAGACAAAGCTGCAAGGACTCTTTCAACCAATGGTCGCAGGCCGCCTCCTTCCTAACCTCCATTGTGCCACCAAGCGGCGCCGACAAAGCCTATTACATATTCTACAGTGGTCAAGAAAGAGCCATGATTGGAGACCACGTCGCAAGCGCTGGTGATACAAAAACTGCACTTCAAAGAATTAACGCCCAATTTAAAGATACTGATTCCTCTACTGCTGTCGGTGATGTAGAAAATATAACAGAAAAGAGGGCTACCAGAAAAATAGGCCAGTTCCACATCTGCTCCTGTCCAGATTGCAAAAAGAAGTTCATTTCGCCCCAATATCTGAATGCGCATTTGAGGAATACAGCAAAAAGAGCATGCGTACTCTGCAGCTTAGTGTTACCGATGGCTAAACTAGCAGAGCATATGAGCGAAGTGCACAGATTAGTCGTATTCTCCTGCGGCCTTTGCCAGCAAATTTTCGATAGTCCTGAAGCACTGAACTCACATTTCTCGAGCAATCATGATGAAACTTCACATACTTGTAAAGTTTGTGGCAAAGGGTTCAACACGCTACGAGCCTTAGGCGCTCACGCGTATGCACACACGCTGTTTCATTGCAAATGTGGCAAAGGTTACCGTAATAGGAAATGCTATTACCACCACAGAAGCCTTTGTAGGCGTGCGGCTAAAGACAAAGCTAAATCAGCAACCAAACCAGGAACAGTTTACGAGTGTCATGATTGTGGCAATAAATATACTAAAAAGCCATCGCTACGCGTCCATATTATACAAAAACATCTTAATGTATTGCCGTTTGTCTGCGAGACATGTGGCAAGCGAACTTCGACGATTGGACATTTGAAATCACACGAGAAAGTTCATATGCTGGAGAGGAAAACATACGAATGCTATTGCGGCGCAAAAATGCGGACTGAGTTAGGTTACCAGCTCCACGTCAGAATACATTCGGGGGAAAAGCCGTATGAATGTGGCGAGTGCGGGGACAAGTTTCTATCTGCTTCAAGGCGGTTAGACCATATAAAACGGAAGCACAGAAGCGCTGAACAAATGCCTCATGCCTGTGAAGAATGTTCTAGTAGATTCGTCAGACCGTCCGAGTTAAAAAAGCATAACATGACGGTCCATTCGAAAGTTAATTGGCGCTTCTGAGGGTAACCTTCGTCTGCCAAGAAGGCTTAAGTACACGTATTTAAGTCTCGCTGGTAACTTGACTTGACGAAAAAAGACATACGCCACAATTTGCATCACATAACGTTATCAACCTTGTCATAAACTTATAGCAGATTGGTTGTACCCGTCGATTTACTACTTTTTATGAAACGCTAGATTAGATAAGCTATTCTGGCTTACGCCAAATCTCATCTTGATCTCACGCAGATGAAAACGTCAACTTTAATCGACTATTGGCTACACCTTGAATTCGTATTCTCGTTCATTTGTTAAGAAATAAATTTAGAATGTTATTTGGCTCAGTTCTTTTTACTAAAACGAAGTAAACGAACGAATTCGCGTAGTTATTGAGTTTTACAAAACGCCAAAATACAATCGCTTCGAATTCGTTCGATGTAGCAAATGCAGATTGCAAAAAACAGGTTTTTGTATGATGTTATTGTCAAAATATAGTTGTTAAGTTGAGGTTTGCAATATCATATTGCAAACCCAGGATGACGCCAGAGTTTTTTATTATAATGTTTTCACACAATTAGTAAAAACTACAAGTAAAATCACTGACTACAACCAAAACCGAACAACAGAGCCTAGCAACGGAGGTACCGCATCTATAGCCCACACTAGTTATTAAAATAACTCTGCACTTCTTATTCTTAGTTAGTTACGGAAAGCCAAAGATGCATAAATACCACTTAAGTCCAAATCGAAAGGTATAACAATTACATTATGATACAACGATGAAGAAGTTATATTCCAGATTGCTAGCAGTGCAAGGTCTCACCTAGAATGTCCGCATTATCATATTGAAATGTTTCTGGATGACTAAATCGTTGAATGCAAAAGCCAGCACTAGTTATCACCATCATTTCTTGAATTGCAGGTGGAAGAAGACTCGAACCTTCCCCTAGGCGTATGCGCAACGTGTGCCGCCAGCGCCCTCTCTGCGCAGGAGTTCCGAACTATGACACAAAACTCACAAAAATTGTGGTATAAAGCTGTGACGTCTCTACGAGATATACCCAAATCAGCCTCCTCCGGTGTCAAATCCCTATGTGCGTTTGTAAAGCACGACAATTTATCCATTCATGTCGTAAAGGACTTTGCGAGTGGAAATGCTAAAACTTTAATGACTAGACTCAAAAATAGGCTTAAAAGAAAACCAAATAGCTCTGAAAAGAAGCCAAGAATGACACGCACCGGACAGGCTTGCAACTGCCCTGATTGTGGCAAATCGTTCTACAGTCCTTTCTACTTGTGTCAGCATTTAAACAACAGTGGTCAGAAGGAGGCCTGTACTATTTGCGGCCTCGTCCTGCCTAGAGGTGAAGAGATGAAGATCCATATGGTGTCGGTTCACGGAGAAAAAATATTCACGTGTGAAAAATGCCCTCAACTCTTTACAAGCAAGTGGCGGTTAGACAAGCACGTCGCGAAGTCGCACAAACCTGGTTCGCTGACGTGCTCAGACTGCGGGCGCACGTTTCCTAGGAAAGCGACGTTTGAAGCGCACGCACAGATGCACGCAGTCCGCACCTGCAGAACATGTGGTCGGCAGTTCACTAACCGCCTCTGTTATAGAGAGCACAGATCTAAGTGTGAACCCGAGGCTCGACCCGACACTCAGTCCATGCCGCGAAATAAACGTTCCAACATACGTGATCCGGCTACTTTCACGTGCGATTACTGCGGAAAAACGTATTTATCACGACCGCAATTGAAAAACCATATTATTTGGATTCACATGGATGTGCGACCACATCAGTGCCAGTGGTGTGGGAAAAGGTTCTATACGCCAGCCCGCTTGGCGGAACATACAGTTGTACACACGCGGGAACGCAACTTCGGATGCGATGTTTGCGGAGCGAAACTGGTCTCACGAATGGCTGCTATTTACCACAAAAGACGCCACACTGGCGAGAAGCCCTACACCTGTGAAGATTGTGGTGAGAAGTTCATCTCTTCGTCTCGTAGAACGGAGCACGCGAAGCGTCGCCATGGCAAGGGACCTTTCTTCAACTGTGAACATTGCTCTGCTATTTTTGTTCGTAACTCTGAATTGAAAAAGCATTTGGAAAAGTCACATGGCTTGAAAGGTGTCGAAAAGGCAGTTTTACGTCCACTGATAAAAAGTCAACCCACTCTGAAGGATAATGCTGAAAAAATTCAAGAAGATATTATTGGAGCGTCCGAAATAATGGTTATCGACAGAACGGAGGGGGCTACGCTGGCGCTTTCTGATTATAAAATGGAACCGCTTGTTAGTTGATACGGTTTGAAGGACCAATTTTAGGCGTAAGACAGATAGTAAGTGAACTTAATGAGGTGTTGCTACTAACTCGGTTACAGTAGGATCTGGTTCTGATTGAAGGATCGGGGTCAATCGTAAGATACGAGGACACGAAAAGGTGCCATTTTATTTTTTTCGCTTGACATATCTGACGGTGCCAGGTTAGTGTTTAGTCACCAATTCTTGTAATGGGTTTGATCTATTAAACAGTTCCGTGTTCATACTGTGAAATAATATTTGACCTTATTTGATGTCTTGTCACCTGACCTGGAAATTGTGAAGGTTGTTGTATTGACCAAGTTGCCTGTACCAAGAGAAAATGCTATTTAGATAGACTCAATTAAACGCTATCCCCCTTATTCGTGAAAACTTAAATAGCTCTTCAACAACACGATACCTTTTGTATCGCTTTGTCACTCTCATTATTGTTGTTGCCGCCATTTGCGAGTAAATGACATAACTAACACGTCAACTATGTTTTAGCGTTGCGTTAGTTTTTATGAATAAGGGGGTTACTGCCGCACTCAGAGACGTCAATTAACGTTAATGGTTCATTAGAGTCAAAATTCCATTTTTCAAAAGAGACTTTATAGGAAATAGAATAAATAACTTTTAAGAATGTAAAGTTTTGACTAATGAACCATTAACATTAATTGACGTCTCTGAGTGCGGCAATTAGATAATAAGCATTTTAGGTTTTGTACATTTAATTCGATTATTTAATTTAAGGCTGGCTTTTTAAATATAATTACCTAATGTATGTACTGTTTATTTTAGTTTAGATTAGTCTGATTCCATGTCGAATTTGTTAAATGTTTTCAATATAAAATTCGATTAAGTGTTCCATATGTTTTATTTGTAATACCCACTCAGAGCCACTACCTGTATTCAATCTTGAATTCGAATTCACATGTCAGATAAACCTAGAACTCTTTTCTTGCGTAATTTCTTAAGTTTATGGTAAACTTATGAAACAAAACTAAGCTTATTACAAAGATAGGAAACCCAGAAAAAAAATCGGTCTTGGCTTCAGGCGGGACTCGAACCGCTGCGGAAGACGCTGGTTCGGGTCCCGCAAGAGTTTAGTAAGATGATAATGCATTGAATCACTAGAAACCTAAAAAAAAATCCTTCAATATCTCACTAATAGTACTGACAATAAGGAGCTGAGCTACTCACTGCCCACTAGCGTCGTTTTCGGGAGATGGGACCAGTGAGAGTTTTTTGTACAGGCCGGCCCAGCGACAGTGGTCCAAAAATTTTTTTTAGGTAGAGACCTTCATAACGAGTCATTTAAAAAAAACATTAGTTCCGCGAAAAGCAATACTTTAGAAGTTATGATTTTTTCAAGTTTCTTTTGAAATTTCTCAACTCCAATCACTTCATTCACTCTTGATCGGAAACTATGGCCCTGAATCAGTTGAAATTTGGCATAGATGTACAATAGTAATATAGAAACCATATTATGTGCGAGTTTTAAGTTTATTCTAAGACAATTTGTTTTTTTTTTAATTTTCGTCCATAATTTTTCGCCATTTCAAAAACTAATACAATTTTCAAAAAATCACCGCTGCAATGTTTGTGCACTTGATGATTTGTTTATGATCTTAAAAACTGACCATAAGTATGATAATAGTCTATGCAAAAACTTGAAGTGATACAACCAATGGAAGACTTTCAAAATTAACATCATGTACGGTAAGTCGCTAAAATTCTAGAATGGTCCATTTCTGCACTGACCCTAATTTAAAAAAAAAAGTAGCCGAAATATTTTTTTTCGGATAGAGGGCATCATAGCAACTCATTTAAAAAAACATTTGATAGTCGACCAATAGTTTAGAAGTTATTATTTAATTATTTCTACTTTTATAATTGTAAATAATATTAAAATTTAATTATTCCTATTCCTTTTAAAAAAAATTATATAATATATTTAATTAGTCTAAGTAATCTATAACCCAAAAGCTCCCCTGATCCTATAAATCCAAAATCCGATCCGTTCCCAATATCCGAAATCCCTTTAATGTCCCATGTTTCCCTAACTTTGAAATTGGCAAATGCACAAGCCGTGCGAGCCATAATAAAAAAAAAAAAAAGTTATTATTTTTTAAATTTTGGGCATTAAGTGGTTGAACTCCAGAGACATAGATCACTTTTGTTTGTAAACTATCCGACTAAGGAACTTCAAATACGGGATGACTTAATGATTAATCCTATACTTTAATTGTCTTTGCTTTATTTTAGTTGACTAGTAGATTATGCCTTAACAGCATTAAGTCCGCCTTTTGTATCACTCATTGTATTGTAATGAATAAATGAGATAAATCCCTTTTCACTCTCTTCTATTCTTACTCATTTTGAAGTTCGTTAGTCGTATAGTTTAAAAACACAAGTGATTATGTCTCTGAAGTTCAACCACTTGGACCCAAAATTTATAAAATAATAACTTCTAAACTATTGGTTTTAGACTATCAATTGTTTTTTTTAATGAGTTGCTATGATGCCCTCTATCCGAAAAAAATTATTTAGGCTACTTTTTTTTTAAAATTAGGGTCAGTGCAGAAATGACCCATTCTGAGTTTTAGCGACTTACCGTACATGATGTTAATTTTGAAGGTGTTCCATTGGTTGCATCACTTATCATAGACTATTATCATACTTATGGACAGTTTTTAAGATCAAAAAAATCATCAAGTGCACAAACATTGCAATGGCGATTTTTTGAAAATTGTATTAGTTTTTGAAATGGCGAAAAATTATGGACGAAAATTAACAAAAAAAACAAATTGTCTTAGAATAAACTGAAAACTCGCACATAATATGGTTTCTACATTACTATTGTACATCTATCCCAAATTTGAATTGATTCAGTGCCATAGTTTCCAAACAAGAGTGAATTAAGTGATTGGAGTTGAGAAATTTGAACAGAAACTTGAAAAAATCATAACTTCTAAAGTATTGATTTTCGCGGAACTAATGTTTTTTTAAATGACTTGTTATGATGCCCTCTACCTGAAAAAATTTTTTGGACCACTGTCGCTGGGCCACCCTGAATAAAGTACAGTCAACAGCATATCAGGTTACCCCATTTCCGTATTTTCTCTCGCTCTTGCCAAATGTCATTCCTTGGCAATAGAGCAAGGAGGACTGACCGGAAATGGGTATCGTGATGTGCTGGCCACCGTACATAGCAAATTTAATCAAAAATCTCCCATTGGTTGGTTACACACGGATAAATTCATTCTGCTGACATCTTGAAATACAGAAAATATCTAATTATCGGGTCTTTATTGGACAGTTTTTGCTTAAATATTTTAAATATACCACAAATAATAAAAAAATATTGGCGGCGCTAGTGGGCAGTGAGCGGCCCCTTAACTTAGATCGAGTTTTAATCTGATTCTCTGCTACTTATTTATTGCCTTTTTTCGTGGGGAAATCCTCATGGGTACCTCGCCGCCCAAGAAGACGACAAGGTTATGACGGACTCCTACCGACTAAAACCCCACGGTCCTCAAACCGTGGCAATTTGGCGGCGAAGCTGGATGCACAATAGATTTACCGCACTGCTCCGCCACTAGTGCTAGCCCCTAACTGGGCCCTCTAAAACCGACCCCCAAAAAAGGAATGCGCAGGCACTTCCATCATCACGGTGGACGCCGAGATTACGAGCCAGATCGGTATGGCGCGGGCGCCGCCGCGCCGCGACGCACAGAGGGAATCAGCCTCAAAACACTGGCGGCCACCACCAACCGATTGTGCGTCTCCACCCCTACCACGCGCCTCTGGGCGCTTGCAGCCCCACTGGGCCCGTAACCTTACGTGTCGCCCTTGAGGGCTTCAGCAAGAGGGTGTCAAGTCCACCACACTGCCACGCCCACAGAACACACAAACTATAGCCACGCCTGAGTTCTCTTCGCTTCTCGGCGGTCATTTATTCATTTAGTGCGCTGTCGAGATCCAGTGCAACCGAAGAATTACGACTCATGTATTGTATGTCTTTCATGATTTTAAATCAATTATTAAAATAAAGATGATTGATTTCTGTTGATTTCACTCAATTTCACTGCAGTGGAAAGGAGAGAGTGAGATGCTGATTGTTTGTAAACGTATCGCTGCCACCGACCGGCTAAAACAACATTAAAAAGTCAAAAGTCAGTATGACAGTTCTTATGTCAGTCAGTCAGTGCAGTGCAGTGTGGTGTGTGAATTTTTTGGCTGTGCTAATAAAATTGCCTGAAATTACTTAAAACAATGACTTTCAAGAAAGATTTGCGGCAATTATTAAAACCCTATTACTGGGTAAACATGCTGTTGAGCGTCTCGTACGTCACATGCAAGCGTATTCCGTTAATTTGCAACGTTCTGTTCCCCGACGTCGATTGTGAGTTGGGCAGCCGGGAAACGGAAATCCTATTTTTCCTAATTATAGTGGTCATGCTGAGGACAAGAAAGGCAGGCAGCGTTACTATGGTCAATTATTTGTCGTCCTCATTTGTCTACACGAAGATTGCGAACCTAATTCTATGGTTTTATGCTGATATCAGGTGAGGTTTGGTAATGTTATGATTTTGCTTATTATTAAGATTATAAATCGCTTGTTGATTAGCAACTTATTTATTAGTGAAAAAGAGAAAAGTAAGGCCACGCTTGATAGGTTAAATCGGGAGTTTAAACCCCTGAATTCATGCAAGACAGGATAGTTGCTTTTATTTTAGAACTAGCTGTCCCGGCAGACGTTGTTCTGTTGTCAATCATTGGCAGGTAGAAAGGGTTGCTAAGGAAAACTATATTGTTGTTTTTCACTATATTCTTAGCATTTTCTCATGATTACTCACCTTTTAAACCTTCCCTGGACCTTCACAAATATTTCAAAACCAAAAATAGCCTTATAGGTCTAGCAGTTCCTGAGTTTTAGCAAGACTAACAAACAGCAATCCATTTTTAAATATAGAGAATTACCTTGATGAAAAGATACAGTGTCAGAGCTTGTCCATATAAGTGAACTAGGCAGCAGCCGATGGTGATGGACTTTGGTTGTGGCGATCGCAATCATAACAAACAAATGGAGTGTGACACAGACGCTGGGAAAAGCTATTTTTGCAAACAGTGGTTTTGCATAATAAACTGTCTGGCAATGTAATTGTTTTTTTTTGTATTGGTTGTTTAAATTGAATTTATAAATCTCTTACACCTATAATCCAGGTATTCCAGTCTTTACCCTAGGCCGCCCTAGAGCTTACAAATTGGCTAAACACTGTAACATAATTTCTTACTGATTGCAATGAATCACACCTCTGATCTTGTGATGGGTTTACTAGTAGAGAATAATAATAAAATTAACCCATTGAATTTACAAAAGTCAATCAACACTAAGCACGCACTCAGACTCATGCTGTGCTGTAAAATGTCAATAGGACTGAAAGGGACAGCTATACTTCTGAGGGATGCACAACATTGATTTGCATTCGTAAATTAGGAGTTTACTGCACAAAAAACAAATTCATTGAAAAAGTGAAGAATACAGTCTTATTGCTAAGAGCAACCTCTTCCAGACAACCCACAGGCAAAGTAAACCTGCCTTGAATATGATAATGTTAATGAGTAAAATTAGTACATGAGTGTTCTTGTGTTCCTTTGTTAGCATAGGCCTACTAATTTTTCCTAAGATTTCTATAGATATAAGAGGTGATATATTTCAGGTATGGTCTTCCGTATGGTGCAATAATCATCCTCACCGCGTTGCTGCTTCCCGAACCCACATACATAGGGCCTGAGCTTGTCACCTACTTCCGTGGACCTCAGAGCTTGGATGAGGAGTTGAAGAAAACTCCTAATGATAATGTTAATGAGTAAAATTAGTACATGAGTGTTCTTGTGTTCCTTTGTTAGCATAGGCCTACTAATTTTTCCTAAGATTTCTATAGATATAAGAGGTGATATATTTCAGGTATGGTCTTCCGTATGGTGCAATAATCATCCTCACCGCGTTGCTGCTTCCCGAACCCACATACATAGGGCCTGAGCTTGTCACCTACTTCCGTGGACCTCAGAGCTTGGATGAGGAGTTGAAGAAAAATAAGGTTTGTACAGCTGTGAGCAGGTGAAATTATAGGACAAGTTTTTTTATTCAAGTAGAACTAGAAAATTTCCAAAATATGTATAATCATAAAAACAAAGAATCATAGCAATATGAACTTCTTAAAAATTATAATTTTATGAGCAAATTATTTCTAAGACGTATGTTCCTTCACGATTGACAGTTGAACCAATAGTTTTTATTTGTTTGATCTTGCCATTATGCTGTAGTGTCAAAATAACCACAATCTCACACTGCCGTAACACCGGCTGGTGTTAGTAGGGAGGTCTCCCTAACTCCCTACGAGACGGGCTGTGTGAACGGCATTGTGCGCCAGGTGTAGTTAGAATAGAATAGAATAGAATGAAATAGAATTATTACATCCTCTTTGCTTATAATGATTAAAACTACAAAATGTGATTAACAGTTTCTGTCAATGTCATTATGGAGCAAGCAAAAACAGATGTTAGAGTGGTCAACTCTTCCCCGACTGTACAATTGAAGTCTTTGTTGGTAGGGCTCCACGTGGCTGGTATGTCTGTACGCGGCGTGGCACCCCGCCTGCGTCAACTTCGCGCCGGTCTTCGCCGAGCTGTCCGCCAGCTACAGCCTGGACAACCTCAAGTTTGGGAAATTGGATGTTGGAAGGTAAGTTTTGAATAATGAAGAATATTAGCATCTCTCTAAACCGACACTATTAAAAGCCAGAGAGTGTCGGATTATTAGAATGTTCAGATAACTGGATTACGGAGAAGTAAATTCGACAGGTTTTATTGTAACTAACCTTACAATCCTCCAACAATCTGAACTGAGCCCGCGTGTTGGAGAATGGCTCGTTCCATCTCATAGTTGAGGTGAGGCCTGTGCCCAGCAGTCGGACGTATACAGGGTGTCCCGTCAACGTCAAGCGGGCACGAGGTGATATGCTAGGTTATACCGGCTCTGGTAAAAATAAGGAAGAAAACCTATGTCACATGGTTTAGTAATAACAATATTATTTCTGAAAATTTTGAAAATCTACACCAATAACCTAGCCTATCCCTCTGTGCCCTCTTGACGTTGAGTTTTGGGACACCCTGTATAGGCAGTTTATGTTGTGTTGTGGACGTATTTGTTGAGGTAGTTTATTTTTGTTAGTTGCTGTAATTAATTATTTCCCCAGGTACCCTGACGCAGCAGCGAAGTACAGAGTGCAAGACGGGCCGACCAGCAGACAGCTGCCGACGCTACTCGTCTTCAAGGGGGGCGAGGAGAACGCCAGGAGACCGCAAGCTGACTCCAGCGGGAAACTGCAGAAGTAAGTATTTGTTCCATTCATAAAATAACAATCTGTTCCATTTATAGAATAACAATCTATTCCATTTATTAAATAACAATCTTGTCGATTTATACAATAACAAGCGAAAATTGTCCCCTGGCGTACTTAGCTATAATTTGACCGTGTGTACAAGATAGTATGATTATGTACTAGAGTGTAAACGAGATGGATACATGTTGCTCAGTGTCGTCTCAAACTGTCAATGCTTTGCTCAAGTGCACTAATAGTTGTGATTTTGGGTGACACTTTTATAGCACAAGTAACCTATCCACCTCTTTTTTATTATAATATCATTGTTAACTAGTATATTTACACCAAAACCTAACATATTCTGTGTCAGAGACTGGTAATTCAACTGATGCATTATCAAACAGCCTACTCCGAGAATCTAAATGTGAGGTGTATGTTCAGCAATAGAAATCTTTAAGCTGTAAATAATGGTGAATTGAGGGCTTCTGAATGTTACGTTCGATGTGAAAACAATAGTCCTCGTGCTCCACTGTAACATTTATTGCTACGTACTTATTTAAAAAAACAGTGCACAGTTTTTCTTTTTTTTGGCTTCTTTGCCAACAGCGATCTCTTCCAGACAACCTATAGGTGAAGAATAAATTGAAAGAAGAGGCAAAATCTGCATGATACTACATAATATAGTAGTCGCGAGAAAATTTCATATTAACTCCCGATATTTCAATACCATGTTTGTTCCAGGTTTCTCTTCTCGAAAGACAACGTGAAGGCAGCGTTTGATCTAGATGGCTTGTACCAAGACTGTAAGGCGAAGCAGGCTGCAGCTAAGGCGAACAAAAAAGACGAGTAGACTGAAAAGACCGCAGAAGACCGCTAGTAGACCGTCAGTAGACCTATCAGTTAAACTGTTTTAAATCACTACTAGTCCAAAAAACTATCAAAAGACCGAAACTAAGACGTCGAAGAATTAGTAGACCAGCAAATGTATTCTCAAAGTTAAATGTTTGTGGTCTTAATTCAACAAACCAAAAATATAACATAGCATTTTTAGTTAATCTTGTATTAACTTAAGAGAAATTGTTCGCTTACTTTTTTATATGCATTTTTAGCAACATATACAATATGTTATACCACTCCAACATGCATGTACCTACACTGTCATGAATAAACTAATATACAACTGCACATTCAATAGCTATCTTATTAATCAATAAATAATTAGTCGATACATAGTTAAATATGTATCTAAAACATTACCAAATAATTAAAATTAGTTAGAGGGAGCCTCACAAGAAATGTAAAGCACAGATTAAAGAGTGGTCTGATAGCAATAGTACTACCTTCAGTCCAATGATATTACAATAAAAAGAGGTAGATAGGTTATGTCAGTACTGACGCGAAGTCAAAAATTGTCCCCTGACGTACGTACCTATAAATTGACTGACTGTAGAAGATAGCATGATCATTTACTAGAGCGTAAACGAGACAGAGACATGTTGCGCAGTGTTGTCTCAAACTGTCAATGCTTTGCTCAGGTGGTCGAAGTCCTGATTTCGGGTGCCACTTTTTAGCACAAGTAACCTCTACGTGTTTTTATTATAATGGCATTGCTACAGTCCAACTAATGTAGGAAAAACATTTTGACAGCTGCCAGTGTCACTGGAAATTCTACTTCACCCCAATAGTAATAGGATTCATGAGCTGTGGCTTGACTTTTGAGCCTGACAGAACACTTGAACCCTTTTGGCATTGCTTAAAGTTTAATGTCAAATGACACTGGCAGCTGTCAAAATGTGTTTCGTAGATTAGTTGCACTTTAATATAAATATTTAAAACTTTAACTGAAGGTTTTGGAAAACCATTGTTTTTATTTATATAATTTGCCAATTCTTGTGACGATTAGAAAGGGATCACACACACAAATAGATTGCCCTTTATCAAGATCTGACTACCTAGTTGTAAGTTTCAATAATATTGTATTATGTGAATGTTATTAATAATATTAACTCTAGTGTTAAGCTCTGACCGAGTAGCCATTTTTACATTTTTGCAATGGATTGTGTTCAAATGCGTATTTATTTTGTAGTTTTTGTAAATAAACATGTTTTAGTTGATGTTTTACTTTATTTCATAACTGCATCATATATTCCTTCCTATAAATGACTTTATAATCATTAAAGGAGTGGCTTTTACATGTAGAAAATATTAACGCTTTTTATGAACGAGCGATTACCGAATTAGTCGATTACTAGGTCTCATTTTAAATAAAACTTGTTTATTTTCCCTACATTCAAAAAACAAAACAAAAAAAAAATGTTCCACGAGATACATAAAAATTGAAATTTATGACTGCAATCTAGCGACGTCAACTGAGACCAACAGCATAACGTGCCTTCCGCAGCACGGAGATGCCCCATTTCCCTCAGCGTATACAAAAAAAAGGGTTACCTACTTCATAGTTACCTAGAATATAATTCATACCAGTGAGGGTAGATCTTATTTTCAATGGCCGACACAAACACTAGTCACAATGTCAGCGTTGCCCAAAACAGAAATAATTTTCTTTATTGTTTGTGACCTCTTTTCGAAGAATAGAAAATACTTATAGGTATGCCCTTTGTGTGTGCTTGTGCGAACTCCTAAGAACATTGCTATTGTCAATCGTCAGTGCCGACCATGTTGAAATCGAGTGATACACCAGGTGAGTTGGCCTTTTTTAATCTCACTAGTTTCGTCGTCCTAGCTTTCGAATTTGCCTTCATAACACGGTAGGTACGATACTAGGACTCGACACAGATCATCTATTTTCGATTTCAAGGGTCTTACCCCCGAGTTCACAAACAATGATTAACGCTAAGCACGCGCTCACGCTCATGCTGTCCCTTTCAGTTGATTGACGTTAGTGAATTCGGGGGTTAGTGTTTTAAGGCCCCATTCAGTCGCTGCGTGTAGTGCGTTGTTCAATTTATACCATTGCGTGTGGATACGCAATGCCCTATAGTTCGTTCGCATTAAGAATACGGTGATTTTTAAATTTCATTCCGTTACATGGAGAAAAACTCAGTTACAAAACCGTTGCTATTGAAAGAATGCGTTCCACTAGGTAATGTGAACTTGGCTTTCTAATTAGGAACTATTTGTTTTAGGTTAGGGGGCGTGCTAGATCGAAGGACGAGTATGGAAGTACTGCATTCTTAATGCGAACGGACTATAATCTAGTATATCACTAAAAACACGTGAAACGACGCAGCGGTTGTGTCAATGAGGCGTCACCCTTAAAACGTATCTAGTACCTACTTATTTATTTATTAATTACACAAAATAACTAAAAAGAAGTAAGAAAAAGTATATTAGCGGACTTAATGCCTAAAGGCATTAAGTCAACAACAGAGAATTTAGGAAACAATGTTATCCATATTATATTAAGCTAATTTCTGTGTTCGACAATCATGCACTTTTAAGATAACCCTTCCCTAGCCTTGATAGCCCTTCTTGAAGGCTACGTCAAGAGAAACCGTTCGCGTTCTGGCATCTAGATAGTGCTAATAGAGTACTTATCTAATTTGGTTATTAATCATAGACGGACACGAAACGTATAGGAAGACCTTGAGCCAAGACTTTCGAGTTCTAAATTGCATACCTACCCATTACCTGTGTAGTTACGTAGGTACTTTATAGTAAATAAATCAAATATGACGACATCTTGTAATTATATTATAATAAAAATACGTAGATAGGTTACTTGCGCTAAAAAAGTGGCACCCGAAATCAGGACTTCGAACACCTGAGCAAAGCATTGACAGTTTGAGACAACAAGTCATGTCATGTAGGTATGTCTCGTTTACGCTCTAGTAAATAATCATGTTATCTTGTACGCGGTCAAATTATAGGTAGGTACGTACGCCAGGGGACAATTTTTGAGTTCGCGTCAGTACCGATTTACCCTTCATTAACCTTTTATTTACCTTTTTTTTATTTAACCTTTTTAATAAGTATCATTGACATAAATGCCTGTTTTGCGTGGGCATCGAACCCGCGAACATCGACGCTATATATATATATATATATATATATATATATATACCTAAGCACTTTTTGTCCTTTTTTAGAGAACCTTTCATAATGCGTAGGTATGCCTAATGATATTTTTACTAGACAATAGCAAGGTTTAAAATTTAATTAAGTAACTTGAGTTTGTTTTTAAATAAAAGGCGATACAGTCGCTCATAAAAAAGCGGAACTTAATACCGTCGTACCTACAGCAACACCAAAATGATGTGTGCGTACATATCTAGTGAGGGTGAGGGCCAAGACATACAAATCTGTCATTGTAGTAATACAATTGCTCTCTCGAAGCTGAATGTAAATACCTAATTGCAATGCAATAAGGTGCTGTTTGCTTCTCTTTTCTCAGAACAAAACACTTTTGTAGGTTCAAAACGCACCTTCCTATCACGCATTCACGCCCAACGTTAGCTTCCAATCAAGTAGGTGAGAGTTTATGAAGTTGAGAGTCCCTTTGCCAATACAACAGCAACTCAAGTATGTTTATTGAATGCTTAATTTAAGTATCTTTAGGAAACATGATCGGTGCCTACTTGCCTAACAATGGGCGCGGGAAACGAATAATTACGCAAAAAATCGCACATCCGACTGATTGCTAATTTCCCAACACCCAGTTTTCCTTGCGATTCATCCAAATAACCACGTCTCGCTGCAAATAAATAAATGCGTGAATTTTTTTAAAACTTTAAATGTCAAGGCCGCCATTTTTGAAAATCTGCTGTCAGATTTAGGCGGGTAAAATGACAGGGCATAGTGTTGTGCTCTTTTACGTGTTATTTGTCACTGTGATCGTGAATCAAGTGACCGCGTGGACGATAGATTTGCCGGAAGTAAGTAAATACTTTGTCGAGAAATATGAAAATCCACATCCAGAAAGCGAATACCTTAAAAATGGACAAATTAACGACAATATAAAAGGTGATAGTGTGCAGAACCCAAGAGATGATCCAGAATATAATTATTACAATATGCAAAGGAATCGCGGACTGGATGTTCAAAGCGGAGATCAAGCTTCCAATATCTACGCGAATTCCTACAAAAACTATGAGTCCTATATGGTTCGAAAAGTAAGTATGTATGTTTTTTTTCACCATTTTCTTAACAATGAATCTATCTATCAATTAGATTATATCTATTTTGTTATATAGGACATAAATTGTACAAAACTGTAGGGCTTGAGAGCCTTCTGCCGCCACCCCGAACATGCCCCAGTGTTGCGCTGTTTCCGTTATGTTTTATAGCAACAGTTTCATTACATTCACGCACGAATTACCTTCATACCATAACTTTACAAAAAATATATTTTAGTCGTTTAAGAATCGTATAGGTACTTATTTTTACCATAGACCTGCAAAACTTAATTTACAGCGAATAACTATTTAGAGAGAATGCATACTTTTTTTTTCACACAATAGGTGCAAGCAGCACTCCACAACGGCACAGCCTACCTGGAGGGACTGCGCTTATCCATAGAGCGCTATATCGTACTGCTGGAGAAATGCAGCAGGCTGGACTCTTCTACGGTAGGTTTATACCACAGATGGGCCAAATGGTCGGCTAGTTGACCAAAATTGTAGTCGGCCAATCTTAGGTTTTTATGCTCATTTTTATTGGCTGACGTGTTAAAAGTAGATCGGATAATTTAGACAAACCTTCTTTATTGCCCCAAAACATAACAGTAGTTGGTATTCAATAATAGAGACCAATCAGGCGATCTTTTCCAGACAACCTTCAGGTAGATAGAGAATAATAAGAAAACAAAAATTCAATTGTGGTTAAGGTATAATATGCGATTGATTTTGATTAAATATGCTAAAACTAGCGGACGCCCGCGACTTCGTCTGCGTGGACTTTAGTTTTCTGAACACTATCTTCTATTAATTGTAGTATTCTGATAACCAATATTACTGTAAGGTTTTATCCAAATCCGTCTAGTAATGTTTACGTGAAAGAGTTACAAAACATCTAAACTTAGGTACAAACTTTCGCATTCATAATATTAGTAGGATAGCGATATGAGATAGATGAAAGAGAGAGAATGGGAGAGAGAGACTAATACACTCAAGGCCTTAATGCAACTTCTCAGGGAATTTCATCCGACCCGAGGTTACCTCTCTCCACCGGCGAGTTCTCCGGCATCCGCGACTGGCCTGAAACGTGTCGGGAGGCCACCAAGACCAGCGAGCATGTGAGGAAGCTGGCGGATCTGGCGCTGTACACCACCAGGCGTCTGCAGGATGTTGCGTTCACTGCTAAGTATAACAAGGTACGGTGCAGCGTTGGTCCCGCCCTAAAGACCTCTCTCAGTGCACGGAGCCTCCAAGCTGCGTGCTCTGCGGAGAAACGGGTCATCCCGCAAACTACCGCGGTTGCCCCAAAGCCCCTAAGTCCCAGCGCCCCAGTCGCGCCCCGGCTCAGAGCCAACTCTCCTGGAGGGCCCGTCCAGCCCCCATTAACTCCCAAGTCCGCCCAGCCGTGCCAGACCAATCTCTGGCCAACTTCCCGGCCCTAACAAAGTCCCCGCAGACTATCCCTCCCCTTATTAACGTACCCTGGGTACGTAATACCTCCCAAGTGGCACCTAGCCCTCCCAATTACCAGGCCCCTGTCGCCAGGCCCGTACAAAGGCCCGCGCCTCCCTCGCCTCCCGCCCCGCAGGTCACACAAACCTCCCAGTCCTCTCTAAGCGACTACTCTCTAGTGTCGCGCTTCCTCGGAGTAATAGACTTCGACGAAGTTTCTAGAGTAGCCAACCTACTCAGAGCCGCCGAAGGCAATCCCGCCCTCATGTTCGAGGCGGCTATCCAAGCCCATAAGATAGGCATGTCCCTGTCCACTTTTAAATGTAACCCATAATGGATGTTACACCCAAAGGTAGAGTCAAACCTAGGTCCCTTAGAGTAGGGTTTTTCAATGCTGACGGTTTATCCAAAAAGCATTCTTTAGTAGCTGATTTTGTCAAAACCCACCAATTAGATCTCTTTTTAGTTCAGGAATCTTTCCTAAAGCCCTCTAAACGGGATCCCAGAATAGCTAATTATAACATGGTCCGTAACGATAGGTTAACAAACAAGAAGGGTGGCACCCTTATTTATTATAAACGATCTTTGCATTGTACACCCCTAGACCCTCCTCCCAATCTCAAATGGTTAGAGACCTCTGTCTGCCGTCTCGGTATGACTGGTCATAGCCCTATTACCATTGTCTCCGCCTATTTAGGGCCGAAGCAACGCGATAACGCTAAAGATCTTACCAAAGATGACCTTCAGACCATAATGAATCTCGATAGCTCGGTTATTCTGGCGGGCGACTTGAACGCCAAGAGTGGCGCGTGGGATTGTAATTGTACAAACCCACGCGGCAGGGTGCTCGAGTCGCTGGCCACCTTAATTGGCTTCGATATCATTGCTCCCATGAGTCCCACCCATTTCCCTAAAATTGAAGGCCATAGACCTGACGTGCTCGATATAGCACTTCTAAAGAATATAAACCTACGTTTATCTTCTATAGAAGTGCATCACGAGCTCAGCGAATCAGACCATAGACCTGTGATCTTAGAGCTCATCCCCCGGATAGGACCCCCAGACACAGGCTCCCCTGCCCCTGAAAAAGTAATAGTGGATTGGAATCGACTGGGCCACAGCCTCAAGTCTATTCCAAACCCATTATTAAACTTAGCTTCTGGAGATTTATCCTCCATCCAAGACACAGTAGGTGCGATCGATTCTCTCACCAGTCACGTACAGAGCGTCGTGGAGGACTGCTCACGGCGGGTCCCTGTGTTGGGTCACCAACGCTGGAATCTGCCGCCTGATGTACGTGCGCTGTTGACGGAAAAGAACGCCGCCACCCGCGCTTACGACTCTTATCCCACTGACGCTAACCGTCGTCGCTTACGGTCTTTACAGAGGGACGTGAAGCTCCGTATAAGCGAGTTTCGGAACTCTCAGTGGGACGAGATGATTAGTAGTTTAGAGCCCTCTCATCAAGCCTTCTGGCACTTAGCCCGAAAGCTTAAATCCGACACCATTTCCACAATGCCTCCCTTAGTCCGTCCCAATCTGCCCCCGGCTTTCGATGACTGTGAAAAGTCTGAATGCCTCGCAGATAGCTTAGAAGCTCAATGCTCCCCCAGTACCCTCCCAGTAGATAACGACCATGTCTTGAAAGTCGACTGTGAAGTCGCACGTAGGGCAAGCCTCCCTCCCTCCGATCCTCCTCTCGCTAGCGTCACGGTCGAGGAAGTTCAGACTATCGTCAAGGACCTCCACCCCCGAAAAGCACCAGGCTTTGACGGGATCTCCAATAAAGTGCTCAAGCACTTCTCCACTCCTCTTTTTATAGTTCTCACTGCGATATTCAACGCAGCTTTGAGTAACAACATCTTTCCGCAAGCGTGGAAAGAAGCTATTGTCATTGGCTTTCCCAAGCCAGGCAAACCCCGATCCAAACCCACTAGTTACCGCCCCATTAGTCTCTTAAGTTCCATAGGGAAACTTTACGAGCGTATCATCCTTAGACGACTCAAGGACTATGTAGAGTCCAAGAGCCTCCTTCCTGACGAGCAGTTTGGCTTTAGACCCAAACACTCTTGCGTCCAGCAGGTGCATCGCATTGTCGAGCAAGTCCTAACCGGTTTTGGTAGGCAAAAGTGCCACAGAACCGGCGCCCTCTTTTTCGATGTAGCGAAAGCGTTTGATAAGGTCTGGCACAATGGCTTGATTTACAAGCTATATACACTTGGTGTCCCAGATCGTCTCGTGCTCATCATTCGAGACTTCCTTTCAAATCGCTCTTTTCGCTACAGAGTGGAAGGCATTCTGTCTCAACCACACCCCATAAGAGCCGGAGTCCCTCAAGGCTCCGTCTTGTCCCCCATCCTGTTTACGCTGTTCACTAGCGATCTCCCAACCTTTGATTGCCCTCGGGCACCTATTAAGATAGCTCTTTTTGCTGATGATACAGCTCTGTATTGTACGCACCCCAGACTAGATTTCATTCTCAATTCTCTCCAAACCGCCGCCGATACAATCGGTGACTGGTTTAGGAAGTGGAGAATTGAAGTCAATCCTGACAAAAGCGCCGCTATCCTCTTCAAAAGGAGCCGCGATAAAGACCCACCCAAACTCCCTGAAATCACTATGTTCGAACAACCTATTCCCTGGGTAAAGACAGTTCGATACTTAGGCGTCCAACTTGACAGTAGTTTGAGCTTCCATGACCACATTAAAAAAGTCCGCGATCGTGCCGCCTTTGTCCTAGGCCGCCTCCACTGTCTTATCAATAAGCGTAGTAAGTTGTCCCTTAGAAATAAGGTTCGACTTTACACGTCTTGTATCCGCCCCATCATGACCTATGCTAGCCCCGTGTTTGCACACGCCTCCTCCCGCTCTATCCATAAGCTACAGACCCTCCAGAATAGGTTCATGCGCAAGGCCACGGGTGCCCCGTGGTTCTTACGCAATGAAAATCTCCACTTAGACTTAGATCTACCTACCATCCAGCAGTATCTAAAACAGTTGTCCTCCAAATTCTTCGACTCTACCATGACCCACCCAAACCCCTTAGTAGTCCAAGCCTCTAATTATATCCCTAGGCCCCTTAAGGGCAAGAAGTCCCGAAAACATCGTCGTACCAGACATGTCCCACTAGAGCCCGATGATGCCATCACCCGCTTCATCGCCTCCGTCAAACAGCTCGCGCCAAGCCAACACTCCACAAGACCGAGATATCGTCCACGCCGGCGTGGACGCGCGTCGCGGCCCCAATCTTTTAGTTATGCTTCGCGGTACCGGCACGTCCCCGGCCGCTTCTCTCCCCAAACTTACGTTAGATTACCTAGTCCCAGTAACGCCCTAAGCCGAGGCTCGGCCCCCCCTGGGGGCACCCTTAGGCCTGTTACTTAACTGTTAGGGGTTGCGAGCCTTCCGCTCACCCCATTGCCCGGTAAAGCTGTGAAAGTCACAACTTGGACTAACAGCTAGTCAATTCAAAAAAAAAAAAAAAAAAAAAAAAAAAAAAAAAATGCAGCGTTGGTGGGTGTAAAAGTGGGAGACTCAACACCCGTCAGGTCTGACGGTCTGAGAAAGGTCACAGGATTTCCATTTTAGTGTATGAGCCTGGTTGCTCACAAAACATTGCTTTGTAAAACCGAGCAAATATTCCCAGATGAAAGAAATAAAACGCTTTACTCAGTGACACAAAACAGATAAAAACGACACGACTAGATTTCATATTCAGGTCTGGGTCTAAATTAGAGTTGCCACGAATAGTGATTTGGCCGAATACCGAATATTCGGCAATGCAGTCGGCCGAAGCGTACTAAGTACATGTTAGTCGCGCGCATTTTCCAGTTTGAGTTAAGTAGTTTCAAAAAAGGTCAGATCACATATAAATTCTTGCAGGACGACAGCATGGAAGAAAACGAGTTATTACTACGTCTAGCGTGGTACTTGGACAAGCTGGCGCAACTCACGGGGTACGACCCAGATCCACACTCGCACACAACCACTGAGAAACCATCTGGTAAGTATTCCCATCCTTGTGGCTTGGCAGGGATCAATGGTGTAGAGTATTTCATTGCTATTCGACCGCCACTTCAACTTCCATAACTTCCACTTCGAGCAGTAGCCCTCTAAAATGGTACTCACTCATACAGTAATACAGTCACCAATCTAGAACTGGGCCAAGCTGGACAAGAACGCCAATTTTTGACTTGAATTGCAGGTGTGAGAATATGAGAGAGGACCTCTTTACCCTTGAGACGGAACGGGCTTAATTAGAAATAATAAATAGTCAGATCTTGATTTCGAATTCAGACTTGCATATCAATCGCATCTACATTATAAAATCTTCACAAAGTCACAATTTCTTTCCATATTTAGAACCGATCCAAGTTCGCCGCGTGCCGTTCCCCTCAGACGTCACAGAAGAGATGAAGAGAGCAATCCTCAACTGCCTAAGGACCAACTTGTCTGGTCCTACATCAGAGCGCTGCGCTTTCCGTGTGCCCCAGCCCGTATTGAGACAACTCGCTAAGATGCACAATATTAGTGGTGAGTGAGAAATAATTGTGTCAGGATGGTGAGATAAATAGCTAGGAATCATAGAAGAACGAATAAATTCCATATAATCTTGCATGGTGCAACAATTATATTAAAATTGATTGTAATGCATAAAAAAACAGTAATATCGCAACAAACAATACTCATACTCGTAAACAAAGTCTTTACTTGCTAGTAAAAGCCAAAATGGATTAATCCTACTATTTGCTCTTATTATTGAATGAGAAATATTCTATCATTAATTAATAAATAATGATTGCATATAACTAAGTTAACAACCAAAATTGCTTAGAACGGAACAACCGCTACCTGTTTGTAACTTATTATAAAATGTATCGGAATTCACCAGCCGGTTATAAATTTTCTAATGCGGTAAATTATCTAATTAAGAAAAACCGCACAAGTCATGGCTGAACATTGTGCTAGAACTTCGAGTACGTATACAAGGTTTTACTTGCAGAGTTTATTATTACCTCTATGATATTAAGATTCATTAATTAATACGTTACCATTGTTTCATTAGTTGAAAATATATTAAACGTCTAGAAGATAATACGTCTACTTTATTCGTACAATGATTTGCTGAGAACCATTTTACAAACAATTTAATTAACACTAATAGTAGTTGCAGTTGATGGCAAATCAGGCTTCCCATTTTCCTTTTTTGTCCTGTTCTTGCTAAATGACAGTTCTCTGCAATGGAGCAAGAATAAATGACCCGATTTAGGTAGCCTGCCATGCCGTTGACTGTACATTATTTTGTAAATATTTTTTGTGCATTAAAGTAAATCAAGTTAAATCTTCTTTCAACTTACTTTACAATAGGTTTTTTACTCGTTGCAAGAATTACGAGAACAATTTAAGAAACTTGGACATATTAGGTTCATTTTGAGGTTGTGTAACTAGAAAATTTAATTATGATCGGGATTAAAAACGCAGCAAGAAATAATCAAGGTAACGGTAATTTACAGACAGCGCATTCCGTCAAGACACACTGCTGCCAGGCCGAGTCTCACGCCGATCAAGTGACGATACTCCACTGGCATCCCTAGAGCCGGAACTACTCCTCGCCACAGACAACAAACGCGTGTTTCCGCCTGTCAAAAGCGTTCGGAAACGGTCCGTCTCTGACACAAATAATCCTTTAGTAAAAGTTTTGAAATATTACGCCAAGTACAAAGTGTGGATCGGCTCAAACCCTTTAACGGAAAATACAGAAGATTCCTCACTAAAATTTGACATAGATGTTAAAAACAGTTTGCATTCTAAATCAATTGTGAAACGATCTTTAGAATTCAAAACGAAATTAAATAAAATTCCCGAAGATTCAATGCAAGATATGAGTAAATACGTAAAAAGTAAACCGAACATTCATTATAATATCGATAGAGACCGAGCTAATCGTATAAGAGCTGCTTTAGATGCTTTACACAGCAAAAAAGTGCTTTCAAAGAACAAAATTAAGAAATTGAAAAAGATTTTCAGATACAAACGCTCCATTCCTTTAGAACATATCAGCGAGTCCATAAAAACTAATACAGACATACATTACGATATTCATAAAGATGTTTCAGATAAGCTTAAAGCTGTGGTCCACCACTTGCACGGCCACGGGGGCCATTTCCCCCTCCACGAGCATTTCCACCACGAACCACACCACCACCATCCGATTGAACACACGAACATAAAAACTGACTTTCATTACGAGAACATTCACAAAGAAGAGCCGGGTGAGAAAATCAAAGCCGCGTTGCATCATTTGCATGAAAAGAAAGTTATTTTGCAAAAAAAGTTCGAGACACTGCGTAAAATACTCAAGCCGAAGCGTGAGGTCCACTACGAAAGCCCTGAAATTCCTGGTCCCCAGGATGATATAAGTTATTATTGAAATAATAAACTGAGATATTATAATCATAGCATTAATTTAATTTAATTCCAGCTGTAATTAACCTCTTTTTAAACTATATCTGACATGGACGAATATCTTTTTTATTTGGGAGCTTTTTTATAGTTTTTCGATTTACTATGACTAAATTATTGTTTGTATAATTTGACATTTATTTTTTTATGATTATTAAAATAAGAAATTACTTTATAAACTAGTTATTTGTTTTATTTTATTGATAATTTTGTAACTACTGTTACTTCAACCCCACATACAAAAACTACTATATTGTGTACTGAGTTACAACGGGTAAAATTAGAAAAAATCTTTATAACTCAGTTACAAGAAAGCTAGTGCTGATAAGGTCATAGTTAGAAATGAAATTCCTGATTTATTACATAAAAATATATTCAATATCATACTTGAGAACCTGTACTAACTAAAATAACATGAATTCTCACAACGAGCGTTTCCAATACATTTATTACGTGAAAATATGCACAAATTACGTTATTGCCTTCAGACACGCGAAATTTGGCTCGAAGATTAAAGTTTACTTTAGTAAATAGACCCTTTTATAAGCAATGAGAGATTTTTCTTCATAAGTTCCGCAGAGCTGAGTTTCGCGTGTCCATGTTCCAAGGCGTTACATCTGAGTTATAAGAGTATATTATAAATTGTATGTAGGATACAGCACTAGACCTAATTGCGTACAAGTTTGTAATAAATATTTTTAAAAAAATACGCTAGTCCATTTTTGATCTTGGAATTTCTGAACGTTTTTTTCTTTTAAAATTATTCATTTAAAAATCTTAAAAAGAAAGTGGATTAGTGCTGTATCTTACTGTTCTTTAAGATATCTCTGTTATTAATACTAGCTTGCACCACCGGAGACAAAAAAGTATTTAACAATCATAAAACTCGATAAAATCAACGACTATTTAAGAAGGTGGCGAGTTGTACTTGGAAGTGGAGTTACTGGGCAGACGAAACCTTTTTACTACTGCGGCAAACTCGAACATAAAGTTTCCCAAGTTTCATTGCTGCAAAAGTAACAAAAACTCCTGTAATAATCCGTCAGTTGTATTGTCACCTGCAGTAGTAAATAGGTCTTGAAAATACTAACTTTCAACAAAAATAACAAAACCGGTAGTGCAACACTAGTATTTAAAAAACCTTAAAAACCCTACAATGTCAGAAATGGCCAATTTTTTTCTTAAAGCAAAAACTAAAAAAGTTATTACTTAAAATTATGCATATAATTCGGATGACGAGGTTGCAGTGGCTAAACTACACCAATACCGGTTCGAACCGGTTATGTGAGGCATTCGATTTTAACGAGGCGAAATTGCGTGTAAAGAATTTTAATATTCGAAAAAAAAGTAGCCACTGTCAAAACTCGGTCCGAAGATTACAGAAACATATTAAATAGCATTGAATACACTTATTTACTAAAAACTGGATTAAACACATTCATATTGTCCACGCCAATACCTTATTGCTTTAATACTTCTGTTATTGTAAACTTGTTGCATTTTTTTAGAAAATTAATTTTATATAATTGAAAAATTCTCAAAAAATTCAACATGCACTAACATTAATTTCAGAATGTATTTTTTAAAATAAATGACATTTTCCAGTAGTTAATATTAATAAAAGGCATTTTTAAGATCAACATTGTAACAAAATCAATGACGAATGAGCACCATAGAAAATGCAATTTAAAGGCACATTTTGAAGGCACATACATTCAGATGTTCAAATAACATTTATTCTAGAATATATCAGCTTAATTTACTAAAATTGGTCCCATCTTTTCAAATTGTCTTTTATTTGTGACCACTTTTTAATTTCAGAGGTGGAATGTTTCATATTTTTTAGTTTTATGAGATTTGACAGATATACTTGCATTTATTTATAATTTTCTCATTTAAAAAAAAACTGAATGTCAAATCTCAAAACACTCATACATAAAAAGTATGAAAAAAGTAGCTTACTTAGTAATTACACAATTATTATGAACGTACCAAATATGGTACGCCTTGTATATAAAATACAACAATAAAAAATATAGAATGTAGTTTAGGTAAGATTTAGGTAGGATTTATTATACAGGGCTGTTGCTTTTAAGCCCTGATAAATTTTTATTTTCTTTTTATAATCCATAGCATTTGACTATGACTTAAGAGCCTTACCGCCAAACTAAAGACACGTAAGTTAAATTTTATGTAAAACATACTTTTTGATAAATATTGAAGAACTTTTAAAGGTGTCCAATTTTGACACTATTCAACAATCAATTTTGACACTTCAAAGGCCCACTCTCCGTGAATGAACATTGGAGACTCAATAATACTCATCAACTACCTAGAAGACTACCATAGGCACGAATTACAGGCTAGGTATTAAAATACTTTATCTTAGCCTATTCCACATTCTATGGACAATATTTGATTTATTATCAAGCGAAGGCACGATTTTTAACAACTTATCGACCAAAACGGCCATATACAAAAACTGATCGTATATCATACCAATAAGATATTATATACAAACTTATCTAAATGATTATAAGTGAAACCATTTATAGGTTTTTAACGAAGGTTAAAAGATTATTGTAATAACTATTACAACTCGAACAGATATATTTTAAAATGACATAACCTTGCTTAAAAGCCAGTAATTGCTTTCACAAAGTTGTAGACCCTCCTACTCACTTGTAGGCCAGCCTACACACAGTGAAGGCCTGTGGAGGCCTACATATGGCTCTGAGGCCGCTTCTTCCTGCTGAACAGGCCTCCGAATACGCCTTTCTTGTCTTTCTTTTCTTTCGTCACTCCGCTAACTGATAATTCTGATTCACCTGACGATCTGTTGGCAAGATATTTACATTATTATTTAAAACACAACGCTTATTATTTTTTGAATAGACTGAATTGATCAAGAAATAAATAAATTTATCACGAAAATTTACCAAAATATTGTCAAAATCTAGAACTACGAGTAGGTATATTAAAAAATTCGCACTTCGATGTCAGATGTAAACATCCATTATTTAAATAAAATAATTAAAAGGTCATTATTTTAGAGAATTCAAAAATCATCTTTTTTACAAAAAATCATCATTTTCATAAAAATTAAAGTTAAAATATCGTATTTAGTACTTCAAAATCTTTATCTAATATTATTTATTTCACTAACCTTGAAGCCGGTCGCTGGTCGAGAGCAGGAGAGCCTCCGCTACCCGCAACAGACGCAGGTCTTGTAGCGTTGTTGCCGCCGTATGCTGAGGAGATAAGGTTCAATGTTAAATGACTAGCATTCATTCTAAGTTCACAGTTTCATTCCGGTCTGATACCTATTGTTGTAATCCCCCCTAGTATTTTTTTTACTAATAATCATGAGAGTTGGATCACAGAAAAGGGGATCGGCCTAGCTGAAATATGATTCCAGTAGTAATGATAAAAGAAATGGAATAATTTGGTACTTTATGATAATAAACTATAAGGTTCAAAGTTGTAAGACTTGCTTCTTATACAGGGTTGCTGCAAGCTAGCTAAATAATTTATTTTAACTGAAATTAATGTATGGTTTAGACTTCTCGATGAAGAGTAATCAAATATGGTATTATAATTATAATAAATTACAGTTTATACTGAAACCAAGGTTAAGTCTACTGAGTTTACTAACAATATAGCTTGGTCCCCTAGGAGTGAGGAGATTGGACTAACTACAGTATCAGACTACATACATAACTTAAAATAAATAATACATCCAAACCCAAATCCAAAGCTTTGCCAAAAACTACCCAATAAGAGAGAAGGCTCTGTATTTCACACATTTCAGCATGATTTAGACCTTTTTCATCGTTGTTAAGAGTCAAATTGGTATGCTAAGCCCATATATCACCCTTTCCATAGATACATTTATGTTTTATATTGAAACAGGTACTCATAGCCCAACTAATCTATGAAATATTTTTTGACAGCTGTCAGTGTCATTGGAGATTCAACTATAAGCAATACTAAAAACGGTTCAAGTGTTTTGTCAGGCTCAAAAGTCAAGCCACAGCTCATGAATCATATTTGCTTTTGCATTGAAGTATAATTTTCAATGACACTGGCAGCTGACAAAATGTATTTCTTATATTAGTGGGACTATAGTGTGAGTTTAAGGTCCAGTTGTAATACATAACTGTAAAATAAGGAAACACAGAGCCAAAATACCCATAGCATATAACAGAAGCATAACATCTACGTCCTTCGTCCTACGTCCATCTACTTTCCGATCCGGTGGTAGCATCACATTTATTTAAGTACAGTATATTTATTGTTTACATTTAATATTATGGTATTCATGTCTATTATTAAATATGTTTTGTTTGTTAATTAGATTTGACGATTTAAAAGTACTCTGTAACAGGTCTATTTAAATAAAGCTATTTTTGATTTTGATTTTTTTTGATTTTTGACGTTTCTACAAAAGCATATAAAAGTTCAGACAAAAAGAGTAACATTCCCGCTAGATATTTATTTATTTATTTATTTATTTAAGATCACCAACAAGTTTACACTAACATTAAGCTGAAGTATACATTTCAAATTGTAAGCATGATAAGTATAAACTTAATTATAGGTGACGACAGCATGCATGACGACAACAGCAATACTTAAAAAAAATATATATATAAAGTTTAAAAGAAAATGTTTGTATATTTGTATATAATAAGGAAATAGAAGTAGATTATATCCTTCAATTGGAAATCGGTTGAAAGAACTTATCGGTTTGATGCGTGTTTTTTCATATTGTTGTTTTTTTATACTCAATTTTTATTTTCATTTCAGAAGTATACATAATAGTATCAAAGATGTAACGACACGAACTTGACATGTTTAGTTTTAATAATTTAAATGTTGAGTTTACTTTATATGAATTAAATGTTTAAATTTTTCAATGGCCCCTTTGCCTGGCGTCTATAAAAAATGTCAGGACACACACATATAGGTGTCGTTAAGGGGTGCCCTTGACATAGACACAAAAATATACAATATTTAAATAATTTACGGTTCGCTAAAAAATCTTCAATTTTATTGTAGCAATGAAATCTACAGATAGAATCATAGGTATACATGTATAAATATACATACAACAAGCACTCACATACATAAACACAACATATATAACACAGCACATACATTTCACCCGATGAAGCACATATAGGAGATGGCTCGATCCTGCGCGCGTGTTTGAACACACAAATCAAATCTTAATATTATCTATACAATTTTATATCTGCCAATTAAAGATAAAAGAGATAATACATAGGAAACTTAAAGGAAATAAACAAAAGTAGCAATAGTTCAGGATTTTATACAAGACAGAAAATTTTGATAAATTTACAATATTACACGAACGAGCGAACATATCATTGAAGTTTTAAATTAAAGTAACATATTTTCTGATCAATTTTATATAACTAGTTAAGGTTATTTTTATGTTTCTCGTAAGTGTAGGAAATAACAAGCAACTACAACTACAAGAGAAA
Organism: Udea ferrugalis; assembly: GCA_950022985.1. NCBI lineage: Eukaryota > Metazoa > Arthropoda > Insecta > Lepidoptera > Crambidae > Udea > Udea ferrugalis. The sequence continues at coordinate 7,520,106 of OX465545.1, forward strand.
ACCAATTTACAAAGCATTTTCTTAAATACATTAAAAATTAAACCATAAAACATTATTTCTAAGTATGTATACAAGTTAATAATTTACAAATTCCACACTACACTATGAAATGTTAGTCTTGGCGAAGTTTAAAAAGATAATAAAATGAATAATTTGATACACTCTTGAGTCTTCAGAGGCAGTCTAGAAGTATAACTCCGATTTGCCACAATAAAATTATAATTAAATTAAAAATATACAGATGAATGTATTTTTCCTGTTTTCCTAGTTATTTAGGACTTCCAAAATATAAAATAACAAGAAAAAAACATATAGCGAAATAAAATCGAACACTACTGCTGATGCTTGGGCCTGACAGACCAAGACGCTGCGCAGCTTTAGTAGGGCCAAAAATATGTATGTTCTCAACCCCTTAGGGATTGAATTACTAAAAATCTTTTCTCAATTACATCATGAGAGGAACCCTTGTACCTTTCAAATTACTAGGCGCAGTGAGTGATTGTTTTATTCAAGCAACAAAGTGTAAATATCTTATCCAAAAATAAATTCATTTTATTATCTTAAATAGTTAATAGACCACTACCACACCACTACGACTGACCCTGCTCGCCCGTGTAAAAGTGCGACGTCGTCTCCACACTCTGCCAATTATTGTTCTGTCGCTCGAGAGACCAGGTGTTCCTATTCGGGTCCCTCTGGACCCCAGTCATCCTCTGTTGGTAGCTGTTCACCAGCGCATGGACTGATTGCTGCTGAGCGTTCGGCATGCGCTCGGGAATGGTCGGGGCGCGCTCGGGAAGGTTCGGGACTCGCTCGGGAATGTTCGGCGCTCGGTCGGGCACCGGCGGGCGGTCGGGGGGCCCCGATAGAGGGAGCGGGGGCGCTCCGTCGGCTATGTGGTGAGTTTATGTTTGGTATGTATGTCTTTTAAGAATTTGCCAAGGAATTTGATTAATTTATTGTGAATTGAAAGTAAATAATGGTAAAGAGATGGCAAATTTCTTGGCTTATGTCAAACAAAAGTTGGTGGAAATCCTGTTACAAAAGTTATTCTCTGTTGAACGAAACATTTAAGTAACCACTAATTGAAGCTGATTTATTTCAGATTCTGATTCATATGCTCTTTAAAACTGACTGTGGTTGCTAGACTACACAGAAATTAATCAAAATTATTAATTATTAATACAATCATTATGTAAGGAAAAGTCATCGCCGCATATTTAATATTAATTTAGAATAAGCAATGGGATACATTTCACAAATGCTAAGTTAGCAACTGTGCAACAGAATTTCCACTAATGTATTGAATAAAACACCTAATCCTAGTGTGGGAACCAAAAATATAAAATATACAATTTGCGTAATCAAAACCCAAATGATAAATGGATCGCATTTTCAAACTTAAGCGAACAAACACAATAAAACATTGCAAATGACGACACAGTGCAAAACAAGACATGAGATTCCATGCACAAAAAAAAATACATTTAGAAATAGTTATTTTGATTATTTTAGGCACATATTCCATTCGGTTACGCAATCATTCCCTTAAAATCATACCTCATCATCTATATGCATTTCTTTCTTAAATCAGTATATTCATAGCACCGACCACAGAGTGTGAACCATTCAAGCAGGAGAGATAGGCCAGATCATGACCTATGAGGAATATAGAAAACTGCTCAAAGAAGCCTCAATATCTAACATTCTCCCTCCGTATATAAACGTTCTAACATATCTCCTCTGCCTGTAGGTTGTCTGAAAGAGATTGCTTCTAGCAATAAGACCGCCTAAATTGTACATTCATGTGAACATGTAGGTATTACTTACAAATGTGTTATTTTGTGTGCAATAAAGTGTTTATCTATCTATCTACTTTTTCTTTAGTTTGCCATACCTATAATGTTACTACATCGAATATAATCCATATGATGAAGCGGCACTAGTTACCAGTTTTGTTTATTCAAAAATGGTGGGTCTGCAGTTTTAGTTTTTGTCACAATTGCTCTCGAGGCTCCTATGAGATTTAAAAAAATATATTCCACATTGTTCTATTAGTAGTTAACGATGGAAAGGTTTGGCGGAGACCTTTGCCCAGCAGTGGGATCTTGCAGGTAAAAAAAACACATAGTTCAGTCGAGGCCTAATACGCCCAAATGAAAAATATACCCTGTTTAAATGGCATAAAACATGATTACGATATCATATCATACGAAACCAAAAATTTAAATAGTAAAATTTTATTATATTTAACCCTAAATCCTAAACGCCTCTTGTTCTCTTCATTAAAACCCAACCCTAAAACTTCCACGCTTCTCGTTCTCTCTCCCACTCATGCGCACGTGCTATATCTATCTCTGTCTTACCTTCTCGCTGAGACTTGATAAACTCTGCGTTGATGTCGCGCCCGTTTGAGAACCTCGACCGGCCCCAAGCGCTGGATTGTTCAGAATTTCTGGAAATTCATTGTTTGATAAATAAATAAATATATCTAATTAGTAGTACGTTAATATTTGAAGCTGCTGAAACCTCACCAATTAAAAGTTTATGTCATATTCGGACTTTTAAAAAGACGTTTAAAGCACATCTTTTGCAACTACAAAAAATAAAATAAAGGCTGTGTGATAGTTCAAATACATTTATTCTTAAGTATGTAAGTAATGTATTTAATACTTTAATACGTTTTTTTAATAAGTTATGTTCGTACCTGAGAACTATATCAGCATTGTCATCCTGCGGCGGCAGTTGTCGCGGTGGTAAAGATGGCAGCACTGTAGATTCTGTAATTGAAAATAACCTAAACTAGTAACGTGTTTCTATGGACTCGTTTAGGTCCTAGACTCGACTCATTTTATCATAGCACGTGAGATTGACCTAAGTGAGTCCTGAATTTTGATCGATTGATAAGCGATTTTGGTGTAATATTAACTACACCAGCGGTTGCGGGTTCGATTCCCGCACAGCAATGATTTCATCATAAAAATGAGGTAGATACGTTATATCAGTACTGCGAAGTCAAAAATTGACCCCTGGCGTACGTACCTATAATTTGATCGTGTAAACAAGATAGTATGATTAATTACTAAGGCGTAAACGAGACAGATACACACCACTGTCAGGGACACATGTTTTTGGGTCATAGTTTAGTCTCTAAGTTACTCGCACGCTTAAATTTTAAAATTGTTCTTTGAATGATACCTGTTATGTGTTCTTAAGTAAATAAATAGATACATGTAGCGCAGTGTCGTCTTAAACTTTTCACCCTGTCAATGCTTTGCTCAGCCTTGCTCAGGTGTACGAATGGTTTTGATTTCGGGTGCCACTTTTTCAGCACAACTGACCTATCTACTTAAATTATAATATCATAGATCGTGGGGGTATGTTGTTTGTACGTACCGATATGTCTCTCGGGCGTGCCTGAAGGCGGGCGGCCTTGCTGACTGTTCCGGTGCTCTTGGAGGATCTCCGCTTGTGTACGAGCTCGCTGAGGCTCAGGAGATGATGCTGCTGATGATGATGATGATGCAGCGTTCCTGGAGGAGGAGGGAGGGTTAGAAGTCTATATTTTGGACAAACTTCACATAAACAGGGCCTAAACACAGACGTAAAAGAAAGACTGACTGAACATCACACTAAAAAAATGAGAATCATGCAAGGTGCTACAATTTCGTTTGTTGTACACGACTGCTGCTGCACTCACACAAACATAGGTCCTACGCCATTTTACTCCGTGTGACAGCGCCAATGACACGCACACACCTAATCTGGCAGTTGATAATATGCTTCACTCATGATTAGACGAGGGGGCTTAGCCAAAGTAACATTTAGAAAACGACAGCGAAGTTCGAAAAGAACAAAATGTATGGGATTGACATAAGCCATCGTTCAAAAGTCATCGTTTTCGATGGCTTAGCCAATGTACCATCCTTTCGCGATCGTTGTTTCGAAGTTGTTAGGCCCTAAAAAGTAGAATATTGGCTATGGTATCGAAAAATTCGGAAATTTTGCTGTCACTGTCAGTGTCAAGCAGATCAACAGGGGCTGCGGTCCGAATATCGCTGAAAGTACTATAAGCGCTTTTAGCACATTCGTGCGGTCCGATTTAAAAAGTGCGATTTTATCGCTTAAAGTGCTTTCAGTGCAGTTAAGTACAAAATGGCGAAAGTTGGTGATGTCATTTATGGCGTCGCAATATCTTTCAAAATCGCGCTCGAAGTGCGTTCGGCGCAATTCGGGACGCTTTTATGGGTGCCAAAAGTACTTTCAGCTATATTCGGACCGCAGCCTACCAGAGTCTGGTCAAATCTGTCAGGTAACCAGACAGATTTGTCTCTCTGTGACAAGTCTGTTAATAGCAAACCCTTTTGGTATATATTTATCTTTCTCTATGTAACAAACTAAAATGGCAAACTAATAGTTAAATTATTAATAAGTTTTGAATTTTGTATAGTTTATTAACTTTGGTTCTATTAATTTTATTAAAAGCTTTAATCAGTCTAGGTTATCATAAAAGGAACTTATTCATATTATATTTTGTTTGTCTCTTACTCATTAGGTAATTAGAAAGGTAAGATAAGTTGACTGCCTGTATTGAAATGTAGTTTAAATAACTTGTATTTGTGCGGGTCTGCCTGCCCGCGCTTGTTTATCGGAGATGTTCTGTTTTTAAAAATGAAATACTGGATTGCTTCGCGAAACTTGTAATTCTTCACAACGTTAGATATAATATTTAGGAATTTGCCGGTTAACATTAATGGATGATCGCCTCTGCGCGGCAGGAAAAAGTGGCTAGGCTAAGCGTCAATTGGCATAGACACACCTCAATCGCTGCCATAGAAGATTGAGGTGCGTTTACAATAATGCGCACCACATCATTGAGGTGCGTCGACAATAATGCGCACTACATCATTGAGGTGCGTCGACAATCATGCGCACCACATCATTAAGGTGCGTCGACAATAATGCGCACCACATCATTGAGGTGCGTCGACATTCATGCACGCCACATATTTATAAATTACTTTTTTATTTCAATCGTTTCCAACTGGCGTTGTAATTTTAATCGCTTTTGTTATGTGCAGCCTACAATAAACGTAACGCATGCATTTTAGGCTCTGTTAATATAATAAGCCGTAATCAAATTCTTTTGAGAATCACAGCTGATGAATGAAATCGGCCATTTTGTTTCGATAACTACAGCATCCGAGTGTTCGTTTAAATATCATTTCTGACGATCGAAATCGTAATGAAGGCGAACACTGAAACTGCTGCTTGTCTACGCATTTGTATGACAGCGGCATGGATAGCGTTCGATAACAACTCGCTATCTATGGTTACGTTTCGCTCACAAGAGAAGTTACTTTGGCTAAGCCCCGAGGTGACGTCCGTCTTTCTTTTACGTCTGTGGGTCTAAACCCCAAGTGCCCGTGGCGCAGTTGTGACAGTGATCGGCGACTATCGCTGTTATAAAGCACTACACGCCGGGTGGAAATGGGATGGGTGACCACCCAAACCGAAAGTTAGAGTTGGGTATTTCGGGCATTTCTACCAGTCAACCATTGGGCGAGAAAGAATGCTGTTGGCGGATTTGTGTGTGTGTGTCTGTATTTGTTCGAGGTTATTGATGGTACGAGTATGTTTCCTTCTTTTCGTACTGACATATTATGTCAACTGATGAAATAATTACATTTGGACCTCGTTGGCGAACTGTACTTCTTTTTTGGGCCAACAGATGGCGTTAGTAAATTGCCGAATGTAATAATGCTGAGTCAGACTATTAAGATATTTCTCTTTAGATATAACATCTAGTCTTGAAATACACAGTCAGTAGGTACCATTTTGTTTGTATTTCCGTACTACGTGTTCAAGTCCATCGTGCAACGTGGGTTGTACAGTCGGGGAATGAAGGGGTTGACCCTTGACCTGATCTGTTTTTGCTTGCTCAATGATGACATTGACAAGATCAATTGGATCAATCGTGAAGGAACATACGTCTAATCGAATTTCAATTTTATTGTCAAACAATAAAGCATACTTATCGTCATACTCTAGCATGTTACACAGATTAAAAAGGCAATATGTGCTTGCAACGCGGAAATGAATTTTTTTGAAAACAGGTCAACCTTTTCATTCAGCGAATTTACCTTTTATCAATGTTAGAGCTGTTGGCAAACCTCAATAAATAAATAAATAAAATAAACTCACTCCTGCAGCCTCCTCCTAAGCTCAGCAGTGGGCGAGTCCGGGGGGTCCTGCGCCGAGTAGGGGGTCAGCTGCAGCGAGGGGGGCAGCGCCGCGTGGAAGGACAGCTTGGCCACCCAGTCCCGCATCAGAGCCCGGTTAGAGCAGGCGATGATTAATGTACGTGGGTTGTAAACTATAAGTAACTTACTCTTGAAGCCTCCTCCTAAGCTCAGCAGTGGGCGAGTCCGGGGGGTCCTGCGCGGAGTAGGGGGTCAGCTGCAGCGAGGGGGGCAGCGCCGCGTGGAAGGACAGCTTGGCCACCAAGTCCCGCATCAGAGCCCGGTTAGAGCAGGCGATGATTTGTAATGTACAGTCAGCCAAGAAAATGGTCTACCACTTTTGACAAAAGTTTATGCGAGATGAAACGATCGCTAAGGTTGACTTTTCTAACAGAGTTTAACACATGCACAAATAAGTTATGACGTTTTGTCTGTTACCTGAGATGCCTGACATTTGACGTCATTGGGTGACTTAGTTTAACCTCATTAAATGCGATAATCTTTTTTTTGCTCAACTAAAACCATGTCGATCTTTTTGAAGAGAAACTTATTACAACTAAAAAATAAAGTCTCACTGTCAATTCTACTATCAAGTAGGTATTTCCGTCAATGAAATATTAACATCAATCTGTTACATATGATTATTCAAACTTGACACTTGGCATGACGTTATATCATAAATGACAAAGAGAGCAATAGTCATTGACACAAACTTATTGCCAGGGAAAATTGACCTTGTTGTTTCATGACGTTCAAATGAATCTCAACCGTAGGGTGGTAGATCACATTTTTGGCTGACTGTACGTGTGTTGTAATCTATAAGTAACTCACTCTTGAAGCCTCCTCCTAAGCTCAGCAGTGGGCGAGTCCGGGGGGTCCTGCGCCGAGTAGGGGGTCAGCTGCAGCGAGGGGGGCAGCGCCGCGTGGAAGGACAGCTTGGCCACCCAGTCCCGCATCAGAGCCCGGTTAGAGCAGGCGAACAGATACTCCGCGCCGTCAGCGCAAGCGAGACGGAAGACGTGCGCGCGCTTTGTGTAGTCGCCGGCGGGCTCGCAGCGGGCCTAAGGACAAAATGTAGAGGGACAAATGTAGATATAAAGCCTTTATTTATATTGCAGTACAGAATTCTATTCAACGTCGCGTGGATTATTGTTGATAGAATAACAGGCAAATAAAATGAATAAAAGGCAGTAAGACCAATCTGGGCCACCACGCCACCATGAGTAGATTACAGAGGCAATATAATGGCCTTTGCAAGGTCTGCGATGTCTATATCTTTAATGATAAACCCCAGAAATTCAGGCGTACAGTGCTAGCGTCCTTCGTGGAGGCGCCTGTTTAATCAGCCTAATCACCTGGCTGTTATAATCGTAGCATTTAAATAATAATAAACAGCTGTAGTTCACATTGCATGCCGTGGCAGCCTATAATTAAGACGACACTTAGCTTTAAGTCCTATGGTTTGTAAATGATCAAAATTGTATGAGTTTGTCTTGTTGGTTGTCCTAATAAATAAAATAAAATAAAATAACAGTAATAATAGCTACTACCTACGATTTTTTTGTGAAATCCGTCAATCTCATGTTTAGCTAAAGACCATGAAATCGTAAGTGGCCAACAACAAGTCCAATGGACCTGTTTGGGAATAAGCAAGACAAAATATACAAAAGCACGTGGAGCGACACGTTTAGCTGCGTCAAAAACTATCAGCGCACTTCGATGCCGACTATCGTTTTCGGTGCAGTGTTACCGCTCTCGTTTGCACTTAAGCGTATTACATCTTTCTATCCCAGTTTGTTGATTATATGCACAAGCCACAGTGAGATTGTAAGCTGTGGGAGTGGGTGATTATGGGTAACCTCCTCCTCATATCGTCCTCTTTTTGGTAAATCTCTTTTTTGTAAGTGTGTCCACTCTAGGCACCCTGTGTGTAAGTGTGTCCACTCTAGGCGCCCTGTGTGTAAGTGTGTCCACTCTAGGCGCCCTGTGTGTAAGTGTGTCCACTCTAGGCGCCCTGTGTGTAAGTGTGTCCACTCTAGGCGCCCTGTGTGTAAGTGTGTCCACTCTAGGCGCCCTGTGTGTAAGTGTGTCCACTCTAGGCGCCCTGTGTGTAAGTGTGTCCACTCTAGGCGCCCTGTGTGTAAGTGTGTCCACTCTAGGCGCCCTGTGTGTAAGTGTGTCCACTCTAGGCGCCCTGTGTGTCCACTCTAGGCGCCCTGTGTGTAAGTGTGTCCACTCACGTTGAGTATGGCGACCGGCGGCGCGTTGGCCTTGGCGGAGGCGAAGTCCAGCTCATCGCGGAAGAAGCAGAGCAGTTGTCCGCACAGCACCGAGTAGTAGGAGCGCCAGGAGCGGACTGTGGCTCGTTTTCCGCCGCAACCAGCCTCCTGCTTGCGCTCTAGGTAACCTTGGTGAAAGAAACAAAAGTATTTTATTGGACTTACAGTAGGCCACATTAAGAATAACAAATAAACATTAAGAAAACTAATGAGGTGTGAACAAAAAATAAAAATATATGGTTAATACAAGATACAATAAGCCTACAATGTGAGTTCAATTTGCACAGGCTCTAGGTAACCTGGGGGAAACGACCATTTAGTTTATTCACTTACGATCCTCTACCTGAAGCTTGTCTGGAAGAGATCGCTCTCTAGCGATAAGACCGCCTAAATTGTACATTGTTCTCATTGTTGAGATTGTTGAGAAATGTTACTATACACTAAATGAGTTCTTTGCCGAACAATAAATACATTCAATGAGAGAATGTCAAATATTATCTTACATCCATCCATCCATCTTACGTTTATTTATTCTTAGATTTTGCAATGCCCAAATGGGTAACATGTTGTACTGGAACTGTATTCTTATCATCTTATTTACATTCATGAATGCAATAAACAATTTGAATTTGAATTTTGAATTTATTGTTGTGTTATTTGCTCGAAATGTAATGTTTTGTACAATAAAGAATATCTATCTATCTATCTATGTAAGACACAACTGCCCACCACCACTGTGCTACTGTGTGCAGTCGCCCGGTTTGCGAAAGATGCGGGTTCGGTTTAAAAAAAACAATACTAACCATAAAATTATTGAGTTTGTAATACACGAAAAGAAGCTGCAAAAAAAATTGACTGAAAAAAATCATAGCGTGGCTGTCCACTAATGATGTCTTTTTCGGCATTTTTGGACCCCCTCTCCACCTTCATGATACTTGGTGAGTTTTTAGATCACGTGTATTTAGTAAGTAGAATCTTGATTTTTCACTCAAATACCTACAGGTAAAATTATCATTAATTCATACTTGAAAAATATGAAATGCGAAAAATTAATACACGGTACTACACACTGCCTCCCCCTTAAGATATTTCATGATGTTTATAAGGACAACGAAGAATCACACCAAAACCATATTTAGTACAAATATTAAAAATAAATAATTGTTCTGATACAATCTTGACGATTACTTTAAATAAAATAAACAGCATTTATTCTAGGTTATTCACCCATATTCACAAAATACACAAATTAATTATGATTAGAATACAATGAACCAACTGCTTAATGTCTCGAATGGATATGTCACAAACTTTAAAATATTGGTTTACCTTTAACTGCCAATTCACCTGTGCAAGAAGATTGAATATTGAAAAAGATACCGTGTCAGTACAGAATTAAAATAGTGTTTCACTTGTTTTAGAATGACGCTTCAAACGACTTACGAGTTACAACCCTGTTATTGTCAATATCTTTTCGACTGTAGTGTGTTCGCGTTAAGAATGCAGTATTTTTTTCATGTAATTTAGTTACACGGAGAAAAACTCAAGTACAAAACCGTTGCGTTTAAAAAATTGCGTTCAACTGGGCACTGTGAATTTTTCTTTCTAATTGGGAACGATTTGATTGGTTGGGGGGGGGGGGGCGGCGTGCTAGGTCGAAGGACAAGAATGAAATCACTGCATTCTTAACGCAAACGGACTATAGTCTGCTAGCACACAACATTTTGACACGTTTTACTCTACATTACTGCATAAGTTCGTAAATAGATACAATACAATATTGAAATTGGTGAAATAAGAGTCAATTTATAAATAAAAAAATATTTCAGAAAAATATTCCATCATACAAGTATTGTTAGTATTTCGTTAGTTAAGAAGGTACTATCACACTTAAGATATTAAGGTTTCAGCCCTATAATACTGCGCACCCAATTCTTTTGAATGGGACAACCCATCCTGGCGGCAATCGCGTTCAGGATGGTGTTACAGCTGTTAATAATGGGACGCATATAGGCCGTTTCTGTTTTGTATTTGTGTGTTGTCGGACCTATATAGGCAGTTTCAGTTATGTTACCCAGCTGTGGGACGTATATATGTAGTTTCAGTTATGTATGCCCAGCAGTGGGACGTATATAGGCCGTTTCCGTTATGTATTTGTGTGTTGTCAACCTACCTTCAATCTCCACAGGTGGAAGGTCGGCGTCCTGGCGTCGATGCCGCCGGAAGCTCTGGGTTCGCCGACGGGTCGTGAACGATGGGGTGCGCTTGGGTGTCTTCACCACCTGACACGAGGAATGGATTGCATGTTAGGTTTAATTTAATTCAAAATTTTAGATTTTAAATTGTACATTTTAAGTTTTATTTATTAGTTTTTATTTTATCAAATTGATGAATGATGTACGTACCTGTAATAGGTGTACATATCAGCCCGTTTATATGCACTTAATTATGGTATGGTTTTAATATGTACACTGTTGGTATGTCTTTAAATAAATAAATGGGTGGTTAAGGGGAGGTACTACTTGGAGACTTTGGGCGCGGTCCGATTTGGGTCAAAAGTGATGATTGCGCGCTCACACGCGTTCCAAATTGATTAATTGTATGACGGTGAGCGACGTGAGCGCGCTAAAATCACTTTTGACTCAAAACGGACCGCACTATTTATCTCAGTTTACACTAAACTGGCTCTATACTTCACGTAAATGAAGTCAAAATGCTTGGAAGTGTATTATTTTTGTGGTTTATACATATTTACTTCGCAGAAACCAAATAAAAATAAATATCTTATGGGACTTAATCATCATCATCATCAGCCCATGCTGGTCCACTGCTGGACGTAGGCCTCCCCTAATGCCTGATGGGACTTAATAACACGTACGAATAGGTTAGAGTAAGCTGACTTTTAAAATAAATCAATTCAAAATGAAATTTAATTTTTTTCGAATGGTTTGTGGCCTAATAGAACTTAAAAATAGCGAATGTGCCTGGATACATTTCTTAGGGCACTGACTGTACTTTACTTTAGTACAATAAATAAAATGATTAAGCTATATACTTACACTCATGCTCTCAGCACGTTTGACGTTGGCCTCCCCCTTCGGCAGTCTGTCGAACTGTGGCGCCGGGGAGAGGGTCTCCTCCGTAGACACTTCCGGCTCCGCGTGACCGGTCAGCACTTCCGTCTGGGGAAATAGATGCTGTTTAATTATACCTTCTTTGTATATTATAAAACAATGTTATTTACAGCATTTATAACTGGAAAACTGCTGGAACGATTCCATGGTTTTGGTTGAATTTTGAGGCGAATTTTGAAACACGGAAATTATCCATGAAAATGTATGTTAAGTATAGCGTAACAAGGTAATTTCAAGAGAGTTTGACACGTGAACTAGCTTCGGCGAACAGATAATATATATCTTAAAATACAGGAAACAATTTATTTAGGATCTTAATTGAACAGTTTTCGTTTAAATATCTTGAAGAAATCACAATTAATGACAAACAATTGGTGGCGGTAGTGGGCATTCAGCGGCCTATCTAAGGGGACGGCATAGACATAATAATAATCGTTGTCAACATTTTCATCTATCACAGTCCAATAGCATAAGACAACGACGTCTGTCGTGGCTTGAATATTTGTTACCTTAAGTTTTAAACAAATAACAAAAAATGAGCGATTTTCGTAGTTTTTTTAGTACAAAATATTGAATATCTAGTCAATAAAAAAAAAATTGTCTCCATTTTCTTAGGTCTTCAAGAAATCTTAGGTCCCCTACTAAGATCTTCTGATCCGCACCCTAAGTATCTTAACTCCCTTCCCACTTGCGGAGATCCTTCCTCCACCTTTCTCGATCCTCTGCAGCTCCCTCTAGTTCTAACCAATAAATTCACAAACGTCAATCAACGCTAAGCACGCGCTCACGATCATGCTGTCCCGTAAAATGTCAATAGAACTGAAAGGGACAGCTATACTTCTGATTTATGCTCACCGTTGATTTGCGTTTGTGAATTCGGGGGTAAGTCTAGTAACTACATTTCCCTTACCTCCCTCCCCCCCTGCGCGGGCGCCTCCCCCTCCCTCCGGCGCTCTTCAGCGATCCTCTGCAGCTCCCGTCTCCTGACTTGCTGCAGCCGCTCCGCCTCCTGACGCTCCGCGGACTTGCGGCGAGCTTCTTGCTCTAGGTCTTGTTGCGCTGCGAAGGCTTGTTCCACCTGGGGTTAGAGGAAGGTTGTAGGAATTTTGTTCGTGGTAACTTTTACGAGTATTCATGATTGGTCAATAATAATTCATAGTATAAAAATAAGGGTTTTGGGACATGAGGAACAGGTTGTTAAGTTCCTCATCCAATATAGAAAAGGGAGGATCCTCCGACCAGACTGGTGTTATGTCTGGTGGGCAGTAGCCCACCCGCAACTGCCCGACGGTTGTTGTCGGGTTTTTATATCTATGCGCAATCGCTCCGAAAACTTTCATAGCGCGTTTCAGGATTGTATTCGTAGTTCCCATGTGGCGAGATAGATGTCGCTACGAGGGTAAAACACAATATAATTCTAAATTCGGTTCGGACGTTACTCATCCAGCATGCAACTCTATATGAGTCTGTTTGCGTTAAGAATGCAGTGATTTCATTTTTGTTCTTCGACCTAGCACGCCCCCTAACCAATCAAGTCGTTCCTAAATTGAAAGACAAGTTCACAGTGCCCAAATGAACGCATTATTTCAAACGCAACGGTTTTGTACCTGTTTTGATGTGAGTAATGAAATTAAATTAAAAACTACTGCATCCTTAACGCGAACATACTATAGTGCCTTAATATGTCTTCGGCATAGACACCAGGTTTCAGAGGAGTAGAATAGGCAGAAAAATAGCTCTGGACAATTGACATTTTTGTCGCCAGTTTTAAATTATGCGAGCGGAAGACCCTAAGTCGAAGCCTGCCAAAGAGGCAGAGGCAGCAGCAGTTCTGCTGTTTATTTCGGCATCAAGATCGCATAAAGATGTTAGATAAAGCCTGACAATAGAAAGTACACACATCAAAAGTGTCTAGGGATATCTCAAGCATTTTCATACAAAGTATAGCTATTTGGGAGGCTGTAAAAATTAAAATATTGATACCAACGTAGAAATTTTTAGAACACAGAAACTGCTATATCTGCCCTTTCAGATTGTATAAAGAAATTCATTGTGGTAGCATTATTGAACAATCGTAAGGACGTTAAAAAAAGACAGATTTTTCTTTTAAAAGGTGTCAAAATATTTAGGAAAATCAAACGTTTTTTTCTGTAATAATCTTATCCTTTATCTTATGCCTGTGTCCTCGCGTTATTCTAAGATAATGCTCAACTTGTAAACAAACTTAACTTTATGAAATATTTGAAAAATGATATCCCTATGATATCCCTAGACAGTTTTGATGTGTGTATGAAGGTTGACATTCTGTTTTCGCGAAAGTTATTATTCTGTGTCTGAGTACCTAGATCAGGAACTGACATAATAATATACCGGGTGCGGCAATTGAACTGTCCGCCTCTTAGAGCATTAAGAACTGGAGATGCCTTACGTGCATTACCCCTCTGCCCACGTTACGATTAAAAATCCGAACGTTGAACAAAACTACTTGAAACTCGGAAATTTTGACATAACGAGTCATACGTCGATGAGTAAAGAGCTCTTCAAAAATGCCGTTTTGTGCTGTAGATAGTTGTAAGAACACTTCGAGAAACTCAAATTGGAAGAAGGAAAATGTTATGTTTCATACGAATGTATTTTTTTGGTTCAATTTTATGTATCTTTTGCAAAAATCACTAATAATTAAAACACCTGAAACATTGTTTGGAATGACATTTGAGTTTTTTCGTAATCACACTAGTGTTGGGGTTAATGTCAAGAAAAATCGATTGGCAAGTTCCGATTGCACTCGAATAAAATATTTCAATTAGTTCGATTGACGTAAGAATAATGTTTCTAATGATTCATTTATTTATTATCCAACTGCGCTAGAAGGTGGGTTATGTTTTTCGAGTGTATGTATGTATTTAAGTAAGTATGTTTGTATGTAATAGTGTTTGACACGCTCTGCAGCCTGAACGGCTCGATTTATTTCAGCTTGAGATGTGTCGTTAGATTTGTAATTACTGCGAAAGTGACACTGGGCCTAACAATATAAAAAACATTCAAATTCGTTTTAAAAAAAGATTAAATAAAAGGTAATTAAAAATTAAAAAACCACACTGCGGTTCTGTATAATGTAAATACCGGAAACAGAAAAACAGGAAAGTTGGCATACTCGATGGCACTTAACTTCGGGACTCACAAAAAGACGAAGATACGACACCCGCGTACCAAAAGTGGCCACACTAAGCTAGGTCCAATGGACCTAACTTTCGAGCCAATATTGCATCAACTTGTTTACGAGCACGTCATTCATATACCATAATGTCATGTGCCAGTTTTCGAATTTGCGAAGTATGGACGTATCGTACTTTCCTTTTTTTGTTGGGCGGGTAAGCCGACTATCTCGTTTTAGGGTTTTTACATTACACATAAACGCAGTTGGGTTTTTTAACTTTTTTTGGCAGTAAATTGACTCGTCATAAGTGTTTGCCTGAAATTAATGCAAAAACTTTTTTTATCGAATGCATACGTCATGTATTCTACAATGTTATATAGACACCATTTGAATCCTTGAGTAGCCGTAAATTCATGAAAAAATCTTTCCCTGACCTTTTATGCAAGCACATATTTTAGCTGTATAACGCAATAGAATACGGGGCTTAGCAACAAAGTTATAAGTCAATATTAGTATTTATAGAATAACAAAAACTATAGATGTCTTCACTTTGTATATTACGTTTAGATTTCCAAAAGATCCTTCTCTAGAAGAAAAGTGGACCAAGGCTTGCAGCAGGAGTTATTCCTGGATCCCTAAACGCACTAGCGCTATTTGCTCAAATCATTCGAAGGAAATCTTTATGAAGACCTTTCGAACAAAAGAAGAAAATTAGTGGAATATGCCTTACCGACTTTAATGTTACCTAAGATGGTAAGGATGTTTTTTTTATTTGTTAGGAATTTTGCCTTCGACCTCAGTGTTGCCTGATGGTGAGCGATGACGAGGCTGACAGTGGAATCCTATAGGAAGAATCTGTAGTCTTTCGTATAGCGTTCGTACAAAACTGTTGTTTAACACATATAGCCATATAGCCTACATATGGGCTGCGAACAATTAGCTTTTTTATTGTTATATTGGCGGACAGAACCTGTTAACTTATCAGACCAATAGTTCTGATAAGTTTTTAATCCTCAAAATTGGTCCTTAGTCCAAATTTTTACTCTAATAATTTATTTAATGATTGCTTACTGCTATATTGCTTTAAAGATTAGAAGACGTCTATACGTTTCAATAAGTTTGTAATTTAAAATATTCGTCTAATAGTTTTAAGTAAATAATCATAAAGGTAAAAAGCCTGATTTTAACTGTTTACGTGGACTTCTCTACGTAAACAGTTAAAATCAGGCTCAAAAATTATGGAAAGTGCGTAATTTCCAATACATAATATAATTCACAATTTCTAATCGAAACATTTGTTCAATTTATTTTTGTACATCCAATAGCTGTGTTATGGTCAGCACTAGCCAAGTTGACATAAGTACCGTGTAAAGACATAACTAATGTCAAAAGTTGTGGTAGTGTGAATCATTTTATTGACATGTATGTGTAAAATGTCCCTGTGTTGCTTATTTAGGTTTGTGTGCGATTGTGCCAACAAGCCTCTTCTGTTATAGTAGAGGTAAGTTTCTCTGTGTGAGTGTTCCCCCTGCCCCCGCAAAAACGGACAGACTTTTTTGCATTGACGGACGGCCCAATCGCGAGTCCATTTCTATATTGTCTAAGGTCCGCCTCCTTGTAACTATTTCAAAATTCGAACTACTGAATCGAACGCGGCAAAAATTTGAAAATATAATCTGTGACACATTGTCTATGTTACTTCAAAACTATTCGGTCGTGAGAAGAAACGTTCCAATTTTAAAATAATGGATTTAAAACGCAATTCAGTGATTGCTCTTTATTTGGAGGGAAAATCGAACATCGACATTCGTCGAGCGCTACCAAATCTTCAATTGAACGAAAAATTTGTGCGTCGTACTATCCAAAGATTTAACGAGACTGGCAGTGTTAAGAAACGCTACGGGGGCGGTCGACGCCGTACTGCAACGGCGCCAGCAGTTGTCGAAAAGGTGCGACATCGTTTACGCAGAAATCCAGAGCGCTTAGCAAATCAGCTCGCCCAGGATCTTAAGGTGAGCGACCGCAGCGTTCGTCGTATATTAAAGGAAAAGCTTAAGGTTAAACCATTAAAAAAAAAACCTTTCGCAAGAACTCACTGCTTTGCAAAAGAGCAAACGGCTGGCTCGATCAAAGGAGCTGATTCGCTTGCTCGACACTGGCGAGCTTCCCAACTTGGTATTTTCAGATGAGAAAACTTTCTGTGTTGAGCAGTTTCTTAACAAACAAAATGACCGTGTGTGGTTGAAAGGACGTGTCAGCGATCATTCAGATGAACTGAGAGTCACTCGACGACAAGGAGCCGACCAAATCATGGAATGGGCGGCGGTGTCCGAAAAAGGACGTTCTCCGCTTGTTTTTCTCCCAATGGGTCGCAACCAAGCCAAAATAAATCAACAAATCTATCAAAATGAAGTCTTAAAAACAGGATTGATACCGTGGGCACACAAGACATTTGGTTCGGAGCGTTGGACGTTCCAGCAAGACTCGGCGCCATCGCACAGAGCAACTGGGACGCAAAATTGGTTAAAAGCGAACGTTCCTGTGCTGATCGACCGAGATATGTGGCCGTCGTCTTCGCCCGACTTAAGCCCTCTAGACTTTTGTATTTGGGGTGTTTTACAAGCGAAGGCCTGTGCTAAAAAACACACATCAGTGGAGGCGCTCAAAACTACTCTTACACGAGAATGGAACCGTTTAAATGACGACGTTATTCGAGCCGCCTGCGCTTCATTCAGAAAGAGACTCAAGCTTGTAGTGCAGGCTAAAGGCGGTTGTATTCCATTAGAATAAATAAGAATATAATTTCAGACGTTTTATTTTCATATGTAAAAAATATATTAATAAATATTCAAAGTAAATAAAAATATTTAATTTTTTAATATGGACAGTTCAATTGCCGCACCCGGTAGTTCGAATCAATTGTCTTATTGAATATTGTGTTTTAACTATGCTTAATTTCAATCAAATGTTGTATTTATTTTTTAATCATTGAATTGTATCTATGTTATTAAATTCTTCAAGTTTTGTTATAAAGATTGCACGTCTCTTTATGTAGATAAAATATGTGTTCTAGATTTTTTTTGTAACGCCCTGTGATCCACTATATTTTTGCAAATAAATTAATTCTATTCTATTCGCTCGCTCGTTCGTTCGTACAATCACTCGCTAGTTCGTTCGTTAGTTCACTCACCAGCGTGATCCTCTTGAGTGCGTTGAACTTGTCCTTCTGCGAGTCGATGGTCTCCTCCAGGTCTCGGTGGCGGTTGATCAGCTCCTCCACTTGCGCCAGGCTCTCGCCGAACTTGCCGTCGCGGACCAGGGGCACCCTGGATAATAAGAAGTAAGTTTTGAGTGAAGTTAATTAAACAGAAAGCATTTATTCACATAAATTTATGTGAAGCACTTCAGATGTGACAAAATTAAAAAAAAAAAACGTTTAACGGTGATTCTATCGAAAATGTTTTTTTCTGTACACTAGGGGATTTGGTTATAACACGAACAGTTATGAAAAAACAACGGGTTCCTTTTCTGGTTAGTGCAAAATTTTAACAAAATATGTCGGTGTGCAGTTTTTTTCAGTTTTGAATTGAGTTCCCACACAGATGTTGATATTTCAGATCTCCAGTCATTTTCGCATTTATAATGCGAACAGCTGAATTAAAAGACATTCGGTCTACTTGGCATCAGGCAGGAATCGAACCCGCATCTTTCGCAAACCGGGCGACTGCACTAACCACTGTGCTAAACAGACCATTAACAGACCGGCTGAATCTTTCTGGTATATTTTACCCTATGAGCCAGGGTGATTTCATCATTGTTAAAGGCATCCAATTTCAACATAACATAACAAGGAGTAGGTGTTGAGTAAAGTGATGGTTAAAGAATAATTTATTTACGTAAGGTGAAAAAGGTGCTGGAACTAGTTGCATGTTAGGTTTTATCTAAATCAAAATTTGAGATTTTAATTTTTATTTTGATTCGTTTTTAGTGTTGCCAAATTGGTAAATGATGTACGTACCTGGAATAGGTGTTCATATTTAATATGTAGTTATTACGGTATAGTTTTAATATGTACACTGTTGGTATGTCTTTTAAATAAAGAAATAAGGCATTCATTATTGTGACATGTTTAAAATAAATAATACATAATAAACATAACACAGCAAATCCTCATGCCCATATCCCTAATGGGTAAGTCAGAGGCACGATGATTGTTGCCGTCATGGTGAACGGGACATTCAGAAGCCCACATTTCACCGAGTGAATTTGAACCCAACGGGGTAAGGGGCAAGTTAGCCGCCGATTGCTTTGACAGCTTTAGCGGACTTTGTTATTCAAAGTAACGGCGCCCCAGGGGGCGAAAGGTGGATTGACAGAAGCGTCAAATTACAATTTCATTTTCCCATTCCTGGTCTGAAATTCATAACATAATCATTGTTAACTTTGCTTTCCTAATTATTCCTAGTTTATAACCGAAAAACGGTGTTCTTCAACTTCCCCACCTAATCCCTATCCAGTAGTCTAGCGAATCAGCATTTCACTTTGACACAGACGCATCTAAATACTGCATGTATAATATTAGGTAGTGTGACTGATATCAACGCCGTGTATGTAGCGCCATCTATTTTACGTCCAGAGCACTCAAATATTACCTATTTAGGGCCGGCGCCCACTATCGGCATCGGCACGCTTCAGGCTTTTAAGGTGGCAAATAGTAATATACTCTAAAGTAATGGCAATAAAGTAGAAAATGCCGAAACAGAAACAGAACAAATGCATTTTGTTTTTACGAGAACACATCACGGAAATTTCTACTTTATTGCCATAATGTTAAAGTATATTGCTATTTGCCACCTTAAAATCCTTAAGCGTGCCGATGCCGAAAGTGGGCGCCGGCCCTTAGTTGTCATCGTCTAAATGCATCCTGTACCCATATGGTATTGTAGCGCCATCTATTGCCACTCGGAGGACCTAAGTATTCAGTATCCAGGTGTCCATGTCAAATTCAATCCTGTGTTCATAATATTCTCACCTGTTCCCTATCCAGTTGTCCAGCGCGTCGGCGTCCCTCTTGAACACTAACGCGTCTAGATGTTGTGTGTTTACATAATAGTGTCTTTGATGCCCGTCCCATCCCACTTATAATGCAGCTTCATATTAAGTAGCGCCATCTATCGTCGCTCAGAGCATTCACTTGTTCCCAATCCTGTTGTCCTCCCTACATGTAGCGCCATCTATCGTACACTTACAGAACTCACTTAATAAATACCCAGTTTTTATCGTTAAATTCAATCGTATCTATAATATTCTCACCTGTTCCCTATCCAGTTGTCCAGCGCGTCGGCGTCCCTCTTGAACACCAACGCGTCTAGATGTTGCGCATAGATGGAGTCCCTGGTGCCTAACCCACATATGTAGCTAAATAAGTATTGAAAAGCGCCATCTATCGTCGCCCAAAGCACTAACCTGTTCCCTATCCAGTTGTCCAGCGCGTCGGCGTCCCTCTTGAACACCAACGCGTCTAAATGTTGCGCATAGATGGAGTCCCTGGTGCCTAACCCACATATAATGCAGCTAAATAAGTATCAATAAGCGCCATCTATCGTCGCCCAAAGCACTAACCTGTTCCCTATCCAGTTGTCCAGCGCGTCGGCGTCCCTCTTGAACACTAACGCGTCTAAATGTTGCGCATAGATGGAGTCCCGCGCCGTCCAGGCGGCCTCGAGCTGCGCGCGCCGCCCTCTGAGTGTTCCCATCCGCTCCTCGATCTCCGCGGACATGAAGTGGCCTTCGCGGATTAGTTTCTCGCCTGAGAAATGACAATTATGAAAATAAATATCACTGGAGTTTATTCCACATGGCGCCAACTAGCCCTAAACTAAGCAACTTAATGCTTGTGCTACATAGTGTGCATAGTATCCCAATGCTGGACAACGTATAAACATACTTGATCCGGATCTTACACGGAAATCCACGTTTTGACATTTTTGCGGACAAATGGAAAGACATTTTGTCTGAATGTTTGGGTTTTTGTGAAAGACATCATGTCTATTATCTTGGATTTGTTATTTTAAGTTTGTTTTTGCTGTATTTTTTTGTGTTTTGAATGATAGATACATACTTCCAATGCTGTCATTGGCTTGCAAGCCGTTTTAATTAAAGTAAAATAAATAAAGAGATAAAATTAAATTCTTTTTTTTAAATACATACTTATTTTACACAGGAAACAAAGAAACAAAACATTTATAAGTCTCCTGGTCGACTTCGACCACAACGAGAAATCTAAATGAGATTAACCAGGTCTGCAGGAGATATTATAGTTCACAAATGCGTGCGCCTAAAAAAATACGATAATCGAAAATCACCCTTCCATTACTTTTCTACGACACGATGGAACAACAGACCGAAACGCCATAAAGGTTGCAGAATATGTATAACAATGTTACTAAAACCATTTTGTGTGTTCATGACAAAAATTAAAACACTTACCATCTTCATAATGTTGTTTGAAGTCGTCATTCTTGGCGTCGATCTCGACGCGCATGTCACGGTGTCGCGCGACAAGTCTCTCGGCGCCGGCGACGTCGCGAGACAACTCGGCGGCCGTCACGCGGGCTATGGTTTCGTTGGTCCATGCTCTGTAGGAATAGAGCGATGAATTTTAATAATAAATTATTGATAGTCATGACATACTAGGATCGCCATATCGACGTAATTCGTTTGGGCGGCTATCACTTGCTAATTGACGTTTTCGACGGTTTTGATGCAAATAATAAGGAAATTAGGAAAAATATTTGTTAATACCGTGTGTTTTTTGTCTGGGATTTCTAACTTACTGGTGGTATTATAAAAAAGAGGTAGATAGGTTACTTGTGCTATAAAAGTGGCACCCGAAATCAGAACTTCGAACACCTGAGCTTAGCATTGACAGTTTGAGACGAGTATCTGTCTCATTTACGGTCTAGTAAATAATCATACTATCTTGTTCACACGGTTAAATTATAGGTACCAGGGGACAATTTTCGACTTCACATCAGTGTTGACATAACTCATCTACCTCTTTTTATATGTCAAGTCAAGTCAAAATATCTTTATTTAATTAAATAGACCTGTAACAAGCGGTTTTAAATCGTCAACAAAACTAACAAAAATACACTTAATAATAGACTTAAATACTATAATTGAGTCGCTTAAATTCAAACCCAGATAAATCCACTCTACCCTCTTAGGAGATATTAATGAAAAAGTGTATCTAACCTAAATCAATGATTTAAAAGAGCGTATTTTTTTTTTGGGGTAACAGTATTGAAAAAAACGACCCTCTATAACAAAATCAATTACAAAACCATCTTTGAATTAATTATAAATATATTTAGATTGGATTTAACTTCATTTGATTTAATGGAGTGCCATTTATCTGTATTTGAAAAAACACTGAATGGATTTATGGAGTTTTTGATAAAATAAGATTAGGACTAGAGTTGTGGCTAAAATAGGGAATACTATCGACAGTTAAAGTGTGTTTTTTTGTAACTTGTTATTTATTTAAATACAATAAAAATCAGGAGAGTACAGTGATACTGTCGGTGCGTTTACGTCAACTGACGTCCATGTTGAAAAAATGCTGTTCTCTGATTGGCTCGGAGGGATCTATCTACAGTTGAAAAAAACTATGTCACGGATCTATCTGGTTTTGATAAAATTGTACGATTTTTACGGTTTATTCCTCAGGAGCCATGCGGATTTATACGCAACTGCTAAAATAGCTCCGAAGCTAGTTTTTTACGCTTTTTTTTGACACCAAAATCTTAAAAAATGTCAGAATTGGATTTATCCGACTTTGAAGTTAAGGTACTCAATTATAATAGATATAATAAATAAACACAGGGTATAGAAACATGTGACTCAACCACCGGTGTCGGAAAGTTGTTTCTGTACAGAGAAGAACCGGCAAGTAACTCAGCAGTCACTCTTTTCATGTGGCCTGTCTACTCTTCGATTCCCTTCGAAGTGGTTATAATGATATAATAATATAATTGCTTACAGCAGTTCCTGATAGGTGCCGAAGTACTTGTGACGTACTCTATGAATGGCGCCTGAAGGGGTCACTTACAGCAGTTCCTGGTAGGTGCCGAAGTACTCCTGCAGCTGCCCCGCCAGCTCCAGCTGATGCTCGGTGTGCTGAGCGCGTTGGGTCAGCGCTTGAAGCGCTTCCGTCACGTCTTCCAGCTTAGAGGAGACGTGCTCCTTCAGTCTGAATGTACTCTATGAATGGCGCCTGAAGGGGTCACTTACAGCAGTTCCTGGTAGGTGCCGAAGTACTCCTGCAGCTGCCCCGCCAGCTCCAGCTGATGCTCGGTGTGCTGAGCGCGTTGGGTCAGCGCTTGAAGCGCTTCCGTCACGTCTTCCAGCTTCGAGGAAACATGCTCTTTTGCGTCTGGGAACGCTTCGCCTAGTCTGTGGACGAAATAGGAATGTTAGAAATGCTTTCCATACATAATCTTATTGGTAGAACACAAATAGTGCGGTTTTGAGTCAAAAACAGTGGGCTAGAATAGAGAGGTGATTAAATAAGTTACAAATTACAACAAATTGGACAAAAATCTTCATAATTTTCAAGATCACACATCGCTAAAATAACATCTGCTTATGACTTTGTACCAAACGGGTTAGTCAGAGCTATGTAGATTGAAGATGTCATCATGAGGGTGTCCTAGGTCCTACGTAGGGGCGAAGGTCTCGTTATGAAGGTATAAACGCCTAATGAGTTAATTCTAGATCACATAGTCCTAGTAAGTCCTAAATCTTCTAATTAACTTAAATAAGTTTTTATTGTGCAGCTCTCCTCTCTGGACCACAAAGGAGGGAGATCCTAGAGCCCAATAAGGAGTCCTAAGTTGGCCCAGCTTCATTTCTCGCGCACCTAAAAACACCTAACTACCATCGACTTGAACTAACCTCTCAGCTTCCTGACTAAGTTCCTTATGAGCAGCTCTCACAGCATCTAAATCAGCCTGAAGAGCGTGTAATCTCCTCTTCTGAGCGTGTAGATCATGTCTGGTCCTCGGTACTCCTCCATCAGCTACCAGAGCTGACTCCTTCTCGGCGATTCAGGTGGCTGTCCCACTTTTAAGGGTACTAATGCCAAATGGAGTAGTAATAGCCTATTTTACGGTTTCCGTCTCGGTATGAGGGATTCAACGCCTGATGGTGTTGTTCTAGATAATATTTAGGTGTGGAAGTGTCTTGTAAGTGTCTCCAACGTCACACCTTTTGCACCTAGAAAGACTAAAAGGTCTCTTTTTCCAATGTAAGGATACTAAAGCCTTTTCAGAGGTTCTTAAGCACTTAAGTGTGTCCTGCTTCATTTTCGGCGCACCTAGAAAGTTTCAACCATCATTTTGTCTAACTTACCTCTCAGCTTCCTGACTAAGTTCCTTATGAGCAGCTCTAACAGCATCTAAATCAGCCTGAAGAGCGTGTAATCTTCTCTTCTGTGCGTGTAGATCATGTCTGGTCCTCGGTACTCCTCCATCAGCTACCAGAGCTGACTCCTTCTCGGCGATTCAGGTGGCTGTCCCACTTTTAAGGGTACTAATGCCAAATGGAGTAGTAATAGCCTATTTTACGGTTTCCGTCTCGCTATGAGGGATTCAACGCCTGATGGTGTTGTTCTAGATAATATTTAGGTGTGGAAGTGTCTTGTAAGTGTCTCCAACGTCACACCTTTTGCACCTAGAAAGACTAAAAGGTCTCTTTTTCCAATGTAAGGATACTAAAGCCTTTTCAGAGGTTCTTAAGCACTTAAGTGTGTCCTGCTTCATTTTCGGCGCACCTAGAAAGTTTCAACCATCATTTTGTCTAACTTACCTCTCAGCTTCCTGACTAAGTTCCTTATGAGCAGCTCTAACAGCATCTAAATCAGCCTGAAGAGCGTGTAATCTTCTCTTCTGTGCGTGTAGATCATGTCTGGTCCTCGGTACTCCTCCATCAGCTACCAGAGCTGACTCCTTCTCGGCGATTCAGGTGGCTGTCCCACTTTTAAGGGTACTAATGCCAAATGGAGTAGTAATAGCCTATTTTACGGTTTCCGTCTCGCTATGAGGGATTCAACGCCTGATGGTGTTGTTCTAGATAATATTTAGGTGTGGAAGTGTCTTGTAAGTGTCTCCAACGTCACACCTTTTGCACCTAGAAAGACTAAAAGGTCTCTTTTTCCAATGTAAGGATACTAAAGCCTTTTCAGAGGTTCTTAAGCACTTAAGTGTGTCCTGCTTCATTTTCGGCGCACCTAGAAAGTTTCAACCATCATTTTGTCTAACTTACCTCTCAGCTTCCTGACTAAGTTCCTTATGAGCAGCTCTAACAGCATCTAAATCAGCCTGAAGAGCGTGTAATCTTCTCTTCTGTGCGTGTAGATCATGTCTGGTCCTCGGTACTCCTCCATCAGCTACCAGAGCTGACTCCTTCTCCGCGATCCAGGCGGCTGTCTCGTCGGCGGAACGATCGAACTCGTGCACTTGGCGGGCGCCTGCTAGGGCCTGGAGGAATTGATGAATAATGTTATTGGATGTCCACACAGCGCCATCTAGTGTCAAACTTAACAAAGCTTGTACTAAATTGACCAACTAAATCGTATTTTTGTAAATACATTAATAATATAACATAATCGGCCTATATACGTCCCACTGCTGGGCACAGGCCTCACCTCAACTATGAGGTGGAACAAGCCATACTCCAACACGCGGGCTCAGTGCGTCAGTCAGTATTAATAATATACACCGAGGCTAATACAAACATGTTCATGTTATACGAAAGTGTGTACTAGGCGGGGATCAAAAGTCTATATGGTGTAGTTGGCAATTCAGCAAGTGCGAAAAAATGTGGGAAATTCAAAGCGATTGTAACGGAGTGGGTCGAGTATGACGTCTAAGTCTACGTGTATGTCACTGTCACAAGTCACTTGCGTGACGTCGAAGTCTATGACAACCGAGCGCGCCATAATGGCGGCGTTTGAAACGCTTGAAAAAGTATGAGGTTTTTAACAATTTATAAATATACTACATTTTGCATTTTTGGTGATGAGTATTATTAATTTATTAATCAGTCATAAAACGTTATTATTTAAACGTTATTAGTATTTATTAAATAAATTAATAATAAGCTAACATAAAAGAATAGAATAGAGGAAGACCTCGGAAACGATGGAGCGATGACATATCCCGTTATTCTGAAGAGTGGCAGATTTTGGCTCAGGACAGAGATGTTTGGAGATCTTTGGGGGAGACCTTTGCCCAGCAGTGGGACAGAATAGGTTGAATAAAAAAAAAAAAAAAAAAAAAAGAATAGAAAAAAGAACAGTGCATATGCCCTATTTCCTTATCACTACATCAAGTCGGTCATAGATAGTAATCGGTGAGGTACCCGTGACGCAGTTGTGACAGTGGATATCGCTGAAATAGGATTAATTAATTTATTTACTGGTGTATTTCTCGAGCATATCCATGCTTTAGAAGGCATTCTAAGCAGTTTGTCCCGGTTGACGTCGCTAGATGTCGTTAAGCACAATCATTTCAGTGTTCTTGAAATTTCAGTGTTGTGTCAATAAATATATCTTATCTTATCTCACCTCCTGCCTGGCCAGTGCCAGTTCCTTCAGGTCGTCCCAGAGGCCGCGAGTGTCCTCCACCCTCTGTCTAACTCTGTCTGCTTCTGGCGCGTTCTCTTCTAGAAGAGCGTTGCCGGTCTCGCAGACCGCTTCTATGCGACCCTCGTTGGCTGCGAATAGGAACACAATATTCATACCAGGAAGAAGACCGAATTAATATGCCAGCAGGTTGAATAATATTAGCACAGCAGCTCCAACAGCAAACCTCGTATTTTTTAAATCGGACTAGTTTTAGCCGAAGTGAGAGGTTCCACACTTACGCTGGAGAAAATAGGTCAATTTTAATTTAAAATAAAAAAAAACCTTTTTTATTTAGAGTAATTTTTCATCAATGCATGTAATTAAATTGTTTGCAATGCCCTTGCAGGGTTATGTACTGGACATAAAATTGTACAATTCATCTTAAAATTGCTGTACATAAAAGCGAATAAATGAATATGAATATGAAAAAGCCCTTATAGTAGTAAACAAAAAAGTGTTTAATAATGTGTTTATGTCTTCATCTGATGAACTTAATGGGTATTCATTTTATGGACCCATTTGCCCGTAACAACTACATCGATTGATTGCACTTTAATAGATTGTTAGCCAAGGGTTGAAAGTGACACATGACACCCGAGATATTTTTAGTTCGGGTGTAATAGGTCGTTCACCTGAGTTAAACACTCTACTTTTCATTCCGAATACAACGAAAGTAAATAATAAAATTCTTGTGCAGCTACATAGTTTTCACACAATATAAATGTTTGGTCTTTTTCAAAAGAATTTTAATGTGATATGATAGATAAAAGCCTACTCACCAACCACTCTCACTAAGAAATTATCTATGAGGTGCTGATGTGTTTACGATCTAAATCGTAAACTCCCTCATTTATGAAATAATCGACAAAGAAGCAAATAAAATCACATTATTACATTCTCCACAGTTTAAACGTCTGGTCTTCTCCGGTCTACCGGTCTACTCACCATGTAATTGAGCCAGGAAGTTGTCGAAGGCCTGCTACAGCGTCTCCACGTGTTCCACATCAAGTCTATGGACTTGATGTGGAACACGTGGAGACGCTCCTCGCTCCAGGAGTATGCTCCTCGCTGCTAACAAACGTCTGGTCTACTCCGGTCTACCGGTCTACTCACCATGTAATTGAGCCAGGAAGTTGTCGAAGGCCTGCTGCAGCGTCTCCACGTGTTCCACATCAAGTCCATACTCCTCGCTGCTAACAAACGTCTGGTCTTCTCCGGTCTACCGGTCTACTCACCATGTAACTGAGCCAGGAAGTTGTCGAAGGCCTGCTGCAGCGTCTCCACGTGTTCCACATCGAGCCCGTACTCCTCGCTGCTAACAAACGTCTGGTCTACTCCGGTCTACCGGTCTACTCACCATGTAACTGAGCCAGGAAGTTGTCGAAGGCTTGTTGAAGCGTCTCCACGTGTTCCACATCAAGTCCATACTCCTCGCTGGCGGCCGCCGACATCTGTTCGCTTATCCATTCTTGGACCTCTTCGCATTCTTGGACGAACCTGGCCAAATAAATATGAGTAGTTTAGTTTCTAAAGCAGCTAAATTTATTATTAGTCAACTATTGCTAGCTAAAAAATCTTATAAGACCGAGTAGTCTAAAAAAAAAATTAGTAGCATATTAAAACTTTAAAAGCTAGACTCAAAATAAAAGGTTTTTACTAAAGATCTATAAATCAGAAAAAGACAATTGGTCGTCTTGGCATCAGGCAGGAATCGAACCCGCATCTTTCGCAAACCGGGCGACTGCACTAACCACTGTGCTACCGATTTTTTTTTACCGAAATAAATGTATATCAGGGTCGGTCCGAAATGGGCCACAACTGATGATAGTGCACTCAACGCGTCTTATAAGAAACCATTTTTTTTTATCAACATTATAAGACCGAGTATTCTTTAATTCTTTAATTCTTTATTATTTAACACAAACTTAATATTAAAATACAATTGTGGTGTTCTCGACTGCAAAAGTTGTAAACTGTAGCGCAGTGAGAGCAGTATAGTCGAACCCAAACAAAAAGTTGCGTTCTTTGGTCCCTATTGATTTTTTTGCTCTAAATTACTTGTTGACTTTTCACAAAAACTTCTAAAATTTACATGAAACGAATGCCTTTGAGTGGCGTTACCGGGAAATCGTTGCTAACCACACCGGACCGGAACAACTGCTGCTGCACACGGTATAGTGGGCAAACACTTGTGTGCTGCGGGATTTTAAACCTTAACTCCATCACGGAACTTAATAAATAAATAAATAACAAATATCCCTGGACATTATTCTACACAGCGCACCTAGCCCCAAGTGAGCTAATAGGGTGGGTAGATGACTATGAGTGATTTTGCATGTTTTTTTATGTTCCCCAAAAATAATAATTGATTACAAATGTTATTGTAAAACCACAATCGAAATTCGTTTCAAAATGAGGCTACAATAGGCCTGCAAACTTGGGTGGGCAAGTCCATTTCATATGTGTTAAATTTTTGTAAAACAATATCACTTTTTTGTAACCCAAACTATTATGAAGGAATTATGTTAGGAGACCATTATCATAAACGCAATATTGAATATAGCTGTCGAACAAAGTTATTACGCGCTCCTTACAAAAACAGCGACAGTGACGTCACTGTCGCTGTCACTTTTGTATGGAGCGTTTTTGGGCAAGTCCAAAAATGTGCATTTCAAATTGTGATATCTCTGGTGGTATTGATCCAGATGAAGTGATTCTTTGAGGATTGTTTACATAAATGTAAGGTCTTTCGATAATAAACAAAAAAAAAATACAGTCATCATGCCTATTATAGTCCGTTATTATGAGATACTAGACAACGGATAAACATACTTGAAGGGGAATGGGACTGTATTCAAAATTTAAACCGACGCGATAACGAGAGCGAGAAATTGTGTACGGTTGTGTTAACAATAGTTGATCGAAGCTACTCACTTTTATGGGCGCTCTGCAACCTCGTGAACCAATTCCGGCTTACGGCGGTGATGAGAAGGCACTCTCGGCGGAACTATGATAAGGCCAGCTGGACTTACCGATCTCCCGCTTCCTTTACCTCTCATCGACCTTATCGCCTAGAATTGGGGCTGTTGCTCAGTCGCAGATGTAACTCCGATCACACATACACGCACACATACACGTCACACAAGTACACAATGAAAGTAGGTAAAGACCACGGTAAAAACTAATAAAATATTATAGAATAACGAAAAAAATACGACAAAGAGCTGAATTTGACTGCTCGTCGGTGAGCCAACTAATCGATAACTAAATAAAAGAAGAACTATCATTTTTTTTTTAAATTTCAAAAATAGAGATCTTCAACAAAAAAAGTTTACTTCTACCATAAAGTATCTAAATCGAACATTCCGCCCACCAAAAATGCGAAAGTGTTTTTCGAAAATACAAAACTAAAACTTACTCAACAAAAAAAAAAAAAAAAAAAAGCTTCTATCCAACTAAAAATCTATCCAACTAACAACCTATCTAACTAACAATCTATCCAACTAACAATCTATCCAACTAACAATCTATCCAACTAAAAATCTATCTAACTAAAAAATATAACTATTCACCTTGCACAGGTAAAGGGCAAAGTTTAACAACAGGTCTCTTTAACTGGCCAGATGCTGTCTTCAGAGTAACGACTCTACAGACACCATCTTTACCAGGATGGAGGGCAGTTACGCGGCCCATATTCCACTTGAGCGGACTAGTCTGCTCATTTACGATAAGGACCAAGGTTCCGACAGTTATTTCCCCTTGGTTCTTGTTCCATTTGGCCCTTTGCTGAAGGGTATGGATGTATTCGACATGCCATCTGCGCCAGAAGTCTTGGTGCATTTTCTGAACCAATTTCCACCGGTGGAGAACACTAACATTTTGATCGACAAAGTTTTCCTCCGGTAGAATCGATAGTGGTTCTAAAGTTAAAAAATGGCCAGGTGTAAGCGCCGAGAGATCGTTAACATCGGAACTAAGCGGAGTCAACGGGCGAGAGTTAAGTAGTGCCTCGATTTGGACGAGCACAGTGTTGAACTCCTCGTAAGTAAGCCGTTGAGTGCCGATAACACGGGTGAGATGTGACTTGACCGACTTAATACCGGCCTCAGCCAATCCATTGAAGTGCGGACTTCCGGGGGGGTTAAAGGCAAACCTAATTTGTAAAGATTCCGCAGCATCTTTCATTAGTTTCTCCAGATAATTACTGGCACCGACAAAATTCCTGCCTTGATCAGACACTATCATGTTGCAGCGGCCACGTCGTGCGATGAACCTTTTCAGAGCTGCTAAAAATGCTTCCATCGAGAGTTCCGAAGCTAGCTCTATGTGAATGGCCTTAGTACTAGTGCAGACGAAAACGCAAATATACCCCTTGAACGTTTTGACTCCGCGCCCACGACCGAGAGCAATATCGAAGGGACCACCGTAGTCGATAGCGACAGAAGAGAAGGGCTTGACCTCTCTGATACGGTACGACGGCAGATTTCCCATAAGTGGAGCAGGAGCTGGTCTAGGGTTTGCACGAAAACACTTGACACACTTTGAAACTACAGATCTGACAGCACGTTTTGGCGAAAGTATCCAGAAGCTTTGCGCTAACAAGTTCTGCAGAGTCTGAAGTCCTGGATGCATAAAGCGCGTATGATAGTCGTCAATTATCAAGGACGTGAGACGATGGTCACGAGGGAGCAACAACGGGTGTTTAGCGTCGTAGGCCATACGACCGTGCGTGAGGCGACCGCCCACCCTCAACAAACCCTCCTCGTCCACGAAAGGACACAATTTACGAAGAGGCTTCGACAACGAATTATTCGAACCGTTCTGAAGAGCACGGATCTCTGAAGCGAAAGAGCATTCCTGAACGTGCTTGACAAGGAAGAGGAGAGCCTTCCTCTTCTCAGAGCACAACAGTACTCTACAGGTAGGTTTTAACTTCCTGAGACTATCGAGGTATCGAAAACAATAGGCGAGTACACGAGTAACTCGTTCGAGAGTTGAGTATTTACTCAGCATCTCGTCGACAAAGTCTACATTTGTAGATGTAAACAGACTATAAATCTTCTGTTCGTCCAACGCTGTTTGGTCTAAAATCGAAAGAGACTGGGGCCACGATTGTTCAGCCTCCGCCAACCAACTGGGCCCCGCCCACCATGCGGTATGCTGGAGCAAATCAGCGGGAAGCAATCCCCGAGATCCGCAATCCGCAGAGTTATCGTGGGTAGACACGTGGCGCCAGCAAGTCGGAGGGACCGAATCTTGAATATGAGCCACCCGATTGGCGACGAAAGTCTTCCATCTGGAAGGACAGGATTTGATCCAGGTCAAAGCGACGCTGGAATCAGACCAAGCGACAATGTGATCGATGGCGTACAGATCTTTGAGGCCATTGACCACCGAGGATATCAGCTCCGACAAAAGAACTGCTGCCAATAACTCCAACCGAGGAATCGACCGCTGCCGAAGAGGAGCTACTTTGGATTTTGCACAACAAAGACGCACGCATACAGAGTTGTTCAAGTCGACTACACGAAAATAAACCACTGCGCAGAAACCCCGCTCTGAGGCGTCGCAAAATCCATGGACTTGTAAGGATACGAAGTCCTTCACGACACGACGAGGTATAGCCAAGGAACGCAACGACGGTAGCTGGGTTTTGAATTTCGACCATTCTTCGCAGATATTCTCTGGAGCGTCGTCGTCCCAGTCGACACCAGACATCCACAGGAGCTGCATAATGAACTTAGCAAGGAACACGACAGGCGAAAGCAGTCCCAGTGGATCGAAGATGCGGGCTATTTCCGAGAGAATGGTGCGCTTCGTACAACGGTTTTCAAAAGCTGACGTGTCGAAAGTAAAGTGGTCAGCCTTCGGCAACCAACGAAGTCCTAACACTTTCAAAGAGACGTCGTTGAGGCCCTCAAATTGACGGAAGTCCTCCGAATACAACTCCGACTCTGGCAGGTCCGCTAGAAAAGATTCACAATTGGAAGTCCATTTCCTCAAGTGGAAGCCTCCCGATGACATTATTTTCGTCAATTCAGAGCGGAGCTTGACAGCGTCAGAGAGACTAGACGTCCCAGAGACCACGTCATCCACGTAGATATCCCTGGCCAAGACAGATGACCCAGCAGGGAATGTATCCACAGAATCCTGAGCGAGCTGCGCGATAGTACGAAGAGCTTGGTATGGCGCCGAAGAAACCCCATATGTCACTGTAAGCAACCGATAATCGCGAATGGGTTCTTCGGGTGAAGGTCGCCACAGGATTCGCTGGTAGTCTGTGTCTTCGAAAATAACACGGATCTGCCGGTACATCTGCTTGACGTCAGCAGTGAACACTACGGTATGCCAACGAAAACGAAGAAGTATATCGAAGATATTTTTCTGGAGCTTCTGACCAGTCAATAAGGTGTCATTCAAACTGACGTTTCTAGCATCGCCGGCACTAGCATCGAAAACGACACGAAGAGGAGTGCTAGTCGACGACGGACGCAAGACTCCGTGATGAGGAATGTAGAAGAATGCTCCTTCATCACGTTCAGGAGGTGCACAGGCTTCCATATGGTTACTCTGCTCGTAGTCCTCCAAAAATTTACGATAGTTATCCGAGAATTGTTGGTTAAGATGCAGTTTCTTCTCCAACGACGAAAAACGCTTTAGAGCAATAGCTCGAGAGCCGACAAACGATGGCTTATTCGAAGGATCCTTGAAAGGTAAGGGAACGACAAATCTTCCTTCTTCCAAACGACGATAATTCTCTGTGTAGTTATTTTCACAGAGCTGATCCTCCTTCGATAGATGTATGACGTTAGGAGAGACGACATTCTCCACGTCCCAGAATCTCTTGATAGATTCATCCAACGAAAAATTAGAAGTGACAAAGAAACAACTTTCTATGTTACCACGAGAGCGAGAACGAAAAGAGTTTTCGAAAGTACAACTACCCATCAAAATCCAACCGAAAACTGTATTGATGGCAGTAGGCTGGCCCGCCTTCCCACGAACCAGTCCATTACGAAGGGACGAAGCAAACACATCAGCACTAAGAAGCATATCTATTGGCCTGGGATGATGTAATTCAGGATCAGCCAAGGTAAGGTCCTTGACATGACTCCAAGAGGACCTGTTTACGAAAGACGAAGGCATATTATGGCAGATATTAGGCAGAATATAAGTCTCCAACGAGAATGACTGTAAAACAGTTTTATTAGTCGACTTAAGTTGACAAGTCACTTTACCACTTGGTTCTGTGGTTGTCTGCCCTATGCCATTGACAGGTTGACACGAGTCTCTAATCCTCAGCCCAAGTTTCCTAGCACATGCCTCTGTCATGAAGTTGCAGGCACTCGCACAATCTAGCAGAGCACGCACCTCAACATACTTACCATCTCCATTCTTTACCAATACTATGGCTGTCGAAAACAAAACCGAAGAATTTACATTGGAAGATGTCAATGCTGTACCTAAAGATGACGCATAAGGCAGGTCTTTCCCAGGTGCAACCACAGTTGTAGCTGGTCTATTAAAATGTAACAAGGTGTTATGAGAAAATTGGCAATGTGTGCAACGCTCCTTGCTTTTACAATTTTTAACAGTGTGCATCGGTGAGAAGCACAGAATACACAACCTATTGTTTTTAACTGTTGTAAACCGAGACTGTGGATCTAAACTCAAGAACGAAGGGCAATCAAGCAGATTATGCTGTCCAGAGCATGACAGGCAACTTTCAGTTGAGGCTACAAACACAGGTTTAGGATGTGGCTTCCTATCTACTTTAGGTGCAACATGAGTAGTACTAGGCATCGAGACTGTATTGGCTGCTTCAAGTGCATGAAACCGTTTTTCTAAAAAGTTAATAATGTCTTCGAAAGATGGTATCTCATCTGAGTTATGTTCCAACTCGAAGTGCTCTTTGGTCTGTTTGTCCAATTTTGACCACAAAAGCTGAACCAGCATAAAGTTCATGTCTGGTAATTTAAATGAATTTAAAATCGAAAGGTTTTCTACAAAGGTTCTGTGAACCCTTTCCAGGTCACTAGCCCTAGATTGTTTGACTGGTTCACAATATAACAACCTGTCATAAAACATTGTGGCTATTTGTCGCTTTTTGTTGTACTGCTTTGACAAAGCATTGTATGCCAGAATATAATTGTCATTGCACAATGGGTAATTTTTAATTAAATCATATGCAGGACCCTGAACACTTGATAATAAGTAGTGTAACTTTTCGACATTTCCTAAATCCTTTCTTTCATGTACAAGAGAATCAAATAATTGCCTAAACGAAATCCAATTGTCTAGTTTGCCATCGAATGGCTTAATCACAATTTTTGGCAGCTTTGCACTAGTACATCGGACATTCTGAACGACAGAATTCTTGTCACTTTCATTTTCTAATAAAATACACTTAATACTTTTAACCATTTTATCGAATTGTATGGTGTACCGCGTTTCTTCGGCTCGCAAAGCTTTAGGGGTCTCAAGGAGTACATTTAGCTGGGCACTGTGAAACGACTCAGCGATTTCGTTCACGTCCGACAAAGTGTACCCATCCAAATCAGTAGAGGACATCCATTCAACTCTCGCATACGCATAGTCGCGGGTAACGCGGCTCATACTCTCGGCGACTTCACCAGCAGCCGAAGAACTTTCTTGCGTCATTTTTAATTACAAAAACCGAACGAAAGAATTCAAAATAAAAACGCAAGTTTATAAAGTAAAATGTAAACAAAATTGAAATTAGCGAAAAGTTCGATGACCGATGTCACTCGTCAAACCTGACACTTGACATCCGTCAGAAATTAAAAGCGTTCCAAAACTACTTTTTTTACAAAACTAACGACAACGAAAAACGAAACAAAACCGACTACGAACTGTCAAATTCAAAATGCCTTCACACAATAGAATAAATTCGCGACAACGAAAACGAGAAATTATGACGAAAAATGAATTTATTCTACTGCAATAAAAGGTCACTGTTCACAAAGAGATCCGGCTCGAAGGACCAAAAAAAATGAAGGGGAATGGACTGTATTCAAAATTTAAACCGACGCGATAACGAGAGCGAGAAATTGTGTACGGTTGTGTTAACAATAGTTGATCGAAGCTACTCACTTTTATGGGCGCTCTGCAACCTCGTGAACCAATTCCGGCTTACGGCGGTGATGAGAAGGCACTCTCGGCGGAACTATGATAAGGCCAGCTGGACTTACCGATCTCCCGCTTCCTTTACCTCTCATCGACCTTATCGCCTAGAATTGGGGCTGTTGCTCAGTCGCAGATGTAACTCCGATCACACATACACGCACACATACACGTCACACAAGTACACAATGAAAGTAGGTAAAGACCACGGTAAAAACTAATAAAATATTATAGAATAACGAAAAAAATACGACAAAGAGCTGAATTTGACTGCTCGTCGGTGAGCCAACTAATCGATAACTAAATAAAAGAAGAACTATCATTTTTTTTTTAATTTCAAAAATAGAGATCTTCAACAAAAAAAGTTTACTTCTACCATAAAGTATCTAAATCGAACAATACTTAAATACTTTTCCTTTTGTAAATACATACTTAATATACATAGGAAACACCCAGACCAATACAAACAGACATGTTCATGCAAACAAAAGTTTGTACTGTGCGGGGATCGAACCCGCGACCCTTGGTGTAGTACCCAACTCGTCAACAATTACACCAAGACGGTCGTCAATCATCAAAGTTTAACAATGCATGGTCCCACTGTTCCAAAATTAGATTTTTCAAAACAAACTTTATAACGATTCAAATAGCAAACTTTCATACTTATGCAGCATATCTTTAATGGAAGACTATAAGAAACAGATGTAAAAGCACTCACTTGAAATACTTGAGGCTCTGCTGCAGCCTCTGCTGCCTCTTAGCTGATAGAAGCTTCATCTCCTCGTAGGCAGCCTTCACTTCACCGATACGTTTTGCCACCAGCTCACGGTCAGCTGGATCGGTGCTCTGTTGAGGACAAGGGTTCGTTATTTAGTTTATTGTTTACAAAACATATCTACTCGTATTCTATCATTCGAACATTGGAATTGTTCGCACAGCGGGCTACTGCTCTCCCAATATCTTCAACATTGGGAATGGAAATAGTCAATTTTGCGGAAGAAAATTCACTTACAACATTGTGACAGTTATAAGATCCGTTGGAAAACTCTGTAAAGAAACCTATTCCAGGTAAATTGAATTAAAATACCTCTTAAGGTATTTTGCGTATTTTGACCTTTGTGAAAAAAAAACGCTTTTGTAGTTTCAATGGAGTAGTTTCAATTTAACCAAACGCTTAAAATTTTACAAATATGGCAACACTGATGGCCTTAAGAGAAATGGCACACTATGCCATTTAACCTGTTACTGAGTGAGAAATTACTAAAAATCTTGAACTGTCAACAAGTGATGATGTTTTCGAGAATCGAAATTAAATCGAATCGGTCAGAACGTGCACATGAGCTCTCCCCATAAACATTCTTATTTATTTATTGTTAATTGCACATCAATTAAACTAATAAATGGAGCCTTAATGTCTTTAATCATTCTTTACCAGCCAACCATAGGTTTAAGCAGAAAAATATATTTGGCGTAGCAACAGTTTTCAGTGTGAGTAGGTATTCTTCAGAGCAGCGGCTGTCCTCTCCAGCTTCGACTCCTCTAGGCGTCCGACGTCTCTAGACGTCTCCACTCACAGTTAGAGCAGCGGCGGTCCGCTCCAGCTTGGCCGTGGTGGCGTCCCTGGCGGCCAGCTCCCGCTGCAGCGCCTCCAGGCGTCGCATCAAGGCTAGGACCGACTCCTCTAGGCGTCCGACGTCTCTAGACGTCTCCACTCACAGTTAGAGCAGCGGCGGTCCGCTCCAGCTTGGCCGTGGTGGCGTCCCTGGCGGCCAGCTCCCGCTGCAGCGCCTCCAGGCGTCGCATCAGCGCTAGTACTGACTCCTACAGGCGTCGGACGTCTCTAGACGTCTCCACTCACAGTTAGAGCAGCGGCGGTCCGCTCCAGCTTGGCCGTGGTGGCGTCCCTGGCGGCCAGCTCCCGCTGCAGCGCCTCCAGGCGTCGCATCAGCGCCAGCACCGACTCCTATAGGCGTCCGACGTCTCTAGACGTCTCCACTCACAGTTAGAGCAGCGGCGGTCCGCTCCAGCTTGGCCGTGGTGGCGTCCCTGGCGGCCAGCTCCCGCTGCAGCGCCTCCAGGCGTCGCATCAGCGCTAGTACTGACTCCTACAGGCGTCGGACGTCTCTAGACGTCTCCACTCACAGTTAGAGCAGCGGCGGTCCGCTCCAGCTTGGCCGTGGTGGCGTCCCTGGCGGCCAGCTCCCGCTGCAGCGCCTCCAGGCGTCGCATCAGCGCTAGTACTGACTCCTACAGGCGTCGGACGTCTCTAGACGTCTCCACTCACAGTTAGAGCAGCGGCGGTCCGCTCCAGCTTGGCCGTGGTGGCGTCCCTGGCGGCCAGCTCCCGCTGCAGCGCCTCCAGGCGTCGCATCAGCGCTAGTACCGACTCCTATAGGCGTCCGACGTCTCTAGACGTCTCCACTCACAGTTAGAGCAGCGGCGGTCCGCTCCAGCTTGGCCGTGGTGGCGTCCCTGGCGGCCAGCTCCCGCTGCAGCGCCTCCAGGCGTCGCATCAGCGCTAGTACCGACTCCTATAGGCGTCCGACGTCTCTAGACGTCTCCACTCACAGTTAGAGCAGCGGCGGTCCGCTCCAGCTTGGCCGTGGTGGCGTCCCTGGCGGCCAGCTCCCGCTGCAGCGCCTCCAGGCGTCGCATCAAGGCTAGGACCGACTCCTCTAGGCGTCCGACGTCTCTAGACGTCTCCACTCACAGTTAGAGCGGCGGCGGTCCGCTCCAGCTTGGCCGTGGTGGCGTCCCTGGCGGCCAGCTCCCGCTGCAGCGCCTCCAGGCGTCGCATCAGCGCTAGTACCGACTCCTATAGGCGTCCGACGTCTCTAGACGTCTCCACTCACAGTTAGAGCAGCGGCGGTCCGCTCCAGCTTGGCCGTGGTGGCGTCCCTGGCGGCCAGCTCCCGCTGCAGCGCCTCCAGGCGTCGCATCAGCGCTAGTACCGACTCCTATAGGCGTCCGACGTCTCTAGACGTCTCCACTCACAGTTAGAGCAGCGGCGGTCCGCTCCAGCTTGGCCGTGGTGGCGTCCCTGGCGGCCAGCTCCCGCTGCAGCGCCTCCAGGCGTCGCATCAAGGCTAGGACCGACTCCTCTAGGCGTCCGACGTCTCTAGACGTCTCCACTCACAGTTAGAGCAGCGGCGGTCCGCTCCAGCTTGGCCGTGGTGGCGTCCCTGGCGGCCAGCTCCCGCTGCAGCGCCTCCAGGCGTCGCATCAGCGCTAGTACTGACTCCTCGTCGCGGCCGACGTCGCTGGACGTCAACGCTCCGCGGCGCTCTGTTAGCCAGGCTTCGGCTTCGGTTATTTCTGATGTGAGCTGTGGAGAAAGATTTTCATGTTAGATGGTAAATATGTACGACAGTTAAAACAAACTGTGTTTGCGGAGCTGCAAAATTATCTTCCAAAAGATACCAGAAAAAAGTAGCATCCAAGTTAGATCAAAACCAGAGGCGTAACTACATCGTAACAAGTTAGCATAGTAAAGATAGGAATACCAGAAAAAGACATTCGGTCTTGGCTTCAGGCGGGAATCGAACCCGCGTCTTTCGCAAACCGGGCGACTGCACTAACCACTGGGCTACTAAGACCATTTACAGACCGGCCGATTTTTTTTGGTATATTTTACCTGGCAGTCGCCTGGTTTCCGAAAGACGCGGGTTCGATTCCCGCCTGAGCCGAGACCGAAAGTCTTTTTCTGGTTTTTCTATCTTTAGTAAGATGATAATGCATTAACCCTAATGCCTAAAAAAAACAAAAGTTGGCATAGTGCCATGAGCCTCTAACCAGAACCGATAAAAGATAAAGATCCAACTCCCAACATTAACTGTTTACTACACAAGTAGTATAAAATACAATTGTTGGTGCGCAACCGACACGGCATAAAAAGACCTGTGTGTGAATAATCTCGGTTTAAACTATTGAAACAGATAAAACACCTAAATCGCCTAAGTTTTAGGTGTTTTTCTGGATTTTCTAATTTAGGCGATGTTATTGTAATCTTATCTAAACCAGCTACGGGGCACAAATATAATACTAATAGATTGAAATATGTTATGTTTCACTCACTTGCAACAGTTCACATCGCTCATTGATCCTCTGCGTGCGCCTCTGAGCGGCGTGGAGTAAGGCCTGTAGCGCGCCGAGTAGTCCGCGGGCGCTGTTGTCCAGCGCTGGGGCCGCGAAGTGCCCACGCCTGGACAAGGCGGTCGCGCGGCTGCATACCACTTTTATTGCTGGCTCTCTGTTGTAGTAGGATAGATATATTTATTTATTGTACGAGAAATGTTACAGGTTTTTGTAAGATGAATTACTGTTTTATAAAAAGGTTGTTAAAGTCAACCTTATTTCTTAACCCCGAATTCACAAAAGCAAATCAAAATTGAGAATCCCTCAGAAGTATAGCTGTCCTTTTCAGTTCTATTGTCATTTTACAGGACAGCATGAGCTAAAAGCACGTGCTTAGCGTTGATTGACGTTTTTGAATTCGGAGGTTAGTTTCATACATAACAACAAACAAATAACAGGCTTCATACTTTGTCCCATGGGGCTCATCAAAATTATCAGATGGCGAGAGCCAGACTCCAACTTGCGGGATCAGTGTGGATTGTTGCAGAGGTTAGTGATAGACGTTATTGTCAGATGTTCTCAAGCCACTCTAAGGCCCTCGACTAGGCTTAGCGGCAGATATCTAGCACCAATTATTTAACAAAATGTCCAACCTTTTCTAAGAAAAACGGGCCCTGTCAAATTTCCTAATTTGGATACCTTTTATAACTTTTTCCTATTACTCCAATATATACTCTTGGTAAGGACTAACCTGGCGATGATTTCAGCCTCAACAGCAAGATGTTTCTTCAGCAATGCCTGTGATTCAGCAAGAGTTGCGCCGTAGTCTTCTGACTGGACCGCGGCCTCGCGCTCCTTCAGCCTGCACGAACAAACAATCATTTGATTATCGAGAAGAAAGATTTTATTTATAAACAAGAATTGAATGAAAAGAAACAATATTCTGTTTATAAAACAAATATGGCAGATTTGGTGTTATTGTTGAGAAGTCGTCTACTACACCAAAGGTCGCGGGTTCGATCCTCGCATAGTACAAACATTTGTGGTCATGAACATATCTGTTTGTATTGGTTTGGGTGTTTCCTATGTATATTTTATCCGTTGTTTAGTATTCCATAAAAACAGGCTTTAATAGCATATCTTGGGGCTAGATGGCGCTGTGTGGAATTTTGGTGCTCGGTCTACTATCACCACATACTAAGTAATTAAGATAAATTGAGATAGATAGATAGATTAAGATTTCAAAGTTATTTTCACACAAATTGTTGTACTGTTACCACTGTACTTTCTGTCACAAATAGTTTATGAATAAATGAATATCTATGAATGAGGGAGAAAACTAATTTCAGGTGAAGCGTATAGACGGTTGGAGTGAGCTACCTATTTCCGGTCAGGGGTGGCATTCCGGCTAACATCTGCCGCTGCTTCACGCTTACTTCAATCATCAATACGCTTCACTTTGAATTAGTATTTTCTCTCATTTTGTATGTACATTATTCAAAAATGTTATTTGGCTTAGTTTTTTTCTCTCAAACGATCACAGTCGCAAAGGAATTGGAATTTAAAGATAATTCACCACGAGCGAACCTCACCTGTACTTTTAATCTCCCAATTGTCAGTTTATTGTAATTGTCTTTTTGTGTACGAACTAATAAAGAAATAAATAAGCGAAGTGAGTCTTGGTACCCGCCGGAATACCATAACAGCATCGCAATGTGATATGATGTGTATTGTAGAGTAGAGAGGCCACATTTGACCAGCTAAGTTGACAATGAGAAGGCTTACCATCTAATCTCTTCATCAGCGTCTCTCTCCCAGCGGTGGAGAAGAGCAGCATCCTCGAGGTTGTCGCGTCTGATCTGGATTGGCTCTTGCAGTTGACGGTACCTGCACAAATAGATTAGATTAAACTTCTGGACACCTTCAGTATAGTAAAAAAAAAAAAACTATATTGCTCAATGATTTAAGAAAATAGCTCCAATGACACGATTTTATGATTTGTTTTAAAATTGTTTATAATCCGGTCAAATTAGACATTCAATGTTACCTAAATTCCAACCAAGCTGAAAATCGGTAAGATTGTTTGAAATATCATTAAAAACAAAATTTGAAAGTTCCCCATCTTTCCCCTGTAAGGAAAAAAAAAATATTCAAGGTCAAAGGTAAAAAAAATGAGTTTTTCGCGATTTTCAGCAAAACGGTAAGTTTTATCATAAAAATATCTCAGACAAAAATTGTAGATCATAAAATTATCTACAAAAAATTAATTAATACTTTTTTTTCTACGAGCCACCGTTTTTGAGATATAACGATTCAAAAAGTTGTAAATTGTTGCAAAAAGTTGTGAATTGTTTAACCTGGTCCGACGTATACTCAGACAAGAATCTAAATAATGCCTTTGATACATTTCATGAATTGTTCTGCATGTTCTATAACCTCTGCTTTCCAGTTATCCAAGTGAAAAAGTATAATACTCATAAAAATAAACAAAACTGGTTAACCAAAGGACTGAAGTCCAGCTGCAAAACAAAAAGAAACTTGCGATTTAGATACTACAATAATAAAACTACAAGAAACAAAAATAAATACACAACCTATTCCAACATATTGAAGAAATGTATTGACGATTCCAAAAAGAATTCTAACATAAAGTTTATAAATCGAAGCAAAAACAAATGTCAAGCAACTTGGTCACTTATTAAGAGTGAAATATGTTGCTCGAAATCTGGTGATAACATTTTTGAGTTGAAAATTGATAACCAGAAATTGACCAATCCTTCTGACATAGCCTCAGCGTTTAGTAATCATTTTATTCATTTAACTAATAGTAATCTTTCCTTGACATCTAATAATAATAATACTTTGACATCATATTTACTCGACAACAAACATCCAAACTCAATGTTCCTACATCCCATGACTAAAGAAGAGGTTATAAAAGAAATTGTGGGTTTGAATAACACCACATCCGAGGGTTTCGACGGCATTGGTACTAGGATTGTCAAGGAGTGTAGAGAGGAATTGGTTTCAGTACTGACATACTTGATAAATTTATCATTCTCATCGGGCACTTTTCCTGAGAAACTCAAAACATCTATCATCAAACCGCTATTCAAAAAAGGTGAGAGATGATGTGAATAATTATCGCCCAATAACTCTTATACCAGTGTTGTCAAAGATATTCGAGAAATGTATGCATAAGAGAATCCAAAATTATTTTGACACATTTGATATATTAAGGGACGAACAATTTGGTTTTCAAAAAGAAAAGTCGACTACGCTTGCAATATTCACACTAGTAAATACAGTACTAGCGAGTATTAATGATGGAAACCTGACTACGGGACTGTTTTTTGATCTATCGAAGGCCTTCGACTATGTTAATCACAAAATTCTGCTCTTAAAACTTGAAAGGATTGGAGTTAGAGGGCCAACTCTTCAATGGGTAGCTTCCTATTTATCTAAGAGGCAGCAGCAAGTTGTGGTCAGTGGTTTAGTGGAGGATCATTTAGTGCCCTGCGCTTCTATTTCTAAGTATAGCACATGTGGTATACCGCAGGGTAGTGTTTTGGGTCCTCTATTATTCATATTGTACATAAATGACATTACAGAAGCTACAATGCACAAATGCATATTATTTGCCGATGATATATCCATTATAGTAAAAACAGACAAAAACAATCAGAATCCGATAGGGTATCATGAAAATGAAATTAATAACACTGTGGATGACATAATTAAATGGCTTGAAGCAAATAATTTAAAACTCAATTTAGACAAATCAAAATTTATACAATTTAATAAATCAAAACATGACAAGTACAATTTCAAAGTAAACATCAATAAAATAAAAGAAACACCACAATATAAAATTTCTAGGTGTAACAATTGACCAGGACTTAGGTTGGAAGTTGCACATTGATGACTTGTGTAAACGAATCCATTGTTTTGTGTATGCTCTAAGTAAACTTAGGAAAATAACCAACAAATAAACAGTGTTGACTACTTATCACGCATATATTGCATCTATACTTCGTTATGGGTTAATAATATGGCAAAAAAAATGCATCAGAGCGATGTTCGGGATTCCGCCTGCAGAATCTTGAAGAGAAACTTTTGAGAGCGTGGGCTTGCTACCATTACCTGCATTGTACATTTTTGAAATTTGCTCCTTTGTAAAGAAGTTTAGTCATTTGTTTCCAAAAGCTAGAGATATAAACACAAGACTTCAAAG
This sequence comes from Udea ferrugalis, assembly GCA_950022985.1. Lineage (NCBI taxonomy): Eukaryota > Metazoa > Arthropoda > Insecta > Lepidoptera > Crambidae > Udea > Udea ferrugalis. The sequence goes on from OX465545.1 coordinate 7,564,059, forward strand.
ACATCCTGACAGACTTGTATTGAAGGTTGTACCAAAAACGGAGAAGTATGAAATGAATGCTCCGACCATGTGCATCAGAATTTATAACAAAATTCCTGATGAAATTAAACAACTCCATCTTCCCTTATTTAAGAATAAATTAAACAAATGGCTGATTGACAAAAAAATATATGATATCAAGGATTTATTTGACTGTAAGTAGTAATTAGAGGATTTTATGAACTTCAATATTATTTTGACATGCACTTTTAATTGAATCTATACTCGGATTTTTAATTGTAGTCAGTGAAATGACATTTTCAGTGTGGCAGGTTTTCAGTTCCAAATAAATAGTGATGTGGTAAATCGAGTTTTTACAATTAAAAGTTAGTCGACATTACAGCCTGGCAAAAAAGTCGTAGTGAATGACCACGTCCCACTTCCATATGTCATTACTGGCAACACACACTGGTCAGACTTTCGTTTTGAGACATAGAGGTATTTCGGTAAACTGTATTTAGTAAATAGATTTTCAGTTTCAAAATGTTTTGTTTCTGTATTATATTATTTACAGGTAAGAATTTCGTTTATTAACAGGTCATACAACTGGAAAAGTTTGGGAGGATACAACAGTAGAATCTTCCATACAAGTGTTTTCTAAAGGTTTGACTACAGGCCTAAAGGGCCCAACCAGCAAAGGACGACGCCTTATAATTTCATATATAGGCAGTGATGAAGGTTTTGTTGATTCCGGTTTACTTATTTTTCAATCGAATAATAATAGTATGGACTATCATGAAGAGATGAATTCAGAATCGGAGTCGAAATCAATAGCAACCGTAACGAATATAAACGTATATAATTACTTGTATTTTGCTGACTTTCAAGTGTTAATTCCCCTGAACCACTTTGAACATTTTTTTTCCAGCTATGGTTATAAATTTTTAGTGAGAAGTTTTAATATGGAGGTAGGGCCCATATTTCTTAAATCGTATTATTTTATTCGTTTTGTACCTATTACATATTTACAATTATTTAAAAAAGGCTTTGATACCTCATAAAATAAATCATGACTGAATGTCTAAGTCTAGTGATTTCCGAACGTCACTATTGCAGCGGGTCACCCTTTTTTGTATCAGTCACTGTTGAAGTTGTCATTTCGCTGACTACAATTATTAATCGTACTATAGTTTAATCTAATTTTGCATGCTATATGATTGTAGCTAAACATGTGAACTGACTTGAATATTGTACCATCTCTTTATACCATGTTTAAAGCAAATAAATGATTTATCTCATCTTATCTTATCTTATAGCTGTCACAATCAGTTCTACTGACATTTTACGGGACAGCATGAGCGTGAGCGCGTGCTTAGCGTTGATAGACGTTTGTGAATTCGGGGGTGAATGTATGTATGTAATAAATTATTCTGAATCTATTTAAAAAGACCCCTACCTCTTGACAGCACTATCAGCCTTGTCCAATATCTCATCAGCCATGAAATGTCCGCTGTCAGCCAATTGGCGCGCAGTGTCAGCCAGTTGTGCAGCCGTCTCGCTCTTGCTCGCGACTTGCTGCTCTAACCGGGTGTGCCGTTTGAGCAAGGCTGTTACTGAGGCTAGGTCTTTGCCTGGGGAAGAATGTTATTGTTGTAATATCCACAGGATGTTACAAATTATAGTAAATAAGTATTAAGTGAGATTAATATACTATAAATGATTGTAGCATTTTGATGAAAAAAAAATCTCAACTTTCATTTCTGTGAGAAAACTACAACACATTGGACTTCAAAGTGTATTTAGAAAAAAAGTAGTTCAATCCAGACCTGTTCGTCTGTATTCTTGACATTCTCGAATTTCTTTGGTGAAATAAGTTCATGAATTTTGAATTGTAAGATTTTTAAATAAGGTAATAAATGTACAAAAATGTACTTTCCCTTCCCTAAATTTTACCGTGTTTTGTATTTGTCTAGTTTCCAAACTCCGTCCAGAGTCAAATAAACACAACCTTTCTGCTGTCAAATATTCCTTTTTTGAACTTTCTGGGTTTTGACCAAAATTTAGCTTTTATTGAACCGCTACAATTTAATAGTTTTCGCCAAAACGACGTTTGTCACTTATAAAAATTACAGTAACAGGGTAGAAGGCTGTGAGTCATTTTCAACGTTTTTTTTATTTTATCATTAACAATTATTGAATTAAAATGTTATTGTGAAACCACGATCGGAATTTGTTTCAAAAAGAGGCCACAATAGGCCTGCAAACTTGGGTGGGCAAGTCCATTACAAAAGAGTGTTTTTTTTATAAAACAATATCGCTAGTTTGTAACCCATACTTTTATGAAGCAATTATGTTAGGAGACTATTTTCATAAACGCAATAGTTAATATAGCTGTCGAACAAAGTTCGTACGCGCACCTTACAAAAGCAGTGAAAGTGCGGTCATAATCACAGTCACGTTTGTATGAAGCGTTTTTGGGCAAGTCCAAAAATGTGCATTTCAAATTGTGATATCACAGGTAGTATTGATCCTAATGAAGTGATTCTTTTAGGATTGTGTACATAAATGAAAGGTCTTTCGACAATAAAGATAAAAAATACAGTCATCTAGCCTACTGACCATGATCCTCACTGAGCAGCTGAGCCTCCACATCGTCCAGCCAGGCCGCGAAGTCGTCCAGGCCCCTTAGATAAACCCGCGCCTGGTAGGCCTGCTGCAGCCTCTCCCTCCGAACCTTCACGGCCTCCTGCAACTCCTTCCATACGTGCTCCAAGTCTTCCACGTGCTGGGCTATCTCTTGGGCCGCGTAGTGCTGGGATTCTGGGGAGAGTAAGTTGGCTGTAGTGTAGATTGAGGGAGAATTTAATTTCAAAGACATGTCTGAAATAGCAAAATTAAGTACTACTGTAACCTGTGTTTGACAAATAAATCATCTGATTGACTCATTGAAGACAGCGAATCGACATTTTGTTTCATATACAATTACGGATTTTCTGTTTAATAGATAAATCAATAAATAGAATAGCATGGAATAGAAGATATTTATTTGGCACATATAAACAAAATCGAATCAAATTTATCTTTCAATTATAAATATCTCCAAGACAACCTTTTCAAAGGTTACAATAAAATAAGTAAGAGTTTAACAGATATAATGATTGATAACTTAAATAAATTAATACATACAAGGGCCCACCGAGTAGTCAAAGCCAGCCATACTGATCGTTGCCGTCTGATTGAACGGAACGTTCAGCAGCCCACACTGAGCGAATTTTCACCCAATCCAGATGGTGGTAAATAAGGGGCGAGCCCATCCGAGTTGGTTGAGTTTATTTTTCGGTGTTTACCATCACTGGAGAGTTAGCAGCAAATTGGACAATGACTAGAAAGTATGTGCCAAGCCAGAGTTTTCTTCAACACTCTGGCTCGCTACGAACTTCAAACTGATTACTTAATACTACTTTTTAACTTTTGTAATTTTATACTTTTTGCGACGATCCTGTATCTGTATTATTTTGTCTTTGTTATGTACCAAACAAAATAGTCTTCCTTTTCTTCTAATAAATGTGTATTCGATTTCAACCTAGAACACTCACCAATAAGTTCTTCCCCGTGGTTGGCTACGTCGTCGATGCGGCCCTTGTTGGCGGCGAGCTCCGACTCGAACGCGGCTTGCTTCTGGATCTTGCTCTGCAGGTTTGACAGGTCCCTGGGAACAAATACAATATTATCTGACTGATTCCCAAATATGGGCGATTTTATAGTGCGGGGGTGAGGTGCAACCCGGCGCCAAGTGTTAGGAAGCTCCGGAAGACAAATTACATACACACATAAACGGCCTATATACGTCCCACTACTGGGCACAGGCCTCACCTCAACTATGAAGTGGAACACAAATAGGCTGTTATTTGACTGATTCCAACACAGAGGAGGGTTTTAGAGGAAAAGTGGGTGGGTATTGATTGCACACAGGTGCTACATTGTCTAGAGCCCTGCTCGTTCTGTGCTGAAGCTGGAACTTAAAAGGTTAAAAACAACGATTTGCCGTCAGTGCTTGCTCTGGACAGGATCTCCCAACTAGGCGGGAAACCACTGAAGCGAATGCAGACACTTTCGCCGTCTAGGAGGGCGCAATGCAGGCGTTGCCACAAAAACACCTGGTTATGTTCATAGATATAACCCCATTTAAATTTATAGTGTAAAATACAAGACTTTTACTGCTTGCAACAAGCTTTTTCAATCACAACGTGGAATGTGTCGATTTCCAATCAGTGCTGTATTTCAAATATCTGTTTTCTACGATTTCATTATATCGGCAGCGTTATTAGACGCTAAGCACCTATGAAGACATACGAGTAAACTTAAACTATTTTCTACAAATGGTTTTTCCTTCTTTATTCACCTGTGTGAGGTTCCCGTGGCGCAGTTGTGACAGTGATCGGCGACGATCGCTGTTGTAAAGCAACACACGCCGGGTCGGAAATGGGATGGGAGACCACCCCGACCGAAATTTAGTGATGTGTATTTTCGGGCATCTCCGTGCTTTTGGGCACGTCAAGCAGTTGGTCCCGGCTAACGTTGTTAGATGTCAGTCGTTAAGCCTAGTCGGAGGCCTTAGGGCGGCTTGATAACATCTGACATTAAGGTGGCTCACTAACCTTACACCCCTCCAACAATCCGCACTGAGCCCGCGTGTTGATGTTCCCGACGGAGTCTAACTAACTATTGTTATATCAACAATCATACTTAGGTTAAGACACTAACAATGTTTGTTTTGTTTTTATATAGCTTCTCGTCGATGTACCTAAGAGTGTTATTCTTTTCATAAATTATGATTTTTATTGTGCTATCTTGTTCTAAGTTCTGTTGTAATATAGTAACAATTATTGTAAAAAAGAGAAACAGTTGAAAAGAGTACCTGCTGACTTTCTTGCCGGTTCTTCTCAGTACAGAAACAACTTTCCGATCCGGTGGTAGCATCACATTTATTTAAAAAAGTACAGTATATTTATTGTTTACATTTAATATTATGGTATTCATGTCTATTATTAAGTATGTTTTGTTTGTTAATTAGATTTGACGATTTAAAAGTACTCTGTAACAGGTCTATTTAAATAAAGCTATTTTTGATTTTGATTTTTTGATTTTGAAGTATGGCTAAATCCACCTCATAGTTGAGGTGAGGCCTGTGCCCAGCCGTGGGACGCATATAGGCCGTTTATGTTCATGTATTTATTTATTTATTTACATTAATTAAAACGGATTAACCAATTACATTAATTAGACAAAATTAAAAATTACTAATATAAAAACAATCATGGTTATGGTATTCACCTGTAGTTCTGTTCGCTGGCAGACTGCATCTTGAGCGCGATCCACTCGCGCTCGTGCGTCAGGTCGCGTGTGAACTGGTGCAGCTGACGAGATTGGGACAACTTCACTCCTCGGGCGGCGCACGACTCCTAGTACACAAATATTATAGTGTTAGCAGAACCTCCCAGGCAATGGCAGCACCATGCAGTATTATTTACACTACTGGCACCATAGATCGACGCGTCCTATCAATCACGCATTCATAAATTTAGGCGTGCACTTTGGTTGGAATCTCGATCACGACATAAGCTTGTAAAAATATTGTGTGCATTGCGGGTGAACCTAGAGTTGTAAATTTAAAAAAAATGAGATGTTTTTTCAAGTTTTTGAAAAAAACATGAAAAAAAACTGAAAAATGAAAACAAACCTTATGCCATGGTTTTTTTCACGTTTTTTTTTACAACTTTGTAAAAAACGGTTTTTGCAACACTGACACTATTTTCTTGGTTTTGGTAACCATTTTGTTTTCATATAAATAAGAATTATTTAATTGTTTTAGTTTGAAGAAGTCTATTTCTGAGTTACTTCCCAGAAATAGGCTATTCACAGATGCGCCTACGTTGGTATGGACAAGTTTCAGCAGAAAACATGCCCCTCATTATTTTCAAGGGTGTCCCAGCAGATGACTATACCCCAAAAAGTACTGGTTTGACATCCGGGGATATGACATGCGTGTGACCTCACAGGATGATGTTTTTTGTAATTTAGGTTAAGTTAGCTCCGTTGCTGCTAACATTTGGTGGTCCTTGCCCTGCGACCCTGAAGGAGTCCACAGTTGATAAAACGACCTAGAGGTTGTTTTTTATCAATTGTGTTACGTCTATCTTATTGTAAATTGTGCCCTGCGGTCTGAATTTCGAAATCAATCAGACATTACGCTCACGGCGATAACAGCCGTCCATGCACGTATAGTCCGTTCACGTTAAGAATGCAGTGTTTTTTTAATTCAATTCTGTTGCACACAAAAAAACTCAGAACCACAACCTTTGCGTTCGAGAGTATGCGTTCAACTGGTCACTATGGACTTGGCTTTCTAATTAGGGACGATTTGATTGGTTAGGTGAAAGGACAAGTATCAAATTACTGCATTCTTAACGCGAACGGACTGAGTCTCAATTAATTACATATCCTGTCACCTTGGTCTCATGGAAGAAATCTCTTTCTAGAGATAAACTCATCTGTACTTTTACTGTTCTAAATATTGTCTATTGAAATTGTGTTTTTGTGTACAATCTAATGAATAAATATAGTATAACTATTGAAAGTGCAATATGGTGCTTTTATTTTATTATTTACAAAATAACAAATCCTCACCTTGAGTTTATCCCTCCTGGCCAGTATCTCCGCGAGCCTCCGCTCGATGTACTCTGCGTCGTGGTGTCCCTCCTGGAGCATCCCACGCGCGAACTTGTCCAGCTCGTCCACTCTGCCCAGCTGTGAGTCCAGCAGCTTTGCGAACTCGGCGTGCTTCTTTATCAACGTTTCTACGGCTGTTGAGAGATGTAAAACAAGTTAAGGGATGACCCTACCGCCGGTATCCGGGTTGCTTAGGTACGTATCGGTGTAAAATGAGAATGCTGTTGAGATTCTAACCTGATTCAAACACACTGGTGCCAAGCCAGAGTAGCCCAACACTGGGCCTGGAAGTTTTGACAAGTAGAAACATCTAACTACACACATCAAAAGTGTCTAGGGATCAACATATGTTTTTGCAAAAACTTTTCTCCTGATTAATATTAATTAAAATTTTCTTTAAGGATTCATCAAATAAAGTGTTTTCGTTTGTCTACAGTAACGATAAACCAAGTCACCTTTGCATTAATAAAGAAATTTGCCATTTTCCTAATAAAGGGATTTTTGACATTTGAACCACTAACATTAAAGTTCGAAAAAAAGACTGAAATAACAGTTTTCTTTAAAATTTTATTGGGTAACTTAAACAATTAATAATCCGTGTTTCTACCGCGAACACTTACAACCCAAGAACATCGGTTCGGCATGCTCAAAATGAGTTCATCCAAATCACGCTGTGGAATTGCCGCCCATGTTCGTTGCAACAACAAAAAAAAGGTCTTCTTGCGACTGGATACCCTCCATATTCGGGAGAGCTCTTCTCTGTAGCATATCCCATGCATGCTCAATCGGGTGCAAGTCTGGCGACTGAGCAGGCCAGGGCAGGACATTGATGTGAGCTGCGGCGAGAGTCTGTCTTACAACTCTTGCGGTGTGCGGTCGTGCATTATCATGCATTAACTGAAATAAGGGTCCGATTTGCACTTGTAGAGGAACGATGACGTCTGATACAATCGTCGCAGCATACATTTGAGCGTTGAGGTTGCCTCTGATCCAAATCAACTCGGTTCTTCCGCCGATCCAAATACCCGCCCATACCATGATGGTTCCAGCACTGTAAGGATGGACTTCCTGGCAGGATTTAAATCGCTGTTGGCGTCCAAGAGTTCTCCAGTGTCGTGTACGTCTTGTATCCGGTCTCATACCAAAACGAGACTCATCAGAAAAGCACACGAAACGCCATTGTTCTTCTGCCCAATTTCTGTGTTCAAGAGCCCATTGATATCGAATCCTACGATTGTGCATTGCTATAGGTGGTACCCTTAGCGGTCTTCGGGAATGAAGGTTCACTTCATGCAAGCGGTTTCTGACTGTTTGGTCGCTAATTAAGTTCCCTGAAGAGTGATGAAGCCTCACGGCTAACATCATGGCGGTTATTGTTGGAGCTCTTCGAGCTGTGATTTGAATGTATCGGTCTTGTCTCCGTGTGGTGCAGCGATACCGTCCTCCATGGCGCTCGGCCACGGTACCAGTACTCCGGTAACGTGTCCAAAGTCGACTGATAACACTCTGACTTGTATTCAGAGCTAAAGCCACAGTATGTTGCCGGGAACCAGCTTCTATCATTCCCACGGCTCTGAGCATTTCTCCCCTGCTTAAATGACGTCGCCGCTCCGTTATAACGTTTTAATCAGTAGTAGGGAAACAGTTTAGTAGCACTAATAATGTCTTCAATGCGTTGTATGTTTTTATAGGGAAAATATTGACAGCTGATTTTCATCTTTTAGTCGATTTCTATTGACAGTTCCTATTTCAAATTATGAAATGCACCAAAAAGGATCCATATAAATTTATAAAATCATAAATTTATTACAAAGCCACATCTCAATCTCAAGAAATCCGCATAAAAATGCTTGATCCCTAGACACTTTTGATGTGTGTATTTCAAGATTGCTAAGGAACTTCGACAGCAGAATGTGTTGTTGTACTGTCCACCTATCTCACTGCAGAGTTAAGATCTTTTCCCATTTATTGCCATATTAAAAAAATAAAAATGTATTCATCTTATCCGTCTCACACCGTCACTGAGTCTCTATAGAACTAAAGGTGACGGCATGACTATGCAGTCGTGCTCAAAGATTGACATCTCGATTTATAAAAATGGATTGCTGTTCGTTAGTCTCGCTAAAACTCGGGAATGGCTGGACCGATTTGGCTAATTTTGGTTTTGAATTATTTGTAATGGTCGAGGGAAGGTATAAAAGGTGAGTAATCATGAGAAAATGCTGGGAATATAGTAAAAATCACAATTTTAGTTTCCTCGTAGTAAATGTTACTACCTGTCACGTGACACTAAATGTTTGACAACAGAACGAAGTCTGTTGGGAAAGCTAGTTTGTGAATAAAAGTAAGAACTTAACATAAACGGCCTATATACGTCCCACTGCTGGGCACAGGCCTCACCTGGACTGGATTGAGCCATACTCCTACACGCGGGCTCAGAGCGGATTGTTGGAGGGGAGTAAGGTTAGTGATAGAAGTAAGAAATAAATATAAATTACCGTCTAAGTTCTCGCCGAGGTCGTCGTTGTTCAAGAAGGCCTCTTTAGCCGCGAGCCAGTCCTCCGTCTGCCGAGCCTGCTCCTTCAGCAGTTGCAGTTGGTGAGCCTGGGGACCATTCACTTGTTAATCTCAACCCCACTTTAGTAAGTAAGTACAGTCGAAGAATAAATGGGTTGACCACCCTAAGATCTGTTTTTGCTTGCTCCATGATGACATTCACAGGAACTGTTACTCACATTTGTAGTTTTTAATCACTATAGGCAAAGAGGATGTGTCGATTTATCAAACTTGACACCGCAGCGTAATGGCAAGATCAAACAAATAAAAAGTATTGGTTCAACTGTCAATCGTGAAGGAACATACGTCTAATCGAATTTTAATTTTATTGTCAAACAATAAAACCTACTTTTCGACACATCACTCTAGCTTGTTACACAGTTTAAAAAGGGAACATGTGCTAGCAACGCGTGAATGAATTTGTTTGAAAACTGGTCAACCCTTTCGTTCCGCGACTGTACATAAAAATAGTTTATTCAGTATTTTGATACACATCATAGAAAAAAAGAACAAACTTAACGAAAACAACACAACCTTTCATGTCACTGAAATGGGATCAACTCAGCATTGTTCCGAAGACAACAGAAGGTCGAAAGCACTGCACTACTAGTAGGACTGTACTAGTACTAGACAAGTACTAGACTAGTAGTCCCTAGACTGTACTGTAAGTGGCTGACTAGCCAAGAATAGAATAGATTTCTTTTCAACATAGTAGTCTACCAGTTTTGCTGAAAGTTTCTCTTAGCTTTACTGTCATTAAGGTTCACAATTCCAACGGTGCGTCAGAGATGCACAATTGTGACGTATTGTCTTTTATTTGGAGATGTCTGACATTTTTCAAGTCATCGGTTTAATTATATTGATATTTATTTTCAATGCAGTAGCATTATCATGTCATTTGCATTTTATACGAGAGAATCTTGAGAGAAACTTTTATGAAACAGGGGGAATTTTACGGACAAGTGACAAGTATTATCATGTCAAAGAGCATTCTACCTCTTTGGCATACCTACCGCCCGCCATTTTGAAAAAAAAAAACGTGTTTCGGCGTCAAGTGATGAAATACAATGTCAATCGACAGATTAAGTGATTTCTACTGTTTTTTTTCGGACTCAAATATCTGAAAAACCGTATCATTTAGTTAAATGGGCATCATTTAACTAAATGATACGGTTTTTCAGATATTTTTTATTTGTAATCACTTCTTGTCTAAATTGGCATGCGTTTCATGACTTGCAGCTGGCAATTTTTTTTCAAAACGTTTTTTTCAAAATGGCGGATATGTAGATGCTAATTCTGCTAAGCCACTTTCTAGGACGATTCCTCCTCTGCCAACCACTACCATTATTACTCACCTGCGTGTGGTACTGCTTCTTCTGCAGCCAGGCCTGGTCCAGCGTCTTGGACAGCTGTTCCACCTTCTGCTGCTTCTCCTTCTGTAGAGGATTGCCTTCTGACTATCTCCATATCTCCTACAACAACGCCTATATCCTACCTGCGTGTGGTACTGCTTCTTCTGCAGCCAGGCCTGGTCCAGCGTCTTGGACAGCTGTTCCACCTTCTGCTGCTTCTCCTTCTGTAGAGGATTGCCTTCTGACTATCTCTCTATCTCCTACAACAACGCCTATATCCTACCTGCGTGTGGTACTGCTTCTTCTGCAGCCAGGCCTGGTCCAGCGTCTTGGACAGCTGTTCCACCTTCTGCTGCTTCTCCTTCTGTAGAGGATTGCCTTCTGACTATCTCTCTATCTCCTACAACAACGCCTATATCCTAACCTGCGTGTGGTACTGCTTCTTCTGCAGCCAGGCCTGGTCCAGCGTCTTGGACAGCTGTTCCACCTTCTGCTGCTTCTCCTTCTGTAGAGGATTGCCTTCTGACTATCTCTCTATCTCCTACAACAACGCCTATATCCTACCTGCGTGTGGTACTGCTTCTTCTGCAGCCAGGCCTGGTCCAGCGTCTTGGACAGCTGTTCCACCTTCTGCTGCTTCTCCTTCTGTAGAGGATTGCCTTCTGACTATCTCTCTATCTCCTACAACAACGCCTATATCCTAACCTGCGTGTGGTACTGCTTCTTCTGCAGCCAGGCCTGGTCCAGCGTCTTGGACAGCTGTTCCACCTTCTGCTGCTTCTCGGGGAGGTGTTCCACCTCCTTCTGGAGGGAGAGGATCGCCTTCTGGCGGCCGTCTATCTCCGCCTGGGGATAACATTGGGTTACATTACTAATCTTGGAAGTAAAGCTATTACCGAGAGGTTAGGTTAGGTGGGTTTTAGTGTTTCATGGTCTTGGAATGTTTAGCCAAAATATAGTGTCGAACAGTGTCGAAATCTATTCATTCTAAGGTTTAAGAAAGAAATAAAGAAAAAACTTTTATTGATGCTGAACATCGCGACAGATAAAAAAAACAACAAAACAAGATGGTTAGGAAAACAATAGAAAAAAATCCACCAGACAGCAGTGTCACGATGTCCAAAATTAAATGGAGCCCACTCAGCTAATGCCTGGACCTGATAAGCTCAGACGCTGATTTTCAGTGAGGCCAGCTGAGTGACCTTCTTTAATCATTCGCTCGCTCGCGTTTTATGTTTTTAGCATCAAAACGACATAGATACACGAAATTTATAAAATTTACGAGTTACGAATACCAATGACGAGTACCTATCTTATTTATTTTTAATTAATCCTTTCTTTTGTGCATATTATGAAGTTACTTGGATCTACATTTTTCTTTGTAAAAACTTGGGTACAATATTTTGTTTCATTTAGCAAGACGCTGTACATCTGAGTGAAAATCTATTGTAAGTATTAATATTTGCACAAACAACACTGTCGTTCGTTCGCGGTATAAATGCAGTGATTTTTAAATTTGACACAAAAAATCCCAGATCCACAACCTTCGCGTTTGAAAGTATGCGTTCAACTGGTCACTGTGGACTTGACTATCAAATTAGGTACGATTTGATGGGTTAGGGGACGTGCTAGATCGAAGGACATGTATGAAATCACTGCATTCTTAACGCGAACGGACTATAGTGTAGTATAAAATATTAAGCTGGACTCAATTAGAGGGGAATTGAGCCAGAGAAAGTAAGGGTTAGGGAGGACAGTTTGTTCTAGGCCCGTCGGGGGTATCTAAGTTAGACATCTTTGCACCCTTTTGGGGCAAGTTCACCACAAAACAGGGAGGAACGGCGAAGATGCGCTTGTTCCTAGCCCGTAAGCAACACTTGAAACATGAAATCAGGAAATATCCCTTAAATATCTCCTTTCCTAGAGGGTGGCACAGCCTACCTACACCCTAGGTAAAAATAAATGGGTAACCGTACACCCAAACTAAATGCACAAATATCCGCACCAACCACACTAATTAATCGGTTAAAACACCCTGCCGAGGTTCTAACATTGCAAAGGGAAATTATACATTAAAAATACAAACTGCTAGGCATGACCAGCGAAAGATTTAAACCCGCCGGCCATGACACTACCTCCTTAGTTATTTCTTTTTTTTTTCCCTTTACAAACGCGGCTTGGGAACGCACAGCCTACAGATAACGGTGCGACACACTCGCGCCGAATTAAACTAATTATCCAAATTTTGTAATTATTAATAATTTAATAAATTATGTTTAATGTACGAAGGCAACAGCTAGATGGCGTTATCCGTCAATGAATCGCGCAAGCATTGCGTTTTCTCAATAAATACAGACGGCTGAGGAAGTTGGCGATTGGCACCGCCAGAGTCATGAGTCCTGAGTCTGAGTCGAATCAAGAGACCAATAGACGGTGCTGTTGCTCTGCTGAAAAACGGGCATTACAATAGTTTAAATGAAACGAGATGAGAGAGCAATAGATCAGATGTACGGTGGACGGCACATCACTCCACGCATTTCCGGTCAGTCCTCCTTGCTCTATTGTAAAGGAATGACATTTGGCAAAAGCGAGAGAAAGAACGGAAGTGGGGTAACCTGATGTGCTGTTGACTGTACCTAGCTTGGGACGGTTCGCGCTAAAGCTTCCACATACCTTCCTCTCATGGTGCAGCTCCAGCAAGGCCTCGGCGTCGGCGACGGTCTCCGGCGGCTCCACGCTGTCTAGACGCTTCACTGTCTCCGATACCCACAACTCCAGTTCCTGGTGAAACAATACAAATGTTATATTCATTTAAAGGTCGATTTTGTTAAGTGGGCGTCGTCGTGTAGGCCAAATCCTAAACTCTGAGAAATTTAGGGTAAGTTGCACCATAGTAGAAGTTAAAGTTAAGAATTTGACAATTTGACGTCATTTTTGCTTACCTGACCGGTACTTTAACTGAAATTTTGATGTTTGTTATTGTTTAAGTCAGATGGTGCAACCCAACCTTAGCCTCAAAGAGTCTTTATACCTAGGTTTAAGAGCGCCTAGAGCATTTAGAGAGAAGAATCAGAGAGGATCAATATTGAAAAAAAAAAAACAAAATACTGACCCCCTTATTCATAAAAACGAACGCAACGCTAACGCATTGTTTAAGCTATTGACGTGTTCTGTCACTTACTCGCAAATGGCGGCAGAAACAAGAATGACAGTGACAAAGCGATACAAAAGTTATCGTGTTCTATAAGAGCTGTTTAAGTTTTTATGAATAAGGGGGTCAGACTTTAAAAATACAAATTTAAAAAAAAATAATTCAAAAACAAGTGAATATCCACTAGAATGTAACAAATAGCTCATTAATAATTGTTATTTTTGGAGTCGGTGTTAGCTAAGGTTGATCAAGTTCTGACAAAAGCTGATTTAAGTATTCTCGCATTATACTCTACTCTCGTGAGTATATTTTTGTATTACCTGTTGTAATTTAGTAACTGGTCATTGTACAGAACATATTGAAAAGAGTAACTGCTGAGTTTCTTGCCGGTTCTTCTCACCAGACCACCACCGGTTCTTTTCTGTACAGAAACAACTTTCCGACACCGGTGGTTGAGTCACATTATGTTTGTATACTGTGTATTTATTTATTATTTTTAATATAGTATTTAAGTCTATTTATAAGTGTATTATAGTTGGTTTTGTTGACGATTAAAAAGCGCTTGTGACAAGTCCATTTAAATAAATAAATTTTGACTTTGACACTGATTTTATTTCGTGCGCAAATCTAACGTGTTTCTTTGCTCACCCTATGTGAGAGAAAAAAACAATATTATATTCTGAAACCCCACTCACCTTTAAGTTCTCATCAAACTTGTGTTCAGCGACGGCTTCATCCAGTAGAGCTGTGCGCCTAGCAGCCAGCTGTTGTAGGTTGTCCCAACCTGCGCGGAGGCTTTGGAGGCTCTCTTCTATCTCACTCGCACGCTCTGAGTGTCTGTGGGAGGGAGCAGGTTAGATGAATCGGTAAATTACGATGTCATGCACAATGTGCCTATGCAATGATATTATAATTAAAAGAGGTATATAGGTTTTGTCAGTACTGATAAGAGACAGATACATGTTGCGCAGTGTCGTCGCAAACTGTCAACACTGTGAATGCTTTGCTCAGGTACACTCAAGTTCTGATTTCGGGTGCCACTTTTTCAGCACAAGTAACCTATCTACCTCTTTTTTAATATAATATCATTGATGAAACTAAATAGAAAGTGAGTCTAGCCTGGCTCTGACTGTGCTCCCTTCTCTAAATATGCCTTTCTCCGTTTAACTAGCTAACTTTGCTAACTTTAACGTAGCTAACTTTGGGTCTAGATGGCACTGTATGGGGATATTTATTGATTTTAACAGTTACTAACCATAAAACTGATCTTTTTCTTCCCAAATTTCATTTTACAGAAAACGTTTGATTTTTTTACGTTTGCCAGACGTTTCAGTAGGTCACAAAACGTATGACCGGTTTTATGTTTGGCCGAAAGTTGAAAGTGAACATATGCCAAATAAGCCATCTGGTGAAAAGAGACTTCGGGATATAGAAAAAGTTAATTTTGAAATTCGGTTTAACGTAGTTTGGGAAGACGAAACTTATATCAAAAAATACTTCGATGGGTCAAAAATCTGTCAAACAATACATCTAGCAAATGAAGTGTTGGTCAGTAGTTTTCAGTCAAATGAAATTCGGACTAGTAAATTTCAGACAAGTGACGGGTTCCTATTTTAACTCACTCCTCAGCCAGCCGCTTGCCCTCCAGCTCGAGCGCGTGTATCTTGTCGCGAACAGCTCCAGCTTCGGCAGCTCGAGCGTTGTGTTTCCGCTGTAGCTCGCAGGCGGCGCTGAGGTCGCGGCCGCGCTCGTTGCTACTGAATAGGGCTGCTTTCTTGGAGATTCGTTCTGCAGTATCTTCTACGTCCCTGTTAGAAATAAATAAAATTTGTATTTCCGGTAACAAAGTATAACTCAGGTTGTAAGGCGATGGTGTCTCCATTTAAGCTGGAAAGGCTGTTTTCTAATATTTACGCGAACACTATACATCGAAATAAAACAACTTTACGGATTCTACTCGCGGTGTTATATTTTCTTTCATTTTCTAACCCGACGTACACCGCGAGTAGAATCCGTAAAGTTGTTTTATTTCGATGGAAAGGCTGTGTTTGGAGACCCCGCTCTTTATTATTCTAATTAGATTTAGGTTTAAATATAGCGGTTTACATACGTAAGTAATTTTTTCACATTATAAATACTAGAGAGGCGACTATGTGTATTTGTGTGTGTGTGTGTGTGTGTGTGTGTGTGTGTGTGTGTGTGGGTGGGTGGGTGGGTGGGTGTGGGTGTGTGGGCGTTAAGAAAAATGAAAATGACTATTAAAAAACGTCATTTGAATCGGTGTCATCAAAAAGGTAATGATGAACAATGAAATTGCAGTAAAATGACGTAGATAGGTTATGCCAGTACTGACGCGAAGTCAAAAATTGTCCACGGGGTACGACGGAGTTAATTTGACCGTGTTATAACGTGTGAACAATACAGTACGATTATTTACTTGAGCGTAAACGATACAGACACATGTTGCGAAGTGTCGTCGCAGACTGTCAACACAGTCAATGCGTTGCTCAGGTGTACGAATCGTGCTGATTTCGGGTGACACTTTTCAGCACAAGTAACCTATCTTTAGTATAAAATCATTGATGATTACGATATTGTAATGGGAATTTCCCCCTTTGAATTGTATCGGCTGTTTTGAGGCCTTCAAAATGAGCTCAGTAAGTTTTAAGGTATTTTTTCTGTCGCCAAAATATCCGGATTGTTTTAAAAGTATAATTAAGTAGATAAATAATACCCAACAATTTTTCATTCGCAAAATACCACTGTACCAATTTGGTAAGCGGGTTTAAATTCCTGAAAAATATTTCGCAATTATTGTTTTCAAGTTTCTTAATTTCTACTGACTAAGTATTAAAGATAGTCCAAAAACTATGTTGTTGTTTTATGATTGGCCTAAAATCGGTTAAGATTAGGTAAGATTCAAAATTCATGTTCTCAGAAAGGGTCAGTTCAGGAGTACCTTTAACCGACGAGCATGTATAAAAGGACTCATGAAAGTACAGGAAGCGCAAGGTGTGTGTCAAGATCGTAGCAAGTGGAAAGAAGAAGTCTCTGCCTACACCGTTGGAAAAGAGGTGTAATGGTTTGTCTGTATTCATACAGGCTTTGGTACCAAAACTGATTAAGTAAGGGTCCAAAATAAGATGTGGTAGAGTTTTTTTTTTCTACCTGGATGAGGATATTGTCTACCTCTGAATGTGTATTGTTTAAAGAACATCAATTCTGGTTACGCTCAAATCGTAAAAGTAATCGTAGTAATCGTAAGTTTAAAGAAATATACCGATTACACATTTAGCTAATTGTGTATCTTTTCAAAATTTTTAAAATTAACTCCTATCAAAAACCCCCGTTGGGCAATCTCCTTTATTCTAAATCCCATAAAATACAGCATTGGGTGGCAATATAGACGTGTTTCGGAAAGGAGGCCTTTTCTCAGCAGTGGGAAGATAAGTTTATAAATCCGTACCTGTTGAACGAGTGTATCTCCAAGGCAGCATTCAGGTTGTCTCGGTACTTCTGTAGGGCTCCGCTGAGCGCCCGCCATTTGCCCAAGAAGGCGTCTCTGCGGGCGGCGACTCCGGTCGCTTGTTGCGTGGGGCCCTGACGTAGGAAATAATTTATCTATTATATCGTACACAAAAATATAGTTGCGATTGAAAATATTTAAAACAAAAAAAAAGTAAGCTTATCTCTAATAAGAAATTTCTTCCAGCAGACCATGGCGACAGGATACGATTCAAAAAGTAGCGTACAAAAAGAAAAGTAAAAAATATAAAATATTTTTAATAATCATTATGAACTATCACTACATAGTATAAACAAAGTCGCTTTCTCTGTCCCTATGTATGCTTAAATCTTTAACTTTTTCTGTACGGGTGGCATCATGTGATGTTTTGACAAAGTCACGTTCTAATACGGGCGGCATCATATCATGTTCTGGCATAGCCATCACAAAATCTTTGTTTTCTTTTTAAATGTCTATGGGTGGGTGCTGTTTTATCGATTGAATCTAGTACAGGATTGGTTAATCTAGCTAGTGAAGTAGTACAGAATAAAACAACTAGATGTCTCTATTACAAAATCCATCGACAAAGTTGAGTACCGGATCTATGATCTGGACATCATATGATGCCATCCGTATTGGGAAGGTGTTTTATGGAAAAAACAAAATGGAGGATTTTTGTTATGTTTTGTTGAAAATGTTGGGTATATCGACATTATTTCACAAGTTTCGCCAATAGAAAATCTTCATTTGAACCAAACAATTACAGAAATATTAAAGCTACGCAACGGATTTTGATACGGTTTTTGTAATAAATAGAGTAAATTTTTAGCGATGAGACTTTCTAAATTGAACCAAAAGATTTAAGAGTGCTCGAAGAGCTGTATCTAACTACTACCTAACTAATTCATTGTACAATAAAGTATATCTTATCTAATCTAATCTTTACCTGTTGCAGCAGCTTGTCGGCTAAAGCACAGATGCTGCGAACATGTTTGTCATCAACCTTCATATCGCTGTCCAGGTCATCCAGCTTGCGGAGCAGAGCGCTGCAGTGTTCATAGTCGCGGCCTAGTTCGTGGGCTTGTACCTGGGAGGGAAACAAGGATTTTAGAGTTTCCTTTGTTAATAACATAACATACCCTCACGATTAATTAATCGATAATCGACTTAATAACATAACATAACGCATAACATACCCTCACGACCATTTCCCTAATGGGTTAGTCATAGGCACACTGATTGTTGCCGCCATGGTGAAAGGAACATTCAGAAGCCCACATTTCGCCGAAAGAATTTGAACCCAACGTGGTAAGGGGCGAGCCTACCGCCGTTATCCGGGTTGCTTGGGTTTTATATCGGTGTTTTCGATCACCGGAGAGTTAGCCGCAAATTATACAATGACCACAAAGTAGGTGTGTTCCGGCCAGATTTGAACTCGGGACTATCGGGTTCCGAGCCAGAGTGTTCAACCACTGGGCCACGACGCCCACGGAACTGGGATCGACTTAATTCAAAACCGTTTTATAGTCAATGGTCATTAATTACGAATGACACATCTCTAAGTGGGCGGAGCCCGTTCATGAAGTACAATATTCTCTGTAGTACATTGTTAAAAAATATTACAAAACTTTATGTGCGTGCTCTGCCAAAAGTAAAATAAACGCCTATGAAAAGTATACTGACAGAAGAGTGGAAACATAACCTAACAATATTTATTATGTTATGTTATGTACAGGATATTTTCAAAAATCCTGAATTATTTATTTGCCTTGAATAATGTAGTACATTGAGAGTTATTAACTTCCAACTTATTCAGCTTCAAAGATAAATTGCTGACAAAAATTTGTTCTTATGCATTTCTACATACATAATTTGACCGGATAATTTCTCTTTCACGTTTAAACTATAAATCTGATATTGCAAACATTATTGAAAAACTTACCATCATTTCCTTATCTCTAATCCAGGCTTCTATTTTGTCCAGGTGTTGGTTGAATTCCAAAATATCTTGAGCTTCTTCCAGACCACGGCCTGCAACCAAACATTTTAAAGATGAAGAGAGAAATATGTATGTTACTTTAAATTTATTTACACAACAATAGGGTATTCGTACAGCTTTTTATTAAAACATCAAAACATAACATACCCCCACGCCCATATCCCTTATGGGTTAGTCAGAGGCACACTTATTTTGACACAATAACAAAATATCTGTACAATTGCATAAACAGAATTCATGGAATAACATTTGGTACTAAAACGACATCTACTGAATAATATTATTTATCCATTGGCCAGGCCTTTTGAATCCTTTTTAGCAGCGTCAGAAGAAGCTTTTTAATGTCTCTAGGTAGGACTCATACACATTGAAGAGCAATTTATTGCTGTATAGTGTTGTCTTCAGGGTACATTTTAGCAAAAGCCTTTTCCGCTTGCCTGGTATTGCGAATTTCGGCTTTTCACAAAAAACAGTTCTTCAACTTTTTAAACAGCAGAACATGTTATTTTTTCATTGGTTTAAGACCCTATTCCAATCACATAAGGTTTAAATTACGTTGGCGACTATTCTGCCAGTATCGTATAAAGAGTTAAGTACGACTCACCCTTCTGCTCAGTAGCCTCCTCCAGCCTCCTCCAGTGCTGGTGCAGCTCCTCCAGCTCCTGATCCACGTCGGCATCAGGCCGCAGTTGGGCCGCCAGCTCGCTGACCTCCTGTAGGCGCGCCTTGTTGGCCACCAGCTCCGCCGTGAAGGCCTGGTGCTTCTGGAGTTTCTTTATCTTGTGTTCTAGGCTGGTGACGTCGCCTGGTGGGGAATTAGTTTTTGGAGTAAGGTAGGGGTAAAAGTAGTATAATCCCCGCCAATTGCTAATGCGCCTGGCCGCCATTTTTGTGACGAATGTTTTGACATTTCATCGCTCAGTACCGTTTGCAACTTAAGCTGTCAAGTACGCGAAATCGAATTGTGACCATGCACTTTTTGATTGTTTTTCGTTATTTTGTTTTATTTGTTAGTAAGTTGTTAAGTTTTATTGTTATTCGTTAGCGTAGTAACAATTTGTTTACTTGCAGTTATAAATAATTGTTAAGAACCACGAATGTGTTATTCGTTATTATGATTTGACAGCTTAAAATCTTCCATTAAAATTATTACAAATTTTTTAATCGTTTTTATGCAAATTATATTTTTTGAGGTCACGGTGGTTTTTAGATTGACAAGGTTCCAGTGCATAAGCAATTGGCGAAGATTATATGTATAGATAATCATCACCAAAACTAGACTAGTGGTCGCGAGTTCGATCCCTGCACTGTAAAAACTTTTGTGTGCATAAATATGTCTATTTGTACTGTCAGTAAGTCTGTGTTTACAAATAAAAACAGTATCCAAGTGTGTTTATCCGTTGTCGACAAAATATCGACATTTATTCCCACGTCTTGAGTCGAGCCTCGGCGCCTATGGGGCCGTTACTGAAATGTTATGGGTCAAGAGAAACCTCCTCTCACCCCATTGGCCCGGCAAACCCGCACAAGACACAGCTATTCCAATAAAGACTTTCTCCTCTCTTATGAGTACATACTTTCTTTAAGCGAGATATTTTGGCATTAACGAATAGTGTTAATAAATTACATGCAAATTCATAAACACATACTACAAACACACTCACACACGCAATTACACACACACACACACACATACAAACACACACACACATACAAAACACTACAATGTAGTATTGTTCTTTTTAAGATAAAATCACTTTGCTACTTTTTTTGGTAATGTATTACTGGAGTGAATTTATGTGATATAATGTTATTTTTATAAAATGTAAATCCTTTATTGGCTGTGTGACCTGTACGTTATTTTAATCATATTACCTAAGAGCTGTAGATTTTGTTACATTTTTTTTTAATAACCCTCTAGATCCCACAGCTGGGCAAAGGTCTCCCCCAAGCTCTTCCAGCGGTCCCTATCCACAGCCAAAACCTGCCAGTCTCTAGAGTGGTTTACAAGGTCATCACACCATCGCTTTTTAGGCCTTCCTTCTTTTGTTACATAAATAGAATAAAATAAAGACTAGTCCACTACCTTGTTGGTCGGCGTCCAGTTTAGCCAGTTTGTCCGTGAGCCATCCGCGTGTGTCGGCGGCGGCGCGCGCGAACTGTGCGCGTGCGCGGAGACGGACCAGCTTTGCGCGACGGGCGGCGCACGCGGCGTGCAGCTGGAACAACGAACGGTTAGTCTAATAGGATAAAAAACTCATACTGCGTTCATTAACTCAAGCATGCTATGGAATTTTGAGCTAACACAGCGACTGGTTATACGTTGTTACATATACGGACGTAAAAGAAAGACGGACACCTCGTCTAATCATGAGTGCAGCATATTATCAGCTGCCAGTTTGGGTGTGTGCGTGACTAGCACGTGTCATTGAGGCTGTCACACGGAGTAAAATGGCGTAGTTTGTAGCACCGGGTGTAGCAGGTAGTTTAAAACAAACGAAATTGTAGCACCTTACATGCTTCACATTTTTTAGTGTGACCTTCTGTCCGTCTTTCTTTCACGTCCGTGATTACATAGTGCCGAGATAGTACTGATATAGTAGTGCTAAGGACAAAAAGCAACTTTGCGGCAAACCAACCAGAATCCATCTCGTACTTTTAACGTGAAAGAGCAACACGGCACATCCACACATACAAACTTTCACATTCATAATATTAGTAGTGTATGAGCCCTTGATAGGTTCAAACATTGACTTGATGTATCTTGGAAGATCTTGATAATAACAACACTCAAAACTTGATATTCTTGATTAATTAATAAACTTGATAATTTAGGTGTATTCTAATAAAGGTAGCAGTGAACTGACTTGATATAAACATTAATAAATAACAATGACTCGTGTTGCGTAAACTACATTCGATTTAAGTTGGTTTTGCTAGCTTGCTATAAACTGTACTTTGTACAAGTAGGATTTGTTCCTTATGCTTAAACATTTCATTTCTTTTATTACAGTCAAGTTGGGTAACTTTGAATTTCAGTGTAACATTGAATCCACTATTCAAGACAAGTAAAAGTACCTACATACTGTTGTTTATGGTTTGTTTTCGATCCAAACCCCTCATAGACTCAACAACATCTTTTAGTTGGAGAACTTGTCAATAGTAACTGATAAAGAAGAGTGGATTCAATGTTACACTGAAATTCAAAGTTACCCAACTTGAGGTGTACGAGTATTTTTTTTAATTTTTTTGATGTGAAGTTGCTGTCAAATAAAGTAAATAAATAAAGAAAGAAGCTGCTCACCTTCTTCCTCCTCTCATTGATATTCCTCAGCTCATCAGCGATCCTCTGACTCTCCACATGGTTCTGCTGGAGCAGCTTGTCTCCGTGGCTGTTCAGCGTCGCCAGCTTCTCGTCCTGAGTAGCGAGGAGCTTCTCGAACGCTTCGTGCTTCTTGAGGAGGTTGTCGACTTCTTCCACGCTGCAGTCGGGGGATATCTCTACGGCTGGTGGGGAGAAAACGGGAATTTTATTATTATTTACAAAAAATATAAGAGGAGTGACGGAACAAAACATTTTTTGGAAAAAAAAATAGCAATGACATTTGACAGAATACCATAAATTACGTAATACGTTAAGTTGGTGTGATTCAAACATGCTTATTCCTGCAGTAAATCGCCTCTAAAGATAAATTTTGATGCAAAACATGATATTTCCATGTGTAAAAATATTGATAAACGTAATCGAAACATGATATATTTCATACATTTCCTTCTAACCTTTTTTTTTTCAAAACATGATATTTCCAAACAGTTTGGTACAAAAATCATGATATTTCCGTCTGGTCTGATCAAGGGGTCTAAAAAAGCAACATTTTAGATGTTTCATAAATGAAACATTTAAGTGACGTTTCATCTAGAGCGCGGTCCGTTTCGAGTCAAAAGTGATAATAGCGCGCTCACACGCGTCCCGAATTGATAAATTGTATGAGCGTAAGCGACGTGAGCGCGCTATGATCACCTTTGTTGCCTTTGTTGCCTTTTAGACCCCCAGAACATGATATTTCCATTTTTTACATAACAATGAATACACAATTTAACATAATAAAAAAAACACGCGTAATAAGTTTTTACAGTTATTTATTCATTAGAACCCTTATTATCTTTAATAATTGTAAGTAGTTGCCGGTTTTTGATCTTTTGTGAGAAGTTAGACATCATTGAATTATCATGTTTTGGTTTTGTCACTCCTCACATAGTAAAAATGTATTTTTGCATTAAACTTTATATAGCTGAACCCTATCAGGGAATCATGTTTTGGGACTAGAAAATGTCAACTAAACATGTTTCTGAAATGTCTTTTATGTCTTCTGTTGCTTAACTGGTTGCGGACCACTGGGAGGGCTACACTGCGTACCTAGAGCGTGCTCCTGCGCCATAGCCAGCTCGTGCAGCTGAGCGGCGTCCCTCAAGAAGCAATGGAGGTCGATGCGGACCACTGAGAGGGCTACACTATACCTAGAGCGTGTTCCTGTGCCATAGCCAGCTCTGCGGACCACTGAGAGGGCTACACTATACCTAGAGCGTGTTCCTGTGCCATAGCCAGCTCTGCGAACCACTGAGAGGGCTACACTATACCTAGAGCGTGTTCCTGTGCCATAGCTAGCTCTGCGGACCACTGAGAGGGCTACACTATACCTAGAGCGTGTTCCTGCGCCATAGCCAGCTCGTGCAGCTGAGCGGCGTCCCTCAAGAAGCAATGGAGGTCGATGCGGACCACTGAGAGGGCTACACTATACCTAGAGCGTGCTCCTGTGCCATAGCCAGCTCTGCGGACCACTGAGAGGGCTACACTATACCTAGAGCGTGTTCCTGCGCCATAGCTAGCTCTGCGGACCACTGAGAGGGCTACACTATACCTAGAGCGTGTTCCTGCGCCATAGCTAGCTCTGCGGACCACTGAGAGGGCTACACTATACCTAGAGCGTGTTCCTGCGCCATAGCTAGCTCTGCGGACCACTGAGAGGGCTACACTATACCTAGAGCGTGTTCCTGCGCCATAGCTAGCTCTGCGGACCACTGAGAGGGCTACACTATACCTAGAGCGTGTTCCTGCGCCATAGCTAGCTCTGCGGACCACTGAGAGGGCTACACTATACCTAGAGCGTGTTCCTGCGCCATAGCCAGCTCGTGCAGCTGAGCGGCGTCCCTCAAGAAGCAATGGAGGTCGATGAGCTGGTCCAGCGCCACCTGGCGGCGCGCCCACGCGTTGTGGACTACTGAACGAGCCTCTACTAACTGGGAGCATTTCTCTTCGATTTCCTGTTGGGAAAAAAGAATGGATTCACTATTATACACTGCTCAAAAGTGTCTAGGGATATCTCAAGCATTTTCAT
The DNA here is from genome assembly GCA_950022985.1 of Udea ferrugalis. Lineage (NCBI taxonomy): Eukaryota > Metazoa > Arthropoda > Insecta > Lepidoptera > Crambidae > Udea > Udea ferrugalis. The sequence goes on from OX465545.1 coordinate 7,588,726, forward strand.
ACAAAGTATAGCTATTTGGGCGGCTGTAAAAATCAAAATATTGATACCAACGTAGAAATTTTTAGAACACAGAAACTGCTATTATTATTGCATTATTGTACAATAGTAAGGACGTTAAGAAAAGACAGATTTTTCTTTCAAAAGGTGTCAAAATTTTAGCCAAATCAAACTTTTTTTTTGTAATATTCTCAACCTTTATCTTATGCCTCTGTCTTCGCATTATTCTAAGATAATGCTCAACTTGTAAACAAACTTAACTTCATGAAATATTTGAAAAATGATATCCCTAGACAGTTTTGATGTGTATAGTTCAAAATGTCAAATATAATGAACACTGACAATTTATTTAAGAACGTACATTATAGAAGCATATTTAAATGTATTTGTCTAGCGGCGTCCCACGACTTTCTCAGGGTAGATCCCCTCTCCCCCCTTCAGCGTGATGACATATAGCCTTCCTCAAGAAAGGGACTATTCAACACAAAGAGAATTGATCAATTTGAACCAGTAGATCCTCAGATAAGCGCGCGCTCAGACGAACAAACTCTACAGATCTATATAATAATTATAAGTAATATATTGACTTAACTAAACTAGTTTAATCCAATAACATATCGTCGTTTAAGTTCTAGCACCACGTATGTCATTCTTTGGCGGTTTTGACATTTTGATGTCATTCGCTAAAGCATATGAACACGCGTCGTATAGTCCAATCAGAATCCAGGTACAACCAATAGAATCCCTTTAAATAACAAAAAAGTAACGGCATGAAGCAACTGTACTATGGAAACCGTACGTAAATCAATGCGGTTCTTTGGCTCTCCAAAGAAAAGCAGAAAAGTTGCTAAAAATTACATACGTGGTGTTAGATCTTAAACGACGATGTCGAAAAGTTTAAGTTTTAGTTTTTTGTATTAAAATAATGTTTTTTTAGTCTACCGTTGTTTTTAATACTTCTTTCACCGCATCCGAACCTGATTAATCTCTGCACGACCCAAAAGTTAGCTGGTAGATAATGCCACATGGCATTAAGTTCGCCTTTTGTACCCTACTTGTGCAATAAAGTTTAAATAAATAAATAAAAGTTGTACAATTACAATCCTATCACTTACTTGAGCCTGCGGATGTCCTTCCCGCACCAGCCTCTGCCCATGCTCCAAGGCGTCTCTAAACGAGCCATCCCTCGCATCTAACTCAGCATTAAGCGCGTCATGGTCCGCCCGCGCGGCTTGAGCCGACGCCGCGTCCCTGACCCCCCCCACTCCCCCCACTCCGCGGGATTGGAGGCCGGCGACCACGCTGTTGCACCAGGAGGTTAGGTCGCGGACCTGGAATTGAGTGGGTTTGGTAACTTTCTGGCACAATAACAGTAAACAGTCGCGAAATAAAAAGGTCGACCACCTTAATAAAAAGGTCGACCACCTTAAGAAAAAGGTCGACCACCTTAAGGTCTGTTTTTGCTTGCTCAATGATGACATTGACAGGAACTGTTATTTAGATTAGGAGTTTTAATCATTGAGAGCAAAGAGGACGTAATCATTCGATTTATCAAACTTGACACGTAATGGCAAGATCAAAGTAAGAAAAAGTTCTGTTAATCGTGGAGGAACTTACGTCTAATCAAATTCAAATTTTGTTATCAAACAGTAAATACAATTCAATACAACAATTCAATACAACACTAGCCTTTTACACAGTTTAAGAAGGTAACATGTGCTTGCAACACTCAAATGAATTTATTTGAAAACTGGTCAACCTTTTCATTCCGCGCGTACATTGATACTAATGTAGTAGTTTTTAAAAATGAAATTGTAAATTGTCTTGTGTGCGCTTTGGAATAGTCAGTACTTGTATATTGAATTAATTATGTAAATACAAAAAAAAATGTCGTAAACATAAAATAAAAAATTATGTAAAAAAAAATATATAAAATAATGTCATCAGACAGCAAGAAAAAAAAACCAATAATAATATATATATCGATTTGATAGATATATTCTTTATTGCACACCAAAACAACAGAACTCAACAGCAAAGAAACACAGATTAACGTTAATGGACAATTTGAGCGGCTTTATTGCCAAAAAGCGATTATCATTTATCGATAGTCTTGTCTTGTTAGACATTTACGCTTCATTTATATTTGTAACTAAGCCGAATAAATGATTCTTATATCTATAGTGGTGTCATTAGTCCTTACTTGAGTGCTGAAGTGATGTTTATCAGCATGCAACTTGAGCTGGTGCTTGCGAGCGGCGGCGGCGGCCCTCAGCCCGGCCCAGGCCTCCGTCAGGGCTCGTTGTTGGAGCTCCAGCTGCTGCACGTTGCTGCCAGGGTACAGCTTCTGGAGGCGGGAGCCTTCTTCTTGCAGGACCTGGGGGAGACACAATTATTACTGACGCAAAAGGTGCTGGGAGTTAGGGGATAAGATAAGATATACTTTATTGCACAAAGAAAACAAGTTACATAACGATGCTTTTAGACATTTAGAATGTACAATACAGGCGGTCTTATCGCTAAGAGCGATCTCTTCCAGACAACCTTCAGGTAGAGAAACTGGAAAGGGAAGTAGATGCGGTGGTGCAAGACGGTTATTAAAAAGAAAATTTGAATATATTAAAACAAAATAGTTATAAAATAAACATACATACAGTATTACAAGCAAAATAATGAACTTACATATACCTACATAAATATAATACAAACAATTCGGTATGGATTAACAGGACGATTGCGTAAAGTAGTGAAAAAGAAGATTATTGGGTCAAGGCGATAGAAAGTGAGCTTTGACACGGGATTTGAAAATAGGAAGGGAAGGGGAAGCGATATTGACTCCATTTTAACCACCAAAAGACTTTGCCACATGTCAGATTAGCAGTGATCTAGGAGAGCTACCGGTCAGGAGCCCTAAGGCAGAAAACTAAAAGGCGATGGAGGGACGAGTTGGAGCATTGATCAAAAGATCAAAAGAAAGTCGTCTTAGTTACACTATTTATTATCACTCAAGACCGGCTGAACCGTTTTGGCTAAAAGTTGGTGGGGAGATAGCTTGGGACCTATTACGTTCGCCTCCTGAGAGGGTGACATATGGAGGGGGAGGGGGAGTTCACGCGAACGAAGTCGCAGGCAGCTGCTAATAATAATTATAAAGTAACATCTCCCATACCTGCATCTGAGCGTCAATAGCCATCAGATCATTCTCGACACTGTCCCTGGTCCTAATAGCTGGCAACGGCCTCGACAGCTGGAGTCTCATAAGAACCCTCGACGTTTACCAAGTAATGATACCCCGAAACCCTTAGTTGCTAACGTCTCCCAAAAGACTTTGCCACATGCCAGATTAGCACTGGTCTAGGAAAGCTACTGATTGGGAGCCCTAAGGGAGAAAACTAAAAGGCGATGGCGAGATGATTTAGACTCGCATTTGGATAATTGCTTCATCACGGCTCTAGACTGTATAGTCAGTGGGAGAAGGGGTTGGGAAGCCTCTGGCCAGCAGTAGGATAAACTTGACTGATTAATATCTATTTACATACATATAAAAAGAGCGTGTTAGTTACACCATTTTTATCTGGTGAACAGCTTAACCGTTGTGGCTGAAAATTGGTGGGGAGGTAGCTTATGATCTATTCTGTTCAACCTCTAAGAGTGTGACCTATTTGGGGGAAGGAAGGTAAAGTCTCCCATACCTGCATTTGAGCATCAATAGCCATCAGATCATTCTCCACATTGTCCCTGGTCCTAACAGCCCCGGCTCGACAGCTGGAGCCTCTTATGGACCCTCGAGTTCAGTTTTACCAAACTCAAAGTAATGATACCCCGAAACCCTTAGTTGCTAACGTCTCCCAAAAGACTTTGCCGAAAGTCAGATTAGCACTGGTCTAGGAAAGAATTGGGAGCCCTAAGGGAGAAAACTAAAAGGAGATGGCTGGACGAGTTGGACTCGCATTTGGATAATTGGGTCATCACGGCTCTAGACTGTAGTCAGTTGAAGAAGGGGTTTGGAAGCCTTTGCCCAGCAGTGGGATAACCCAGGCTGATTATTATCTATTTACATGGGAAAAGAGCCTGTTAGTTGTACTATTTATAACTCAAGAATCGTGAATACAGCTGTAAAATTACCTGCATTTGAGCATCAATAGCCATAAGATCATTTTCCACATTGTCCCTGGTCCTGATGGCCCCGGCCGGCAGCGGCCTGGACAGCTGGAGCCTCTTGTCGTGGACCCTGGCCAGGAGGTCTCCCACGTCACGATGGAAGCGGTGGATCTCACCGGCCGCGTGGAGCTTGGCCGCGCGGGACTGGATCTGGTCCACCAGGCGTTGCCAGGACTCGCTGGAATTAGGCGAGTTATGTAGGGGGTACTGAATGATATAATAATAAAAATACGTAGATAGGTTACTGTGCTAAAAAAGTGGTACCCAAAATCAGGACTTTTGACCACCTGAGCAAAGCATTGACAGTTCGAGACAACACTGCGCAACATGTATCTGTCTCGTTTAAGCTCTAGTAAATAATCATGCTATCTTGTACACACTTTCAAATCATAGGTACGTACGCCAGGGGACAGTTTCTGACTTCGGGTCAGTACTGACATTACGTATCTATACCTCTTTTAAATATCATTGGGGATACTGGCCTATAACTAACATTAATGCTACACAATCATGGGTGGAGAAGACAGGTTTTCGAATGGAGGCCAAGGTAAACATCGTGTAGGACGCGACCTCCAGGCAGGTGAACTGATGACATGATCTAAGTATCTAGTGAATTTGATTTGTCCACTTTTTATGTTTTTTTCTTTTCGAGCAAAGGGCGTTCGTTTTCAAGTAGGAATAAGACTTAAGACTTAAGTAACCCATTTGTGTACAATAGAATACATTAAGGGTGCGTTTCAACCAAAGATACGTTGCAAGGAATGTGTTTTTAAGAACCAATAGAATCGCTTCATTGAGCCAAGCTAGTTAAATGAAGGGATTCTATTGATTCTTGGAAACACAAGTGAAAACGTAGCCTTAAACCCGTGGGACAAAGATGACACTGATATTTGCATAGTTGAATTGGATCGGAGGCAGCTTTTCAAAACGAGTGATCATCAAAATTAAACGAGCAAAAAATAATGTATAGATTATACATAACATAACATAAACGGCCTATATACGTCCCACTGCTGGGCACAGGCCTCACCTCAACTATGAGGTGGAACGAGCCATACTCCAACACGCGGGCTCAGTGCGGGTTGTTGGAGGGGTGTAAAGTTAGTGAGCAACCTTAGTGTCAGATGTTATCAAGCCGCCCTAAGGCCTCTGACTAGGCTTAACGACTGACGTATAGATTATGAACAAATTTAATCAGCAAGAACTTACCCCAGCGCTTCCTGTCGCTTCTCAATGTCAGCGATGTAGGGGCTGTCAGAGGCCAACAGTTTCTTGGCGAGCTCCTCGCATTGGCTGAAGCGCTCGGCGCCGCTTTCGACTCGCAGGCGGAGCTCTTCGAATTTAGACCTTAAGATCTGGAGGAGAAAGGTGAGGTTAAAGACGAGTGGGGTACATTCCAGTTTGGGCAACACCACTTATTTTTAGATGCTGAAACGTTTCCCAGACGAAATCATTTATTTGCTTTAAAAAGGTAGTACATTCAGATGATAATTATAATTAACTTCCAACTTATTCAGCTTTTATCATGCAAATTCGAAAATATATTTCAGATAATACATTATCTAACACTACCAATCCAATTATTACATTTACATTACTTGTCAAATTCATGAATTAATCAAAATAATTAATTAATTTGTTAAGTATCGATTGTCTTTTCGTCGACAGAACGTTTCAGGTCGACTGGTCGAGGGTTTTGTCGACTGTCGGAGAAACGTTTAACCCCCTTATTCACAAAAAACGATGCAACGTTAAAGTATAGTTTAAGCAATTGACAACAAGAATGACAGTGACAAAGCGATACAAAAGTTATCGTGCTGAAGAGCTGTTGAAGTTTTTTATGAATAAGGGGGCCAGACTATTTGTCACTTAATAATATAAGTTACTACTACTATAACTTACGAGTAGATGTTCGTAATCTTGTCCGTAATCTTCACTGGAAGCGGCTGCATACTGCTCCTGGATCCAGCTCTCCAGCTCAGCGCTTTCTGCTAGGTATTCGTGTCTGAGGAAAAGTATAAGTTCGAGATGAAATAGACGAGTTGAAAATTGTCAACATGAGAATTTTTTTTTTTGTTTTTTTTTTTAATAACCCTCTAGATCCCACTGCTGGGCAAAGGTCTCCCCCAAGCTCTTCCAGCGGTCCCTATCCACAGCCAAAACCTGCCAGTCTCTAGAGTGGTTTACAAGGTCATCACACCATCGCTTTTTAGGCCTTCCTCTTCGGCGTCGTCCGTCTGTGGGGAGCCATAAGGTGGTAATTCGGGCCCATTTATCCGGGTGCATCCTGCAAACATGACCTGCCCATTCCCACTTCAGTTTTGCGGCTTTTAGGCCAACGTCTTGGATCCCAGTTTTGGCGCGAACAGTGGTGTTGCGGATTTTGTCGGTGCGTTTGATACCTAACACACTCCGCTCCATGGCTCTTTGGCAAACTCCGAGCTTTGACTTCAGATATAAAAAATATTGAAATACTGAAAATTGTAAGAGACTTTCCAGCCGTGGTTGAGCCGTAAAATGGACGTATTTTGTTATTAGAAATTTATTACTTATTAACTAAAGAAATAATTGAACAGTAACACTGTTACACAAAATTGTACGTCAACTAAATAGAAGAAAAAAATATTCGGCTGTTAAAAATATAAATGATGAAATAAACACAAATTGAATTATTTTACTGCAGCACCATTACTGCAGCGCCATTACTGTAGTACTGCATGTAACTACAAGTCACCGGAAGGTGTATTGATTATGACAGATATCCAGGTTCAATGCAGTTGTAGTTACTCTCGCTGTTAGACGTAAAGGGTGCGGTCCTAATGGGGTGTGACAAGCACTGACCTGCAGACGCTCTCCACCAGGGCCCGCTGGCGCTGCTGGGCCTGCCGCTGCAGCCGCTGCAGGCTATCAGCGAGGCTGGCGTGGGAGGGGCCGGTCCTAGGGGGGTGTGACAAGCACTGACCTGCAGACGCTCTCCACCAGGGCCCGCTGGCGCTGCTGGGCCTGCCGCTGCAGCCGCTGCAGGCTATCAGCGAGGCTGGCGTGGGAGGGGCCGGTCCTAGGGGGGTGTGACAAGCACTGACCTGCAGACGCTCTCCACCAGGGCCCGCTGGCGCTGCTGGGCCTGCCGCTGCAGCCGCTGCAGGCTATCAGCGAGGCTGGCGTGGGAGGGGCCGGTCCTAGGGGGGTGTGACAAGCACTGACCTGCAGACGCTCTCCACCAGGGCCCGCTGGCGCTGCTGGGCCTGCCGCTGCAGCCGCTGCAGGCTATCAGCGAGGCTGGCGTGGGAGGGGCCGGTCCTAGGGGGGTGTGACAAGCACTGACCTGCAGACGCTCTCCACCAGGGCCCGCTGGCGCTGCTGGGCCTGCCGCTGCAGCCGCTGCAGGCTATCAGCGAGGCTGGCGTGGGAGGGGCCGGTCCTAGGGGGGTGTGACAAGCACTGACCTGCAGACGCTCTCCACCAGGGCCCGCTGGCGCTGCTGGGCCTGCCGCTGCAGCCGCTGCAGGCTATCAGCGAGGCTGGCGTGGGAGGGGCCGGTCCTAGGGGGGTGTGACAAGCACTGACCTGCAGACGCTCTCCACCAGGGCCCGCTGGCGCTGCTGGGCCTGCCGCTGCAGCCGCTGCAGGCTATCAGCGAGGCTGGCGTGGGAGGGGCCGGTCCTAGGGGGGTGTGACAAGCACTGACCTGCAGACGCTCTCCACCAGGGCCCGCTGGCGCTGCTGGGCCTGCCGCTGCAGCCGCTGCAGGCTATCAGCGAGGCTGGCGTGGGAGGGGCCGGTCCTAGGGGGGTGTGACAAGCACTGACCTGCAGACGCTCTCCACCAGGGCCCGCTGGCGCTGCTGGGCCTGCCGCTGCAGCCGCTGCAGGCTATCAGCGAGGCTGGCGTGGGAGCGGCCGGTCCTAGGGGGGTGTGACAAGCACTGACCTGCAGACGCTCTCCACCAGGGCCCGCTGGCGCTGCTGGGCCTGCCGCTGCAGCCGCTGCAGGCTATCAGCGAGGCTGGCGTGGCGAGCGACCAGGTCAGCACCATCAGGAGAACCTGTGGCGGCCATTGATGTGGCCACGTGGCCCATCTCGGCCACTATGGCGTTGTACGTGTCCAGTTCTAGTTCTACGGCCTGAAAAGGAGTATTATTAAGATGTGCAGTCAGTAACATGTTGGTTTTCATGTGCGATTTCTCTCTGCGAAGAAATTAACTTAAAACTAGCATGTTATCATTATAACTTTTTGAGTATTTTTCACTTAATATCTTTACCAAAGATCCAATTAAAGATTAAAGGTATAATAACTCTGTGAGCCAGGGTAATTCCATCAATGTTAAATGCAGATAGATATACCTTCAACGCGACGCTTTAGATGCGGGTTCGATTCCCGCCTGAAGCCAAGAAAAAATGTCTTCTTCTTATTTGTCGGATCTTTATAACTACCACTTTCAATGAAGAGAAAACGGTAAACAAACTGAAATTGTTTCAACAAGAAAATAATTACCTATAAAGGTCTACTCAAAACAATCGAACAACGACAACCATAACAATTGGGCTAGCTAGATCGCGAACCAGTCGATAGTTTTCTTGCCTTTATTGGTCTGATTGTGTGAGATTTGAAGACAAGTTAATTTCCGACATATTATTAACCTAAAGGAATTAATTTAGTTTGGACCTTCCAATTCCCGAATATTAATGGTTTCTATCATTAACTAAAGCAGCATTTACACTATTGCTGTCCTTTTTTTTCTATTGAACCTTTGCAGGACTGCATACGTTTGGAGGGGTTTTTTGAACTTCAATAGCATCAAGTTAGTTCTTCCTCTATTTCCAACCTACTTTTCTTTTCCTTGAAATATCGATATTTTTCTATCAAATTACCTGCCATTACTACTTATCACAAGTCCAAATATAGGAGTAGATTCAAGAGCAAGTTATCATACCTTATGCCTTGTCAAAAGCTGTGTAGCACGATGCCTATCCCTTCCAACATCTGCATCAGCCAAGGCCGCAGCCTTGTCTCCAACCCAGGCCTCCAGCTCAGCAGCATCGTGGACGAACTGCTGGGACTTCGCAGCTGCTTCTAGACGAGCTCCACGAGCTTCCGCCGCTGAGCTGACCTCTGAGTAGGCCGTCTCGAGGGATGAGCAGAGGGCGGGGATCTGGAAAGATGGGCTTAGATTAGTCAGGGTTTATAGGTTAGTTTTATAATAAATATTATAGATGTATGTTAGTCTTTAAGGGAATTATAATATGGGCCGATTATGTTATTTAAGATCGATCAATGTAATTTGTTACCTGAAATAAATAAAATTATTATATTACATTATTAAAATTATGGGTAGGCGACCGATGCTGACGATGACTGCACCTGTTTTAAAGTCTGAGTATAGGTAAGTGATATCAAAAACCTGTTAGCTATTTTCTTGAAGTGAAGAGTTTCTTGAAAAAAACTCTGTTTCTCCTGACCTACCTTCTCGTAGACATGCTCTCCCAACAGCCCCCCCCCCCCCCCCCCTGCTTCAGCCAAATCACAGTTTCTATCAAATTGTGAGATGTTCTGGCAAATTGCACACATTCTGTCAAAATACAACATACCTGTCATTTTCTGTCTAATTGCAAATAACCTGTAAAATCAAGTATTTTCTGACAAGTTGAGTCATATGCTATCAAACTGTGTCAAGTAATGTAATTGCGTCATTTTGTCAAATTAGGTGTAATTTTTAGAAATTTGATGTTATTTTATCATAGCCTGTCATTTAGTCGAATTAGCTGTCATTCTGTCAAATTGGCTGTCATTTTCTGTCAAATTAAGACATTTGCTGACAAATCACCTGTTATTTTTCAGAACGGCAGTTATTTTTCAAATAAGCTGCCATATTGTCGAAATCTGTCAAATAAGGTAACACTTCCGGTTGAATCACCTGTAAATCTCTGTCAAACTGGGTCATTTACTGCACCTGAAATAATGGTAGGTATAATACGATTCTGGAGGCTCGGAAGTTGGCCGAGTGCGCAAGATTGACAACCTTGCAACCCGCTGACACCTAATTTGTGTTCCGCGCATCGACTCGCGCGATGTTCAAAGCCGCTTGGAACTGCTCCAATTTCCTGATGAGCTGAATCAGCTCCTCCGACACTCCAGGGGCTATCAGAAGGAGACCTACCTTCTCCTCGTTGGGATGCTCCTCCAACAGATCCTTCCCTTGCTTCAGGCACCGCTCCACCACCGGCCTTCTTCCAGCCAGTTCAGCCACCAGCTTGGCGTGCTTCTTCAGCGAGGACTGGGCGGCGTGGAGGTCACCAGGCATGGCCTCCGATGACGCCGCAAATGTGCACTAACTGCAGGCCAGTCAGGCAAGTCAAATTACACACCTAAAGGCGAAGCACGCGACCACGAGCCAACTGAACACCCGTTCCAACACACAACCTGTCTAAAATGACCACAAGCAAACTGAAACGATCATTACTGTCATTTCACTGTCATTTTGTCAAATTAGTGTCATTTGACTGTCATTTTGTCAAATTAGTGTCATTTTGTCAAATTACTGTCATTTTGTCAAATTAGTGTCATTTTGTCAAAATACTGTCATTTTGTCAAATTAGTGTCATTTGACTGTCATTTTGTCAAAAAACTGTAATTTTGTCAAATTACTGTCATTTTGTCAAAATACTGTCATTTTGTCAAAATACTGTCATTTTGTCAAAATACTGTCATTTTGTCAAATTACTGTCATTTTGTCAAAATACTGTCATTTTGTCGAATTAGTGTCTTTTGACTGACATTTTGTCAAATAAGTGTCATTTGACTGTCATTTTGTCAAGATTGACAACCTTGCAACCTTGCGCATCGACTCGCGCGATGTTCTGATTTGCCGCTTCGAACTGCTCCAATTTCCTGATGAGCTGAATCACTCAGGGGTTATCAGAAAGAGACCTACCTTCTCCTCGTTGGGATGCTCCTCCAACAGATCCTTCCCTTGCTTCAGGCACCGCTCCACCACCGGCCTCCTTCCAGCCAGTTCCGCCACCAGCTTGGCGTGCTTCTTGAGCGAGGACTGGGCCGCGTGGAGGTCACCAGGCATGGCCTCCGATGACGCCGCTGCTGAACGCGAGCTCAGCCAGTCCAGCTCGCCTGCTACTTCGGCGGCGAACTTGTGGAGTCTGGAGAGGAATTGATGAGTTAAAATTTGACACATAGTGGACTTGCTAAAGACAATCGATTACGAAACAACAGAAACAACAACTCCCAAGTTAGTGGCTGTAGAACGGCCGCTCATGAACCCATGCTGTTCCACAGGTACAGAAATTGATATTTCTGGGTAAATAAATAATGGTGTGAATGACTCTCTCAAACAATTTACTCAGTACGTTGAGTATTGATACAGGACGATAATTCTCAACCAAAGTCCTTAACCCTTTCTTGAGAACAGGCACTATGTGGGCTATTTTCCAACTTTTAGGGAAATATCCTTCCTCGAGACACCTATTAAAAAATTAAGGCTACCGGACCTGACAAGGATTTAGCACATTTCTTAAGAAAAATTGGAGGAATATTCTCACACCCAGCACCCTTTGTGGTTTATTGTCATTTTTCACGATAGCATAAGTACTGTTGTACAGGTCGATTCACGGATCTTGACCACAAATGGCGGCCGTCGCGCATATGTACATTCATGAAGAAAAGACTTAACACAAAATAATATTTCATTGTTATATTATGTAGGTACCTAATAATATTGTAACTGGTGGTTATGAAAATAAATTAAACGTAAGTCCCTAATTTAAAATGTTTATTGAAATAAAATGAATTAAAATACTGTGCAAAAATAAAACACATTTAGTCGCTATCGCTCCATCGCTATCAGTCCACTCAAGTCAAAACAAAAAACTTAACAAAAACAACGAACAAAAGCAATAACAATACTAACAAGTAACAAAAACAATGTGAAACAAATAACTAAAACAGCGAAACACTTTTCTTTTCAATTACACTCGACAGCAGCGACAGCGTGTCAAAACCGCGATAGACGAATAGCGACTGAGCGGCCTGCTGCAGTCTATCGCGTGACGCGCGCGCACCAATGGCGTCGCTCCGCTCTTGACGCATTCCCCCCGCGCCTCACACGCACCTCAAAGGGGACCTAAAAAATGCTTTCTGCGCAGTGGTCAACTCTCGTGAATCTTACTGTATCTAGTCTAAGCTCCTTAAGCTGTACCACAAGGTAGCATTCTAAATTCAATATTGGTCCTGATAAAGTGTGCCACAAGGTAGTATTCTAGGAGTCACGTTGTTCCTAACAAGATGTACCACAGGGTAATATTCTAGGAGCTATATTGTCTAAGCAAATTCGTCATTCTTAGTACTCACTGCAGGCTGGTATGGAACCAGTTCCGGTGCTCTACAAGGTGTACCACAGGGTAGCATTCTAGGTTCATTATTGATCCTGATAAGGCATGCCGTTAGGGTATTGTTTTAGGAGTTACGCTGTTCTTAACAAGGCGTACCACAGGGTAGCATTCTAGGTTCAATATTGGTCCTGATAAAGTGTGCCACAAGGTAGTATTCTAGGAGTCACGTTGTTCCTAACAAGATGTACCACAGGGTAATATTCTAGGAGCTATATTGTCTAAGCAAATTCGTCATTCTTAGTACTCACTGCAGGCTGGTATGGAACCAGTTCCGGTGCTCTACAAGGTGTACCACAGGGTAGCATTCTAGGTTCATTATTGATCCTGATAAGGCATGCCGTTAGGGTATTGTTTTAGGAGTTACGCTGTTCCTAACAAGGTGTACCACAGGGTAGCATTCTAGTTTCTTTATTGGTCCTGAAGTGTGCCGCAAGGTAGTATTCCAGGAGTAACGTTGTTCCTATTAAGGTGTGCCACAGGGTAGTATTTTAGGTAGATAGTTTTAGGAAATCTTTTAGTACTCACTGCAAGCTGGTATGCAGCCGATGCCGATGCTCCACCGCGTGGGGCCGCAGCTGCTGCAGCGCGTGCGTCAGCGCCGCCGACTCCCGCTGGATGGACTCCGCGTCGAAGTGCCCTAGAGAGACCAGGTCCTCGCCCGACGCCGACAGGGCGGCTGCTTTTGACTCCCATTGGACTAGCTCTTGTTCTAATGCCTGGGGGATAGAAAATATAAGATTAAAACTATTGCCAACCTAAACTAGAACTGGGCGGGCCACTTATGAAGCTCAGATTAAGTTCATAATTAACTCCAAACAGTTTGAAACTGCTTTTTTTTATAGTGGTCTTCAAGATGACCTCACTCCACTTGATGGGAAGCAGCCGTGAGGTCCAGATATGGGGTTGTCAAGCACAGTAATGGACAACTACTTTGCTGGTCAATCTCATTTTGAAGGCCTGCATGAATGCCTTTTCACGCCCCGCTTAAAAAACCCGGGATCGTAGGAAGAAGGAAACACATGCGCTGGTGCATAAGTTTTTCTGGGTCAAGAAAGTGGAATTTTCGGAATTAATTTACATAGGTAAAAAAGATGACCTTTTTATTCATTTTGAGGAGGATTTATGTGGGTACATAAAGAAAGCCAAAAACTTAGAAAAAATATAGTTAAACTATAAAAAACTTTACTTGGTAATCTTTTTTTTCATATGCATTGTATTCATGAGACATCAAAGTTTGTAAACAAGATCACCGATTGAGAAAATTGAAGTTTTCGCACCCATGAAAAGACACTAGTGAGTTTTCTGAGGAGTGAAGGTAAAATAGCGAAAAAAAGGTACCAACCAATCAATACCTTTTGTGTATCACCTCACAGTTGAGGTGAAACCTGTACACTCGTACAGCAGTAGAGTGGATACCCTGATGATGTTGGACTAGAAGTATATTTACCTGATGCTGGTTCATCAGCCGCTTGCAGCTCCTCAGGTCCGTGCCGACTTCTTCACTCTTCAGGGCTCTCTCCAGGTCCACCAGACGCGCCTTTGCGTCTTCCACAGCTCTGTTGATGAAGTATAATTATTTAACTATTTATTTTTATTAGATTCTTTGTGTTAGGTATAAAACTTTCATAATACCATATACACTCGCGATGACTATTGCACCGTGGTTAACGGAACATTCAGAAGTCCACACATAAATGAAATTATATTCAAGTCCAGGCATTAACTGATTGTGGTCCATTTTATTTTGGATATGGATACACTGTTGTCTTGTATACTTTTTTTCTATTTTTATTTTGACTTTTTTGAGTTTTGTTAAGCTTTTATTCATCATCAGCAGCCACATGATGTCCACTGCTGAACATAGGCCTCCCCCATAGATTTCCAGAGCTGCCGGTTGGAGGCGGCCTGCATCCACCGAGACCCTGCGACCTTTATGAGGTCATCCGTCCACCTTGCGGGCGGGCGTCCCACGCTGCGCTTGGCCTCGAATGGTCTCCACTCGAGGACTTTCCGGCCCCAACGGCCATCAGTCCTTCGAGCTATGTGCCCCGCCCACTGCCACTTCAACCTGCTAACACGCTGGGCTACGTCGGCGACCTTCGTTCTCCTACGGATCTCCTCATTTCTGATTCGATCTCGTAGGGAAACACCAAGCATAGCCCTCTCCATAGCCCGTTGGGTGACCTTGAGCCTTCTTATGAGGCCCACAGTGAGTGACCATGTCTCAGATCCATATGTCATCACTGGCAACACACACTGGTTGTAGACCTTTGTCTTGAGGCACTGAGGTATGTCGGAAGAGAAGACGTTACGCAGTTTCCCGAACGCTGCCCAGCCGAGTTGGATTCGACGATTTACCTCTTTCTCGAAGTTGGACCTACCTACTTGGACCACTTGTCCTAAGTACACATACTCGTCGACAACTTCGAGAATCGAGCCTCCAACAGATACTGGAGTGGGCGTAACACGGGCGTTAGACATGACCTTCGTCTTGTCCATGTTCATTTTTAGGCCCACTTGTTGAGAGACTCGATTGAGGTCCTCGAGCATGCTGCCGAGCTCTTCCTGTGATTCTGCCATGACCACTATGTCGTCGGCAAACCGAAGGTGAGTCATATACTCGCCATTTATGTTGATGCCAAGTCCTTGCCATTCCAGGAGCTTGAAGGCGTCTTCCAATGCGGCCGTAAACAGTTTCGGAGAAATGACGTCTCCCTGTCTTACGCCCCTTTGCAAAGGAATCGCCCTCGTGCTCTGCTCCTGTACTCGGACTGACATGGTGGCGTTCGCATATAAGCACTTCAGCACTTCGATGTACCGATAGTCAATGTGGCATCGCTGGAGAGACTGCAGCACCGCCCAAGTCTCGATCGAATCGAAGGCTTTTTCATAGTCCACGAACGCTAAGCACAGTGGCAGATTGTACTCCTCGCTCTTCTGTACAATCTGCCGCAGCGTATGAATGTGGTCTATGGTACTAAAGCCTTTTCGGAATCCGGCTTGTTCGGGAGGCTGGAAGTCATCGAACCTGCGCGCGAGACGGTTTGTGATGACCCTCGAAAACAGCTTGTAGACATGGCTCAGAAGCGAGATGGGTCTATAGTTCTTCAACAAGGTGTTGTCTCCTTTTTTGAAGAACAGCACCACCTCACCTCTGCTCCATGCCTCAGGCGTTGTGCCCTCGAACAACACGGAATTAAATAGCCGCTGAAGGACTTTAAGAGCCGGCTTTCCACCTGCCTTCAGAAGCTCAGCAGTAATTCCATCGTCGCCCGGTGCCTTGTTGTTCTTGAGCTGTTTGAGAGCCATCCTAATCTCGTACAGGCTGATGTCCGGGATGTCCTCAGTGTAGTGCCGGGTTAGCTTAGCTCTGGGATCTTTGGCCGTGCTATTAACGGATTTGGCGACAGAGGTATAAAGCTGCCCGTAGAATCTTTCAACCTCCCTCAACACCGCTTCCTCCGTCGACGCCACACCGCCATCCTCCGTCTTCAGCTTTGTCAACCGACTCTGCCCAATAGACTTGTCTCTTGCGAACACTTTGGAACCTTTGTTCCGCTCGATTGTCTCTTTAACACGGTTTGTGTTAAAGACACGAATGTCGTGTCGCAAGGACTTCCAAATGCGTCTATTAAGCAGGCGATAGTGAACAGCGTCATCAGAGGACTGCAGTGTCAGAGACCGACGTTCTGCCATGAGGTCGAGGGTGTGGGTCGAAAGTTTCTGCGGTTTATTCCGTCGACCAGGCTTGAAAAACCTAGATCCGACCGCATGGACAGCTTCTACAAATCCGTTATTTATCTCGTCCACTGAAACGCAATCATCCAGACATGAGAAGCGATTGGCCAACTCGAGTTGAAAGCTCTCGGGGTTTTCGATATGGGCGCGAGTAGGTCGGAGCGTAGACTTCATCAGACGCGTTCTTTCTAGTTTGACGTTCAGATTCAATGTGCCTCTTACCATTCGGTGATCGCTACCGGTTTTCACCCTGTTGATCACTGAGACATCATTGAATATGCGCCTCTTTGTCGTCATGATGAAGTCAATCTCATTTCTCGTGGAACCATCGGGACTCAACCAGGTCCATTTCCGGTGAGGCGGCTTCTGGAAAAAGGAGTTCATCGCGAAGAGTCCCTCTTTCTCCAGAAATTCGGCCAGCCTCTGGCCCCGGGGGTTCCGCCGCCCATATCCAAATTGCCCCACCTTCAGCTCACAATCGCCTCTCCTGCCCAGCTTTGCGTTGAAATCCCCCATAACAACACTGAAATGGGTCTTCGAGGCATGCATGGCTGCACTGATGTCTTCATACATAGCCTCTACCTCCTCATCTGGGTGTGTCGAGGTCGGCGCGTAAACCTGTATGACCTTCAGCGAATATCTTTTGGATATTCTGAGTATAAGGAATACCACCCTGCTCGACACACTCCCGATGGTCTCAATGTTGTTGACGAGGGACTTGTGGACGAGAAACCCAACACCACCTTGGGACTTTTGGTCGCCTTCCCGGTAGTACAGCAGGTTACCAGACTTCAGGGTTATCGAGTCCTCGCCCTCTCTACGGACTTCAGATAGACCCATGATGTCCCAGCGTAACCCACTGATCTCTTCTTCCAGCTCTAAAATCCTCTCTTCGGTCCTCAATGTGCGGACATTGTGTGTCACCAGGGCCAGTTGTCGGTGGGGGTGGTAGCACGATCCACTCCGGGGATTCTTAGCACCCCCCGCCCCGCCGTGACCATGGCTGCTACCAGGGCCAGGAATAGCGGGGCTGCCGGAGACTAGGGGCCTGGGCTTTCTTGCGACTATCATAAGGGGGGATGTGCCGGTACTCGCCACGCTTGGCAGGCGGGTTGGCGAGCGCAGAAAACGCCCCCTTCGCACCGCGACGCTGCTGCCCGTCGCGGCCTGGCATTTGGGGACGCTTTACCAAGATGGTTATCCCGCCATCGGTCGGTCGCCAGAGCCCCGTCCGTTATCCAACAGGACGCACCGCGTGTAGGTGAGGTTGGCTTGGGGCTCTTAAGATCTTGGTCGAGCCCCCTTTCGCCCCCCCGCTAAGCTTTTATTGCTTTTATTTTATAAGTTGTCAAGTGCTAATCAATGAAGATTCTTTCTTTCATTCTTTATTTTAATTTTTTTTATTGATTATTATGTGTTATTTATTTTGAACTTACTTTGTCAATTGTATAACTTGGATGCACTATTGAAATTCCCGTGAGAATATTTGTAAATTCAAGAAAAAAACGTTTTTTTTTCTAACCTACATCATCCCACTGCTGGGCAAAGGTCTGTCCCAATCCTTTTCAAACATTTCGAATCCGTGCCAGACATTTGTCATTTCGATCCCGTGCCATCAGGTGACCGTTCGGCTCTTTTGCTCCCTATTATATGAAGAAAATAAATGAAATATCCTCCTAACACGAATCCTTTCAACCCTACCTCCGATGTTTCCTCTGCAACGCAGCCTGGCGTAGCTTACTTCCCTTATCCCTGGAGGCAGCCACCAGCTCCTCCCAGGCGGAGCGGAGCCCGTCTAGCCTGGAGGACACCTTTGGAGGGACTGGCCGATCTGTAGGGAGGGTTGATAGTTTGTCTTCAGGAACCTTACCTCCGATGTTTCCTCTGCAGCGCAGCCTGGCGTAGCTTGCTGCCTTTATCCCTGGAGGCAGCCACCAGCTCCTCCCAGGCGGAGCGGAGCCCGTCTAGCCTGGAGGACACCTTTGGAGGGACTGGCCGATCTGAAGAGGTTGATAGTTTGTCTTCAGGACCCTTACCTGCGATGTTTCCTCTGCAACGCAGCCTGGCGTAGCTTGCTGCTTTCTGAAAGGACTGGCCGATCTGTAGGGAGGGATGATAGTTTGTCTTCAGGACCCTTACCTGCGATGTTTCCTCTGCAACGCAGCCTGGCGTAGCTTGCTGCTTTCTGAAAGGACTGGCCGATCTGTAGGGAGGGATGATAGTTTGTCTTCAGGACCCTTACCTGCGATGTTTCCTCTGCAACGCAGCCTGGCGTAGCTTGCTGCCTTTATCCCTGGAGGCAGCCACCAGCTCTTCCCAGGCGGAGCGGAGCCCATCTAGCCTGGAGGACACCTTTGGAGGGACTGGCCGATCTGTGGGGAGGTTGATAGTTTGTCTTCAGGAACCTTACCTGCGATGTTTCCTCTGCAACGCAGCCTGGCGTAGCTTACTTCCTTTATCCCTGGAGGCAGCCACCAGCTCCTCCCAGGACACCTTTGGAGGGATTGGCCGATCTGTAGGGGGAGGTTGATAGTTTGTCTTCAGGACCCTTACCTGCGATGTTTCCTCTGCAACGCAGCCTGGCGTAGCTTGCTGCCTTTATCCCTGGAGGCAGTCACCAGCTCCTCCCAGGACACCTTTGGAGGGATTGGCCGATCTGTAGGGAGGTTGATGGTTTGTCTTCAGTAACCTTACCTGCGATGTTTCCTCTGCAACGCAGCCTGGCGTAGCTTACTTCCTTTATCCCTGGAGGCAGCCACCAGCTCCTCCCAGGACACCTTTGGAGGGATTGGCCGATCTGTAGGGAGGTTGATGGTTTGTCTTCAGTAACCTTACCTGCGATGTTTCCTCTGCAGCGCAGCCTGGCGTAGCTTGCTGCCTTTATCCCTGGAGGCAGCCACCAGCTCCTCCCAGGCGGAGCGGAGCCCGTCCAGGCGGGAGGATACTTCGGCGGCGCGCGGGGCGTCGGCCTTTTGGAGGGACTGGCCGATCTGAAAGGGGGATGATAGTTCATATACTACACATCACAGACTCTTACATTAAAAGCAAAACAAAACATTTTTATTCCTCACAATTACGCAAAAATTATTAAATTTTTGTTTCTTTGCTAATCTGATAAACTTAATTAGTAATAATAGATACTGTAATTCTGTTGTTACAATTCGTCTATTGGTTGCCCAAGATTCAGGCTGGGCCTAGTTTGGGATCCCCTGTTCTTTCTATAAGTATGCTTGGACTAATCGACGAATTAGACAAAGGTCTTTGAAAGGCAGGAGGATAACTCGGTGGCGCGGGGGGCGTCGGCCTTTTGGAGGGACTGGCCGATCTGAGGGGGGAAGGAGGTTGATAGTCCATATTATCGGAAAACATTATTATAGTATAATCGCGTTAAGAATGCAGTTTTTCTTTAATTGGATTCCGTTACACGGAGAAAAACTCAGGTAAAAAACCGTTACGTTTGAAAGAATGCGTTCCACTGGGCACTGTGAACTTGGCTTTCTGATTGGGCACGATTTAATTGGCTAGGTCAAAGGACAAGAATGAAATTACTGCATTCTTAACGCGAACGGACTATAGTATCACCAATGCCGAAGTCAGAATTTAATTCAGAAGGGACAGGCATGAAAAACTTTATACAGGGTGAATTCAAGTGGGCGCGGAAGGCCAAATTCAAAACTACGAGGAATTTTGAAAAATGTTTCTCGGAACCGATTTTGACAAATACTAAAACTGCATACTAACTCTTTTTTTTAACTTCCTACCTAGCCAGAAGTCGAAGCTGTTGGTTTGAAGAAAAAAAGTCATCCTTTTTTTAGGACCAAGTTATGACAGGTAACATTATATGGGAAATGGAGAAAAGGTCTGTCTGTCAGGTCTGGAAGACAGATTTCCTTAAAGTTGCCATAAAAATGTTTGCCACTTTTTTGTATTTTACTAGCTGTCCCGACCCGACAGACTGTAGTCAAATGTTGCTAAGAGAAAACTAAATTGTGGTTTATACTATTTTCTTTTCTAACCTTCCCTGAACTTCCAAAAACATTTCAAAACCAAAATTAGCCAAATCAGTCCAGTGGTTTTGAGATTTAGCGAGACTAACGAATAGCAATTGATTTTTATACATATATAAAATTAGTAATTTCTTATTAGTTGTTTCAGCCATTTCGACGTAACAACAAATGTAAAACTTACACTTTCAACATTTCTCAGTTGTTTCTCATTAGCTTGAAGTTCTCTTTCGAATGCCTCGTGCTTCTGCAGTTTCCGTTCCAAGTTGGCCAGGTCCCTGCGGATAACAGTCAAATTAGATTACAGAATTCCTTGGATAAGAACTATAGGATCCGTTCATTTTGTCCTATCTGCTTATCGGGGATAGGAAACAAAACTGTCAAAAAGTATTAAATAAATAATATATATTTTTCAATTACTTAATTGTTGTTTATATGATTTAATTTGTATTTTTTGATATGGTCACTATTATGGGTCTTAGTTAACCGAAATAAATAAACACTATTTATTTATTTATTTGAAAATTCTCACCTGTAACTCTGGTCTTTCGCTGTTCTTGTCTTGTCCTGAATCCAAGTCTGTAGCTCATCAGCAGCTGCGATGAACTGAAAATAATAAACGATTTTATCTCTGGGGAGCTAATTAATAATCGTCAGGAAAGACTTGGGTATCTCACTAAAAACCTATTTTTTGGCCCCAACATCTTGCTGGCCTGAACCAAGGGTAAATTCAATAGAAGAAAATGAGGTTTTCTTACTTTATAATTTTTAAACTTTTGTATTCCAAGAGATTCGATTCGAGAATAGGGGCCATCCATAAAGTACGTCACATGTAAAGGGGTTGAAAAGGAGGGGGTCGACGAAATGTGACATGGTGTGACAAGGGGTACTAAGTATTGTGACATCACATTTCTTTGATAAATTGGATGGTGATTATTTCAACTCTAGTCTTTGAAAATACGATTTGAACTGTTTGTTGAGTTCATATTATAATTTAAGATGTGAGATTACGAATTTGTGACGTCACACTAGACAGTGGATGGGGTCTCACAAATGTGACCATCCGTGATAAGGAGGAGGTCTAAAAATCATGAAAACCGTGTGACATACTTTATAGATGACTGCTTACAAGAATAGGCTTTGTAATCGAATATTTATTTTCATCTCATAGTTGAGGTGAGGTCTGTGCCCAGCAGTAGGATGTATATAGGCCGTCTATGTATGTTATGTTATCGAATAAGGCTAAATACCTGTTGATGAGCGAGGCTAGCTAACAAAGCTCGGCGTCTATCAGCCGCCGCGGCCCGCACACCGTCGCGGCGCCGCGCAACCGCTGCGCAGCGAGACACGATACTAGAAGTATAATATACACACATCAAAACTGTCTAGGGATATCATAGGGATATCATTTTTCAAATATTTCATCAAGTTAAGTTTGTTTACAAGTTGAGCATTATCTTAGAATAACGCGAGGACAGAGGCATAGGATAAAGGTTAAGATTATTACAAAAAAAAACCTTTGATTTTGCTAAAATTTTGATATTTTTTAAAAGAAAAATCAGTCTTTTTCGATTGTACAATAATGCTACTACAATGAATTTCTTTATACAATCTGAAAGAGCAGAAATAGCAGTTTCTGTGTTCTAAAAATTTCTACGTTGGTATCAATATTTTAATTTTTACAGCCTCCCAAATAGCTATATTTTGTATGAAAATGCTTGAGATATCCCTAGACACTTTTGAGCAGTGTATATTTAATAAGTATTTAGGATATGTGAATGTATGGAAAATATAAATGTTCATTTAAAAAGAGGTCTTTCCTACATTTTGCTATATGTTACTATAAATTGATCCATATAAGCGATGTTAAGAAGGCATAATAATACAGAATGAACTTCTTATTTGAAAAGTACACAGGTTCGATTCCCGGCTAGGAAAAATATTTTTTGGAAAATCTGAATATGCAGTTTTAGTTTTGGCGAAAATCGGCTATACGAGAATATAGTCCGTTGGCGTTAAGAATGCAGTAATTTCATACTTGTCCTTCGATCTAATAAGAAAGTCAAGTCCACAGTGACCAGTTGAACGCTTACTTTCGAACGCAAAAGTTGTCGATCTGAGTTTTTTTGTGTGCGATAGACCTACGTTTTGAAATCACTACATCGAACGGACTATAGTCGGCTGTGTAGTGCTTTCTTTTTTGAATTTCCTATAGATAATCAGCTCAATAAAGGTCTAAAACTTACTGATCAGCTGCATAATGTTTCTCTCTCTGCAACGCCTCGGTCCTGTGTCGGAAGGCTGCTAAGCGTTCGTCCTGCGCGCGCAGTCTCGCCTCCAGCTCTTCGTGACGTTTCAGTAACGCCTCCGCTTCGTCTACTGACGACTGGAGGGAAAGAGATGCCTTACATTACATCTCACGGACATCGCTTATAGACATTGTAAGTGGTACAAAAACTGACAAAATGTCACACGTACATAGTGAAATATAAAAACCTTACAGACATTTTTTATTCTGCCTAGTATAAAAAGGTCGTAATCGAATTGAACAGCATAATATACTACTCCATAGCTTCTTTATTCTAACAAAAAGAGGTGGCTTGAAACACACCACAATGTTACTCGAATAGTTGGATAAGGGAATTTTGGAGACTTTATTTATTTATTTTTCATAGTTTAAATAGGTCAAAATCTAATTGTGCTGATAACAAATACAATACTGCTCCGTTGCGTTTTCATTCTACAGATCTTTTAAAATGACCCTATGCAGCTGCAACTAGGTAATGCTATACATTCATGATTATGATTATGAACGAACACGTTTTGACAGCTTAATAGGCTGCAATGAACGTGTGCAATGTCCTTAAGTATTGTTAAAAGAACAAAATTAATATAAACCAAATATCATTAAAATTAGTTTATTAACCTAGGCATGAAAACTTTACAGACACACAAAGAGCTAGAGATCGTCTAAGCTGAACTGACAAGGTCTTTACTTTTACATTTATAATATTAAGTATAGATTTAACTACTCCTCCTCCTCTTTGTTTTCTGTAAATGTTAATATCAAATTATATACATGAATTGTTTTATAAAATTAACTGGTCATATTAATTTTTGTCTATTATACCTATTTAGATTTATTTATTTATGTAATGTCATTATGCACATTTACCCCTTCTTTATTTATTTATTTTTTCCTCTACCCGTAGGTTGTCTGGAAGAGATCGTTATTAGCGATAAGGCCGCCTAAATTGTGCATTGCTTTTAATGTATTAGATACTAAGATGTAAGCTTTTAATGTTCATGTAGCGACTGTTGGCCTGCACCAAAAGGTTCGGTGATTCGTTCCTGTGTCGTGCTATCCAGACGTGGAACGCTCTTCCAGCGCATGTGTTTCCTTCTTCCTACAATCCCGGGTTTTTTAAGCGGGGCGTGAAAAGGCATTTATGCAGGCCTTCAAAATGAGATTGACCAGCAAAGTAGTTGTGCATTACTGTGCTTGTCAACCCCATATCTGGACCTCACGACTGCTTTCCATCAGGTGGAGAGAGGTCATCTTGAAGACCACTATAAAAAAAAATGTGCAACAAATAATATTATTTATCTATCTACTCACCCCACACTGGTTGTACTCCAAATACGCCTCATGAGCGCCACTGGACGCATCTATCTGATCCGCCTCTCTATTGAAGCTGGCGAGCTGCACCAACTGCTTCAGATAGGCGTCCTTCTCCTTCCACTGCTTCTCAACGGCCTGTTGGGACTCCTGGAGAAGGCGGATCTTCTCGGCCACGTCGGTCAGGGAAGGGTTGGTCGAGAGGAGCTGCTTGCCTAGGCCTATTACTTCGGCGAACCTGGGGAGAGGAAGTAAACATTAGAAAGAAAACCTATTTGCCACATGTCTGCAATCTTTATTGGCCTTAAAGACAATAGTAAAAGACAATGACTGTAAACTAAAAAAGAACAGCAACAAAGCAAACAAAACGAAACAACACAGTTAAAATAAAATCTATCTGGTCTTTTTCTCAGCATTTGCCGCCACAGCTTTATACCTTCGATATCCTCGAGGACATTTGTTTCTATAGAATAAACCCCTTATTCATAAAGTTTAGTTAGTGCTGCAGCGATTTTAGTTTTCTGTCACATGTCAATGGTTCTAAAGTATTAGGACGAAAACCCTGACCATAGTAAAGGTGTGTTGGCAGAAAACAGCCGTGGGTATACATCCACATAAGAACACATACTACAGTACAGTGTAGTACAGTTCTTATTAGTCCGAAGATACTCACTCGTCATTATGAGCCTTGATGTCGTCAGCCAACTCCTGGTGCTGTTTGTGCAGAGCCTCGGCGGTGGCGACGTCCTTCGCGGTCGCCTCCTGGGACAGCTGGCTTTGCACGTTCTGGAAATAAGGTTGCGTTTTAGCTGTTTACAAAATAGATAATGTAACAAAAAAAACAGGAATATAACGAAGTTAAAATAGTTCTTTTCAGCATCTAAGAGGCTCTTCTCTTATTCTGAAGTCCCAGCTGCCTTCATGCCAGTTCTGCAATATGTCGCTGCTGCAGCCGAGGACCTGATACTCCAGGGCGCTTTCTAGAGCCACTTCTAGACACCCAAGCCTGAAACTCGCCTCACTCTGACCCCTTAACTAACCTGGAGCCAGTCCTGCAGCATCTCACTGCTACTTCCAATGACCTGGTGCCCCTTGTCACTTGTTCCTGGTAAGTTTCTTCTTGATCTGATGCCGTCAAGCCCTCATTAGCTCGCTCTAGCCACAAGTACGTCTTACTCTGACTGTTTAACTAACCTGTAGCCAGTCCTGAAGCATCTCACTGCTACTCCCAAAGACCTGGTGCCCCACAGCGCTCTCAAGCCGGGCGCGCCGCTCAGAGGCCTGCTCCTGGCGACCTTCCACATCATCTAGCGCCCTAAATGACTCTTTAGCTCCACCTAGCCTCAGCTAAATCTCACTTTAACTCTTTAACTAACCTGTAGCCAGTCCTGCAGCATCTCACTGCTACTCCCGAAGACCTGGTGTCCCACAGCGCTTTCAAGCCGGGCGCGCCGCTCAGAGGCCTGCTCCTGGCGACCTTCCACATCATCTAGCGCCCTAAATGACTCTTTAGCTCCACCTAGCCTCAGCTAAATCTCACTTTAACTCTTTAACTAACCTGTAACCAGTCCTGCAGCATCTCACTGCTACTCCCGAAGACCTGGTGTCCCACAGCGCTTTCAAGCCGAGCGCGCCGCTCAGAGGCCTGCTCCTGGCAGCGCTCCCACATCGCGCGGATCTCGCGCTGACGACCTTCCACGTTGGCGCGTTCGGTGGGGTACTGGTTCTTCACGCTGAGGAGGAGGTGGCATTAGTTAAGGACCAGGGTAGTAGAAATTTCAAAATAATATAGAAAGAAAAAAAATAGATTATTTGGTACATAAAACAATACAGGTACAGAACATCACAAATGAAAGAGATATAAAAGTTTGTTAAGTCTTTCACCGCCGCCGGTCACTTTAACAATTGAATTCCTATTGTTTGTGACCGGCGTGGCGTTCAACGTGTTAAGCAACCAAAATGGTGACCACTCAGCATATGTTAGGCATAAATTGGGATGATATGCACTAACGCTGATTTTCAGTGGAACCATGTACATAGCAGTTAATACTTAAATTGCTAGGAACATATTTGCCTTGCCTTTGAACAAGGCAGCCAACTATACTTGAATTAATTCAAGAAGTTTAGTTTGACAGCTTCCAGTGTCATTGGCATTTATACTTCTATTCAATAGAAATGTGATGCAGCTGTGTCTTACTTTGAAGCCTGACAGAGAACTAGAAACCTTTTAGCAATGCATAGAGTTTATTTTTAATGACACTGGTTGCTGTCAAAATGCACTTCTTAAATTATTTTAGGTATAGGCTACTTGGAGGGGAAGCTATGAATGTGTGTTGTTGTCTCATAATTATGTATTTATTTAATTTGTTTACCTTCGTGAAAATCGCATAAGAAGGCTGCATGCAAATAAAGAAAGCAAAATATCAGATTTTCAAAGTAGCATTTAACATTTCTAAATTCGTACTAAACTAGAAAAATGGAACCTGACACTAATGCTTATGAAAAGTATGCCTTTTGAACATTATCTCTTCCGGATATTAAGGCAATAAAAAATATGCCATTTCATACTTTTTAGTGAAATTATGCCTTTCTATGAGTATGCCTTACTTTCAGCCACGTTATGGTATGCGTTATTTTTCTTTTATAGTGGTCTTCAAGATGACCTCACTTCACTTCCAGATATGACGTTGACAAGCACAGTAATGGAGAACTGCTTTGCTGGTCAATCTCATATTGAAGGCCTGCATAAATGCCTTTGTGATGAAAAAAAAAAAATGTTTGTATTAAATCTTCAATAACATTTTCATTAATAAATTCATAACAGAATACTGATCTTCACAACGCCCTAGCAGCCTTGATTCACATCTGTTTCACCTATAAAACCAGTCATGTGAAAGACTGATAACATTCAGAGATCTTACTACAGACAAGCAAACGAAAATAAAGTGCTCTTTATAAATATTAACTTGCGATTAAACTTAATAATAACATTTAAACGTTGTAGACCAATAATAACAATAACACAATTTTTAGTTAAGTTTATGGTTATACTTGCTAGTACGCTATGGTGCATACCTACGCTTAGGATCTATACCAGACGTTATGCTTTTAAGAATTATGGCAAGTGGCAAGGCTATTTATTTATTTATTTATTGAGGTTTGCCAACAGCTGTTACAATGTTACATTGGTAGAAGGTACAAACAAAAATCAACTTAATCTAAGAGTACAGCCTTACAGGCAAACACAGCATGCAATCTATAGTTTAGGTTTTAAAAATACACAGAAAAAATTTAAAATTACAATTTAAAACTAAAAGAACTAATAAAGAGACTCAGAACTAAGCTAGTTTCTTTTCTTTCAAAATTTCATAAACTATCCTACGAATCTTG
This sequence comes from Udea ferrugalis, assembly GCA_950022985.1. NCBI lineage: Eukaryota > Metazoa > Arthropoda > Insecta > Lepidoptera > Crambidae > Udea > Udea ferrugalis. Next base: position 7,616,038 of record OX465545.1, read on the forward strand.
CCTACGCAATCCGACATATCGAGAGCGTCATTGTTCTTGTTATAGAGGTCACAGAGCCGAGGAACTGGTGAATTTCTACCCAAGTTTGTTCTTCCATGAGGGAGTGAGAATAACTTTTTTATTTTACTTCGAGGGTATCGAGGGGGAACTTTAAGTTTGACTTGACTTAATAATTGCGGACAGTCAATTTTGGATGAGAGAAGCTTATTGAAGAAGGTGAGATCCAGCAAATCGCGTCTTTTCTCCAGGTCAATCATTCCGTAAAACTTCATTCTGTCGCTGTAAGATCTGACCTTTTTAGCCAATCCCTGTGCAAAAGTCAAATGCCACAAGAACCTCTTTTGTATCCGTTCTAATCTCAACACGTGTGTTGCGTAGTGCGGACGCCATACGACAGATCCGTACTCCAATATGCTACGCACGAGGCAGTTGTACAGAAGAATTTTTGTTTTTGGCATTTTGAAGGCTTTCATGTTCCGAAGCACAAACCCAAGAGATTTAGATGCTCTGCCAACAACCTTCTCAATTTGTGGTATGAAGGTTAGCCTTTTGTCTAGCACTATACCCAGGTCAACAACTGTATCCACTTCAGACAAAGGCAAGTCGTTCAGTTTATAAACATAAACATAATCATAAACATAATACACATAAAGGCTATGAACAGAATGCATTGTGATTTTATGACAAAAAATGTTATACGTTTCAGGTAACCAATTGTTACTGATACTCACTCCTCAGCCAGCAAGTTGACAGTCTGCACCTTCTCTCTAAGAGGCTCCAGCTCCCTCTCGAGCTGAGCGTGCCTCCTCTGGAGGGCCTGGACGGTCCGCAGGTCGGCGGCGGGGGCGGAGCTCCCGGCTAACTGCTGTTCCTTTTCAGCCATCCAGTCTAGGGCTTCGTCGCAGGTGCGGCCGAAGAGCTCCACGCTGTGGGAGGAAGAAATTTTATTAATTTAAAAAGTCGGATGTCAAACAAACAAACAGACAAACAAACAGACATTTATTGAGAGCTATAGGTGTTACAATATTGAAGATGGTATACAATAAACATTGTGCACTATAACGTGCCGTACCGGCATACAATACAGGAATTTTCCTAAACGTTTACATTGGTATCTAAAACGTAAAAAACAAATCTGATCTAAAAAAATTAACTTATTACATTTACAAAACAAAGGTACTTTTTACAATGTATACAAATACTAATTTAATCAGAAACTGAACTGGAAACATTTTCAAATTTTACTGTTGACAAATTCTACTGTTTTTTATAAACAATAGTGTCCTTCTAGCGACATCTATTTCGCCTAAACACTTCAACTTGTGAACAGGTGCCACCTTCGGGAACTGGTCTACTCAAGAAAGAAAGAAAGAAAGAAAGAAAAATTTATTCAACACATAAAATAACATATAGAGAAATAAAAATAAAAATAATAATATAGTTTACTTAGCTTACCCAAGTTTACTAATTAACTTCCTGCTTTATTTATTTTCATGTCAAAACTATATGACTTGGTTGGTTTATTCAAACATTCACTTTGTACTGTAAAACATTGGACGATTTAAAAGAGTAACTGCTGAGTTTCTTGCCGGGTCTTCTCAGTAGAAACAACCTTCCGACGCCGGTGGTAGAGTCACATTATGTACATGTATTTAATGTATTGTTTATGGATCGTATTATTAAATGGAAGTTTATTATGTTGCACCTAAATATACATTAGTCGAGTCTAATATAATTTAATATTATTGTATTTTGGTCGTACAACAAAGTGTTTACTTTATTGTATGTATAGTTGTCTATCTACGTAAAGCAATACTCAATACATCATTGCATCTGTAATGTACAAAAAGGTTTTATTAAAGGCTTATGAGGTAGGGCAACCAATATAGACCTCGAAAGGCCCAGCTAAAAATAAGGAGAGGAGAGGACCATTAACACATATTTAAAATTCATCATACAACTTCGTAGCACCAGAATGGACCCAGCTTGTCTACTTACCTTTCTAAACAATATTGTTAATTGCTTTTAATAATTTAACATTATTTTGTGCACTAACCATTTCCTTGAAATTGTATAACTGTATGTATACTTAATAAAATTGTAATTTACTAACGGATTATTGTACAGAACATATTGAAAAGAGTAACTGCTGAGTTTCTTGCCGGTTCTTCTCAGTACAGAAACAACTTTCCGACACCGGTGGTTGAGTCACATTATGTTTGTATACTGTGTATTTATTTATTATTTCTATTATAGTATTTAAGTCTATTATTAAGTGTATTTTTGTTTGTTTGATTAAGTTTTTGACGATTTGAAAGCACTTGTAACAGGTCTATTTAAATAAAGATATTTCTGATTCTGATTCTGATTACCTAGAAGCTCCCTCCAAGCTCTTCTCCTTCTGATGCTTAAGCCTCAGCAGGCGGTCCCACTGCTGCCTGAGCTGCTGCCGCCGCGCCGTGGCCTTGGCGGCCTGCCCGTGCTTGGCCGCGACCAGCTCTTCGGCTGCGGAGTCGATGTGCTCCAGGCGCTTGGACGCCGCTGATAGGTCCGTCACGAATTTCTAGAGGAAGAATGATATTTGTATTAAATATGATTCAATAACCAATATACGACAAATGTGAATTTAGCAACGCGTTTTAAATAGATGCAGTCATGAGACTAAGTGACGTTACGTATGACGTCACATCCATCAGTCAAATTTAAAGATGGCTACGCGGCGAGACGCGGCGTTTATTTTATCGCGGAACTATAACTGTGAGATCGCGGCGTGTACGCTGCCCGCTCGCGGCGAGATCGCTTCGCCGAGAAGTCACCCAACAAACGCTAGTGTGAACAGGCTCTCAAGGTGCGACCAGCAAATGACTGCCTGCGCCGCGGCTGCATGCCTGCACTCTGGTGCTCTCAAGGTCGCGCGACGTGACGTCGCTACGCTTACTTCGCTGTTAAAACGCACACAAACACAGTACACTTCACAGCTCCAACGTATTTATGTATTATATTACACAATTTTACACTAGGTACACACATTACTTTTAAAACATATATGTATTTGTATTTTTATATTTAAATGTAATTTATAACTCTAACGCATAGCCGATTAATTTAAAAGCCGCTGCGAAGGTCCGTGTTTTCACTCAGCTGGGCCCACGGAAAACCAGCGCCTGAGCCTTTCAGGTCCAGGCATTAGCTGAGTGTGGTCCATTTGATTTTGGACATCGCGACACTGCTGTCTGGAGGAAAAATTGTTTTGTTTTTTGTTGATTTGTTTGTTAGTGTCTAATTTTTGTGTAACAATTTAGTTTTGTTTGTTTTTATCTTTTTTTTGTGATGTAGTTGCGATGTCCAGATGAAATAAACGTTTTTTCTTTCTTTCTTTCTTTCTTTCTTTCAAATGTAATTTCAGAACTCATAGTGGTGACGGGTGACGGTGATTATAGCTGATCCGAATTGAAAACCGCGATTACAGCGCTCGCTAAGCCATCAGCGTCGAAGTCATTTCGGACCGCATATTGGTAGCACAAAACCAACATTTTTTATTTTTTATTTCATTTGGTTGATTCCCGGGATATTCTTGCTGGTTCCTATGGGAACCAAGTTTTCGCGTTACCGCAAAAGAGAAAAATCCTGACCAAAAGTCATAGATGGATATCTACATTATCCCTATTACGTGAAACTGACCAACAGACGTTTCTTTTATGAATTTCACATTACGCTCACAACCATAACACCTTGAAACGTTAAGTTGCGTTTCCACCAGAGATGCGTTGCGAGGATACTGTCTTCAAGAACCAATAGAATCCCTCCATTTACCGCTTCATTGAGCGAAGCTGGAAACTCAGCCTTATTGTTGTGAGCGCAACATGGCGCCGCTGGTAGCGTCTCATCGATTGTATTTGGTCGTTTTCATCGATTCTGGTAGCGATCAAGCAGGTAAATATCACTTTCGACTCATATCGGACCACACCCGCCACGGTGCGATACCCAAACTTTTTAAATTATCTATAATTATATGCCAGATAACGTCCCTTGGCTTGGCTTAAGTCTGTTGGCATGCCAAGTTCTTGTGAAATGCGAGACCACATTTGTTTTATATAGGTACCATGTTTCGCGTAAAATATAATATTCTAAGCCAATTTATTTTGAGCCACAAAAGGAAATGAATTAATGACTGGTAGCACCTATGGGCGTTATTGCAAAACGGACCGCAGCTGAAACTCCAAATACACAACAAAATACCCCTTACCTCGTACTTCCTCTTAGCAGTATCGACGCTATCCTGCTCTTCGTCAGTCCTCAGCATCTTCTCCTTCTCTCTCATCCACTTGTCAAAGTCATCGCACTCCGCGAACAAACTGTACAGTTTGATGGCGTCTTCGAGTTGGGCTCGACGGGCGTCTGATAACTCGAGGAGCTCGTCTGTTGAAGGAATGGAGGGAAGGAATAAGATAAGATAAGAAATACTTTATTGCACATAAAACAAATAAATTTACAGATGATAAAACATGAATACGTTGATGTACAATTTAGGCGGTCTTATTGCTAAAAGCAATCTCTTCCAGACAACCCACAAGCAAAGGAAATATGACAGAGCGAGAAAGCAAGTGCACAAATAATACAGGACAAAGGTGAAATTACTATTATAAATACCACAAATAAATACCTATTATTAAAATGAACGAAACTATACTTAAAGAATATTTACTTATTATACTATTTATTTATTATTATTATTTATTTATTATACTTAGGAATATTTGTTAATATTATATTTTGAGCATTTCCCATGCAGTATCTTTACTAAAGAACCGAAAACCAGAAAAAGACATTCGGTCTTTGCTTGAGGCGGGAATCGGACCCGCGTCTTTCGCAAACCGGGCGACTGCACTAACCACTGTGCTACCGAGACCATTAACAGACCGGCCGAATCTTTTTGGTATCTTTACCCTATGAGCCAGGGTGATTCCATCAATGTTAAAGGCGGATACGCCTTCAAATTCAATATTTATTTGTTGGGCAGTTAACTGTGGAAAAAGCAAGCAAGACAAACATTTTTGATCAACCTGACCTGAGTTGATTAAATCTAGTGTAAAAGATTTGGGGGTCACATTTGATCGTGAGCTAACATTCAACTCACACATTGCAGCATTGGCTGCAGAGTCTTACAGGCGGTTGGGGTTTGTACTTAGAAACTCTTGTGATTTCAAGAATATTCATGTAATTAAACTGCTTTTTAGCGCTTTGGTGCAAAGTAAGCTGGAGACTGCTGCTTGTGTATGGAACCCGCATGAAGTTTCCTACACTTTGGCACTTGAAAAGGTACAAAAGGCATTCCTTCGATTTTTATACAAGAGGCAATTCGGCTACTACCCCTTTCTGTATCCTACAAAATTTATTTTAGGATGTCTAGGATATAATTCGTTGGAAGTGAGGCGTAAGAATACCATGCTTGTTATGGCAATTAAAATTTTGAGAGGGAAGGTTGACGCCATAAATTTACATGAGGAGCTGTGCAAATTGTTTGCCCCAAATAAGTACTTTAGAAACAGGCACCATAGATTACTTGCTGTGCCTACATGTCGGACAGTCTCCCATGCGCAGTCGCCTCTACCCTGGGTCCTCAGTTCTTTGAACTCCCTGCTGGATGAGAATCCTGAATGTGATTTGTTTGTTGATGAATGGAAAGATGTATTGTCGGTGTGTTTGATGTTCTGTGAGAGATCTGCATGACTGTGTGTCCCGAATAAATTATAAACTTTAATTATTGTAATTGTTATGATAACGTTATAATTGAAGTATAAATAAATAAATAAGACAAGTAACAAGCGCACCGCGCTGGAATTATTGCGTGTTTTTTTATCTTTCTCCCGGCTCATTTTATTTATTCATTGTACAGGGCGTCCCGTAATGAGTGGTTCAACCCTTGATACCATAACCATACGTAACTTGATTACCTACAACCAAAATTTTGGAAACTCCTCAGGGCCATAAAAAAAAGATGAGTACAATGGTTTTTTTATGCCATTGGTGAAAATATCAATTTCAATTATTATATCTTAGTGTGGCCTGATAAATTGCCTATCAATTACTCACCATAGTCCTTCTGTATCTCCTGCAGCCTGTGCTCCACAGTGACCACTCGTGGCTGCAGCACCGTGGCCTTGGAGGCTCTCCGCGCCGCCGGCTTGCTCCGTCGGACCGGCACCACCTGCTTGACCAGCACTGTCTTCTTCACGCGCTGGACTGTGCGCACCTTCTCTGGGCGGCGGACTTGCACCTGAGGGGAGAAGGTAGATAAACACTTTATTGCACACAAAATAACACATTTTTCAGGAATACATGTTCATATGAATGTACAATTAAGTCTTCTTATTGCTAGAAGCAATCTCTTCCAGACAACCTACAGGAGGAGGACATATGAAATTTATAATAAAATTTAGTAATAAAAGGTAAAAGAAAGGTAAAGAAATAATAATAAATTGTAATTGGAATTATTGTAATCGCTAATATTATTAAGCTTCATAATTATGTTTCTGGGTTAAGCCCGTTTTATTGCGTGAACGAATAAATAATAACAATTCGAACCAGGTGCTTAGTGGTTAGGTAAAAAGGCCTTCCTTTTTCTTACTTGCCAAGTTTTTAACTACAACTGTTGCCTGGAAGCTTGCAAAGCCGGGATAAACCAGTAAATAAGTGATTTGATGAAACGTTGGCTGCAAGTCAGGGATGTTAAAGATATGTAATTTTAGCTACAGATTGAATTCAGATAAAATAGTTTCGGTTACGGCTATGAAATTAATTTGCAATGTTATATTGTGAGATAAATAAATCTAATCTAAGTTAATCAGATTTCTCGTTAGTTTCGCGGTTACGGTTAAGGATATTAAATTTTAAGGACTTTTATCTTTTAGTTCATCAGATTAAGTATTCGTGAATGCAAAACTGTTGACAAACAATGCACAGCATACACGCAGATTATGCCTCGGCCGATCAAAAAACTTGTTTTTTTGACTGCGCCTCTATCCGAAAATTTGGCTTCGGTTACGGATATATTTCTATGCCGGATATTCACAATTTCAGCTAAATTATAGACTAATAAGTAACATAAAGCGCTATAACTCCACTCACCGGCACAACCCTGGGTTCAATTTCCCTGACATAATTAGCCGGCACAAAGCCGTCGGTCCGGTCCGCCTTCCTCACCGACCACCAGTCAGGGTTCGTCTTGTTGATGAGGAACATCACCTCGCCTTTCGCCATCGAGATGCCTTGCCCCGTGAAGGCGTAGAGGGCTTTCACCTGGGGAAATAAAGTTGTTATAGGATTTGTTGCTAGAAGAGTAGAAGGCAAAAAATCTGCAGTTTAGTTTAGAGTAATGTGGTTTTTGGTCATTCTTATTTATTTATTTATTCTTTATTGCACAAAATTAAGAAAAAAGAAGTACAATTGGCGGACCTAATGCCTGGAGGCATTCTCTACCAGTCAACCGCAAGGCATAACAGAGAATTTCGGAAGTTTGGGCTGTGCAACTTGCTAAAGTTAAAAAGATATGAGCGATTTCTTCTCCATTTTCAATCTCATCATCATCATCATACTGGGTGACTTGAATAATCAATGAACAATGTGGGTAGCTGTGGCCGAACATATATTTTTTTATCTACCTATCAAAGAAAAAGGGGAGACTGGTTAATGTAGCTGGTTCAACTTCAAGGACGTTTTTTGGTACCTACTACCGTAAAATGTCAAAGATACAGCGTGTGTCTGCTTATTCTAGTATTATTATTTTCTCATAATTATCTACGAGCTTATTACTGATATTTGATCCCTGGACATTATTCCACACAGCGCCATCTAGCCCCAAGATGAGCTTATTAAAGCCCGTTTTTATGGGATACTAGACAACGGATAAACATACTTAAATACTTTTTCTTTTGTAAATACATTATTAATAAACATAGGAAAAACCCAGTCACAAACAGACATGTTCATGCACACAAATGTTTGTACTGATATTTGATCTTAATTGTGTACCATACACAGCTATTCTTTAATTGAAACATAATCTATGTCTAGTATTTGTAACCTGTGGCACACTGCGCTCCTCGGTGACAGTCCTGTGCTCCAGCCGCTCCACGGGCTCTTCCTCCCAGACCTCGGTGGGCACCAGCCGGGACTCCTTCACCCATTCCTCTTCCTCCAGGGCTGAGGAGTTCTCCACCTCTGTGGGGAGCTGGGGGAAAATGTGACTTTTAGTTTAGTTGCAGTTATCTAAGAGTAACATCAGAATATGGGGTATGTGCTCGATTACTAACACATAAATTTTCAAAGTGTCATTATCAAGTGCTGCCGAGCCACCAGCGTCTGAGTAGCGATAGTACGCAGCTACACACATGACCTCTGTTTCAGCAGGAGTGAATTAATTAGAATAAAACGTTCAAAAATGTCATTATCTACTATATAAAAATAAGTCGGGTTTCCTTCCTGACCTATAACTGCAGAACGCACCAACCGATTTCCACGGTTTTGCATTCGTTGGAAAGGTCTCGGGCTCCGTGAGGTTTGGAGCAAGAAAATTCAGGAAAATTTCAACAGAAAAGCGGGAAAATCATTTTTCAACATACAGCTAAGTCCACGCGAACGAAGTCCCGCGACTTCGTCCGCGTGGACTTAGCTGTATGTATGCGGCTGCTATTTTCTCTAAAAACATCGCGTTTTTGACATTTGACTTGTCTTGACGACCGAAAATGGGTAGCCTTGACCATACAGCCTCACTGTTGATTTGAAGCTATTTCGACGATACTTTTTGAATGTTTTCATTAAGAAAAGCTTCATTTTTTCATGAAATCACTTTTTGACGTTAAATGACAAGTTATTCCACAGGTGGACAGGACGCATTTTGACATGTTCAGCGAATTTAAGAGTCACGTGGTTTAAAGGATGTCCCGATTCTTAACTGCAGCATATACCCAGCTACCTTTTGATGTCTTCTCTCTAACCATTGATGTTTCTTCACCATTGAAACAACTTTCCGATCCGGTGGTAACATCACATTTATTAAAGTACAGTATATTTATTGTTTACATTTATTATTATGGTATTCATGTCTATTATTAAGTATGTTTCGTTTGTTAATTAGATTTGACGATTTGAAAGTACATGTAACAGGTCTATTTAAATAAAGCTATTTTTGATTTTGATTGCATCCTAGCCTAGCACGATCCTCACCTATATCCCTGCTGTCTTCTAGTTAAAAATCGATGTTTTTCTTCCTAGCCTGGTTTCTAAGGACATAAAGCCTGGTATCCTCACCTGTAGGGTAAATATCCCTTGTTCAGTAAGCCTCTCCCCAGCAGCCTTCAAGGTAGCCAACTCAGCGGCGTGCGCCTTCAGCTCCAGATGTAGTGCTCTCTGCCTGGCTAGCAAGGCGGCGCTACTGAGACACTAGCTTGCTATATTTAGTGTCTTACTTACTTGTATTTTGCTACAGCTTCCAAGGCTTTCACCCTTGATTTTGAGCTACTTAGGAGTCATTGTTGAAAGTGTCATTTTTTCCATTAAGTAATGTCACTTTTTGACTTCAAAATGACACATTTTTTCCAGTAAAATCGTCACTTTTGTACGGTTGCCGGACCGGAAATGGCAAGGTCTGATTCATGAGTCAGTGATCCTGAAAATTTGTCTCAATACAGACCTGCTTTTCTAGCCAATCATCGATGTTTCTACACCATTGCATCCTATGTCTTCCTGCTAGTTTCTCGCTGATCCTGCCTTGATTTCTAGAGGTTAAAAGTTAGTACAGTGACCCTTACCTGTAGGGTAAATATCCCCTGTTCAGTAAGCCTCTCCCCAGCAGCCTTCAAGGTAGCCAACTCAACGGCGTGCGCCTTCAGCTCCAGATGCAAGGCTATCTGTCTAGCTAGCAAGGCGGCGCTACTGAGACACTAGCACAGTCGAAAATTACTTACTTGTATTTTGCTACAGTTTTCAAAGGCGTCATTGTTGATTGTTGCAGCAGTAGCATTATTTGATTAAAAATGACACTTTTTGACATCTTCAATATGGCAAGATTGGATCCAAAAGTCACGTAGTCTAAAGTATGTCCCCAACCACATTTGCAATGTATCCCCAGCTATTTTTGTCGTTTCCTCGCTAGTTGTAGATGTTTTTCGATCATTGCACGATCTTTGCTGCTGTTTTGTTCGCTGATCCTGGCTTGATTTCTAGGGGCTAAAAGTTAGTAGATTGGTCCTCACCTGTAGGGTAAATTTTCCCTGTTCAGTCAACCTCTCCCCGGCAGCCTTCAAGGTAGCCAACTCAGCGGCGTGCGCCTTCAGCTCCAGATGTAGTGCTCTCTGCCTGGCTAGCAAGGCGGCGCTACTGAGACACTAGCTTGCTATATTTAGTGTCTTACTTACTTGTATTTTGCTACAGCTTCCAAGGCTTTCACCCTTGATTTTGAGCTACTTAGGAGTCATTGTTGAAAGTGTCATTTTTTCCATTAAGTAATGTCACTTTTTGACTTCAAAATGACACATTTTTTCCAGTAAAATCGTCACTTTTGTACGGTTGCCGGACCGGAAATGGCAAGGTCTGATTCATGAGTCAGTGATCCTGAAAATTTGTCTCAATACAGACCTGCTTTTCTAGCCAATCATCGATGTTTCTACACCATTGCATCCTATGTCTTCCTGCTAGTTTCTCGCTGATCCTGCCTTGATTTCTAGAGGTTAAAAGTTAGTACAGTGACCCTTACCTGTAGGGTAAATATCCCCTGTTCAGTAAGCCTCTCCCCAGCAGCCTTCAAGGTAGCCAACTCAACGGCGTGCGCCTTCAGCTCCAGATGCAAGGCTATCTGTCTAGCTAGCAAGGCGGCGCTACTGAGACACTAGCACAGTCGAAAATTACTTACTTGTATTTTGCTACAGTTTTCAAAGGCGTCATTGTTGATTGTTGCAGCAGTAGCATTATTTGATTAAAAATGACACTTTTTGACATCTTCAATATGGCAAGATTGGATCCAAAAGTCACGTAGTCTAAAGTATGTCCCCAACCACATTTGCAATGTATCCCCAGCTATTTTTGTCGTTTCCTCGCTAGTTGTAGATGTTTTTCGATCATTGCACGATCTTTGCTGCTGTTTTGTTCGCTGATCCTGGCTTGATTTCTAGGGGCTAAAAGTTAGTAGATTGGTCCTCACCTGTAGGGTAAATTTTCCCTGTTCAGTCAACCTCTCCCCGGCAGCCTTCAAGGTAGCCAACTCAGCGGCGTGCGCCTTCAGCTCCAGATGTAGTGCTCTCTGCCTGGCTAGCAAGGCGGCGCTACTGAGACACTAGCTTGCTATATTTAGTGTCTTACTTACTTGTATTTTGCTACAGCTTCCAAGGCTTTCACCCTTGATTTTGAGCTACTTAGGAGTCATTGTTGAAAGTGTCATTTTTTCCATTAAGTAATGTCACTTTTTGACTTCAAAATGACACATTTTTTCCAGTAAAATCGTCACTTTTGTACGGTTGCCGGACCGGAAATGGCAAGGTCTGATTCATGAGTCAGTGATCCTGAAAATTTGTCTCAATACAGACCTGCTTTTCTAGCCAATCATCGATGTTTCTACACCATTGCATCCTATGTCTTCCTGCTAGTTTCTCGCTGATCCTGCCTTGATTTCTAGAGGTTAAAAGTTAGTACAGTGACCCTTACCTGTAGGGTAAAGATTCCCTGTTCAGTCAACCTCTCCCCGGCAGCCTTCAAGGTAGCCAACTCAGCGGCGTGCGCCTTCAGCTCCAGATGCAAGGCTCTCTGCCTGGCGAGTAGGGCGGCGGCGGAGGGCGCGTCGCGGCCGCAGTCGGATATTACTTACTTGTATTTTGCTACAAAGGTCGAAGGCCTCAGTCTTGACTTGAAGCTATTTCGGCGATATTTGTTTAGGTGACATTTTTAAATGAACAAAATGACACTTTCTGACGTCAAACGTCACGTTGTTTCCATTTAAAACGTCACTTTTTGCTTTTTGACGTCAAAATGGCATGTTATTTCCATTGAAAACAACGCATATTGACATTTGAATGTCACAAAAGATTCGATTGTATTCAAGAGTCACGCGGTCTAGAGTAGGTCCAGATCCTTTTATTTGCA